>CM046461.1:7065000-8482500 GCA_025506415.1 Flaveria robusta
GAAGTATGTAGGGTGTCACAATCACCCCCCCTTTGGACTCATCGTCCTCGATGAGCCCGAGAACACTCTCACCATCCCCGGTGAGGTTTGTCCCACCATCGCGACGGACACAAGAGTGACTCTGATACCATTCTGTAACACCCGGCCTCTTGTACCACCAATATTGTCCGCTTTGCCCACGAGTAGCTCACGGATTTGCTTTTGGTTGCTCGGGTGAAAACTTCCCAGGGAGGTCACCCATCCCTAAATTACTCCCACCTGAGCACGCTTAACTGTAGAGTTCTCCTCTCATCCACAGCCAATACGCCCAAAACGTGTTGGTGATATTAGAGACCAGACATTACTTATGAACCAGAAATCTCTCCTGTCCACGACCGATGTGGGAAGTATGTAGGGTGTCACAATTGAGGTTTGTCCCACCATCCCGAACAGCACAGGAGTGGCTCTGATACCAATCTGTCACACCCTCAAAATCCACGTGCGGAGTTTTACCGCGAGGCGTGTGAACAAACCAGGATCACAGTCACTAGTTACTCAGAACGACACTATATGCCACATTTAAAAATAAACCAATCAAAGTTCAAGTTTTAAAACCATGCGGAAGCGTTTTGTAAATAAGACAAACCCAAAGTATGTAAATGTAAAATTTGGCAAAACACGCGCCAACCCATTATTCAAATCTCATAAATAAAATTCAAATGTCATGACTTAAGATGAAGTCTTAGAATGCATGCTGGACCCGTGTTGTGCTCCTAATGACAATCTGAATTAACGACCTGAGAATAGCATACTAAAAATGTCAACACAATGGTTGGTGAGTTCAAGAGTTTGCATTTAACATAAACAATAATAATTTGCATCACATAAGAAGTGCATTGAAATAGATAGCTAGTCTATATTCATAAGTAATAACCATAGTGATTTCGCGATCGAAGCTGACTGTGTTGCGTTTGTTGCCTCCCGTCACGACTTACCAGGTCGTAACGATGTTTGTGTTTAGGATAATATTGCACCCGTTTGACCTCGAGTCGCACAGGTGGGGCTTGTCAAACCAGTAGTACTACCCAAGATTTCCCGCTAGTTACCATTATTAACGATCCGAAAGTGTGAGGACTTTCAGGTATTATACACCATGTTAAAACATACACCACTTATAATAATAATATAGCGTTTGTGAACAAGTATGCTACCTCCCCCAAAAGAGAGTGTTTAAAAGTGGGGCATGAACTCACCTGATGTGCAAGGATAATGACAAGAGAGAACTGATGATGGATGAAAAGACAACCCTTCAAAGGTTACCTAGAACACGCAAGTACATAAGTACGTGTGCACAGAAAACTTAACAACCCTAAGTGCTCAATAAACACATTGACCCAAGGCTTTGGAAAACAAGACTCCTCTAACCTAGTTGACCCGTTTGACCCGTTGGTGACATATTAATTGAAATCTCGTTTAATCAAATGTATCAACTTATCATACATGATTATCAAACAAAGTATTCACGCATATCACATCATCAACCCAAGTTCAACCTAGATCATCATACAACTTATGCGAATCTCAAACAATATCACAACTAATAATTCATTCATGAAGTCTAATCATGCACAACATGCCATGTGAAGCCACTCACGACTTCACACCCTAAGCCCTGCCAATCCTACTAAGTAGGGGCCTCAGATTCGCACGCGTGTATGACAATCATAATAACATAAATCAACAAGATTCATTCCAACTAACAAACACAATAATGATCAATTCCAATCCCAAACATGATTCATAATTCTCTACCCTTAACCAACATCACATCATATCCTATGGGTCCTAGATTTCTCAAGCAATTTATCCAACATTCATATGATCCAATTTACACATTCCAACACCTTAGAAATCATCAATAAACATTCTAGCGTGATCCTAGTATTATAAACATGCCCAATTCATAAAATCCAATGTTCCACATCAATAAAGTTTCCCTTTTTAGAAGGTAACACCCAAAAGCAATCTAACATCCAATTCCTTCATAGTTTCATCAATTTTATACCTAATCAAGTCCATAACATTCATCCTAACATGATAATCATCACTAATTCATCAAAATTCCCAATCATCATGCATAAAAGTTTCCACTTATAGTAAGCTATGAACAAACCCTAGATTTCATGACTTTTCTTGCACAATTCATATAAACCAACATCCAAGCAATGTATCCAACATCATACAATCATCAAATCATGAATTCCAAGAACAAAAAGTTTCCTCTTAAGGCAATGTGTGAACAATGTGATCAACCATGGAATTCTTGCATAATCAACATAATCTAACATTCATACAATCTAACCAACATCAAATTAACATCTAACAATCATCAATTTCACTTTTTCATCATCAATTTCGAATTAGGGTTCATCAAGAATCAAAAATCATGAAAAACTTGATAAAACTCACCTTTAAACGTGTAGGGATGATGATTAACACTTGCTAACACTTGGAACTACTCAAAATCGAATTGTTCTTGCTTGTTCTTGATCAAAATCGCAAAGAATGATGGTGGGGAAGAGAGGTTACGGCTGAAATGGGTTTGGGGGCTAGGGTTTGGGTTTTGGTGGTTTAAATATGGTAACCATTTGACTAAAAATCCCCTTGATGTTTTGTAAATTGTAAAACTAATCTTTTTAGCAACTTTTAACAATTTTAACTACAAAATACAAGCATACTAATCAACAATAATAATCATATACATTTTCAACTAATAGCAAAACATATGAAATCATAGTTACACGTTGTCACGTTATCAAGTAAAATTCACAAACAATAACTTAAAATGTATGAACCACATAACCACAACTAATAATCAACATTATTCACTAGGTTATCATTTGTTTACCATAGATAATTGTTATTAAGTCACCAACGTTCAACGACAACTAGTGTGTGCTCACGACACGTGTATGCAAGACCTAACAGAACTAACGGAGTTTGGTAACGGAAAATTACCGGATGTCACAGTAGGGGTCGGTTACTATACAAAATGTAATTTTTGTGCGAAGCGTACGAAGTCACCAGAGTGTTCACACGTGTTTTTTAGAGAAGTGTTAGTTTCGTTCGCGCTACAATTACACATAAAAGTTACATAATTACGCAAGTTATATCTATTATTACGCAACGAAAAATTACTCGGTTATAAAAAATAATCACGCAAGTTATATTAATAATTAAGCAAGTTATGTTGATAATTACGTAATGAATAATCACCCAAGTTATACGCACAGTACATAGATGTTTTCTTAAAAATGTTTTTTCTTAAAAAAATATAGCAATACTATACTCAGATTAAAGAGGATAAAATGCTTGTTTTTATAGTGTATTTAAAAAAAATAATGACATATGAAAAAGTTATATGTGTTTAAAAAAACGGAAGTTAGTTAAAAAAGTCAAAAGGAGTGGTCAAAATAATAATCTGAACCGTTTATCTTCTAGATCGATGCTCCTTGTTGTTTCGTACCCTTCGCACGAAAATAACACTATGTACCATAAACTTTCCCTTAAAATGTAAAATATCTAAAAAAGGAGTGGTCAAAAAGTAAACAACTAAGTTCACGATAATAAGTGAGTTGCATTTTAAAATTTAACTTAATACAACAAAATAACTATAGTACTCACATTGTTGTTTTTTAGTTTGTCTACTTCATCTCCATCTATGTTTCACATAGTATTTACACATGTAATCACCATAATAATCTTAGAAATTTTAATAAACAATTTCTTTTTGTTTTTCAAATAAATTTTCTTAATAAATGCTTATTTACTAATATATTAATCAATATATTCTTTCTATAAATAAATAATTAAATTATTTCATTAAAAATACTTTAATGAGTATTTTATTTTTAATATTAAGTTTAATTTCTAAATAATTATTGTTAAAACTAAAATACTTAAAAGGTATATAAAGAAGTTTATGGATATTTATGAATAATATTTATCTTTTTTTATATTATTTTTTATAACCTAAATATGTTAGTTATATATAATAACTATGTTAGAACCCGTGTATTATATGGGTTGAATCAAAATATTGAATTAAATATTTAGAACTAAAAGATAATTATAGAATATCTTTGGTCTTTGATAGTAATAAAATTTTATAAAACTAGGATAAAAATTGATTATATATATAAACAACTTTTTATAAACTAAATTTTATTAATTCATCAAATGAAATAAATTATTTGAATATTTTTTGCTACAATAATTTGATAAAAATATCATGTGATTGGACAAATTATAATAAATATTACATTCTTGAATATTTAGATATATTCAAGAAGAAAATTTAATCTACTTCCCTATAATAAAAATTTTGAACTAAAAAAATATGTAGGTAAAACTAACATATATTATTAAATATAGTTGCCTAAAATAATTGAGTTTGATAGAATGAAAATTTAATCTATTTCCCTAAAATAAAGTAAAAAATAATGAAAATATTAATTTAACTAGGCTAAAGACCCATGTAACACACAGGTTCAATCCAATAATATTGTTATTGTTTAAAAAGTTTCGTAAGTTATAATGTTGTTGATAATATATACTTTGTATATCGACTTTTGTAAAAATATTATTAGCAGATGGATTTAGATGTATTGATTCATTTCAATAACAAAGTAATTAAAGATCTAAATTGATATACAATGCTTGCTGGTACATAAACAGGTTGCAAGTTGCAGTATGCATCAAACAATCTTTGTAGGTACATAATAAGTTTAAACTTGCAAGTATATATGTTATGATTTTTTTAACTGGCAGGTAGAATATCAAACAACAAAGTAGCAATGAAAGTTGTATATCATTAAACAATTAAAATACAACTAATGTAAAGTAAACATCTAAAACAACAGCTTACTCATATAATTAAACCATCTAAAGTAATATATAGCTAAAGGAACAATAACTTGACACTTGCACATAACTAAACAATTACAATACTACTCGAAAAAAGTAAGCATCTAAAACAACCTGTTGTATATGAGTAAGTGGAAAGTCAAAAAGGTATTTCATTGATGTTCATAGTAAGGTAAAATGATACAAACACAACAAAAAAACTCAATAATTTAAACTAAATGTTACATCATAGTAAAGTAAAATGATACAAAAACAACAAAGAACCACAATAATTTAAAGTAAATGTTAGGGAACATATAAGATAACGTTTTAACCCTAAGTTATTTCCTAAAATAAAGTAAAAAATAATGAAAATATTAATTTATTTGTTCAAAATTAGATAATAATTTTAGGCAGAAAAATAAGGGTGAGGATGCAACATATAACGATGTGTCAACCTCTTTACTATTTTATTATATACTATAGACTATAGATTCCATTGATATGTTATCTATAACATATATTAGATGTTATGAGTATCTATAATTTGTTATATAATCTTTTTATTTCAACCAGTATAGCATATGGATATCTATTACATTCTCAAATTTCATAACCAATTAAGGAAGTTGGAACCGTTAAGGTTTTTCTTTATAATTAAAGATCTAACCGAGAGATTCTTATGGGCTACGACAACTGCATTTGACATTTATAAAATTCAACTGCATTTGATATTTATAAAGTTCAATAAAATTTGATCTAGTACTATTGGTATTAAATCCCTTAATACTTAATTACCTTTCGGTTTGTTATACAACCTTAATTTCTTTAAAGGCTAATATGCACATCACCGTAGGGGTGATGTTTTAAACCGAACCCGATTACTCAACCTAAAGGCTAAAGCCCCGAACCTAATTAAGGAGAACTCAAGTCTACTAAACCAAATTAACATTTGAAACCCGAACCCAAGATGCATATTTGGTTTGGTAACCGGGTTGAATATATATAAGATTTAGGTTAACATGAATAACCCACGTCAGTCGAGCTATCTTAAACGTTGATATATTTGCTATTATTATAATAATAATAATAATAATAATAATATATATAATAATAATATAATAATAATAATAATAATTATTATTATTATTATTATTATTTTATTTTTTATTATTATTATAATTATTATTATTATATAATAATATAATAATTATTATTATTATTAGTATTATTATTATTATTATTATTATTACTATTATTATTAGTATTATTTTAGTATCATTATTATTATTATTATTATTATTATTATTATTATTATTATTATTATTATTATAACTATTTAAATATTTAAATATTTAGTGCTTATATACATAAGTGTTAAATACAAAAATATACTTCAACCAAATAGTATTAAGTTATAAAAATATAAGTAATAAATGTATATATTTGAATATTAATTCAAATATTATAAATAAGATAATACTTAAAATAAATATATATTAATTGGAAATTTTATTAAATATGAGCAAATCAGAAACTATTGTATATACCACTTGTATTTTATTTTTAAAAATTTATATTAGATGTATTAAATTTTGAGTAAATTATAAGTGTGTTATCATCAAATGCTTTATATAATAGTATAGAGAATATAGATATAGATTATTGTTATCATCATTCATATAAAATATTAAGTAAGTATATAGTTAAGTATTCAAATAAGATAATATTATTTATAAATTTAATTATTATTAATAATAATATTATTATTATTATAAGTTTTTTAGTATTAATAAATTTAAAAATGTTAATTTAAATATTATTAATAATATAATATATAATGTAATAAATAAAATAATCTCATATTATTAAATAATATATTAATAATATGATATAACTAATGTATTAATTAGAATAAGTTTATTAAATTAGGGGCAAAATAAGAATGGTTGTATAAAATACTTGTACCTAATGCTTAAAAGGTTGAATTAGGTGTCTTAATTTTTTTATAAAATTATAATTGTATCCTAAGATTTTGATTTATATAGTAGCATAGTATAGATATAGATAATTTGTCATCAAAGTTTTTCTTTTTTGGCATTTGATTTTTTGTAAAATGTCATATTTGGTGCCTTTATTTTTTAAAAGGTACACGATAACACTTGGTTTTATATAATTATGTAACACCATTATTTTTATTATGTTTGGTTAGATTATTTTTTAAGCATTATTATAGTGATGAACCGAACCAATTTTGAGTGAAAAGCAACGTTGAGGCCATTGATATTATTTGAACTGATTTTTATTTTTATTTTTATGTTTTTTTATTTGGTATTTGTTTTTATGGTTTTAAACGAACTGAGATGATTACAACCGAACTCATGCAACATAGCTTGGATTTGAAGAATTTGTTGATAGTTAGAATAGATTCGTAGAGCAGGTTGACTGCACATAATCATTGTTTATTTATTTCTCTCTGTAATCAAACTTGCCACCCACACAGCCTCTTCCCCTGTTAAATTGTTGATAACCTGGCCATGGAACTTGCATTATAGTCTCTCCACTAAGCTTTGATCTACGCGCGCTAGCCTTCTCGGCGACTAATGCCCTTCCGCTAGTCTTTCATCCATCGCTTATGATCTCTGGTAAGTAGTCTATAGTTCACTTGCATTTATGGCTTGCCCTGCTCTCTGTTCGACAGAAAAATGATCAAACCCCAGCCGTATAGCGCGGAAAAATCCTAGTTATTTATATAATACAACAATTCTAATAGCTACGAAGTATATGGAAATGATAATATTATACTATACTAGTAGGTAGTCTCCAAGTTATACAAGCATATGTATGCAGGGGCGGACCTACCCCTTGGATAGAGGGATCATTCGCATCCCATGAAAAAATAATTTTAATAACCTACATATGATTCAATTCCGACCGACCCCCATGCTATTTTGATAACCCCATGAGACTTCGAGAACGACCCTTATGAAATTTTAACATTAACTCCAAGTTTGAATTTCTACTAATACAAACCTATTATATACAAATTAGCAAATATAAAACAATTAATTTTAATATTTCAAACCCATTCTAAATAAAATAATTTGAATAATTTCCCAAACTAAACAGTTAACTCCTATACCCATTTAACTATTAACTTATTAAGTCTGATTAACTTAACATATATATTTTTATAACTTAACAAACTTAATTTGTAAATGAAATAACAATAAAAAACAAATTTTGCCTTGTTTTGTTGTCCCGAAATCAAGGAGACGAAACTAGAAGGGTGCACTAAATATGGTTTTATCTTTTACCGTGTGACCTAATTCCACCCGACCTAATTCAGACCGTAAAAATTCAGTATTTAGCTATAATCAATAACAATTTAAAAATTATCAACCCCCATAAAAAAAATTTATGGGTCCGCTGCTATATGTATGTTATAACTCTTCAAAAAAAATTCTATATTATTATTTAGATATATTCAAATAGTAAGAATTGCCGAGTATAACATCACATAAATCTCGGGTTATTTTTAAATGTTATTATGAAAAAGACCACAAACATAATTGGATAACCAAGTTTTGTAAAGCCACACGTAACACATGCATAATCTCTTGCATGTTATGTTAATAAACGTGATTAATCAATTTACGTAGGAACTAAATCATGTTCGGTTTATGTGGATATCGTAAGGTATACATTTGGAATAATTTCACATGGAGTTTGACCACAAGAATTTATAGCGTCCCAAGAATAATAGATTCGATCACTATTTGTGTGGCCAAGAGGCCATTTGCTAAGATTAGTGAAACATATGAACAAGAAGTGGCTTCCAAACATTTCTCCTGCTTGAAAGATCAAAAGGCCCTATTGAAAGATCAAAAGTGCTTTTTGCCTATTTGAGTTAATGTAGCTAACATGCTTTGGTTTATAAATTAGGTAATTCTCTTGTTTTTCTTTCTCAAATTTAGGTAATATTATTTTCTCTTTACAAGATAAATAAAGATATTCTGTGATGGAAAATAAAATCATGCAATATTTTATATAGTTAATTATATAGATGGTTCATATGCACTGAATAACAAGTTTAAATACCAAAGAATAGGGGTGTCATTTGTGTCGGGCTGATAGGTTACGGGTTGGCAGGTCAGAATATTGAAGCCGAACTTGACTTGTATTTTTATACATGCAAAAAAATTCAACCCTAACTTGAACTCATATAAAATCATGTAACCTGAATCTGACCTATTTAACATATTTTTCTAAAGATGTCAAAATAATCAGTGGTAATTTTATATCAAAGTTCTATTTTTAAATTTTATATACAACGAGACGTTAGATGTTCATAGTTTTCAAGTTTGAAATATATGTTTTTGGTTATAAACATGTGTTTTGAAAAAATCTTTAAAGTGAAGTTCGAAACTTAAGTTACAAATTGATTTCTAAATTGAAAAAAGAGTAAAATGTCATTTTCGTCCCCAACGTTTAGTTGAATTTGTCATTTCAATCTAAAAACTTTTTTTTTTTGCCATTTCAGTCACTCTAGTTTACTAAATGTTGTCATTTTCATCCACTTCACTAACACCGTTAAAACTCCGTTAAATATGAGGGTATTTTTAGTCTCTTTCAACACCCTAGTTATCCAATTAAAACAAATTAATCAATTAGTATTCAATTAAAACTAAAAAAACACGTGAAGCGCCTCGTGAGACCAGTCGCTTTGATTTAAATTTCAATTAACTCTAACCCATGTTGTTCGATTGAGGGTGCCGTGGGATTTCAATTAATCTTCACGTTTTGTTCGAACGTGTACCGTTATTTGATTGAGGTCTGTTATGGGATTGATGTTTGTTGTTCACATACTTTATCTGATTGAGGTCTTTAATTGATGTCTTTGAACGTGACAATTCAAACCTCAATAGAACAAAACGTGACAACAGTAGAGCTCAATCGAACAACAGTACACATTCAAACAAAATATGAAGATTAATTGAAATCTCACAGAAGACATTAATCGAACAACATGTGTTAGAATTAATCGAAGCGACCGGTCTCACAAGTCGCTTCACGTGTTTTTTAGTTTTAATTGAATATTAATTGATTAGTTTGTTTTAATTGGATAATTACGGTGTTGAAAAAGACTAAAGACCCTCACATTTAACGGAGTTTTAACAGAATTTTAACAGTGTTAGTGAAGTGGATGAAAATGACAACATTTAGTAAACTACATTGACTGAAATAGCAAAAAAAAAAGTTTTTGGATTGAAATGGCAAATTCAACTAAACGTTGGGGACGAAAATAACATTTTACTCTTGAAAAAATGTCCTAAAAATATTTTATTAATGTAAAATTTAAAAGACATATAATAATTTTTAGAGCATATATTATTTAAACGGGTTAATGGGTCAGCACGAACCCGACCTATTTATTAAAAAGGTCAACATGAACTGTTTTTTAAACGTGTAGTATTTCCCAACCCAAAACCTATTTTTAATTGTGTCTGGTTTAAGTTCGTGTCGAGAATTGACACCCCTACTAAAGAAAATGTTACATGTTCGAATACTATATTTCGGTTTTGTAACGCATTTGGGTGTTAACCAGACCCCGTCAACCTTGCTGTTAAGTTAGGGTGAAATATAAACAAATTTATTACTTTCAAACCTATTATCTTTTTTTCTTACTATTCATATACCTGTTGCTTTATCTAAATCACAAAAAACATCTATCTAATTATCTCTGGGTTTTTATTTTTCCCAAAAGGATGTTCATCAAATATTTATTTACCAAAATGAGTTATTAAAAATATTTAACAAAGTGGGTGTTTATTAAAACTTGTTTTCTCACTCTAAATCTTATTGGATAAAATGAATTTTACTTTAAGTTATATTCTTTAAAATAAGTTAAGTAAATATTTCTAATAAAAGTTAACAAAAAGACAACTTGTTAGATCACGAAACTTTATTAAAAGATTTTTTTAATAATTTACCCAGATTCTTTGAAATAATTTACCCCCTTTAATATTTACAACAACAACACTTATATAATTTCCTCAATATTATCTAGAAATTTTACTTTTTTATAATAAATTAGTTTTTCCCCATATTATGCGCCAAGAGATTGGCTGTTTTTTCATCGCGGACGTAACTTTAGTCATTGTTAGTTAGGCTTACAGGAAACCATAAAAGCGAATGTACCGACAATGATGATATTGACTCATAATCAATTCGGTTTGTCACAATAGCGCAACGGTAACTGAACTCGCTATAGCCAGTGTAACAGAAAATACCCGCTTTTGAATATTCATTCGTTTAAAAAATTATTTCATACATTCAAAAAAGAAATAAAGACAGCCGCGCATTCTGTTTTTTTGAAAAAGAATTAACGAACGAAAGTTATTTTCGCGCGTTACGAGGCGGGAGTTTGATCGTTTCCCAATCGCGCTATGTGGCATGAGTTTCCTCGTTACTGTCTCGAACGAAAGACTCATCACAGTACCCCAACGATAATCACATTCAGTATAACATACGATATTAAAAATACTCGACATAGAATACAATATCGTTTTCGATGAGGTTGGATTAAAGAGATTGGTGACACTATTCCAGATGAGGTTTATCTCAATTACTTCGACTGTCCTGTTTAATTTAAATATAGTAATATATACAGTTGACAGAAAACATTTCATATTAATTATGTTACATGTATATAGAAACAAACTAAAAAGACATATTAACAAAATTTTATAAAATATGACAATTCTTAACCCTTTTAAATAAAATAATTTTAAGTAAAATTCATTTTATCCAGTGAGAAAAGTATTTGATGTCTTAAAAACACTCATTATGGTATATATTTATCAAAACACCCATTTTATAAATAATTTTTTCATCAACATTTTTTTGGGAAAAAAAAATCATTATCTCTTTCTATATATATAACATACTACAATATCAAATCTGGGTTAGAGAGAAGATAATGAATATGAAATCTTAAAATTATATTGGACAAGTTTAGTAGTTTCTTTCTTTTAAGTTTCATATCATATTTACTACTTTAAGCATTGACATCTCATATATTTTAGATTTGTTTTGGACGCATTAGCTTGTCACGAAGCCCTTAACAAGAAGAATACATTCACATAAATAATTAATTATATAAATCACAAATAAATACAATTATGTGAGTTCAAGGTTGGTGAAAAGTCATATTTTAAACTAATTTAACAATATAAGAATTATAAACTTTCAAAAAAGTTATGTGAGCACTTCTTTTAAATAAAGATTCAAAGTTTTTTCCTTCAGTAAAACTCCCTCTTTATAAAAGATACATTTATGTATATAGTATCGATCCGCGTAAATACGACCCCTATTATATTTCTTGTGGAGTAGCTTTTTAAATTTTTTCTATAATGAGCTGTTTTTTCACCAAATCATCATAGGCTTTTGAGTGCAACCAATAGGTCATGTGTTCGAAACCCATTGGCCTTTTAAAATATGATATTTTTCTAATATCATATGAAAATGTATATTATAATGGAGGAAAATAGCGTTCGGGGCGTGTTGAGTTTTATTTAAATATATCCTTATTGTTTTTCATAATAATATTGTTATGAAAATTGATGAGAATATTTTAGAATCATTTTCCTATTTTTCCTCTCAAAATATGGCAACAAAATCCCCCCCCCCCCCCCCCCCCCCCCCCCCAAATGATTTCCCAAGATTTGAAGATCTACTTGGCATCTAATCTTGCCACTAGGACCACTATCTTAGCTGATATTCCCATCAAACCATTATGATGAAAACACATACGTGATTCTTCTCATATAATTCCTCAATATATTTGACGATATTATCCTGACTCAAAGTTCCATCATTCTAGTATAATCATGACCAAATTCAATTAAGGTCCACCTTGATTCACTACCTATTATATTATCCATTGCTAGTTGGTGTAAGTATTCACCATAAACTCACATACCATACCTTTGTAAGCTTGTCTGTAGAAAACTATAAGGGGTTGACTAGTAGAATGGTACTTTGTATATATGTCAATTTTAGATTTCCTCTATGTTTATAAATGTTACAATAACAAAATTTAGTCAAGGGAAAATATACAAACATCAATTATAAACAAGATGAAAAGGCTAAGAACATAAAAAGCCAAGTTATATGGTCAGACCATATAGTGGAGATCAATCTCAATATGCTTTGTCAGTTGTGAAATATGAGATTAGTGGCCAAGTAAGCTATGGTAATATGGTCACACCACAATGTAAGAGAAGTTGGAAGTTGTATACATAGCTAATAGAGAACCGAAGTTATCAAATAGACCTCTCATATATATATATATATATATATATATATATATTATATATATATATATATATATATATTGGTTGGGTTCAAATGAAAACAAGAGAAATTATATAAAGTGTAAACCAATTATTTAAACATACACCTTTGATTTATAAAAATCAATTGCTCATATTTGTTTGACATTTTGATTTATATATATATATATATATATATATATATATATATATATATGATTGGATTCAAATTAAAAAAAGATCAATGGCTCATATTTTTTTGACTTTTTTACACATAGTTCAATAAAAATACAACATTCTATTATTTTATTCAAAAAAATACGAGCTATTGATATTCATAAATCAAAGATGATGATTTGTTTTATTGGCTTAAATGATTTCTCTTGGTTTTCATTTTAACTATTTACACTTTAAACCCTCTATTTTGAAATAATTAACCATCCATTATCGGTTGCCCATTGGAGAAACGGGAAGAAGCCATCATATCTGATCCCTAACTCTAACTCCATAAAAGAAAAAGTTGTAGGGACTCCGTTCACAGGCACCCTCAGCCATAATATCGTACGAGACTCAAGTGAGTCATCATGATTACATCAAAAACTATGTTAATATACTCATTATGTACATACTTGTAATAATAAGTATGTTGCAATACGCACTAGTCATACTAGATCCTATTATACTTAATCGCGTGTGTTAAAAAAAAGGGCATTATGCCTACAACCTAAAATAAGGCAAGGGAGCCTACTTGTTAAGTATTAAGGAATGCGGATAACAAACAATGATGCAAATAATGTAAATTCACATATGAATGAACAAGTCACGTGTGGATGAGTAATCTTTTATTTGAATCCTTTAATATGTCATTTTGGCTAGGTATAAGATGCATATGTAATGTTCAGGTGTGAATGGGGTATTTAGGTGGGGATATTTTGATTTTGTGATTTGTCCAAGTATGATATGCGAATGAGTATCTCTAGTGCGGGAGCTATAATTTGAAATTTAGTTTAGGATGCTGAAAATAGTGCACATGCGAATGACAAGAATTATAAACGGATGGCTAAGGTTACGTGTGGATGGCTAAAACACATGTCGCTAAGCAAAATCATCAGTTCATTTGATATGGCATTTTAAGCAACATTTCTAAATATGCCTTTGAATCTTTGAATATTTGAATCAAACATCATAATATTAGGGTTTTCTCATAACTATGACGAGCATGCATAACTTTAATCATAGCATGAATCAAGGTGCAAACTTTACTGTAAAACTTTATAAATCTATGAACATAATCACATTGTGCTGCAATGCATATTAGCCCCAAAAATATTCAGAAACCATCTAAAAGTGAGGATCTAGAACTCATATTGATGAACCATGAACAAAACCGTAGAGATGGCTCCTTATCATGTCGAGATCTATGCAAACATCTAAGATTCAAACTTTATCAATACAAACTTTCTTAGAATCATTGAAACAAGTTTTCATACATAGATCTCTAAATTTCACTATGAATGAATGCATAAAGTCTTATCTATTCTTTGTTATTTGAACTTTCTCTCACTAGAAATCAGCTTCTCTTTCTAACTCGTTGCAGCTTCTCTCTTTTTTTTCTTTGGCCGCAAGCTTTCCAAAAAATGGGAAATATTTGAGTTGCCACTTCTCAGAATCCCTTTAAGTCCATCACTTTAATCATTTGACACTTTTAACCGACTATGAACTTTTTTTTCTATAAATTAGAGTTTTCATAACTAAAAGCTGAGATCGTTTCTCAATTATTAGAGGTAAGCTTTTGTACTAATAAAGTACATGTTTTTCTATAACAGGAAATGACATATTCATTCTTGTTTAATTCCTTTTGAATTATCCTAATGAGTTTTCGAGAGTAGCATCAAGATATCTTAATCTAATAGTTTACATACGTTATTCAAAGAAATATCCAAACCCTTCACGAAATACAAAATCTACAAGAAGACTAGTTACGGTATATGTTAGATTTCTAATCACTAATATCGTCTCTTGTTAATCCAAATGTTTTTTGGTCTTGAATATAAAAATAAGTATGGATTTTTAATTTATGTAACGTCTTCTTGTCATGTGTGATGTTTGTTTATGCACACAATCATTTATAACTAACAGCAAAAGAGAACAACTATTAATTATTCATGACTAGTTTAGAGTTCATTTATTACATGGGTGGAAAAAATAAAAAATATCAAAATTATTAATTTTATAAATATTTTATTTTCCAGATGTTATTAGCTATTGATGAAATAAAAATATAATATATATCTAAAAATTATAACAAATAATAAAATTAGAAATTATTACACTATATTTAAAGATAAAATATGTTTGAAATCATATAATTTAGTATGTATTAATAAGTTATTAAAATAAGAATATTTATATTTTAGATGTTTGATAGTTTAATTTACTTATTTAAAATAATTATCATTTAATATGAGAGACAAGAAACAAAAATTTAGATATGTTTGTTTTAACATATTTTAGTAATAAAGAAAAATTAAATTAATTGTTGTTATAATTTTCGTATTATTATGAGAGAGAGGCGGTAAATAATTTTTTTTATATGCTAGAATTATAACACATGTTATTTGATATGCTAAAATGATTACACGTGTTTTAAGAAAAATATATTCTTTTACTATATGTTATAGATTAGTAACGTCTTAAAAACTGATAAGCTTATTCATATATCTTTATTTGAGACCAATGTTAATTAACTTGGTTCGGCCCAATTGAGTATTAATCTTACATTTTACGTATGTGCTTAGAGTTAACATGTATTTAACAAGCCCACCACATTAATATTGTGACAGAATTGGATAACCAACCTTCAAAAGGCCATTTAAAACACATGCATAATCTTATTATGCTAATTAAACGTGATTAATTATTTTGACCTCAAGAATAAAAGCATATTAGGTATATGTGGATATCATAAGGCATATAAATGGCATTTGAAAGGAATAACTTCACGTGGAGTTTGATCACTAGAAATTTTGGTGTCACAAACACAAGATTCTGGCATTCTTTGTGTGGCCAAGAGGTCATTTGCTAGATTTGTGAACCATATGAACAACAAGTGGCTTCCAATCATTTCCTCTGTTTGAATGACCACAAGGTCCCCTATTTGAAACACCAAAAGACCTTCGACCTTCAATTGCATTCATTCATCTCTCTCTCTCTCTCTCTCTCTCTCTCTCTCTCTCTCTCTCTCTCTCTCTCTCTCTCTCTCTCTCTCTCTCCCTCCCCATATATATGTATATGTGTATATGTCTTATAGCATCACATATGTTTAGATTGTCAAAAGTGATGTTATGTTGCCTCTATCATCCAACAACTTTCCTTACCAATATGGGTTGAGGTGACAATATTCTTTTCACTAGCATAACTTTTTTAATAATATTTTTTTTAGTTTAAAGAATACTAATATATATGTTTTGTATATTGAGTCCTCAGCATGTATTAAACATAATATTTATTTCTTTGAAACACTTTATTTCTAATTATATATTACATATATAAAATAAATCTCCCTCTATGTATGTATGTTATAAACTAAATAAAAAGTTGATGGTTGTCCATTGTTTTTCTCCAATTTGTATAAGGAATTATATAGGTTAATTCGGTTACGAATTCATTTATTTTAAAGGGGGTTCATATATAATATTATATATCTTACTTTGTTGATTTATATAAACTATATATCTATGTGCATATTTTTTTGTTATGTTTATGAAAATAATCAGTTGTTGTCGTATTACTACGTGTTGAATTATTAATAAAATTTCTATTGAATTTTGTGTAAAGAAAAAAATAGTTTTAAATGCAGTATATCTAGAATTACAAGTATATTGCAATATATATTGAGCATGTTTTTTAATCTTACGGACAAATAAATCTCAAGCACTGAGATATGTCGCATCCATTTTATATGTTCTACTTTTATCTTTTTTATATTTTATGCTATACTATAGTGTATGTATAAAATAAATTATTTATGTGAGAATTATATAATAAGACGTTATCCGAAAAAATATACTGGTTAATAGATAAAAGAAATGAAGAATTACATTTTGAAGAAATGTTAAATCTCTATACTAATAAATAAAAATAAATTCGGACATTTGTTACCATTTTAGGTCATCTAATAATCGGTTTTTTTGTCCCTCACTACTATTAATTATGAATTATATAATAGATATTCATTAATTATTAACTATCAGTAATTAAAATTTCAAATATATTAACTTCAAATTTTCAAATATATAACACATGGGTTTATTCAATCCGTATAATACACAATATTTAAAACATAACTTTTTATATTATTAATCATATAACAATAAATTTATTTAACACGTATATTACAGGGGATTGTAACCTAGTATAACCTCAATCATAAATTAAGATTTTGAAAAGCAAGATTGGAGCAAATCTTTGATATTAGAGCACGTCTTATTCACAGCTAAAATATAGAGAGTTTCCTTTCAAAAAGACTCCAGCTCAACAAACCCAATCCTGAGAATATATTTTAACTCTGATAAAAAGAATTAAATAATATTTATGTATAATTAAATAATATTATTAGTAATTAATTTATTTATTTAATATGAGAAAAAAATGATAAAATTTTGATAAGAATAAATGTGGTGGTGCCATGTATAACCTCTAGTTATCATTTTTATTAAAGTAATAAGATTTATAAAAACAATATAAATTTTTATGAAAAGAATTTTTTCTAAAATATCAAAGTTTTATTAAAAATAGGAAATACATTAAATTCTTTTTTAACTAAAATTTTTATTAAAAAAAATTAAAATTAAGAGTTATAGTAAGAAAAATTTTTAATGATATTTTTAAAACATTTTGTTTTAAAACAAAATATTATAATTTATTTTTCAAAAGAATAAAAAAAGTTAAAAAAGTTTATATAATTGTCTTATTACTTATATTCGTTACTTATATGTAATTTTAATCATATATTATCTTTGAATATTATTTTATAATTAATAAAGTTTTATTTTATTTAATATTTTATTTATTCAACCCGAGTAATACACGGATTTACTAAAATTAGTAAACATTTATAATATCATGTTTTGTTTAATTACTAAACCCAAAATCAAATCTATTCTAATAATGTTTTATTCTAATGAGCTTAATCATGATATCATGCAATGGAAAACCCCTTAAGAATTATTTATTTGCACTCCTTATTATTTTACTAGGTTAGCAGAGAAAGAGAATGTGGCAATTAATGACATGGTAGAAGATATTATATGAACAATAAAGACCCCGTGTATTATACAATTTGAATAAATAAAATACTAAAAATTTATAAATTATAAAACTATGTTTGAAGATAAAATATGATTATAATTACATATCAATAGCTACTTAAGTAACTAAACAATAATGTATTATTCTTAAACTATTGTTTTATAAAAAAAATTGTGGGTTTTAAATTTTTATTCTAAGACAAATGAATTTATTTTTAAAAAAGTTTTTTATATTCTGTATTTTATAGAACTTTTATTTTTAAAAAGTGTGTTTTTTTAATAAAAAAGTTTAATTTATTAAATTATATTTTTTAATTTGAAAATGGTATGAGTAATATTATTAGTATTCAATATTATTAATAATAATAAAGAGAAATGAGAAAGTTAGTATAATAAAACTTACAATTATATCAAGTCTTATTTTATATTTTTTTGTTATAGATATATATATACAGATATATAGATAGGCTAGAAACTTATTTATTAAACGAATTATATTTAGTAATAAACACGAAAAGTTATAGTACGATATTTTATTATAAAATATGATTAAAATTATATATGCGTAATTGTTCAAGAAATAAAACCATTATACTATTTTTTTAACTCTCTTATCTAAATAGTTTTATTTTTAAACATTCGTTTTAAGATTTTTTTAACAAATTTATTGTTTATAAAAATCTTGTTTATTAAATCTAATTATTCTGTTTGTTTTAATAAGATGATTTTTAAAAAAAAATCACATTTTTTTGTTTTTATAAAAAAGGACTGATTTAAATATTTTGTTTCAAAAATTTTTAGTGTTTTAAAAAATTTCATATTATACATAAATTTTATTTTTTTTATTATTTCCATTTTAATAAAAAGATATGATTTTTAATTTACTTAGTTAAAATTTATTTTCAAAAACGTATTTTGATTTTAAAAAAATCTAGATAAGAGAGAGAAATGTATCAATTAATAAAATTGATTTTTATTAAGAGTGAGAAATTAGTTTGAGTGTTTAAATTATTATAATACCCTTCTGGATGTAAAATGAATTGATAATGTTTAAAAGAATGACAAGTGAAAAAAATGGGTTAAGAAACTAAGAAGTTACAAAAGAAAATTTATTTTATTAGATACAATAGATATAAGAATTTAGACTTGCAATTCAATATCATGATTGTTCTTCATATATTTACAAGTATGCAATAAAATTTTGTGCGTCTTGAGGTAATCAACTTGACCGAAACATGAGATATTCAATAAACCAAATACGTATACTTGAAACCAAATATCAAGATGACAATCAAAGAGATTTTACATTTCGGGTAAAGTTCGCCATCTAAGTTTACTATCTTGAATTTTAAGTGTTAATCATTAAGCTCGTGACAAGATAGTTTGCATAAACAACTTCAACTAGTAACACATTTTTTTCACTAAATGTTTTAAGACTTAGTGGTTATAGATTTATAAGCATATTAGGCACAACATGATATCACATGTGTTCTAAGTATTTTATTCAAGATCAGGTCTACATGATGTGAGAATTTTTAAGCATAATAATATATCTAACAAGTACCAAAATAACATATATTATCTCAATTTTGATTGAGCACTTATTGTCATGTTAATAAGCAATCTTATTTATCGTTTCTGAAACTGTAAAATTTTGAGCTAACAAAAACTAATACCCTAAAATTACAACAACAAAAAATTACAACAGAAAATGCAATGAGAAGATGTGGCATACTGCCATAATAGAGATACCCATAATACAAAGATAGGATCTAGCCGTTTCTTAGATAATTCTTCAATAAACTCGCCAAAGCTTTATGGCTTGTGTGGTTCTTTACCCATAAGGATGACTAACACCTTGATTCCAATGTGGAGCTTATTCATAGCAATCTTAATCATCTAAACAAGCACTTAAAGATATGTGATTATCATCAATCTATGTACTAGGGGTGTGCGCGGTGCGGTTAATACAATTTTCGAAACCGAAACCGCGAGTTCGGTTAATAGCATTTTTTTAACCGTAATCGCAACAGAAACTTCGGTAACCGAAACTTCGGTTAACCACACTTCGGTTAACCACCGGTTATGGTTAATTTGCGGTTATTCGGTTAATTGACCAATATATTTAACATATGCTTTTAAACCAAAATATTACCTAATAAATTATTGTTAGGTTAAGTTTAGACCAATTTTATAGGGGTGTGCACGATATGGTTCGTTTTTAAGGTGTTGTCAAAACCGAAATCGAAATCAGGGTGCGCATACAACAATATGTGCGCGCGTTTTGCATTGCTTCTGTTTGTTTATGTTGTTTCTGTAATACATTACAGAATCTACTATGTAAATATATTTTTATAAATGAGAATTAAAAGGATGAATATATGAAATTCTATTAAAATCATGAGAAATATTGTGAATTTATTATACATTAATGACATTCGGTTCGATGCGGTTAATGCGGTTAATTTGCACATCAAAACCGAAACCGAACCGCAATGTGCGGTTAATCGGTTATGCTTAACCGAACCGTCGGTTAATTGTTCGGTTCGGTTAATTTGGTTCGGTGAATGTGGTTAATTCGGTTATGATTCGGTTAAATCGGTTATTAGCTCACCCCTACTATGTACTTATCATTTAACTAATTCAAGCACAGTTTTAAACATATGTGACTTATTGCTTAAATATGATGAATTAAAGTTGTTATATCTAACACCTAGGTTACTTTTCATCAACTTGACACCTTTTCATTTTTAACCATGTGAAATATTTGTATGTTATTTTATTAGGAATACCATATCAAACATTAATTAAGATGATAATATTTATAATACTTAACATCTTAACTTAAATTATCATCTTTACTAATACTGTCCTTTTAAGTTAGGAAAGTTTCAAATAAAAAATATAACAAATCAAAAAAATACAAGAAGAAATCTCAATAATCAATTTTTTTCATAAATAATTGAGATCAAATTATAAAAAATATATTTTTTAGAAAATGTGACACCCTACATAAATCTCACATCGGACGTGGACAGTAGAGATTTATAGTTCATAAGTAATGCCCTACCTCTAATATTACCAACGCGTTTTGTGCGTATTGGCTGTGGAAGAAAGGAGAACTCCACAGTTAAGCATGCTCAGGTGGGAGCAATCCAGGGATGGGTGACCTACCTGAGAAGTTTTCACCCGCGCAACCAAAAACAAATCCGTGAGCTCCTCGAGGTCAAAGCGGACAATATTGGTGATACAAGGGACCGGGTGTTACAGAATGGTATCAGAGCCACTCTTGTGTCATTCGGGATTGTGGGACAAACCTCACCTGGGATGGTGATTGCGTTCTCGGGCTCATCGAGGACGATGAGTCCAAAGGGGGGTGATTGTGACACCCTACACATTTCTCACATCGACCGTGGACAGGAAATATTTCTGGTTCATAAGTAATGTCCGGTCTCTAATATCACCAACGCGTTTTGGGCGTATTGTCTGTGAATGAAAGAAGAACTCCACAGTTAAGCGTGCTCAGGTGGGAGCAATTCAGGGATGGGTGACCTCCCTGGGAAGTTTTCACCCGGTCAACCAAAAGCAAATCCGTGAGCTACTCGTGGGCAAAGCGGACAATATTGGTGGTACGAGAGGCCGGGTGTTACAGAAAATATTATAGGCGTAGCCACTTTGATGACTTTTTTTGAGTTTTATTTTTTTAAACATTTATAATTTTTATATATGATATTATTTCGTATAAAAATTGCATCATTAAAATGAGCGTTTTTTTTTTATTTTTAAACTAGTACAATATCGTTATATAAAAAGATAATAGCTTTTTATGTTTTTAGCTAATATAAAGTTTATTTATCATTGTCTTTTTAGTACAATTTATTATATTTTTTTGTTAGTAATTATGTTTTTCTGAACACTATTATATATGTTTTTCTAAACACTTGTGTTTTTCTAAAAACTATAATTGTAAAATGACACTATTATATAGTTTTAGTATGTAAAACATAATAATAAATTAACAATTAATTATTTTAAAATAATACCAAATGATATAAAACGTAAATCATAATAATAAAATGTCTCATTGTATGTTTTGCTCGTCATTGTGCTATCCTAGACACAATAAGATTTAAAAAACAAATTGATGAAATAATATTATTATGTACCTTCAATTATAATAAACAATGATAAGATAAAAACAAGTTTATTTAATATTTAAAAAACAATAACAAAAATAAAATGAAATGATTTAAAACGTAAAACACAATAATTAATATATATATATATATATATATATATATATATAACTATAAAAAATATTTGATGCAATGAACTGATATTTGACACGACCTGATTTATTTGACAAATGACAAAATGTTCTCCCATGTAACACAAAAGAAGTACACATGTTAAATCCAGAATCTTTCTTAAACATTTTAGATTATATACTTTTTGTACTATAACTCTACCATTCACATTATATATGTAGTACTAATTCAATACAAGATATCATAAGTAAACATTTATTATATATTATTTTGTAAGGTTGGTTGTCAATGCCACCAACATAAACAATCCTAAACTTTTAAAATTTCAAATTTAGTTCTTGTAGTTTATATAATATGGGGCCGGTTACTATAAAAAGTGTAATTTTCGTGCGAAACGTACGAAGTCACCAAAGGGTGACACGTGTTTTTTAGCGGAGGGGTAGTTTCGTCCGCGCTACAATTACGAATAAAAGTTACATAATTACGCAATTTATATTCATAATTACGCAAGTTATATCTATTATTACATAAAAAAATTACTCGGTTATAAAAAATAATCACGCAAGTTATATTAATAATCACGCAAGTTATGTTGATAATTACGCAGTGAATAATCACGCAAGTTAAAAAATATAGCAATACTATAGTCATATTAAAGAGGATAAAATACTTGTTTTTATGATGTATTTTTTTTTAAAAAATAATGTCATATGAAAAAGTTATATGTATTTAAAAAAACGAAAGTAAGTTAAAAAAAGTCAATATTTTGTAAAAATTTAATCCTAACTCAATATTATCTATTTCTAATGTGAGAAGCTATGTTCGTTTGAAAATCTGAGTTATATATTCTTGATATATCATATATGTATGCATTATAATAATTTCTCTTCAGTGAATGTAATGCATAATAACATGTTAAGCAAATGCATAATAATTTGGATCGGGGATCTAGATCTATAAACTTTTAAGAAATTTTAAACATATAAACTATAATTTATCAGGGAAGGGTTCAAATGATAACTTATTTATTTTGTGAGAACTATAGAAATCAATGTGAGCCACATATTTTCAAGGGCAAAATGGTAAATAATGATAACATAATAAAAAATATTTATAAAACAAAAAATTACATAAAAATAAAAAAAGTAAAATGACGAAAATGTTTCTTTTTATTCCCTCTTTCATAAAAAAAAATAATAATAATAAAAATAAATAAATAAAAACTCATTTTTTATGAACGTTATTTTACACATATGTAATACCTGAAAATACACATGTGTAAAACAGGATTTGTACATGTGTAATGACTAATTTACACATGTGTAAATAACGGATGAACGATTTTTTTTAAAAAGTATATCAATATGGTACGCGTTGGAAAGATAAAAAAAATAGTGAAATTAATTGTGCAATTTTTTTGAAAAAATAACGTTGTAAAAAAAAAGTTATGAACATTTAAAAAAATGAATTTGGCATGTGACTTACATGTGACTTAATTGTGTTGCTCATATTGGCTGCTAGAGTTTTCAAAAAAAAAATTTGGTTTTCAAGATAACCCTATCCTAATTTATCATCTTTTTTTAATCTATCTATTATAATAAAGAAAGGTTTAAGATTAACACTTATCAACTTTTAGTTAACACTAAAATTATATTTTCCGCCTCTCTCTCTTATTAAATGAGAATTATGATAAATATGTAAACTAAACAATCAAATATTTAAATTATAAATGTTTTCATTCTAATAATTTATTATAACATACTGTTATATTATATCTTATCTTAAAATATAATATTAAAACTTTTAATTTTTATTGTTTTTTTATAATTTTTTAGATATTTATTATTTTTTTTATTTCACTAATAGCTAATGACATGTAAAATAGAAAACATTTATAAAATAATAATGATCTTAACATGTTAAATTCATTCCATAAATATAATACATGGATTTTTAACCTTAGTAAATAATATTCAAACGTTTATGCATCTTATGCTCTTTCTAAGGTGGATTTTCTTGGTGGCGGAGACTTCTTCACTTTTGATCCCTTTTTCTATGAGCCACGCCTTTTTTCCATGCAGACAAAAAACGAACATATCCCAAGCAATTATAACCACTGTTTTTATCTTCTTATTTTCTTTAAAATGGATATTTTATATCAAATATTTTAAAATAATAAAGTTAAAAGTCAAGTTTAATTTTAATACTTGAGGTTTGTTAAAAATAACTATTTTCCTCCAAAATATTAAAAACATCAATTTACTTCCAAAAGTTTCATAAATTGTTTCAAAATTAATCCAAAAGTTTCATTAGTTGTTTTAATTTTATACAAAATAATAAAACTTTTGAAGTGAAATTGAAACAACATATGAAACTTTTGGAGGTAAATTGATGTTTTTAATCTTTTGGAGGAAAATGATTACTTTAGTTAAACATTAGGGAGTAAAACTGAAATTAACTCTAAAGCTAATTTATCGGGTTGTTAAAGATACATTCATTGGTACATTATTAGACACTCCCCTCCTCAATATCTCTCACTATATACATATACATATACATATACATATACATATACATATACATATACATATACATATACATATACATATACATATACATATACATATACATATACATATATATAGGATTGGATTCAAATAAAAATCAAAAGAAATTGTGTAAACCAATAAACCAAATCTTCACATTTGATTTATTAAGATCAATGGCTTAGATTTTTTTTGAATAAAAAATTCAGAAGTTTGTACTTTTGTGGGACCATGTGTTGAAAAAGTCAAACAAATATAAGCAACTGATTTTAAACATTAATGGTGTAGATTTGATTTATTGGTTTACACAATTTCTCTTGGTTTTCATTTGAACATCCCCCTATATTTGGCGAGCTAGTTCTAACACCGCTTGAATAGTTTAACCAGAGTTCATTTGAGACGGCCCCATGCTTCTCTATTTATTTTTATGTTTCATAAAGAAGATAAATAAAATAATTATATAAAAGTTGAAGAGTTTAAGTAATTATAAGTTTAAAATATATGGTACAATCTTTAAAAGTTAAATGTGTGATTAGTTTTAATAATGTGATCATTAACCTTTCACATTAAACAGTCAATAGTTTTTTCAAACCGGAATACTATTTTTGAAATTAAACCATGGTAGCGAGCATTTTATCTTTATAATTTGAGTGTATTATAGCTATAGGTTTTTTTAATTTAAAAAATTAGCATATGACCACAATTTTTTTCATACACTAACATTTTTTAAATAGATTACATTATAGAATTACGCATTTTATTCTTTATAATATGAGTATGGTATCGTTATAGTTTTTTTATTTTAAAAATTACCAGATGGTCATTACCTTTATTTTTTAAAAAAATTACGTCATAAAATCGAGAATTTTATTTTTTTTAAGTTGAGTATGGTAATACTAAAGGTTTTTTAGTTAAAAAAAATTAACATATTATGTGATTTCATATTATTACGTGATTACACGTTCTACTAGTGTTGTGTTAGTCTGTTGTGATCTCAGCCGCTTCATGTGAACACCCCTCCAATATGTGTGTGCGTCTACACACACTAGAATAAAAAAACATGCATTACACAGGTTGAATAAAAAATATTAAATTAAATAATTAGTAATTAAGATTTAAAAACCCATCCATTATGACAAATTCATTTCTCCTGTGTCAGATTCAATTTCTTGCTCCAGCTCATGCGTCTTATTCTCTTCTCATCATCTCATGTACCAGATTTTCTTCTTGTGTATCAGATACTTTTTTCTTAAGCCTCTTCATTTTTTTAAAATACTTAAAAACAAAAAATTATGAAAACTTGTTTTTAAATTTATAAACTGAAAATTACTTAAACCTAATTTATTGAAGTATGTATGTATTTTATTAAACTGAAGATAATTATTTAAACAATTAATGATTTTTGAAAAGTTTTAGTATTTTTGACATTTCGATAACCATACCCTTTAATAGTATTGAAAAATCATTTTGAAAAATAAATACATAAAATTGTTAAATCTTAATAAAATTGAAAGAATGAATAATTAAAACAAATATTTTTGTTTAGGTATTCGAACATTATAAATTTATCTTTATATTATTTTTATTACTTTATTTGTATTTAAAATTATATAGAATCATATACACAAGTATTAAAATATCTTACTCAGTTTTTCAAAAAATGGGCATTCAAAACATAAAAGAATTATTTTAAACTATATACTAGATATGGTTTTTAATTTTCTTGAAAACTATAAATATGAAATCTTTCTACTCTAATAAAATAGTAACTTGAGGTGACACGTGTCACCACCACATTTCACTTCACCAAAATTTTTTCGCTTCTCTCTCCTATTAAATAATTACCTTAATTACTAATAATATTATTTAACTCCTTTTAAAATAAAAATAGTTTTTTAATAAATTAAGAAAAAGATCTTTTGTTTGATGTTATTGCTAAAAAATAAATTTTTATAAAACATCAAACTTTTTTAAAATTAATATTTTTAAAAAGTAAATTTTTTATAAACCAAAAACAATTAAAATTAAATATTATAATAATAAATTTTTTAAAATGATATTTTTGAATATGATTTGTTTTGAAATAAAATGTTTACTTTTTTTAGAAAAAAGTTTTAAAACAAAAGTTTAAAAAGTTGATATAATTTTTTTATTGATTATAGTTATTACTCATACGTAATTTCAATTATATTTTATCTTACAATATCGTTTTATACTTAATAAATTTTTATTATGTTTAATATTTTATTTGTTAAACTCGTGTAATACACGGATTTACTATTAGCTAGTTTATGTTATAAACATGAACCAAAGGATAGCATGGATATTTGTATGTTAGCAAGAAGTTGATATGCTTAACTTGAATTATTATAACAACAAACATAGTAGAACTAGTAACAATAACTTACAATTATAATATTAATAGCAATAAATATTTTATAATAGTATATGGAAAATGATAAATTAATAATACAAATATTGATTTAGCATGAGCCACTGAAAACTCTAAAAATATGATGGGCAACTACAAAAGAAACTAAAACCCCGTTTGATTCACATAATTTTTAGAAATTGAAATTTGAATTAAAAATTTTTTCTTCTAAAATCTTGTTTGATTTGTCAACAAATGGAATTAAAATTAAAAAAATTTTCTTCGTTCATTGGAATTCACATTTCATCCACTTACCTTTGAAATGTTTAACATCCCAATGAAATATTTAAAATTAACATTCCAATTCCACTTAAAATTGACCAACCAAACACGTTATCAATTTTAACAAGATTTCAATTTTAATTTCAATTCCATTTCCAATTTTAATTTTTTTGCAAAACATTTTACGAACCAAACGGCCCTTAAGAAACTATACTAAATTCTGACGCAATTGTTAAAAAAAAAATCGTACGTGTGTTAATTTTCTCACAAATTTGAGCCAATTTGTTATTTATGTTATTAGACTTTCAAGGATAGCGCAATGGATTTAATGTGATGAACTAGAGCACAGTGGACTACCACGTATGATCCTATTATTAATCTGAATATTATTCTTTTGATTTCAGTAAAGTTCATTTAAAACTACGTTAGTACCCGGTGTATTACACGGGTTGAATATATAAATTATTAAATAATTAGTAAAAAAAATTTATGAATTATAAAAATATGCTTAAAGATAAAATATGATTACAATTACTTATAAATAGCTACTTTAAGTAAATAAACAATAATATATTTTTTTTAAACTTTTGTTTATTAAAAAATTTATGGTTTGTAAATATTTAGTTTTAAGTAAAATGATTTTTTTTTTAAAGTTTGTTGCTTTTTTGTTTTTAAAAAGTGTGTTTTTAATTTAAAATAAATAGATTTTCAGTTTATTAAATTATACATTTTTTAATTTGAAAATGGTATGAGTAATATTATTAGTATTCAATATTAGTTTTAATAATAGAGAGAAATGAGAAAGTTAGTATGATGAGGCTTACGGTTGCGTCACGTATTATCTTATTTTTTCCTTATTATAGATAGATTAATAGAAAAACAGACAGATAGATATATAGATAGATAGGCTAGAAACCCATTTATTAAACGGTTTATAGTTAGTAATAAACACAAAGATTTACAGTACGATATTTTAATATAAAATATGAATTTTATATGCGTAATAGTTCAAGAAAATAAAACAATTATATTTTTTTCTTCACTCTCTTATATAAATAGTTTTATTTTTAAACATTCGTATTAATATTCTTTTATAAGAGAATTTATTTTTATAAAAATTTTATTTATTAAAAACTCTGGTTTGTAATTATTCTTGTTGTTTTAATAAGATTGTTTTTGAAAAGTTCACATTTTTTATATTTTTTTAAAAAAAGGCCGGATTTAAAATATTTTGTTTCAAAAAAGTTTAGTGTTTTTGAAAATTTCATATTATATAAATCTTTTTTATTATTTGTTCTATTTAATTAAAAAAATATGATTTTATATTTTCTTAATAAAATCTAACTTTAAAAAGATACATTGATTTTAAAAGATTTAAATGAGAGAGATAAATATTGCAATTAATAAAATTAATCTTTAATAAGAGAGAGAAATTAGTTTTAATGTTTAAATTACTATAATACCCTTTTGGAGGGAAAAATAAGATGATAATATCTAAAAGAATGACAAGTGGCAAAAAAAATAGGCTAAGAGAATGACATGTGGCTTTAGAAAGCTTGTTTTATTAAAATCTATAGATTTGGTCACGCTTTATGTCATTTCTAGTAAATGAAGTTAATTTTTTCTGTTAAGTTTTAAATATATAATATTTTTACTTTTACTCTTTAAATAACAAAATATATAACTTACATTAATTTTAATTTTTCTTTCGTTTCATTCTACTTACTTACCTTTCTTCTTTCTATTTTCACACCATTTTTATCTTACAAACTTATCTTAAATATTATTAATTAATTTAATTTTTTAAATATAGCTTTATTTATATATTTTTAATTTATTGTAGTTTTTTATTTTTTCAATTTAGTTATTTGTTTGTCTAGTAACACCAATAAAAATTAGTGAAATTATAATATTTTTTTAGACTTTAAATAAAATTACATAAGCTGACAATAAAAATTACGAAAATTCTTAAAATATAATTGATTAAAACATAAACATAATAAACCATTGTATATTGAATCAAACAAAAGTAATTTTAATAAGTTGAACCGATTAAACTTTAGATCATGTATAGGCTACGCAATATTAAGCTCTAATAAAGATTGTGTGAGTTAATGAAATACATATTTTAATAAACTAATTTGATTTTACATTAATATTTTAGATATATTGATAGATGGCATGTTCCATAAAACTCAAAATATTTGATCACGAATAATTATCTTCCAAAATGATCTAAACAGTTCAACGACAATGGACCCATGAAAACTAGGGGTGTAAACGAGTCGTTGAGTCGAGCCGGGTCCGAGCTCGCTTACGCTCGAGCTTGGTTGGTTTTGGTTTTAGAAAGATCAAACTTGAGTTCGGCTCGTTTGAAGTTTTTTTCTAAAGCTTGAGTTTGGCTTGCCGGAAAATTTTCAACCTCAAGCTCGGCTCGGCCCATTTATTGTTAAATTATTTAATTTTTATTTTTTTATAATTACTTTTATATTTATTTGTATTCATACTTTTTATGTATAACATAATATATATTATTTAATTATTTTTATCATAATAATATATACAATAATATGATTTATGTAAATATATATTTATATACATTCAATATGTAACTAAAAAATTATATGAACAAAACTCTCGTTTAGGCTTGTGAGCTAGATCGTGGTCGATATCTAAAGCTTGGGCTCAAGCTCATTTAAGCTCGGCTTGGTTTGATCTTTTCTCAAGCCTATCCCAAGCAACATACGAGCCGGCTTGACTCGTTTATACCCCAAATAAAAATCCATCCGAGCCCATCTGAAATTGTGAACACCGTCACATTATGTTACTAGTATATTTAATGTCATATAGCTTATATTTTTGTTATAATTATTCCAATTAATCAGTGCATTTATAAACAAAGTTATATTTTATAATAAAAAAAAGATTAAACTTGTTTAATTAATAATATTTAAAATAAGTTTATAAACCAAAGGGGAGAAAGAAAAGAAAGAAAAGAAAATAAAGTAAATAAAAGAAAAAGAAAATAAAAGATTAATGAAAAATACACATTTAGTCCTTTAAATAGTATGGTAAAATTGTTATTTACAGAAAATTAACTGAAAATTTTAATTATGTTAGTGTAAAGGATAAAAAGTGAAAAATTTTTAAATAAATAATACTTAGTATAATTATCAAAGTTTAAGAAAAATATCCGTAATTTTAGTTATACTCAAGGGACGATATTTGTAATTCACTCTTTTTTAAAATAAATTTAGTATTTAATCAATTACTATTTTTTTAAACCATACACTAAATCAAGCATTTCTAGAAGGCAATAAATTTATCCTTTTTTAATGGTCATATGGTCTAGCGTATTGATCTTGTCGACTTGCATGTTATAAAATAAAATAATGTAAATTTAAATTCTTATAAGTAAAAGATTATGTTGGGTGTCGAATACAGCAAATAAAATATATAAATGTTAACCTATCATCACACACACACTAAGAATAGTATGAGCGGAAGTAGGGTTCTTGTCCTCAGAGATACGGGTTAACTATTTTATACTAAAAACGTTTCAGCACAGTTATTTTGATGGGTTATGGTTAAAGGAAGATAGGAGTTTTAATTAAAAACTAAAACTGAAAGTAAATTGCAAAAAGTAAAAAAATTCTAGTAGGCCGACACGGCCGTATCAGAACTGTACGCGGCCGTGTTAAGGTTCTGCCGGAAAAACGAAAATTGACATTTTTTTGTATTTTTTTATTCTGAAAAGTAATTACTAAAAACTCTAACTAAATTGTGAAGTAAAGTAATATATGAAAGCTAATTTCAACACTAAGGTAATTTCTTGATTCGATTTGGCTTACGATCATTAACGATTACGGTGCAATGACTATTTTCTAATTAATGATTTGTATCGATACTAGACATCACGCCGTTCGGATATTCACTCTATCTAATGTCTAATTAAGCGCAGCTCGTTGATTAGAGCCAACCCGTTATTTTAAGCTCACGCAGTTCGGATCTTAGCGTGCGGGTTGCAACGATAGAAGTATCAATTATAATTAAACACACACGCCGTTCGGTATGTTTAACTAGATTGCATGATTCTATAACGAGAATGAATTCATAGACAAACCCAAACCGTTAATTATTCCTTGTATCAAAAATTAAAACTTGATTAGGGTTTTAAATCTTAAAGAACTATATTAAAAAATTAATAAGTTGATCAGGTTTATTAACAATCTAATATATACCGTAGTAGATCTGGGTTTAAGATCAAGAATCAAACAAACAAACCATTAAAATAAAAACTTCTCATAAACGTTTCACATAAGTTCAAACCAAATCAAAGAAAATAAACCTTAATGTTGAAACTAAAAATTATTCTAGCCGGACATGACGGCTAGATCAATCAAAACCAAAATAATAAAAAACTTACTAATAGAAAAATTAATTGTCTTTCCAAATCATAATTTCAGCAAAAGAAAGAAAAGACTTCAACTGATTTTCTTCTTCTCCTTCTTAATCGACTTGAATGTGTTTTCCAGAATTTCTTATTTTTTCCAGCCCTCTTCTATTTATTTTAATCCTTTAACTTTCAGATCCATCTTTTTAGGCTTTGTTGTTACTTATCTTTTAAGAAAATCCTGGAGATAATTATCTCCATCAATATATCCTAAACTTTAGAGATTTCCCTGCACTTTTTAAAATTCAAGATTTCTTTAATATCATTTTCAATGTTTCCATAAGCATTTATCTTCTCTTCCAATAAACCTATAAAATCAACCAAAACACGCCAAAGTAGATTGTATCCCAAAAAAAAACTACTATTGTATAAAATAAACGAAAAATGCATGCAAATAATACAAAACATATGCCAAAATATAATTTAAAATTAATATAATTAATGACTAAAAATATAACTAACAGATTAAATAAAATTTGTTATTAGTAAAAAGATAGAAGTCTTTTAAACTTCTATTCTATTTAAAATAAACACTTGGGCATAATTTATGAGTGGCTCGTATTCAGTGAGAATTTATCACCATTCACCAGGACCAAAATTTCGATTCCATAACAAAAGTTTTGTTATATTCGTATCAGAATATATCAGTTTGAACTTCGAAGTTATGATTGCAATATGCTTTATTGTTTTAATTATGTTTATATTGCAATTTTCTTATAATAGTTAATTGATATTACACAATATCTTACTAGGGTTTCATTATCATATGTGTTACAAAGGCGTTAGCAATCTTCTCTTATTCTTTTAACTTCCTCCTACCTATTTGACCGCTACCATCATCGGTTGATGTCAATCCTCTGCCCCTATTGTCCTTTTTGTATGATAATTTTCTTTCTCTTCGTATCCATGTATTAATGTCCTGAGGATGCATCGTACATAGATGCATATATTTAGTTTTATATATTTTTCTCTTGGCGTTGTTATTATATACTTATATTGCGATCATCGTAGCTCTTGTGATTGTAGTTGTAGCTCTTATCATCATAGCATGTTGTCTTGTCTCTTGCCATCATCGTTAATAGCATGGTAACCTTATTAATTTTAGTCATTTATAATATGTAAATATTTTATTTTAATTAATTAAAAAAACCTAAATTAACATCAAATTATAAGTAAATTAAGAGGTAAAATATGATATAATAATATAATAAATCAATCAATAATTATAATTATAAGAAAAATATATGAATTAAGTTTGATTTTATAACTTTAGGGTCAAAAATTTTTTAAACAAACAAGAGGGTTTAATTTGTATTTTAACTATTAATATAAAGGCCAAAGTGAAAAAGTATCAAATCAAAAGGACTTAATTTGTGTTTTAACTATTATTATAAGGGCCTAGGTGAAAATATTCATCCCGATAATAGGGGGTGGTGTTCCCAGGCGGTGTAAATTTTATTTTAAAAAAAGCTACATAAAACGTATGTTACGTTTTGTCTTTTCTTATAGAACGTTTTCATTAAGAAGTGTGCTTAGTAAAATAAAAACACTACGAAGCATGATGTTAGGTTTTTGTTGAGAAATGTATAAAAGATTTTGTTAACAAAATAAAAGGCTTAAATTTATTGAGAACGTAACGAGACTTGCTATAAAACATTTTTAATAACAGATTGATATTTTATAATACAATTTGTATCTCTTCTAAAAACTTTAAAGTGATTATTAAAAAATTGTCAATTTGAATGTTAATTTACAAAAATAATATTGTTTAATAGCAAATGGCTTGAATCGCGCTTGAATGAAAGCTCACTCGAAAGTGAATCAGTTGTAAACTACTCGAAATTGAACTATGGACATGGTGTCATCTCGCATTTCTCCGAAGTTAAATTATTTTAAGGAAAAAATTCCAAAATGTTATTTTTCTTCTCTTTTATTCTCATAAAGTCCCCCTCCTAAATATCTTCTCAGAATGTCCCTGTTAGCTGTTGGCGCCCGCCCGCCCGCCCGCTGAGTACGGGTGCCCACCCGCAAAGTACAGGCACTCGTTTGATTACTTACATGTGTCTCTTTGTAATTGCTTTTGCTGTACAAGGCGTCCACATTTGTCTATGAAGACACTAGCGCTTTGTTAAAATAATACATTTTAAGAAAAACTTTATGAGTGGGACATTTTAGGAGAAAGGAGAGGGGAAAGTGACATTTTGATAATGTTTCCTTATTTTAATGTAATCTAAGCTCATGTATTTAAAATATTTTACTTAATTTGAAAAACTAAAATAACATCAAATAAGAAGTAAACTAAAACGTGAAATAAGGTATTTTTAAACTTATATATTTAAAATATTTTAATTAAATTTAAAAGAACATGAAATTGTATCGAATAATAAATAAATTAATAAATAATAATAATAATTATAATGATAATATAATTATATGAATTCAGTTTGATTTTATAATTTTAGGGTGAAATTTATTTTAAAACAAACAAGAGAGTTTAATTTATGTTTTACTTATTAATGTAAGGCTTAAGTGAAAAGAAATCAAATCAAGAAAGTTTTAATCAGCATTTTAACTACTAATATAAGAGTTTAAGTAGAAAATTCACCATGAGAATAGGGTGATGTTTTAGGATGCAGGTAAATTTGATTTTAACAGTATAAAAAGTTACGCATAACGTGTGTTATGTTATGCTTTTTTTTATATATAAAGTGTTCGATGAGAAGCATTTTTAACAAAATAAAAAGGCTACGCAGTGTACGTGGTAGAATTTTGTTGAGAAGTGTTTTTCATATCTATGTTTTTATTTAAATTTTATTGAGAAGTGTTTTTCATATCATATTTTTGTGTAGTTTTGATATCAGAATACCCAAAGTATAATATTTACATAATTCTCTTACATTATAATTATAATGACAAATATGAATTAAGGGAGGCAGCGGTGATGGTTCATGTGGTGATGGTGGTGTGGCTTTACTTGAGTGGAGAGCATCAATGGTGTACTACTGGTGGCACTGATGACCGGAGATGATTGTAGCACTCACTAACGGTTGGTGAGGATGTAGGTGGCAATTAGTGTGTGACAAAGATGGAGTCAGGCTGTGGAAATCGGCAATGGTGCGTGGTGGTTGTGTTGGTAGTTTTGAATATGTGTACAAACAACTCTAAAATTTTGAAATTTTACATAAACCAATCCTTAATCATTAAGTTGTAAAATGACCAAAATACTCATATAATTAACTGAAAAAAGTTAACAAAGTTAGTGTAAAGGACCAAAATAATTAAAAAATAAAATGTTAGGGTTTGATATGTTAAAAGTTTTCTTTTTAAACTAATAGGGTTAAATGACCCTAACCTCAAGTGCTAAAATAATAATTTACTCTTTAATTAATAAACTCAACTAGGGTAGCGTCGGAGGCACGCGGCGACGGCCAAACCACTCTCTCTCTCTCTCTCTCTCTCTCTCTCTCTCTCTCTCTATATATATATATATATATATATATATATATATATATATATATATATCTACCAGTCAACATGAAGGAGACAAAACCTTCACAAAAGTAAAGCAACTATATAAAAAAGACAAAGAGGGGGCTCAATGCAAATAATGAAAAGCATTGTGGCCAAACTAAAAACCATTAAAACCAACTATTTCTCATCTTGTGTTTTTCATATATAGGATAATGACAAATATGAATTAAATATATGGTACTAAGGTTTCATCTTCCACTTCATTTTCTCACTCTTTTACGAAATACAATATTTATTCTAATATTTTATATTGAAATGGAAAATATGAATTGAAAATATGACATATAATATTTGTTATATATATTTTTAAACATTTTAGATATCTAAATTTTCAAATATCTGATTATGAACACATTTATCCTTTATGTGAAAATGGGGAAGGTGTGTGTCAACCTTTTAACATCTTTACACTACTTAGTTTGTGTTAATATACAAATTATATTTTTCGTTTGGCTCTTAATCTCTGATGTGTGATTGTTTGAACTTTAAAAGAAGTACTTTTAATTGTAAAGATTGGTGTTTTTTTATTTTCTACTTTTAAGGGGTCCCACCAATTTTTTTATTTAATTTATTTTGTAATCTTAAATGTGAGGGTAAAGTAAAATATTTTAAGTTTAGGTGTAGTAAAAGACGTAAAGTGCAACAAACACTATACAAAACAAGGATGATTTGTGTAATTTTTCAAGTTTATTGATGAATATTGTGACTTATATAAGTCTAACGGATGAAAACTGTAATTTATCTAGGCTTTTATATTTAGAACTAGCATTATTAATCTGTGTATTACACGAGTTGAATAAATAAAATATTAAATGTAATAAAATTTTATTGGTTTTAAAACTATATTCTAAGATAATATATAATTGAAATTACTATGAGTAAATATATAAGTAATAAAACAATGTATCGACTTTTTAAACTTTTTAGTTGTTTAAAAAAACTAAATATCTTGTTTCAAAACAAATTGTTTTAAAGAATTTTTATTATTGTAACTTCTAATTTTAATGATTTTTTATTTTAGATATTTTATTTTTAAAAATACCAATTTTAAAATATTTTATATTTTTAAAAAACTCTAATTTTTTAAAAAACTTCTTACTTTATAAAAGTTTGTTTTTATAAATAACATTGATAAAAGGAAATTTTTTTAATTTATTAAAATAGTATTTTTTAGTCTATAAAAATCAAATAATATTATTAATAATTATAGTAGTTATTAAATAGGATAGAGAAACGGAAAAAAAATTGATTACGTGAAATATGATGTTGAAAAGTGTCCCCCACATTTACCATTTTACTAGGTTAGTACCCCGTGCATTACACGGGTTGAATTAAATAAAATACTAAATAGTTAGTAATAAAAATATATAAATTATAAAACTATGATTGAAGATAAAATATGATTATAATTGTATATGAATAGCCATTTTAAGTAAATAAACAATAATATATTTTTATTAAACTTTTATTTTATAAAAAAATATGGGTTTAAAATATTTTGTTTGAAGAAAAATGTATTTATTTTAGAAAAAGTTTGTTGTATTTTGTATTTTATAAAACTTTTGTTTTAAAAAAGTATGTTTTTAATAAAAAAATAGGTTTTAATTTATTAAATTATACAATTTTTAATATGAAAATGGTATGATTAATATTATTAGTATTCAATATTATCAATAATAATAAATAGAAATAAAAAATTTAGTATGATAAAACTTATAATTGTGTCAAGTATTATTTTAGATTTTATTTGTTATAGACAGATAGATATATAGATAAATAGATAGGATAAAAACCCATTTAGTAAACGGATTATAGTTAGTAATAAACACGAAGAGTTACAGTATGATATTTTAATATAAGATATGATTAAAATTATACATACGTAATAGTTCAAGAAATAAAACAACTATACTATTTTTTAACCCTCTTATCTAAATAGTTTTATTTTTAAACATTCGTTTTAAGATTTTTTTATAAAAAATTTATTGCTTATAAAATCTCATTTATTAAGAACTTGGGTTTCTAATTATTTGGTTATTTTAATAAATCTGCTTTTAAAAAATTTCATATTTTTTATAATTTTTTTTAAAAAGGACCGATTTAAAATAATTTGTTTCAAAAAGGTTTAGTGTTTTAGAAAATTTTATATTATATAAAAATTTTGGTTTTTTATTATTTATATTTTAATAAAAAGATATGATTTTTAATTTTCTTAATAAATTTGTTTTTTAAAACATAGTTTGATTTTAAAATATGTAGATGAAAGAGAGAAATGCATCAATTAATAAAATTAATTTTTATTAAGAGAGAAAAATTAGTTTGAGCGTTTAAATTAATATAATACCTTCTTGAGGAAAATGAAGTGAGAATGTTTAAAAAAATAACAAGTGTTAAAAATATAGTTTAAAATAATGACAAATGACAAAAGAAAACTTGTTTTATTATATACTATATATATAAATTAGAGTAGAGAGATTTCATATTTTACTCTTTAGTTACTAAATATAATTCAATACCAAAAGGCAAGTGGCTTGTGTAAATCAAAGTTATTAAGTGCATATTGAAGGTTGTTTATGCAAAGTGAAGGTTGCTGGTTAAGATCGTAAGCTGCTCTCGCATAGATCAAAAGCCGTTTATTGGTTATAGAAGGCTTGTGTTGGATCTGATCATTTCTTGAAGTTAGATTCACCATTTCCTGTTGAACATTCTATTTCGATTTCGATTTTGATTCATAGGTTAATCATTAGCCATCCAAACTGAATGATTTAAAAAAAACGGTCCATAATTCCATATAGTCATAACCAGCAGTGGCGGAGCTTGAACACTCTCGTAGGGGGGGCGGGGGCGAAATTGTTTCTTTTTAGGGGGGGCGAACTAAAGTTTTATATAAAAACTTTACACTAGCGGGCCAAAAATTTACACTACCGCACTAAAGTTTAACACAACGATGAAAAAACCGGTCCCAACTAAGCTCCGCCCTTGATAACCAGCCCATTGATGGCATTGGTTCCGGTCTTCACAACATCGAGTATGATTAGAAAGTGGGTAAATTAGTTGTAATAAAATACATAAATATATTTAATATATTGATGTTTTTAACTTTTTTTAAAAGAATAATTATTTTTATTAAAATTCAGTATGTAAAACCGAATTTAACTTTAAATATTTTGATCATATTCAATAGTGACTTGGTAACTTCGGTGGATTTTCTTCTTGATTTATAGTCTCTCAAATCCCAAACTGGGCTGGGCTAAAATATTAGGACTGGGTTGTGTTCTCTTTTGTTTATTGGCCTTTGTTTTTAAAAAAGGATACAGGAAGTTGGAGTCTCTTGGGTGTTTATTTAATTACCAGATCTAATAAACCCTTATAATATACGGGTTAAATTAATAAAATATTAATATAATAAAAATTTATTAATTATAAAATAATATTTTAAGATATGATATGACTGAAATTACATATCAGTAAATACTATAACTAATAAAACAATGATATCAGCTTTTTAAACTTTTATTTTTAATTTTTTTTTCAGAAAAAAATAAACATTATGTTTTAATACAAACCGTATAAAAATGTCATTTCTAAAAATTTTCTTATTATAACTCCTAATTATAATTATTTTTGTTTTTTAAAAATTTATTTTTTAAAAACACCAATTTTAAAATATTTCGTATTTTTAAAAAATGTTTCATGTTTTAAAAAAACTTCTTATTTTATAAAAATTTGCTTCTTTAAAAATAACATTAATAAAAATATATATTTTTTAATTTATTAAAGCCTATTTTTAATCTAAAAAAGTGTTGAATAATATTATTAGTACTTAAGGTAATTATTTAATATGAGAGAGAAGCGGAAAAATTTTGGTGAGAATGATTGTGGTGTTAACACGTGTCATCCCAAGTTATTCTTTTATTAAAGTAGGAAGATTCACTTTTACCGTTTAGTTCATTTAATATTCAGTTTATTTCTAATTTCATTTATTTATTTAGTTTTTTAATATTAATTTTTTTACTTTTAATAACACTTAACCTTACACTCGTAAAGACTTAAACTTGTATCGATTTTATGAACAACCACCACCAATGTCACTAATTTAGTTTATATATTCATTTAACTAAGGTTTTTTCTGTTTTCTTCTTCGTATTCTTCTAACTGTTTACGTTTCAACTTGTTTAAGTCCAAAACATTTAATTCTTCTTTATTATTCTTCTATTTAATATAGTTGATTATTCCTCTATTTTTTTTTTAAATTATGAACAACCTCTTGCTTTATTAATTTACTATTACTTTTACTATTACTATAATTATATAATCTTTAAAAAAGAAGTGGCAGTTAGTAATCATATAAAGTGTGTCATATGGCCTCCTAGATTGGTGATAGATGTTTGAAAAGTTCGCACATAACATTGGCCAGCATACTTAGTTAGATACATATCCTTTAAAATATACGTCTTTAGTTTGATACTTGTATCACATATGCCTTTTTTCAATTCTTCCTTCCTATTTATTTCTGTTTTGATATTATTATATTGTTGACAAACCCTATCACCGAATTCAGATAACCTCTTGAGTTATTATTATTATATTACAAATGTAACCCAAATGTAACGTAAATCATCAAAATAACCTCTTGCTTTATTAGAATTATTATTACTATAATTATATATATACATCTTTAAAAAAGACATGAATGTTAGTAATCATGTCGAGTGTGTCATATGATACTTTAGATTAGTGACAAATATTTGAAGAGTTAACATATAACATTGGCTAGAAACTTGGTTATAATCCTGTCTTTCATAACCTACGTCACTTTCTCGACACTTGCATCAACTATGTCTTTTTTTTTTCATTCTTCCTTCCAACTTATTTTATGAACAACCTCTTGCTTTATTAATAATTAGAAAGTAGCATGAATAGTGAGGTTTTAATTCTTTACAATTTAACCACATACTTCTAGATCTTTAGAATTTGACTATAAACTTTAAAAACACTTTAATTTTGCCAATAACTTTTAATTTTTTAAAGATTGAACACAAACTTCAATTCATTATAATTTGACACAAAACACTTTTAATTTTTTTATAATACAATATTTTATTAACTAATCTTTATACTTAATACTATACATAGTTTGTCTTACTCTTATAACTTTTACATTTTGTTCTATTATATTCTGAAATATAGTTGCGACGTGTGTATTTCTATCTAAGCTTTGGTATAAGTTTTAATTAAATCCAGCTAGGCTACGTTTTGACGTAATTTTTTATTCAACGACTCTCTTTCTCTCTTTACCTTACTCGACGATAAAACCACAATACACAAGACGAACAGGGTTGTCATCTCATGCTAACATAAAGGAATACAATAGGGGGGATGGGGGAGGGGGGAGGGGGGGGGGGGTGAGTTCTCCATCCTACTTTCACCATGACACTAATTTACACAAATTTCACCCTTCCACTATCTTTAACTAAAATCAAGGTGCAATAACTTTCTTTTGAAAATTTTCTTTGCAATATAAATCCATGCAGATAAGGTTTTTCAAGTTTCCTAATTCATTTGGGATTCTACCCTTGATTTGTTCCAGTAAAGTATCATGCAATAAAACATGAATTTATGATCAAGAGACACAAAAGACTCAAAAACATCTAAAAATCATTGTTTAATTTTTCAAGCCCTAAAATCTGAATCTAGAATTAAATACCTTGAATGTTGTCATAATCATAGAACCAAAAGATACTAAATTCAAATATCAACATCTACAAATAGAAATTATTAGTATGTTTAAGGAAACCCTAGATTTGATTATCTATTCGAGTCTTCAATCACCATGGTATCCAAGAATTTTCTGTGGAGCGGGTTTAGGTCCACGTGCTTTAGCTGAATAAGTTTTTTTTGAATGACCAACGAATACTTTTAAGCACGATCACCCGGGTAAACCCATTGACGAAAGATCATCCACGCCCGCGAACATAGACAGCGCTTGTGACTCGGCCCGCCCACCAATCCAGGGGAAACCCACCACTCAAAGGGCCACCTTGGTAAAACCTCTGGCCCACTTGTAACATATAGCACCAAGTGAGACTCGAACCCATGACCTCCACTTTGCAAAGCTATAAGATGCCTTCTACCAAACCAATTAATTTAGGACTTATTAGCCTTTAGCTAAATAAGTATTAGGGCATTCACATCACGTTTTCTATTTTTATCCTTATAATTACACTAAAAATCACTATATTTTCTTTTTAGTTCTTAATTAAATAATATTTTTAGTACTTTCATAATTACTTTTTCTTTTTTATTTACTCGTCACCACTTACAACCATTTTTTAAAATATAAAATCCACACACACATAAATATAAAAAAACTTATTATGAATGCTTTTAGCAACATTAAAAAAAACTTTTGTAAAATGAAACATGATTTAATAAGCTTAGATTTCCACACCAATTTTCTTTTTTTTTTTTAACTTTTTTTTTTTTTTTTTTTTTTTTTTTTTTTTTTTTTTTTTTTTTTTAATGTTTTTACTTGTATCTGCTCCTTTGTTGAAAACAAAACCAAACAAACCACTACCATCTTCTATCGAGAGGCAACCGATAAAACCCTAAATCAGTTAAATCTTTCACGAAACATTCAATCACTCGATCATCGGATCACCTATTTGATTCACTTGCTTCGATTACAACACTAGAATCTTTCAAGGGTTTGAATTGGAGAATGCCTCCGAAACAATCGAAAGCAGAGATTGCAAAGAAGCAGAAGATTGTTGAAGACAAGACATTTGGGCTCAAGAACAAGAACAAGAGCAAAAATGTTCAGAAATATGTTCAATCACTTCAACAGAATGTCGTCCCCAAACCCGATCCTTCCAAACTCGCGGCCAAGGTATTGGATTTTGTTAGGGTTCTTTTAATAAGTTGATTGATCGATTGCTGTTTCTTTGAGAATTGATTATGGGTTCTTTTTAATTGACAGAAAAAGAAGGAAGAAGAGAAAGCTAGAGAGAAGGAATTGAATGATTTGTTTAAGATTGCTGTTGTTCAACCTAAAGTACCTGTTGGTAGGTTTTGTATTAGTTCGTCCTCCTTATGCTGCAGTTTATCTTCAAGATATTAAGTTTTTGTTGTTTCCATGTGAATTTCATCTGATTTGATTTGCAATGATCTACTGTTTGTCAGATGGGTTATGTTTCAATCTCACAGTGGGTTCTGTATATTTTAGATTGCTGACTAGTTTCAACTTTCTAACTATTACTGGAAACACAATTGTTTGGGTGTTAAACTAAATCAAATTTCATTTGAAAGATAATATGTTTGTTTTTGGAAAATTATATATTTCATAGGACCTGTCATGTTGTTCAAGAATGTTTGGCTCTGGATGACTTTCTGGCTTTCTGCCAATTTTTTATTTAAACAATTCACCTATTATAAATACGCAAGGCATTAGGTTTCTATTTTTATAACATTTAGGGGGTGTTTGTTTTTCCTAAAAAGCACTTCCTGATCTTTTTTGTCTGCGCTGCGCAGACCACGCGCAGGCGTTGGGCTATGAACATTGTTTGTTTTTAGAAGACCTTTCATTAAAAAAGGTCTTCCTGACGTCTGCGTGGAGAAGACATGGACTTGCCACTTCTAACCTCTTCTCACTTCTTTTCCCATCTGCGTCTCATCTCCATCCTCTCAACCTCCCCATACTCCCTCTCACCACCGCCGTCCCACTTCCCCCCACCGGAACTGCGCCTCCGCCGCCCTCCCACCGCCAGGAACTGCGCCGTCGCCGCCCTCCCACCGCCAGAACTGCGCCCTCTGCCTCCTTCCCTCTCACCACCGCCGGCCCCCTCCCTCTCACCACCACTGGCCCCTCCCTCTCACCACCACCGGAACTGCACCTGCACGCTCCCTCCCTTCGCCGGCCCCTCCCTCCGCCGTCTTTTCCTTCGCCGGCCCCTCCCTCCGCCGCCTCTGCCTTCGCCGGCCCCTCCCTCCGCCGCCTCTACCTTCGCCGGCCCCTCCCTCCGCCTCCTCTACCCTCCGCCGGCCCCTCCCTCCGCCGCCTCTACCCTCCGCCGGCCCCTCCCTCCGCCGCCTCTAACCTCCGCCGACCCCTCCCTCCGCCTCCTCTACCTTCCGTCGGCCCCTTCCTCCGCCTCTACCTTTGTGATTTGGGTTAGGGTTTTGTGATATTAGATGGTAAGATTTGTGATTTAGGTTAGGGTTTTGTTTGCAGATGATAAAAATACAAACAGTCTTTTTGTTGCAGACTGCAGACATTTGGTCCACCTCTTCTGTTGCAGATGTGGTCCGCAGACCGCAGACATTTTACCTCTTCAAAAACAAACACCACCTTAGTTATTCATGATTGGTTTGCTGTGCATTGGTCGTCCTCGTACGGCCAACGGATTGCAATATTATGTCTCTACTTTGTTGATCTTATTGTGATGAATATAAAAGTGATAATTAGATTAAACATATGTGGTTGTTCTTTATATCTTGCTATACAATACATATGCATATTGATACTTCAATTTGTATCCTTGTCATTACCTGGTAGATCTTAACAGTACCTTGAACCTATGGTTGATAGCATCTATATTTTATAACATTTATTTCAATTGCAACATGCTATCTATTGGGTTGGCTGTTTTAACATGAAAGTTGACATTTTTTTTTATCTTTCATTATATTACTATGATAGCAATTGAAACATGCAACGAACATGTTTGTGAAATGTAGTTTTGTTTGCCAAAAGGGTTTACCATCTCATGGTTTGTGATTATGATCAGGGGTGGATCCAAAGTCTATATTATGTGAGTTTTTTAAGGCTGGTCAGTGTGCAAAAGGTTTCAAATGTAAGTTTTCTCACGATTTGAATGTACAAAGGAAGGGTGAGAAGATTGACCTTTTCAGTGATAAGCGTGACGAAGGTGATGCATCAAAGTTTTATATTCTTTCATTTCATTTGGTTGGTTACTTTCTTGATCATGTGATTTGATACGGAGGATAATGAATTTCTTAATGTGGAATATTAGGAACGATGGAGGATTGGGATCTAGAGACATTGGAAAAAGTTGTGGCATCGAAAGGAAAAGAGTACAACCAAAATAGACCAACTGACATTGTATACTTTCTTATTTTGTTGTTTTCTAACTGTTCATGTTCTTGTTTTGATATGTTTTTTCTAGCATGTGCATTTTTTTTATTTTGTTGTTGAGTGTGTGGCAAAGTATTTATATGTTTCGGTCTATGATACTAACGTTTTCCTTGGTGAACTTTGTGAAATGGTATATTAAGGCAATTGTGAAGGTTTATTAGGGTTACAAAAATTGTTTCTAATGAATACGTCTCAAAATTTCATTTTGATAACCTTTTTAACATTTGCATTTTTTTTTTTGCTGAGAAGATGTAGGCTTTAATCCAATAGTAAATTATTTTGCAATCCCATGAAAGTCGCAACATTTTGTTTCAAGACAGTTTTCTTTCATCTTAATCAAGTTCCGGCATACTGAAAATATTCATATTTAAGTCTGTATATGTGATAAGAGTACCTTCTTTTTGCTTTTTTCAGTGCTAAAACGATAATTAATGGCATTTGAAGTGACATGATTATCACATTACTGTTATTTTCTTTCAATAATGTCATGTTGACATTGAATATGCCTATTTATATTACATTATTTTTTGGCATGGATTTAGCAACTTCTCATTTGTTTCATTGTTTTGTTTAAATAGGTTTGCAAACACTTCCTTGATGCAGTGGAGAAAAAGCAATATGGTTGGTTCTGGGTTTGTCCAAACGGTAATAAAGAGTGCCATTACAGACATGCTCTCCCTCCAGGATATGTCTTGAAATCCCAAATGAAGGCACTTCTAGAGGAAGAGGCCAACAAGCTAGCCATTGAGGATGAGATTGAGGAAGAGGTGATTTTAGCTTTCACTCAAGTAGTTTTTTCTCTTTTGGGCTAACTGAATTTTAAGGTAACCAGGTCAGAAAAAGGTAATAAAGTCAAACTTATTGTCACATAATTTGCCATGTCATCATTTTTATGCTGGTAACCCGTGTCTAAATTTTTGGAACTTTTGATGGTTTTTCCTCCGCAAAAGAAATATGGTTACCCGCAACATAAATCAGGTCAAAGTTGGTTACCTTTGTATGCAGTAACTATATCTTATTAAGTAATTGGAATAAATAGACTCTCTAGGGGGCGTTTTCCATCGTCTTTTGTCTAAATGCCAGTTATTTACTATTGTAACCTTATCTGCCTTAGCAATTTTACTGTTGAAACTCAATAATTCTTACCATTGCGTGTATTTCATGTGTGCAGCGTTCTAAAGTGAAAACAACAACTCCTATGACTACTGATCTTTTTATGCAATGGAAGAAGAAGAAGGTGGAGGAAAGAGAAGCTGGCTTGGCTGCTCAGAGGGCTGAGAGGGCCAAGAATGACCGAATGAGGTTTGTATATGTTTTAGAGGTGGCAAATTTGACCTGGTCTCTTATAAGTCAAGCATTAATCTTGATATGGGTCATGGAAGTGAACTTGGGAAAGAAGTTGGTCGGTTTTATGTTAAGTTGGCTTAGGGGCAATTTCATATACCCCCCTCTAAACTTGCAAAATTACATATTTCCCCAAATCATGCTTCAAGACTATTGTCCATCAAGCATTTAAAACTTATGTTTTGGGGAAATATGTCATCATCCAAGTTTAGAAGGGGATATATGTAATTCTCCATTCATTATTTAAAGTACGTTATCTGTTTTGGTATGTAATCTTTGGATGGAAGGAAGCAAGCCAAATAAGGAAACTCAATTTACAACCTAGAATAGGTTTTGTTGTTTTGCAAGAGTCTAGTTTAGTGTAAATAGGAGTAATAGGTTGATGTTATTTTGTGTGTTTCTTCTGTTTCGTTTGTTTAAGTTTAATACAAGAAAAGAGTCTTGGGTGTTTCTGCAAAACTTGGTATGTCTTGCGGTTTTGATCCATTTGTTTCTAACAATCAGTGGGTTAGTAGGATGTCTTTTTAAAAAAGTTGCTCATGTCAAATGGGTTTATGGGCACCCATGAAACCTCCTAAATCATTAATTTTAAATTATAATGTTATTGTTGAAAAACAAATATTATTCTTGTAATGATATTTCTCTAATTTTTATAAAAAGCTAAAAGTCTTTGACAAAAAATGGTTTTGGTTAACTAGACTTGACCCATTTCAGCCCATTCAAAACTTACCCTTTTTGACCTTTGACCCATCCCTTTTGGCCGCCATTACTGTAATTTGGTACATATGTGTTAGGGATTTTCGGTTAGATATATCATATATCTTGACATCCTTTTTTTTTCCCTTTTTCTTCATTTTGTTTTTCATAATGCAGTGGGCGCGAGTTGTTTCTTTCTGATGCTAGCGTGTTTGTGGATGATGCTGAAGCATATGAGAAGTACAACAGAGAAGAAGAATCTGATAATACCACCCAGAAGGTACCTTAATGTCTCAGTTGATATATTAAAGTGATTTGATTGGTTTGGTTATATGTGGATAAGTGTTACCACATAGTTGATCCCTAATACATAGGGATGGCAATTGGTCAGGCATTGATAGGTTCTGGTAACCTCAGTTCTATACGGCTATACATGATTGTAAAATCATGTCCTATTCTCGTGGGGCACCCATTATTCTTTGCTAGCGTGTGCGCTGTATTGGGTATACGCTTTTATAATCTTATGTGGTTAAAATACTTCGTTGTGACTCCCATTAAGTTTAAACTTTAAACTCAAAAAGCAACTTGAATATCAAATACTCAACTACCCATCTAATAATTATATATGTTTTTAATGGTTTTGAGTATCTAACAAATTCATATAATATTTATTTATTTTAAGATTATATAATATATTAATATATCCAGTTTCAATGTGATAAAAGGGGAATATTAGTTTCGAATAATCAGGCTGGTATCACTTAATACCATACCCATCCCAAACCAAGGGAAAATTGTATAACTAGTCCCATGCCTGAATTCTCACCCTAAATGCTTCAGTCGGGCTTAGGTTTCTCTCTCATCTGTACTTATGCATAGTGTTGATCGAGATGATTTATTTTTTAAGTATGGTGACATTTTTTCAATCCCTTAATACATGTATCAAATTGAAAATTTTCTTTATTTTTAGTAATTTTAGTTTAAACTTGCCTTGAATTTTGGCGTTTCAGGCACAAGAAAATTCATCTACAGGAGGACCAAGTACATCAACAAACACTACTGCGATTTCTGAAGATGGGAATTCTGAGATCAAAGATTATGATGATGATGACGATGATGATGATCTGGATATAGATGAACTGAATGAACTTGAAGCAAGCTTGTCAAAAACATCTATTCAAATCAAAGAACCCGAAAAATAAAACCTCAAATTGACGGAATCACAGCCACTTACAGATGGAGAAACTCAACATAGTTTTAAAAGAAGCTTTCATCATCATCATCTACCTGTCTCGGTTACTATGGAGGTAGTTCAGCCTATACTCTGTTGTAGAATGCAGGTTTTGAGTTTTGTTTCCATGTTGTTATGAATATACTCAAGATTGGATATTCAAGTTCTAGATGTTTTATCATATGCACCAATGGTACATGGCTACATATATTTGTATCAAACTATTTTCTTAAATTTCTGTTTCTGGGACTACTCAAATTTTGGAATCTCCATGCTTAAGTTTTTGTTCATCTTCTCGGCTACCACTTCGGTGATGTTTTGGGCAGAACTAGAGGGGTCGGATCCGTTGGCTGACAGTCCAAGCTTTATATTGATATGGGTGTTCAACGCTATCGTTTTATTGTGGTTTGACTGTGTTTTAGAATGATTTTTAACACCACTGGCTCAAATACAATGGTCGGTAATTAGGATAGGTTACGACTAGTTTGGATGCATAAACACCACCAAACTACAGGTCGACCACCCAATGTGCAGCTCATAAGCTAGCAAAGAATAGAAATTTTAACTCGAATCACTTGAGATAAATAACACAAAAAAATTCTGCTTTAAAATTCACCACCTACCTAATACTATATTAACAATTTGCAAAATTAAAAGTCCTCATGCATAAGGGTACGACACCTTTCTTTTATTAATTTACTTCAAGAACCCTAAAAATTTCATTTTCTCTCCTCATATTTAGTTGTATCTATACTTTATACTTTGTATTTATCTATTTATTATTTTAGTACACTCACAATTACAGGCTTTTTTTCCTCTTATAAATGTTGAAATCTAACATTTTATAAAACTCTGCATATATCATACAACATGCATATTTTTATCTACATAGCGGCTAGAGATGACTGCATTAAAAAACATCTCCTGCCAGCTTTAGCTAGGAAAGAAGATACGGGTACCGTCTTTCTTAGCGGCTAACCTGTAGTTATTTTGCCATTAAAAGCTTGCTGAAACAGGGACTTTCTTCCGCAGCCAAAAACAGAGGAAGTTGGCCCCATGCCTGAAAGCCAGCTAAGGGAGGCAAAGAAACAAAGTCTGTCTATCGAATGGTATGAACGGCGTCTAAGTGTCATTTTTCATACCTTCAACGTGCAAGTTTATGATAATGTTTCGACTTTAGTTTTTTGTTATGATTTTATTCCCCCCTTCTCGGCGGATAGCATGAGGTCTTAACAGTAGTTGATAACAATTACTAAACCATTTAATAAAACACATACTAGTGCATCATCTAGCCTAAGTTGCTTGTTTCATTGTTTTAAGCAATCATGTACAATGAAAACCTAACCGTGGATGCCAATATGTGTTTTAACACTCACTCAAACATTTTATCAAACATCTGATAAGGTTTTCCTTTAGCATAGCATATTAAAGTTATATTTTGTTGTTCAATAGTCATTTTCAAGAAAACATATATACCTATTTTCCACATTTTCAAAAGAAGTTTATTATTATAATTTGTATTATAAAAATATGATCTTAAAAAAAAGTGATAATCCAGTTAAATCACATTGTGTAACAAGAAATTTCGTAAGTTAGATCCTCAGCTGCTTAAAAACATGCTACCAAACCAAAAATGAAGTTTCTCGATAAACAATCATTCAATTCTCTCTTCTTTTCAGAAATTCCAGATGCTATCATGTTTCTGATTTATATATAATCCTAACCTAGACATAAATTTAAGGGCCCCAAGAGATTGGAGGCCCTAAACTAGCATTTTTTTCTACGTTCGAGGGTCGCCCTCGATAATACAGTAACCAATGTTTATAAAATCAGACTAAACATTGAGCTGGTCGCTTTAAAGGTCCACTAGTTGAACCGGCCGAATCGATTGAATCGGATTTAAAAATCGCATGACATTATGCATAAAAATATTAATATTCTTTATACATATCCACTTCATAAACAAAATATGAAAATAATATAAGTTTTAGGGTGGATTTACACTTTTAGACGTAATATATACATTTACTTAACTAAATTGTATCACTAATCAATAAATTAATTGGTCAGGCTCAACCGTTTCACTGATCCAATCGGTTACAAGTCGGTTCAAATGAAAACAACCCGAATACATACCATTAGACCGGTTCCACAGGGCCGGTCCTAAGGATTTTAGTATCCTGGACGAACCGGAAAAAAAAAGCCCCTAAACCCTAACGAATTAAATTATATAAAGTAGTTTGTTAAACGAAAACAAATGTTCACCAATAAACATAGCAAAATCCTTGTACTACAATGGCATACCGTAAAATCTAACCGATAACACGTGAAGCCATATTTCCACAAACAACTAACAAAGTCGGAAGTCACACAAAGACCCTCCTATCCTGCACTTCGTAGCCTTCTACTATTTCACTTGTGAATGCCTAGATTTTTATTTTTTTAAGTGAGCTGCTCAATTTGAGTTAATTCATTCTATAAAGCAATTAAACAAAATAACAAATAATAACGGATATTTGTCTATGACAATTGATATTCTGTATTTTAAGAAACTGACTTTTAATTAAATAACAGTATTAATGAAATGAATTCAAAGATATATATTTGACTAAAAACATAATTAGATTAAGTTTTTTTATTGGATTATAACTTATTACTATTTTTTTTTTAAAAAAAGTTTATCTAATATAAAATTCTAATTAAAATTTGTGTCTCTTAAACGAGTTGGTTTTGAAGGGAGGTTCACTTTGTCCCTTTTCAAAGCCGGCTATACGGTTCCATGACAGGTTTTTGATCCAACTGATAAGTTGATTCGGCCCGGTTTTAAAAATAATAAACTTAGAACGGGTTGTGTATCAAGTATCAACCGGAGGTCTTGAATGGGTTGATAAACATCTTCACCGGATTTTGCTTTCTACCTCCGGTTGCTTCTCCGTCGTGCCTTTGATTCTCCACACTGAAACACTACGTCGCTCATCACCTATTCAACTCTTCTGCTGCTGCCGCTGCTGCTCAAACAACAATTAGTTCGAAGATTTCTTTGGTGTTAAGGTAACAATTTTGAAAACTCCAAATTCAGTTTTCTGTTATCGAATTGCCCATGGTTTTGTTGTTAGATAGATTTCAGCCGTATGCCTGAGATTCGACACCAACTTTGAACAATGTTTATAGCGAATTGCTCACCCATTTCAGTTTCTTGGAATCGATGTTCATAGGGTTTTACGATTGTTAGCCTTATGTCTATTCGACACTAACTTTGAACAGTTTTCCCCTTTTAGCTACTAGGGTTTGGTACCAAAGTTTGCATCTTTTGTACTAAGTTATAATGAGTTTTGTAGTCTGAGTTTAATGGATGTTATTCATCCATATATGTTATTGGTTTTGATTAGAGTTTAATATCTTTTTTCTATAATCTTTTAAATAGATCATTCGTTTAGATTTGAAAGTTAAATAAAGCGTTTCAATAAAATGATACGTAAACGAGTAACAAGTTGCGCTGCGAATCTTTTTGAATAGCAAACCCAATTCTACTAGAAAGATTTCTTTGAGACTCAGAAGCTGGCAAATTACTATGCAGGACCTGCTGAACCCTGTTTTGAAGGTCCATAAACAGAGAGGCGAGAAAACCAAATGTATCAAAAGCAAAAGGGATAAACTCGTAGTTTTCCCTTGTTTAATCTCTTGATTATCGAATTAGATTATTCTGAATTTAATTTCTTTATCTTGTTCAAATATTTTGAATTTTCTGGTAGAGTGTTTGTATTAAATTTTTTGAACATCTTTTTACATTAATGCTTGTTATTTTTGTAGTTGTAGTTTGTGAGATTTATGCCTAATTTGCTTGATTTGGAGCCTGTATTTATTAATTTGATTTATTTTCATTTGGGTTTGGGTGCATTGTTATGGAGAATTGATTGAAATCAAAGCACCAAACCACCCAGGTAGATATGTGTTAATATTAAATGTTAATTTCTTTTTGTGGTTTCATGCCTAAGCATATAAGCCCAAAAAAAAAAACATGCTTTTGGATATATCTCAAATCTATAAAATGATTACTATATCATTCACTCTCAGGACTGTGTGAGACAAAGCAAAAGTTTTTTTTACCCTTCTTATATCATTGATTCATTTTAGTAATTTTATTAAAAGGTCTGTTTTGACCTGTACTTATCTTTTTATCAATACCCATCCTGACCCGAAGCCGAATATATATTTTTTTAAAACAACCCAGCCTGATCTGTCACTCTAACAGACCCGATCCACAAATTTTTCCAGCTTTAATCGCCTACGAGGTTCGATTGACCTAATTATTAACATTAGCTGAAATTTAGTTGAATCACTTGAATGTCGATTAAATTACCATTTTGACTTGGCATTTCTTCGATTAATTGCTTAGCATATGCAGTTTGAAATATTTAATAAGGGTTTACTCTGTTAGTTTGTTAAGTTTGTCTTTTTCTGTTCAAGAATGCATATTCATGGGTATTTGTTCTTTTATAGATAGACTGGTCTAGTGATCTACCTTAGGGGCTGTTTGACAATATCTGAATGATTAAGTGCTGAACCATTAAGAGGTTTGAACCATTAAGTGCTGAACCATTAAGAGGTCTGAACCATTAAGAGCTAGTATATCGCTTAACTATTCAAAGGCAAATGTCTGACCAATTCAGATAAGAGTTCTTAACCATTCAGCATTAGACCTCTTAACCATTCAGCATTAGTATAATGCTTAACCATTCAGAGGCGAATGTCTGAACCATTCAGACATTTGCTCGCGAAACAAACAGTCTGAACCATTAAGTGCTGAATCATTCAGACATCTGAACCATTAAGAGGCTGAGTAAGAGGCTGCCAAACAACCCCTTAGTTCTATTTGAATGATTTCATATCTTGCCATCTTAAATGTTATATATACCTATATATATATCACATCTGTAAATTGGTTATCATATAATCTCTTTCAGGACTCTAAAACCAAAATCACCGAAACATTTATCTCTAAAACCAAAACCACAGGCAGCGGCACCATCGGGGTCTTAGTTGAATATCAAGGTTTGTCACTTTATTTTTCCATGTCTTTGTGTTTTACAAATTCTGATGATTTTATATGAATTCAAGTTCAGGCATTACTGTGGATGAATAATGGGTCATGTGGCACTTGGACTTCCCTTACAAATAGTGGCTGCTCATCCTGATGAACCACAAAATCAAACTTACAAATGGCGATTGGTTTTATCTTATGATGGCACTCGATTTTCTGGTAATTAGTTATCATCTCAATTATCCAATTGATTTCATACCCTAATTTTTATAATACAATTGTTACTTATCCTCATTTGTGGTTTGTTCATAGGAACCGTAAGATTAACATTTTGCTGGATTGGTTAAAAAAGTTACCATTTTGTGCTTGTAATTATTTTTGGTCCGCCTAGTTACTTGCTGTTCGTGGGTTATAAAATGCCGTTGCTCAAAAAAAAAAAAAAATCATACCCTAGTTTTTCCTTAAGTTCATTTTCAACTGCTATCTCTTTAGTTATCATGTTCAATTACTTCACAAATTTCAAATCTGCTAAATTGTGCATCCATGCCCTACTTTATGCCCTAAATTCATTAAATTTACTGTTTTGTTTGTGACTATGTTTTATATTATATGAACTTCCTTCATGCCACTTGTGTTGCTAATCCCTCCATCAGAAAATTTTAAATATTCAATGCAATTTCAAATGCCAATTATACAGATATAAGTTCACATGGATATCTAATGACAAGGGAAAAGTAAGGGTATAATGAGAATTTTGTATCTCAGTGCACAAGTAGTTTGGTTTAGGATCAATTGAAATAGAAATGTGGATAATATTTTTCTCATGGTTCTAAAAGTGCTTGCTTTAGGTTGGCAGTATCAGCCATCTACACCTACCTTACAGTGTGCCTTGGAACAAGCCTTAACTCGAGTTACAAAACTAGAACGTCATGATTTGTGTGTAGTTGGTGCAAGTAGGACCGACACAGGGGTTCACGCGCTTGGTCAGGTTTGTGTCTGTCTTTATCACACATATCTCACCTATTTTGTTTTCAGCAATATGCAGTCAATTTAATTTAGCTTTACAGGACAGGTGGCACACTTTGTTACAGCTTTCAATTACAAGCAACTGCAGGATATGCACGCTGCACTCAACGGTCTTCTTCCTCCTGATATTCGAGTCCGAGAAATCAGCCCTGCAGTGCCTGAATTCCATGCTCGTTTTTCAGTCACTGGAAAGACTTATCGTTACACCATTTATAATGATACTGTTATGGACCCGTTCCATCGTCTATATGCTTATCATAATCTTTCCAAGCTCAATACTTGTGTCATGAAGGAAGCGGCCAAGTATCTTGTAGGGAAACATGATTTTTCTGCTTTTGCCAATGCACAACGAAATGACCGTGTAGTTAGCCCAGTAAAGAATATATTCCGGATGGATATAATTGAAAAGGTATTGTTTAACCAGCGGTCAAAATTGCTGTTTTCAATCTATTTGTACTAAATAAATACTGTGATACTTACACAGGTAAATTTGATTTGATTGTTGGCTATAGGGACCCATTTTGCATATTGAAGTTGAAGGCTCTGGGTTTCTCTACAGGCAAGTGCGAAACATGGTATACCAACATCATTTTTTTGCGAATATACCAATTATTAGTGTGTAGTCGCGTAGTCGGTCTCATGAACTATATGTCTTGCAGGTTGCTTTATTGCTACAAGTTGGGAGGGAGGCGATCCCACCGGATATTGTTCCAAAAATACTAGCAACTCGTGATCGAAAGGAACTTGCAAAGGTTGCGCTTGTAGCTCCGCCTCATGGTCTTTGCCTTGTCCAGGTCAAGTATAATGAGGAACATCTCAAGCTTCCTGAGGATGGGCCTGCAGCTAGTTTTGGTAGGCATCATAGCATAAGCAAATGTAAGCTGCAATATTACTGAAATGGCTTTGAATTGGAATGAGAGAAACTAGGTGAGAGACGCCTTCATGGACGAGGCCACGTTAGTCCTGCCATCAATCGCCCTATGAACCGCCCATGGTCCAACCCCTCTCACAAAACCGACATTCTCCCCTCACAGTGGCCACAAACTAGGGAGTTTTTCTCCTCTCCGCGTCTGTCGTCAGAAGTAATAAAAATTCACCCATTCATTGTTCATTATCATTCACCCTAACAATTTTAACTTTCATTCTCAGATTCATTTAATTAATGTGCTTCTAATTCTTCTTCTTTTTTTTTTTTTTTTTTTTTTTTTTTTTTTTTTTTTTTTGCCTTCTCCATGTGATTCATAATATTCTTCAACTTTTTATTGTTTGGTGCTCCTAACCTGTCTGTCCCAACTTTTATTAACTACATCTAGACATTTTGTCATGTTAGGTTCTCATTCTCAAGAATCGTTCTTTTATAATCCTGGTCAATCAATTATTACTAAAATCAGTTCATCCAAACATAACCAACCGGATCAAGAACTGGAACCGATGACCTGACCCTATTTGGTTCCTACCTGAACCTATGGTTTGATATTGGTTTGCCTATTTTTAGTTGCAAACCGCGTTGGGGCCAATTTTATGAAACCAAGTTGGAGGAATCAGGTTAGGATTGATGCTAGTCTTTCGACATTTTCTGAACGTTAAAAGATGGGTATATAGTCATTTTGTGACCGTTTTTAGTTTTTTTTAATCATTTTACCTTGTGTGTTAGTATATAAAATGTATTGAATGTGTTAGTTTAATCTCAATTTTTAAAATGATCTCTAATGTCTCAAACTCATAAATGCCCAAAAAGGCCCAAATGGCTTTCCAAAGTGAGCAATATTTCATTGGTAATTCTCGTCAAGCAATTTAACCGATGACGTGATATACATAAAACAAGGAACTAAGCTATTTTGTGACATTTTGATTTATGTGACATGTCAAGCGGTCTGTAAAAAACTTTGTGCAAAAAAATCAAGACTTTTGAAAAAACACATAAAAACGTTTTGAAAGGAAGTGAAAGGCATCACTAATCGAGGTCAAGTAACAATGCCAAATGATGACAATGTTTGGACATCTATATAGATGCAATTCTGGATAAGATAATAAGTTTTTGATTTATGAGAGTTTGCCATTTGACCATTACGTTGACTTGCATTCAACAATGCTTATTCAAGAAACATTTTACCTGCTATACTTATGTATGTTGTCATATCTTAGTGTATTTGAAAAAAAAAATCCTTTGAAATACATCATAAAAAGTTTGATAAAGTTTCTATTGAAAAACCAAGTTTTAACAAAATATCAATTTTGTTAAATTGGATTTTACAGAAGCAATACTTTTTATGAAGGATTTTATAAAATGAAGTTGGATGATCCATTTTAGATCTCCCAGCAATACTCAGTGGCCTTCATATTGTTTTAATTATAGTATATCGATAAGCAAATGAAAGGAATAACCAAGTTTGGTCATTTGTGATTTTGGCAAATGAAAGAAATAGTAAGGTTTGGTCTTTGTGATGCGCGATACGCCATTGGGTCGCACTCTCAAGAAACACAAACGAACGACATAACTCATAAATTCTGGTTTTTTGTGGCTGCAAAAAATCGTTCACTGCGTCAAAACAACAGTTTGTGGCTGTAAACAAATGCTTAACGCACCAAAACAACGAACATGACATCCTTTTTTATCGCCGTTGCCTATCGATCATGGGGACTAACTGTTACTAACTAACACTGTTTGCAAAACTGAAAAACACCTCAGATTTGTGAAACGAGAAGGTCAGATTCAATTCAAGTTTGTTTTTTTTTATTGAATTCAAGTTGATTTGGAGTTTTACCATCAACAACACAACATAGATCAACCCAACAAACAGATATTAATGAAAAACTCAATAAAGTAAAAATTTGATGAGCAATACATCTAAAAACAAAGCGGTAACAACAAATTTAATAATCAACCGTAAAAAAGATGTAAGAAATCGAATATGAAATATAGCTCAACCATGAATGTACCAAGACCAAAAGCTTACATGTTTAAAGTTGCCTTAGATGAATCTGTATTCATCATCATCGACATAATACCACAACCATCAAGCAACAATGGTCAAATAAAACGGAATAGAACCGCCCCAAGCCGTCTCAGATGAGGCAACTCCCACCATCATAGACCAAATGCCGCAACCAAACAACGTCTCAGATGAGACGCACTCCATAATCATCAGCGCGTAGCAACATAATATCAATCCGTTTTAAGACAACATCAAAAAGTGGGTTAGGGTTTTCAAGAAGAAGCATCACCCAACCGCGGTGCGACATAGAAGCAGCCGAAGGCAATCATAGAGACCACTAGCGACATACTATCTCCATAAAGGCATGTCGAAGAGGCGAAGGCGGTGGGACTACGAAGAGGCGGTGCCAACACTAAGGCCACCCAAGGCGGTCGCGAAGAGCACCGTCTTGTCTCTATAAAGTCATGGTGAAGAGGTGGATGCGATGCGATCTATGTTTGTACACAGCAGAGTGGTAATGAGACTCTTGGGTGACCACCCAACCACGTTGGAGAACAACCATGCAAAAAGGCATCAAAGGGTAACCACTGGAAAATGGTAGCAGAGGTCAGGGCTGCCCGTAATGGTAGTCGAAGCCCCCACTGTCGTCTTTGCAGAAGCTAAAAAGACACTGGCTAGAGCATCCGCCAGCCCCGTCGCCACGGGTGCCATCAACAGACTTTTCTATAAGTGACAAAAGGAGAAAGAGAGCATATAAAAGCAAGTGAAGAAAAGAAGATGGAGAACATACAATGCCCGATTGCACTCTTCTCTTTCTTATACAAAACATAAAGAAGATGAGAACGTGAAAAAATTATGAAACTTTGGTGGCCAAAATTACAAATCACCAAACTCACCTATTCCTTTCACTTAATATTATGTTCTCTCTTTAAAAACACAATCATATTAAAACCAATTAAAACTAAAATCCCAACGAGGAAAGGAACAAACTTGTTTCCTTGATAACAATAAATAAATCTTACTATTCTTGTATTTAGTTTTATAAAATTGGTAAGGGCCTTTTCTAGAGATAAATTTATTGTTTTTAAGTGAAATAACTTCTGAGTTAGATTCTAATGTTCAAGAACCAAAAAAGCAATAGTTAGCATCTGCAGTCGTGATGGTCAACCACCCATAACCACCAGGTAGAAACTTTCTTGATAACTTTATGATTTTTGTCTGTAGATACCAAGTCCCATCACATTTCTTATCTACTTTGCTCATAAACACTTCACATTCATAGTTAAAGTTATCTTCTTATTTTCTAATAAATATCATCACCACTATAAGAGAGATTAAAGATCAACATATAGAGAAAGAGCAAAATATAAACTTTTGCTTCAACTTCTATACAATATTATTGATTTGTATTTCTGGTGATCACTTGTTATTCTAAGTGAGACACGAGTTGCTAGGTGATCTATTTTATTTAATGAGTCGATTTGTAACATGTAATCACTTCCTTGTTGAGCAAGACAAGTGTTTATAAATGATCACTTCCCTACTAAATGAACCGTTGTATAAGATGATCGTCATATTTCAACCAATGACATGGACGTGTACATGTGATTTTTTTTGTATAGAAAGATGACTAGCGGAGCAAAGTCTTAATTAAAAACCAAAAAGAAGACATAAAATAGTTTAGTTAACATCAACTTAAACCTTTATAAATCAATTTTGTTTTCTATCCTTTAACTATTCGTTGTTGGTTCATGCACCTTATATACAACAAATGAACTTGTATGCATAAGTTTCAAACAAAAAATTTGACAAGAATGAAACTTTTATTTAGAAAATTATTCGCTCCTTTTATTTTTTTACAAATTCATACACTTCCCATTAATGGATTTATTTATACTGATACTGATAATGAGGACAAGTGTCTTGTTAAACCCTTAGGCCTCGTTTCATTAACATAATTTCCTAGAATTGAAATTGAAGTTGAAAAATTATTCATTCAAAATCCTTTTTGGTTGGTCACCAAAATAGAATTGAAATTGAAAAATTGTCTTAAATTCACTGGAATTCATTTTTCTTTCATTTACCTATTAAATATACAACAATCCAATTAAATATTTAAAATTACCATTCCAATTCCAATAAAAAATTATCAACCAATAATTTATCAAATTTTACAAGATTCCAATTATAGTTCTAATTTATTTACAACACATTCTACGAACTACACGACCATTTTAAGGTTTGTTCGTGTCAAGAATTACAACACACACAAACCACTCAACACCTTCTAACTCATAATATCTCATAATATGTGTTAAACTATTTGATCAACTAAAATGATTTGATTATCCTCAAATCCAAAAGACTATTTCATGATCACATCAAACACATTGTTTCCAGTCCAACACCCAGGTCGTAACTTCCTCAAATCAACACGTCATGAAGAATAACCGGCTTGAGGAAAGTCAACAGAACTTTTAGCGACGAGATCGACGTTGTTTTGCGACGGATGTGAACTCACTCGATGACCAGAAACCACAACACACCTCCAATGGAGCTCGATCTAGACGCCTTTCTGCAACTTCACGGGGACTCCACCACCGACGACGAAGATGACCACCGCCACCGCACCACCGTCGACGAACTCCTCCTCATCCACTCCGACGACTCATCTCCGTCATCGCCAACCAACGGTAATCCACTCGACGCCAATTCTTCCGATTCCTTGCGATTAACTGCTTCTCAATTGGTATCTGATAGAGATAGACCGACGGTAGTGCAATCGAAGTTTCGTTCCACTACTGAAGTGGATTCAGGTGAAAGTTTTAGTGGTTCACGTCAATTGCCTCGGTTATTTGGGGCCGTTAGGTCGAGTTCTAAGCCTGGGGCGGCGTTGGCAGCCGCTGCTGCGGCTTCACGGTTGATTCCGACGCCACATGCTGCTGCTATTAAACTCACGAGGGAGAAATCTAGTACCGAAAGCTTGGATCCTGAAGTTAATACTGTTATTAGTCATTCGGATGTAAAGTTAGTTGAGGATGATGTTAAACTGGATGATTTAGAAACTGTACCCGTGGAATCGAATGAAAATTTTGAACATTGTGGGGAAGTGATTAGTGGTGAAGATTTTCGTTGCCAGGAGTTGGCAACAGATGTAGCTGATGCTTCAGAAGTGGATGGAGTTGATATTGATTACAGAGATGATGCACTTAGTTCTGCTGTTAAACCGGAGGTTGAATCTCCTTTGATTTTGGGTGAGGATGGTACAAGGTCAGTTATAGAAGACAGTAGCAATGAGCACATTGAGGGTGACTATGGGGAGTCTGTACCTGTTGTTACCTTAGAATCTATTGAAGGAGTGGTTCCTTTTCCTCATGGGCTGGACATGGATGCTAAGGAGGTTAAGGAGGACACAGTAAGTGTATCATCAGAAAGAAATGATGCTGAAATTATGGAACTTTTTGACAAAGGTATGGAGCAGGGCCTCCAAGCAGACGTAGATGACAAAACAGCAGAGACTCAACAAGTAAGTGATAAGAGTGATGGAAGTGATGGAAGGACAGGAGGGACCTCATTGAAGCCCCTTCAGTTTGCGGAGGATCTTGAGAAGAAGCATGCGTTTACGGGTATGCATTGGGAAGAGGGTGCCGTGGCTCAACCAATGAAGCTTGAGGGTGTCCACATGGGTTCAACTGTGTTGCCTTATTTCAGTGTTAGCACTGATAACACCATTACTAGGACGCTATCTTCTCCATCATTTAGGCGAGACCATGGAACTCCACAATCCCTAGCAGTTCATCTTAACTACATTGCAGTGGGAATGTCAAGGGGGTTGATAGTTGTTTTTCCCAGCAAATACTCTCCGCATTATGCTGATAACATGGATGCTAAGGTTCCATTCACATGACTACCTTTCATATAATCAGCACTAATAAATATTATTTTGGATTTTCTCTCTTTTTACTAGTCTTAAGTAAAAATTCATGTATCTATTTCTGACCAGAGATTGCAGCTCCGATACTGGAAACATATAATTGCATCAATCATCTTTTTGTTTGATATTTTTCAAGCATGATTTGTTGCATCCTTCTGGTCTCATTCTTACCAGCTGAAGTGACCTAACTACTTTTCTTTCAGATGTTAATGCTTGGATTGCAAGGTGACAGGTCTTATGCCCCAGTCACGTCCATGTCCTTTAATCATCAAGGAGACCTCCTTTTTGCAGGATATGCTGATGGGCATTACACTGTTTGGGATGTCCAACGGGTTTCTGCTGCAAAAGTTGTTACTGAACATAAAGCTCCTGTAGTTCACATGCTCTATCTGGGGATGGATTCTCAAGTGACTCGTCAGTTCAACATAATTAGTGGCGATAGTAAAGGTGTTGTTAAGTTGATTCGCTTTTCTCCGTTTTCATGGCTCAGTAGGTTCTCTACATCTAAAACTTCGGTAAAGCTCTACCTCCTTTGAGCTAATGAAAATTTGTTCATACATTTTTGGATCTATAATGCCTAACCTTAACATTATCAAAGTAGACTCTTCTTGATGAAGCAACAAGCACAGTTATATGTGCATCGCCCCTAGTAACGGAGGAAAGTTTTGGAGGTTCTTCTGCGAGCACTACCACTGGTACGAGTGGCATTGAAAGTATGATGGGAGGAGACTTGACTTCTACTGAAGAAGGTGTGGTCATATTTGTCACTCATCAATCTGCTTTAGTGGTATGAAATTGTTAAAAGACTAGACCACATGCATACCATATTTTATTTGCTTTGTAACTATGGCATTACTTTACCTAATTTATAGGCCAAAGTTATTTCTAACCCCCCAGAAGTCTACGGTCAGCTTCCCAAACCTGATGGGGTTAGGGAGGGTTCGATGCCTTACACTGCTTGGAAATACATAGCTCCCTCGCAGGGTTCTGCTGCTGGTATGTACAAATGGAGTTGATGACTCGCGTTCTGAAACATTTTTGGTAATATGATATTTTTCTTTCAGAGAATATCCAGTTAATAGAGCCCGCAACTGTGGCACTGCTTGCAATTGCTTGGGATCACCAAGTACAGGTTGCAAAATTGGTGAAGTCAGAACTTAAAATAAATGCAAAATGGACCCTTGACAGTTCAGCAATAGGGATTGCTTGGCTGGATGATCAGGTGATTGTGTTTGCTTGTTTGTTATCCACTCATTGAATAGTTAATATGTGCCTTTTGTTCCCCATTCAGAGGAAAACATAAGAAGTAACATAATCGTGCTGTTTGTTCAGATGGTGGTGGTGCTAACATCAGTTGGAAAGCTCTGTCTGTATGCAAATGACGGGACTTTAATTCATGACACAAGTTTTGCTGTAGATGGACGCAGAGGAGATGATGTCATTGGACATCACACTCATTTCTCCAATGTCTTTGGCAAAGCTCATCACAATTGTATAGCTGTCAGGGGTGCTTCTCTGTATCTACTTGGACCTACACATCTTGTTGTCTCCCGTCTTCTCCCATGGAAGGAACGCATCGAAGTTTTGCGTAGAGGTGGTGACTGGATGGGTGCTTTCAACATGGCAATGATGCTTTATGATGGTCAAGCCCATGGTGTTTTTGATCTTCCTAGATCATTGGATGATGCTCGAGAAGTAATAATCTCCTACCTTGTGGAGTTGCTATTAGCATACGTAGATGAGGTTTTTTCTTATATATCAGTGGCATTAGGCAACCAACTGGAGCACTTGAATGATTCAAAGAGTGATAGTTACTCTGTGACTTCAGAGCAGTACACAAGTGTTGGTGGTGTTGCAGTTGAGTTCTGCGTCCACATCAAGAGAACTGACATCCTCTTTGATGAAATTTTATCCCGTTTTGAGTCTGTTCAACAGAAAGGTATGTTGTATTCCTCTTAGCATGTGACCTAATCCATTTTATCTTTTGATTTGATTTATTAAAAAAAAGCCTATGTCACTAAATGGTACCCATCAGAAAATAATGAATTATATGAAATCATTGTTCTGGCTGAATGGAGTTACGCAGTTAATTGTATTTTTATAAATCTTATGTTTTCAGAGACATTTTTGGAGCTATTGGAGCCATATATTTTGAAGGACATGCTTGGATCACTACCACCTGAGGTATTTCTTGTTTATATCCTTTGTATATTTGCAAGTTTAGGCAATGCTTTATGTTTACTTCCATGAGCTGCTGGATGTTGTAACTCCAACACTATTTTTCTTTAATTGAAGATTATGCAAGCATTGGTTGAGCATTATAGCTCAAAAGGTTGGCTTCAACGAGTTGAACAATGTGTTCTTCACATGGACATTTCTTCCTTGGACTTCAATCAGGTACGTTTCGTAAAAAAACATGCAAAGCAGAACTTCTTACACAGCTAAAAGTATATTCTTGAAGGAAAAATCACTGCAAAGATTCAACAAAGAGGAACCCTTGAAATGACATCTAGTTCCTAAATATCTAGCCACAATTGAAGATGCTTTATATTTTCTCTCACTGCTTTTCTGGTGACTTGTATATGGCAGGTTGTCAGGTTATGTCAGGAACACAATTTATACAGGGCCCTGATATATTTGTTCAATAAAGGTCTAGATGATTTCAGGACACCTTTAGAGGAGCTGCTGCTGCTATTCACAAACAGTGATAGTGAGAATGCTCCATCGCTTGGGTACGTCACGTTAATATATCATACTTTATTCTGATTGATAGTTTAGTGTAAATCCATAGTTTACAATTTACATAGTGATTGATGCAAAGTCTTTACAAGATCTTCACACTTAGAATCATGTGAAAATTTAGAGATTAAATGTGTAAACACCCAATGGTGTTTTTCTTATTGAGTTTTATTTGTAGATGAGCTATGAGCATAAGGTTGTATTTACTAGTGTCCTCCTTGGTGTATCATTTGATCGGGGATTGAGGATGATTTAAGCACTTATAAAGCATAATTGTTGACTTAAAGTGATGAGTTTTCTCTTCAAGATTTGTGTAAGAAAGATAACAAGTTATCTTTAGAGGAGTCACAACGCGATACCACTCCGGCGCTCAAGCTAGTTGGTCAGAGTATAATAATATTGCAATAAGAATTAATGATCTAGTGAGATAATGAGTTTTCATGGACTTTTAGGTTATGTTAATGGGCTCATGGCCCCACGCTATATATTCCTCTAGTTCAAAAGTCAGATGCATATACCACTTACAAAAACTCTCACCATGGATGAGAGACTATTCACCTTTTAACTTTTTTTAGGATGGCAAACACACATACCCATCTAATCCTACTCCTAAATCTACACCATTGTCCACTATGGGACTTGAACCGTCAACGTCATAGGAATGGACACCACTATGTTCACACCAGATACCATTAGGGTACAAGCCTTTTAGTATTCTCCTTTTATCTATAATATGTTTATACTAATTAGGGTGGTGAACTTCATATCTTGAATCATTTATTCTCATTGCTTGGTATTGCTTATTAAAGGTCCTTTCCTCACACTAGCAAGCAAAACGACTTTGCCAAATGTTGCAATTTGCATGTTGTGGTAACCGATCTCTTTCACCTTGTTCAATCTGTGTCCCTCCATATTTTTGGCACTATGTATTGACACAACTTTGCATTTTTCAAGAGATAATTTAATTTTGCAGTGTAAACATTTGACTTCCTAAAAACAAATTTTCAAGAGATAATTTGAATTTTAGAATTCTTTATTATTGGATTATTACCTTCTACTTTTTTTATTTATTATATATATTGAACTTATTATTTTGTTTGAGTTGTTTAACCAACCCTTTTCCTAACTTTACAATTTTACCTTATTTATAATCTTTTCTCTTTGCCTTAATCTCTCCATGAGAAAATGGTACTAAATTTTCTACTTTTCTTGCCACTAAACATATATTTTTTTTTTATTTTTCGTATATGTGCGCCTTTCTTGTTTGGTCGAGCGCTTTTTCCCGAACCATATTTTGGCGTGTATGCACATCAAGCTCTGAGGGTGTAGTTTCATTGATTAACTAAGATGAGCAGGGATACAGTACATTCAGTTAAAGATTTACCCTTATGGTCTGGCTTCAACGCCTCATATACTTGGTTTCTCGCATTCCAAGAGTCCAAGACAAACCTTACACTTTTTTTTTTACTCATGTGCAAGCATCATCTCATGCATTTTGGTCAATATAGAAGACGTTATCATGACTAGGAGACCTCTCCTATATTTACTTTTGGGTATTGAGATTGTGTTCTAACATCATAGTTTCTAAAAAGAAGTATATTATGGGTTTCTACAATGGGTTGATCTTTAAAACTTGAGATCTATGCCTTTTGCCTAGGACCATGTGTAGCCCGCTATCTCTAGGTGTAAGTGACACCTTCTCTGATCATGGCTATATATAGACAGCTTGCTGGTGCTCTTGAATACATTATTGTTTCTTTGCCAATATTAGATTTGAGGTTAATAAAGTGCGTCAAGTTAGCCATCTATGCAGGATCGGTGAAGGTGTTCAATGCAAATCAGTTTCACAATGATGAGAGACTTAGAACACTTAACAGATCAAATAGGGAACTGGAACCTTTATAGTGATAATAAGAAACACAAGTAAACAAAGAGAGACAAAAACTTAAGAACAACAAACAGATTGGTTTTCAAGGATAAAGTATATTGCTCTCAAGTTCTTTTACAAGTTTTACAAAGCATAGAAATAAAATACAAGGACCTGAGATACTTTATACTACATCTTACAGCCGGCCATACTTTGAGGGCCAGCTGGAAACACTAATCTAGACAACAAGATCAATGTTTTGACTAGTGACTATGACATGCCATAGCTCACATCCTAATGTAATACAAAAAGGATAAAAGTACATAAAGTAGAAAGTTACAGGCACAAAACCATAATCTACAGCTTCCTAAAGCATGGACCTTTTCACCAACTTAAGTCTGCAGAGTGGCAACGGAAAGTTGGTCAGCTTTTCTGAAAAGTTGTTGATCAGAGAAAGCATGTCTTCTCTGTCTTCGGAAGAAATCAGTCTTCTATTAGTTGAGGCTTCGGAAGACTTTGTCTTCTAAGCTTCGTAAGACTTCATCTTTGGCTTCGGAAGATTTGGTCTTTGGTTTCGGAAGATTTTACACTTAGAAAGATTTCTTTGCAGTGTGTAAAACTTCCGAAGTAACTTCTACCATGCACAAAGTGCATGCATGCAGGAAGCACCTTGACTGTTTTTGAGTGCATCAGCCTCTTTCAAATACCTTACAATCTATAATGCTTCAAGCTTTCTGTGATGCACATGGGCAAAGTGGTTTAAAAGGTCTCCAATCAACCCTAGAAGCCTTCTAATGATGATTTTTGGTCCACGTGGGTAGATTCTATCTTTTCTTGATTTTAACTTCTAAGTTTATCGCATGGATTGCACAATTTCTTGTTCCTCTGCCGCATCTGAATATAGAGCTCTTGCCAACATACTAGTTGAACTTACATGGTTGCATGTTGCTCTTTGTGAACTTGGTGCCCGTGCAACTTCAACTCCTACCCTATGGTGTGCCAATTTTGGTGTAATCTATCACTTATAGTCATGTTTCCAATGCTCATACAAAACACACAAAAGTTTTATTTTTATATTTTGTTATAGGAAAGGTTGCTCAAGTAAATCTTTGTTTACGATTTATATCCATAAATGATCGGTTGTTAAATCGTAATAAAGCTGATGCCAACTTCTGGATCTCTCTTTCTATGATCCAAGCCACATGTGGTCCATGTCCTTGCCTCCTTGGCTTGTCAAGGCGTATTAGGCTAGACGTGTGCTCAATCGTAATTAACATAGTCTAGATGGTACTTATGTGCTATATCTATCTCTATATATCATAACACATGTAAAAACAATCATCAAACTTTTGAAGTTCGTCCCAGCCTTCTGAATTTTGTTACCGAGCATTCTGGAGTTTGAATAGAGGCTCATTCAAAAACTTCTTCAGAAGGTGTCCATATGCATGAGCTTGTGTGTAGGTTCTAATCATAAGTTTTGGAAAGCATCTTTTTCAAAAATGTTGCAAAAAGTGTGGTTCATACATTTCTTCTCTAATTATTGGCTGGAGTTCTTCTGCAGTTCTGCTACAAAGAAATCTTTTTGTTCCAGTTTTTGTTTATTTTTGTTCATAGAAAGCCTTGTTACTTTCCTCTATAAATTGGGAAAAACTTTCATTTTGTAACAAGACTTGCGTTATACGAAAATTGAAAGAGTTTATTCTCTTATGCCTTTGTTTTTGTGAACAGGTACAGGATCCTAGTTTACTTGAAGTACTGCTTTTCAGGCTTTGCTTTTCCTCCAGGTATGACATCTGTTTAGCAATATAATACTGTATAACTAACTCTAGATTTGTGGAAACTTTCTCTCATTTGGAATGCACAAGTATGCTTACTTTTTGGTTTTGCATTTTATTGAATGTATATTCAGGACATGGATTCCTTTCCCCTGCACGTTTACCATCTCTTAGAAGGGATCTTATACACTTCTTACTGGAGGATTCTAATGCCCCAAGTTCGTGGGGGTTGACAAGCTTATCAGCCACAAAATCATATAAAAACCTCTATCATCTCTTAGAGTTGGACACCGAAGCAACATTAGATGTTTTGAGATGTGCATTTCAAAATGAAAATAAAAAATCAGACCATCTTTTGCATGAGTCCGCCGTTGAAAAAGATTCTACATCTCAAAGTCGAGATATAACCCAAAAGACCGTAGATGTTCTTGTTGTCGTATTAGAAACTAGTAAATCTGTTAGCACTCAGACTATTCAACCTGACACAATTTGGCCTTCAAAGAATGATATAGGTCATATACTAGAGTTTATTTCTCATTTTGTTTCTTGTGGAGAGGCCAAAGTCTCAAATGAATTGCTAGGTCAAATATTTGAGTATTTGATCTTAGAGGCTAGCATTCCAGAAAATGTTGAAAGCAATTCTGTGGATTTGTTTAAAATAAGAGAAAAGGAGGTCCTTGCACTTTTGAAAGTTGTGCCTCAGTCAGATTGGGATGATAGATACTTGTTAGACATGTGTGAGAAGGCTCACTTTTACCAGGTTCTAATGTCTCTCTCCCTCCCTGCCTCCCTCTCCCCGTTTTCACTCGAATACAAAATGTGATCGATAATTGTGTTTATGAGTTCATATAGGTCTGTGGCTTCATTTATGACAGCAGACACCAATACATAGCTGCTCTTGATAGCTTCATGAAAGATGCGGACGAACCAATTCATGCTTTCTCCTATATCCATAATATGTTGCAGAAAAAGAGCGACGACAGGCTTGATTCTTTGGAAGCAGCAGTCATGTTACGAATTCCAGATTTAGTTCAATTAAGCAGGTTACAACGGATGGTTGTTTCAGATTTTGAATTGTCATAACTTTACTTTTGATGATAGAATTTCATCCTAATTATTTTTTATGCATGCTGAACTTTGGCAGAGAGGGCACAGTTTTTCTAGTTTTTGAACATTTTTTTCAAGAATTCCAACAAATCTTGAACGAGTTGAGGTCTCACCCAGAAAGACTCTTTCTTTACCTCAAGACAGTTATTGAAGCTCATTCAATGGGCACCATGAGCTTCAGTTCTCTTAGGAAAGGAGAACCTCTGTGTTTTATTGGTACACGGGTAAAGAATCAGACTGACAGAGTACATGATTTCTTAGAAAAATTATCTGAGTTTCCGAAGTCTTTGCGTGAGAATCCAGTTCATGTAACTGATGAAATGAATGAGCTGTATCTTGAGGTAATTGTTACACTGTTGTACTTTATTTTCGAGGGATTTGCATGATCCAAGTTTGAATATCTTTTAAATGATCTTCAATTTTTTCTGCATGCACAGTGATTTCACACTTCTGGTTACTAGTCTTGTGTATAAGAACTTGTCATCTTTTGTAGGCACGTGCTTTTTTTCAAGTATTTTAGTTAAATTATCATCCCCTTTGTTTGGTCCGCACTTTTCCTTTTACTTGATAGCCTGATTTTAATTTAAACAAGGGTAAAGGCACATGTTTTTTCTGTTCCAAGTTTAAATTGTGAAATTGAACTCTTTATGTTCGAATAATTTGAAAGGATTACATTCTTTGTTAGGTTCCCTCCTTTTCTTGAGCAAAAGTCTTTCCTGGTTTTGTTTTGTTAATTTGTACCTGAGCCTTACTTTTCAATTTTTAAAAGGCTACCATGTCATTTTAATCATCAAGAATGTGTAACAACTGGCTTCTTTGCTTATCTTGAATTCAACAAACTTTTAGCATATGGTTCTCCCAATGACATCATGTTTATCTTTTCCTTCATTTTTGTGAGATTACATGCTGACTGCAGATTTATCCACACTTTTGGGTGGCACTTGGATCCAAACTAAGTTGTTTTTTCTTCTGCAGTTACTATGTCAGTATGAACCCAATTCTGTCCTCCATTTCCTTGAGACATGTGAAAGCTACAGGGTAGACCATTGTTTACGCTTGTGCCAAGAACATAAGATCATAGATGCTGCTGCTTTCTTATTAGAAAGGGTTGGAGACGTTGGAAGTGCTCTTTCATTCACACTTTCTGATCTTGCGGATAAATTTAGCATGCTTGATGCTGCTGCTCAAAGTGTGTTTGATTATGCCGGGGTGGATCATTTCAACTTGGCTATGAAGAAGGAGGTTTATTATTCCTTCCTTGCTCATTTAAACATATTTTTGTAGGGAGATTTTCATACCCCCCTTAAGACTTGCTTAATATCTTGTTTATCCACCAAAAATCGTAACAATGTATTTGCCGATTTAAATTTTAAAACTATAATATTTATTCATTTTTATATATTCCATGAATTTTTTTCTTCATAATAAGACCTTTATGCCTGGGCGTTCTCATTCTCCTTAACGACTTCTCCCTGATTAAAAACACTTGAAACCCCTTTATAGTTGAGGGGGGTATATGAAATCTCCCTTTTTCATAGGGTCAAGAAAAAACACTATAATCTTAGACTCATGTCTTTATTGTAGGTGAATGACATATTACATATAGTGCGTACTTGTGTCGGATTGTGCCAAAGGAACAGCTCTCGGTTAGATCCCAATGAGTCTGAGGCCCTCTGGTTTCAGCTTCTTGATAAGTAAGCACCACACCTCTTCCCTCGACACAACATAAAAAAATATTGCATTTCATCATGTACTACACTTTGCTAGTCCTTTGTTTTACGACTCAGTTTTGTGCTGAAATGCTGAATTATTATAATAATAATAATAATTATTATTATTATTTGTGGATCAACCTATTTTACAATTTCTGTTCATATTTATTTAATTGATTTAAGCCAGATCCTATGATTTTGTTAAGAGAATAGTTTGTTGTCATCCTGAGGATGCTTGACATCTCAAACTTCTGTTACAATATTCAGTTGCTTACTCAGCTTCAAGTTAGTCTTCCTACTGCTTATATTTAGAAACAACCATTTATTTCTGTAACATTATTCTTTCATTTTCAATTTTTTTTATCATGCGTCTGTTGTATGAAATTGGGAAGAAAATCAAATTTCAGAACTTTAGATTCCTGTGAAAAGAAGGCATGAAAATTACTAGTATAGACATCAAACCTAAGATATCATCTTTGTTCATTTGACTAATCAATAACAACTGGTAGTCTTTAGGCATGTAATATAATTTGGATACCTTCCCACATGGTCAATGCACTCATGCTACATTTCTAATATTTTTCATGAATCTTGATGCAGATTTTGTGAACCCTTAACAAATCCATGTGCTAGTAAGATGGATTATGAGCATAAGGACAAGAATGGCACTTCATCTGAGTCATTCAAGACAAAGTGGAAGATAAGAGGCTCAGATAAAGGTGCACACATCCTGAGAAGAATATTCTCTATATTCATTAAAGAGATTGTTGAGGGTATGATAGGATATGTTCGGCTACCGACTGTCATGATGAAACTTCTTTCCGACAATGGTAACCAAGAGTTTGGTGATTTTAAGGCTACCATACTGGGAATGCTTGGAACATACGATTTTGAAAGAAGAATTTTGGTAAGCACTTACATTGTTTTTACTTTTTTTCTCTTATGGAGATTGTCATTCAGTTGGTTTTCTTTCTTGGTTTACATTGATACATTGAATTTATGTTGCTTTTATTTCCTGGAGTTCGCATTAGGTTTATGCTTGAACTGTTGCTAATTATTTTGCAGCCAACAAGCTGTAGAAGTAACTAATGGTTTGCTGAAATCTAGTTTTATATATGGATATATTGATTCTTCATTTGTATTGCTATATCAGGACACTGCCAGATCTTTGATCGAGGATGATACATATTATACCATGACATTACTCAAGAGAGGAGCTTCTCATGGGCATGGCCCTCGGAGCCATCTTTGTTTTATATGTAACTGTCCTGTTACAAAGGAGACTCCCTCTACCACTGGCATTCGGGTTTATAGTTGTGGGCATGCAAGCCATTTGCATTGCGAATCGGCCTCTCATACAGGCTGCCCCATTTGTATGCCAAAGAAAAACGGCACGAGGTCTAGAGTTAACTCGACCCCTGCTGAGAATGGGTTGGTGAGTAAGGCCTTTCCAAAGCACAAGTTTTCACAAGGGACTGGCGCTGTTCACCTGATCCAACAGGAGAAAGATGCACTTGATCGTCAAATATCGAGGGTCTGTTACTTGTCTGCTATTTATACCTTCTTTTTTCTTTGTAATGTTGAGTTGCCTACGACTAAAATTGAGGTGTTATTTCAACAGTATGAAATATTAAGTAACCTTGATCGAGACAAGAGGATGGTCCAAGTAGATAACATGCCGCAGTTGAGGCTTGCACCACCAGCCCTCTATCAAGAAAAGGTGAAGAAGGCTATGTTGAGAGGGGAAAGTAGTGATAACACTGGCAGTGCTAGTGATCTTGCTAACAAGTTTAATAAAGTTAAGATGGGCAAGCAAAATAAAGATCCGAAAACAAACGGATCAACTGTTCGATTTCCCTTGAAATCAAACATATTTGGTAAGTTTTCTGCTTGAAGAACTCAGATTGATCTCTATGCTTTTTGAGTTGTAACATTCCATCTCTTTTGCAGGCAAGGAAAAGACCAGCAGACGATGACATAAGCCAAAAGGTTGGTGTGGGTATGCACAAATACGAGGAAAGCTAGCACTCGAGCAAGGTATCATACATGTATCTCTTCATTTGTCTAAGTGCGTCTAGTCTATGTAACGTTGTATAGGACCCCGTGTTTTGGTCGTGTCGAAAAGCATGTCTTTTTCGTTATTCATTTTGGTGAGTTGGGTTATCCAAACGATTTTTGATTTCATTTCAGGATAAAGTGTTTCATTAGGCCTACCTAAAAGCTAAATTAGAATTTCATTAGAAGTACCAAAGCAACAATATTTCCTAGTAAAGCAATTGGCTCAACCTCTTAATCCCTAAATGGTATGGAATGGAAATTACAAATTTACCTGTGAAATGCTTCAAGCAAACTTGAAACAATTCAAAGGCTACCTGTATAAAGTAGAATATGATAGAACCGAAATCCATGATTAACTAAGCAAATATTCAAGATGGGCAAATCCCCAAAGTACAATAACAAACTCTTAGTTAAAGACAAAAGAAAAGCTACTACACCATATCTACTTGATTGATTACAACAAATGGAAGTTACTTAACTGCCTAGTACTCCCCCACTTACCCATTAACCCACAATCCCACATAATGGGTTGTGCTCTTGTTGATATTCAAGGAGCATTAAACAGCAAATTGATTAAATAGAGGACTAATAACGTGATGAGAATAAACAATCCGCAGTTGATTCAAACGGATTGTATTACATGGATATGAGGATTAAATAAAACGTTATGTTTGACACATGTATATGAGATGAATGAATGTTTTGCAAAGGGAAAGCACCCATCGGATTCAAGCAGTGTTAGATATAATCGCAACACAACTTCCTAACTCTAACGACACTTAACTTTGTCTTTGACATATTTACAAGACATACAAGACAAACATTTTCAGTGTAACTTTTTCTACAATACAAGAGAATAGTTGAAATGCAATATTTATCTCTTTTTAAGTTTAAAAAATGTGAACAAATCATGTTCATTTATATAACTTACACATTTGCAAGTATTGAGTAAGTTATATTACATGCACATAAGCTCAACATGTGTAAGTAATTGCCTAAAGGTTAAAAAGCATGTGAACAAGTCATATTAAATAGGTATTTATGTACATAGTGAAAAGAATGAATGTTAATCATTTTTAATTGTAATAATCATGTTAACCTATCAAGATCAATCAAAATCGTTATTTTTATTGTTGTAATAACATCATTATACATATATAATGTTATGTTTTTTTATGCATATGTGTAATATACAAGTGTAAAAAATATAAATATTTGTCAGATGTAAGTTAGTTACATCTGTCTTAACTTTTTTAAACTTGTGAATTTACATATATACATAAAAGAACATAACGTTATATATGTGTAATGATATTATTTCGACAAAAAGTAATAATTTTGATTGATCTTGATGGGTTAACACGATTATCGTGGTAAAGGAGGTTTAACATTCGTTTCCAACCCTATGTACATAATATCCACATTTGTTTGTAAAAGGTAAAAACTTCTAAAAATTTGAACCACTAATAAAAATATCAAACGATTTAGGTTTGTTCTCGTAATAATTTGATATTCTAAAACCAACATCATCCTATATATGAGCGCTATCAAGAGAGAACCACAATTTTATGAGAAATTAAGAAAATCACATTCCACCAATCAAATAAATTTCTTATTCTTTTTAGAGTAAATTACACAAATAATCCTAGTGATTTGGTTAAAATTTTGGATTTGGTCCTTAAAGTTTTAAAATTACGAATATATTCTCTAATATTATAGTTATTTTTTATCAATGGTCTCTACGCTGTTAGTTCAGTTATTGATGTTAAATTTGTCAAAATAATTATTTTACTTGTAAGGATCATCAATGTAATTTTATTTTATTATAATCTTTTTATTATAAATATATTTATTATTTAATACACAAAAAAAAATATTTTAAAAAACGTCTTCTTTTAAATGTGGTTTATAATTTTTTTTAAAACTAATATGCGGGGTTTTTTTTTAAACCTTTATAACATGTGTTCTTTCTGAATTGTTTTTTTTTTAAATATTTAAAAAACTAAGAATTTGTTTAAGAAAAGATGTTTTAAAAAATGAATGGTTTAAAAAAAAGAACTTTAGAAAAACCAACCAGTTTAAAAAATAAAAAAAATTTTTAATGACGTATAAAAAATGAATGGTTAAAAAAGCAAATAATTTAAAAAACATATTTTTAACAAGTTTTTTATTTGTGTATTTAAAACGTATTTTATTAAATAATAATCTTATTAATAATGAAATTATAAAAATAATATAAAAATAAAAAATTTTGAAAAATAAAAATATAAAATTTTCTTAAATAAAAATAATGCAATAGTTTAAAAGATAAATTAAATAGATGGCTAATGCGACTAAAATGCTAATTTTTACAATATTTAAAATCACTAACGGTTAACTAACAGACCTAGGGACCTTATATGAAAAAGAAAGAAATGTTAGGGATTATATTCAAAGATTTTAAACTTTTAGGACCAAATTCAAAATTTTAACATAACCATAGGGACCATCAATGTAATTTACTCTTCTTTTTATTTAATTAGTTAAAGTGAGTTTTGGTAATTTTATATATAAACTATTTATCGTAATTACATGATTTTGACTAAATCCCACTTTTATCGCCTTGTATTTTTTACCACCTTATTATCGATCGTTGTTTGAGAAACCACAATGTATTTGACATATTCAAAATTACAAAATCTTCGAAGGGTTAGTTTAGAGAATTTCAATTCACAAGATATTCAAATCAATACATCACATATTCGATTATTTTTAACTCTTTTTTTATGTAATTCGAATTTCACGATTCATTCTAGTAACTGAATGTATGTTCATCAACTTTTGATAAAATGATTAATGTTCATTTTCATGTGATGGTAAAGAAGGAAGACAAACGTGCTCTACAATGAGTGATATCAAACAATTTGGTAAAATAAGTAATACAACTGGGAACAATCATGTTCATATCAACAACAATGTTGAGCAGCTTGCAACAAAAAATTCTATAATTTTTATCCCTTCCAATAATTACAAAGAAAATCATACTAAATTTCTCACTGATGTTGAACATGAATGTATTCTCTTGGTTAACCATTAACGATTGCATATACGTGATGTATTGGCTATCTGAGTGAATCTATTGTTTCCAATGGCTGATTTTACACACACACACACACATATAAGTTTCATTTTATTTTAAAAAAACAACGAGCTGTTGTTTGTTCTTTGCTAGTTTACATATACGTAATAAAACAATAATATATAATAAGAATTGACAATTTTAATATGTTACACATATGTAAGCTAACAAAAATGCACAATAATGACAAAATGTAAACTAACAATAATGCATAATAAGAGAAGATTTATTTTTTCTTTTTAATCCATATGAATGGCTTTCCACTTAGTATTACTTATATATTCACAAATTTTTATCAAGTATTTTTTCTTAACGCAAGAGACAACAATCATATCTATACCAACAACGGGGTTGATTAACTTGCAATATATAATCCCACAATTATAATCGCATCCAATAATTATAAAGAAAATCGTACTGCATATCTCATTGGTGTTGAACACGAACGCATTCATTTTAAGTGCATGGTTTCATGTATATACACATTTTCTTTTGAACGCTTCGAATAATAGATGTTATCTTATTCAGGCCCACCTATCTGTTTTCCCGTTGTAACTACACCCTCAACCCCCCAGGAGGAAACCCATTACTGGAAATACTCATTGGCTCAATTCTAAGCATTATATTTAGAGTGAGACTTGAACCCATAACATCCCGGTATTTACATGTCGTGGTTTCATATACATAGTTTGAACCCATGGTTTCATATACATAGTGGATTGGCTATATAGTATGCCTATCTTTTGGTGGGACACAATATTAGACTCCTAATGTACTAGTGGAGTACAAAACCATGATCGGAAGTAAATATGATAAATGGGAGAATGTGGTCAAGATGTACGAGGCATATGTTGAGAAGACCACTTTTTGAATGCATTTAGGTTTTATGAAAAAAAAAAAGAGTGACTGAGATACATGATGTGTACCAACATAGGGTAACCTAAGGACCAAGTGTGTGACACATTGGATGTTTCTAAAAAGTCACATGTTTGTCATAGGAGCATAATTGTTTGACTATAATGAACTTGAAATTTAACATTGGATGTTTCTAAAAAGTCACATGTTTGTCATAGGAGCATAATTGTTTGACTATAATGAACTTGAAATTTAAGTGATTCTTTCTATATTATATTTGATCATCTTACCTACTTTTATAAATTGGGAATATTACCCCGACATGTTTGACCAACTAATTTGCCGAAATTAGCATTTGGCTTTTATCATAGTTTTATCCATATTCAATCTATAATAAGATGTCAGATATTTTCTTGTCAGGCCAACTATACTCTAGTCGACCCAATCATTGACTTGGTCCAACCCAAAGGTCCCACCCAAAAGTAAATAAGAAGTTGACACGTCTACGAGGATTTTCTAGAGCCGGTTTGTGAGAGATTGCCGAGCTGCTAGCCATGAGAGGTAGGCTACGTGATAGCCATGAGAGGTCGGCTAGAGGCTAGCTACTCCGCCCACCAACCAGGACATGTGTCAGCTTTCTATTTATCATTACATTTTCTCTTTTATTTTCAATTGGGGTAACTTTGTAAAATAATAATCAAGTTTTAAGATTGTTCTAATTAGGTCACTCATAAAGTTTTTTGTCCCAATCAGGTCACTCATGAAACTTTTTGTCTCAATCAGATCACTAAAGTTCCAAAATAATACTATAGTGACTTGATTGAAACAAATAAAAATATTAGTGACCTAATTGAAACAATTTTAAAACTATGGTAATCTGATTGGAACAAATAAAAATATGAGTGACCTAATTAGAACACTATTAAAACTTGCTTACTATTTTATGAAGTTTTCCCTTTTCAATTAAATAATACTTTTATACTTTTATCATTATTTTTTTCTTTCTTCTCCACTCACAATCACTTACAAGTATATTAAAAAATTTATAGGGATTGAACATTGATTCCTCAAATATACCGATTAATAGTAATATTTTCTCTTTCATTCACTCACAACCACTCAAAACTATTCTCTATAATATAAGAAACACACTCACATGTCTTTAAGAAATCTAGTGTGAATGCTTTAAATTCTTTTTTAAAAGAAGAATAGAAGGAAACTAAAAAGATTTATGTTCTTAAGTTTGAGTTAATTAAACGATTGGTCTCTGTGGTTTGCTCATATTGCAATAATGGTTTCAACTTTTGAAAAATTACAGGTTTGGTTCATACTGTTTGTCAACTCGTAACACGATTGGTCCCTGACACTAACTTCGTATTACGAGTTGACAAACAGTAAGAACCAAACCTGTAATTCCCCAAAAGTTAGGCTCAATATTGCAATACGGACAAGTCACACGGACCAATCGTGTAATTAACTCTTAAGTTTTTTAAAAGATGAAAGTGGAAAGAAAAGAAAAGAAAATTTTTACAAATAACGATTTAATTATAAACAAAAGATAAAAAAAGATTGAGTATAGTATCTAAGCTACAAATTTGATGCGTAAAGTTCCTCTTCCGAACGAAGAAGGGGTCATCTTCTCAAATCAATTCATAGAGACAACATTCAATTCATCGTTACAGCAATCGATCCCCAATCTCCCACCGGCATATGCAATCGGAGATATGAAGAAGAACAACACAAACAGCAACAGCACTAACAATATGCTTGCGGATAAGACCCGGGTCCTGTCCGTCGACCCGAATCTCCCACGGTGGGTCTGCCAAAACTGCCACCATAGCCTCTCCATCACCGGCGTTGATTCTTACCCTGATAAGTTATTCAACGATTCTTCATCCTACCGATCAGGTTAGGGTTTCTTCAAATTTCACTGTTAGATGTTTATATTACAATTGAATGCAAATTCACAATCGTAAACAACAAAACGTAACAATCGAATCAGAAAAAAATCAAAAAATTAAACTGTAATCGGCAATTTGGATGAGTGATGCAGTAATTAGGGTTTAATTAGTTCATTTGGAACTGTAATTGGAGAGTGTGATGGATTGTTTTGATGGGAAAATGGAAGGATTTGATGTGATGAGTTGAAATATTTAGGATCTTGGATGCATGGGGCAGGGAGTGTGTTAGGGAGTAAGATGGATCAGTCGTTTGTTGTGTTGCCGAAACAGCGGTCTGGTGTGCCTCCTCGGCCTGCGCGTGATGGGAGTCAGTCGGTAAAGGCGATGGAAGAGTCGTTTGTGGTGTTGCCTCCACCTGCTGCATCTGTGTACAAGTCTGCTGATGGGGGTGGGACGGCTCAAGTTCCGTTGCCTGATGAGGGTGCCGCTCCTATGCATTCGAATAACTCGGGGTTCCACTCGACTATAACTGTCTTAAAGCGTGCGTTTGAGATTGCCACAACCCAAACACAGGTAAGGTAGATAAATTGTTTAATTTGAGGTATATATTTACTTTAAGTTGTGTTTGATTATCTCTCTAGGTTGAGCAACCGTTATGCCTGGAGTGCATGAGGGTGTTATCTGATAAGCTTGATAAGGAGGTTGAAGATGTCAACACCGATATTAAGGCGTATGAAGCTTGCCTTCAGCGTTTGGAGGGAGAGCCACGCAATCTGCTTAGCGAGGCTGACTTTTTGAGGGAAAAACTAAAGGTAGGCATAAACAAGCCGAAAAGTAGAAAACTATTCTGCAATGACAATTTTTTTTTTGTTTACTTTCTTGATATCTCATTCTAGAGTTTGTACTTATATCGTGTCATAAATGCTATTGAAGATAGAAGAAGAAGAATGTAAACTTGAAGCAGCAATCCAAGAAACTGAAAAACAGTGTAGTCAAGTAACCGGTGAATTGAAGGAACTTGAGCTCAAATCTAATCGCTTTAAAGAGTTGGAGGAAAGGTAAGTTGCTTTTGACATTATTCAACACGAGTAAATACCATATCTGTTTGAAGGGTTTACCAACTGTGTTTGAATTTTTTTTCTTTTGGGTATCAGGTATTGGCACGAGTTCAATAATTTTCAGTTTCAGTTGATCTCCCATCAGGTCAGTGCAGCTAAACCCATTCCCTTTAAATGATTTACTCTAATAATGACACACACACACACTTGTATTTCTTAGAGGGTCTTATTTGACATCTATCTATGGCACTTTAATGGATTGCAAATTTTACTTTCCAGATCTTGATCTGTATTAAGCATAAAATAGAACTCAGGAACTGTGTAACTAGCCATGAGTGTTTGAATGCTTAAACAAGTAAAAGAATTCATCATTTTACCTGCATATCTGATTAAAACATTAAAGAAACTAGATTCTTAGATGAGCGATTGGCCATGGTTGGTCAACAATGAAGAAACTTGTTGTCAAATACATACGTATTCGGCCGATATTGGCAAATTAAACAAGCCCATCCATCACTTTGGCATTTTTATTGTAATTTGAATAAAACATCATCTTCACCAATTTTCATCATTTTCATGTTTTGATCGTACTTTATATTTGTACAAATTTCAAAAATCATTTCAGTTGACCTTCATCAGTTGCTAGTGATCAAACAATTCCTTGTATATAATCACCATTTAGGTAAAATTTTATGTTATTTCAACTTAGAACAACATCCGTTTCTTGACTTAGTAAGTATACTCTACACCCGTGGATTCTAATTAATTATATACACCATGTAGATAATTTTACAGTTTTAGATGCCAATGTCTCATGTAATATCTGCATGTAATAGCAGCTACAATTAAAATAAATGTTAGTAGCACATGTCATCTCTTTTCAATGTCTCATTCTTGGCCATGACATATCTCATTGACCTCATATATATTATTATGTTAATTATTCTTGAAAAATAATGTTAGGTGGTTGCTTTCTTTGTAATATAAATTTTATTTCTGATATATTAAACTCTTTCTTGTGGCAGGAAGAGAGAGATGCGATATTGGCCAAAATTGAAGTTTCACAAGCACATTTAGAACTCCTGAAGAGAACTAATGTCCTCAATGATGCATTTCCTATTTGGTATGATGGAGAATTTGGAACAATCAACAATTTCAGGCTGGGAAGACTCCCTAAAATTCCAGTATGTTGCTTGTACCTGATTACTCCATTCAAATTGGTGAACCCAGGCATTTAGCCTGAATTTTTCGGCTCAAATTATGTCCCACCAATTAGTGTTGTTAATCTGGAATTAATTTTCAGTTATTATGCTTTCAAGCGACCATTGATGCCTAGTAGAGAAAGGGCAGCAACTTCATATGTATTTGTTGGCAAACGTAAACCTTTGTTTTCTTAGCTAACAGAGTTTTTTGGCTGCCACTGTGACAAACACTTAGGTTGAGTGGGATGAGATAAATGCTGCATGGGGCCAAGCATGCCTTCTGCTTCATACAATGTCTCAGTATTTCAGACCAAAGTACCAGTATCCTTATCTTTGGGTTACATCTTTTTTATGCTGTTTCTTCAATTCTAAACTATTCATAGTAACATTTTAAAATTGCTCTTTATATACCTGTAGCTATTATGCTATACTTCACATTCACAGGTGCATTTTTTAACTTGTTTAAATTATTTGATCATTGTTATTATTACATTTGTGTGGCTTTTTCCTGTATGTTTTTTGCCATGATATTCACGCATGAATTACAAGTTCCATAGAAGCTTTTGATGTCTCTTGGGGACAGATAACTGGCCAATTCTTGGGGATTAGCGAGACCAACATCTTATGATATGCTATATATTTGTTTATAAGGTATATCCTTAACCTATTGTTGAGCAGATACCGAATAAAAATTCTTCCTATGGGAAGTTATCCTCGCATAATGGACAGTAGCAACAATACTTATGAGTTGTAAGTTTTTATCCTACCTTGCTATATCTTGATTGTTCAATGGATTCCTATCTTCATTTTCTTATATGTAATTCTGTGATCACTTAAGAACTTAGCTGATCATTCCTGTTTTTTTTTTTTTTGGCATTGCATTTATATAATAGGTTTGGTCCAGTGAATTTGTTTTGGAGCACTCGATATGACAAGGCAATGACATTGTTCTTGACATGTCTGAAGGACTTTGCAGAATTTGCAAACTCCAAGGATAAGGAAAATAACATACCACCTGATAAATGCTTCAAGCTTCCTTACAAGTAAGTTCTCCTTGTTAAGTGACTTGATGATGCTGAGAGTTGTAGATATGACATGAATGTTGGTAAATATGTATAACTAGTTGGATAAAAATGGAGAATAATTAGTATTATGGAAATTTTCTTATTATAAATCAATAAGTAACTTGGTGTAGTCGGGATGCCTCTCTCTTCTAATAAATAGTAATGATTTTAAATTATTAAATTCAGTAATTATATATTTAAAACACAAATCTTCTTAATTCTAATAATTTATTGAAACTTACTAAATCATAATCTTATCATATAAATGTAATTTCATAATTCTTAAATCTTAATAATTTGTTATTTATACATCTCAAAAATCTTCATTATTTATTGGGAAAATGTTGCAAAATAGTAATCAGGTTTAAAAAGTGTTCCAATTTAATGACCCATGCATATTTTTCACAAATTGAACCACTAAACCATCAAATCGAGTCATTAAAAACATGTTAAAACTTATAATTTAAAGAAATCATGAAAGCTGATTGACCTATAATTGAAACACTTTTTAAACTGGAGTTACCTAATTAGAACACTTTTAAAAGTTGGTTACTATTTTACAAAGTTATTACTTATTTATTATGTCACCAATGGTGGTGATATCTAACGTACAAATCTTCATAGAAATTGCTGGATTACAACTACTTAGATTTATTCAATCCGTGTAATACATAAGTTTCTAATCTAGTATATACTTAACAGGATAGAGAATGACAAAGTGGAAAGCTATTCTATCACACAGAGCTTCAATAAACAGGAGAATTGGACAAAAGCTCTCAAGTATACACTCTGCAATTTGAAGTGGGCGCTCTATTGGTTTGTTGGTAATACCAATTTTCAGCCACTCTCACAAGTCCCATCTTCATCTTCTTCAAGCTCTTTGTACAGAAAGCAGCAGCAGCAGCAGCAGCAGCAGCTGCAGGGTTCTAAACCAAACTGATATTTGTATATTAAGACAACTATAAACTGTTAGTTAACACACTTGCAAATCAACATCCTTCACTCTAAATATATGTATATATCAGTTTGAATTATTAACATTGAAATGAAGTTTCTTAATAGTAATAAATGTTAGATCATAGTATTGTTATCTTTAGACAGATAACAGTTGAGAAGGGGACTTGTTAAAGACCAGCAATATAGTTACAGCACGCTCTTCTCTTCCGTTCTCTTCTTGTTTTATGTACTAACTATCAATATAAAGAATGTACTGTGTTGTTTTTTTATTTGTTAGAGAATTTGTTATCGTATATTATTATGATGATGAATACAAGTAGACACATATAATAGTGTAAAAAAATTTAAGGAATTATAAAAGCTAGGTAACACAGGGCCTAATTGAATTAATTATTTACATTAAAAAGGTAATTTTGTTCACGATTCAATGTAAAAAACTAGCGTTTATCTTATTTTAACCAGTGCTGTTATGCATTATACATGCAATTAGTATTGATTCACATGTGAATCGGTGTGAACCAAACCAGTGTTAGATAAATGAATATACTAACACATTGCAAAAGTAAGTAATCGGTTTAAAAACATTTATCTTGATCATCTCACACTTTTGGTCAGCCAACAAAGAATTTATCATCTATAGTTAAGCTTGCATATTGACCAACAAAACTTTGCAAATTGTGTAATATATATAACTTAGATTGAACCCAATACATGAAAATAACTTATAAGTTCAACATACTCTATGTTCTTCCGTGATACTATTATTTATGAGTCTTATGGCCCTATCACTAATCAGTATATGAAAGTCAAGTCCAAGCTTCTTCAAACGGCTAAACGTTATAATCACATAGATAGTTTATTTTAGTCTTACACACTAAGGCTTTGGTGCTCGGCCTAAAAATCTGCTAGGTAGCTAGGGTAACAACCCGTTTATATGTCCTAGAACTTGACTTTTAAAACACCTGCGCGAGGCTCTTGGAGGGGGTTTTATTGATTCTGAATTGAATGGGTCATCTTCATTAAGACCACACTTGATCAGTAAGTACTCTGGAATATCTACTTTGATGACTTGATTGTACCTGCGATCAGGAGCATGCGGCCGAAAGAGATGTTCATCAGTATAGGAATGCTCATAGGACGTGGCATGCATGACTGTGTATGGGAGTTCAGGTTGGTAATTCAACCTGCTTCATGTCATGTGTTTCATGGGTAGTCATATTTATCCTGACCCGACCGACTTGTTTTGATAGAACCGTTCCAATTATTGACCAGTCGGGCCAAAGGCTTTGGGATAGTGACCGTTCTGGATTAGGGGTGCAAACGAGCTGAGCTGCTCGTGAGCTACTCGAGATCGTATCGATAAAAAACTCGAAACGAGCTGAGCTTTATCGAGCCCGAGCCGAGCTCGAGCTTGAAAAAGATCTCATTTGATTATCGAGCCCGAGCCCGAGCTTCACGTATCGAGCTCGAGCCGGCTCGCCAGCCTAAACGAGCTTTTTATTTATATATTTTTATTTAATTTATTTAATATATTATATAAATCATATCTATTATATATAAAGTTATGATAAAAACAATTAAATAATATGAATAATGTTCTATATAAAGTATATATATATATATATATATATATATATATATATATCAAAATTAAATATAAAAATATTAAAAATAATATTTAAATAAAAAAACGAGCCGAGCCGAGCCTAGCTCGAGCTTGAAAAAGTATTTGTCGAGCCGAGCTCGAGCTTTAAAAATAAAACTCGAAGCAAGCCGAGCTCGAGCTCGACCAAGTCATCATGAGCCGAGCTCGAGCCCATACAAGCTCGGGCTCGGGCTCGGCTCTGCTCTTTTGCACCCCTATTCTGGATCACCATTGGTTACCATTTTTAATGGTGTTTTTTCATCAATATATTGTGCTCGAACCATTATAATGGTAAACCAGCACAATTCTCACAATGCAACACAATCTCGGACAATGTATTATAATTTTTAGAAGATGTTTTTTTTTTTTTTTTTTTTTTTTTTTTTTTTTTTTTTTTTTTTTTTTAATATATCAATAACTTAAATTAAAGATAAAAATGCTCGATTTTATGATCGGATACTTAAGAAAATAATATCGTATGAAAAATTATTTACATTCCAAAAATTATGAATTTTAAAAAGTCGGGGAGTTGTTAGTACTCGGCCTAGGCGGGAGTACTCTGGGGGTACTAGGATATGGTAAATTATAAAAAAAATTATTTTTTAAAAAATTATATATATGTCAAATATTTTTAGTTTACTAATGTTTATAACGCATATATATATATCAAAAGAATATGTTCAAATACTATAGTATTTTTAAGTAGGGTTATTGGATTTTAATAATCCCAAGTTTTATTTATTGGCCGGGATTAATCACAACTCAGAAAATATTTGAAGACACTCCCAATTTTAAATTTATTTTTCTCCAACGATGCTTTACTAATTGAGAGTTAACATCCGTTAGTATTTTTGATGAAATGGGGCCAATATTGAGCCATTTTTCAAGTCCGTTTTTCGGTGTCTAGCCTCCAACGTCACCTAAAATCTAACTCAAATGAGTTAAATGGTTCAGATCAGAAGGTGGAGATTGATGAGTGTTAGGGTGCAGAAGTTGCAGATTGACTGACCAGATGATTGATTTTAACTTTCGGTTTAGTGTTTTGGCAATATAAACAGTCCACGCTATCGAAAAACTAACGGTGTTAACTCTCAATTAGTAAGAGATCGTTGACGGAAAATAAGCTCAAAGTTGGGGGTGTTTGTAAATATTTTCTGAGTTGGGATTCATCCCGGCCAATAAATGAAAGTTGGTATTATTAAAATCCAATAACAATTTAAAATATGATAATCATTTTTTTAATATGTATAGCAATCATTTAATGCTCATATTTCAAAGTATATTAATAAAAAAAAATGAAAATATAACAAGAATCGGTGAAAATTAGCGAAAATTGGTAAAAAACAACAAAAATCAAACTTAACCGAGTTGACATGAGTTGGACCGAGTAGGCTGAGTTGGATCGAGTTGCTCCGAGTTTGATCGATTTTAAGTACGGTTGATTGAGTTGAAGAAATGCGTCTCGACACGAGTAATAAGTACTCGCCGAGTACTAGGCCGCCCAGGCCGAGTTTTACAACACTGGTTTTATCCCGAACAGTTTAAAATTCCAATCGAATTTAAGTTGAGTTTTAAAGAAGTTTTGAATAACTTACCTCAACCATTTGAGCTGGGGATCGTTTGCTTCGCCACATAGGTACCTCAGTTTAGGCCTATACTCAATAAGTCAATTTTAGTTGGGGGTACTTGTGCTGGTAGAGAAGCCCCACAGATTTTGGTTCTGGGCTTGCATTATTGATCCTGATTCTTGATTAAGGGATAAAAGACTTCCAACATTTATTAATCTCAATTTAGAAAACTTGTAAAAGTAAACATCTTCTTTAAGTGAGGTTATGTTAGGGTTAACATCTTTATCACAAATTAATACGATTCGTGTTGGCTTCTCCTGTTTAATCCCACAACCTATCATATCTTCAACCCTTCAACTCATTAACCACATACATTTATCACACCCTAATGTTTGAATCTCGGCTTTTACGCTCGAGTTCGATAAATACAATCCGAACAATTGGAGTTCAAGCTCGAGCTAAAACAACTCAAGAAAAAATAACGAAGTAAAAAAATAACATCAAAAGAAATCCAAACTAATGGCACAAAGCCTTTAACCTTCTTGTATGGGCTGGATCTCTTCTGGGTTGGGCCTCAGTTGTAATGGGCTGAATGGATAATGGCCTTTTGTAAAGTAGTTATTAATGATTTAATGGTCAGAGAAAGGAGAAACATTTTCGATTAGTTTAATGAAGACGTAAAAGGTGTAGGAGAGGCCACGTCGCCAACAATACAGACCATAAGAACCTCGTACCCATTATATTATTTTATGATTTAATATCTGGGCCCATCTCGTTATATTCACTTTCACCAGGCCCACCAAAACTGTTTTACTTTTTTGGATGTCGGGATAGTAGACTAGTTGTTGGAAGATTTTTTTATAATTCTTATTTTGCCTATTTAGAGTATTAAAAAAATTAAGATATAACTTAAGTAATCTGGTTATAATATATTACAGAATTTATTGAAACTAGACAGGATATCTGGTTCACTCGACAGGTAAATTGTATGGGTTCAATAACCGAATAACTTCATAAATAATTTAACAACTAAATTAAATAATTTAATAACTAACAAAGATAAAAGTTACTCTGTGATTAAATTTAACGTTGATAGGAAAAAGAAAGCTTAAAAATATAGACATAGGTAGTTTTTTTTTTTTTTCAATTATTATAGAGCTAATTAATTACAATACTCACAAGGGCGGAGCTTTTAAGGGGTCCGCCGCCCCACCGGACCATCCCTTCTTTTTTGCTTAAAAATTAAAATTTATGGTTGTTGGAGTATGCATTTGAAGTCCGAAGTTCAAAACTTGGGACTAATTAGTATAATTTGAAGGTTTAATTTAATCCTAACTTTTCCGATGCCACATATTGCCCAAAATAAAAAGTTTCACTAATGGCTTTGGTCTAATTAAGATAGAGATCACTCATTCTTTCCTTTTGTGACAAAATAAAAATATATCACCAATGTATAAGAATTATAAATGTTTAAGTAAGTGGTTGGGCTTCTCTAGCTTCAATATTCTCTTCCTTATTGATCTTGAGACCAAGTTTATATGTGGATAATTACTCAAGAATGTATTGAGAGTGTTATATGTTTTTTTTTATTTTTATTTTTATTTTTATTTTTATTTTTTTCTGTTTTTGCTAAAGGTGAGTTTAATTTCTTGAAGAGTAGTTGTTAAAAAGAAGAGGCATTAATCTATATGGACCACTTAGGTTGATCCCATAATCAAGTTGTGCATCAATCATAGTGGGTTTACATAAGCATAACTCTATAATATATTTGTTGTAACAAGTCAAAGTCAATTATTTTTTCTCTTGTAGAATCTTATGCTTTAAAGACTAGACAAATCAAATAAGATTTGACTTAGAAGGGTGGAAAGAGTCTAAAGCCTAAATGGTAAAACATATATCCTTAGACAAGAAAAATATGCTTTGATCCCTTCTAACTTTGATACCCACTATAATATTTGTCTAAACCCATTTGTTTGTCTTGTTATTAAATTTGAAAAAAAAAATCTCTTTGAAAAATATTTTTTCCGTATTTTGAACTTATTCTATAAGTACATGGTTTTATAAAAAGTTTTAGTTATTTATAAATAGGATTATTAGATTTTAATAATCCCAACTTTCATTTATTGGCCGGTATTAATCCTAACTCAAGAAATATTGAAAGACACTCTCAACTTTGAGATTATTTTCTTTCAATGATCCATAACTAACTAAGAGTTAATACCGTTAGTTTTTCGATGACATGGACTGTTTTTATAGTCAAAACACTAAGCAGAAAGTTGAAATCAACCATTTGGTTTATCAATCTGAAACTTTCACACCATAAAACCCGTCAATATGTACCTTTTGATCTGAACCATTTAACTCATTCGAGGTAGATTCAAGTGACGTTGAAGGCTAGACACAAAAAAAAAACAAACTTGATAGAGGTTGGGCGGCTGCTTAGTTGAAAAATGTCTCAATGATTGCCCCATTTTATCAAAAAAAAAAAAAAAAAAAAAAAACTAAAAACTAACGGCTGTTGACTCTCAGTTAGTAAGGGATCGTTGGAGGAAAATAAATTTAAAGTTGGGAGCGTCTGCAAACATTTTCTGAGTTGGGATTAATCCTGACCAATAAATGAAACTTGGGATTATTAAAATCCAATAACCCTTATAAATATAAAAACGTAGAACAAATTTTTTTTTTTTATAAATTATACATGAGTTATTATTTTTAAGCTAGTACTTGGTGTTGCTTCAATCATATCTTCATCTTGCATCTATTGTGGCATCGTTGATGAAGCTACTAGCGTATAGTTGTTTAAAGCTTGATCTTAAAAAATGTATAGGGATGGTATAGTCAATCGTGGTATGACTGTATTACATATCGTGGTCTTGCTATTTTGCATCCGAACTAGTAAATTTTTGTTTCTATAAGGAAGTATGCACCTAGAAATCTCTTGAATCAGCCTTCACTCTCCTCAAAGCCAAAACCTATAACTATCACTCTAGGCTCGTAAATTGGTTCGCGGGCTTCGCGATAAATCCTCTGTCTACTACATGTGCTGCAACAACCTTTGTGGTCCATCAGAGTGTTGTTTTGGAGCCAATACATCTTTCAAGTAATAAGGCGAGACATCTTAATAGTGACATGTGTATTTTACGTGATAAGATAATCAGGTTGAGTTCTTGAATAGGTAAATGATTAGAGTTATTACTTTTTTTTGGTCAAGAGTTTTCTAAATCGACTAGAAATTTAACACTAATATTTGTGAAGTATGAAATCACAAGCAAGCTAACTATACATAATGTAAGTATAAATCATTAACTTAGACTCATTAGTATGGCCTAAAAGCATATACATAAAGTTTAGACAACGGAAACCATAATTTCAATATAACTCATGCATCGCATTTCTGATTTTATGAATACTTTGTAACCAAATGGAATAATAATTAGATTGCAAATACCCATTATGTATCGTTTTATTTCTGTAACGTATAATAAAATTTATTTTAGAAATAACAGGGTATTGGCTAACTTAAATTATACCAATCAGAAAATTTCAAATCACGAATTTGCTCTATGTTCCAACCATAGAAATGCATATATAAAAATTCTTGCTTCTATAATTTAATATTTTCTTGAATATGCCTACATATCATAAATTGGGCTTAAAAATTTAATAAATATTGAGGTTTTTATGAAGGAATAAATTCAAAAATTTAGTGACCAATAACTATACAACACATACACAACATAAGGCACCATAACAGTTGATTGTATGATTGATGGAATTGGAATATCACATGCTTTTGGGTAAATTGTCACCTTTCAAATATTTCCTTTTTTCTAGTTTTTGACCGATTATAGAATCTCCATGTGGATGATATTTGCCCCTCGATTTTGTTACATTGTCTTTTTCAAGAAAAAGAATGTGTGCAATTTTTAAAAAGGGAAATAAAATGAGTAACATTTCATATTTATATATACACACACGGTAGTGTATTTAACTAGCTTTATATTTCTCTTTTATCTGCATGTGAAATTTGTGTGAAGCAACCACTTATTTTCTTAAAAATTGTAAGGACATTTATAATGATACACGAAAAAAAATACTCGTGTAATTATTTGGCATATTTTATTACTATGCATGTATAATTTATCTCACAGGTTTGTTGAAGTATACTCTAATAATGATTATTATTATGATTTTCTGTTTTTATAACTTTTACTCATATAAAATTATAATTTTATGGTTATTACATGAATGGATATTGTGTATTTCTAGTAATAAGAAAACACAATCATTTTCATGACTACTTTAAATTAAACACACTCTGAATGCGGTCTCCTTTTATATTAAAAATGTAATATTTTGTGGATATCTTAGTCAAGATCTTCTTTAAAACAAACTAAAAGTTCATAATTTTTTCTGATATTACAAAAATTAATAAATATGAGATTGGGCCACCAATAATTGTGATTGTATATATTTTTTTATTCACATGTGTTTCCCTGGGTGGAGGGATAAGCCTTGAATGGCCTATATTGTTTAGTTTAATGATTATGATGTTTGGTGGAGATGACATTGATAGATATGGTGTTGTTCTTGTCCTTTATTTTCACCCCACAACTATTATTAAGCTTTCTTTTAATTCTTTCCCCAACATTTATAGTCCTTGTGGCCCTCCACTTGAATGTAATTGGCCTTTGGTGGTTGAAAGATGTGAAATTTCCTATTTCTCAAAAGCACTTGCCCTAAAAAATCAAAATAAATGAACTTAAATAGTATTTTTAGAAAGTAACTAATTTCTTTTAAATATAAAGTTGTATCATTTGTGTTAGTAGAAACATCCCATCATTTCATTGCTTTTTATAAATCACATCAATATATTTGTGTTTGAGAAATGTTCTTTGTAAAGGAATCTTCAAAAAGAAAGTTTCACTTTATGTTCATTACATACATTCAAAAGGATATTGAACTATTATCCAAGTAAATTAAGGATTGATAGGAGCAGTAGGATAAGTTAACAATGTTTTATGGTTAAAAAAAGCATGAAGAGTTAAAATTAAAATAACCTATAATTATTAATTTTTTTTTAGTTCTTTCACTTTTTTAAAACGTTTATATTTTCATATGATATTATTATCTAAAAGAAATAACATAATAAAATAGAGCATCTTATTCACTTTTATTTGAGTATGATCTTCCCATACTTAAAAAAATGAATTTTTTTTATAAAAACATCTATGTGGTTCAACCGTTCAAGGCCAAATTTTGATCATGGATACAAAATAGAGAGCAAAAACAGTGTAGAGATATTCATGTCAACAAAATGGAGAAATTTATAAACACGAGAGCATACAAAATATTGAAATTCATGTTAAATATAGAAATTCATTTCAACAGAGGGAGCATACATTCTTATTATATGGTTCAAGTTAAAGCTTATATTATAAGATGTTTGAATGGTTTTAGTATAGATTTAATATCAACTAATAAGCAATGAATATTAATTGATTCTTATACAACTAAGTTAATTATTTTGTAAAGTATTTTTATCTCATGTTAATTGGTAAATTTCAAATACACAATCTACTCTAACATTGCCTTTCACAGACATAAAATTTAATTATTTTTAATTTGAATCTAACAATACGTTTATTGTCTTGTTTTCATTGTTTCAACATTTGATTTGGTGTCGTTGCACATGTGTTTTTCGTGTTGCTGACAACACATGGTAAATCTAACAATAACAATCTTAATAAATTCTTTTTTACCCATTATTATTTTCTTTAATGGCATTTACTTGAGTACTTCATATCTTTTACAAACATGATAATGGCATTTGATCGAGTGTTTTTGACCTGTTATTATTATTTTTTTTTCTACAACTGCTCGGAAATTTACAAGTTGCAAGCTGCTAAAGATAACCATCAAAAGATAACCTAGTGGTAATGCATCTGAAACATCTTTCACGAGACCTAGGTTCAATCATTCTAGGTAAACATCATGTATGACTATTGATGTTAAATAAAAAAAAGTTTGCTGAAAGATTAAAAGTTGTTCTTATATTTTATTTGATAACTTATTAGACTTTTAACTCTTAGATGTTAATGGTATGAGAACTTGTTTATGTATTGAACTTTTCAATCTATTTGTGTATTGATATTTTTTAATCTTCTTATCTACAAAATCATCATATGGTTGTTACTTATTTAATGGTTAGTTGCGATTAAACTTTTAAATATACATGTAAAATAAACAAGCCAATATATCAGGCCACAATAAGCACACTTAGAGTTAACTACGAGTTAAATGCAAGCTTAACTTTCAGTTTGAATAAGAGATCACGAGCCGAGCTGGCTGGGCTTTTATTAATATGAGCTAAAACTTGAGTTGATGCTAGCTTGGCCCGACTCTCTCATTAAAGAATACTAGTTTATACCAACTCCCATTGAGTGAATCTAGTAATTTCTAAATATAAATCATAAAATTGACCATTAAGTGTTCGAGTCCTGGTCTCTTTAACTTTTTGATATAAGATTAACACATCAAAGTCATGCCATCTGTTAGTTCTATGACTAAAAACTTTATACTCTAATAAAATAGTAACTAACATTTACACATGACATTGCCACATTACTTTTCATCAAAATTTTCCCCCTTTTTTCTACTATTAAATAATTACATTAATTACTAATAATATTATTTTATTTTATTTTGATTAAAAATAGTTTTTTAATATATTAAAAAAAGATATTTTTATAGAAATAAATTTTTATAACGTATAAAAATATGCATCTCATGATTAGAGCCTAACATGAAATCTCTTTAATTTTATTATGAATTCTAGTTACATCTATCTGTACTAATAAAACAAGATTTTTGGAAGCCAAATGACACAATTTTAGGCCACCTAAATTTTATTTTTTTATTTTTATCTTCTAATAAATATCACATTAACTACTAATGATATTATTTAATTCTTTTTCATATCAAATTTTTTTATTAAATTAAAAAAAATATCTTTCTACAAATGCAATTTTTAAAGAAATAAAAATTATAAAATAAGAAATTTTTTAAAAAAATATCAAACTTGAAAAAATAATATATTTTAAAACCTGTGTTTTCTAAAAAATAAAATTCTTATGAAATAAAAATAATTAAAATTCAAAGTTTAAAGAAATTATTAAAAATGACACTTTTTTTAAAAAATGGTTTGTTTAAAAACCAACTTTTTTTGAGAAAAACAAAAAAAATTAACAAAAATTTAAAAAATGATATTTTTCTTTTATCACTTGTACGTAATGTCAATCATATCTTATATCAAAAGATCGTTTTATGATTCATTAATTTTTATTAATAACCATTAATATTTTATTTATTTAATATGTGTAATACACGAGGTATTAACCTAGTAATACAATAAATGAACATTAAATAAATAAAAACCAGCAGGCGTTACCTGAGCTCCGCTGCTAGTCAATTTTCAACGAAATATGTAAGGAAATGTACGGTATGTTTGGAACTTAAGAGAAAATTACGTTAGTTTGAAAACAAGCATTGAGTACCACGTAAAAAAATTTAAAAATAAAAGTTATATCATATTAAACATTAGCTTTAGTAAACCCGTGTATTATACGCGTTAAATAAATAAAATATTAATATAATAATATTCATTAATTATAAAATTATATTTTAAAATATGATATGACTGAAATTACGTATAAGAAATGATTATAACTATAAAACAATGATATCAACTTTTTAAAATTTTATTTTTAACCATTTTTTCAAAAAAAATAAACATTTTCTTTTAAAACAAACCGTATAAAAATGTCATTTTTAAAAATTTTCTTATTATAACTCCCAAATTTAATTATTTTTGGTTTTAAAAAACTAAATTTTTAAAAATACCAATTATAAAATATTTTGTATTTTTAAAAAAGTTATGGTTTAGAAAAATTTATTATTTTATAAAAAAATTGTTTATTTAAGAATAACATTAATAAATAGATCTCTTTTTAAATTTATTAAATGTGAAAGAAGGTTAAATAATATTATTAGTAATTAAGATAATTATTTAAGAGGAGAGAGAGGTGGAAAAATTTTAGTGAGGATGATTGTGGTGCTGTCACGTGACATCTCAAGTTACTCTTTTATTAGAGTAGTAAGATAAGATATGAAAATATAAGCAGAGCAACCAATACATAAGGGGAAAATTACCTTATTTGAAATATGAGTAAAGAACATGTAAACGGATTTAGAAAAAAATACTCAAAGGAAAAATAAGTTTATAAAGAAAAAGGAATTAGAAAAATAACCGGCTGTGGTGGATGTAAATTTAAAAATATGAAAAAAAATAGGTTTATAGAAAAAAAAAATAACTTACAGAAGGATGAAGAGTTCTATATAAAATAAAAAGAAAAAAATCTAAACATAATTATATAACAAGCAGCAAGAAAACGAAGCCCAAGGGTAGTTGCGACTTGAACCCGGTTCCTATGGTTTAACAAACCAACAATAGGCTTAAGAAACTTTGTTTGTTATAGACTTTGTTGTATTTTTATCTAACACAATTCTAGATATGTGAGAATTAAAGAAAATGCACTTAATTCACCACGTGACGTAACCCCATAGGCCAAAGTAATTACCGTTCACTCTTCTCACGAAATCAACACATTTTACTATATAGTGTGATTCACTAATATCATATTAATTACAAAACAAGTGAGAAATTAAGTTACCATATATATGTCTAAAAGACGATCATCTCATAAGCTAGTGAATCTAATGTTTAACATTATTAAATTGATACGAGTTAATCTCACAAAAAAACATTAAATATACTTTAATAGTAGGTTATAGAAGGCATATTTTCAAGGTTAAGAAAACAAAGATATCTAAAAAAAGACAAGTACATAGTCAAGTACCTAACCACATGTTCAATTTTCCAACCATAACCATACATTATGTTGGCATCCAATATTCCAATACTCCAATGGCAGGCACGTGTTGAGTTTAGTACTCAAAGGTGAACAGTGTATCCGTGGTCCATTTTTAATTTGATGACAAGTAGCATATAGCCACTAGTTCTACCAGCCTACTGTCCACTTATATCCATCCTCTCATGCCATCCAATCTTGTAGCCCTATGACATTATTAATCAATCCCTAGCTATATATGCACCTGCACCATAGTTTACGTTCACAGCTTGATCGATCAATTTTGACGGAACACGAAAAAATTAATTTTAAAATTCATCACAATAAGACAGAACACGAACATTATTTGTTTTAAAGAAAAGTGTAAATTTCATGGTTGTTTCTTGTGGTATGTTTATATTGTAGAATTGGATCCAATAATAAACTTTGAATAGTATTGTTTTTCAATAATCCCTTATAGTTATAGTGGAAAGAAACTGAAAGCTTAGTCTGAAAAAAAAAAAAAACATAAAAAACAAGAATAATAATAAACCAAAAAAATATGGTCTTTGATTTTCATCCTCGACGTGTAAGTCAAAAATTCTACCAAAACTCCATAATCCTATAATTTTCATCCATAATCTATGATGAAAAATCATTAGTTTGAATGAACATGTAGTCCTGTAAGAGAGAGCATGTCAATAGAAAAAAAAGATGATAGATGAATGTAGTTTGGTGTACGTGGTGGTGGCTCAGCTGGTGGGATCGTAGTCCTACAAGAGAGCACCTCAATGGAGAAGCAGCGACAAAAAAATCATAGTTTGATTTGCGCGCAACGAGGGGTCGAGGGATAACCACTGACATAGGATCATAGGTCTACAAGGGAGTAGCACGACGTATGAGCTGCTTAAGGGACAAGTAGAATTAATAAGATGGGAACCCTAGCATCATTTGTGTGGTTCTTCTTGGCGGTAGTGGTGAGACGAAATAGTGTCTCGGAAAAACATTTAGGAATAGTGGTTGAAGTTTAGAACTAAAACGAGACTTTATTTAGAATGAGAAATAAGTAAAGAGAAGGGGAAATGAAACTGAGAACAATGACCGGATAGGGCGCCACACTCTACCATATTTATGAGTTTTTATTAAGTGGCGGTGGTTAGAGCTTGTTTTAGGAGGAAGATAGAGGCATAGGAACTTAACACTCTAATACAATGATAGAAAATAAAATATTGAAACAATATTGCTTATTATAAGGTTGTCTTATAATATATGAAAATTATAAGAAACCCTAAAAATCTGAAATAGGCTCGTCGGATCATAATAATAAACATGGACGGACCTATATAGGTTGAAGGTTGGGGAGGCAGACGCTTCCCGTAAATTTTTTTTAGTGTTATATATATGTGAAAACCTCTAGCGTTCTTTCTAAAGTTATACAATCGTCTTACTTCTGCCATTGAAAAAAAAATTGGTCTGCCACTACTAATAAACCTTAAATAATTATATATTCCAATGGTCTTTTCTGAAAATCGAAAATAAAACCTTCTTCGTGGTTTGCTCCTTTAATGTTGTAAGCATTTGTTAAAAAGATTTATGAGAGCAATAATACCATAAAACTTTAGAAAAGTTTTAAGCTTTCATAATAAGATCCGTAGCCATGCTTTTAAAGAAATAGTAAAACAACTATAGGTGGTTTATATAATAATAACCTTCTAAAACATCATAGTTGTGAAAGGGTTCATGCCAACTTAGTGTATGGATGGTATATGATGTTGTTGAGTTGTGAAAGTTTTTAGGCTTAGACTCAAGTTGATAACTAGGAGAATAAAGGTTCGGACTCATATATGTTTTTTTTTTCATTAAATCATTAACTTTATTTTTCTATATATAACCTGTTATGTTATTGTAATCTTTGAAAACCTTGAGCTAATAAAAGAGAAACCCTACTTGCATATCATGAACATGGTCATACTAACTGAACTACGTTATATCTTGTGTCACGACGTCAAGCGTATTGTTATTCATATTCCGCTTCGTTAACCCTAACAAGTGGCACCAGAGCTGCGAAGCGGCTTGGGTTTTAGCCTTTTACTCATATACTTTTTTAAAAATATAAACATGTTAGTTAATAGGTTAACAAGTGTTTAACCTATTTAAACAAGATTTTATCATGTCTTAAACATATTGATTCTGCTTACGAAACCTGTTAACCCCAAACACGAATCTTGGTAACTTCATTTCGAATTAACAGATCCGTTTTAAAAATTGTCATCCTTAATATTTCTATTTGTTGTTAGTCCACTAGGAATGCTCCTAAAAACTACCATAAAACCCACCAAATCATAGTTTATCGTCTCATTTTTATCCTGAAGTACTATTGTATACCCTAAATTAAGGGAGGGGGTGCGGCGCTCCTCATTTGAACCTAAACATTTTATTATTAAAACTAACTAAAGAAATAAATTAAAGTACATTAGACATAATTTATTAAATAACAAAGTTGCATCATTATCATTAAAAATATTAAATAAAACAATACACGAAATATTTAAATTTTACTACTGTTCTAAGATGTTCTTATTTGATAGAATAGCAATTTGTTACACGAGACTATATTGAAGTCTATAATGCATATTCTTTGTATCGAATATGTCACACCGGTGAGAGTGTATACCGCCATCTTTTAGTATCGTATTCTTTGTATATATTTTTTAGAAGAAATGTATAACTCTTTTGGCGTACAAATATTAGAAGAATGTGAGTTATAAATAGTCACAAAAATTTGTGAGCCTGGAAGCTAACCCGTTGGAGCTACCCACACGACCTGGTGTGGTGTACCCTAGGAACCCGGCATAACCATTGTTATTACTATTTATATCATTATTGTTATTTCTTTAAGTTTTAGTATTGTTATTATTATTTTTATATTATTACTATTATTATTAATTTATCTGTCAATGGTTTAACAAATTAGAAACTAACTTTCATAATAATCTCGTTTGTATTGTCGACGCACATGTGTTTATATTTTTCTTTCGCATGTGACGATCTTATATTTTTTCGCATGTGACGATTACGCAAGACATATTTAAAACATAATATTTCTATAAATAATTATAGCTGCCTCTATCACGAGGTGGCAACAGGCAAGTTGGCAACTAACAAATACATAGTTACTAACAATTTACACCTTCTATTAAAACAGAAGTAAAAATCACAAAAATCCAAATTAATCTTTCCTTAATAAAACCCAAAACGCCGTCGTTTTCCACATATCTCAGACGCTATCGCCATCATAATTTCTCCATTCTAAAACCAACGATCTCTCATTGACTTCAATCATCTCCATATATCTCTCTGTTACCATTACACAATACACACACTCAAATGTGTTTGTGTGTGCAAAAAGTTTGTTGCATTTCTGTTACCTCCAAAATATCTGGTACTCTATCATAGATCTCAACTGTTGATTTCTCATTCTCTCTCACACACAATTTCACACCTTCTACTATGTGTTTCAGTTTGATTCGATCAAAAGTCGCCTCTAATGAATCCAAATTGCTTGAGGATGATCAGTTGGTGGAGTTTATGATCGAGATGTAAGTTGTAAGTGTAGCCGTGTAGGTGATTGTTGGAGTCTGTTGACTGTTGATGTATTGAACATTTGAACTATTGATATGTTGAAGATGTTGGATCTCAATAATATTGATGATTCTGGAAGTAATCGCGATGTGAGTGGATTTGAGACGGAGAAGAAAGGTTTGGAAGATCGTCAATCGGAGATTTGTTCTGGTACTTCCGTTTCGTCGGACGTTTTGAACGCCGACGACGATCCTCCGGTCGCCAATGCTGCTGACGCTGATGAAGAGGACTCGGTGGTGTATGCTGCAAGTAATATGAACAAGTGCTCGTATCGGTTCGGTGTTGTTGATCGATCAGGAAAAGTGGAAGGAGTTGCGGATGGATCGTGTGGCGGTTTAGTTACGAGGCAGTTTTTTCCGGTGGAGATTGATTTGGAGGAGTTAGGTTCTGGTTCTCGATCGGTATCGTCGTCGCCGTTGGCAACGTCGTCGGTTGGATCGCAGTGGTTGAATCTCACGGTTGCAGAGCCTGCACAGGCGCTGGAGAACTTGCCGGTGCCGCCGCTGCAGCAGGCGAAGAAGAGCCGACGGGGACCGAGGTCTCGGAGTTCGCAGTATCGTGGTGTGACGTTTTACCGTAGGACTGGTCGATGGGAATCGCATATCTGGTAGGATGTACTCTCTTTCTCTAATTTAGTAACTTCCAATTGGAGTAAACTGTTAACTGTACTATCAAGTAGCATCATTCATTTGTAGCGTACGATTCCTTTTTAACGCATATGGGACAAAATTGGGCTAGTTTGCTGTTTGCTATTAGATTGCAGTGTTTTGATTGTCTATTGTTGTCCTGTTTGATGATAATTAATTGAATCCTTTTTTGTTCTTTCTGTTTAGGGATTGTGGGAAGCAAGTGTATTTAGGTAAGCTAGCATTCTCCTGTGTTATTTGCTATTAAATCTACAGTTTGGTATTAACAACATTGAGTGAATACAATACAGGTGGGTTTGACACAGCTCTTGCTGCAGCTAGGTTAGAGTTTCCTTCGAGAAAATCTTGTTAACTCTACATCTTATGTCTGTTAATGTGGTTTTGACTAACTGAATGGTTGTGATTTAGAGCCTATGACCGGGCTGCCATCAAGTTCCGGGGAATCGATGCTGATATCAATTTTCATGTAAAGGAATATGAGGAAGATATGGCACAGGTGGGGTGAGAATTTTATTATATACGTTCTGTCTGATTGACCTGATACTTTATTGATTGATGTATGGTTATTATTGTGCTACAGACAAAGAATCTATCCAAAGAAGAATTCATTCATATACTGCGTAGGCAGAGCACAGGATTCTCCAGAGGAAGCTCAAAATATCGAGGAGTGACTCTTCATAAATGTGGCAGATGGGAGGCTCGGATGGGTCAACTTCTAGGGAAAAAGTAAGGAACCATTTGTGATCTTGATGCTTGGTAGATGATATACATACTTGATGGGCAGTAGTTTACTGATAGTAATTGTGGTTAGGACACTTTTTTATCCACAAGATTACAATGCTTGGTTTGCAGGTATGTTTACCTTGGATTATTCGACAACGAAGTAGAAGCTGCAAGGTTCTTGTAATTCTATAATTACACAACCCTTGAAACTTAATGTGTTAAAAGACATTTCAGAGCATCATCCAACAATATTTGCAATTTTCTTTTTGCTTGAATTCAGGGCTTATGACAAAGCTGCCATTAAATGTAATGGCAGGGAAGCAGTCACCAACTTTGAGCCAAGCGTCTATGGGAAGGATATAAGTTTGGAAACCATGAATCAAGGTAGTGGTTGCTTATAAGTTGTTTCGTTATCCCTTCGAAATCAGAAAACGATGTGTTGATCCCTTCTTCGTGTCCATTGTTTGCAGGAATTGGTGATAATCTTGATCTCAACCTCTGGGTTTCTCCCAGTAATGACAGTCCAAAGGGGATAGACAATGTTCGGAAAGTGGATATGTGCTTTAGTTCTTGTGAATTACCTTCAGAGAAAAGACTTAAGGTATATGATGACATTTCATTTTAGCATGATGCCTTTTCATAAAATCTTTTTATTTTATTTTGGTTCTAGCTGATGACATTTAATCCACTTCTTTGTGAATTGAAGGTTCAGGGTTGTCCTCAAGCTAGTATTGGTGGACAAACTGCTGTATCCGATCACTATCCTCTATGGCCTAACATGTATTCTGGTTTTACACCAAATTTTCAGGTAAGTATCCTATGGGGTTCCCCAGATTATTAGATCTGTCCACACGAGACTAGTTATAGGCTGCAGCTATTTAAAAAAAAGGTCTTGATTTGGTGCGGTTTTTATTTTCAAAAGTCGGTTGAACTGGAACCGAATAGTTTTATTGTTCTTTTTGTGTTTTACTTTCAAATATCAGATCATATTTACGTTTTTTAAAATATAAATCCCTGAAGCCATCTACTTAGATGTTTGTGAAGTAACTTTTCTAAGTATGTTTCTTGTATCAGGAAACAGTGAAAGCCAATGGATCTAGAAGTGTCCTTCCTTCACCAGCAGCAGGAGGCTTAAACTCAACATGGCAAGTGCAAATGCAAATGCAAATGCAGCCACAAATGATGAGAAGCCAGGGTGTGACCATTCCCATTCCAGTTTCTTATAATGCAGCATCATCAGGATTCTCTTCATCTTCAAATTCCCTTCTCCACTCAAGTAACAACAATACTCCCATCCCATCGCCTACGCCTACTTCGCTATTCTACACTAATAATCAAATCGGTTAAAGGTCAATGCCATGTGTAGTACTGTCACATATTTCATTCCTGCTTTGTGTGTATAAAATGCAATACAAAATAAGTCTCACAACCAGGACAACTTCAGATTGTTCTTTGGAACTTGCTACCGTATCTGTCTGTTGCTTTTAAATGATTATCAATGTTATCATCCAACTCTAATTGACAGCAGTAGATGTTTAAAAAGATTTCTGAAAAGATCGTTTAGTTTTCATGTAAGTTGAACCTATGAAGGTATAGACTAGTTCAAGATTGATCGGAAATTGGGTAGAGGTTGGCACATGCATAAACTAGGACAATCTGTTAGCAGTGAAGGCTATGTCAGGTCTGGTTAGAGAGGTACTGTAGGGCTCAGACAATGGTAGGATACTCAGAATGAGATGAACTTAATGTGGAGTATCACCATGTAACATGAGCGGTTCAGAACAAGCAATAGGTGTGGAGGTGGACTTGCAATCACTCATGCTGGGCTTTAAAAAGAATGTCAGTGATGTGCTTCCATTGGGATAGCAGGATATCATGTGGATGAGGTATGGCTAAGATCCTTTAAAGAGAACTTGGTAGCTAGCAAATGAGTGAAACGATCAATGTGGTCGGGAAAAGAACCGCTGATAATAATTTCATCCAAGTACATGAGGATATAAAAAGAAGAGGAACCGGTTGTGAAGAATCAAACACAGATAGTTTGAAGCTTAGGCACGAGAAGCTTGTTTTAGAACATAATAGCTTTGTTTAATTTACAAACATGGGTTGGAAAGGAAGGGTTGATGAAGCCAGGGGTTGAGTCATAAGACATCCTCATTTAGGTTAGCTTGGAGAAAAGCGTTGTATATATCAAGTTGGCGTAGAGACCAACCTTGGGAGATGGCAATGGAACCAACGCAAGAGCAAAAGGAACGGGAGTACAAGTGTGCTTTCATTCCAAAGCATCAAACTCATCTTGCATGGCCCGCGGCTAGGATGGGTTTTTAAGAGCATGGATGATGGTAAGTGGTTCCGACTGGGACCAAAGTGGTGTTGATATAAAGAAAGAGTAGGTGGGGAAAGGCGGCAATTACAGGTGTCGGCGTGGCTTGATAGAAGTAGTAGGTTCAGGTTGTAAGTCCTGGGAAGAAAGTGAGTGGGTTGTAGTCATGTGCATGTCCTGCATGGGAGAGTTAGATGGAGAAGATTATATGGTGTTCATGTCTTGCATGGGAGAGGTAGAATTAGGTTGTAAAGGATAGGATGTGGAAACAGTGTGTATGGGAGTGCCAATGTGGGCATAGAATATGTGAGGATTTTTTTTATGAAAACTTAGTTTCAACAAAAATTACATGTCTAGATGAGTATGTTTTTGAGATAAGTTGGTCAAAGCTGGCATAATAGGCAATCTGGGTTGGAGAAAAAGATACAAGTGAGGTTGGATTGACGGTTGTCGAAGACATGGGTAACATAAACATCTAAAGCTGCGAAGCTTAGTAGCAGAGGCGTTTCTACAGTATAAATAACTAAAGCAACCGCTTTAGGCCCCAAATTTTAAGGGCCCCAAATTAAAAAAAAAATACGTTTATATAATTTTAAGCTGAAATATATATTAAAATCTAATCAACAGTTGCGTTCTTAGAGATAAAGAAATGATAACAAAATAATTGAAGGTTTATCGAGTCCGACTTACAAAATTTGGTTCATTGAGGTTAACTTATAAAACTTGATTTCTCAAAAGTTTATCGACTGTTCATGGATGAAAGTTCTTTTAGGTTAATCAACTCTAAACTATCTTTTGCAATCTATCACCTAATCTACTACTATTGTTTTCTGATCTAGATTTATGCTTAATTATTTTAATTTACTATTATTCTTTTGTTAGTTTAATCTATTGTTGTCTTTTTTGGTTTTAATCTACAATTGTAGTTGATTTTTCTCTTTGCTTTAATATATTGTTGTATGTTTATCACTTAATCTGTCATAAGTTGTTTTCTATCAAACTATAAACAAATTTCTTTATGTCACCGGTTGAAAGCAAGGATGTTTAAGGATAATATATGGACGAGGGCCTTAAACTTTTATTTCGCTTTAGGCCCCCAGAATCGTTCAGCCGGCCCTGCTTAATAGAGTTTGGTTGTTTTTGAAAAAAAAAACGGTAGAAGGGAGAATCATTTTGAGCGTAGGTATGGGTAAATGGTTGACGAGATAGGCAGAGATAGAGAAAGCAAATGGTTAAAATGTAGTTGGCACTTTTGCGTTAGATAAGAGGGCTAAATCGGTTTCAACCATAGGTCATTGATGGTGATGCTTGACGTAGACATTATGCTCTAGTGCGTGAGGTAGGGAGGTTAGATGGGATATTCCACAAGAATATAAACGTAGTGAGAGTTTGACATATTCACCTACATTGTTGAAAAACTACTGTTTAATTTTTCCGGTTACAAATAGTTTTCAACAAGGTGTTGAAATCTAATAAATGTACAAAAGAAAACCATATTTTCATTTTAATGGGTAAAACAAGATGTTTTGTTGTGTCAATGATAACTCTTTATTTGTAAAATTTTTATGCAATTCTTTGACCAAAATAGGGTTGTCTCTAATATGAATTGCATCCAAGATGGGCTTGTAGGTTGTTTGATCAAGAACACTAAGAATTATGTCCACCACGTCTTCATCATCCATTTTTGTGTCAAGTATTCATCCACAGTCGTTTTGATGGTCTACATGTATTTATTAAAGTATATTATTATTAGGGTTTAGTAATTATTATTATTAGGGTTGAGCCTATGAGCCCGTTTAGATTTTTAGGATTTTATTGTAAACTCTATATAATGTAATCTAAGTTATCAATAATATGGATTCACTTTTTTACCATTTAACATGGTATCAGAGCCTTAGGTTCTGGTTATCTTATTCTCCGCTGCACCATCATAAAAATACAAATCCTAGCCGTCACCACCACGTTCAAACCCTAGACAAGGCGGCGTGCCGCCGCCACCACCCGTCCATTCTCTTTGCTTTTAGTTCTTTTATCTTTTCCGTTCTAAATAAAGATCCGTCTCGGTTTTAGATTCAAGCCACTTAACTTAAATCTTTCTTCTCCACAAAACCCATATGCCAATATCCCATCTTGTTTTTTCTCCTTCGTTTGTTCTTGCCGGACCACGGTCCGTTGCCACCGAAGAACGTCGCCTGGCCACGGTCACCGGCTTTCGGTATGACACACCACCTCACGACCACGGTCGTCGGGTGTCATCTTGTTTTTTTTTTCTTTTTTTTTTTTACATTTTCGATTGTGATATCGATCACGTGATCATGTTGCCGTTGTGGCGCCGCCTGCTGGACTACGATCCACCGCCGCGCCGCCTCAACCACACTGCAGTTCGCTGCTGTGCTGCCTTATGCTGCCGTCGCACTGCAGCATTGGAAGCCCCTCGCAAGATTACATTATTATTTAATATTGTGGTTTGCATTTAAGGTTTTGGATTGAAGATTGCAAGATTAGGGAATTTTAGCCGATGTTGTGACCTAGATTGAGACTATTTTTTATTTTTCTTTGTTTAATTTTTTTGTTATAGTCTGAGACTTCGATTCTCTACCGCTCTAACTGTGGGGGAGTATTAAAGTATATTATTATTAGGGTTTAGTAATTATTATTATTAGGGTTGAGCCCATGGGTCCGTTTAGGTTTTTAGGGTTTTATTGTAAACTCTATGTAATGTAACATAAGCTATCAATAATAGCCAATCAACTCTTTTACCATTTAACAGTATTCAATGATCAACTCAGTAGGGATTTTAGAAGTTGTTTTAGTCAGCGTTTTAGTTTATTGATGTAACCACGACTGGGTGAGGCATAATCTTGGGCCAGTCTATTATGGTTCATGTAAACAAGATGCACCAGTGATTAGAGGGACAATCTATGGTGAAAGACTTCTTACAAGCGCTCTAAATCGTAGTTAGTCTTGCTGGAACCACCGAGAGAAGTCTTTGTGTGGGGTTTGGGTGCCATCGCTAGAAACAATGGGTTTGGAGTCGGATGAGAGCCATCGATGAACTTATACAAGTCCAAACCATAAAGCAATGCCTCGATATAAGTTTTCCAGGTTAGGTAATTTATGGATGTGAGTTTGAGAGTACTTTTGGTAGGGTTATGACGGTGAAATCTTTCATGGAAGTATTAATCGGTGGGGATGAAACCCCCGACATGTTGATTGGTGATGTAGGACATGATTAAGAAGGTGTGGGTGAGCGAGAAGAGCTTGGTGATAGAGAGTTTGAATAGAACTCTAATACCATATACGATACCATATGAAGGCCTAGAGTACAAGATTAATTGGAAATTGTTTCTTTGATTGAATGAAAGATTACAAGTAAATATACATGTACAAGAGATGATCTAGATATACATGCTAACTATATTAAGCTAATCTAGGAGATATACATGCTAACTATAAAAAATATTTGACCGGTCTATCAATACATTTGATTTAAAATTCAAATAAATGTGAGGTAGTAGGTCATCACTTAACAAAACCAAGGGAAAAACATGTTAATTGAAAAGAAACCCAAGTTAGCTGCAAACTTATACAACCCCATTCACGACCAAAACCAAATCTAAAAGCAAGACTTTATCATTAAGATCATCTACTCATTTCATTTTTATCAAAACAAATTAGAGAGGGTCCGGGTGTATACATTGCCCGAAGTGGGCATTTAGAACATATAATCACAAACTTCAAGCCCAAATCTTTGTACCTTACTCAATACCAGTACCCCCTTTTTGAACATCTTGCAATTGGTTATTGTTGTTGATGCTCATCACCTCCAAACATTGTCTATTGGGTAAATATGATCGGTTGTAGCTCTAGTTCTGGTGGCGTAGATCCACTAGCCTGGAAATTAGACCGCCATACAATTCAACTTGAGAACAAGGAAATTGTGGTGTGTCGTGTTGTTGCTGCATTGTGGCTTGAGATAACTGAGGTCCAGATTATTATTGCATAAAACGTCTGGGTGTTTTCTGTTCTCGTTAGATGAGTTCAAGCAACGAGATGATAATGATAAGGTACATGAGTTGTGTTGGGTTTATGGAGGTAATATTGTAACCCTAGTTTAGGCTCGATTTGTATCTTTCATTGTATTTGTAATTCCTTCTTATGAGAGCAGAGAGCAATTATAAATTCCTGGTTGCTGTATAGTGGAAGTAAATCAAACCAACCGAACCATTATAAATCCTTCTGTCTCGTGTGCATTTACTTTTTTCTGCAGTTTGATTGTACGTGTGTGTAACCTGATCCTAACAAGTGGTACAGAGTTTAAGCTTGTTATTACTGTTAGATCTTCTCTCCTACAAGGTTTAAAATATAGTTTCAATAGGCCAGCTGCTAGATTCGACGTCGGTTCTAATAGTTTTTTTTAACATCAAAGATCAATATATATTAGAGAGGTCGGTTCAATTTTAAACAAATTTGGTTTAGGGTTTCAAGGAAGTCACCTAACCCTAGTGAAATTTCAATACCAACAGACGAGATGATTATGTTCTAGATTGTTAGGTTTTAAATCAAGAGGTAAGGGCAATTGCATAAATCAGAAGTCGAAGGTTTGTTTTTGCCGGTTTCTTTTGTTGGTCAATTTTTCTAATCTTCAACAAATCAATCTTCAGCAAAGCATCGAGGAGGAAGCCAGGCAGAGTTTGTGACCCAGAAACAACAACAAAGTTGCTAGGTAGAGCCAACCAAAATTCAATAGTCTGGTTTCAGAAACCATTGGTCTGACTTGTTAACGAACAAACATCAGGTTTACTATTTACAACTTTTTATTATCAGCAATTAACAGGTCGGTGATTAATAAATTCAATAAAACAACTGCATGGTTAATTCATTCCCAACCATTTAAATTCCAACAAAATCAGCATACTATACATTAATAATCGAAATTTAGATTTCAATCTCATTCAATTCTACAAACGAAACACACCCTAATTTGGCCAATTTAGCATTCCGAGCTATATTTTCAACATAGAGAACCATATGATTCGCCGTCTGAAAATATACATGCTATTTACTAATGTTAGAACAATCATACCAGCATATAAAATACTATTTATAGAACATATTCATCCTAAAGGTAACAATAATACACAGTCATCTAAAAGAAGATACGAGTGATATAAAACAATAATTATACATCTACAAGCGTCGTGAGAATTGACAAATGCACTTTCATTGACACCCAATTCTTTTGGAAGCTGGTACAAAAAAAAAAAGTAAACTAATACCACATAAAGTCAACTCTGACAACATAAGTCTCACAAATAATTGAGTAAATTCCATTAAGAATAAATCTGCATACTTACAACAAAAACATCTAGAGGACCGAAGACGGTTAAAACGAGTCGAATGCCTAGTATAATCTAACCTCTATGATCTCAACCACTTTCAAGTTTCTGGTACCTGTTGTTATAGTTCATATGCTTTTGACTGTCACCCATCTTGCATTTGCGTTATCTGCGTACGAAAAAGCATACAATTAGCTCCTAATAACTAGCGTATCCGATAATAACTTGTCATGACAAATTCTTATTATTTCAGAATTTCACACAGAAAATGACCAAAAGGACATCTTATGAAAAGAGGGAGATTTATTACACATGTTATGTCAAAAAAGGGGTAATTGGGTAATTTTATTTTACACTTATTAAAGGATTGTAGAGAATTGGAAAGATATAGTTAAAGAGAATACACCCACTTAGCTAAAGAGGATACCAAACATGTATTTTACCTTATCTCAAACAATTTTGTTTCTAACTTCTTCCAGTTTCTTGAGAATTTCTGCTGGAGTTCTATCCAATTCATCTGCAATTTTCCGCTGCATATCTATAGGCAAAGTGGGATATTGTTCACATAGGTCCCCGTCAATCACATCCTGCATAAATAGTCCAGAGTTTATATGTTAGACGACCAAATTCAGAAACCCTTATAATTAGTTCGAGTTAAGAAATTACCTTAACAGGAAAATAAGCAGATCTGAAAGCCATGTGGTCTCTTCCACACAAAGGCGGATGTTCCTGTCTCATGTGCATCTCCAAGTGAGAAAAGAAGTCCACGTCATCACGTGAGCTAAATGCCAGCAACGCCCCTAAACTACCCATCACCGTTCCGTACATCACACACTCTGTGCCACCTGGAATTAGAGATGCTTTCTGCATACATGTCACCACATCACCAACATGAAACTGCACAATCTCTTCAACCTTATTTGGTGCCCCATTAAGCTTCCCCTGCTCCCATTTAATCTTCCCACCAGTTGGATCTTCTTCAATCTCATCCGATACGTCCTGTGGCAACCGCACAAAGTAAATGTTTCCAAACTTGTCAGCACCTGCCATGGTGTCAAAGTCTACGTGGTATGCTGCCGTCAGCCACCTTGGAACAGAGTCATCAGCAAACACATATAGTTGGTTTTCATCCCGTCTATACTTGCAATAGTGAAAGGACTGCATAAGGAAGAAACACACAATAGTCAGAAACTCAGAATTCAAACTGGTTAAATAAGGAAAACCTAAAAACAGAATGGGTAAAGCATATCAATGACTTATTGTAATAATATTGTTTTGTAGTTATAATTATTGCACTAACTATTTATTTAAAAAAAAAAGACAATGTGTGTGTCAACCAAACTAACTTGACTAGTACTAAAAATTATATGTTTCAATCCGACCTATTACCCAACTCGCTTGGTTTGTCATCTTGACACCACTACTAGATTGAAAGAGAGTAATTTTGTAGTGTGAATGATACAATATTAAAAACATACCTCCTGAATGTCTCCTACATAAATTCGATCACGATATGTATGAATTGAATTGATTGTGTTTGGGAACAGCTTATTCTCACACTTTCTAAGCAGTCTTTTTTTCCCTAAATCATAAAGCCTAAGAATTGACCCAATTCCAGCAAGCAATCTTCCCTGAAACTGGCATAATGCAAGCGGGACACCATCAACTTGGGTTTTGTGCAGAAGTTCAAGCGATTTTCCATCCTTTACAAACCGATAAATATGAATATATCCAGCTGTTAAAGATCTTTTGGGCCAAAATTGAAGACCCTTTGCTGTACCCACAGCTAAAAGGGTACCATACTCTTTATCATGAAAGTTCACAGTGCATATACTGAAAGCCGCCTCATTATCTTGAAGCTCTAGAAGACACGTTGTCTCAGATGACTTAGGGTCAAGAACCCGAATGCAAGAAACCCATTTATCCGATTCAGCTTTAGGGTACCCATATTGTTCATCAGATAACAGGTCATCTTTATCTTCATCATCACCGCCATTTTCTATTTCCATTTTACCATTTTCTCCCTGACCCGCAGCCTCAAAGCACTCTTTTTTAGCACTTTCACGCAATTCAGCTGGAAAGGCACCCTGATCACTCTCAATTGTTACCAGGAGTTTCTTTTTAGGATGAAACACAAATTTTCTAGGAGTATACCTCAATGGTATAGCAGTTTCATTGAAAGTCTCACCTAATCTTTCAATTGTGAAAACTCTTAAAGCATCCCCAGCAACAGCTACCACACCTTCAGCACACTGATCAGATGAAAACGAAGCTGCATACTCAAGTGTTTCATATGAAAGAGGTGTCAAAAGAAAATGACCCTGGTGAACATAACCTAACCATGGCCTACTCGACAAGCAAAGCATAGCTTGTCTTCCTCTCACCAAAACAGAAAACAACTTTGGAGCCCGAAGTCCTAAAAAGCGGGACCGTGCATCTGAAAGTTGGCCCGTGACCATGTCCACAACTGTCCTAAAAAGAACCCCACTTTGAAGGCCTGCGTTCAGAAACAAGCTAGCAGGGTGGTCAGCACCATCTTCACCACCTACAGAAGCCTGAACCTCAAGAAAGAGAAGTGACTCAGGAGGTGAAGAAACACTTTGCAGGCTAAGAACCTGCATACAATCATCAGGATCCAAAGATAATATCCGAATGGTATTGTCATACGATCCAACAGCTAGAAAACGAGATCTCTGCCTTCCTTCAGGTACAGGAGCTATATCCAAACATGCCACATCACCAGACATTTCATTTTTTTCAACTTCCATCAACTGTCCAGTCATATCCACCTCAAAGTATATAATTTCGCCTCCACTCAATGCAACAACAACCTGAAGTCTATTCGATCCAACCTTAACAATAGTTCGTTTTCCAGGAGTTCTCCACTCATGAACACGCCCGTCTTCCCTTATATGTCTAATACCACTAGGATGTACTTGCATTAACGAATCATCACCAATTTGTGAAACAGCAAGTGACGGTGTGGTATCAAGGAATCCACTGTCGCTAACTTCTTCTACAGTTTCTCCAATAGAGAGAACGAGAGTTGCATTTGCAAAAGAAACAACAATAAAAGCATCAAATTCATCATTAACGTTCTTTTTAACTGTCCAAACTGCACTGGGGACCCCAGGAAGCTGTGAAACAGCCATTTCACTTATAGCAAGTCCCGGTCTTAGAATTCTAAGAGAAGAGCGAGGGCCTCGACCACAAAGCGTAAATATTTGAGGGGTTTCTTCTTCAAAAAGATTTACAACTTTCATGTCCATAATGGGCATCAGGCTCTCAACTTGGTCAATTCTAACAAGATTTTTCAACCCTCTAGGCTTGAAAAAAACTGGCTGAAATCCTTCATCTGTTTCCATCAATGTAGCTGATGATGACTCTACATCAGGATCAGCTCCTATAGCTTGAAACTGATACAAAGCATGATTCCCAAACTCAGAAGCAGCAAACAGAAAACCTAATTTCATGACGCACATAGCAGATGACACAGGTATGGTATCAAAATACTTAATTTTCAGCTCCGTAACACGCTCGTTATCATGATCAAGTGTGACTTTAAAGATATCCCCATATTCAGTTTGCAGAAGAAAGAAAAACATAGACTTCTGTTTATGCATAGTAGCCGAAACAATAAGAACCCCACGTTCAGCAGGCAAATCTGCCCTTCTAGGAATCACCGCACGGACATCTGGATGACCCTGATTCTTATAAATAACAAAATTCTCAGCACAAACAAGAACACCACTTGGACCATCCCCACCACCAGGGACCGTAACCAGCATATTAGCCCCGTTATCAACCTGCTCAGACCATTTCCTCGAAACATGATTAAGCCCCAAATCCAACTCATAAAAAGTAAGATGCTTCTGCGCCTCATTAGCCGCCTGACCCGTAGAATCCTGATCCGCCTCCGAATAATCCAACTCAATAGCAGCAAATATCGGGTTATCAAAGCCGCAATCCACCCCAGCAATCGAGTAAGTAATCGTGTGCGACTTGTGGGCCTCCAAGGGGGACGAAATCGTCAGCCTAGCAGCAGTATCCCTATTCAAAACATAAACCAACTTCTGCTTCTCACAAGCCCCAATCATAACAGCACGACCTTTCGGATCAATAGCTAGATACTGACCAGGAACAATCCTACGGCATCCAGATTTCCCAAAAGTCTCCCTATGAACCTTATCAAACACATTCTTCTCCTTATTATACTCGAGAATAACGATACGACCGGAGTCGGAGCCAACGACGATGTAATCCTTTTGAGCACCGGTTAACCTAAACTGAGCTAGAGATCTAATAGCACCGAAAACATCAACGGAGAGTATGGTCTGGATCTTACCGTTTTCGTCGGGGCGAAGGAGTTCGAGGACTTTGCCGCGAGCGACGACGATTTCTTGGGACTTGTTGCCGCCGGAGAAGCTGCCGTTGATGGCGCAGACGATGCCGGTGGCTTGCTGGAGAGTGAGATTGTAGAGGTACATGGTGATGGTGATGGGGTGCTAAAACCCTAGGTGGTGAAGAGGGAGTGATGGAGGAAATCAGAGGAAATTAGGGCTTGAATAAGGAAGAGGGGTGGGGGTTTAGGTGACGGAGAGTGACTCCTTGTGGCGGTTTCTTGGACAATAGGGCAAATATTATGAACTACTATTCTTTTTAAGTTTGAGTCAAGGTTTCTCTTCGTGTTATTATAAGTGTGTATTTTATGGTATATATAATTGTTATAAGTGGTTGTAAGTAAAAGAAAAAAAATATTATTTTTTATTTGTATATTTGAGGAAAATACTGTATATTTTTAAAAACTTTTGGTATTTTTAGAAGTGATTGTGAGAGTATTAGAGAGAAAATATAATAAGAATCATATAAAAATATTATTTAATTAAAAATAATAATGATTTTTAACATTATTTAATTGAATGCTCTTATTGTTTTATTAAAATTTCACTTTTCTTCGTTAGGTTTTGTAATTGATGGATATTAATTTTACACTTCATTTGGTTGTTGTGTTTTTGGTTCAGCAATGACTGTTTGTTAGAAGTTCGTGTTAAGTTGATATTATCTTTCTACTCTAATAAAAGAGTAAATGGGGCTGTCACGTGTCAGCACCACAATCATTCTCAGATAAATTTTCCCGCCTCTCTCTCCTATTAAATAATTACTTTAATTACTAATAATATTATTTTAATACTTTTTAATATTTAATAAATTAAGAAATAAATCTATTTATTAAGGTTATTTCTAAATAAATTTATATTTTTTAAAAACAAAAAATAATCAAATTTGGGAGTTGTAATAAGAAAATTTTTAAAAATGACATTTTTATACGGTTTGTTTTAAAACAAAATATTTATTTAAAAAAAAAGTTGTAAAAACAAAATGTTAAAAAGTTAATATCACTGTTTTATTATTTCAATCATATCATATCTTATAATATCATTTTATAATTAATAAATTTATTATATTAATATTTTATTTATTCAACCTGTGACAACTCACTCGAATTCGTCATGCCAATGCAGTAAACCAGTGATGTAACACAACCATGTAATGTAATTTTCGGGACGAAAATTCTTTTAACATAGGGATAATGTGACATCCGGTAATTTTCCGTTACCAAACTCCGTTAGTTCCGTTAGGTCTTGCATACATGTGTCGTGAGCACACACTAGTTGTCGTTGAACGTTGATGACTTAATAACAATTATCTATGGTAAACAAATGATAACCTAATGAATAATGTTGATTATTAGTTGTGGTTATGTGATTCATGCATTTTAAGTTATTGTTTGTGAATTTTACTTGATAACGTGACAACGTGTAACTATGATCTCATATGTTTTGCTGTTAGTTGTAAATGTATATGATTATTATTGTTGATTAGTAATGTTTATATTTTGTAGTTAAAACTTTTTAAAAAGTGTTAAAAAGATTAGTTTATATAAAATATAAACAAGGGGGTTATTTTGTAATTGGATTGAAATTAAAAGTTACCATATTTAAACAAATAAACCCAACCCTAGCCCCCAAACCCCCCAATCGGCTGCAAGCAATCCCAAACCCCCTCCCTTTGCGATTTTGATCAAGAAACACACACACACATACGATTCCCATCTAGTTCAAGTATCTCAAGGTGTTGGCAAGCATAATTCTTGATTTCTACACACCTAAAGGTTAGTTTTGATTAGTTTTTCATGATTTTTGATTCTTGAAGAACCCTAATTCGAAATTGGTGATGAAAAAGTGAAATTGATGATTGTTAGATGTTAATTTGATGTTGGTTAGATTGTATGAATGTTAGATTATGTTGATTATGCAAGAATTCCATGGTTTGATCACATTGTTCACACATTGCCTTAAGAGGAAACTTTTTGTTCTTGGAATTCATGATTTGATGATTGTATGATGTTAGATACATTGCTTGGATGTTGGTTTACATGAATAGTGCAAGAAAAGTCATGAAATCTAGTGTTTGTTCATACCTTACTATAAGTGGAAACTTTTATGCATGATGATTGGGAATTTTGATGAATTAGTGATGATTATCATGTTAGAATGAATGTTATGAACTTAATTAGGTATAAAATTGATGAAACTATGAAGGAATTGGATGTTAGATTGCTTTTGGGTGTTACCTTCCCAAAAGGGAAACTTTATTTTTGAAGATCATTGGATATGATGATGTGAGCATGTTTATGGAGTTAGGATCATGTTAGAATGCCTATGGATGATGTCTAAGTGGTGGAATGTGTTACTTGGGTTGTATGGATGCTTGATTGATTATTTAAAGAATGTAGGTTCTTGGTGATTATACATGATGATGAATTATGGCTAGTGATTAGGAAATCATGTTTGGGATTGGAATTGATCATTATTGTGTTTGTTAGTTGGAATGAATCTTGTTGATTTATGTGATTATGATTGTCATACACGCGTGCGAATCTGAGGCCCCTACTTAGTAGGATTGGCAGGGTTTAGGGTGTGAAGTCGTGAGTGGCTTCACATGGCATGTTGTGCATGATTAGACTTCATGAATACATTATTAGTTGTGATATATTTATAATTGTATTGAGCATGTTGATTGTTTGAGATTCGCATGAGTTGTATGATGATCTAGGTTGAACTTGGGTGATGATGTGATATACGTAAATAGTTTGTTTGATAACCATGTATGATAAATTGATACGCTTGATTAAATGAGATTTCAATTAATATGTCACCAACGGGTCAAACGGGTCAACTAGGTTAAATGAGTCTTGTTTTCCAAAGCCGTGGGTCAATGTGTTTATTGAGCACCTAGGGTTGTTAAGTTTTCTGTGCACACGTACTCATGTACTTGCGTGTTCTAGGTAACCTTTGAAGGGTTGTCTTTCCATCCATCATCAGTTCCCTCTTATCATTATCTTTGCACATCAGGTGAGTTCATGCCCCACCATTTTATAAACTCTCTTCTGGGGGAGGTAGCATACTTGTTTATAAACGCTTTACTTTTTATTATAAGTTATGTATGTTTTAATATAGTGTATAATACTTTGAAAGTCCTCACACTTTCTGATCGTTAATAATGGTAACTAGCGGGAAATCTTGGGTAGTACTACTGGGTTTGACAAGCCCCACCTGTGCGACTCGAGGTCAAACGGGTGCAATATTGTCCTGAACTCAAACAATCGTCACGACCTGGTAAGTCGTGACGGGAGGCAACAAACGCAACACAGTCAGCTTCGATCGCGAAATCACTATGGTTATTACTTGTGAATATAGACTAGCTATCTATTTCAATGCACTTCTTATGTTATGCAAATTATTATTGTTTATGTTGAATGCAAACTCTTGAACTCACCAACCATTGTGTTGACATTTTTAGTATGCTATCCTCAAGTCGTTAATTCAGGTTGCCATTAGAAGCACATCACGGGTCCAGCATGCATACTAAGACTTCATCTTAAGTCAGGACATTTGAATTTTATTTATGAGATTTAAATAATGGGTTGGCGCGTGTTTTGCCAAATTTTACATTTACATACTTTGGGTTTGTCTTATTTACAAAACGCTTCCGCATGGTTTTAAAGCTTGAACTTTGATTGGTTTATTTTTAAATGTGGCATATAGAGTCGTTCTGAGTAACTAGTGACTGTGATCCTGGTTTGTTCACACGCCTCGCGGTAAAACTCCGCACGTGAATTTTGAGGGTGTGACACAACCCGTGTAATACACGGGTTTATTAAAGCTAGTTAGACTATATTATTATTAGAGTTTAGTATTGATTATTAGTAGGGTTGAGCCCACGGGCCTGGTTTAGGTTTTTAGGGTTTCTTATAAACTCTATATAATGTAACTATAATCTATCAATAATATTGAATTCACTCTTTTATCATCTTACAGAGATGAGATTATAAATTTTTTTTCTAATTTAAAAGAATTATAAATTTATAAGCATACAAATAGTTTTACCTTTTCCTTTCACTCATTTGTTTCCGGATGCCCTAATGTACAATCCCACAAGCAGTTTTTCATCATTATAGCCCCTCGTTGACAACCACCACTATCAAAACCATCCACAAGTCCTCACCTCATTAGATCAAAGACCAATGGTTCAATCGATTCTGCTCCACTTTGACTAATTGTTTCAATTTTAGAGTTTCTACTCCACTTTGACTAATTGTTTCGATTCTAGAACTTCTATTCCACTTTGATTGATTGTTCTGATTCTACTCCACTTTTAACTTATTGTTCATATTCTACTTCGATCACCCTTCAATCATATTTCCTTCCTTTCCTCCACAAAATTAAACAACCATCTATCTCCACCGTGAAAGAATTAGGTTTCAATTATGCTTAGACTAGGTTGAGTCATTGAGAGAAAGATATTAACTGAACCCGAAAGCCTTTTGCAAATTATTGTTAGAGACGACAACAACAACAATATCTATTAAATCTCATGCATTACGAAGCTATTAGTAGAGTCCGAGGAGGATGAGATGTAGGCAAACGTTATATTTATCTATGAGCAACAAGAGACTACTTTCAAAAAAACATCTGGCCCTAAAACAACTAACAAACAAACAACCAGTAGTTAACATATAGCAATAGAAAGCTACCAATAACATCTAGCAATTAATTGTTTAGACAAAGAATTTGAATTTTGAGCGGTGTTGTTGGATGAATCTTTTAGCCACTTAGCGGCAATAATTTTAGACTAACTAATCAAAAATGGTTTTGAGGATTGCTTTAGTTTTCTCGATTATGGTTTAAACAAAGGAGATGGTTAAGTTGCAAGAACAATATTTCAAACAAGAGCAAGGGAGGGTGTCATTAAAAGAAGCTGAGATCTTTTTCAAACTAGCTAAAAAAACTCAACAATAGTTTACAATAATGCCGGAGCTTGAACAAATTATAAAATAGGGGGTTAAAAGATACGGGACCCATATTTATTTTTTTATTACTATATCAAGAGGGCTGGACTCAATACATATAAAAATCTCAATATGCAAAATTTTCACTTATGAGCGAAAAACGGAGGGATGGGGCCCTTAAAAGGGCCGCCCTTGGTTTAGAGATGAAAAGATTACATGGCTGGCGCAAGTTGCAGGGTGTGACAATGGTCTAGTTAGTGAACTCACATCGGATTAGTTTGAGCTAAAGATTAGAAAGACCCTAGCAAACACGAGTACATAAGAAAAAAAAAACATAGGGCTGCATTTTTAAAAATATGGATCATAAGACTTAAGATGTGAAATTACTAGCAAAATGGAAAGATGAATTGTAAGAAGTAAAAGTGTTCAATAAAAGGCAACTTAGTCCCATTAAAAGACCAATAGTTGAAAACAGGATCAAAATTTGAGAAAATGAGTAGAGGAGCCACAAAACTTTGTGGATATGGCAACCAAAGAGAAAATGCCGATTAAATAAGAAATTGATAAAGACACTAACAATTTCTAGAACACTTCCTTATTTCTTGTTAGTAGACAGTAGACTAGTGGGTTAGTGTTAGCCGTTAGGTTAGTGATAGTATTAGTGGTGTGATTGTTTTATTTCCCCGTAATTTCTCTTTTGTTATTATAGCCTAAGACCTAATTGTTTTGTACTCTAGATATGAATGAAGTTAATAATAAAAGAGTAAAATGTAATTTTTGTTTTTGAAGTTTTTGTTGAATTGTCATTTCAATTCAATTTTCTTTTTCATTTCAACACTATAGTTTACAAAATGTTGTCATTTCTATCCACTTCACTAGCACCATTCAAAGCATCCGTTAAAATTGAGGATATTTTATTCTTTTTCAACACCCTAATTCATTTAATCAATAAATGATCCAATTAAATCTTTATTGATCAAAATGTAAACCTCAAACAAACCAAAATATTAGCATAATGTTAGTATGGATCAAACTATTGAGTAGAACCACAAACAAACCAGTTTAAAAGTCATATCATCTACAATCGAACAACAATGGTTCCTTGTCTAATCGAAATATAAGATCAATTGAATAGCACACATAACAGTATAGAAATCAAAAGCAATTTGAATGCGAACGGCAGTGCTTAATCGAGCGATAAAGCAATCAAACCTTAATCAAACAATGAAGTCGATGACAAAGCAGACCACAATTGGATAGTTTAATTCCAAGTGTTGAAATCAAACATTGTAATACCCTATCAAACTTTATTGAAATCGAATGTGCTTAATCAAAATCAATCAAACATCATATTATCAAACAATGTAAAAATCGAAGCTTTTCTTGGATGGATTAGGGTTAATCGGTCGGTCTCCCTAGTCGCTAGATGTATTTATTGGCTTTAATTGAATATTATTTTATTTAATAGTTTTAATTGGATAATTAAGATGTTGAAAAAGACTAAAATATCCTATATTGCAAGATGAAGGTTTTTAACAATATTAGTATAGTGGATAAAAATGACAACATTTGGTAAACTAAAATGATAAAATAATATAAAAAATTTGGATCGAAATAACAATTTCCAAAAAACATCAGGGACAAAAATAACATTTTGCTCTTAAAAGAAATTTACCTCATAAGATTATCTCTTCTTTTGTCTATTGTTTTTTTTTTTAGTATAACCCATTTTAAGGGTTATTGTCAATTGTTGTTTTCATTAGCTTCTCAGTATACTAGAGAGAGAGGTTAATAGTTTCTCAATAAAATTTTTATTTTTAAAATTGTTAAGTATGGATTAACAGTTGTTAATAATTATAAAAACAAATAAAATAAATAACATATAAATAAAAAATTGAAAGGAGGAATAACAAAACCGACTTATAGTGATTCGAGTGGATGTTAATTAATTCATTCTACATTCTCTTCCCGGTCCTCAATTGAGAGTTTGCTCCATTAGTTGTCTTTCTAAAATAATCAGGATCACAAATACAGCATTTCTCTGATTAAAATGATGTCTTTACATTTATTCATCCCTTCACTATATCAACAGGGAATCCTTACAACACTATGTCAAGATGGTGTTTCACCACCAAAGTACAAATCAACATTGTATCAAGATAGCGTTTCTTTCCCAAAATACAAATTGAACATTGCATCAAGATAGAGCTTACAAAGGATCCTTACATTACAAGAGTAGATAGATGGAAGTTGATGCTCAGCCTCCATAACCATTGGTTAATACGCTTTATCAATACCTTTAATGTACGGCGTCAACCTACATCAAAACAAAAGGTCTTCCTAATTCAATTTTAGCACCACAAAAAATCTAACGTATTATAGGTTCATACATGAAAAATTTGTGTGGTCTAGACAATAAACTATTAAACCACCTAAACATTTCATGTGCTTTTTAGTCTTTAGTAAATGAATATTTTTTTATGAAATTTGTAAACCAATATCTTTATTTATCAAGTTAATAAGATATGTTACTAGTGATTACTAGTAATATACATTAATCCTCTAGATGCAATATTTTCTTTTGGAAAAACAAATGAACCCAAGTATGAGTTTAAGATCTATATCTAACGATGAAAATCTCATACCAATTGATAATTTTTAACCACCCGATATGATAATAGTGAGGATTCAATACCCACGGAAAGACAAATAAAATCAAATAACGAGTAATCTGGTTTGTAACGGGTATAAAAAAAAGTATGGGATATAGTTTTTCGATTAATAATATTGAGTTTCGAAATAATAAACTCATCCCGTCATGCCTCGTTGCATCCATTACATGAATAAAAATAATCTATTTAATAAAAGAAAGAAGCAAAACTTCTATCATTTAACGCAGGCATAACAATCCTAACTATGATTTTAATTTCACAACGATAACTATATATATTCATTTATATTTTTATACTTTAGGAATCATATGAGGTTCATCTAGTTAAAACCAAACTTAACTAAATGAGTCACCAATAATATTTAAAAGTTAACATTGCTTTTGCAATATTATTTTTCGTCAAATCCTGAGGTCTAATTCTGGCCATATACACCTTGATTATTTGAACAAAATAAAGTAATCACTTCATATTATTTTAAAATATATGCATAGATTATTAAATAATATTTTATTCAAATATATAACAGAACATAATCTATTTTTCCCAAGTATAAAAGATAAATATAATACAAAAAAAAAATCATGCTTTTTTTTTTCTATACCGATAAAAGTATCAAACAAAAACAAATATTCTTTTGAGCTGTTCAAATAAACCAAATATATATAAAGTAGTTGTTTAACCAAAACACCCCCTACCAAACAACTCCATCCATCTCATCAACTCCATAATGTATCATGACTATATATGTTCGTTAGTGCACAATCCCCTTCATCATCAACAATACTTCTTCCCTTTGCCAATCAAAAGAACAATCTAATGGATATTATCAAGCTATCCACCTCCACAATTCTCAAAGCCACAATTTGCATCTTTTTGCTAGCCATTTCTCTAGAATGTTCGAATGGGACGCGCATCTTGCTAGATACGCAAAGCAATGTAACGCCTGTGGGCCCATTGTCAGCCAACGAGCCTGACACAAGTGGTTCAGTAGAAGAGACTGACACGCCTGTCGAAGATCCTACACCTACACTACCGAGTGGTCAAATTCCTGCTACTGTAGCACCTGCACCAGTTGTGGGTCCAACAACGGCAGTGCCAACTACAGTAGCACCTACCGTAGGAACCACAGTTACCAATGTGGCACCAGCAGTGGCTACCCCTGTTGGTAATACACAAACAGGAGGGCCAGGTGCGACAGGTAGTGGTGCTGTCAGTGGCGAACACCCGACTCTGAGTTTCTTTATGCATGATGTTCTAGGAGGGACTCATGCTACAAGTAGGGTGGTTGCGGGAATCGTAGCGAGTTCAAGCGCTAACGTTGTTCCTTTCTCTGCGCCAAACGGAGAAGTGTTCCCGATCACTGGCGGGATCCCGTTAAACAACATTAACGGCATAGTGAATAACAATAACCTCCCATTCTTAGCCGGTTTCAACGGTAACCCAAACAACCCAAACAACCCAGAGTCCAGCACTGTCCTTCAAAACACTGGGAACAATGATGTTGTGAATGGAGGGGGTAACCTACCATTCGTTGCAGCGGGACAACTTCCCGCTGGCATAACAGTCGAACAACTGATGTTCGGCTCAATCACTGTTATTGACAACGAAATAACCGAAGGACACGAACTTGGTACAGGAGTACTGGGCCGAGGACAGGGGTTCTACCTTTCTAGCTCATTGGATGGGAGTAGCCACACATTCGCGCTCACGACGCTGTTTCATGGTAGTGAACACGAGGTCGAAGATACAATTAGCTTTTTCGGGGTCCATCGGACAGCTTCCGAGATATCACACATCGCGGTGATTGGCGGGACCGGGAAGTATGAGGAGGCTAAAGGGTATGCCACCATTGAGACTCTTCCTCAGGTGGATGAACACACCACTGATGGTGTTGAAACCATTGTTCATGTTAATGTCTACCTCACAACAGCATAGATTATGACCTACTCCTAAGCTTGTGTGATGTGATTCTTGTGTTTGTAGTACCTTCTGTTTTATTTTTTGTACCTTGGAGTGGTCTGTAATCATATTGTGTTATATTTCTGTTTACAGAATTTATCATATGGTCGTCTTGTTTTTATTCTCTGAGTTTTTGTTCTTTTTAATTTATATTGCTTTGATACTTTATATTTATAGTTAGTTTCTCTGTATTTGAATTTTTGGGTTAAGTAAAGTGGTTGATATGAGGTATCCTAATATTTTATTACTAGAAAGGTTTTGAGTTTAAGTCCCATGGTGGGAAAAAAAAAGTGTCCAAGTTGAACTAGTTAAAAATCAAACATCAACTTTCAACGTGTAAAAAAAAAAAAAAAAATACAAACATGCATGAATAGTGACATTGAGCATACAAAAGAGGCAAAGACCAATCGTTGACGATGCAACCACACCACACCACAACACACCACACCACAACACACCACAACACACCACACCACAACACACCACACTAGTGTCAATCTATATATCTAAATCTCTAATACATAACTCATGACATTCAAGTTACATATATAACTGTAGACCAGCTAAATCTTATGTCATAAGTAATATTGTTGAGGGTGCACATTAAACCAATATAATTACACCATAACTAGAATAACCGATGCAACTAAATAAAAAATATCAAAACCGAACAAAAGCCGATAGTTTGCTTTGAAGTTTTTTCAAAAACCAAATTTTTAGTTTCGGTTTAGTTTTGATGGATACAAATTACGACCAAATTGAACCACATCTGTAACCCTACCAAACCAAAACCAAAAAAACCGATTCAAAAGCAACCAAAATATCTATATTGATATTTTATTAATAATGTATTGATGTATAGATTATGACTCTTTGGATGAAAAATAAACGCTTTAGATGACTACATATAATATAAAATAATCGTTTTGTTTTAGTTGAAACTAGTGTTTTAACCGGCGCTACGCGCGCGGGAGTTTGGTTGTTTTTCCCTGTCTTACGCGACCGTGACTTTCTTCGTTGTCGGGTTGGCTCATCGGAAACCACAAAAGCGTATACCGATACCAGTTCGATTAAATACCGAATACCGATACTAATGTTTGACGTGAAAAACACAAAAAAATAAACGTTTGCGGTCAAAAAGCAAACTTCACCTGTGTTACGCGTAACGAAGTTTGGTTGTTTTTCTTTGTCTTACGCTACCGTGACTTAATTCGTTGTCGGGTCGGCTTAACGGAAACCACAAAAGCGTATACCGATACCGGTTCCGATAATATCGAATACCGTTACTAATGTTTGAACCCAAAAACCAAAAAAAAATAAATTTTTTGTCAAAAAGCAAAAATATAAAACTTTGTTGTTAATCCTAATTAGAATTTGGGTTTTAAATACATTTTGTAAAAATATATGGTCAATATATGAAAACACAAACTTATATATACATTTTGTAAATTTGTGTGGCCAAAATATTAAAAAGCAAACTTCACTGTAACAGTGAAGTTGCTTTTTAATATATAATATAATGTACTTGTTTTTCTAGCATTACATAGTTATTTTTTATTTGAATTGGCATTACACGATTAATAAGAATATACTATTTTTAAATATTAACAAAATTTTGATTTTAGAACTGAAACTAAAACCGAAATGAAAAACCAAAATCAAAGTGAAACTAAAAACCAACAACCGAAAAACCCTGAAACCAAACAGTTTTAAAAACCCACTAGCCATGCACACCTTGGTTGAGGGGGAGTTACAACCGAAACATTAAGTTTTGTAGTCACTAACTAATAATAAGCTGTTGCTAAGAAAACTGAATCCAATCAATTTAAACCAAATAACTAAATAAAGTTGTTGCTAAATTTGGTTTAGAACACTATTATTATTTAACATATCCTAAAGCCATGAGTTTAGAATCATAATAAAACATACAAAACCAGAAAATAATGCTATACATAAATAATTAAACACAAAAGTTTAGAGTTCAAATAATAGTCTAAAAGTTAAATAGTAAAAAAATAATATTTAGTTACTGTAAATATACTTTCATGATCATACCTTTGATTTCAAGAAGCTATGATTACGAAAAGAAAACCTATGAATTTAAGGACGTGATGCCGAAGAAGAAGGTAGATTATAAGAAGATTTACAAAATGCTATGAAATTCATAAAATCTTTGATCTAGCAAAAAGCTATGATTACAAAAAGATGCATACCCCGATGTTTATGTAGCTTCGCCAGACATTAAGAAGTTATGGAAGATAAGATGAGAACAGAAACTTAGAAATCATAAGTGGGCTAAGTAAAAAATTCACTAAATTGGGCTTGAGTCTGGGCCAAATAAAATGCTAGTGGGCTAAGAAAAAATTGTATAGAAACTGAACGAAAATGGGTATTTGGTTTATTCGATTTCTTTGGTTATCAGAACAAACCAATTTCAAAAGAACGTATATTTGACAATTAACTTATTGAATTCATATTTCGAATACGATTAGAAATGAAACCGAAAATCAACTTCAACAATTTAGCTTGGTTTTTCAGATACGAAAATGATTCAGTTTTTGTTTTTTTCCAGCATTTGGGTTTTTTGCACACCCCACGAGGGTGGGGCATATTTTTTATTTAATAAATAATAAAATTTATATTATTTTAGCGTATCAATATCATAGTCTTTTCGTTGTTGCTGCAAAGTCTCACGTTGATCTCTCATAATGAACACCACTTCTTTATATTTCTTAATTTTCCTTTTAGCCACATTTTCTCATCTTCAACATCTTTGCTCATCAAATTTGAACGATTTCAACCAAATCATCCTTACTGCTTGAGGAGGATGTCACTTTCTTCCCTTTGCATTAGGGTCTTGTACTTAGTGTAATTATCTTAATTAAGGTCGGGAAAGCATTTATCAAAAGACATCGAAAAGAGATTATCTCAATGCACTTAGTTGTTCGATTTGAATATCTTGCTTTTCTTTTGATGATGATTGTTAAATTTCAAACCAACTAATAGAACCGGCGCCCCTATTTGGTGTGTTTTCTTACCTCCCACGACAATATGTGGGAAGAATCTTTTTTTTAAATACAATGTCTTGTATTCCTTCAAGTCGACTTCATCACATCCACGTCTACTTGGCCACTATGTCGATATTGACGTCTGTGTATATGTATAATATTACTCTATAATTAAATGTAATAAAATGAATAGTAATTCACAAGCATTAAAATATGATGTGGACCAATAACCAATGATCCTTAGCCCAACTGGTTAAGATTAGCTACTCATGACATGTAAATATTAGAAGGTCATGAGTTCAAGTCTTACTCTGAACAAAAATGCTTAGGGTTGAGCCAGAGGGTTTTCTCAGTAATGAGTTCCCTCCTGAGGGGGTTAGGGGTGCGGTCTCAGCTAGAAAACGAATAGGTGGGCCCGATTAAGATAACACCTATTATTCGAAGCATGGTGGCACATTTGTCGTTCAAAAAAAAAATGATGTGGACCAATGATCTCTTGGCACAGTGGTTAAGGGGGGAGGTGGAAGACTTTGTCTCTCTTGGAGGTTCAAGATTCAAACCTTGGCATTGACGAATATTACTAACTTGGTGATACTAACAACTAATCACTAACCAGCCATTCAAAGTATTATTTAAAAACGTTTGCTTGAAATAACTTTTATTTTTATAAAGTTAAATTAAAATAAAATACTTTTTATAGTAATAGTAAAAGAAAAAAGTGCGGTTGGGTTCAGGGGCAGATTCCTCCTTTTCTCGCTACCTTGTCAGCTCCCGCATTGTTCCCGCTTGGTACCAATCGGGACCTAACCATGCTGGTAAATTGGTAATTCATGTGCCCGTAATAGTCTGAATGTGTATTGTTTCGAAGATGCTTACCCCACCCCCAACTATAATAATTTGTCACATCTAAATGTCATTTTCATTTTTGCTCACACATATTTGTGACATAACTCTATAATTGACCAATTTCATTCTCTAGTTGATAGGTTATGGCCCGTTAGTGACGCATTAGATGGCAAGTGATCGTCGGTCACTGGAATGTTGAATCGACACTTTTGAAAATATCTTTTGACCATTGTTTGTCTTTACCCTCTAGAAAGAATTGATAACTAGTTAACTAGTTTCGAACGTTTTTCTTTACATCCATTTCATTAAAAAACCTAACATTTACAAGGATTCCTCCAAGTTAAAGTTTAGCTTATCCCTATAAAATACAACTTCTCTGCTATTATTTGTTTATTTTTTTAAATTTTACAAGTGAATGATGATATGCCATATTTAACCATTATTTGATGGATGTGGGGTAAAACGAAAGTGGATGCACATAAAGAATACCATTCCCATAAACACATTAAATGAGCACTAATCTAGTAGATATCACAAACACTACTACTACAAGAATTTTTTTTTGAAAGGCAACTACAACAAGTTATTTAAAAAAAACTCATTTATACAGTAGGATATAAGCTAAAGAGGGTAGGATGATAGCAAACTTTACTTCTATCCCGGGGTAAAGAGACATCTTTTAAACAGATGAAGGCTCAAGAAAAAAAAAAAAACACAAATAAAATAAAAAGTGGGAATTAATGTTATAGCATAAACTATTTTTGCTGTCCAACTAGACATTAACTCAACCTATTGAAATCTTCTCAATAGGTTCCTCACTTTGAACTTTATATTTCTATTGTGAATGTTACTAGTGATGCATTGACGCTGTTCCACATGATCAATATGACTTTCGAGAATTCATTTGTGGATGAACAATAGATATCGATTATGCACTCGTGTAGGAACCATAAAGACTTAGGAGGTGTTTGATTTTAGCTGACCCGGCTGACTGGCTGACTCGGTCAGCCGGTCAGCCTGTTTGATATGCATAAAACTTGAGCTGACCGGGTCAAATCATCTGACTCGGACCTGAAATTTCCAAATGTTGACCCGGCCACTCGCCTGCGCTGCTCGCCTCCCCTTCACCTGCGCCGCTCGCTTGCGCCGCTCCCCCCTTCTCCTCCACCCCACGGCGACGCGGAGGTTGCGGAAGGTGATTTTGGGGCTGGATTTGGCGGCGGTGACGGTGAGAGGCCATGGTGGTGGTGGTGTTGGTGGTGGAGTGGTGGTTTTGCGGTGGTGATTGGCGGTGGTGGAGTGTTGTGGATGAAAAGAAGGAAATATACTGTTTTTTTTTCCGTCAAAGGAAATATTGTTACGTGATTTGGTTCTAGTCAGATACTGAATCAAACAGCCAAGTTTTAGTAAGATGCAGACCCAGTCAGAACTTCTAACTGGGTCAGCTTCTGACTCAGTCAGATCTTACTGAGTCAGTATAATCAAACAGCCTCTTAGAGAGAACAAATAAAATACACACTCTATTCTTGTTAAATGTCCATACAAGAAGGCTATGTATACCCTTTTGTGTGATGGTTATTTAACTGTCATTAGACGCTTACTACGTGGGTATTTTAGATACCTATTTGACTAATATATTATGATTTTTCTACTTATGACTTTGACTTCTAGTTTGACTTCTAGATTACATAGATTTCTTGATTAATTAATTCCAAGTCCAAAAGACGCTAGCCAATACAAAGTTTAAACTTCTTGGATGATGACAAGGATATCCAAGTTTAGCTCTTGATGTTACGGGATTGGAATATTTTTGGATAAACATCTTACACCATTGTTGTAGCAAGTTGTATACAATATTGATATTGTTCTTTAGCGGTTTTGGCAAATTTATGGAATTTTGAGGGTTCATTTTGCAATATGAAGGTAACCAGGGAGTGTAAGAGTAATTTTCTTTTCAATATCTTTGCCCGGCCATCTAATTTTACAGGCAAGCATGTAGATAAGTATTATTAGTGGTAAACATTTTAAAAACAATGACAAAGAAAAGTATATAAAATAGGGAATGAAAGGGACATCCCATAAGAAGGGCATTTGTTGTTTATCCCAATATACACTTCATTAATATGAACTAATGAGGATATTTACACCAATACTTTTGATTTAATTTTGCATGTTATGCATTTTAGGGTTACTTTGAGCAAAGTTATATATGTTTACAAATCAAAGACTATTGCTTATTTACATTTATCTTAAAGTAAATGAACTGAAAAAAAGTGTTGAAGCAAGAGCCCGTCACGTTAAGGTCCAAAGTTGTTGATCCATAGATGTCGTGTAGAGCACTTCAGCTAAACAACAATGATCTCTATAGGAGAGAACACCGTCAACCTCATTATAATAAGAGTGGATTTTCCTACTACTAGAATAAATATTTACTTCAGTACATAAGAGTAGAGAAGAACAATTATGACCAGTTTTCCCCATATCGTGATGTGTATATATACTTGCTCCTTATCAGGGCATGGTTGCTCTAGCATTTATGATGTAACAGCCACACCATGTCTCGTAACTGCCAGTCAAGTCATTAGTGGAAGACCCTTGGTCTAATATGGTCATCCTAGGGTATTAAAGGATAATATGGGTACCATCTATCACAATAAATATTATGTAGGATCTGTGGGTCTGGCCGATTGGTATGGAGACCGTTCCTATGACATGCGCGAGTTGGGTTGGGTCTGGAGTTAACATCAACCAGGCTTGAAAGTGGGATGTTATCGCGTCAAAGCCTATTGTCTAATAAAACTATCAGCAAGATTCCACTATGACATACATTCCTATATGAAGCTATTGTAATTTAAAACTTAAACTCTAAATCAAAGCCCGTGTTTTTCATGGTCTAATTAACAATACAAATCAACGTAGCAATAAAGGGTTATCCTATACACCTAGACGTGCTTATTTGCTTTACAAATTTTGTATTCGGTTAACATTTTGTGTTGTATTTAGAAAACAAAATATCATCTATGTGACTCGAAAGTATAAGACAAGAGATACTCATGTTTGCCAATACGGTTTTAATGGAAAATGATAAGAGAAACAATATGATATATCATCCTTTTTTATATAAAAAGATTAGTTTGATTGATTTAGCTTTACTATTTGCATATACAAGTGGTCTACTTTTGTAGAAATAAAATAATCAAATGGGATTCCATCCTTGATTCCATTAAAGACAGTGGAGCTCTGAAACTTGTGCAAAGAGAGATGATTGTCTACCTCATGACATGCAAATACATGAGCCTACTACCATACTATATATAAACCACAATGCACATTCACTTATGCTCACCAAAAACACACACACACACACTAACTAAAACACAAAGAGAGTTCAGAAACATCAAAACAACATGATGTTTGAAAAACTAAAGTCTTATTTGTATGTCATATTCTTGCAGTTTGGAAATGCAGGTTTGGTCATAATTGCCAAAGCTGCTCTTAACCATGGCATGAATCACTATACTTTTGCCACTTATCGAAACCTCATTGCCACCCTTGTTATTGCTCCTTTCGCTCTCGCCTTCGAAAGGTCTTCACTTTCTTTCTCTAGATTCCTCTTTCTCTCTCTCTCTAAATATATACTACATATACGTATATGAATACATCATTACATAACATAATGCACATTTATTTCGAGATAAAAAAAAAAAAACAATTCTAAATCTTTTGATTTTATCAATCGTTCACACTTTTATTCTTATATACACATGCATATATTTTGTATATAATTAAAAACCATTAACCTAATTTGTTTGTTTTTTTAATCATATAAGCATGACCCACACATGTATAGATCTTATACATAAACGAAAAATCAAACTGATTTATGTATATATTTTTTAAATTTCAAAGTAAGAAACAACAGACCTTAATTATATAATTCTTTTAGTTTTAAAATCTTTTTAAGACATAAAAATTGAAAGTTTTACTTTATTCTGTATGTTCTCGTAATAATTTGTGGTCCACGTAGATCGTACCCACACATATGTACGTATATACACACGCACATAGAGATATTTGACATTGTTGTACTGACAGGAAAGGGAGGCCAAAACTGACATTTTCAATCTTCCTCAAGATAATGTTGCTAGGCTTTCTAGAGTATGTTAATCATTCTCTTGACACTAATATTGTTTTCTTTATTAAGATGTTAACTTAAGCATTTTTCATATGTTTATCCAGGCCTGTTGTCGATCAAAACTTATATTACGCAGGGATGAAGTATACTACCGCAACTTTTGCAGTAGCGATGACCAACATAATTCCCGCCATGACGTTTCTCATGGCATGGATATGCAGGTATAGTTTCTTTCTTCTACATGTTTACATAAACACTAGTGTCAAGTGTGTATATTACAATTTGGGCTAAATGAAAAAAAGAAGAAGATAATTTACATGTTATACCCTTAAACATTTTTACATGAACAAAAATGGTCCCTCTTTTACCCTTTGTTGAAGGTAACATACCCATGAGCTCCTAATTCACTTGTTATTTTGGGCAGGCTGGAGAAGGTGAATATCAAGAAAGTACATAGCATTGGGAAGATCGTTGGGACGTTAGTGACGGTAGGAGGAGCAATGATCATGACCGTAGTTGTGGGGCCTACAATCGGTTTGCCATGGACCAAGGGTTCAGGCACTGCCCACCAACAACAGGCTAAAGCCCATGTGAGCCCCGGGGACAATATCAAGGGCTCGATGATGATCATAGCTGGTTGTTTGTCGTGGAGCTGCTTTTACATTGTCCAGGTTTGATGTTTCCCAAAAAAAGATCGCAAATACAGCTCGCGAAATGAGCAGGCTTGGGCTGGGTCGGGTTGGCCCAAAACACTTCAGTACAAGAGTTTTGAACCTTTGATAAATTAATAGTTGAATCTGATTGCAAAAGTTATATTATTTCAACATAATATGATGTTTTGTATAAAATATTTTGAAGCAGTTTCTTTTTAAAATACACGTTGAGCGACTTTCAACCTTCCATTTAAGCTATTTTTTAACTTGTGAACTGACTTATAAACTGGTCAAAATTGCTACCTCTAGTTTCAAGTGAGTCACATTATTATTCTATTAACATTTGTAAATCACTAAACAAAAGAACTTTGTATTTTTACAGGCAATTACATTGAAGTCATACCCTGCAGAGCTCTCTCTTACAGCTCTAATATGTGCAGCAGGGGCATTGCAAGGGGGTATAGTGACTGTTATAGCTGAAAAGGGTAATAATGAAGCCTGGAGATTACAATTTGATGCTGGACTTGTGACTATGGTCTATGGTGTAAGAAACGAAACTTCGCGCTATTTATATCATTATGCGTATAAGCAAAAGAAAGATTAGCTAACTTTTAATCTTATATACGATCATCGATTGTGTTTATACGCAGGGTATAATCTGTTCAGGGTTGGGATACTATCTTTCTGGCATCATAATGAAGGCAAAAGGGCCTGTTTTCGTGACCGCTTTTAACCCTCTAAGCATGGTTATTGTTGCTGTTTTGGGATCTATTGTTTTGGCTGAAAGTTTGAACTTAGGAAGGTATATTAACATTAACCTTGTTCCACATGCATAAACTATTGCCTAACTTATTTAATATCAACCTTCTAGAGGTGACGTAATGGTAAGCAATTAATTCCCCTCTATCAGAACTCTCAGGTTTGAATCCTGCTTAACCTCTTGAATGCCACACGTACAGCGCTGACTATGATTTCCGGCATAAACTTTAAACCCTAAATATTAAACCTCTATAAAACTTATTAAATGTCAAAATTAGAACAAAGGGACCTTTGGGATGTATATTTAAATAACCAACAAAGTGAATGTTGATGACTTGATTCTATAGGGTTCTTGGAGCAGTTGTGATAGTTATTGGGCTATACTTGGTGATATGGGGCAAGAGCAAGGATGAAAGTCAGTCAACTTCTAAATGTGAGCATGATGAGCTTTCACCAGTTGATCATCAACAGATACCCATGACAACTAGAAGCACAATATTTGGAAAGCATGACAATGATAGTGTTTTGATAGCGATGCCACCAACCGATGAAACGGTTAAGAAAAATAACTGTAATTAGAGTGATATAATAATTATTTGTAATATTGGCCTTTAGATCCCTCCCCTTCCTAAGTTTTTCTATTGAATATATTTGCAAAACCAGGTTTACCGCTTGGTCATAACTGAATGTTTTTACATTATGTGTGACTACATATTGTAACAATTTAAGTGGTCAAACTACAAAACAACGTTGAATATTCTTATTAATCGAAAATTTTATGAGCTGGAGGATTAATGGACCATGGGCCCTCTCTAGTTGTGTCCATTATGCCAACTTTTGGTTATGGTGCTTGTCTACAAACACTTGTACACGCATGCACCCACACTCCTACATAAATGGTGTATATTTAATTAAGCTGACGATGCAGATAATGTATTATGGAAAAGTTTAGATTACAAAGTGTTTTCTTCATACAAATGTATAAAATAAAGGTGATAATATCACGCAAGAAAGATTTTTACTTGTATAATACTTATTACGCAATGATATAATTAATATGATACAAGAAGTGTGAAATAATTATCACACAAGAAGAGTGGAATTAACGGTGAAAGTATCATGCAAGAAGGATAAATAACCACGTAAGAACCTTTATATGCTTCGCACGAAAAACTTGCTTTGTACCATATCCTTTCCTAAATATAGGGAATCGAATAAACTAAATTATTTTTCACAATTGAGAATAGAACCGTATTGCAACATAAAATTATCATTATACGCTTAACATCAATGATCAGACTAATTGCAAAGACAATTTTTTTAACGCTTCACTAATCTAATTGTGCTCTACTCCAAATTAAATCTACTATAATGATCAAAATTGCAAAGACATAACTTTTTTAACGCCCCACTAATCTAATTGTGCTCTACTCCGAATTAAATCTACTTTACGCTTCAACGTATTGAGGCTCGAGCCCAACACCATTTGAATACTACATTCCACTAGACCGCTGCGAGTGGTTGTGCGAAGGTTTATATGTTCTAATATTTAACTAAAAGGGAAAGTATACGGATAAAAAGGTATCTAAACACTTTAAAATTCTTTTATGACGAAAGAATTAATTATGGCTACTTCCATTTGAAAAACAAAGGGCCAATTTTGCTTTGTTGTACAAACTTTAAATTGATAAGGACGGTTTATAATCCTTCTACTATAACAAAAAGGTAACTTGTAGTGACATGTGGCAACACCACATTAATTCATCCTCATCAATTTTTTTCTGTCTATCTCTCCTATTAAATAATCACATTAATTACTAATAATATCATTTAATTTTTTTTATATTAAAATAGTTTTTTAATAAATTAAGTAGTTTTTATCATTAATGTTATTTCTAAAAAAATAAAATTTTATAAAATAAAGAAAAATTTAAAACATCAAACTTTTTTAAAAATATAAAATATTTTAAAATTAATGTTTTCAAAAAGTAAAACTTTTATAAACAAAAAATAAATAAAATTGGGAATTCTAATTAGAAAGTTTTTAAAAATACATTTTTTAAAATATTTATAATAAAAAAAATTTCAATCATATCTTATCTTAAAATATTATTTTATAATTTATAAAATTTTATTTTATTTAATATTTTATTTATTCAACCCGTGTGATACACGGGTTTACTAAAGCTAGTATTACAATATATTGTTATGGTAATATCAGTGATATTTGGTTTTATTTTATTTTAATCATTCTTCATCATTTTTTTTGTATTGGAAAAATTACGTAGCTCAATTATGGTAGATTAGCATGCATACAAAGCACGTGCAAAGGTAAAATCTACATATAGCAAGTCTAAATCTGTATATATCAAGTCTAAATCTTTCGTGAAAATGATAGAAGGTATATGAAGTATGCACATGTACCCTAAATAAACCCTATGCCCATTAAGATATTTACAATCTAAGATTGCCTCTCTAAGTGTAAATATTGATCAATGCACGACTTGTTATAAGTGTCGGGATAATTTTGAGACTTTCGGCCGTAGTTTAGCACCCAACTTCATGCTATACTCTAGTTGCAACTACCAGTTATGGCTACTTTTCTCGGTCGGTACTCGTGGGTCTCTCAGCAACAAAATCATCTTTGTGCACACAAAATAACCAAAGCTGGCCTTGAGGAGGGGCGGGATGGACTTCAGTTCAGGGCCCACTCGCTAAAGGGCACAAATTCTTTTAAATTGGTTTTTATATTATATATATTTTTAAAAAATAGTTATAAACTATAATCCAATAAAAAATTTAACCAAATTATATTTTAAACCAAATTTAATTTTTTGGGCCCGTTTTATTAACCCAATTACTCAATTAAAAGCTCTTTGTTTAGAAAATAAAATATTTAAATCTTATGAGTCATGATTTATTATTACTTGTTTAATTATATAAATGGTCAATTGAGCAGTCCATAAAATAGATTATTTTACTATGTTTATTGTAAAACCTAAATCTCACGGGTTATCGATAAATTATTACGTTATGATATTAATATAATACTATAATTTTGTTATGTTTATTTCTAAAACGTTTGTTTTTGTTCAAAATAATTAGTTTATTTAACTTAATTCGTTAGGGCGAAGTGGCCTTTTTTTTCTGTCACTGAAAAGAATGTTTGCATGTGAACATGGGTTAGAAGCACTACATACGTGGGTAGTTACTTTGAGTTTTCTTAGAAACAATAGTTTTACATGTTTGTTTTGAGAATAATGTAGAGTACAAGTTTGGCTTTGTTTCTAGACTGCAAATTTTCTTTCCTTGTAACTTTTCTTCAATTTTGCTTTAAAAAATTGGTAGCTTTGGCTCCAAAATCACTGTGTTATGTGTGTATACTATTGTTTTCTATCAACTAGTATCAGAGCGAACCAGGTTGTTGTATTAGGTACATCAGATTTAAAAGAATGTTGATTTTATTCAAGGCGCTACTAATGTCGATTGTTATTCAAGGGGCTACTCCAAGATAAGAGATTGGTACCCTCCAATGTTGAATGCTTACTTCCACAAAGTAAACATCGTGGGAAATCAAAATAAAGGAAATAATAGGCGCCTAGAGTACGTGTATGGGAAGTTGTCACGACTGGTTGAGCCTAGAAGGCTCAAAATTAGACATTAAGAAGCCAGATAATAGTTCTAAGCATGAAAGAAGGTCTTAATGAATTTGCAAGGAAATTGAGAGGGCTGGTGTCGAAGTTTAACAACTTAGGAATCACAATTGAAGATCACTATGCATCTTAATGCACAAGGAATAAAAACGAACAAGGGTGGAAGAATCTCACTTCAACTTAAAAGGAAGAACTTGTTATTCTCATCAGTGCCGAACCCAGAAAATTTTTTTATGCGGAGCAAAAGTGGAGCGATTGTGTAATTTTAGGGGGAGCGTTCGGGATTTCATATACATATAACACTAAAAAAAATATTTACGGGGGGCGACTGCCCCCCAACCCGATAGCCTAGGTCCGCCCCTGATTCTCATGGTGGTGTGGGTTGAAGATAGACTATAGATGATTTTGTTAAACGAAGACACACCCTTTTAAAGCATTTCTTTTGGTACCAAAGACAAGGGTGAATGGTATTTAGACAACGGGGTTAACAAACATATGATTGAACATGGAGCTAACTCATGTGGAATAATGAAAGATTCAATTCCACCAATCATAACCCATATTTTATGGATTAATTAATATGAAGAAAGATGGTTGGGTGAGGTTGAGTCTAACGACAAAATTATTTGGGTTTAGAATGGTAACACTTCCGTTAAGGTTAGGGTTCCGAGCTCCATTTAGGACAAGTTGATGTAAATTAGTAGTGTTATAAATTAGGTCTAGTAGAATAGCTAGGGTAACATTTAGCCCTTGGAGAAAATCTAATACCTGAGTTTGAGCAAAGAAATTAGAGAAATGTATATCAAAACTATAGGTTTAGTCCCCAATTTGTGGTAATTAACGGTGATAAACGAAATGTTAAGACTACCCATTTACATAAAAGACTAGCTAGCAATCATTATTTTAAAAACCACCATGAACGTGTACTCGTCCCTATCTATACAAAAGCTCTTGTTGTGGAATCACCCTCATAACAAAGATATTGCATATCATCATATTTTGATAGCAAAAATCATTGCACTTAAAAAACTGAAAAATGGGCACTTTTTGGTAAAAGGAATAAGATTATATTCACTTTAGTAAACACACGTCCAAAAACTTAAAAAGGGCACTTTTTGTTCAAAGGAATAAGATTATTTTCACTTTAGAGAATACACGTCCTCATTGTACCTTGAATGCACCCCGATTGTATCTATTATACGCCCCTTTGCCCGTTTATATAAATGCATTCCACCTCATAAACGCCAGTATACATGCTTGTATCCGTCCGTATTCAAGTTTTAATAAGATGAAATGATTAGTGTGACAAGAGGTACGTTTGACACACATCTTATGTAAAAGATCTACCAACAAATTATGAATTTAAAAACGCACTGAAGGTGTACCGTCACTATCGGCACGAAAGGTTATGTTGTGGAATCACAACAAAGATATTTGCATATATCATCATATTTTGATAACAAAAATCATTGCACTTAAAAAACTGAAAAATGGGCACTTTTTGGTCAATGAATAAGATTATGTTCACTTTAGAGCACATAATTATAAAGATGCAATAGAGTGGGGAGCATAAATTAAGCCGGAACGTATGTAAATAAACTTTATTTGCTTTAATTAAGCAACAAAGTTAACAAAATCATTAGCGCTTATCACGTTATCAAAAAGATTTGCCTACCCAATTATTTTTAGCTAAGAATAATCTCTCTAATTCAAGAGTTAATATATTGTCACTAAACATAGAAATATTATGCTATAACCTCGTGTATTACATAGGTTGGATAAGAAAAATACTAAAAATTTATTATTGAAGAGTTAGGAAGTGTAAAGCGTTATTTTGATATAAAATATGATTGAAATTACGCATTAGTTAGTAATTTAATTAGTTGATAAAATATTTTATTAATTTTAAAACTTTAGTTTTAAAAAGTTATTGCTTTGAAAAATTTTCTTTTTTATCAATATCTTGTTATTTAAAAACGCCGAATTTTAATTAAATTTTTAGAAAATTTTTTTTGTAAAAAATGGTTTTATATTAAACTTTTATTTTTGAAGAGATCAATTTTAAAATATTTCATACATTAAAAAAGTTTCAGTGTTTTAGAAAAAATACATAGTTTTAAAAAAATATTGTTTTTAAAAAAGTGCATTTTTAATTAAAATACTTAATTACTTGATTTAATACTTATTAAAAATATTTGATTTAAGAAAGACTTGGATTTATAATATAAAAGAGAGGAGGAGAAAATTTTAAAAATTGGTTATTTGATTTTTTTAAAAATGGATAAATAGTTTTTGTGGAAAAATGAATGAGAGAATAAATGTGAAAATGACACGCGTCCACATATGTAATCAATTGTTATAAGTAAGATAAGATATGAACCCGTTCTACCCGTGTGAAGAGAAGGCTTGCACAACTATATTTTTTTAACGTTGGGCAACAATAGGTTTTAATGGCTTTGTGCCGTATAATTTTTATGAAAAAAGTTACACTATAAATACAAGGTTTGTTATACCATTTTTACACTAAAAATTACTCCATTTCTTGTACTATATTTCTTTTAGTTTATACTCTAACGAAAAAAATGTATCCAAGGAAAAAATTTTGCTCAATAAATGAGAAATTAATTTGTTCGATATATACCATTAAATTGTTATATATTGTTATGATTAATTAAAAATCAAGTCAAATTTAGCAAACCAAACATATAAAAATAGTCTAATTAGTTACAATTATGAACCCCTAGATCTATATACATCTATATTCTGATAACCCATAATAATAAAATGAGCAAATATTGATACACAAGATTAAATGCCAAAAGCTTACCTGCCTTCGACATCACCCAATCTCAGGGATGATATGCTAACTTCAACATATTTGTCATCAAAGGAGGCATCTTATAAAAGTAGGATTAAACCACAAAATTTTGTCATTAGCTGTTTGCTGAAATTAATGGACTGCATTGAAAGCTACCTCACAATCTCGATTAAGGGTGCCATGACCCTCTTCACTTTCTTGTCAAACTCCTTTACTCTTATCAAAGGAGATTCCGAGCACATATGGATGCTTATGGTGTCGAATAGTAAAATTCAACAGACACCCAATCAACAGAGGGTTCAATCATTTGAAGAGGAAGACGATCTAATAACTCAAACACACATAAATAAGAATAAAACATGAAGAGATGGTTCAATCGTTTCAAAAACAAAACATAAACATTAGGATAAGAAACCTCATGAAGAAAACAATCCGATAAATCCATCCGATCAAACATCAAGAGTATGATTTACAATCAAAAGAGATGAGGAGAAAGCGTAGACAAACGGAGATTAGGTTTGGGAGATTTAGGGTTTGAATTCGGGTTATAAGAAATATATATAATGCATTTGAAAAATGGGTTTGCATTTGAACCACATCAGGATCCGCGTGTTTTTAATAAAATGATGCATTGGAGAAGTGGTTTACGCTGCTGACATGTGGCATCAAGAAATCTTTTAATGGTGTCATGTGTCACATTTGATTTTTGTATATCAATATAGTAAGATGTATATAATTCAAATATCCATGCCAATTCAAAATAGCAAATTAAAACTCCATTCAAAAATTGAATTTGAAATTCAAGTCAAATGATAAATGGTCGAAACTTCAAAAAACCGAATTTGATTTCGGTTAATTCAAATTTTGATTATCTTTGAGTCCAATTCAATAACAAATACCCTAACTATATACCACTAACTACTACTTAAAACCCCTAACTGTATGTCACCACTACCACTTGACAACTACATATCATAACTCGCAACTTTAATTCAAAGCTTCAACTCCAAGTATACCAAACAAACCCATTAATCCTACACCCTTGGCTTCACCCCATACTACAAACCTTTCACAAAATTCAAGTTGGCTATCTGTCAATAGTCAGATTAAACTACATCATTATAATTTTCTAATACATATATACATATATATATATAGGGGAAGGATCAAATGAGAACTTCATTTTTTGCGAGAACTCTAGGAAACAATGTGAGCCACTAGTTTTTAATGGCAATATGGTAAATAATATAAACATAATATAAAAAATTATAAAACAAAAAATAAGATGAAAATAAAAAAATAAATACATAAAAATATTTCTCTCGTTTCCCTCTTTCATAAAAAAAATAAAAAAAAATAAAAAAAACTCGTTTTTTTCCGAAATTTGTTTTACACATGTGTAAAACCAGATTTACACATGTGTCAAACCGGATTTACACATGTGTATAACAAGATTTATACATGTGTAAATAATAGGTAGGTGAATTTTTTTAAAAAATATATATCAATATGGTAGGCGTTGGAAAGATAAAAAAAATACTGAATTTTATGGTGCAATTTTTTTAAAAAAATAATATCGTGAAAAAATGTTATGAACGTTTTAAAAAAAAAGATGAAAATGGCATGTGAGTTGCATACGACTTAATTGTGTGGCTGAGATTGGTTCCTAGTGTTCTCACAAAATAGGGTGGTTCTCAAGATAACCCTACCCTATATATATATATATATATATATATATATATATATATATATATATATATATATATATATAAGGTTAGGTTCAAATGAGAACTTTAACTAAAATAAAAACTCTAAGAACTTCTATTAGCCATTAATTATACTAATTAATGGTTACTAATTAATGGTTAAGATTAAAAAGGCTAATATTGGAAATTAATATACCATTTAATTTGTTTAAGACAAAATTACAAAAAACGTCCTTTAGGTTTATACAAAATTAGAGGTATCATCTTTTATCTTCAAAAAGTACTCTAATCATCCTTTATGTATGTCTATTATAACAGATTTCGTCATTTAGACTAACTGCTGTTAAGTTACTCTGTTAAGTCGAGGGTAATTTGGTCTTTTTACCTCTAAAGGACTATTTATGTAATTAAACATAAAGGACGTTTTTTGCAACTGTTTTATCTTTTAATTAATTTATGTACTTTTGCAATTATACATATACATATGATTTTTATATATAACATAACATATATTATTTAATTATTTTCATCAACATTTAAATATAAATATAAATTATGTAAATAGCATTATTATTTTGATACTTACGGCCTTAGCCCTATTTACTTTACCTTTAATATTTTTTACAATATATTTTTATATAATTATATATTATTACCTTAAACTTGTTTTTTTAATCTAAGATATAATATGATTAACAGAGAGGATCACATATGATTAGTTTTTTAAATTAAGTTTTAACTAAATTTCATGAACCGTTTCTCCTATGTTTTTTAACTTAAAATATAATCTAGTTTTTAGTAAAAACGAAAAAAATAAAACCAAACGAAAAATAGATATAAAAACATTAAACTACGCACGTAAAACATATAACATTAAAAACAATAACTAAGTCGATCTAGGACCTGTGCTTTTGGATGTGGCTGATAAACTGAAAAAATAGGCATAAAAATGTGGAATCATGCACACACATGTTGCGGCTTGTTAACTCCAAAGTGTAAAACGAAAAGTTCATAAAAGATAAAAAGTATAAGCGACCAAAGTTGAAAGTAAAAAATTATAAGAGTACAATTGTAAACGATGTAAAAGTATTAAGGTTAAAAGAAAAAAAATTATAGATAAAAAAAAACAAAAGTGGATACAACCACTAAATGTAAGGTACAAATCATGATACACAATGTATTTGATAATTAATAATATATATAATATTTTTAAATTAATAAAAAGTTGTTTAGTGTCTAAATTTTATATTTAACATAATAATATTAATACAAATTTAATAATATAAATTCAAATTAGTTAATAAATAATTATTAACTAATTATAATTTATATTATTAAAAGTTATGATAAAATTTATTAATTTGTAAATATATGTTACTTGTATGTATTTATTAAAATAAAATAATTTAAAAAATTATATGTATAACAAATTTTGAAATAAAAGCTAATTACAAAAAATGTCCTTTAAATTAGGTTTAAAGTTTTAAAAATAGTCCTTTAAGGGGTAGAAAGACTAAAATACCCTTGACTTAACGGATAAAATTAACGCCCGTTAGTGTAAAGGACGTAATTTGTTATGAAAAGTATACATAAAGGATGATTAGAGAATTTTTTGAAGATAAAGAATGATACCTGTAATTTTGTATAAACCTAAATGACGTTTTCTTTAATTTTGTCTTTGTTTAATATAAACACAAAGGGTATTATGGTAAATTGATACCATCTAGTTTTATGTAAACAACTACAAATATGGAAGATTTTGTATATTACCTGTAAATTAAACCATTGTCACTACTTGAATCAAAATGAAAAAGTGACAAAGGAGACTAGAGTTTTAGTGTAAAATAGATTAAATGTGATTTGAAGAAAAAAGCAAAAGGCGATCAATGATTGAAGATGAGACGAATGTTATGTGATGATGGTTGAACGGAGATTTTAGTATTTACGTAGGTTTAAAATTTTTTGATACTTCATTCTTTTAAATAAAAATTATTGATTGCTTGCTAATATTATTTTTTAATGTGATTTTTTGTATTTATTTATATGCTAAATGTTGATTCATACTTCCCTTTTTAATCCAAAGACCAAAAATTTTGAATTTTTTTCATCTTGTTAAAGTTCCTTCTATATGGTTCGTTTATTTAAGCATCCAAATATCACCACCGATATACATTCGAGGGTATAATAGCTCTAGTTATATAAGAATTTTGGCACAAAATCATTTCAAGGTGAGTCAAAGAAGAAAGCTGCAGGGGATTAACGATTAAAGTAAGGTGAAGGTAATGTGAGGGTTCTTGATTGGTGTTTCTATTGTTTTAATTTAGTTACTTAGATTAACTCTCAATGTATTTCGTATACTAATATCATATATAAGTATCATATGTGATATATTAACACTTTAAAGATAAACACATATTAATTGCTAATACTATTTACATATTATATGTTTACCAGTATGTAAATTGTGGGCACATTTAAATAGAGTAGACATTATAATAATTACACATATGTGTAAATTAACATGTGTATAAATTAATCATTACATATATTTAACTTAGTTTTCCATATATGTAAATTGATCGTTACATATATTTAACTTAGTTTTTCATATGTATAAATTTACATTTGCGTAAATTAACTATCTACGTTGAACTCACGTACGTGTAAATTAACCATTTACGTAAGTCTGTTCTTGTTTTACATGCATGTAACTTAACTATTTACATATGTCCTTGTTTTACGTGCATGTAACTTAACTATTTACATACTTGTAACCATATTTTATATATGTAATAAAATTTCAACAAAGCAACTGATGTTATAGCCAAAAGGAGATTCTTAGATTTCATATTAAACTAGTTTTGCTTATTACATTAACTAACTGATGTTTTTAGTCCAAAAGTTAAACTTGAATCATTAGCTAATATGTTCCTGGATTGAAAGCACATTGCTTTTATTACTAAATTAACTTTTGATTTTGTTTAGTTATAAATTTAGGAACTTGTATTTTGCCCAAAAAGTGAGTAGTAACTAATTTCTTTTGTACCTAATAGTCTAACAACAAGCTAGATAACAATGCAATACCATGTATGTATAACGTGCAAGATCTTTTTACACAACTAAAATACGTATACACTTTAGATAGATAATAGTATAGCATTAACATATAAATGACGAAACAACAAGAAAAGATAATTAAATCAATGTAACCAAAGAATTGACTAAAAAATATATCAGAATAATATCAATATTAATTAGAAACATGATCCACTTTTCACTTTTACATAAAACATTTAGCATCATCATATCAATTTTTAACCATACCGGGTGGAAAATTATAAACTAAATATATTAAAAGAATCAAGGTTATAGAACTTAAGAAGGAAAATTACACATGAAACACAAAAATATGCTTATTTGACATTAGATTTAAATAGAATCACTAAAAGAAAATCAAAACTTAAAATACCCTTGACTATGAAATTGAAGGCTTGAAATTAAATTTCCTTCTCGTATCTTTTCGAAGCTCCTCCAATGGTGGGTCCCTTTACCCTCATTCACCCAATTAAATCGTATGTGGAATTGTTGGCAACCAAAATATAATAAATTTATGCAGACTTCATAACATGAACTTTGAGAATTTTCATTAGTTCATTGTTGGAAGTGGTCGACGACTTCCGGATCGTAAAGCCGATGTCAATAATTTTGTGAGACTTTTTGTGGATTAATGATTGACAAAGGGTGGAGGGGATGATGATTGTGTTATTGATTTTAGGGTTACATGATGAAGAAATATATACAAGGAAGGTGTGATAATTACAAAGAAAGAAAGATTTAGATGTAAATATACATTCTTACCCTTTTCTATAAATTAAATACAAATTAAAACATATACAAATCAATGGTTGATATTAGTTCTCGCGGTTCTTACGATCTTTATGAGTTCTAAAAAGATCCTACCCCTATATATATATATATATATATAGGAGAAGGATCAAATGAGAACTCCTATTTTTTGCGAGAACTCTAGGAACCAATGTGAGCCACTAGTTTTCAATGGCAAAATGGTAAATAATATAAACATAATATAAAAAATTATAAAACAAAAAATAAGATGAAAATAAAAAAAATAAATACACAAAAATGTTTTTGTCGTTTCCCTCTTTCATAAAAAAAATAAAAAAAATTTAAAAAAATAAAAAAAAACTCGTTTTTTTTTTCCGAAATTCGTTTTACACATGTGTAAAACCAGATTTACACATGTGTCAAACCAGATTTACACATGTGTATAACAGGATTTACACATGTGTAAATAACAGGTAGGTGATTTTTTTTAAAATTTATGGTGTAATTTTTTTAAAAAAATAATATCATTAAAAAAGTTATGAACGTTTTAACAAATAAGGTGGAAATGACATGTGAGTTGCATGTGACTTAATTTGTGTGGCTGAGATTGGTTCCTAGAGTTCTCACAAAATATGATGGTTTTCAAGATAACCCTACCCTATATATATATATATATATATATATATATAGGAGAGATCCTAAGAAAACCATAAAGTTATTAGAAAACTAGAGAAAACCAATAAAAACGGTCATATACTTTATATATTTTTTATCACTACCCTCTATATATGTGTGTTAGTATATACAAATAAAGGTATGGATCAAATAAAAACCGTAGCATGGTTTTACATATACGTCACACATAGGTTACGTATACGTAACCATTTTTCATTCGACACAGTGTTACGTAAACGTAAGTTTCTTCATTCTCGTATGTATGCTCAACATATATGTACCAAATACTTAAATAGCATTTTAACAATTAAAATAAAAAAAAAATTTTGAATTATGTTATTGATTTTCGTGGTTTTCTTTGGTTTTCACATAACTATTGGTTTTCTCAGAAACTCTCATATATATATATATATATATATATATATATATATATATATATATACATATATATATATATCCTCATATTTACAAAATATTATGGAAATAGTTACCTTCCAAAAATGGTATGGAATGATAAAACTCCTTATAGGAGAAGATTTCTTTATTGAAGTAGTTGCACTATTTGATAGTGGTGCAGACCTAAATTGTATTCAGGAAGGTTTAGTTCCAATCAAATACTATCATAAAACTACTCATGGACTCAGCCATGCTGGGAAAGAAAAATTAGAGGTAAATTACAAAATACCAAAGGAATATATTTGCAAGGATAATACATGTATTAATACAAGTTTTGTATTAGTAAAAGATTTATCAAATCAAGTAATACTTGGAACAACCTTCTTTGATAAAATTTTCCCATTAATAAAAGTGGATAGGACAGGAATAACTGGGATATATCAAGGAAAAGAAATTACTTTCCAATTCATAACTAATCCCATAACAAGATCATTAAATAATATAAAACAAGATTTGTTGAAAGCAAAAATAAATCAAATAGAATTTTGGCAAAAATAAGTGTCTTCTTTATCTATACAAGAAAATTTAGAAAAACCAAAATTGTGACATCTGGTAATTTTCCGTTACCAAACTCCGTTAGTTCCGTTAGGTCTTGCATATACGTGTCGTGAACACACACTAGTTGTCGTTAAACGTTGGTGACTTAATAACGATTATCTATGGTAAACAAATGATAACCTAGTGAATAATGTTGATTATTAGTTGTGGTTATGTGATTCATGCATTTTAAGTTATTGTTTGTGAATTTTACTTGATAACGTGACAATGTGTAACTATGATCTCATATGTTTTGCTATTAGTTGAAAATGTATGTGATTATTATTGTTGATTAGTAATGTTTATATTTTGTAGTTAAAACCTTTTAAAAAGTGTTAAAAAGATTAGTTTTTATAAAATATAAACAATGGGGTCTATTTTGTAATTGGATTGAAATAAAAAGTTACCATATTTAAACAAAATTAAACCCAACCCTAGCCCCAAACCCCCCATTCGGCCGCAACTCATCTCCAAACACCCCATACCATTCGATTTTGATCAAGAACATCAAAACAAGTTGATTTTGATTAGTTCCAAGTGGTTGCAAGGGTTTAGCAAGTCCAATTCTTGATTTCTACACACCTAAAGGTTAGTTTTGATTAGTTTTTCATGGTTTTTGATTCTTCAAGAACCCTAATTCGAAATTGATGATGAAAAAGTGAAATTGATGATTGTTAGATGTTAATTTGATGTTGGTTAGATTGTATGAATGTTAGATTATGTTGATTTTGCAAGAATTCCATGGTTTGATCACATTGTTCACACATTGCCTTAAGAGGAAACTTTTTGTTCTTGGAATTCATGATTTGATGATTGTATGATGTTAGATACATTGCTTGGATGTTGGTTTACTTGAATTGTGCAAGAAAAGTCATGAAATCTAGTGTTTGTTCATACCTTACTATAAGTGGAAACTTTTATGCATGATGATTGGGAATTTTGATGAATTAGTGATGATTATCATGTTAGAATGAATGTTATGAACTTGATTAGGTATAAAATTGATGAAACTATGAAGGAATTGGATGTTAGATTGCTTTTGGGTGTTACCTTCTAAAAAGGGAAACTTTATTTTTGAAGATCATTGGATATGATGTTGTGAACATGTTTATGGTGTTAGGAGCATGTTAGAATGCTTATGGATGATGTCTAATGTGGTGGAATGTGTTACTTGGGTTGTATGGATGCTTGATTGATCATTTAAAGAATGTAGGTTCTTGGTGATTATACATGATGATGAATTATGGCTAGTGATTAGGAAATCATGTTTGGGATTGAAATTGATCATTATTGTGTTTGTTAGTTCGAATGAATCTTGTTGATTTATGTTATTACGATTGTCATACACGCGTGCGAATCTGAGGCCCCTACTTAGTAGGATTGGCAGGGTTTAGGGTGTGAAGTCGTGAGTGGCTTCACATGGCATGTTGTGCATGATTAGACTTCATGAATGAATTATTAGTTGTGATATATTTATGATTGTGTTGAGCATGTTGATTGTTTGAGATTCGCATAAGTTGTATGATGATCTAGGTTGAACTTGGGTGATGATGTGATATACGTGGATAGTTTGTTTGATAACCATGTATGATAAATTGATACGCTTGATTAAATGAGATTTCAATTAATATGTCACCAACGGGTCAAACGGGTCAACTAGGTTAAATGAGTCTTGTTTTCCAAAGCCTTGGGTCAATGTGTTTATTGAGCACCTAGGGTTGTTAAGTTTTCTGTGCACATGTACTTATGTACTTACGTGTTCTAGGTAACCTTTGAAGGGTTGTCTTTCCATCCATCATCAGTTATCTCTTGTCATTATCCTTGCACATCAGGTGAGTTCATGCCCCACTATTTTATAAACTCTCTTATGGGGGAGGTAGCATACTTGTTCACAAACGCTATATTATTATTATAAGTTGTGTATGTTTTAACATGGTGTATAATACCTTGAAAGTCCTCACACTTTCGGATCGTTAATACTGGTAACTAGCGGGAAATCTTGGGTAGTACTACTGGGTTTGACAAGCCCCACCTGTGCGACTCGAGGTCAAACGGGTGCAATATTGTCCTAAACACAAACATCGTTATGACCTGGTAAGTTGTGACGGGAGGCAACAAACGCAACACAGTCAGCTTCGATCGCGAAATCACTATTGTTATTACTTATGAATATAGACTAGCTATCTATTTCAATGCACTTCTTATGTTATGCAAATTATTATTGTTTATGTTAAATGCAACTCTTGAACTCACCGACCATTGTATTGACATTTTTAGTATGCTATTCTCAGGTCGTTAATTCAGATTGCCATTAGGAGCACAACATGGGTCCATCATGCATTCTAAGACTTCATCTTAAGTCCTGACATTTGAATTTTATTTATGAGATTTAAATAATGGGTTGGCGCGTGTTTTGCCAAATTTTACATTTACATACTTTGGGTTTGTCTTATTTACAAAACGCTTCTGTATGGTTTTAAAACTTGAACTTTGATTGGTTTATTTTTAAATGTGGCATATAGTGTCGTTCTGATTAACTAGTGACTGTGATCCTGGTTTGTTCACACGCCTCGCGGTAAAACTCCGTACATGGATTTTGAGGGTGTGACAAAAATTACAAGAAAAAATCAAACTAATTGAACATCAATTTAGTTTACAAATATGTAATGATCATCCCAATGCATTCTGGGATAGGAAAAAACGTATTGTTACTCTTTCATATGAGGAAGGATTTAAAGAAGATCAAATTCCGACTAAAGCACGACCATGTCAAATGAATTTTGAATATATGAAATTATGCAAAAAAGAGATAAAATCTCTTCTTGACAAGAATTTAATAAGAAATTCAAAGTCCCAATGGTCATGTACAGCTTTTTAGGTCAATAAACATTCAGAACAAGAAAGAGGAGCACCTAGATTGGTGATAAATTATAAACCTCTTAATAAAGTTTTAAAATGGATTAGGTATCCTATACCTAATAAAAAAGATTTATTAAATAAATTATATAAGGCTACTATATTTTCAAAGTTTGATTTAAAATCTGGTTATTGACAAATACAAATTGAAGAACAAGATAGGTACAAAACTGCTTTGACTATACCTATTGGGCATTATGAATGGAATGTAATGCCATTTGGATTAAAAAATGCCCCTTCAGAATTTCAAAATATTATAAATGATATTTTTATTCCTTATAGTGAATTTATTATTGTTTATATTGATGACATTCTGGTGTTCTCAAAAGATATTGAGACTCATTTTAAACATTTAGAAATTTTCAAAAATATAATTTTGAAAAATGGTTTAGTAATATCTAGACCAAAAATGATGCTTTTTCAAACAAAAATAAGGTTTTTGGGTCACAATATAGACCAAGAAAATATTATACCAATCAATAGAAGCATTGAATTTGCATCAAAATTTCCAGATGAGATTACTGATAAAACTCAGCTACAAAGATTTCTTGGAAACTTAAATTATATTCTTCCTTATTACAAAAATTTAACTGAGAATACTAATGATAGATTAAAGAAAAATCCAAAGCCATGGTTAAAAGACCATACCAGGGCTGTTCAAAGAATCAAACAAAAGGTGAATAACCTCCCTTGTTTGATGATTGCAAACCCGAATTGGGAGAAAGTTGTCGAAACAGATGCGTCAGAAATAGGATATGGAGGGATTTTGAAACAGATTTCTCCAACTAATAAACAAGAATATCTTGTTAGATTCCATTCAGGAAAATGGAATAACAGTCAAAGAAATTATGCTACTATTGCTAAAGAAATTTTGGCAATAGTAAAATGTGTTTAGAAATTTCAAGATGATTTATATAATCAAAAATTTATTATTAAAACTGATTGTCAAGCAGTTAAATATATGTTTAATAAAGATTTTAAACATGATGTTTCTAAACAAATGTTTGCAAGATGGCAAGCACACTTAGCACCCTTTGATTTCGATATCATTTATAAAAAAGGAAGTGATAATAGTCTTCCTGATTTTCTTACAAGAGAATACTTAAACCAATGAGTCATCCAAAAGGAATCTTGAAAATAATAAAATTTGATATTATCGAAAGACGGGATGAAATCCTAATAGAATTGCTTACAGCTAATGATCATGTTCATCAAATTAATGAAATCCCCTTTTTATCAGAAAAGGCAAAAAAGCATGCTATTTCTCAAATTAAATGCCGAATTAGGTCCTTGGAATCTCAATTAAAGGATCTAAAGTTTAAGGAACTAATAATTTCTTGCGCTTAAATGTTTTCAGCCATGATCCCTTGGGATAGAGGCAGGGGACGAAGACGATCCTCCTCTAATAGAGGAAGAGGAACAGGAAGAATTCTTCATCAAATGGGAAATAAAAAGCTTATAACTATGGATGATGCATCATATGTATCATCTTCATCAAGTACTAAACTTGATGAGAAAACTCTGAAAGAGTTTCTGGCTTTTAAAGCCTCACAACAGGGATATAACCCTGAAGAAGCAGCATCATATGCACAAATCACTGTCAATGATAGTGAAGATGAAGGATGGGTTAATAATCCAAAAAAGGGTGTTATACTCCTTTTAGATCATAAAGATAAAACTCCGCACGTGGATTTTGAGGGTGTGACAGATTGGTATCAGAGCCATTGGTTATAGGGAACTAGGTTGCATACACACTAGTCTATAACCGCACACAGTTAGTTACTCACTCTTTGCTTATTCTCTTACTGTATACTCATTGGCTTACGCATCACGTGCACTGCAGCATGGCATCATCATCACGGGTTTTGGGTAAAAGACCTGCGCGTTCTGAATCCCCTCCTTCTCCTCCTGTACCTCATCGAGAACCCGATTGGGCGCGGTATCCTTACCCTTCTAGAGAGATAGATTTGGACCAGCTATTTGTGTCACCCGAGCTCGATCCTCCTCGAGATTGGAGATACTATGCTACCTATGTGAACCGTATGGTTTACAGGGAGCGGGTCCCAGGCCCTGCTACTACTGGACCCAGGACCAGGTCAGCTACTGCCTCTACGGCACCTACTCTTCCCTCACTTGACGTTCCTCTCGAGCAGGCTGTGGCAGCTTTAGTTGCGACTCTTGACACTGAGCGTCGGCGTATCAGAGTACTCACTGACGAGAACTCCACTCTAGCATATGAAGTGCGCCAGCTACGCCTACTAGTGGAGACATTCCAGGACCGACTCTCGATGGCTATTACTGGACATCATATCCTGACTGGTACTGTGATGCAGCTTGTGAAGCGTATGGACGAGCAGGAGCTTCATAATGTAGGTGTGGAGGATAGGTTGACCGGATTGGAGGCACAGTTTGCAGCACTACAGATTGTGGACCATCCTGCACCAGCAGAAGATGTTGATGAAGACCCCGAGGAAGAGCCCGAAGAAGCCCCAGACGGCGGAGATAGTGATGGATCGGATTTGTTTGATTGATTCTTTTCTATTTATATGATCTAGACTGCATAGCGTTTTTTTTTTAAAACCTATGTGGGAAGGGTTGTTTCCCACACAACTGAAAACTTGAAATTTTGACATTGATTGGATATTTTGTGAGTTACTTACAATTTATTTATGATAAGTTATTATTTTGGTTATAAATGTTGTGGTTGTGACAGTACATTATTTCTTATTATTTACCATACTTCAATGAGATTAATATGTTAGATGTTACTCATTATTGTGTTTGTAAATGTAAAGTGAAATATGGACGGCCGAGGCAGTGGACGTGGACGTGGACGTGGTGGTGGGCGTGGCGGTGGACGTGGCGCCGGCACCGTGAACATGACCCCAGCTGAATTAGCTGCCCTGATTAATCAGCATGTGCAGGCGGCATTAAATACTCAACCCGCTCAGTTTGGAGGTAAACGGTGACTTTAGTCATCGATTACGCAAACATTCCGTTAAGCGATAAATTCATTCGGTTCGATTTAAATACTTTGTCATGTGAATACAGGACCACCTGGGTGTACTTACAAGGCATTTATGGATTGCAAGCCCCATACCTACAGTGGATCTGAGGGAACTGTAGGGCTCGTGAGGTGGTTCGAGAAGACTGAATCAGTCTTCGCCAAATGCAACTGTCCAGCGGTGGACCAGGTGAAATTCGCCACGGGGACACTTGAGGGTGCAGCACTCACGTGGTGGAATGCGCAAGTGCAGATGCTTGGTCAGGCGATGGCAAACGCGCTGCCATGGGATGAATTCAAAACGATGATGACAGAGGAATACTGCCCTCGTAATGAAGTTCAGAAGCTAGAAGCCGAGTTCTGGCAATTAAAGATGGAAGGATCTGACATTGAAGCTTACACTACTAGGTCTCATGAGCTGGCTACACTCTGTCCTGGCATGGTTGACCCGCCGAGCCGACGAATTGAGCTCTACTTACGTGGGTTGGTGCCGGAAATTCAAAGTATGGTGACCGCTGCAAATCTTCCTACTATTCAACAGGTCATTCGATTGGCTCATAAACTCACCGATCAGGCAGTGGAGCAAGGGAAGTTACCTAAGCGGGGCGCTGTGACAAGCATGCCCGACAATAAACGCAAGTGGGAAAGTAATGCCAGCAAGGGATCGACGTCTGGTAGTCAACCTCAGCAACAACAGCCTCAACAACAACAGCAATAAAGGAGGTTTGATAACAACCGCAACTTCAACCAATCGTCTGCCCCAACTCAAGGACCCGGTGGTTATGCGGGGAAAAGCCCCAAATGCAACCGATGCAACTATCACCACACTGGCAGGTGTGACAGCTTTCGATGCCAGCGTTGCGGGAAGGTTGGACACGCGGCAAAGGATTGTCGTGGGGAGTTGATGAAGAAGCCCCAGCAGCCTCAGCAGTCCCAGCGGCCCCATGAAACGCCAAAGGGTTGCTTTGAATGTGGAAAAGAGGGGTATTACAAGAGAAATTGCCCTCAATTAAAAAGAAATGATAATAGCAATGGAAATGGTGGTAATAACAATAATGGGGGCAATGGTGACAATAATGGTGGCGACAATGGTGGAGCAAAAGGGAGAGCCTTTGTCATGGAATCAGGTGAGGCTCTAAACGATCCTACTACTGTTACTGGTAAATTTCCTATTAATGGTCGTTTTGCTTCTGTACTGTTTGATACTGGAGCCAATAGGAGTTTTATTTCTACTAAATTCTGTAGTCTCCTAAGTGATATGCCTTCTGCGTTGGACTTTAAGTATACCGTAGAATTAGCTGATGGTAAGCAAATCTCCGTTACGCATATCCTTAAGGGTTGTAAGATAGAACTCGCTGGTCATACCTTTGATATCGATCTCATGCCTATTACACTTGGGAGTTTTGACGTGGTCGTGGGTATGGATTGGCTGTCTGAGAAGCAGGCAGAAGTCATATGCCATGAGAAGGTTATTCGCATTCCTCTAAAGGAGGGAGAGATTCTCTCAGTTAAGGGCGAGAAGAGTGGTGCAGTGATAGGCATCATATCTCTTATGAAAGCGCAGAAGTGGCTACGCAAGGGTCACTTAGCCATATTAACCCTTGTGACCGATAAACAACAAGAAGAGAAGAAGATAGAGAATATCCCGGTAGTTCGCGACTTTCCAAAGGTGTTTCCAGAGGATCCGCCTGGACTACCACCTCATCGTTAGGGAATGACCTCATTACATTTCTTTGTCCAATTTAGTATTCCATGGATATGGAAGTGGATTCCAGAAATTGGTTATACCAGTGAAAATATTTTTTGTCTAAAAAGGACATATATGACGAAATTCTGGAAGAAGATGATGGAAAAAGAAGAAGGCAAAATTAAATGCCAGGACATATTGAATCAAATCCAACAAACAATCGATTCTTATAAAATACAGCAGGAAAACCAGCAACAAAGAGAGGCCCCTAGCCCATTTCAACATATTGTTAAAAAGATTCAGATGATTAAAGGAAATGATAATATCAACCAAGAAGAATTAATGAGTTACTATCTTGAGGAAATAAAGAAGGATATAGTAAAAAATTTTAAAAAGGAGAAATCTCCTTCAAAAATGTCTATATCAGACTCTTCTCAAATTGGGAAGAGACTCAAGAAGATCTTCAACAAGATAGCCAAAAAGATGAAATCTTCGATGAAGAAGCCTATGAGCGAATAATGGCAGAACTAGACAAAGAGTTTGCACCAGTTTATACTGGTAAATCAAAGAAACAATTATTACAATACGTCCCACATAATGAAAAGAGGCACCAATAATTCAAAAAGATGATGAGACCTGCCGGACAAAATTTGTCGTAAAGCTGCATTATTGTAGCCTACTTTAATAATTGTATTTACTTTAATAATTTTATCACTTTATTCGTGTCATACACGATATGCGAATATTCGCAGAAATATTCGGAGCCAAAACCCCTATAAAAAGGGCCATATGTTAGTAGGAAAGGCATCCGAAAAATTTTCTCTTTCTCTCCTTCTTGTAAACATTCTTGTAATATATTGAAGTTAAAAGTTTGAAGTCTGAAGAAAAGCTCTTAATTCTTGCTTGTATATACTGGTAATTTTTCTATTCTCATCTATATTTATTGATGATTGCCTCAATAAGAGGCTAAACACATAAGTATTAAAACATCACCAAGCTCAACAGACTATTATGGTTTAAAAAAAAAAGAAGTCCCAACAAAAGTAAAAATTTAAGGGAAGTATGGGGAAAAGGTTATAGCCCATCTAAGATGTTAGTGTGGTGGTCGACCGCTTGGGGACCCGTTTTAGCCGAGAAGCCAAAAGGGCGTGGTGGCGTTTTAGGGTCTGACCTTTACTGATCACATACTAGCATCCTGGAAAATGGCTATGTAAAATCGCCTCTAACACCCAAACATCCTTCTAAATCCTTATCCTTGTTAAGGCTTTTATATTTTACTTTTAAATTTTTATATGGTTTTTACTCTTTTCCCATAAGGTCCTGCCCCCCTTATGGTATCAGAGCCATGATATTCAGTTGAGCCATGTGTAGATGTTTTAACACTTAATCTATTAAATTCAAAAGAATATATTAAGAACAGAAGATACTGTTAAAAACAGTATTGAAGAAGAATATGATATTCCACACAATTTAGAATTATTAAATAAATGGACAATTCCAAAAATTGATTACAAAGTAATTTACAAATTGGGTACTTTTGAGAAATTAGGTATCAAACAAGTTGTTAAAACAACTGAAGAAATATTTTCTTTAAATAAAGATGAGATGGTAGTAAAAATACTATCAAATAGAGATTTAGGCAAACATAAAAAAGACTATAAATTTATCCATATTGGATTAGTTCAAATTGTTTTTAAACCTTTAACACTTGAAGGTTTGCCAGAAAGTTTCATAGCAGCTCTTAGAGATGCTAGAAACTTAAATTGGAAACAATCCCTAATGGGAATAATTCAATCAAGTCTGGCATATGGTCCAGTTTATTTTAATGTTTATCCTAATTTACAATTGTCTTTATCTGATATTAATATAATAGATGCTTTGACATTAAATGTGAAAACAAATGGTTATAACTATGCCTCAGGGTCAGAAGTAATATGTGTTTGCTATAGGATCTATTATAAACCTTTGTTTACTTTAAATTCAAATTGTAGAATGGTAGATAAACCATTAAATAAAACTATATATATATATATATATATATATATATATATACACTAGTGTGTGAACTCGCGCTTTGCCGCGGGTTGTTAAAATTAAAGCACTTGATTTCGATTACTTGTACATTAGTATTCAATCCGTAGATATGGATAAAAATTATATTGACAACTCTGTTTTGAAAAAAAATTCATGTCGTAATGTTGATATAATTTAGCACATCATAATGAAAAATTTAGATTTTATAAACCATCATATTTTTATGATTATAAAAGAAGCGATATAAGATTCAAAACCTTGAACCAGTTAACACTTGATTTCGCTTACTTGTACGTTAGTATTCAATCCGTAAATACGGATAAAAATTTTATTGACAACTCTATTTTGGAAAAAAAAAATAATGTCGAAACGTTGATATAATTTAACACATCATAATGAAAAATTTAGATTTTATAAACCATCATATTTTTATGATTATAAAAAAAACGATATAAGATTCAAAACCTTGAACCAGTTTTGAGAGCTTGTATATTTTTAGTTTGATTATATGTATATGATTACACATTATTACTTATTGTTAAAATTGTTTTTATTTTGTAAATAAATATTATAATTACTTTAAATACTATAACTATTATTATTGTTGTTGTTGTTGTTGTTGTTGTTATTTTTAAATTCAATGAATTCATATGGAGTAAAAAATTTAATTATAATTTATCATAATATTACCATACTAACCCTATATGTGTCTTGAGGTCAAGATAAAATTATTATTTTGACATCCTAAAATGCTTTATAAATATTATATATATATATATATATATATATATATATATATATATATATATATATTCATTATTGCTTTCTATATGTTATGTATAATGAATTGGCTCGTGTGATGCGTGGGTGCTACTGAGTATCTTTTTCGACCAGCCTTAAATACTTATTATTATTATTATTATTATTATTATTATTATTATTATTATTATTATTATTATTATTATTATTATTATTATTATTATTATTATTTTTATTATTATTATTATAACTATGTAAATATTTGGTAAATAGTATTTAGTTATTGATATAATACTTAACTTAAATAGGAAAAATATAAATAAAAAATATAATATAATGTTAATTTAAATTATTATAAATAAAGTAATACTTAATATAGTGAATTTAATCATATGCATTAACTCATATATTAATTAGAATAAGTTTATTAAATGAGAACAATTTAGGAACACTTGCATAAAACATTTGTATCATATGCTTAAATAGTTGTTCTAGGTGTCTTACAAAAATAAAAAATTACAAATCTACCCATAGGTTTTGTATTATATAGTAGTAGTGATATATATATATATATATATATATATATATATATATATATATATGGCTGGCAATTAATCACATTCATGACGCACTAATACTACAAGAATAATAAATGTCACTGGTGGATCATCGAAAAATCACATCCATCGGTAATCATCGATTATATCATTAGTTTTGTAGTGGGATTCTAGATTCATCAATGACTAGAGCTATGAGGAAACAAAAGGAAAACATGTTAGTTTAGAATTTTCGGAAGCATAAATTGTATGAAATAATGAACTTATGACCGTTTACATAGTGCAAGATAGCGGAAAGTTTTCGCACCTTGCAGATATGTAAATTGGTTGAAAACAAAACAGGTCTATTTTTGTTTTTTAATTATAAAATCAATATGAGGTTTACAAAATGGATTAACGTGTCCACACGCGTACGTGAACTTCTTCTTATTTGTTGTTTGTAAATATATTACAAATAAACAAAAAATAATCTTTATATCAAGTTGATCCTCTTTTATTGGATGACTTAAATATGTTAGGTCGAACGTGAATTTGAACACTAAAATTATCTATCAAAATAGAAAACTGACGCACGAAATAAATAAAGATTTTTAAATTGGGGAAAATCATTGCCTTCAAAATTAAGGCCCTAAATGATGGATTTCGGGTTTCATAGCTAGAAAAACCCTCTAAAAATGTTCGCTACACCATTTGGCTTGTCAAGATCTTTCCATCCACTAGTTATAGACTCAGTAATCCCAACGCAACCTAAGTTACACTTTTTTAAATTGAACACTTTTCTACCGATATTGAATTTGTCTAGCTTGTCTAGATATGAATATGCCAACTCATGGATCTATTGCAAGTCAAATATCCCTTTTTTCTAAAAAAAAAGTATCCTTTGTTTGAAAAAAAATTATCTTGCTTCTCAGATAAATATAAACAAATGACGTTTAAATTTTATAACATCATATTCCACATGTTAAAAACTCTATATTTCATCATTCCATCAAAACACATTTGCTTTACAATTCTAAATCGTATTATAAATATTCAAACAACTCTGAAACCGTCGGATAAAAGTGATGTAACGTACAAAGCAAGCATACTAACAATGTAACAATTATAGTTAAGGATCTTGTGATCTTGAAATTGTCGACTTGTCATCTTTAGAACAATTAAAATCAGATAAAAGCATCGACAGACGTGTTAATCACAAATTAAAGCTCTTGAATAAGCTTAACACGTCATAAACGTGTATAGATCTATACCACATCATAGATGTATTTGAACAAAAACGTATAATGATAATATGGTACCACTCTAATATATAATTAATCATAATCATTGGTCCAATAATGGCATGTGATTTGGTTCTCTTTATCGTGAATCAACTAAGTCATTAAGTTAGAAGATAACAGTCCACATTATGTGCATTTTGAAGTCAACTCAAAAAACCAATAATTCAAACATAGACCAAGGGCTATATTGACTTTTTAGCTTTACCATTAAATGATCTTAAAGCTTCTCCAACTCAGCTAATAGAGACTTGTTAGTTGTTAGTTTGTTACACTTACACCTTAAGTCTTAACCACCATACCTTTTGAGAACTAAATTAGTTATTTAATTTAATGAAATTAATTTTTTACTTGATCGACTTACTCTACTTATTTGTATTTTACAAGATTTGATATTATATTGAAAAGTATATTACTTGACTATCGGTATGTGTCCTTGACAACAAACGAAATCCAATTAGTTGTTGGATCTAATATCTTAAAATATGTATGTTCAAATCAAATAATGGATATTTCCTTGTTTGTTTTGAGAAAAAAAAAATCCAATATCAATTTTGTTGGATGATAAAAAATCAGGAGTGTCGGGTTTCTTCTGTAATCCAATGAGCCGACTAGAAAATAACTGATTTTATCTATCTGCCAAATAAATCTTCTTAACATAAGGTCCGATTGTGTTTCCAGTTGCATAGTAATCTGGTGAATAGACTAAAAAATAATTGATTTTATCTTCCTATTGTGTTTCAAGTTGCATATGTATGTCATGTGTTGTCGGGGTATACTACTAGAAAACTAGTTATTTTATGACATTTTGATCATAAAATAGTCACATATGGCTATTTGCGCCATGAGTAATCTTATTTTACAACCATATTGCCATTGTTTTTTGCGACCGTTAGTTTGGTTTACGTATATATGGGTTTCCTTGATTATTTTAGATTTTAAGGCACACACGTTGTGCCTATCCGTTTTTCAAACGTTATCTGCTCAAGTTGATATTTATCCTCTCGTTGAAGTGGATAGAACGGTCTCATTCCAACGTTTTCATTACTTTTTTGTTGAATATATAAAATTATGCTTAAGATATATTTGAAAGTAAAATAAATGGTGTTTCGAAGAAGTTTTGAATTAACAAAACGGTTTCATCCATGTTTCCGTTCTAAAACCATTGACTATTTAGTTTTATTTGTATACGTTTAAGTAAAGATTAGTGGTTTAATTATAAATAAATCAATATTCCATATAAAATAATATTATATGTCCCCATCATCTCACACGTTATTTGAACTCTTCTTCAATATTAAATAATAATTTACATTATCATCAGGAATAAATAAATAATTGAATAGTGAACACTCTATCTCAAGTAAAAATCAACTAAAATATGTAATTAATTTACATATAGAAAAGGAAATATGAATGGGAAAAGTTCGATTTAATAACAATAAGTACTTCAAAAATTCATCATAAACATAATTCAATTGTGGTTGGGACTACCAATCCCAACTGATACTCTAAATCGTTCTCCGAAGGAGTCAAGTTTAGATCCAAACCGAAAACCCTTCGACCATTAACTTTTTTCACTATAGAATTAGAAGAACCAACGGGTACAAAAGATTGGTTCTCGTTAGTTGTCACAGCCCTATGTCTTCTCATGTGTCCACCCAAGGCTTGCCCTATGGGAAACTCTAGCCCGCATATCGAGCACTCATGCGATTTAGGCTTCATTGGAACCTTGGTGCTTTGAGTTAAGTCACCATCATTATTGAGTCGCGACTTCTTGTGGCTAGCCCTATGCCCACCTAGTGCTTGGAAAGATGGGAACTGACGGTTACATGTTTTACACTCAAATACTCGGCCTGGCGTGTTGTCATATGGCTCGTTGCTAGATGGACCCTGTGAAAGTAGCATCAAGCAATTCGCCATGCTGGTTATCGTTGCGTCTAGCTCTGCTTCTCTTGATCTTTTCATCTGTAGAAACATCATTCGCGTATTTTTTTCGTGCTTTTTCTTGGAAATACAAAGACAAAACCTCAAAACTACAAAGATTTCTTGACGGGGTTGCTTGTGTGAAAAAAAGTGTAGTTTTGTATTCAAATGGAAGTGAATTCGAATGAGATAAGAGATGTGTGAGGATGGAGTATTTATAGGTGACAACTCTTGGACTTCTTTTAAGTTTGATTAAAGAGTGTGGATGAAGAAAGTGACACGTAGTTGCTTGTGGGAATAGTAAAGATGAGTTGAACATGGAGAGGTGATGCGAGTAATAAATAAAAGTTTGAGGGGTGTAGAGTGTAGAAGTGAGATAATAGTGGTATGAAAGTGAAAAAGAAGTGAGAGGCTAGATACGTAAGCCTGACAAAAGGAACCGCAAATCTTGGAGCCGCCAAAAATTCAACAGATGACAAAAGTCGGTCTTGTACGGATTCTAGAGAGTCACATGTGGAAATATCTGGAAATTGAGATTTTTCTTTTCTTTTTTTTTTTTTATGAAAGGCAGAATGCATTAAAATAGCCTATCAAGCAAGATGCTGGGCAAGACTAAAGACATCAGAATAAAAAACAAAAACATAATACAGTAAAAAAAAAAAAAACTTTAAGATCATTTCCAATGGTGTGTTTTTAAGGGTTTTTAGAGGTGAGAAAGTGTGAGGTGGAAGAGAGAGATGATGAGGTGAATGATAGAAGGTGGGTAAAATGTTTATGTGTATGAACTTGAAAAAACATGTATGTGAGAAGAAAGGGAAGAAAGAGGAGAGAGAAGAGATAATGTAGTTTTTGAGTATGTGAATGAACAAGAGAGAGAAAATAAGAGGCAGATGCTACTTACTCATGTTTTTACGTCATCTATTGGTGATGCTCTAATAAGAAAATGAACACCAAACCATGTTAAGGATATATATAAAAAAGTTTACATATGGGGGAACTTGATATATATATATAAATTTAAACTATCGTACCAAATATTCTACTGATGAAAAAAAGAGCGCCCCCCCCCCCCCCCCCCCCGGCCCATACATCGGGCACACTTTGATGATATGGTATAAAGGAATGACTCCTATTAGAATTATGAATGCATGATATCACATTGAGCCATAATTGTTATGAATCAAATTTAAGCCTCCAAAATCAATTTGTTATGAGGCACAAATTAAGGGAATTTAGCAAAGCCAATACCAGCCACAATAGACCCAGGTACGAGAAAGGAATTGTACTTATTTTTCACTAGGCTTTTGAGGCCAATTCAGCCACAATAGATTCTATTACAAGTATCCCCACAAGATTACATTTTAAAGGGTTACTGATGATAAGAAAAACACCTCGATCATAAGTCTTGTAAAATTCATAAAATTTGTATTCAGCCATTCACCGAGTATAATGACAACGTCTGCAAACAAAATTTCAAGAGCAGCCTCATCAATTCCGGCTTTTGATAACCATGAAGAAGAAATTAAATTCAAATGGTTTGGGTCTTACGTTTACCTCCGAACTGAGCAATGTAACCGGGCTCTGATCAGAATTTTTCCTAGGCGAAGCGATGAGAATAGCATCCGACCACGTGTTAACAAAGTCATTGCATACCGACTCGCAGTTTATTTTACTAGCCTTAAGCCCATAATCACTCATATATGTGAATTTTGAACCACTTATATTTTGTTTAGCAAGATTTGCGTTATATATGAATTCAGTGAAAGATTTTGCCCCAAAGGAATTGTAATCGAGTCTAAACGTTCAGAATGATACCTCACCTTATTGAAGTCACCTAGAAGAATCTACATGCCATCATAGCTCTCCTTTGTTTTTGTCAAAAATTAATAGCATAGTACTTTCTAAGAGTTGAGGTCACGTGGAGCATATATATATTTACGATGTTTACGAACCATTGCCGTAGAGATGATCATTAGGAACTACTATATAACCACTAAAAAATACCGTTGGCAGCATTTTAAAATATGATAATTGTTATAAATACATACTACTTTAGGTCAATCCCAATGTTTATCGGTTTTAGGATTTGATTATTATATGTAAATACTAGTTTTAGTAAACTCGTGTATTACACGGGTTGAAAAATAAAATAAAAAATTTTATTAATTATTAAACGATAATTTAAAATAATATATGATTAAAATTATGTATGAGTGAGGACTATAAGTAATAAAATAATGATATCAACTCTTAAAATTTTTATTTTTAAACTGTTTTTGGTTTTTTTTTTAAATAATCAATTTGTTTCAAAAGAAACAATTTTAAAAATATATTTTTTAAAATTTTCTTATATAGCTCCGAATTTTAATTATTTTTAGTTTATAAAAATTTTTCTTTTTAAAAATATAAAATTTAAAATATTTCATATTTTTAAAAAATTTTAATGTTTTGAAAAATGTTCTTATGTTAAAAAAATTATTTCTCTAAAAATAACATTAATCAAAAGATCTTTTTTTTAATTTATTAAAAAACAATTTTTAATCTAAATAAAATAAAATAATATTATTAGTAATTAGTGTAATTATTTAATAGAAAGAGAAGTGGAAAAATTTTAGGAAGAAAGAGTGTGAAAATAACATTAATAAAAAAACATCTTTTCTAATTTATTAAAAAATTATTTGTACTCTAAAAAATAATTAAAACTATTTAATATTTTTTAATTTAGGTAATTATTTAAGAGAAGAGAGAGGCGGGAAAAAAAAACTTAGGGGGCCTACAAATGTGACAAGTGTCCTCCCAATCCATAGAAATGTGACAAGTGTTAACCCTAATCCATAGAATTTAATTTCCCCTCTCTATTTTTTCATTTCTTTCTCTTATTTATAATACGTTATAATAACGAAATTGCTTTCTGCAAACTTTTTAACACTATAAATAAACATATTTTGTCATATTTTTACACCCAAAAATTTCTTCTTACTATTTTATAATATATTTTTACTCAAATGCATCTTAGAAATAAACAAAATTCAGCCCGAGAATCAAGCAAACTGAAGGGCGGGCTGTGATTTTTTATGCTCTTTTTTTTATTTTATAATGTTCATTTAGTTTCATAATTATAGGTTTTTTATTATTGATTTTCTAATTCTATTTATTTTTAATTAATGAATACGTAAAATTTTTTAAAATATAAAATTTAAATTTTATTTAAAACTAGGTTTTTCTAATTCTTGCATTGCGCTGTAAATTATATCATAATCCAAAATATCAAAATGTGAATACAACAACATGATACGACAGACATTGTATGTGACATGATAACGTATAAACTAATAATCGATTCGATTTGTCTTCTGACTTAATTAACGTCGAATCATAAACTAACTTGAATTTATACCGCTGAACGAAAACGTGTTATACCTAACCCGACTATTTTCCAAACAAAATTATGTCAAAACATAGTCCAACTCAAAACGTACATAAAAAACACGTGCAGTTGCGCCGTAAGCGGTGGGATAAAGTGTAAATAAGGATAGTCCCAACTCGTTTCCGAACTAAATTTACGTTAAAATATAGAGTAACTTAGATTTATACCTTCAAATAAAAACATTTTATATTTGACACAGCTCATTACAGAACAAATTTTACATCAAAGTATAGGCGAACGTTGACACATAGATCGTCTCAAAGCGTATATAAAAATATGCACATAAACGTTTTATATTTAACCCGAAGTAAACCCAAAACTTTAGAAATTTAAGGGGTTAAAATGACATTGTACAAAGTTTTTGAAGATGTCAAAGTTGACCAGCTAAAACTTTTAATAAACATTCAATAACAAATTACATTTACTTTAAAACATAAAGTAACTCGGATTTATGCTATTGAAAAAAAACGTTTTATATTTGACCCCACTTATTTCAGAATAAATTTTACGTCAAAACGTAAGTGAACGCTGAAACATAGATTAAAATCATCTCGACTCATTTTCGAACTAAATTTACATTGAAATGGAGAGTAACTCACATTTATAACGTCGAATGAAACATTTTAGAATTGACCTTACTCATCTCTAAACAAATTTATGTCAAAATATAAACGAGCGTCAAGATGTAGAAAATCTCAAAACGTATATGAAAATAAGTATGGAAATATTGTATATTTCACCTGACTCGTACCGACTCGTAAATAACAATACAAACGTTAGAAATTAGTTTGTTTATAAAAATTGCACCGGGAAAATCTTGAACTTTAGAAATCTAAAGGGTTAGATTCGAATTTAACAAACATGCAATAAACAAATATTATATTTAATAAAACAACAATATTTTATATGTAATAAAACAATAATATTATAATTAATAAATACATTAATTCTTTTAAAATATAAAATTTAAATTTTATTTAAAATATTAAGGTGCTAAGTGGGTTGAAAAATAAGTGATTTAAGACATGAAGGTAGTAGAAGGATCAAATGAGTTGACAAGATGTGAGTGGATGAGGTTGAATCTTCATGAGGGTTGATAAAAGGTTGTCTCGTCCACCCCTGCTTCATATTTTCACAAAATAGTTTAAAAATTTTCATCTCATCCTCATACCTTATATTGTTTAGAGTATTCATACTAGATTTTTTAACTTTATTTTTGTAATTATACTAAAAAAGCACAACTTTTTCTCATTTTTTTAGTGATTTCTCAAATATGCAAATTGAATAGTAACTTTTCTTTTTACTCCACTCACACCCATTTACAACCATTACTTAAAATATAAGAAATACACTTATATAAATATGAAAAAACCTACTATGAATGATTTAAGGGAAATTAAACTTATCCTCATATTTTGAGGGTCATATTCATCTCCCATATATATATTATTTTATATATTGTTAATAAAAAATAAAAAAGAATTAAAAAATAGTATTTAACTAGCCATAAAAATGAGAAATGAGATGTAAAAAAATTTAGAAAAATATGAGATAAATTTAAAAAAAAATGTTACTTTTAGTTAAAACTTCAAAGACTACTCCTATAAGAATCCTGGTGATGAGTTTGACCCTTGTCAGACGGTTTTAAGAGGGAGAGATGCATTCGATTAAGTTATGAATTAAAAAGTAAAATAAAAAAAAATAAGTGATAAACTGTTTGGTTTTAGAGCGATAAAGAGCCTTAGGGGACGTTTGGTTCACAGAATTTTTAGGAATTGAAATTGAAATTGGAAAATTTTCCATTCAAAATCATGTTTGGTTGGTCAACGGATAGAATTGAAAATTTTTCCCTCATTAATTGGAATTCACATTCCTTCCACTTACCTATGCAATGTTTAACAATCCAATGGAATGTTCAAAACTAAAATTCCAATTTCACTCAAAATTGACCAATCAAACACGTTGTCAACTTCAACAACATTCCAATTTCATTTCCAATTCCAATTCTTTTGCAAAACATTCTGCAAACCAAACAATCCCTTACTCTCTTATAGAAATAGCCGTCTTTGTAACTCACTAATTTTAGACTTATCTCTAATTTACTTTTAGCTCTACAAAGAGCCTCCTCTCCTCAGAGAGATTGTATCTATTTTATCAAACTAGAAACTCATAATCTCATATATAATACTCGAAATCATTAGATTGATCTTAGATTGAGTAGCAATAGTGTCTGAAACCTCTGAAACATTATAACTGCTTCATATTAAAACCCAAGTTTTCTTTAATTATTCTAACGGGATTAATCGTCTGTTAGCGTCAATCCTGACATGATCGTTTGGGGCAACTGCTGATGCCATGTTAAATGACTTTGAGAAAGGAAAGAGAAAGTAATAGGTGAAAAAACTAGATAAAAATCGTTGGTACCGTCACCAGAGTAAAAGATGTTATATAAATAATCTCTTGAGGAGAAACCGTATGGATCTCAATTGAATATTTATGCTGAGGGTTAGACTAAAATATTGCTACTTTTGACAAATTGCATAACTTATTTATGTCATTTATTGTTTTTATACGGTACTATGGTTCCATTCATGATATCATCAAAGATTCATTATTTGTTATTGCAAATATAACCCCGTCTTTAACCAGTCTAGTTGAACAAAACATGATTAATTGATAAAAATTGTAAAAACAAACAAAACATCTTATTTAATCCTCTAAAACCAATTGAAAAACCTTACCCTAATAATCTCCAAAAAATAATAAAATCAAATTACTACTTGTTCTGATAACCAGAAAGTAAACCTCAAAAGATATCATCAATAATCCGCCACAGGAAGTTGATCGGATTCACCTATGAAGATATTGTCATATATAAGTGCTGCAATGGTTGCACCGAGAAAAGGACCGGCCCAATAGACCCAATGGTTGTCCCATGCCCCGCTCACGACGGCTGGACCAAAGCAGACCGCTGGGTTCATTGATGCACCATCAAACGCACCACCAACTAAAATGTTGGCACCCACGATCCAAGCAATCGCCATTGGTGCAAGCATGCCGATATTACCCTTCTTTGGGTCCACTGCAGTGGCATAAACTGTGTATACTAGACCAAACGTCATCACAATCTCCAACACAAGTGCATTTGCAACGGACACATCCTTTGATAACCCAAAGGCCGCCGTTTCCTACAATTTCATTTTACACTTTTAGTTTTAGCTTATCAATAATATATAATATCTTAATATCTTACGTTTATTGCTTTACAGAAATCATATTTACTATATTGTTTTGGTGCTTCTAAGATCTTACCATCCCGCCGGTGGCGTAACGTAGAAGCACGCACGCAACAACGGACCCCACCAACTGACCAATCCAATACACAATGGCATTAAGGAACGATATATAGCCGCCTACGAACGAAGCGAAAGTGACAGCTGGATTCACGTGACCACCCGAAGCGTTTGCACTGATCGCCACCGCGGCAAACAAGGCGAACCCATGGCTTATCGCCGCCGCCACTAGTCCCACCGGTGTGGTTGGTGCACCATATGTCAATTTACCTGATTCAAAACAAAAACAATATTGAATGTTAAGACATCAAAAGTTATAGAAAAAATAATAAGACCACAGGCGGTGGCAGCCAGAAGGGAATGGATAATTCCCAGCCCTGGGTGAAAACACCACCCCTCAATTCTGGTGAAAAAATTAAAGTCCCACCCAGTGAAAAAACCTACGCATCACCGTCCAGTTTCTCTTATTTTCTGGGTCAAACTGGGAAACTGGTAAAATTTAAAAAAAAAAAATCTGACGTGACGCTAATGTGTCACTCGGGAACAAACAGGAAAAAACAAGACATGAGCGGTAACATACCGTAAGCCATGCCGGAGCCCTCGCCGGCGAAGACGAAAATGAGGGTGGAGATGAATTCCGATAAGCCGGCTTTGAGGGTGTCAGGGTGGCTGACCTCCGCCGGAGATCCGATGGTAATTCTGTAAATAGGCATGTTTTTGGGGGCAATTAAATTGATGTCGGAAGATAATTGGTTTTGAAGTTTTGGTAGTTGATTTAGTTGGGGGTGTATGTTTAATGTTTTGTTAAAGAGTAGCGTGTGTTATAAATATGTGCTGAGATAACGGCCGATGAACCGGTATTACAGGTGGCCGATTAATTTGCAAGTCCGGTTAAGTAGCGGCTCGATGGGGTTAAGTGGAGATGGTGTATGGTGAATATTAATTGAGCTGGTGGTGACTCACAATATTAATTATTTAATTATTTAATTAGTTTATTTTCAGACCAAAATTATCATGTGGTATTTCTTGGATAGCGGTTTGAATTATGTATACAAAATTAATAATAAGCTAAGATAGAAAGAGTTCTACAATGAGAATGATTTTCCATATAGATTCTTAGTGAAATACACCAACGAGTTTTGTATGTAGGGGTTGAACCATTATAATGATCCGGATGCAAAATGCAACAATGCATGAAAGAGTACATCAATTTGTGGTTATAAGCGTCGACGGTTACACATTTATATCTATAAGAAAATTTTTACGGGAATGCTATCGGCAATAATTTACTTAATACTAGTGTCTTATCTTTTTAAGAGTTGTTTATTTTTCGATAGTCACACTTGGTGTTCATCGCTTGTTGATAGACGATTCCCATTCTTAAACAGTTGCCACTAACACTCAATTGCTACTAAAATATGGATCATAGTTACCACCGATGATAGTAATTATTAGTTCTTTGAGATCAAAATTCATCAAAAGAAGCAAACATGAACCAATCAAAAGAAGCAAACATGAACCAACTTCAAGTGAGCAACGAAAAGCGAGAGAAAACAAAGTGGAAGTAACTATAGTTTGATCCACTAAATCCAACTTAAGATTTTGATTTAGGATGGTACATGATTTTGGATAATTGATATTTATCCTCTTTAAAAAGTGGTTCTCGCGGTCTTTGAACTCATGTGATGGTTTTAGACCTAGAACCAACCCGGAACCATAAATAAAATTTCCAAGCCCACAAATCATAACAATATTTGGTTTTAGCATGTTATGGTGAAAATCTTCAATTCTCACAAGTCGCAATTACCACTTATGACCTGTAAGTTGCTTAGTCGAAAAAAGCCGATGAACATCTATTGAAAATGTAACTTTAGTTTTATTTCCCCTTCTAATAGCTTAAGAGTTTTTACCTATTAAACAACCAAATTCTACTACTTTACCCAATGGCAATGGCTATGTTGTTCAGGTCACTTACGAATTACAATAGAAGTGTTTACATCATACCTGACGATTAACATAATGTTTGTTAGTACATTATGTACTCCTACTTAAATGTTATGTTGCATTCAAACACACCAGTTTGTTGTTTTTTTTTTTTTTTTTTTTTTGTTGCAGGGCCCTTCAACAAAAAGACCTTAGGATTTTGGTACATATTGACCCAGTCATCAATCTTCCATAATCAAGAAAGCATCCTCTCAATTCCTATGTTGTTTTCAGCTCAGCAAGAACATAATTGTAATTCTATAAACTCTTTCTCCTATTGTTTCACGCCATTTCGTTTAATAAATTGCATCAGCTAAATGCGAATAAGTAACCTGATTGTTGCATGTGTCCTTGCCTCTCTGCTTGTACTAAGGTAGATGTAAACTTCACAAAGCTTAAAAAGCTTATATTAACAATCAGTCCAACAAAACTAGTACGAGAGAAAACGTGTTACAAAGATGTCAACATATTGCTTAGGTACCCGTGAAAAAGCTCGGCACATCAGTTTAAATAGCAAAAACAAGCAATATGTGGGTATAAATTGAAACTATGGTATAAACTCCAAGACAAACAATTAATTAAAGCAGCTCCATTAGCAAAGTTGGTTCCAAATTGAAAGCAATGGTATTAAACTTGTGAAGTACTATTTAAGACAATAAAACTAACAAAACTGCAACAGTGTGCATACATTCCAACTTTAAAATGAAGAGACTTTTTTACCTTAGATTATTCCAATCTTGTTTGCAACATCCAAAGCATCATAGTCAGGGGTTAACCGAACATAAGCTTTCTTGGTTCCATCAGGTCTGAACCACAAAGAAAAATAACCAACAAATCATTTTGTTAAACAGTAATCATGAAAGTGAATTTAAGAAATGCTTGAAAGAACACAGGTAAAAGAAGTGAAAATTGTCCGAATTGGTACTTTAATGCATAAAATTTCTAGATTTGGCAAATCAATTACAAATTAAGGAATTCTATGATAAAAAAAAACTACACAAAAAATGTTGCGGGTCAACCAAACCTGACCAAAACAAACCATTTGACCCTTAACAAGCCAACCCACTAGCTTTTGCCGCCTCTAGTTACTAAACGTGAGATGTATAACTTTTTTGAAAACGTTACCTGATCAAAGTATTGACTTTCTTGGTCTGAATGTCATACATCTTCTTTACTGCAGCTTTGATCTTCTTCTTGTCAGCCCGGATATCAACAATGAAAACCAGAGTGTTGTTGTCTTCAATCTTCTTCATTGCAGATTCTGTAGTCAATGGGTATTTGAGAATCTGATAGTGGTCAAGCTTGTTTCTTGGAGGGGCACTGATACGAGGATATTTGGGATTTCTATCAGTCTTCAATGTCTTTGGACGATGAAAGGTAACCTTGGTGCGGATCTTCTTAGCCTTCTTCTTAAAAGTTGAACCAGACTTCACAGCCTTTGCGGTCTTCAGGGCCTGAGCCTTGGCGTCACCTTTCTTTGCAACACCAGCTGTAACAAGAATCAAAATATGCAAATTCAAAACATGCCAATAATAATACTGTAGTTGCTAAATTCAATCAAAAATCTTTCCAGTTCTAGTTATTGCTCTAATCAAATAAGCCTACTTCCTATAATAGAAAGTGTCAACTTTACAATTTCATTCTATATTTTTATAAAAAGAGTCCAGATGTCGCATATCTCTACTAATAAAAAATAAAAGCTAATTGGTAGGGATAATTATGGTCAATTGCAGACAGTTTTGACAAAAGTTATAAGCTAAAAAGCTAACTACAGTTTCAGAATACAGCAACTTAACAAACTGGGTTGATGGGTCAATTGGCTCATTGTCCCAGCCAAAACAGTTGAGTTTGGCAGTTTAGCAGTTTGAGCCCGGTTATAACCTTTAAACTCCTCAGGGGCTGTTTGGTAGTCTCTTAATGATCATTAAAAAGCTATCTCTTAATGGTTCATAACCTCTTAATGGTTAAGAGGTAACCACAATTTTACCTCTTAACTATTCAAACTTAAGGCTACCTCTTAATCATTAAGATGTTATGAATCATTTCAATTATTTTAACATGATACCATGAATTATGAATATTAAAATATACATAACTGCATACTACAAAATATGACAAAATAAAAATTAAAAATAAAAAATTAAAAAAGAAAAGCAAAGGTTTACCTAGCTCTTACAAGTTACAAACCATTAACCCCAAAAACCCTTAAATTGTATAAATCTCAAAAGGCTAAAATGTTCCAAATTTATGAACACGCTACTAATTAGCATCTAAAAATTAGAATAATAAATTATAATTTTGTATTTGTAACCTAACAATCTCAAATTAATGCCAAGAGAAAACAACTAAACTGAAATTATGTTAGCTAAACGCAAAACCAAAGGTAAAGGTAACAACACGAGTCCAGAAACTTATAAACCCTAAGCTATTGAACATACAGAACAACATTAATTGAGCAAAATCAGCCTAATATAAGATCATAAATCTGCTAGAACTAGAAATAAAATGCTAACCTTTAGCAGGCGCCATTGTTGACCGAACCTACGCCAATCGATTAACTGAAAATCACAAAACAAATTCATCAAAATCATGTAAAATTGCAAAGCGATTAAAAACAAACAAATAAAAGGATATTAAAACTAAGAAGATGGAGTCCAAAACGTACGAGTTGAAATGAGAAATTGCAGCAGATAACTAGGGTTTCAACATATGATATTGAGATTTATATGAGTTGGATCAGCTAATATCAACTGGCTGGGCCCGGAATGGGCCAAAACATGCACCTTTTGGGCTCTTGTCTCATCTACTCTGACGACAAATAAGCCCATTGTTACTTTAGCTGAATTTTTTTCAACCATGTTTATCGGTTTATATGGAGGTGAGCAAGAACTGATTCTTTTCAATCAAAACTGTTAGAATTGGCTTAACAAAACCATCTAGAATCAATTGTATTAATATAGATTTGGTTCCTGGTTTCTATAATATGCCTAAATGGTTTTCGGTTCGGTTTCGGTTTCAAACCGAGTATGTACCTAAAAAACCAATAACCAATGAGAAGTTTGAGTTCTTATAAAATACTAATCTATTTATGAAGCAAGATTCACAAATTCTTAACCTAAAAGGCTTCTGATGGTAGATACTTAAATAAAAAAACGTTTAAATAATAAAATACGTGTAGAAACTAATATTTTTAGAAGTTAAAGAAATCACTTGCAAACGAAAGAGCTTTTAAGTATCTCTTTATAAAATGTAAAAATCCAACATAATTTTTTGTGTAATTTTATTAAAAAAAACAAAACAATTATAAACACTTTTTTATTTTTTGAAATACATATTTTTTATAAAAACATCATTAAATAGTTTTTAACACGTAATCGATAAAACATCTTTACAAGAAAATATTAAAATGATTTATAAACAAAATATTTTTTAACTAGATGTTTTAAATTTATTTATTTATTTGACAGTTATCTTTTAACTTCCTTCCAAAATGTGTTTTTAATAGAAAGCAGATATTACGAAACTTTCAAAAAATAATCTTAGGTATGTTTCACGTACGGGTGTACAACATTACGTTGTATTTTTTTTATTTTTTTTTTTTGTTAAAACTATATATAATAGCATTTTACTATTTCAGTAAAAAAATAAAATAAAGCTTTTTTGTCATAATTTCTATAATTCTAAGAATTCCCATATGAACCAAGAATTGTAAAGACCCAATAAGTTATTTTAAAATACTTTTAAATAGACATTTTAAAACCTTTATTTCTTAACTTTTAAAGAGACGTTAAGAAAAACTTAAAAAAGAATTATAGCGTAAACATACAACCTTTTAAACTTACAATGTGATTAGAACCAATTATAATAACTATCTGTAACTTTAACAAATATAAATAAGAGTAAAAGAAAAGTTTTAGTAAATAACTAACATGATCCACAGAGATTTGACAAAAGTCACATATTTATGATCTAGTTTAACAAGTTACATGTTTAAGTTATGCGGTTGTCATCACTACTAGAAAATTTGCGACTGTCTTTTTCGGTCACAAAATGCTTGCAAAAAACTACTTGCAATCGTTTTGCAACTGAAAAGACGGTGAGAAAAACACACGTCGCAAATAGCCTATTGCGACCGTTTTGTGACCACTATCTTTGCAACTGTTTTGCGACAGGCTCTTTTTGCGACCATTTTGCGATCGACTGGCTTTGTTGTTACCATTGTCGACTGCCACCGAATTATTGCAACGTTTTTCTCATTGTTTCAGCCATTTCCTATTTTAATCTTTTTTTTTTCTATTCTAACACTGTAAATGATGTTTATATAAAAGAATTATAGAAAACAATCCACATACTAATTAGAATGTCAAATAACACGATTTATCCAAACATTCGAGATATATATATATATATATATAGTATAACTCGATGATCGGCTCATTTAAGCCGTAACTAACATATTAAAAAGGTAAAAGAAATCTATATGTGTATATGTACATAGCTTCAAACAAATTAAACTAGTTAATCAGGCATGGACGAGATCACAAGCTCGATCGATCTTTAATTCATGTGGATTTCAAAAGCAATATTAGTGTGTCAGTTAATTAAGTGGTTAGATCGGATGTCAAACCCAAATGTCGCTAGCTAGATTCAATTTAAAAAACTCATATTCATGAGAAATGTTGAAATTAAACATGAGCCCCTGGTAGGATATTGTGATATGTAAACAACCAAAAGCGAATTACTAGCTTGCAGTAACTTTTAGACCTTCTTATGATTGTCATCTTTAACAGTCACTTCACCAAAGAACACATCAGTCAGCACCGTCTTAGAAGTCAACGAATGCTTCAACAGTTGCAGGCCCTACATGATTAGAACGTACCGTACGTACGTTTCAAATACATATTTATATATACCCAGGGATGTATTCTATTGAAAACCACAAATATGTAAAGAACTACTAAGAACCGCACAAGCAATGCATATAACATCTTAATAAAAATGGTAATGCTAAAAGATGATAATTTGATTCTATCATTTCATTGTTTTAATAATTTATCATCTTTCTCCTTAATTTTTTTAGAAAAATTATAAAGTGTTCATATATGCAATTCAGTGTGAATGCATATATGCACATTTTCAAAATATTATAGATATTGTATTTTTTAAAAATTTATCTTAAAAATAGTAAAATTACAAGCATTTTGATATATTTTTCTAATAAATAGTACAACAGTTGAAGTGGTTCTTTGTGGTTCTTTACAGATTTTTTTATTCTCATTTGAATGTCAGTAATACTCCCACATAATAATAAATAAGTGATAATATATTAACTGTAGATGTTCCTGCCAAGTTTAATGATTAGTTACTTAGTAATAAAAATTACGTACCCCTTCTGAAAAAAATGCAAGTGCCATAACATGTCTTATGTGCACATCACTAAAAATATTTTTGGTATCTACCACAATATTATTGCAAGACATGACTTTTGATAAATTAAAAACTTCAAGAACTATATAATAAACATGTAAAAACTTCGAATGCATGTTAATATTCAATCTACTCTTATAAACTAAAATGTATCTTTTGTTACATGTTATTTTTTCATGCTAACTTTACCACAAGTCATCTTCTCATACCAAGTTTACCAAATGTCATTTGCATACAAATTCAAATATTTAATGATAACATTAAATGCTAACGAATGTTATTATTTATATCCTTTTCACACTATAACATAATTTTTATATAATAAAAACATACTAATTTTATTATGCAGACCTTTTTTTAAAAAATGATAATTGTTTAAAATAAGTGGAACATTTAAAAAACTCTTTTTTTAAGAGAATGGAATGAAATTATTGGGTTCCAAGAGGATAGCTTTATGCTGGTTAGACTGTATATATGTAGTTGTTGTTAAGATTTGAGAGGCTTTGGTAAAGCTTAGATAAACCACATACGATGTCTTGATTGTCTAAGAGTCTAATGACAGTGGCGACTGGTAAAGCGAGAAGACTGATCGAAGAGAAAATCGATGAAATCCTTACCGGCTTCTGCAAACAACACTCGTTGTTTCTTTCTGTCTATCAACAGTTTCAAAGTTACCATTGAAGTAGCCATTGATGTGTATGATCAAGAGCAGGTTTTGGTGGCTATATATATATATATATATATATATGGAATTACCCAAGATGATCATAGGGAGAGTGAAACGAGGAGTCTATGTAAGGTTTTCATTTGAGTTTTTTTATAGTTTATTAATTTGATCGTTTTGTATTCTTCGTTTAATCAAATGTTATATTCCAAGTTTAAGCTATGTGATGCCCATTAAACTACTCCTGAGTTCATGTCTAGTGTGTTTGCCGAGGCTGCTCAATCGGCGAGTGAGTTGGATGTGTGGCGGTAGCGATAAACAGTGTTTTTAAAATCGTGCTGGACAGTGAACCAGACGTCTTACCGGGCCGCTGGTTAGACCGGTTCAACAAGCATGACCGGATATGAGAACCGGATGAAATTATAATTATTTTTTATAAATATATGTAAAAATTACAGAAAAATAAAAAATTATATAAAAACCGGTTCAACCGGTCCGGTTCCCCGTCTGACCGCCGGTTCGACCGGTTCAACCGATCAGACCACTAGTTCAATGTTAAAACGGTTTTAAGCACCGAACCAAACCGGATTGGAGTCCGGTTCCCGGTCCAACAGGTTGGACGGGCCGGTCTGGTCCGGTTTTCAAAACCATGGCGATAAATAACTAATTTTGAACTGGAACCGGTTTTGAACCCAAACTTGAATCAACTTTGAAACCAGTTTTCATAAAAACCAATTGTTAGGAACCATATGGTTAAAATTGGTTTGTAACTTTATAGGTTGAATCCGGTCAATTCTGAACTGAACCGGTCAAAACCCGGTTTCCAACCTGATATTCATATGGTTCAATCGTGTCAAGAACCAGGTTCAAACCTGAATTGATTTGACCAAAATCAGGTTTAACTTTCTGTTGATCAAACTCGAACCGATTTCAAAACAATCTAACTGCTTTGGGTCATCAACCTGATTTGCACCAATTTTTTCTGATTTCTGGTGGAATTTTCTTGCTTCTTATTTGTTTCTAAAGGGAAAAATAGCCATTAGAAGTTTTGCCACATATATAAAAGATGAATAACTTTTAATGATAGAATTTTATTAACACTAGTTGTGAGCTATTATAATTAAAAAAAGATATTTAATTATATTATTTTTTAACAACAAATATTAAATTAAATGGGTGTATTGTAAACCTATTAAAATGCTAGGTATATTGAGACAGGAAAGCATGTTATGAGCTTCATGTATCACATGAAAACACATTCTCGGTACTGTTGCAATAAGACCAACTTATGAGTGCAAGATGTAGAGAGGATAATTTCATCCGCCATAGTTACGTTCGAAAGATATATAATTAAGCAATATGTGTGATAATTACGCAAGTTATGTTTCTTTGAATGATGAATTACGCAGGCTATGTACATAATTACGCAACCTATATTAACATTTACGCCCAATAATAACTACACAACTTATATGAAAAATTACGAAAATAATGTTTATAATTATACACAATAATAATTACAGTGTATATGTATATGCAAGATCGATATTGCATAATTTAGAGACATAATCTCAATCCTAAAGGTTCCAAATATGTTTTGTTGCCATAGAAAGTTGGTCTAGGTGTGGTCATTCAAAAAAGTTATCTGTTTTTTTTTTTTTCATCACAAAAACTAAGAGTTAGATAACTAAGACACTCGTTGATGGCCTCTAGGCATAATTGCACAAGGTGTTTACCAAGTCGATGCGATTTCAAGTCCCACAAAAGTGTGCAATTGGTGGATTTTAATCGTAGCTTTTAGGTGGTGGTCGTGCTCGCTGTAGAAAAAAGATAATTCAAATCATGACATAACTTGGGGTTCAGATAAAACAAACTCATATTCATGAAGAAGTTGAGATTTAGGTAAGAAACTTAACAAATTTATTGCTTACCAAAGTGGAATTTTGGATAAAAACAGAAATGCATCATGTGGAATTCAGGATATTCTTGTCTCAAAACAACCAAATCAATACACATAAGATGTTTTAAACAAGTTCACAACCAGAACTTACCATAACTTCTAGACCTTTTTCAAATTCTCATTTTTAGCAACCACTTCACGAAGGAAGACATCTGTGAGCACGGTCTTGGAATTCAATGAATGCTTCAATAGTTCCAAGCCCTACATAATTTGGAGATCGTTTCAAATAGTCATGTAAGTTATGTGCAGTTTATAACAAATTCTCCATACAAAGATAATCTTGTATTAGAACTCTGATGAGGGCAAGGCATATATGGTTTGCATTCATCTTTTCATAGATTGAATCTCTATCTCATGTTATAGATAAACTACGTAAAAACAAATTGCCTCTAAACACATTTGGGTATTTATTTTAAGGGTTATTGGATTTTAATAATCCCAATTTTTTTTTATTGGCCGGTATTAATCTCAACTCAAGAAATGTTTGAAAACACTCACAACTTTGAATTTATTTTCCTACAACGATCTCTTACTAACTGAGAGTTAACCTCCGTTAGTTTTTTTTATAAAATGGGGCCAAAATTGAGCCATTTTTCAACTACGCCGTCACCAGACTCCACCAAGTCCATTTTTCGGTGTCTAGTCTCTAACGTTAACTGAAATCTAGCTCGAATGAGTTAAGTGGTTCAGATTAGAAGGTGGAGATTGACGGGTTTTAGGGTGCAGAAGTTACAGATTGACGGGTTTTAGGGTGCAGAAGTTACAGATTGACGGACCAGATGGTTGATTTTAACTTTTGGCTTAGTATTTTGGCCATATAAACAGTCTACGTTATCAAAAAACTAATGGTGTTAATTCTCAGTTAGTAAGAGATCGTTGAAGGAAAATAAGTTTAAAGTTCGGGGTGTTTGTAAACATTTACCGAGTTGGGATTAATCCCGGCCAATAAATGATAGTTAGGTTTATTAAAATCCAATAACCCTTTATTTAAAGATATCAACCAAGCAAACTATTGGTTTTTGCCTAAGCTGTAAAATATGAATGAACCCACCATGTATGTCAAATAAAGGGTACAAACCGTACAAAGTTTATGCTTATATGTTTGTATGTCGATGATATAATTTATAACTGTTTATCTATAAGTTTTATACATGAGTTCAAGCAAAACATGATCAATGAGTTTAAAATGACCTATATAGGAAACTTACAAAACATCCTTTGACCAGATGTGATACAAAGATCAGATAGAATGTGTCTAAAGCAAAGTATGCTCAGATTTACCAAGTTTGGGATCGCATCATGCAAAGCTGCTATAAGTATAACACTAATGAATACCAACAAGTTTCAAACGGATGATGGTGGGGCTCTAGCTGATGCATATAAATTTAGAAGTCTGGTAAAATGGTAAGGGGACTTATAGATTTAACCACACACGACCAGATGTTGCATTTGCAGTGAGTATGGTATCATGTTTTTAAACCGAAACTGCCATTGTTTCATCTTGGAACTGCAAAGAAGATTCTGAGATATACTGCAGGTACTGTTGGGCATGGTTTGTTGTACAACAGAATGAACAAGATCACTACAAACAGTGTTTGGGTGAGCTCCTTCGAAGACATGAAAAGTATATCTGCAAGCGCGTTCTCCATTGGTTGATGACGTTTATCTTGGAATGCAAAAAAACTAGCAGTTGAAGCATTGACCACAAACAAGGCAGAATATATTGCAGTGGCTGCAACTGCATGCCAAGCTATATGGCTAAGAAAGATACTAAAGGAACTGTTGCGTCAACAAGAAGAAGCAACAACAATCTGGTGTGACAATCGGTCAACGATTTTACTAACAAGATATCAAGCAGCTCATACCCGGACTAAGCATATCAACATATTGAATCAGAGCATTAGGAAAACGAATTAGCTAGATATTGAAAGTAATTCAGATATTGCTAGATAATCTTTGGAGTCACTCTATGGTAACCGTTTGAGTCGCTCTAACTCTATAAGTTGTTTAGAGTCCTATACTAGATACCAAAATAATCTGAGTTGATTGTTTTATTTATTGTTTGACTGTTTGTTCAGTTGTATCCATGTGCTATATAAGCAGTAGCTGAAGTATTATACTAACCGTTGGAAAAATGGATCAAGCAACAAACTTTTTATTAATATTGAAAGACCACACATTACATTAACCCCTTAACCCACTATTTATACTAAACAAATACTAATCCTAACCAAACTCAAACTCAATACAATAATCAAATAAAATAATATAAACTTCACTAAACAATTAATTAAACTAATATTAATACTTATCAACATTAAATCTTTCATAAACATCTTGTTCTAGCCTTGTTAACAAGTGTATTGCATCTAATCTAACAAACTACCCATAAGAGTGAGCAAATTCAACAATGGAGGAAGACTAAGAACACCAAAACAGTCTAATGATTGTGTGTAAAATAAAACATACTTAAAAAAAAAGAAAAAAGAAAAACTGCGAAATCGAATCGATTACCTCATTCATGCCGATATGAACAACCTTCTCCTCTAATTCACCCAAATACTTGATGTTGAACTTGTTGAGCAAACTGATGTTAGAGATCGTAGACATGGGGGAAACAGCAAGATCATCCGTCACCATGTACGTCACCAACCCCTTCACGAATCCCCCACCCTTCGCATCCGCTGCAGACTTCAACACATAGCGATCAACAATGGCGGTCATTTTACCGTCACAAAACACAGACGGACAACTACGGCTACAAGTAGAAAGAAAGCTGTCGTTGCAATGATTACACTTGAAAAGAACCGGTGAAGAGTCCGGAGGGGGCGATGGTGATGATGAAGATGTCTCAGTGGACAACAGAGGGACTTGAGTGGGAAGCGTGAATTTAGGTTTTAAGAGAGCATCCTTGTTCTGGTTAGACTGTATGTAGTCGTCGTTCAGATCTGAGACGCTGTTGTAAAGCTTAAAGAGGCCACCTTCCATGTTCTTATCGTGTAAGAGCCTGATGACAGTGGCGACGGGGAGAGCGAGGAGCCTGAAGAGGAAATCGACGAAATCCTTACTGGCTTCTGCGAACAACACTCGTTGCTTCTTAATGTCTACTAGAAGCTTCAAAGATACCTGTGAAGCAGAAGCCATTGATGTGTATGATCGAAACCCTAACCCTAGAGATGAAGGAGATTATCAACTGTTGCAAGAGGGAGATGTATGTTGTATACGCCTTCCATGCGTATTCGGGGAATTACAGGTTTTTGTTTTTCTCGGGTCTAATTATTCCTGAAATCGTGGGTCATGTTTCTTGTTTTTCTCGGGTCTAATTATTCCTCTCTCACCATCTCTTTCTTTTTTTTTTTTCTTTTTTTTTTTTTTTCACCTCACGCGGTTAAATTTTTTTTAACGGCCAGCAAAGCTCTCACCATCTCTTTCTTTTCTTTTTTTTTTTTCACCTCACACGGTTAATCTTTTTTAACGGCCAGCAAAACATATTTTTATTTTGGGGGAACTTTATTGAAATGTAACAAACTTTTATAATTGTTTCAATTAAGTCACTCAAACTTTTTTTGTTCTGATTTAATTACTCTAAGTTGTAAAGAATATGTTAATTCTATATATTTTACTTATCAAATAGGTTAAAGTGATTTTTTTAGTTTTTAATTTTTTTTTAAAAATTGTTGATTTAAAGTTAACAAATAATAATTTAAATAAAGTTCATCTTCGAAACAAAAGATAGCTCTAAGTTTCCAAAACAAAAAAGACAAATATTATTACAAAAATAATGTAGTTTTCAAAAGAAGTTATCCATCTCGAACAACAGCAGGTTTCAAAAATAAAGTTAAATTCAAAATTTTACAAAATAAACTTAAAAAAGAAAAGTTTTAACTGTTCATTTAATAAAAAGTTACAGTTCATTCTCTAATTCATAAACCAAAGAAATCCAACAAATAAATATCCAAAATTCCTAAACAAATCCAAAAATCCAAAATTCATAAATTGTTTATGAATTTTTGATATTTATTTGGTTTATGAATTTGATGAATTGAAACTTTTTAACCATTATTAGAAATCTTTTATACCTACCTTCAAGTTTATTTTGAAAAAGTTTGATTTGAATTTTTTTTGAAAACCACCGTTCAAGTTGAATGATTTCTTTTGAAAAACCATATTTTTTAAATTCTTTTTTGTTTTGGAAAACTTGATCGGTCTTATTTTTGGAAGATAAACTTTGTTTTAACTAATAATTATTAATATCAAGTCAACAATCTTTAAGAAAAAAATAAAATAAAAAAAAACATTTTAACATGTTAAACAAATAAAATATATAAGATTAACACATTTCTTACAAGTTGAGTGACTAAATCAGGACAAAAAAAATTTGAATGATTTAATTAGAATGATCATGAAAGTTAGTTGTATTTTTATGAAGTTTTCCCTTTTATTTTTATTTTTACTAGTATATTATACATAAGCTTGGGCAAGAAAGGAATTTCACATTTTTTCTTAAGACGCGCTTGTTCATGTTCATTTCCATCTGTTACCCTCCGTTCTTCACAGCTTCTCAATGGCGACACCGAACCGTCCTCTATTTACCCTCGCCCCATTCAATGAATTGCCATTAAAGTTATTTAACACCGGTGGTTTCTCGGGTTGCTCATCACAAATCTTCAATACATAAGTTTTAGGGCACCTCTGCAACAAGTGGTGACCTCCTCTAGCGTCCACCGCTTTCTCTTCTTTCTTCCTACGACACCATCATCAGCGGAGGAATAGGCGATGATGAAATCAGTGAGTTCTAAGTGCAATATTGAATACCATGTCGAATTTTAATCCACCTAAGTTTTAGGTTTCCAAGTTTTTGCAAGATTCACCATGTTTTCAGGTTTGTTTTTTGCTTTTCAAGATAAGTATAAACATTCAATTTGTTATTTTATGTAACATAGATGGGTTTGATTTGAAGTGAGTTTGATTTAATAGATGGGGTTTTTTTTAAGTGGGTTTGATTTAATAGATGGGTTTTTTTCTATAGATTTGAAGACGATGGATCTGTATTTGGCAGGATGGATTTTTGTTTCTTAGTTTTCATGGTTTTCTGTTATTCACAATTAGATCTGCATATGTTGTTGTTGCTGGAATAGACTACCAAGATAATCAGATCAGATTCAGCTTATTATGCCAGGTTTATAGCATCTTCCCAACTTGTTTATTTTTTTGGAAATTCATGTAAACATCTTGATTATGTGAATTTCAGGCAGCTTTGGAAGCCCCGAGGGTGCTGAACCTAAATAGTAGTGAATATTTCTCAGGGCCATACGGTATGAAATGAATCGATCTTTTCTATGTAAACTTTTAACTTATAAACAGTATAAACATAATGAAATGTTTGGTTTGCTGCAGGGGAAGATGTTGTCTTCATTGCTAATGATTGGCATACCGCGCTCCTTCCATGCTACCTGAAAAGCATGTTTCAAACAAAAGGATTATACATGAGTTCTAAAGTAAGAACCTTTGACCAAATTTAATCTTATTCTTATGTCATACCAATATAAAATTCAATATAATATATATGGGCTTAATGCAGGTCGCCTTCTGCATGCACAACATTGCTTACCAAGGCAGATTTGCTTTTGCAGACTTTGAACTGCTCAATCTTCCAGACGAGTTCAAAAGCTCTTTCGATTTCATCGATGGGTAACGTTTATATCATTACTTCTTTAGTTTTTACATATGGTAATAGTGTTATTATATTAATAATTTCCATCACTACAGATATGAAAAACCAGTAAAGGGAAGAAAGATCAACTAGATGAAAGCATGAATACTGGAATCAGACAAGATCTTGACAGTTAGCCCTTACTATGCCCAAGAGCTTGTTTCTGGTCCAGACAAAGGAGTGGAATTAGATAATATGTCAGGAAAACAAGCGTCATGGCAATCGTTAACGGAATGGATGTCCAAGAATGGAATCCCATAACTGATAAATATACCAATGTCAAATTTTATTCTATCACTGTAAGAACACCTAGCTTTATGGAGTTGTAAGAATGATAATTATATTACCTAATTAAATATTACTAATTTGAGTGGTTATTCTTTTTATAAATAGGTAATCAAACCGCTTATAAAAGAAGCCCTTCAAGCAAAAGTTGGTTTGCCTGTTGAAAAAACATTCCAGTCATAGGATTTATAGGTAGGCTTGAAGAACAAAAGGGTTCAGACATACGTGCTACAGCAATCCATAGTTCTTGTTTTCTGTACGTGTTTCAAGTTAGAATTGTGTATAGATATAATTGAAGCGTGTATGCAGAGGATTTGATTAAGATGGCCATCAATATTTTGATTTTGAATCAATGTTTCTTTCTTGGGGGTAAGTGTTATCTTTCTATTAATAATACCTTAAGTTTAGTAATTTAATGGTCTCTTTAAAAAAGAATTTGTCACTTAGGCAGTTGCATAAATTGCATTGCTAATTCATGGGTGTCCGAGTGAAAAACTCTTGGGGGTCGCTTAGGTTCCGATTACATATATTGTACGTAAATTTTTTTTTCATGGGGATCGGTTGACACCCATCCTAGGGCTCTAGATCCACCCCTATGTGTATACTCAGCTATGTTCAAATTATTAAATTCTGATTACATGATAATGTGACTGCTTCAAACATGTAGGGTTTATGTGAATGAAAATGGTTTGGGTTCCCATGCTTAGATCTTAAAAAAAATTGACTTTGATTGTTTAGAATGTTAATCACCTGCTTATGGTCCTTTCATATTTACAAGATAAGCTACAAGACAGTCTTCATTCAGAAGTTGTAGTAGTGAAATAGGAAGAGACACAAGACACACCCAGTATTGGTTTTGATTTAGAATGATGGTCGACCCATGGAGATATGCTAATTAAGATTTGTTAGGCTTATGATTGATGAATAATGATGGTTGAACCCTGGAGAACTAGGACCTATGCAACCCTTTTGATTAATTTTATATAGAAATTCCAGATCATAAGATCTAATGTTCAATGATAGATAGAAATATACCAATGAACAGGAAAAGACTGAAGCTCTTAGCATTGCTGTCTTCTCTGTAACTGAATCTTTTGAGCTTCTTGTTTTAAATTGTTATTATTTTGTTATATAAGAGCTCAAGAACATATTAAAGATTGAACTTTTCAAGGTTTTTAGATCGATATCTATAGATTCACTTGCCTTTTAATTTATTTTATGACTATGGGTAAAGCTATTTTTTATAAATTGTAATTACTAAGAATGTTAAAAATAGGATGTGACATGATTATATTACATCAAAGTGATTTTGGTGCAGATGACAGTCTAATTTCATATTTGCTAGGAATTAGTGCTTCACAATTAGGAAATGACGTTACCCTCTGCCTTCCTTGATAAATGGCTTCAAAATTACTACTACTACTAAGTATAGTGAGGTTAAGCATGCCCATTCTCTTAATCCAATCTTTAGTTGGTTAGTTTCAGGCTTAGTGATTATTGATTAAGAACTGTAACTCATTTATCTTTTATATGACCAGGGGGTTTATTTGCATGCCACACCTTTTGATGAAAGGATAGAAAAGACATCAATGGAATATAACTTCATCCCAAAAGGTACTTTTTACTTGTTTGCTCAGATATACAGTCTACAATCATGATGCATTCCTAAAAAAATGGTTTATGTTATGTAATTTTTGTTTCTTAAATGGGTTGATTTGGGTCACTACTATTATACAAAATGTATAAATGGGTTACTCCTATGTAACTTGATTACTTAGAACGATCTAAGTGGGCAACTTCTCTAAAACTTGATACTCTATGTTTGGGTTGAAAGTTATTTTTGTTGTTTGTACTTCATTCTACATAATAGTTTCTTAAAAATATTTAAAATTCACCATTAATTCTCATTCTAATGAAATATTGATCAATGTAGGTTGTAATCTATAATTTCAAGGTGGTTAAAAGCTTGTTGAGGAAAGATGACAAAGCATCATCCAGATCTAATCATGTGCAAAAAGCAGTCAGGAATAGTGCTAAGAAGGCTTTGTGAAAAATTTGACGGTAAATGTGTTATTTGTGACTCTTTGTTGCATCCATGTACACTCTTACGAGTATTGGATGAAGGTGATTCTGGATTATTGTGTTATATATGAAGGCATTTTGATGCATATTATTTCAAAGAATGCACACAAGAAGAGAATGATCGAGATGGATGCCCGAAAATTTTGAATTAGGGGAGCGCTACGACGGTTCTGTATAATGAGTTGGAAAAAATACAGGTTCAAAAAAAATGATTTGGTGTTCGTAGCGTTTGGGAATTTATTGTTTGGGCATTCAAACCCACGTTAGAACTTAGGTATTTGTGCTAGAATGAATGTGTGTTGAAAGTAAGGTTAAGTAGAAAGATTGCAAAGGATTTTATTTTTGGTCAAACTTTTTCTTTCATGTTATAATTTACGGTGTGTCAAAGTTAGGTTAAAATTAACATGTTAATAATAGTTTCAATCGATAATCAATTGAATCTATTCCGCCATAACGTGCGGCCCTACATACTAGCCTCATCATAATTGCCCCAATGTGGGTGTGAGGTATCATTAAAAGATATTATGCAAAGACCACATACAAGAATGTCCGAAGATCACATTAGTGGGTGTAAGGTATCATGTTCACATTAATTAATCTAGCAATATTAGTTTTTTTAAGGGAATCATTACACCTAGGACCCTGCAAGCTTGTAACAACTGCATCGACCAATTTCACAACCGCACCCGCCTCAACGCGCCGGAATTCCTACTATATATATTAAATAGCTAACAAGAGTTAGCAAGAGATACAAAAGATAAATACAAAATTAAGACAAACCAAGAATAGTAATAGCTAACAAGAGTTAGCAAGAGATACAAAAGATAAATACAAAATTAAGACAAACCAAGAATAGTACACGTTAGTGCATCTCAAAATTACATCATTGTTCTTACGTTAAAGGTTCCATTTTTGACCAGATTTTTACCCAAAGTAACCCCATCACATTGATTTCTTCAATTAAATTGCTGGAAGAGATCTGAACTTGGTTGAAAGTAAGATTATTTCATGCTTTCCAGATGCTCCACATCGTCGTTAAAATTATAGAATGAGCAGCCTTCTTTCTCAACTTTGAACCAGGACAATACTTATGAACATTAATAGCATCTCTAACATCACCGGATTTTACTGTTCTTCACCATACTAGGGCCGAATCGAATGTAGCTCTGCTCGAACTCAGTTCGGTTTCAAACCAAACGGTTCGGTTCGGTTTGAATTTACAAATTCAAGCGCAAACTTTATGCTCGAACTCGGTTCGTTTTAACCGAGCGCTCGGTTTTACTTGGTTTTGTGTTATAATTTAAAACAAAATTAATAATTCATTTAAAAGTTTCAACTTTAAAGTTCTAACCATAGTATCTTTCACAATGCTTCTGTAAATATTCTTTAACAACCAAATCATCAAAGAAAAATCTAACCTCAAGATATCGTGATTGGAACTATGGAACAAGGTCGGTTTAAAACAAGTCGAAGTGCCAGAGGTTGGCGTGTCGACGGTCAGTAGGGAGGTGGGGGGATACAGGGGATGAGTGGAGAGTGGTGATGGGTGAAATGGTGAAAATATTTTGAAATGTAAAGTGACAATTTGATTAGAGAATTAAGGATTTTACATTTAGGGTTGTTGACTTTTTGACTAAATAATTAAAATAGTGGTAATTGGTATATAACTAAATAAATTAACAAATATATAATATATAAAAACTAAACTAAAAATAATTTGAGCGAAACCGAGCGAGCGAGCATACTTCTGCTCGTGCTCGTTTCGTTTTCAAACCGAGCCGAGCCGCTCGTTTCATTTACAACCGAGCCAAAATTCGAACGAGCAAAAATCTGAGCTCTTTACGAATGAGTTCGAAGAAGTTTCGAGCGTCAAATTATTTGAACAGGCAATCATCATCACCTTCATCACCTTTACTACCAATCACAACCTTTTACTTATTTTTCACATTTGTTCGCCACTCTCCCTATCGGGGTCGACTCCAACTAGTTTGATATATGGCATTGTTTGTTGAAGTAGTGTAGTAGTGGTCACTGGTGTCACACCCTCAATTTCCACGAACGGGGTAATACCATTAGGCGCGTGACATACCAGGATCTCAGCCATTAGTTACACCAAACGACGCAACAATTGTAAAACATAATTGCTCATTTTAAATAAAAATTTCCAAAGTCCAAGTTAAAAATGAAAACATGAAAGTAATGCGGAAGCGTATAAATTCATCATTCAAACGGCGCAAACATGCGCAAAACCAGATAAGTATAATATGTACAAAAATGCAATTGTTCTTTGTTGACCCAATAAATGATGAATGATATGAAGTGATGATCCTAGTCGTGCTCGATTTAAGAACCTGAAAGAAACATGCTAAAGTGTCAACACAAGGTTGGTGAGTTCACAGGTTTAGATAAACAGAACATAATAGTAAACTGATACAGTAAACAAAATAATATCAGTAGATAGCTAGTCTACTCAACAAGTTACTAAGTGTATGAAGTTCACAACCGAAGCTGACAATGTAAAGGAAGGCCTCGGCTGTGAACACCAGGTCACAGCAACTGAAATTAGGTCAATTAAACACCCGTTTGACGTACCGTTGTGCTAGCGCGACTAGCCCGGGTGGAGTTTGTCAAACCCAGTAGATCTACTCAGAATTACCTCGCTAAAGTACATACATTAGCGGTTCGAAAGTGAGGACTTAAGTTAATACAACACTAGTAAACAAGTGATATTACAGTAACACTAATCAAATGAAAATACGTTTAGAACACGCGTTTCTTTCACCCCAAAGAAAGTAAGTAAAGTGGGGCTGAGAACTCACCTTGAATGCACAGCTAATGAAATAATGCAGAGAGCAGGAAACTAGATTTCTGAATGATCTAAATTTTTGTTAACCTATAATTAATATTAAATATTAATTATAAACATAAGGATTGTACGGTTTTGCGTTCGCGACTCGGTTATGGTGCGAGTTATCGATATTTTTCATTCCCAAACCCACACGATCACACACAATCTCATGCACTACCATGCAAAGATAATAATAATTATTATTATTATGATAATTTATACATAACACACTTGATTTTTTTTATACGTATATATATATAGATTTACACATCACATGATATACACATGCTCTCAAAAAAATAACCAAAACAAATCACACAATTCATTCATGCATGACACATCTGCATGTATCCCATGCCAAATTAAATACCAATATATGTATTAATATATCTTGAAATCGAGAACAACCACAACACAGCTCCCACCACGCATAAACACATATATAAACCATGCATACACCCCACATTGTTATCAATATACATACAATACATATGCTTATATATATATATATATACATACATATATGAAAACACATGCAATATTCAAACGAACCAAGTAACTCTAATTAGTTTAACCAAACTGCGCAATTCGCTTTTATGCTATACACACACACAACCATGTTATATAGTGACATACGTATGAACACACACTAGCACATACATAGACATACACCTATATATATACCGCCGATGCGCACACACACAACTCGAATCCCTCCACCCATGGTCCCGTATATGGCCACAGATTTAAAAAAAACGTAACCCGAAACCGCATCGAAACGAACGCGTATAGTATAACGAGAGGAAGGCATACCGTTTGGGTTATCTTGTCGATTTCAGCGATTCTCCGGTACTGCGATCAACGAGACAGGATTCGCCGGAGTTGCGTTGTCACGAAAAGAGTTACCGATGCTACTGCCGTTGGTTAAAGGGGGTCGAGGATGAAGAACTAGGTGTGGATTGCTCTTGGTGATTAGAAAAGTATCGAGAGAGATAGAGAAACCGATCGAAGCTTTTTTTTTTTTGATGAATATGGTAACGTGGGGGAGGGGGAAACAATATCACCGAGAGGAAGGGGCCACATGGGGAGTTTGTTGAGTTTTTAACAAGTTAATCGAGCTTTATAATTAATCGGTTTATAGATAATTGGGTTTTAAAAAAATTTAAAATAAAAATGATAAAATCATTATTATTATTATTATTTTTATTATTATTACTATTATTATTTTGCTAGGATAAAGATTTAATAATATAAAATAAATGAAACGAGCTAGATACTGGAAATTTAGATTGTGACGCTAACATGAGAACACGGGGTATCACAACTGGTGAGCAATGTTTTTAGAACCGGATCGGAGAACAAATTGGTCGTCTTACAGGTTCACTGGTCGGACCGGATTTACAAACCGGTAACATAAAAATTAATATAAAAATAAAATACAAAAGCTCATATTCCTTGGCCCAAGTTAATTAATTAAACTAGTGTTTTCTCCCGCGTTACGCGTGCAAAAGTGGGTTACTTTCCTCTGTCTTGCATACATGACTTTGTTTGTCATTGGCTCGGCTCATTGGAAATCATAAAAACGAATACCAATACCAGTTCAATGATTGTGTTCACTCATAATCGATTTGCTTCGTCACTTCGTCACAGTATCGCAACAGTAACTGTACTCGCTATAGACCACTATACAATAAAAATAACCAATGTTTGATGCAAACAAAGTTTTGTGATCAAAAAGCAAAAACACCAAATTTTGTTGTAGCATCTCACACCACCAAAATACTAATTCATCAATTTTTGATGCCAAAAACACATATAATAAACTTTTGTGGTCAAAAAGCAAAAAATACAAAAAGTCATTGTAGCACCTCACTTGCTTTTCAAAATCTATTAACTATAATAAAAGAAGGTTTTCACATATTAGGTATTTTTATTTTTATTTTTCCGCCTATCTCTCCTAATTAATGATATTAGTATTTATAGTAATTATATTATTTAAAAACATTTCTAAATTAAAAAAAGAGTAAAATGCCATTTTCGTCTCCAACGTTTAGTTAAATTTGCCATTTTAATCCAAAAACTTTTTTTTTGTCATTTCAGTCACTGTAGTTTACTAAATGTTGACATTTTCATCCACTTCACTAACACCGTTAAAACTCTGTTAAAACTCCGTTAAATGTGAGGGTATTTTAGTCTTTTTCAACACCCTAATTATCCAATTAAAACAAATTAATAAATTAATATTCAATTAAAACTAAAAAACACGTGAAGCGACTCGTGAGACCGGTCGCTTCGATCAATTCTAACACATGTTGTTCGATTAATGTCTTCTGTGAGATTTTAATTAATCTTCACGTTTTGTTTGAATGTGTAATGTTGTTCGATTGAGTTCTACTGTTGTCACGTATTGTTCTATTGAGGTTAGAATTGTCACGTTCAAAGACATCAATTAAAGACCTCAATCTGATAAAGTATGTGAACAACAAACATCAATCCCACAACAGACCTCAATCAAATAACGGTACACGTTAGAACAAAACGTGAAGATTAATTGAAATCACACGGCACCCTCAATCGAACAACATTGGTTAGAGTTAATTGAAAATTTTAAATCGAATCGTCTGGTCTCTAGTCGTTTCATCTGTTTTTTTAGTTTTAATTGAATATTAATTGATTAATTTGTTTTAATTGGATAATTAGGGTGTTGAAAAAGACTAAAATATCCTCACATTTAACGGAGTTTTAACGGTGTTAGTGAAGTGGATGATAATGACAACATTTAGTAAACTACAGTGACTGAAATGGCAAAAAAAAAAGTTTTTGGATTGAAATAACAAATTAAACAAAACATCAGTGACGAAAATATCATTTTACTCTTAAAAAAATAGATATCATAAAAATAAAAAACTAGATTTTTAATGAAAAACACACTTTAAAATTATATAAGACACGAAAAAATTCTTAAATACGAAGTATTTTAATACCATTTTTCTAAGTTTTATAAGATGATTAGTTTTTTAAATAAAATTAAAAAAAGACCATAATGTTTTAAAAAAACAATTAAAAAAACACAATCTTATAAAATGATATTTTAAAATGATATTATTGTTGCATTTTACTTAAAATACTTATATATACATAACTCAATAATATCTTATTTACAAATATTATTTATAATTTTTAAATTTTATTACAAGTTATTTAATATTTTATTTATTCAAGACGTGTATTACACGGGATACTATACTAGTAGATATATATAATGATCTATTTTTAAACCCATATGCTATATGTTCTACTTATAACCCCATTTATTTGGCACATTTATCAGCCCATGTTAAAATTTCAAAAACCCTACAATACTTCCCACATGAAACAGCCGCACCAACACATTTGCTCCTTCTTCCGTTCTTTTTTTCTTACTTCTATCATCTAGTTATCTAGATCTTAAAAACTCCAATTTATCTTTGAATATCTCTTCTTCTGCACCTATTCCCCACATCATAGATCAAAAAGTTGTGGCCTTTGAAGTTCCCCGAAACATCAGGTATTCATCGCATATTTATCTCCGGATCTTTGATGTCTTTCAACTAAGATCTCACCATAGAAAGATTCAGATAAGAGATGAGTTGTTTCTAGTTAATGAACACCGAACCAACCGGCAGATTGGTTTTCCGGTTCGACCGGCCATTCGCAACCAATCGACCAGTTTTCTCAACATAAAACGAATCAGGCTAGATCGGACCACCGGAGCTACCGAATCCCGATCGAACCTGTTGGACCAGCCGATCCAATTCGAACTTGAAAACATTGCTGGTAAGTTTGTGGTTTATCTTAGTGGGTAGTTTATATTAATGTAAGTGTAAAATATTTTTGATATTTGAGAAAAAAAAACTAATTTGTAAATAAAACGAGTTGCGGGACCCGCGATCTATCAATGGAAAGCTCTCAAAAAAGTTACAAATTAAAATCAAAAGTGTAGTAGTGGAAGCGCCACAAACACGAAGACACACATTTTGTTAGATTTGACCTAATCTTAAAGGATTTAAAAAAGGATTAACTCTAAAACGAAAATATCCTTCCATAGTTGCAATCGTGGATGAAAAGTAAACATTTTCATCATTCCAAAGGTTTTCCAACATCAAAATCCTTCAAATCCACATGCTTATTTCAAGTTGCTTTGAAGATTCAATGATGAAGCAGGGCTAATCCGTTTGTGATTCACTTCATAAGGCGGGTTTGTGCAAGTTTTTATCTTTCTTAGTTAGTAACTTAGTTTTAAGATTGAATTGTGAACATTTTAAGTTCTATTGATTCAACTTGTGATTTAATCAAATAAATAATTTGATTGTGACTAAAACCTAATTTTAATCTCATATGACATTGGTTTATCGTAATCATTGCGTAATTGGTTTTAAAGTTAGGTTTACATTTTTGAATTGATGATTATGTGAATGGAGTCTATTAATCTTTGATCTATAACCATTGCTTGGATCTTGTCACTTATATATAGAGTTACTATTAATGTCTTCTCGCTAGGTTTAATTTAGACAACATCATTTTGCCAAACTGGAGTTTGAAAATGAGTTGCTTTTTTTTCAAGATTGTTAAAAACCTAAACTTTACTTTTGTTAATTTCATAAATTTTCAAATCCATCAATCAAGCAAGTTCTTTTTAATGTATAATGTTTTCTAGTTTAGTTGTTGCTAGCATTATCTAGTGATCCCCTTTCCCTATGGATTCCACAATTTGAACCTTCTTGCCTTTTTTAATTAAGGGTGATTAGACACTCTTTTATAAATTATATTTGACCAACCACACGACATCTATCAATATGTAAAGACTATAAGTTATATCATTCAAACTTTGATTTGAGGATGACTTTCAATAACTTCACATTCCACATGTCTCCTTGGGCTGGGCTCGTACAACTACCCTTACTTCCAATGGTTGAGAGCTTTAAATTAAGATACTTCTAATAATACATGTATTTATATATTGAGTAACTTAACTAAAGCAATGGATCATCATGAGGGAATTAGATTTGCTAACATGTTACATTCACCAAATGAGTAATGTTTTAAAACTGGGTGTGTTATCATTCTGAATGTGATATTGATTTGTTCGTCGAAATTCTCGCATCCATAGTTAGATGAGTCAAAGTACATATATTTTCTATGCGTTAAAATTTGAATGCCTTCAAATTAACTTTAGTTGGTTAAAGGGATTCTTGGTGATTTTTCTAATTTCTAGTTCGCATGCCTTCGTTTGATTTGCTATTACCCTTTAACATTTAGAGCGTCATACACACACACGCACTCTCTCTCTCTCTCTCTTCACATTAATTATCTATTTTTCAAAAACTATTAATATATTTTCTCGCTTCGCTCTTATCTCACTACTTACATCATTCGTTTTTTCTAGTTCCTCCACAAGAACCCCACCATATCTCTATGCTCCACCTCATCACCTCACTCTTACACCTTACCATTTCTGTTCTAGAATCTTCTATAAAGAACCTTTGTGGATAACCTTAGGATTTTTAACGTTACCATTTAGTTTGGTAAACAGTTGGTCTGGAATTTTGATTTTGGTGATTTTCCTGTCTATAAATTTCTTTCTTTTGTATATTAGTAAAATGTCGAATGTTCTATCAATATATTCAGTAGTCCTTATGTTTGTATTAAGTGATCAAGTCATCCTTTGACCGATCAAATACGTCGTTGTGCGTGTGCTTACTTTCTTCCTTTTCTTTTATGGAAGACCCAACTTCTCTTATCCTTCCAGCCATACTCCCATATGGCCTAATATTGTATGTTTTATCTTGCCAACCATACCATCCGTATTTTTAACATATATTTCTTATATAAGCATATGTTTATTATTTTTAAAATAAAAGTATATGATCACTATAAAAAGTTTATTATCCTCTATCACATATATCATTATTTCATCACTTTTCAAGACTTCATTATCTTTTAGTTTTAGAAACAAGAAAAAAAGTAAAATCTTAGTGGCATATATGTTAAGTGAATTAGCATTTATATGATGACTACGAGCCATATATATATATATTTATTCACTAAACTTCTACCCCTAATAACATTTTCTCATTTCAAAACTTAAATGATGATAGTTTTTGAAAGTTGGGTGATTAAATGAGGAGAAACATTACGGAGGAGAAGACTATATTTATAGTCATCATATACCATTGCTTTAATTTAATGTTTTTCTCTATCACCTATGAATATATACGTTTTAAAAAATGTGTGTGTTACAAATACGGATCGCATGGATGACAAAATGACTCTAGCGATATTAAGTAATACAAGCAATATTGGGTCATACACCTGTATTATATCTCAGACGTAATTGATCTAAAATGACTAAGGTAATATAGGCTAAAATTTTGTGGGGTCCCAACGTATTGTTTCAAGTTTGTCGGTATTTGTGTAACACCACGTATTTTTATACAAGAAAAATACAAAAGAAAAAATTGGAAAATTTGGTCCTAAAGACCTTAAGACCAGGATCTTACGAGTCGAAACTTTGTGGCTAAGGGTATCTTATAGGGGTGTCATGTGTGAAGCATGACGAGGACAATTACAAACCCTAGGTCCTTATGATCCGTAAGATCATCTCGCTTCAAGTGTATCATCCGAAGCACCAAATTACAGCTTTAGAACCGTAAACAAAGTTTAGAATTAGATTATGTGTATTTGCTTATTCACATTGGGCAAAATGTTTGGATTCTCCACATTCTACAAAATGGTTTTGTGTTTTATTGGGAGAGCCCCTTATTTTTTAGAAAAGCAAAAAACAGTTCACGATATCTCGGTCAATTGTAGAGGCTGAATGCCGTCTATGTGTGCAACAACTTGTAAAATCATTTAAATTATGAACAATTTACGTGATTATGTCTTTCTGTTAAGTTGTTTGTCAATTTGTACTGTGACAATATGGCAACCATGTCTATTGCTGCAAAACTTGTGTTTCATGACATAACCAAACACTTCAAAATAAACTTCTTTTTCTTACACGAAAAGACTGCTTCAGATATGGTTAAAATAGTTCCTATCGGGTTGGAGTATCAACTAGCTGATATCTTTACAAAGGCCTTATTAGCTTCAAAGCATGACTCTTTGTGTCAAATGCTAATTATGCTTAATGTTTTTGCCATTTGAATTGAGAGGATGTTAATATTATGGATTATTTTAGTTCATATGGCAAATTGTTTCTGATTTTATTATTTTTAATTTTTTGTTTTAGCAATTATTTCTTAATCTTTTTCATGTATTAGGCTGAGTGCGGCTGATTGGGTTGTTGGTTTAAAATTGAGTTGTTGTGGGTTGCTGTTTGAAGAAGGGAATAAGTTCGAGTTCCCTATACTCATTTCTCCCCATGTTTCCTCTCTATAACTCGCGCAGATCTTGATGGGTCAAGTAGTTCCCATTTTCTAAACTGGAGTATATTGGTTTGGTTCTTGACTCTCTCGAACCTTCTCGGTTTGGTTCTTGACTCTCTCGAACCTTCGAGTGATTAGATTCTTCCTATTTTAAGGTTTCATATATATGTTTATGGTTTGAGTCTATGTCTGGTTTTGTGTTTGTAGATGATCATCCTCTTCGTGTTATTCATCTTGTGAGTCTGCTCTAGAATTTGACATTTTTCAAAGATCTCAATATGTCGTTTAGATTCTGGTGTTTATGATATATGATTTGGCTGATATGTCTATGGATTTTTTTGTTTTTGATACAAACCACATCCGCTTGTTCCACAAACGGATCTTACATCCGCTTCTTCAACAATCGAATCACCTAGATTCAATAGTTCAAAAAAAAAAAAAAAAACATTTGAAGCTCAAGTGGTGAAGCTCCCATTGAGGTCAAGGTTCAAGACCCAGCTAGCGGTTTGGTGTAAATTAGTTGCATGGGTCTTAGATAAGTGCGTTAGTTGTGTCGCGAACATTAACCGATAAAACATGGTCATAAAGTTTTGATTATTATAAAAAGAAACTAACAAGACTCACAATTCTTCAAACATTTGTACCATCTAGATCTATCACAAGCACACCAGACCAGCAACATTAGACTATAGTTTGGGACGACTTCATGCATTATTAACCTTTGGCGCGCATCCAGCAACCACATATTCTTCTTTAGCAGGCTTGGTTTTCTCGAACGACTCCCTTGCAAAGAGCAACTGCATCAACATAATAACTAGTAGTCAAAAAGATGGGGTGTAACAAATCTAGCTCGGGCTCGACTTAAGTATAAATGATTATTATTATTCATATACTACTAACAATATTGTTAATTCAGGTTTGTAATAAGCGCCTCTGTACTCTTTGAGCTTGGATTGACTTGATTGTTACTTTTGAGCTTGCTTTGAATTGACTCGATTAGACAAAACTACAGTTATGTAAATTTATATATACACAACAGGTAAATATGTAGAACTAATGATCATAATCATAATCATAATCATTATCAGCCGTAGCAAAAAAGGTTGCAAGAACAGTGTTTGGATGTGCATTTGCTAGTTGAAGCTATGAGCCTATGATAATAAACAAATTCTGGTTATTTAAGGACTTAAAGAGGTACAATTAATAAACAGAAACAAATCTAAACTAGCTACTTAACCACACAGATTAGTTATCATTCAAATCAAAACACATATTTCATATCAACTAAATAGAACAAAAACACTCATTTCGTTAACGCATACGTTATTCTTGAGGTGTTCATCTAATGCAGTCAATTCATCAAGCAAAGCTTGTTCAGTCCCATCATTTGCATCTTTGCACTTTAGAAATGCCACAAACTTTGGGAAAATCTTTGATCCCCTACAATCTCACAAGCAAAAGCAGTCAAATTATGCAATAAATTGAGCAATTTGAAAAAAATCTAACTTATGATTATGAGTGACATAAAAAATTAATCAATGGTCATTTGAATGTGCTATTGTGTGTGTGTGTGTGTGTGTGTGTGTGTGTAATATAGAATGAGAGAGTGCATTCACAGAGGTGAACTCAGAGGGAGTAGAAAGTGAAGGTTCAGGGTACTTTTCTTCAATAAGACCCACGATAACATCAGAATCAAACATCCATTTATCATCAAACTTTATCAAGGGGATTTTCCCATCAGGGTTTACTTCAAGAAACCTACAAAAACACACGCAGAAATCAAATTTTGATCAAACCCCACAAACGATAAAGGTAAAAACCAAACATTAATGGGTCAAATCAAGATTCTTGAGCAACAATAATCACCATTCGGGTTTGCTGTCCAGATTAATAAGATGGGTTTTGTACAGAACCTTCTTTTCTTCAAGAGTCAAAAGAGTCCTCTAGCAAAACGAATCTGAAATCAAACAAAAACCCATAAAATGATGATCAAGAAACCTTGAAAAAGGTGAAATCTTTGAAATTGGTACAAATCAATATAGGGATTGAAGGAGAGATTGATTACAGTCTCCGAGAACATCAAGGGCACCAACAGCAGCTTTGACGCAGATCTCAATCGCCATTGAAATCGAAAGTTTTGATTTAGTATGAAAGACGATGGTTGTTCTTCTAGTGAACTCTCTGGATTAATATGACTGAAGAGATGGTGTTTCACACGTCACATCGCACAACCAAAACGGTTAAAAGGACAAAAAAAACCTTATAAAGTGCTATGACATGTAAATAACCGGTGATCATGAGTTCAAGTCTTATTTTGAGTAAAATATTTAGGGTTGAGCCGGTGGGTTTTTTCAGTAATGGGTTTCCTCCTGAGGGGGTTGGGGGTGCGGTCTCGACTCGGATACGAATAGGTGGGCCCGATTAAGATAACACATATTTTCTGAAGCAGGGTTGCACATTTGTCATTAAAAAAAAATTACTATTTCACTCTCTAGAATGGGGAGCATATGGTTCGTTTTTTGCGAGTGGGAATCTACCGAAGTTGAATCAAATTAAAATTTAGTCGAGTGGCCCAGTTTTATGATAACGAGATGTTTCAAAAGGGAACTATTGATTTATGCCAGCTAGACGACGTAGACATAAGCGTTAAACTTGCATTCTCGGAACATAGGTATAAATGAGTATTTTGTTTGTTTGTACAACTAAAAGATAAAACTATAGCTTGAGAATGTAAATTACAATATTAAACCGCGTTACATGACGGGGTTAACAATTCCTTTTCATACTCACAGTCGTGAATCGCGGTTGTACTTATAGTCGTAAGTACGGTTATATATTTTGGAATGTTGATACAACCGAGATGTTTAAAATTGTAAACTGAAAAATAAAAGTTTTAACAAAAATAAAGTTTATAGGAAAAGAGAAAAATTCAACAAAACATTAAACAAATAAAAAAAATGCTAGGAAAAAAAACTGAAAAACTAGGAAGAAAGTGAAAAGTTAACAAAAACAGGTTAAACCAGGGGTGGAACGAGATAAAACCCGAGTAACGTGGGAGGTGAGCACCTACTTCTACCGCTGGAAGCCTTAGCCTTTAGTGTATCCTCTCCATTTACTCATTTACATATACACAAAATCCAAAGAGTATAACTGTTTTAAAAAAAAAGCCTCGCGGTATAATCAAACAACGCCACGCCTATCAAATTGTATCAGTTATAGAATGTTCCACTGATAGAATGTTTAGATCAAAGAAGATTTGTGTTTCCGGCCAAAGTTGAAAAAGATAATGAAAAGGCACTAACTTGTGTATTGTAATTTGTTTATAACTTATTTGAAATTAGTTTGGTAAAAGTTCTTTTAATCATTTATAATTCAGCTCACGTTATTTTCTTATATAAAATATCGAGTCGAGTTTCAATTGAAACCTAAAAGAAACTCACACATTGTAATGTTCGATTAATTTTTATTTTATATATTACTTGTATTATAGTAGTTGATAGCTTGTATTTTTTGACTCGTAGTTGTAGATTGCTATTGAATACTTGTTAATACTTGTACAAAAGGCATGCAAAAATCTCTAACATAAAACAAAACAAGCCAGCTTCGAGAAACAAGGTAGATCAAGTTGAATAGGATGCACAAGCTCACTTTCTAGTTCGAGTTGACATTTACAAGCCAATTAAGCTTAGATTGAAATTTATAAGACTAGTGAAATGTATAATAGTTTAACTTCTTGTATAAGATTAACTGGTATTTTAAAATAAAAAAAAAAATAATGATGAGAAAGGGTTTAGAGTTTAGCAATCTAAGCCCTATACTTTGAAAGCTAAACAATATTGACCCTTATAAGTAATAACAATCAACATATGTTCATTTCTTTAGTCTTGAAGACAGTCCCCTTGTTTGCTTACCAGTGGTGTCTACATCAAACAGTTAACAGATTAACGGCATCTTCTTCACCGCACCTCGAGAGCTCAATCAGCCAAGGTACAATACATACACATATCTTATGGTTCGACATCAAATTGCTATTTAGTCTATTTCAATATTTAGGCATTGTTTATGCCAATTTGAATGCTGCAATTCTGTTTCCAGTGACTCATTTGTTGTTCAGGAGGTTAATAATAAGCTGAGAGGCATTCACGATGTTAGTTGATAGGACACAGAGGTTGTTGTTCATTTGTAGGACTTTGGGTTTGAATCAGAGTCATATTCACATCAATTTCTGAGTGGGTTGTAAAGATTAAGAAACCCTAGGTACTTTCAATCACTTGGATTGCATTGATTAAGCAATGTTTTTGAATAAAGATGTTTAGAAGTGGATGGAATTGGAATCAGGGTACAAAAAGTTGATTTGATTAATTAAGATAAAATCAAAGTTAATGGAGTCATTCAGAGATCTGTTAGTGCACATTGTTAAGTGTACCAAGTAAATAATTTATCAGTTCTTCTAAGGTGAAAATTATTTAGTTTATGATTTTATTCTGAAGTTCTTTGTTTGTTTTGGTATCAGGTTCATACCGTGATATATACTGGTTGATGTAGATAGATAAGTGTTGTTTACATACCAATTAAGAAGTTTTTAGGGTTTATTTATGGGTTTAAAGGGGATAGATGGCCATCATTTCATTAGCATATGAGTTATTAAGATTTTACATGTTGAAGGTTAGAGCCTGCATGATAATTTTTGTTTCAGTACGACCCAATTCACCGAACCGGACCAAAAATTCTGTAAATTGAGTTGATAGGCAATTAGGCATCTGAACACTGGAGCTTTGTGACCCTAGTAAAAATTGCTTTATGGGTCTGCCACTAGTTTTCAACATGGGTTAGAAGCATGCCCTTTTTAATATTTCCTGGTGAGAAACGAATGAATAAAGACAAATTATGTTCATAGAAGCAGCATGTTGTAGTCTTCATTTTCATGCAGTAAGATACGATTTACTATATTAGTTTAGAAAATAGGGAAAAGATGCTAAAGTGGGAAACTTTTGTGCTTTTTTCATTAGGCATCTTGTAATTCAGTTCAGAATATATATTTCAGGATTTTAACTTGGATCCTTTTAATTTTGACGTCTAGGTCCAAATAGCCGAACAGACAGATGATCTTAGTCAGCCTTATAAATCTTTTAAAAGAACAAACACCGCCTCATAATTTATAAATAGATTAAATAGCTAAAAAGTCAACTGAAGGGTCCTATCCCAACTTGTCAAATCATTTGATATTTACCAATGTCTGATTTGTTAACCACAAACCATCAAAGGAGAAAATGATGAAGAAACTACAAGTATTTGTACATCTTCCTGGCATGAACACGTGCTTGTTATCGAGCATGCAATAGTGTTATCGTGCGTTCATCAACTGAAGGGAGAGATTCAAGTTCATGGCAGGTCTCTTCAGTGAAAAAAGCAGGATGTTTAGGTGTAGGCAGTGCTCCCTCACTAACTAGCATCAAAACCACCGACAACATCGTTGGTCTATCTTCAGCATGATGTTGCACACATAACAATGCAACATGTATTGCTCTTAGTACTTCAGAGATGACACATGAGGCCTTTAAAGATTCACTCATTAATTCAATGGACCTACCTTCTTTATAGAGTCTCCATGCCTACATAAAACCAAAACACCTATTAAAATCACTAGTTTCTGGTCTAGATACTTTGATTTAATCTTACAACTTAACTCACATGTCCAAGAAGGTTATCACTATGGTTTCCATGAGAGAACTCTTTGTTTTTCTTCACACTAATTATCTCCAACACCAGAACACCAAAGCTGAATACATCAGATTTGATAGAGAAACGCCCGTGTACTGCATACTCTGGAGAAATGTAACCACTACAGGTAGGTTAACAAAAAAGTTTACAGATTAGTAATGGAGTCGCTCGTTCAATGTCATCTTCCTTTTCTTGGAAGAAAGTATTACAGTTAAGGAGGACTCTTACTATGTTCCGACCACTTTCTTTGTCTTAGCAGTGGTATCATGTCCTACAAATTTTCTAGCAAGGCCGAAGTCTGATATTTTTGGATTCATGTCATCGTCCAACAAAATATTACCTGCCTTGAGATCTCTATGGATAATTTGTAAGCGGGAATCTTGATGTAGATAAAGAATACCTCGAGCTATCCCATGTATTATATTGAATCGTTGAGGCCAGTTCAACATCAAACTTCTTGTTTCATCTGCCAAAAGGTGACTACTAGGTCATGTGTTGTTATATAAAGTTTGAAGTTAGATACTATGTAAAATCAAGGCGAGTGAGTCAAACCAAAGAGAAACCAGTCCAAGCTTTTGTTAGTCATGTATTCATAAATCAAAATTAGTTCATTTTGATGAATGCAATATCCAAGAAGCTTCACAAGATTCCGATGTTGAAGTTTTGCAGTACATATGACTTCATTCTTGAACTCATTGATCCCTTGTTGGGATGTTTCCGATAGTCGCTTCACAGCTATTTCTCTTCCATCTTCCAACACACCCTTAAATGTTAGGATTATAGTTAGGAGTTAATAATAATTTACATTTCCATAGGATTTACATTTTCAATTCTGTTATAAGTAATGCATTTTTATTTAAGCAGCAGTAAAGAATTACCTTGTAAACGGGACCAAAGCCACCTTCTCCAATTTTATTGGAGATACTGAAGTTACTAGTGGCTTTGGCTACTTCATATAGGCTGAAAAACTGTAAATCATCAAGATGTTCCATCTTCAGACTTTTATTCTTTTCATCATGCACATTCCACTTTCCTACAAAATGATATTGTTTTATGATCATCTTAAATTTTCTGCTGTAAACATTCGAAAGTTCAGCATTACTTGCTCCTTTGTGTTACCTTGTTTTTTCATTTGAGACTGCTTTTTAATCTTTCTATTGACATATGCCACTACAAAGAGAAGTGACACGACTGATGAAGCTAAAAGCCCCACTATAAGTATTCTTTTCTCTTTGTTGAAATCATACTGGGAGTCCACAAGACCTTTCATTAAGAAATAATAATAGTTGAGCATAAAAGCTAAAAACAGAAAAGAAAAGCCAACTTTAGTAGAAATATGTGTAAATACCTTCTAACTCAGAGGCTGCCATTTTTATGTAAATATCTTGGTTTACATCATATTCTCTGGTGTCCAAAAGCTCATCAAGCCACATCAAACATCCACTTCCTCCATTTCTAATATCTAAACTTGTATAACCTGTACACGAGCAATTCCTTTTGCAGGCAATCTCACATTCTTCAAGTGTCATGCTCTTGTTATACCATGACCGTCGTGTGTCTGGTACCTTCACTCGTGCAATTTTCCAAAAACCAACCCTATCCCCATCCCCATTCCCACAATGCAAAGTCTTTTTGCGTCTACACCCACTTGCCCAATCAGATGCCTCCCATTCTTCTGGATTTCTTGGCTCAAAACCTTGCATACAATTACAGGGTGGATGCTTGTTAATGCTACAGACTCCATAAGGACCGCAGAGTGAAAACCGATCACAACTATCTACTACAGCGTCTGCATACACAATCCAGTCTTTGATTCGCTCAATCCAATGCAGAAACAGTGTCTTTCCATCCCATGTCAAATATACCCTTTGAACAACGGAACTCTCAAGTACATATGTATGATAGATTTCCTTTTCATTCATCACAAACTTGCTCGAGTAAATCTTATTTTCTTTTTCGATAGGAAAGCCACTAAAGCCGAGACCATTCCATGGTCCAAGTCTTCCCATTAAAAGCTCACCCCGCCACCCTAAAGTTTGTGGATATCCATTCATGTCATGTATAACACGATATGCACCTATTGATGGATCATCAGGACTCTTCCAAGATGTGAGGAACCTGTGTAACCCTGTTACCAAGTCCTTTCCGAATTTCATTCCTGGTAGAAATGTGTCACCAGGATGGTCAAAACTTTGCCAAATCATTTTATTTTCATCCCACACAACAAGATTTCCACTATCTTGAAGCTGCAACATCACCACTGGATTGTCACTCCCTATAGACACCGTCGAATTGGATGACCAGACCATGCGGTTGCCGCCACTGAGAACCACGAGGTTTCCATTTCTGCAAACTTTGAGCATACCTGATCTATCTTTAATTGGTGTCTCCCTGTTAGCAACCCATACAGCAGTACCATATGATATCTTCTTGTACCATATCCCTAGGTATCGGTTCTTGGACTTCCCAGGGCTAAAAAAGCCAAGTTCAAACATTCCCCCTTCTGAAACAAGAGTCTTACCATCTCTGATTTCTTGATTTGCAGGTATGGTATCAAGTATAGTGCAACCTGATGGCAGTAAGATAAAAGCTATAAAGAAGAATATAGGTATGAAGTAGTTCTCCATTGATGATCTAAAGAATGAAAGGAATGTCAATTATTTTATTCATATTTGATATTTAAGTTCAATCAATCAATTGGTTTAGAATTCCACCATCTAAAGTCAAGTCAACTGAATGGCAGGCGGTCTTCTTCGGCATGTGACCATTTTTTAACAACAGTAACAGGTTGGTATACTTTTCACAACTGTACATTAAATATCTTGTGAATAAAGCATATTAAAAACATGAAAAAAAAACCCATAATGTATATATTAAACTTTTTACTAAAATATATAACAAATAGTGTAAGTTTAACTAGTATTTTAAGTTACCATATCCTTCTGATAAATATTGTGTACTATAAAGCTCGTAACAAGCTTCTTTATATTTTATAAATATATATATATGTCATGTGAGTGATTTATGAAATCTAATAAACTTATTAACTTATGAAATAAGTTTCTGAAATAACCAAAATATAATAATCTAAGTAAACTAATCAAAATATATTTTATATATATTTAATAAAATTTAGCTTTTGTTATGAATATACTTAATTGCGTTTATCAATATACTTGCAACCTTCAAGTGCTCTTTAACTTTGCGTTTATCGTATTAACAAAAAGACCGGTCTTGTTACTGTCGAATAACCAGACACTAGCAATGAAATTAACGTGAAAGACATTTATGTCACCGCACTTTTCTTGTAATCCTTTATTTTTAACGTAGTTACATAACACCTTGATCAAGAATTTTGTAAATCTTAATCGTGTCCTGTTTTATCTTATCATAATACCTATATATTATTATATTAGTAGTTTAAAAAAAATTGTAGTAATATTAAGCCGATTATAAATATTTGGTTCATACATCGAAATTCAACATTTCTGGGCAGCTATTTTAGATTATCTAAATTTTAGCATATCACAATGATTGACTTCATGCAACTTCAAAACACAATTTTATTGTCTAGTAAATGAAATATAGTTTATAATACAAGATTTTATGGCGGCTCATAAATTAGCATCAAAAGATTTATTAAACATTTTCCATTATTTTGAACCTTTTGGATTTTCGGCATCCATAGTCAACTAATCTCCACTCAGCGATTTGGCGTTTACTATGGTCAACATTTCTCTACAACAGATACTTGTGCTACACAACTACTACTAATTCCTACTAAAGGATATTTCGTGTAAATAAAAAATGTTTAAAAGAATATATATATTAAGCATATGACAACTACAAGCACCAAATTGTGTTTTTACTTTAATTTATTTATGATTTTATGTATATATAGTAGCTTATGTCTTAATTGCTTATTTATAAGACTAAAAGACAAGTTTATTTATAAAATTAAATTACAGACTATAAATGTTTAACTATATTTAATACTAGTTTTAGTAAAATTGTGTATTACACGGGTTGTATATATAAACTATAAAAAATATAATAAAAATTTATTAATTATAAAATAATATTTTAAGATAAGATATGATTAAAATTGCGAACAAGTAAAAACTATAAGTAATAAAACAAGGATAACAAATTTTTAAACGTTTTTCTAAAAAATTAAACATTTGTTTACTGTTTTAATAAAAAATATCATTCTCAAAATATTTTTAGAGTTAATTTCAGTTTTACTCCCTAAGGTTTAACTAAAGTAACTATTCTCCTCCAAAAGATTAAAAACATCAATTTACCTCTAAAAGTTTCATATGTTGTTTCAATTTCACTCCAAAAGTTTCATTATTTTGGATAAAATTAAAACAATTAATGAAACTTTTGTATTAAAATTGAAACAATTTATGAAATTTTTGGAGGTAAATTGATATTTTTAATCTTTTGGAGGAAAATAATTATTTTTAATAAATTTCAAGGAGTAAAATTGAACTTAACTTATTTTATTATTATAACTCCCAATTTTAATTTATTTTTGGTTTATGAAAATTTATGTTTTAAAAACAACAATTTTAAAATATTTCATATTTTAAAACAATGTTGATGTTTTAAAAAAATTTCTTAGTTTATAAAAAAATGTTTTCTAAAAAATTACATTAATAAAAAGAAATCTTTGTTAATTAATTAAAACTAATTAATCTAAAAAAGAGTTAAATAATATCTTTGGTAATTAATGTAATTATTTAATAGGAGAGAGAAGCGGGAAACTTTTGATTAGAGTGAATGTGGTGTTGTCATGCGTCATTTTAGTTAATCTTATTTAGAGTAGAGAAATATATATAACTACTAGCTTTAGTAAACCCGTGTATTATACGGGTTGAAAAAAATATTAAATATAAAGAAAATTTATATTAATTATAAATCGATATTTTAAAATAAGATATGATAAAATCTTTCTTATAATAAATAAAAAAAATTTATTTCAAAACAAACGTTTTAAAAAATATCATACTTAAAAACTTTCTTATTATAACTCTCAATTTTATTTATTTTTTGTTTATAAAAAATTTACTATTTCAAAAACACCAATTATAAAATATTTTATATTTTTTAAAAAGTTTGATGTTCTAAAAAGTTTTTTAATTTTATGAAAAATTATTTCCTTAGAAATAACATTAGTAAAAAGATCTATTTCTCAATTTTTAAAAAAACTATTTTAATCTAAAAAATAAATAATATTATTAGTAATTAATATTATTATTAAATAGGAGATAGAAGCGGGAAAAATTGGTGAGGAGGAATATGTTGTTGACACGTGTCCCTCCTAGATACCCTTTTATTAGAGTAGAGAGATTATCATTAGATAATAACTGTACCACAAACATTATAATTTTAATATCTAATTTTAAAATTATCATATAACTAGAAATGTCCAGAATAAATATTGGATTAGTATATTACAAAGTTACTAATTACAAGTATTATACTATATGTTAAACATGTGTGTTGGTTACTACAGTAACCTGTTTTGGTTTTAATTGATTGGTACAACACTTGATGCTATACGTACTCTTTCCAAACTAATTTTACTTGTTAATCACGCTCAACTTGCTACATATAAAGTCTATTTGAGTCTTTCGAAGGGGTTTCGTGAAAATATAAGCGACTTCAAACTCTGTCTTGACATGAATCAGCTGAATGGATGGAGGATCAACCTGAGTGCTCATCACACAATCCCTGATGAGATGGCAATCAACCTCAATGAGTTTTGTTCTCATGAAATACTTGATTCTTGGCTATGTGCTATGTTGTCGAAGGCACAAAGGCCTCACTTGTTGCCTAGGCGCAAGGCGCAGAAAAGGCACATGCCCAATACATAAAAAGCGCGCTATTAAATGAACAATATTTAAAAATATATAATAGGCATAGAATTATAAAATATATGAAGTGAAACAGAAAAAACTTAATAATCTAGTAATAAAAAATTTAAAATTTGAAAATGTAATGAGCATTTTACTTTACTTGTACTTTGTCTGCCTTTTTTGCACACTTGGACTCTTTCTCTGCACTTAAGTACTGTACATGCCACCTTTTCTCTTCCTGACAACTTTTCTTAACATACACAATCTATTCACACACCAAACCTTTCCTTCCTCCCTTTCCCTTCTTACCAGCAGTTGGTGCACAAAAAGAAAAAAGAAAGCTCGCCAGAATTTCATATTCAGGCCTGCATCTGACCAAAAAATGACCGGTATGTAACTGGAGTTTTGACGGAGCGCCTGGACTCACGCAAGGTGGTTTCCTTGCGCCTCGCCTCAAAATGGCGCCTAGATGTGCGCCTTTGTCGCTTTTGACAACACAGACTATGTGTATACCCGATTGGCTATCCCAATATAACATCATCAAGTCATAGAAACAACCCCGAGTTCTTTGAGAAGACGACGAATCCAAATCTTCTGAAGTAACATCTGCCATGGCTCTATATTCTGATTCAACACTTGATCTAGATAGTGTGTGTTGTTTCTTGCTCTTCCAAGATACTAGATTTCATCCAATGAACACACAATATCCAGTCATAGATAGTCTTAAAATAGGGCAACCTACCCAATTAGCATTAGAAAACCCTGATATTCACCCATATCCTTTCTCTGTAAAGCCACTCACACGACAATGACCTTGATCAGAATATAGAATCCTTAGACTTGGTGTAGTCTTAACAAACCTTTAAACACGAAAAGCAGCAACTTAACGGTGTATGGGGTGGCCATGAACTTACTTAGAACACTAACGACAAAGGAGATGTCTAGACGAGTAACTGTCAGATAGTTAAGTTTTCCAACTAACCATCTGTATTGCTTAGGATCCTTCATTAGTTTCCCGTCCTCTAGAAGGAGCTTCCCCGTATGAAGCATCAGGCTATCAACTTGCTTACAACCCTATAATCCACACTCAGATCACATATCAAGAACATACTTTCTTTGAGAGAGAAGTATTCCCTACCAAGGAAATATAGAAGTCGACCAAAGTCGCTTATCTGGAACTGAGACTGAAAGAACAGTTTGAGCTTTGTAATCCTAACTTCATCATCCCCTATAACTATTATGTCATCTACATAAACGACTACAATAATCCTTCGGCCCTGACGATGTCTAAAGAATAAAGAATGATCATATGCATTATGAATCATCCTGAATTCCCCCATGACACTAAAAATCTGACCAAACCACGCTCTAGGGGACCGTTTAAGGCCATATAAGGAACAATATAATATGCATACTTTTGAAGCCTCCTCCTCGACAATGTTTCTTGGTGACTGCTTCATATATACCTCCTCCTCAAGAATACCGTCAAAAAATGCGTACTTTATATCAAGTTGATAGAGTGGTCAATGATTAATGGCAGCAAGAGCAATACAAATGCGTACAAACGATATTATTGGCGACTAGTGAGGAAGTTTTATCATAGTCAATACCATAAGCCTGAGAATAACCCTTTGTAACTAGTTAGGCTTTCAGGCGACGAAGAAAACCATCAGGGTTAAGTTTGACTTTGAAAACCCAACGACAACTAACAACACGCTTATGGAGAGGAAGCGACCCAAGATCCCACGTATGATTGGCTCGTAGAGCCCCCATATCCTCTTCCACGGCCTTTCTCCATCTTGGGTGAGCTAGAGAGCTGTCATCACATCCTTGGGAATTGGATATGAATCGATGGCAGAATTATAAGCATGACACTCAGGGAGAAGATCAGTATGCACTTGTGCCATTTTAAATTTTTACAAGTTAGATATGAACGATCTAAGACAATTCATTTCATAGAACATGCCCTGGTCTTCATTTTCATTCCATACGATACACTTTACTATATGTAGTTTTAGAAAATTAGGAAAAAGATATTCGAGTGGGAAACCATTGCAGTTTGTCCATTAGATTTAAACTTAGCCCTTTTAGGTTTTGCTAGCGGGGTCTAAAGGCCCTAGCTAAAAGCATTCATAATTTATAAATAAATTTAGTAGTTAAAGAAGCCAACTATAGATTTGTATCTCAACTTGTCATACTATTAGATATTTACAGGTATTCGAACCATAAATTGTCAAAAAGGAGAAAATAAGAAAATTTACACGTATTTGAACATCTATTGGTCGTAAACACATGCTTACTATCGAGCATACAATTGTGTTATCGTGCCTTTGTCAACCGATGGAAGTGTTTTAAGTTCATAGCAGGTTTCTTCATTGAAAAAAGCAGGCTGCTTAGGTTCAGGCAATGCACCCTCACTAACTAACATTAGAACCACGGACAACATAGTTGGTCTATCTTCTGCATGATGCTGCACACATAACAGTGCAACATGTAGTGATCTTAGTACTTCAGAGACTGCACATGAGGCCAGTAAAGATGCACTCATTAATTCAATGGACCTGCCTTCTCTATAGAGTCTCCATGCCTACATCAAACCAACACACATTTATAAAAATCACTAGTTTGGTCAAGATAATGAGATTAAATCTCACAACTCAACTGATATTCGCAAACAATTGGATTGACACTTAAATTTTAATCAAGGAAACACTCATAAATATTACAAAGAACCTACCATCTATATATACTTGAACAATTGAAGACTATGCTATGTAGCCAAAGATAACTCCTAACAATTAGGAAAGAAATAATAACTAAAGTAGTAATAAAAAATAAGATAATCATAGAAGGTCAAAAAACAATGGTTTTTTGCTCATCAAGCACTTGTGATTAAAGATTATTCTAACATTCTCCCTTTAATTCTAGCTTGTTCCACTAAGATCAATTATTACAAGTAACTTCATCATCTAACTAAACTCTATCCTTAGTAATGCCTTGGTTAGAATGTCTGCCTTATGTTCTTCTCCACTAACGTAGTCCACTTTTGCTAGGTTATTTTCAACACACTCACGAATGAAGTGACAATATCAGTGTGTTTACTTCGTTTGGTAAACACTGGGTTTTTTTTAAGTCTATTGCATATTTGTTATCAACAGCCATGCTTCGACTCGTGATTTACTCGAGCAAACACCTCGCCATTGTTTACGTTTGTGCGTCCTCTTCTTTTGCTAGGTTAGCTTTTTCTTTGGCTTGTTTTAAGGCTCTACACTCGAATGAAAAATGACAGAGCTTGTTACAGTTTTGTGACATTGAAGATTCTTCCTTTCCTATATACGTTTTTATTCTCGTAATCATGTCATCAAATGATGTTTGAGTGGTGTTGACCCCATTGGCCTCAACCACCAAATCTGTTGCGTCCTCAGCAACTACCACGTTGTTCGCTCGAACCCACCCCTCGTACTCGTCCATTGCCTCAATTCTATTTTGTCTTTCTTGTTGGTCGACATTTGTAAACAAATATTTTCTTGAGTTTTCGTTGTTACCCATCATTTATAGGTCTTGAGAGAACCAATAGCTTCCCTGAAAGACATCATGTTCGAATCTGAGTAGTGCTCAGTTGAAGCAATTAACAAAGGTGAGAAACTTATTCAACCAGTTTCTTTACTTGATGCAATCTTTTATCATTGTTTTAAGAGGTCGAAACCTGGGTACCAATCCATCGATCTTCCCACAAGATCATGTATAGTCTCGTTACCTTTCGGTCTGATTAACTTGAATTCACGGTTCACGTTTTAAATTCAACCCATTTGCAACCCATGATTTTAAGGGCGTCCCAGACATTCTTCGTATTCTTATGTATGGCTACCTACAACACGATATCTTTCGGTAAGGCTTAGAAGACAAATCCTCTAACTTTCTTTCCAATCTTGACATCCATGTCAGTTCCTTTGGTAGTTCTACGGCATCCCAAATCTCTTGTGCATCTATGAACAACTCCATCTTCACTCCTAAGATGCATAGTTTGTTGGTAAAAGGTAGCGGGCATTGGTGCGTTGTCGACCTTCCGCCTCTAACGGGAACAACAGCCAAGTTGTTATTATTTTCTGCAATAAAATTTTTGGTTTTCTTGACATGCGATGGCGAGCAGTTCTTCCCTTGACTTGGCAGCGGACAATTCCTTAACGAGAGTAGTGTTTCTTCGATGGCTTGCTTCACATAGCTGAATTGCATTTCTTTCTTGATCTCAACATGTCCTCTTAATCTGAGCTTTTATACTAATTATTAGAAAACAATTGGCTTGACGCTTTGAATTTTTGTTACCAACTCTCATAACGACTCTTTTAGGTGTATTATTTATCAAGGAAAAACTATAACATACCATTTATTGATACTTAAACAACTTGGAGACTAAGCTACCTATCCAAAGATGGTTCCCTAATAATTAGGAAAGAGAAAGACTCAAATCTTAACCAAAAATAAGATAATCACACAAGGTTAAAAAAACAAGCGGTTGCTTGCATATCAAGTAGTTGTGATCAAGAATTATTCCAAAAAACTTACATGTCCAAGAAGGTTGCCACTATAGTCTGCATGAGAGAATTCTTTGTTTTTCTTCCCGCTAATTATCTCCAATACGAGAACACCAAAACTAAATACATCTGATTTTATAGAGAAACGTCCGTGTACTGCATACTCCGGAGAAATGTAACCACTACATCCACGTTAAACAAAGTAAATATACTATTTAGTATAGGAGTCGCTCGTTGAATCTTATCTTCGAAAAAGATATGAAGTTAAGGAGGGTTCTTACTATGTTCCAACCACTTTCTTTGTTTTAAGACTAGTATCATTTCCTACAAACTTTCTAGCAAGGCCGAAATCAGATACTTTTGGATTCATGTCATCGTCCAACAAAATATTACTTGCCTTGAGGTCTCTGTGGATAATTTGAAGGCGGGAATCTTGATGTAGATAGAGAACACCTCGAGCTATACCATGTATTATAATGAATCGTTGAGGCCAGTTAAGCATCAAGCTTCTGGTTTCATCTACAAAAGGTGACTACTATGTCATGTGTTATATAAAGTTTAAAAGTAAAATACTATGTGAAATCATGGAGAGTGAGTCAAACCAAATAGAAACCAGTCCAAGCTTTTGTTAGTCATGTACTCGTAAATCAAAATCAAGTCCTTTTGATGAATGCAATATCCAAGAAGCTTCACAAGATTTCGATGTTGAAGTTTCGCAATACAAATGACCTCATTATTGAACTCATCAAGTCCTTGTTGGGATGTTTCTGAGAGTCGCTTCACAGCTATTTCTCTTCCATCTTCCAATACACCCTAAAAAGTTAGGATTATGATTAAGATTTTATAACATAATTATGTAGATTTAAGTAATGCATTCTATTTAAGCAACATAAGAAATTTACCTTGTAAACAGGACCAAAGCCACCTTCCCCAATCTTATTGGAGACACTAAAGTTTCCTGTGGCCCTTCCTACTTCATATAGGCTAAAAAGTTGTAAATCATCAAGATGTTCCTTCATCATAATTGCATTCTTTTCATCATTCCACTTTCCTACAAAATGTTATTTTTACATGATTTATCCAATAAACATGCAAAACTATAAACATTACTTGCTCATTTGTGTCACCTTGTGTTTTCCGGTGAGGCCCTTTCTTGATCTTTCTACGGGCATATATCACAAAGAGAAGTGGCACAACTAATGAAGTTGAAATTACCACTATAAGTATTCTTTTCTTTTTGTTGAAATCAGACCGGGAGTGCACCAGACCTTTCATTAACGAATAATAACAGTTTAGTACTTAAGCATACAAGCTAAAAACACAAAATAGTCCAACTTTAGATGAAAACTGTGTACCTTCTAACTCAGAAGCTGCCATTCTTATGTAAATATCTTGATCTACATCATATTCTCTAGTGTCCAAAAGCTCATCAAGCCACATCAAACATCCACTTCCTCCATTTCTAATATCTAAACTTGTATAACCTGTACACGAGCAATTCCTTTTGCAGGCAATCTCACATTCTTCAAGTGTCATGCTCTTGTTATACCATGACCGTCGTGTGTCTGGTATCTTAACTCTTGCAATCTTCCAAAAACCATCCTTGTCCCCATTCTTGTTCCCACAATTCAGAGGGTTTTTGCGTATACAACCACTTACCCAATCAGAGGCCTCCCATTCTTGTGGATTTCGTGGTTCGAAACCTTGCATACAGGTACAAGGTGGATGCTTGTTAATGGTACAGATTCCATAAGGACCGCAGATTGAAAACCGATCACAACTATCAACTGCTGCGTTTGCATACACACTCCAGTCTTTGATTCTCTCAATCCAGTGTAAATACAGTGTCTTGCCATCCCATGTCAAAACTCTCCTTAAAACAACTGAAGTTTTAAGTTCATATCTATGATAGATTTCCTTCTCATTCATGACAGACTCAGAGGAGTAAATCTGATTCTCGTTTTCTATAGGAAAGCCACTAAAACCGAGACCATTCCACGGTCCAAATCTTTCTACTATAACTTCACCCTTCCAAGCAAAACTTTGTGGATATCCGTTCATGTCGGGCATATTATGATACTCACCTATAGAAGGATCATCAGGACTCTTCCAAGATCTGAAGGATCTCTGTAACCCTGTTACCAAGTCCTTCCCGAATTTCATTCCTGGTAGAAAAGTGTCACCAGGGTAGTCAAAACTTTGCCAAATTATTTCATCTTTATTCCACACAACAAGATTTCCGTTATCTAGAAGCTGCACAACCACAACCGTACTATTACCCTGCAGAAAACCTGCTGGAATGGTAGACCAAACTATTGGGTTGGCGCAACTGCGAACCACGAGGTTTCCTTGTCTACTAAGTTTGAGCGTGCCTGATCTATCTTTAATTGGTGTCTCCCTGTTAGCAACCCATACAACAGTACCATTTGATATCTTCTTGTACCATATCCCTAGGTATCGGTTCTTCGACTTCCCGGGGCTGAAAAAGCCCATTTCAAACATTTCCCCTTCAGAAACAATGGTGTCACCATCTTTAAATTCTTGATTTGCAGTTATGGTGTCTGCTGCATTGCAATTTGACAGCAGCAATATCAAGGCAATAAAGAAGAATATATGTGTGGACTTGTACTCCATTGATGATCCAAAGCATGAAAGCAATAAGTTCTTATTTATCTTTGATAGTTCAATTTTTTTGAAATTTCACCATTCAAAGTCAAGTCAATGTGAATGGTGGTCTGTTATGAATTATTTCTTTGAACATTCAAAATATAAAAATCTAAGTAAATTGATCAGAAAATTAATAAATTATATTAAATAGTTTTTGTAATTAATATCCTTGTTTGGGCTTATCAATATAGTTGCAACTTTCAAGTGGCTATGTTTTCACTTTTTGTACTAACCTGCTAGGTTAACCTGAGACTTATTGTTATATTAGCAAGTGTAAATTCATATATAGTTATTGATTTCAGAGCAGTTATACATTCTATATGTATCTTTTCTAAATATTAATAGTATTAAGTGCAGTGCAACCTGATGGCAGTAAGATCAAAATAATTAAAGAATAATATAGGCATGGACTTGTCCTCCATTGATGATTCAAAGGCAGCAAGCCAATTTTTATTCATCTTTGATACTTCAATTCATATGGTTTAAAATTCCACCATTTAAAGTCAACTTTATCATGGTTTTGTTTGTGTATGTGACCATTTTTCAATGACAGTAACAGATAAGTATGTTTTCAACAACCTTTTACTTTCTTACGAAGAAAAAATTAATTGTTAGTCAAAATATGTTATATTTTATATCAATTAGTTTTTGTTATAAATATACTCAATACAAAAATCTAAAGTAATTTACTCAAGATATTTAATATCTTTTTTATAATTTAGGTTCATCCCTTGCCTTTCGTAGCAAAATGTCCATGCGAGTTACATGTTAATAGTGTTGGACTAATCTTGTAATTACACAATAGTTAAAAGGGTAGTAGATAATTATGTTAGTTAATTAATTAGTAATTACCATTTAGGAGTAGATAATTATTAGTTTATCTAAATAAGTTCGTATTAGATTAAGAGTTTAGTTTGTATGTTTATCTTATTATTTAGATAGTGTTTGAGTTTGGTTAGTATTAGTAGTGTTTGAGTTTGGTTAGTATTAGTATTTGTTTAGTATATATAGGGGGTCAAGGAGTGTTTATAAGTTGTCCCGGTTTTATTAAATACAAAGAGTTCAAATATCGTGTGTTATTTTCTTTCTTGTTATTGCTCGGTTGCCATCAAATAGTAATAATTAGTGAAACATAGATTCCTTGTAATAGTTCAAGGACTAGTGGTGTAAATAAGGATTAGTATCTTAACTAATCCCTTGAAAATTAGTTAGGCAGCATAGATACATGAGAAAGCCAATTGATTTGGTCTCAGAGCTCTCTGATCACCATTGGCACCACACAAAAATGACAACCAACGCGAGTAATCGACAAGAAATAGAAAAAAAAAAAAAAAAACATATAGGAAAATTAGAAGACAATGCCGAATATTAAACATCACAATCAGCAATTTTGGACATACAATAGAACATGGAGAAGATGATCGATGGAAAATAGTATTTTGTAATGGGATAAATTCATCAGGAATTTCTGAATACGAACACCAGTTTGATACGTGCATCTGATGCATGTCATGGCTTCATGGCTGCAGGGTCCTTTTAATTAATTGCATTCATGTTTGGCATTTTGTTTGTTTTAGTTAATCACGTATGTTAGTCCAAGTAGTTAGTGTTGTGAGGAAATAAAGGTAGTAGTGGGGCATATGTACCCATGATTCCATGTTCTTGTTAGTGGTTGTATACTTGTATTCCTTATTTATGCAGAAGAATTATGTTGTTATCACTTTTAAAATTCTATTAACCAGTTTAACAATAGCAGAAAACACAACTCATTGGATCAGAGACCAGCTCGATTTTGTAGAATCAGCTTGTGGTTTGAGTATGTCTCTCCTTTGCTTGGAAGTGGATGCATGACAAAGACATCCAAAGCTTCTCAAATGATCATATAAAGGTGGTTTGCCAAAAATAACTTAATAAGGAGTTTCCTTCAAGCACTGCTGTTGGAAACCTGTTGATAAGATAGGTTGCTGGTAATACACAATCACCCCGGAACCTATCAGGAAGTTTTGGTTGAAAAAGCAAAGCTCTAGTAGATTCCATAAGATGTTTATGCTTTCATCCTACCACCCTATTTTGTCAAGGAGCACCCACACAAGATCTTTGATGTAAAATCCCTTTACTGACAAAGAATTTACCTATGTATTACTAGTGCCTAATTTAAAGGCATTGTCTGATGTAATACACTTAGGGGCCGTTTGGTTCGCAGAATGTTTTGCAAATAAATTGGAATTGAAAATGGAATTGGAATTGGAATGCTATTGAAGTTGACAATGTGTTTGGTTGGTCAATTTTGTGTGAAATTGGAATTTTAATTTTGAACAATCCATTAGATTGTTAAACATTCCATAAGTAAGTGGAAGGAATGTGAATTCCAATGAATGAGTGAAAATTTTTCAATTCCAATTCCATCCGTTGACCAACCAAACATGATTTTGGATGGAAAATTTTCCAATTCCAATTCTTGAGAATTCTGTAAACCAAACATCCCCTTAATTTTCTTGTCAAACTGAGTCTCAACCATTGTAAAAAGAAAAAAAAACAAAAAATTCCCTGGAGGACATTTTATGTTTCTTTGTGGTCTATGTACAAGACATTGTACTCGGTGGTACCAATACAGACTTTCTCAACCAGTTTGTCCACACCTATCCAAATGGTTCTCTAACAAGGACCTAGGTCCATTTCATCATTTTCTTGGTATTGAAGTTATACCTACATAGTAAGTTCCATTCCTATCCCAGCACCACCAAATCTTCTAACTCAGTTTCGCATGGATCGGGCAAAAGACTAAATTGGTGGGATCTGTGCAATATCTAGCCTTTACACGCCCATATGTATCTTTCGCGGTAAATCGCTTGTTTCATTTTATGCGTTCTTCATCTGAGATTCATTGACTGTCTTTAAAACATGTTCTTTGTTACTTAAAAGACACCATTCATCATGGTTTGTATCTTCAAAGAGGCTCCTCTCTGGATCTTAAGGCGTTTTCAGATTATGATTAGGGAGGGTCTCCAACGGTGGACGATCGACTAATGCATACATTCTCTATTTGGGTTCAAACATTATTTCATGGGCTTGGTACATTAGAAATCAGTCTCAAGATCATTACGGAGGCCGAATGCAAATCTTTTTCTAACACCGGCTACTGAAGTCTCATGGGTTCAAAACCTGCTACAAGATCTAGGTTTTAGTGTTTTACATTAGCTCGACTCCTACACTATTTTGTCATAACACAGGTGCAACATACTTATGTCCTAATCTTGTATACCTTTCACAGATGAAATGTGCTGTCTTGGAACATCACTTTGTATAAGAAAAGGTGGAACACGGTTCATTGAAAGTTCTTCACATCAATTCTGTTCATCAACTTGTCGATGCTCTCACCAAACCTCTAAATCGCAGATTGGAGTCTCTGATGCATCCATCTCATGATTAAGAGTAACACATAAACCACTTGTACCTGTTAACCATTATAAAAGTTTTAGGCTGCAAAGAAATCAAACTTATGAGACTACAATTAATGGATGAACAAGGATTCTACATGCCAACCAAAGATCATTAACTAAGCGAAATTAAGGGGCAGGATTTTAGAATGGTCATGACTTCAGTTTTATCCTAAGTTCATTGTTACGATTGTATGATTGTTTACCCTAAGTTAGTTATGGTGGTTAGGAGGGGGTTAACTCCTAACCGATGGAACCATTCAGTGTAGCAAATCATGCCAGTTCATAGGATAGATCATTCAAGAATAATACAAACCAGATATTTCTATATTTGAAAAAGGTGAGTTTTATAATTAAGGCAATTTTAGCTCACCACTTTATCACAGTACTTGGATTTGATTGAGATCAGTTCAGCATGGATTAGAAGCATGAGGTTAAGTTTGACCTTAAATAACATACACAATACGTGGTTCTTCCCATTTTAACTATTTTGCCTATGAGAAGTGAAAGAATAACAAATTATGTTCCCAGAAGCAGCATGCATAATTTACAGGTATTTGAACATCTTCCTGGCTTATATGTGTGCTTGCTATCAAGGATACGATATGTGTTATTGTGCCTTCATCAACTGTTGGAAGTGATCCAACTTCATAGTATCTTTCTTCATTGAATTAATAAAGCTGGCTTCTTAGGTTTGGCAATATTGCTCATTCACTAACTACCATCAGAAGTTTAGAACCACTAACGACATTGTTGGTCTATCTCCCGCATGATGTTGCACACATAATAGGGCGACATTATTGGAATTTTTTTTTAAAATGGGTTTTTTTGAGAAGATGTGATGGTTTATGGGTTGGTTTTTGGATTGGTTTGAAATGTAGGTGTTCCGCAAGTGCTGTTTACGGAATCATATTGAATCCGTAATTGGTATTTACGGAAACCCTTGCCGTTTGCCACCGTGAGAATGTTAGTTGAGCAGAATGAATCAGTAAATTGTGTTTACGGATGCTTTAATTGCTTTAATTTTAATGTAATAAAATTAATTTTAATGTGAAAAAAGATAGATATATATATATATATATATGTATATATGAGTAGAGATCCTAAGAAAACCACAAAGTTATGAGAAAACTAAAGAAAACCAATGAAAACGATCACATAATATATAAATTTTTTTATCACTACCCACTATATATGTATATATGAGTAGAGATCCTAAGAAAACCACAAAGTTATGAGAAAACTAAAGAAAACCAATGAAAACGATCACATAATATATAAATTTTTTTATCACTACCCACTATATATATGTGTGAGTATATATAAATAAGGTTATGAATCAAATGAAAACAGTAGCATGATTTTACATATACGCCACACATAGGTTACGTATACGTAACCACTTTTTATTTGATATAGTGTTACGTATACGTAAAACTCTTCATTCTTGTATGTATGCTCAACATATATGTACCAAATACTTCAATAACATTTTTATAATTAAAATAACAAAAAAATTATGAATTATGTTATTGGTTTTTGTGATTTTCTTTGGTTTTCACATAACTATTGGTTTTCTTAGGAACCCTCCCCATGTATATATACGGTAAGGTTCAAATGAGAACCCTATATTATTGCGAGAACTAGCGAAAACCCGTCAAGATCAATCAAAATTATTTTTTTTTTTTGTTGTAATAACATCATTGTACATATACAAGATTATGATATTGTATGCATATATGTAAATTCGTAAGTGTAAAAAAGTTTACATTGCTGTAAGTGTTGCTTACAACTTTAAATATATGTGATTTTTTGCAAAACTTACACCAATATAAATTTTTTTATACTTGTGAATTTACGCATATACATAAAAGATCATAATCTTCTATATGTGTAATAATGTTAGTTACACAAAAATAATAATGATTTTATTGATCTTGATGGGTTTTCGTAAGTTCTCGCAATATATATATATATATATATATATATATATATATATATATAGAGAGAGAGAGAGAGAGGGAAGAGATCATATGTAAACCAATTAAAATTATGTAAACCAATAAACCAAATCTCAGCCACTCATTGTATTGAAATCAATGGTCCAGATTTATTAGAATAAAAAAATATATTTGGGTTTAAATAATGGGACCCACATACAAAAAGACAAAAAATGATAATTTGGTCTTTTCTCACCCAACCTACTTTGTGAATTTTAAGTAATTCAAATCACTATCAACATTTCAACCCAATCTCCATCTTTCTCTCTAATAAATCACCACCACCATCAACGGTGATGGCGACGAAAGTGGCGGTGGAGAACATCATCTAGAGCGGTGACAGTGGTGACAGTGACTGCGCCGACAGTGGTGACGGCGACGACGATGTTTACGACTGCAACAGTGGTGTCGGCGAAGACGATGGCGATGGCGGCGATGACGGTGACGACAAACAGATGGTTTTTTGTTGGTGTTCATGGTTAGGTCTGTGTTTTTTTTGTTAATTTAAGAATTTTATATTTCTGTTCAAGTTCAGATCTATGTTTTTTTTTTTTTGTTAGTGATGATTTTTTACATTTGGGTTTCATGTGCTTTGTTGTTAATGTTCAAGTTAAAAAAGAAGGCAACAATGAAGATGGTGGCTGACCACCATCTACGAAAGATGACGACGGTGACTCCGACGTTCTTGTGGTTTTTTGTTGATGTTCATGGTAAGATCTGGGTTTTTTTTTTTGTGTTCAACGTTTAAATCTGATTTTTTTTATTGTTAATGTTTTTAGTGAACTACTTAGTGTTCAACTTTAGATCTGAGTGTTCAACAAGTTCTGTGTTCAAGGTTAGATCTGAGTGTTCAACACTCTTGTGGTTTTTTATTGTTGTTCAAGGTAAGATTTGGGCTTTTTTTGTTGTTGTTTAAGGTACCATCTGGGTTTTTTTGTTAGTGTTCAATGTTAAATCTATGTTTTTTATTATTGATATTTTTAGTAAACTACTCAGATCTGTGAGGTTATAAATGTGCATATATTTTTTATGTTGATTAAATCTATTTTTACATATGTGTACATATGTAGTTGGTGATGTTTTCTAAAGAACTACTAAAGTATTCTTGTTAAAAATATTAGTTTGAAGTGTGTATATAAATTATTACACATGTGTATGTGGGATACTTAATTCTATATCTTTTTATCAGATCTATTTTTACTGGGTTTTTATATGTAAACATGTGTATAGTGAGTTTTACACGTGTTAAATGAGTTTTACACATGTGTAAACTGAGTTTCACACATGTGCTAATTGAGGTTTGCACATGTGTAAACAGAATATACACATATGTAAACTTCTCGTTTTCATATTCAAATTTATATTTCTATAATTTAAACAGTTACTGATTCATATTATGTATTGGTTTTCATTTTTAGTACACGTTGAATAGTCCAGATCTAAGATGTGAACAAGGCGTAATCAACAAAGGAGCATGCGGATTTTTTTTTTCTGATTTTGTAAATATATTTTGGGATCTTAGATATAGATTATTTTCTGATTTGTGTAAATTCTTCTACACAAGTTTAATCAATTATTACACTTATGATTTTTATTTTTATTCATGTTAAAGTATTCAGAACTATATTTTACACATGTGTTAAAGTATTGAAAAACACGTGTTAAAATATTCAGAATTATCTTAGAACTATTTTTTATACATGTGTCCAAGTGTTTATTTAATTAGTTACACATGTGTTAAAGTATTCAGAACTATTTTTTACACATGTATTAAGATACTGATAAAAATCAAATCACTAACACATAAGTTATTGTGTTCATATAATATTAAAAAATAGTACAAAAATATCAAATCACTAATATATAGGTTATTGTGTTAATAAAATATTAAATATAGTACACATGAAAAGGAGGAAAAAATAGAAAAGTACTAAAATGCCCTCAACATTAGATTTCTTTTTTTTAATAAAACATGACACGTGTCAAATTATGAGTGGTGAAAATGGTTTATTGGTTTACACAATTTCTAGTGGTTTACAATTGAACTTTCCCCCTATATATATATATATATAGATATAGGGTTAGGTTTTTTTCAGGATTTCATTATTTATAAGAACTTAAAGAACCAATCTCGTTCGTTTATTATTTTCTAATCATAAAAATTTAAAAATAAATAAAAAGGGTACAACAGTAATCAACAAAAAAAATTCTCACTCTAATTAATTAACTTTTTGATTAATTGTTTCTCTCTCCTAGTTTCTCTCTCCAATTTAATTTTACAAATTTACATGTATCTTAAATATAATACACATCTTGAATTTAATCATTAATATTCAGATATAAATTCAGCCCAATAACTATAATCTATTTACATGTATTAAATGTTTGACATTTGTGTAAATACACATTTTACAAATTAGTAAATCTTGATACTAATTATTATTTTATCTGACTGTGCTTTTACATATAAGTAAAATTATACCAATCTTTTATTCTATAAATAGTCTTTTTATTGTCATATATAAATCTTGAAACGATCCTCTATTAACATACTATAAATTTTCAAGATGAACATTAATTTTTCAAACATACAATCTATTTTAATATTTTAATATGTTAATCTTCACACTAGCCTCTATTTACATATCTTACTATTATAATATAAGAGTAACTTGAGATGCCACGTGGCAGCACCACAATCATCCTCACTAAAATTTTCCCGCCTCTCTCTCCTCTTAAATAATTACCTTAATTACTAATAATATTATTTAACCTTCTTTCACATTTAATAAATTTAAAAAGAGATCTATTTATTAATGTTATTCTTAAATAAAGAATTTTATAAAATAATAAATTTTTCTAAACCATAAAACTTTTTTAAAAGTACGAAATATTTTATAATTGGTATTTTTAAAAATTCAATTTTTTAAAACTAAAAATAATTAAATTTGAGAGTTATAATAAGAAAATTTTTAAAAATGACATTTTTATACGGTTTGTTTTTGAAGAAAATGTTTATTTTTTTTTTTGAAAAAATGGTTAAAAATAAAATTTTAAAAAGTTGATATCACTGTTTTATAGTTATAGTCATTTCTTACACGTAATTTCAGTCATATCATATTTTAGAATATAATTTTATAATTAATTAATATTATTATATTAATATTTTATTTATTTAACCCGTGTAATACACGGGTTTACTAAAGCTAGTATCTAATATTTAAAGAGAATCAACTTTCACACAAATCAAATGAAGCTCTATATACATATATATAAATCTTTTACATATGTATAAATTGACTATCTATATATACATATGTATACAAAAATACATGCTTGAGTTTCTCTTGTTTACATATATATAATATTCATATTAATTATACATTTTCAAACTAATAACTATTTACTTATATGTAAATTTCATAAAAATCATTTATTTTCAATGCACATGATATTTACATATATGTAAAGTACTCAAACGAACTGTCTATTTACATATACATATGCATACAAAAATACATATATGTAAAAGTGATGTTTTAGATATGATTAAGTGTGCTATTTACACGCATATCTTCAAATTGATAATCAAATTTTCAAATATAAATTTTCATTTACACACATGAAAATTGATAATTTAGATATATGTAAATTTTCAACACAAACATAATCGGCATATAAAATCAAACACGTTTTAGGTTAATTAAAAAAATACTTAAACAAAAAGATAAAACATAAAAGATAAAACAAAACTACAATATTGAAGGAACTAGTAAGCAAATCTCACTACTTAATATATATTTGAAAAAATCTTCAACAGTGAGTATATAAAAGCTTTGATATTTGCTTTATGTTTATAAAATACAAAAGAAAAACAACTAACCTAAAAAACTATTTAAGAAAAGTTAAAACAATATCATTCTAGAATAACATATCCAAGAAACATTTGAATCTGCTATGAATTCACCTTTCTATTAATAACCCATTGTATGTGTGTATATACACATAACCATCACCATAGATAAATAATCACCGATATTATGAACATTATTTTTGTTATAAAAAGTCAACACATGATTACCACCGCCGACGATCTCAATGTCGTCTTCCTCCTTTTTTTTTGCTTTTAACCATATAATTCATCTAGCCCACATGGTCCTACCTGTTCGCTCCACCAATCATCACCAGCCTTCATGATGATGTGGCAACCACTGTTGGAAGATGTGATTCATCATCTTGCTCTATTAACTCTTGTATAGACGGATGTGTGCCAAAATAAGTTAAGGATTTTGAATTTTAAGAAAGAATCAATGGTGAGTTAAGAGATAGGGGAGAGATTATAGGATATGTTAATTAAAGAGAAAATTTTTACTGTCAATAATACCCTTTTGTTATTTATTTAGTATTCATAATTTTTAACTTAATTACATGGATGCCATTATTATTTTAAACCATTGATTAAATGATTTAAGGGTGTAGATTAGTTCTCGTAATGAGAACTCCCTTTTTTTGCGAGAACTCTAAGAACCAATGTGAGTCACTAGTTTTCAATGGCAAAATGGTAAATAATATAAACATAATATATAAAATTATAAAACAAAAAATAAGATGAAAATGAAAAAAATAAATACACAAAAATGTTTCTATCGTTTCCCTCTTTCATAAAAAAAATTAAAAAAAATTTTAAAAAAATAAAAAAAACTCGTTTTTTTTCGAAATTCATTTTACACATGTGTAAAACCAGATTTACATATGTGTCAAACCAGATTTACACATGTGTATAACAGGATTTACACATGTGTAAATAACAGGTAGGTGATTTTAAAAAATATATATATATCAATATGGTAGGCTTTGAAAAGATAAAAAATACTGAATTTTATGGTGCAAATTTTTTGAAAAAATAATATCATGAAAAAAAGTTATGAACGTTTTAAAAAAAAGGTGAAAATGGCATGTGAGTTGCATGTGACTTAATTTGTAATAATATAAATTTTTAATTTTTAAAGAGTATATATGAATCCGTAATCTAGGTTTACGGATACTCAATTTTCAAAAAAATATATTTTAATGTAATAATAAAATATTATATATATTTTTAATTTTAAAGTAATAATAAAATATGAAATGTAATATATCTGAATCAATAATTTTACTTCTAATAAATAAAAATAACTTTGCTAATATGGCAGCCTCTTAGCCCTTCCTACCCTTCAATTTTCCGCCTAAATTTTTATCATTTACCTTCCTTTTCACACGAATCTTAAAGCCCACTTCATTTTCATATTTTAACCCGGATCCAAACACATTACCCTGACCACCTAAAAAAAGCTCTATCATCAAACATCATGGCCTTCATCGTATTTCCCTTCATCGATCTTCCTCATCCGTTCTCTCTCGCGTTTTTCTATTTCATAAATACTAGACTGTGACATCCCAAAATTTTAAAAATTTGTAATTTCTAAAACACTTTATATGAAGTTCTTATTAATCTAAATATCTATTTATCAGTCTTTAGGTAACTCACTAACGGCATAGTGGTGAAATTAAAAAGGAATAAGCCAAGTGTGATTGAAGCTCCTACCTGTAATGAAGATGATGATGATCTTGAGTTTGATAATGGTAACTAAAATGGTCTGATCCATGTTACTGATGTTTTAAATTTTATTCATAAACTTTTATGCAAGTTTGAGAAATTTTGAATTTTATAATAGTTTATGAGACTTAATAATAAAGTTCATTATTTTTTTATTCGTAAGTCACAAGAGTTTTTATTTATTCTTAAACGAACAACGTGTGCGTGAGAGTGATGTTGAATCTGAAATTGTTTATTTTGAATTATGTCTTTGTTTTGTGTTTTCATTGTGTTTTGTAAAAATTTACCCTGCGTTTGAATTTAGCGTTTTTACTTTATAAATTTTTTATTAAGTTCTAGATTTCTAGCCATTTAAGTTTGTTTTCGTATTTAAATTTACACCATGTAAATTTATATATTCAAATTCAAATCAAAGAGAGATGTTACATTCTTAAATCTTCAAAACATGTAACTGTCAATTTATTACACTTATTTTTGGTATCCAGTAAGAATCCTCTATTTATAGGTAAGTAAGTGTTTTTTTGAAAATTTTCATTAATAAATTTGGAAACATAAATCTTTTTGTTTTAGACAAAAATAACATAATAATGGAATAAAAACATTTCAACATTATATATGTTTACATCATTTATATATACACTAGTTTTAGTAAACCCGTGTATTACACGGGTTGATCAAATTAATAAATTATTTTATAGAATATAATTGTATTAATTATAAAACTATATTCTAATATAAGATATGGTTAATGACTATAAGTAATAAAACAATTATATTAACTTTTTAAACTTTTATTTTAAAACTTTGATTTATTTTTTTTCAAAAATAAATTAAACATTTTGTTTCAAAACAAACCGTTGTAAAAAATATATTTAAAAAAGTTTGGTGTTTTTGATAAGTTTCTTATTTTATATAATTTATTTTCTTAGAAATAACATTAATAAAAATATATATTTCTTAATTTACTTATAAAACTAATTTAGATCTAAAAATATTTAAATAATATTATTAGTAATTAATGTAAATATTTAATAGGAGAGAGAAGCGGGAAAATTTTGATAAAAATGAATGTGGTGATGCCAAGTGTCCGCATAGATACCTTTTTATTAGAGTAGAAAGATGATTTCTTTAATTTTTTTATAACAAATTTGACATTATTTTCACCATTCATTTCAACTCCCGTTATTAAAGATTTATAATTAATGTATCTATGTTTTTTCTAATGTTTATTTATTCACGAGAGTATTACACGGGTAAATAACCTAGTGTAATATATATGAATCTGTAAATAGAGTTTACGGATACTCATTTGATTTATATATATTTTCATTTTCCATATATTTAGTCATTTTCAATAATATATATAGAGTTCAAATGTAAAACATACAATATTAAAAATATAACCACACATAAGGCATTTAAAACAAAATCTAAAAAAAGATACAATATTTATAAAAACTACAAATAATCATATCCTGGTTGTGTAGAGTTTTAATCTTGGGAAGGAGGTGGGTACTCTATATTATGACTCATTTGAAGATTTAAATCTAACTCTAGAGGTGACAAAGAATGATGTTCTGATCTTTGATTATCACCTAAACCAGACAACGGGGTGTAAAAATCTTGTGTTTCAAAAAAGTCGGTGAATGACATATTTGAGCGATGGTCATAAAGCGAGTGCACAGGAGAGCTAAACATGTTTGGAGTGTAAACATCTTGTGGTGTTTGTGATGTTCCCTCTCCAATGTTTGATGGACCCGTTTCAAAGTTCGAAGGACTTGGTTGAAAGTTTACTTGTTCGGTTTGTCTTTAGTTTTTTTGTCGTCCACGACTCTGACGTGGTACGTTTTGTGGTATCGTGTTGTCCGTTGTGAAGTGGACCGACTCTGTTTGAAGATATGATGTTTCAGACGGTCAGATTCATTAACCATTCCAAAGATATTAGCAGTCGTGTCTCGAACCAACTGTAAATTTTGAGAATAGTGTTCTAGACCCATATCCATATATCTTGCAGTCTGTTGATATATCTGGTTAAAGCCGTCCACCTAAAAAAACGAATGCATATAATAAATTACCCGGGGAAAAAACATAATAGAAATAATATATAATAATAGTGATTTACAAACCAAGAGTTGAGATCTTCCACCGTAATCGTGCAAAACGGATGGGATGGTGCCTTCAACGTTTCTTGGATCTATTACATATTTAACAGTACGTTGGTTATACCATTCCATGTAACCTGTTGCCACTGTTGAGTTGTCAGTGGTCACCCCATTAACAACATTTCTATGTCTGTTGTTCTAAGAGTCCACATACAGCTCATGAAAATGAATCTAGTATGTGTTTGCTCTACCGGCACGACTTAGGTTGTGTAGCGAATGATGGATCGAGCGTGTCAGAGGAAGTGGTTGAGGGATTTGTTGAATCCACCCAAATTGTCTCATGACCCTTTCTAGTGCATGATATTCAACCATATCCCAATAAATCAGATAACATTCGCTTCTCCAACTACGGATGCCTGATGTGCATATTTCAGGTAGTAGATGGATAATGTTGTCATAAGGTGTCCAGTTAAACTGCATTAAAGAAAATAAGTTAGAAATTAGAATTTATACATTGTTTTCTTGTAATGAATGTAACTGCAGCGATATGCTTTCAGCCAATGTGAAGACACCTCTGTGTGGCTGAGTTTTCCACACCACCTTAGAAGGAAGAAAAATTTAACAATAAATAACAAGATAATATTTAAAATTAAATAATATGGTTCATCAAGTTTTTATAGTACATACATAGCACCGTACGGTCTTTGAAAGTCAAAATTATGCCGAATCTTTGGCGCCATTGATTGGATTCGTGTCCACGCCCAAATTTGTAGGAGGTATAAGGGCCTTGGTTTAAGTTAAAATTCATTTTGTAGGAAAGGAGTCGACAATGATAGTGTTTGTGTGTTAAAATATAAGATATGTTGGTACTTGTTAAAATAAAACTTATGTAAGAATGGACGTTTTGGAGGTTATATATATAGAGTTGTAAAAAATAATTTGAAAGTTTAAATTAAAGATATATTCTTGTCTATTGTTGTAAAACAAGAACCATTATTAACAAAACAACAAAACAATAAAAATATTGCAGATGGGATGTATGTACATATTGCATTCAATTTATTCTTCATCAAATAACAAAATAACAAAACTCATGTATGTATGCATGTGACTTCAATTTGTTTTATGCATGCATGTGTAAGAGTTACGTTCACCACCTAACAAAGCAACTAACATTTCATTTATTGAATATGCATGTGACTTTAAGTTGTTTTATGCATGCATGTGTAAGATTCTTCCAATAATCATTTATAATACATTCAATTATCTATATATGAAAAAAGCAAATCGATGAATAGTGCCAGAGGGTATTTTCATCATTTTGGCTTTCTCTCTATTTAACCCTATGCAATGTTTGAAGAGAAAAAGGGAGATGAGAGGTTCAGGGGAGGTGCTTGGTTGGTGCTGTCGCATGCGCGCCACCGCCATCGCACAACCACCTCTGGCTTCCTTTGGGGTTGCAATTTGAACTTGCTCGAGCTACTAGGCTAACTCTGCTGCTTTTGAAGAAAACCTTGATTCTTCGACGATGGGCAGTGGCGAAAGAGGTTGGGAGGTTGAGGGGAGATGCTTGATTTGGCTCGTCGCAGGCGTGCCATCGCCGTAGCACCACCACCTCTGGCTTCCTTTTGGGTTGCTCTCCGACGATTAACAGTGACAGAGGGGTATTTCCATCATTTTCGATTTCTCTTTATTTAACCCTAGCCATTGTTTGAAGTGAGAAAGGGAGATGAGAGGTTGAGGGGAGGTGGTCGGTTTGGCTTGCCGCAGGCGCGCTACCACCGCCGTTGCACCACCACTTTTGGCTTCCTTTTGGGTTGTTCTCTGACTTCTTTTTTGGGTTTTATGGTGGTCAAGGTGATTGCATGCAAAAAGAGAAGGAAAGGGGGTTGGTGTGTCGCCGCCACTTCCGGCCGCCATTTGGTCGGCCGACGGCAGTTTGACTCCGTCACTTCTTGCGGCGGTGGTGGAGCACTCCTTCCTTCCATGAATATCTTCTTTTTTGCTTTGATTATGTTGTCTGAAACTTTTACATTTTGGGTGTCACTTGGCTTGGTTTTCCTATTTGAGGCATTTGGGGTTTTTAGATTGTTCGGGCCTCTAGGTGTTGATGAGGCGGAACGCGGCCCTAGCCGGCGAATTTTCTCTCTGCCGACACCCGCCTTGGTTGTGGTTGTTGTTCAACCGCCATATCTGGGGACTATCTCCCCTACTGCTTCAATTTCATTGGTATTTTCAAGGGTTTTTGTTCATCAATTTGCTATATTCATATATAGATAATTGAACTGTTGTTTACAACCTCATTTACGGCTGGTAGAGCTAGATACTGCATGTGTTGTTTTTATGTTCAAGTCGATGACGACGAGTGCGAGCTCATCCAAGACTTTAGTTGTTGGTTACTTTCTTTATCGTTAAGGCCTGTTGTGTGTTACAATAACATGTGATTTTTTCTGATATTCAATGCTGTGTTATGTTGCATATGAGACTCATTTTCTTGACGGTTCATAAGCGATGATGAAAAACAAAAGGTTGTTATGTTCATTGTTCTGACGTGGTAAGCAATTGTTTGCAGCCACAATGAGCCGCCGTCTCTGAGCCTTCGAATCTACAATTATATATGCAGCTTTCGTCACTGTTGTTTCAAACCAGCGGCATACTTTTCAGGTTTTATTGTATTTTTTGGGATGTTTGTTTAGCATTGTTTATTTGTTTTTTTTGGCTTGTATTTATTCTATGTTGAGTAAGGTTATCGGTTGCTATTGTTGTGTTTAGTTACTCGGCATTGTCGTTTTATTTTGTTGTTTGATGCTTTGAATTTGTGTTACACCATGTTTGGACCCCGTAGCGTAGCGCGGGTTGAAAAACAAGCTAGTTTACCTAATTCTACATGTCCATCTAACATCTCCAACTATATATATAACATGGTGTTATCCACACACTCAAATATCACGCTGCATGAACATACGCCACATGCAATCGGGTAAGGAGATCTGGTAGTTTTTGGCGTACTGAGCCACATCTCTCTCAAACGTGAAATCAATACAAGCTTTTATAGGCAACATCCTAGCTCCACGCAACACATTATTCAAACTTTCTGATATGTTAGTAGTTAGATTACCGCCATCGACAATTCCTTCTATCATACAAAAGCGCCCACTTACTTCTATCGATATTCTTTAAGTATCGTCAGGCTTTTTTGTTTATCGTCTTCATCTGTAAAACAGAATCTTTAAACTTTCTAGCTTGTGATGTGCTATCGATATCCCAACATAATCTTTTCATGCTTAACGTCTTGAATCGTTTCATAAAATTGCTTCTAACATGTCGAAGATAGAAAGATGAAATGCGTTTGGCTCCTTCCACGCATTTAGATTCTCCATAGCATTCAATATCCCAGCATGTCGATCAGAAAGAACACACAACCTACTCACCGTTGGATCAGCGAAATGTATTCGAAATTGCTCAAAAAACCAACCCCAACTCTCAACTATCTCTTCATCCACAATCGCGTATGCCACCGGCAAAATCATATTATTTGCATTTCTAGAAAGTGCAATTAATATTTTTGACTTGTAAGGTCCTTTTGAATGAGTAGCATCTACAGAGATAACTGGCATGCAATACTTGAAAGCTTCAATACTAGGACCGAAAGCCCAGAACATATATTTGAATATTGCGTAGTTAGATGGACTGTGTGGTTTATGTAACCACATTACAACAATACCAGGATTAGAAGTCTGTAATGCTTTAATGTAATGGGGCAACATATTGAAATTGTCTTCCTAATTACCATATATATTTTCAATAGCTTTTCTTCTAGCCATCCAAGCTTTACCATAAGTGATATCAACATGCAACTTTTCTTTAATAAAAGCTCAAATCTGTTTCACAGGAAATAAGACATCTGTATGAATTTGTGCAGATATATGTGTTGCGACGTCTTTCTATCTTAGAGAACGATTGTTATTGCGTACAACGGTGCTTAAGCAACTATGTGCTGGGTCCATCGAGTAATACGCCATAAGTTATCATTTCTTCTCTTTATAGCCTTTACCAACCAACGACATGACGAGAGACTTTGGTCTGTGGAATTCTTAGATTGCTTTGTACTACGGTATTTTGCTAGCCACAGTGACTGTTTGCTTTCAACCACATACGCCACTCGGTTTTGGGCAATGTTCCACATACGAACACCAAGAATAACATGATCTTTAGATTAAAAGTACATACCAAGATAGATTTCATTTAATTCTTCATTCCAGAAAATCATGTCATCTTCATCGTATTCATCTAGGGGGATATAATCCTTCAACCCATCCACATGTATATTATCTTGAGCAAGACTATCAGAGAATCCAGTATGAACCCCAAAACTATATTGTTAAGATATTTGAGGGATTGCCGGATCGTCTTCTGAATCATAGTCTGACGGTGATAATTCACTTTCCTCAGTTTCTTCATTAGGATTACCTTCAAAATTTTTATATACGATTAAAATACTAATAATAAAAGTAGTAATACTAACACTATTAATAATAATAACAACAATAATAATAATATTAATAATATAACCTTGAGAAGAATTGTCGGATACAAAGTCTTCATCGTTGTTATGCACCGACTGCAGTCGATTGGTGTACGTTGACATACCAATGTCATTTTCAAATTCCATGTGATGGTATTGAAATGTTGGTACTTGAGATAAAAAAGCTCGTAGAAGATTCATACAACTACTATGTTCATAACTAGAAATTATTTGATACCATTTGACATGATTTTGATTTCATGTAGTTTCTAACGTTTTTAGATAGATTATAGATCTTATCTTCATACCCGCATCTTCTTTAATATATGATATTTCTGAAATACCTTGAAATTCATAATACAGTTTCAATTCTAAACGAACTGATTCTCTATCAATTTAAACATAACTACATATAAGATCAGCAAAATTTGAAAAACATATTTCAGAAGTCATAATAAACGAACATGATTTTGTTGATTCATCACTCATAACAACCCCATGTTGGTATGAAACCTCACCACCCCAATATAATTTTACTAGAAACGGTGTAAATGATGAAGAAGAAGACATCTTGATATTTACGACCACTATTTTACACTTGAAAGATATATATAGAGAAACAGTATTCCAGTCATTTTCGTAATTGAGATTTGAAGAATCAAATTTTATTATTACATTAAAATATATATGTATATATATATAAACCAATTGAGTATCCATAAACACTATTCACGGATTCATATATATACTCCTTTATTACATAAAATTAAAAATATATATAATATTTTATTATTATATTTTAATTGAGTATCCGTAAACAAAAACTACGGATTCATATATATACTCCATTAAAATTAAATATATATATAATATTTTATTATTACATTAAGATATATTTTTTCGAAAATTGAGTATCCGTAAACCAAAATTACGAATTCATATATACTCCTTTAAAGATTAAAAATTTATATCATATTTTATTATTACATTAAAATATATATATTCGAAAATGGAGTATCCGTAAACATGAATTATGGATTCATATATATATATATATATATATATATATATATATATATATCCTTTATTACACTAAAAATTAAAAATATATACATTTATTAAAGCATCCGTAAACACAATTTACGGATTCATCATGTGGTCAACTGGTCAACTAACGTTGTCACGGTGATAGCAAACGGCGAGGGTTTCCATAAATACCAATTACGGATTCAATATGATTCCATAAACACTACCAGCGGAACACCTACTTTTCAAAACCATTCGAAAATCAACCCACAAACTATCACATCTTCCCAAAAATACCCATTTTAAAAAAAATTCGACATTATTGATCACAGTATTTCAGAGACCACACATGAAGCCTGTAAAGATGCACTCACTAATCTAATAGGCCCGCTTTCTTTGTAGAGTCTCCATGCCTACATCAAACAACACACATTTGTAAAAAATCACTAGTTTCTGGTAAGATATTGGAATTTGGTCTTAGAGCATATGTTACATACCCAAAGTTCATCAATATGGTCTCCATTTTTTCTTTTCCAATTATCTTCAACATGAGAACACCAAAACTAAATACATTGGATTTTAAAAAGAAACATCCAGAAATGTAAAGCGCCATAATACTGTAGCTAGGTTAAACGAAATGCACAAACTGAGATTAGCATTGGAGTCACTCTTTCAATCTCTTCATCCTTTTTTTAGGACAAAGTATTAAGGTTAAAGATGATTCTTACTATGTTCTGATCGCTTTCTTTGTCTTTAGCAATGGTATCATGTCCGCAAACTTTCTAGCAAGGGCGAAGTCAAATATTTTTGGATTCATGTAACTGTTTAGCAAGATATTTTCGTCAGTAGTGTTAATTTTCGGTTTGATAGTGTAAATTTTCGGTCCGCTAATGGAAATATTTTCATAAATATAGAGTCCGTCCCCCTTAAAATAGTTTACTTGCGCCCCCGTCCCCCTAAGATTTGGCTCAAGCTCCGACACTGACACTAAGAACTCGATAAGATCACTAAGAGATCGAAAATGAATGCAGAGAGTGCTGATAGAAAGTTATGAGAGCGTATATGAAACCGTAGCAGCAACCCTTCAATATACGTCTACTGAGAAAACCTGGACAGCCCCTTGAAGAATAGAAATAATACCAGCAGCCCCCTCATCATGTATGCTGGAAATGTTAACTGTTGGAATTAGAATTAATCAATAAATCTTAGTTATTTAGTCTAATTAGAAGTCAATTAGAAAAGTCAAACTGCGTTGTTTAAAAAGTCAAATTGTGTGTTTGTAAACATAAGTGTCGGTTAGATTAGCGGTTGTTTAACCGCCAAAACCAAAGGGTATAAATACCCTAATCATGTACGCTTAACACGTGTGGAATATCAATATATTTGTGTGTATCATAAAGTTTCTCCCACCCTCTGTTCACCATGAGTCCCTGTATATATACATATACATGCTCAAATCAAATAAGTGTTCATCCAAATTTCATCCTAAACATTGATCTGATGAGGCCTCAACATTAACCACAATAAAACAATAATAAATATTAACAAAATAGACACAACACATGGTTACTAATAATTTGAGAATATCCATTGTAAACCTTAAAAGTATTACAAGAAACCAAAAAAACAAGGAAACTTGGTTCTCTCCTGCTGAAAATTGAAAACTCATCACTCTGCATATTAAACAATTATCATCAGTTTGTATATACAGAATACAAATGCCAACAGTTTTCGAAAAACATAAATATTAACCGCTTTAACTTTTTTTCTGCCGGAAAACATAAATTTCCATTCAACCAAAATAGAATGCCCTTCCATAGCTTCCAAATAGTGGAGAGAAAAATGAGCTTTAACACTTTTCTTCTCGTCATAATTGAGCCTAGTTAATTGATGGTTAACTCATCACAAGACCATATGTTGAAGAGATAGCAAGTGACAAAGGTTGGATATTTTTATAGGGGGTGGGGGCAAAACTAATTTATTTTAGGGGGACGAACTCGTTATATATAAAAAAATTTAAATTACCGAGCCAAAAATTTAACACAACTGACAAAAAAAAAGTGTGTGTGTGGGTGTGTGTGTGTGGGGGGGGGGGGGGGGGGCCTTTTAATGCTTCGCCCATGGAGATAGCCAGATTCAAAGATCAAATTAAAGGCCAATTTAAATGAGTAATTAACTTGGGTTTATTTAAGTAGCATTTGTGCATTTAGCCAATGAGTCCTAGATCAATTGGTTTGGAAGGAGGCACTCATGACTTTTCAAAGTAGAGGTCATGAATTCAAGTCTCACTTGATGCAATATGCTCAAAGTGGGCCAGAGGGTTTTACCACAGTGTGTCTTTATGTGATAAATTTCCCCTGAAGTGGTGGGCGGGCCGGGTCCCCAGCGCTGTTTGTGTTCGCGAGCATGGTGGCCTTTCGCCAATGAGTCTACCCGGGTGATCGGGTTTAAAAATTATTCGTTAGCCGTTAAAAAAGTATTTGTGCATTTAAGTACAAAAAGGCAAAGATGTCATCACATTAAAACAATCAGGTTATGCAATCAAGATTTTGAAGCAAGCCAAATGGAAGCCGGTTCGTGGAAATGGAGATGCAAGGTTGTGAGAGTTCACATATCACTGATCAGGGTGATAGAAAGATTGGAGCACAACGGGCATGGTTCTCCACTACGAGGGCGGTTACATAGCATGGTGTAGTCAAAAGCAAAATACGATTGCTTTATCGTCTTGTGAAGAAGAGTTTATGGCTAAAATAACCACAACTTGTTAACTAACCTTGTGGTTGATCGAAATGTTTACTTGAAGAGATGACGGGTCGAAGCATGGATGTAATAACAATTCAAATACCAGATCTGCAATCTCCTTGATCAAGAGTCCCGTGTTCCATGGACTTAGTAAGTAAATCGATACACGACATCACTTTATTTCATGCAAGTGTTTGAAAAAGGGCTGCTAATGATAGAACATGTTAGTGGTAAAGAACAGAAGACGTTGTGGTGGACCCAAGATTTTTTTTCATAGAGGTCAAAAATTTTAAGCGTTTGTCACGGGTCGTGAGGCACTTTACTAGCCTTACTTCACGGGTCGTGATGTCCATAACACGTCATGGGGGACAAAAGCTTCCCGTTTTACTTTTTGCAAGGCCTTACGGCCTATGAGGCCCCTTACTGGCCGTAAACAAAAATCAGAGGACGTCTAGATATCACCTGACAGGGTGTTCGTATATGGGTTCCTTAAGTTAATTAAACTAAATAAGTTAATAGTTAAAAAGGTATAGAAGTTAATTGTTTAGTTTAGACTTAAATTATTCAAATTAGTTTATATAGACGAATGGGCTAGAAATATCAAAATTAATTATTTTATATTAGCTAATTTGTGTATAATAGGTTTGTATTAGTAAAAATTTAAATTTTAAAAATAAAATTTCTTATGAGTTAATGTTAAAATTAATGATGGTTGTTCCTTAAATTTCATGAAGATTGTTGTCAAAATTACATAGGTCGGTTGGAATTGGATCTTATATCAATTATTAAAATTATTTTTTCATGGGTCGGAGGTGAGAGTCAAGTTTATTATAATGCGGGGACTTTTGGGGGTTAAGGAATTAATGGATGTGAAGAGTGAAGACGAGAATCAAGGGGTAGAAAGGTGGTTTTTGTGGATCTGCAAGTTGAGTGGAATAAAAAGGAAAAAGGAAAACATATATTTTTTTTTATTTTTCAGAATTTATTTTTTATTTTTTGTTTCGAATTAGCTTTTTTTTTTTCGAATTTATTTTTTGTTTTGAATTAGCTAAGCTTTTATTCAAGTTTATATTTAGTTTAAACTAGCATTGTTACCCCCTTTTTGCAATAGGGGCATAAAACAAAATATTACTGTCAATATGGGCGTTGAATGGGGAGAAGGGTGTAAGACCAAAAAACTAACATTTTGAGATCCTCCTGGTTGAAGAGGGGCAATGATAGTATACATGACATTATATAAGGAAAACGAAACTATTACATTGTTAATAACATTCAAAGGTTTATATAAAAAAAAAACAAAATTGTCACAAATCAATATATTATAGTGGATACGTTGATAAAGCTGCTAAAAGTTCACGTCCAAACGTTGATAAAATATGTGTAGCTACCGCAAATAACATAATGGTTAAAAATACTAACGTCTATTCAAAATAAGCACATACAAATTATAATTTTACAACACCATAATTTAAAAGTTGTATGTGGAAGAGAAAACTAAATTGTAAAAACATCAATTACTTGTATATTTTGAGTTTTGATCATGGCTTTTACATTTATGTTTTGATAACTTCTATGATAAAAAAATAAAAAAAAATAAAAATCAATATATTGTGTATGGTTGAAAAAATAAATCTTAAATATAGGGTATAGAAGATGCATATAGCTAAACTTGAAGGATTATTTTGAAAAAACCATCCTATGCATTCAAATGTGGTACTGTATTTTATTAACAAATCATAATATACAATACCAATACATGCAGAAAAAAGAAACATTAAACATAATATGCAATCATTATACATAAACAACTTAGTAATTATAACTTTTATCGAAACGTATAAAAAAAAAATAAGCACGTCATATAATGTATAATAATTTTATACAAAAAAATTTGGTAACTAGAACTATCTAAATACCCAACAGGCCTACGTAATTTTAATGAGCAGTCTTGCTTTATCAATAAAATCATGAAACAGCCATGGTTGTTCATTACAAAATCGTTGTGTTCTCACTTTGATCTTTTGTAATAAATTATAAGAAGTCTCGGCGTATGAAATGTTTAGTAAAAATACAAATGTAACATCCGATGAAAACGATAAAATTTGACGCCTGATAACCTAATGTCATTAGTATATTAGGTTTTAACTAATGATAACATCCAATGAGCATGATGACCATAATCATATCCGGAGTAGATGATGGTCCAAGTGATATACTATTACTTCATGTTAGTGGTATTAAACTCAAAGTAAATCGTCTAACATCTTCGATGGCCAATGTAAGTCGTATAAAAGATGTCAAAATGTCGTCGATAAGTAAAGATATTAAAGGTGGTTTGAGTATTCCGTAATGCAACTTAGTGTTATTCGATTAGAGATTCAACATTTCTAAACAACTCCTAGTAGTGACAAATCAATAAATATCACTGTTAAACACATGTTCTTAGATGTGTATCACTCATATGATATTAAAATATAGTTAGTCCACATAGATGAAACACTAGTAATTTCGCAAGTCTTCTGCAAGAACTATATCACACAATACTTGGACTTGAATAAGATCAGTTGAGCATAGTTTACAACAAGGATTAACAGCTTGAGGTTAAATTTGTCCTTAAATAAGAAATACAGTAAGCATTTCTACCCATCAACTCTTTTGCCTGTGAGAAATGAATGAATAAAAAAGTTTATTTTCCTAGAACCAACATGAATAAGATAATAAATGGTTGAAAAGTCAAGTGCAGGATTGTATCTCCAACTTGTCAAATTACAAGTTTTTGAACATCTTCCTGAGTTCCGGGCATAAACGTATGCTATCGAGCATACAACAGTGTAATCGTCCCTTCATCAACTGATGGAAGCGATTCAAGTTCACGACAACTCTCTTCATTGAAAAAAGCAGGCTGCTTAGGTTCAGGCAATGTCCCCTCACTAACCAGCATCAAAACCACTGACAACATCTTTGGTCTATCTCCTGCATGATGTTGCACACATAACAGGGCAACATGTATCGATCTTAGTACTTCAGAGACGACACATGAGGCTTGTAAAGATGCACTCATCAAACCAATGGACCTGCCTTCTTTATGGAGTCTCCATGCCTACATCAAACAACACACTATTTATAAAAATCACTAGTTTCTAGTCAAGATACTGGAATTTAGTTTTACAACTTATCTTACATATCCAAGAAGGTTATCGTTGTGGTCTCCATGAGAGAATTCTTTGTTTTTCATCCCACTAATTATCTCCAACATGAGAACACCAAAACTAAATACATCAGATTTTATAGAAAAACGCCCGTGTACTGCATACTCTGGAGAAATGTAACCACTACAACCAGATTAAACAAAATAAACATATAAAGATTAGTACTAAAGTCACTTGTCAATCTTATCTTCCTTCTTCTCTTGGAAAAAATATTAAAGTTCACGAGGATTCTTACTATGTTCCGACCACTTTCTTTGTTTTAGCAGTGGTATCATGTCCTACAAACTTTCTAGCAAGGCCAAAATCTGATACTTTTGGATTCATGTCACTGTCTAGCAATATATTACTTGCCTTTAGATCTCTGTGGATAATTTGAAGGCGAGAATCTTGATGCAAATAGAGAATACCTCGAGCTATGCCATGTATTATATTGAAACGTTGGGGCCAGCTAAGCATCAAGCTTCTGGTTTCATCTGCAAAAAAAGAAACTACTAAGTCATGTGCTAAAAAATATAGTTTAAAAGTAAGATTTGATATGAAATCATGGAGACTGAGGCAAACCAAAAAGAAACCAATCCAAGCTTTTGTTAGTCATGTACTCGTAAATCAAAATCAGTTCGTATGGATGAATGCAATATCCAAAAAGCTTCACAAGATTACGATGCTGAAGTTTTGCAATACAAATGACTTCATTCTTGAACTCATCAAGCCCTTGTTGGGATGTTTCGGAGAGTCGCTTCACAGCTATTTCTCTTCCATCACCCAAAACACCCTGAAAGATTAGGTTTATGATGATACACTTCCTATTCATGATAGTGATAAACAATGCACTCTTTTTAAGATGCATTAAAATCACCTTGTAAACATGACCAAAGCCACCTTCTCCAATCTTGTTGGAAACACTGAAGTTACTTGTCGCTCTTGCTACTTCAAATAGGCTAAAAAATTGTAAATCATCAAGATGTTCCATTTGCAAACTTGTATTGATCTCTTCATCATGTACATTCCACTTTCCTACAAAATGATATTATTACATGATCTTTTAACCTTTGATATCCTGTAAACATGCAAAACTGACAAAATTACTTGCTCATTTGTGTTACCTCGTCTTTTCATTCGAGGCCGTTTCTTTATCTTACTACAGGCATATGTCACTACAAGGAGAAGTGACACAACTGATGAAGTTAAAACCGCCATAATAAGTGTTCTTTTCTTTTTGTTGAGATCAGACTCGAAGTTCACAAGATCTTTCATTAAAGAATAATAATAGTTTAGAACTTAAGCATAGAAGCTAAAAACACAAAATAAGCTACAACTTTAGAAGAAAAATGTGTACCTTTTAAATCCGCGGCTGCCATTCTTATGTAAATATCTTGATCTGCATCATATTCTCTAGTGTCCAAAAGCTCATCAAGCCACATCAAACATCCACTTCCTCCATTTCTTATATCTAAACTTGTATAACCTGTACATGAGCAATTTCTTTTACAGGCAATCTCACATTCTCCGAGTGTCATACTAACATTATACCAAGACCGTCGTGTGTCTGGTACCTTCACTTGTGCAATTTTCCAAAAACCATCCTTGTCCACATTCTCATTCCCACAATTCAAAGGCTTTTTGCGTATACACCCGCTTACCCAATCAGATGCCTCCCATTCTTCTGTATTTCGCGGTTCGAAACCTTGCATACAAGTACAAGGTGGATGCTTGTTAATGCTACAGATGCCGTAAGGACCACAGAGTGAAAACCGATTACAATTATCTACTTGAGTTTCTGCATACACAATCCAGTCTTTGATTCGCTCAATCCACTGCAAAAACAATGTCTTGCCATCCCATGTCAACACTACCCTTTGAACAACTACACCCTTAAGTGCATACATATGATAGACTTCCTTCTCATTCATGACAAACTTGGTGGTGTAAATATTATTTTCTTTTTCAACAGGAAACCCGCTAAAGCCAAGACCATTCCACGGTCCAAGTCTTGATACTAAAACATCACCCTGCATCCTAAAAGTTTGTGGATATCCATTTGTGTCGAGTACATTAGAATACGCACCTATAGAAGGATCATCAGGACTCTTCCATGATCTCATGAACCGCTGCAACCCTGTTACCAAGTCGATCCCAAATTTCTGACCCGGTAAAGATGTGTCACCAGGATAGTCAAAACTTTGCCAAATCATTTTATTTTCATCCCACACGACAAGATTTCCACTATCATGAAGCTGCAGCATCACCACTGGATTGTCACTCCCCGCAGACACCGTCGAATTGGATGACCAGACCATCGGGTTAACAACACTGAGAACCACGAGGTTCCCGTTCCTGCTAAGTTTGAGCCTGCCTGATCTATCTTTAATTGGTGTCTCCCTGTTAGCAACCCATACAACAGTACCATTTGATATCTTCTTGTACCATATCCCCAGGTATCGGTTCTTCGACTTCCCGGGGCTGAAAAAGCCCATTTCAAACATTTCTCCTTCAGAAACAATGGTGTCACCATCTTTAAATTCTTGATTTGCAGGTAAGGTATCCACTGAAGTGTAACCTGATGGTAGTAAGATCATCAAAGCAATACTAAACAATAATATAGGTGTGGACTGGTACTCCATAGATGATCTAAACAATGAAAGCTATGCTAGTTTTTTAATTCATTTATGATACTTCAGTTCAAATGGTTTAAAATTCCACCCTATAAAGTCAAGTTAAACTGAATGGCGGTCTTCTTTACGCATGACACCTTTTTTCAACAATAGATATAGCTTTTCACAACTTTAAATTAAATGTCTTGTATATGAATAAAGCATATTGAAAACATGATTAAATTTTAACGACGTATATATCAAACTTTAATTTTTATACCATCTTTTTTTTATTTTGTCATATTAGTTATTCAGATCTACTAATCCTGAAAAACGAAATACAAAATAGATTTAATTGATTAGATATTATAGAGGGGAGAGCAATAAAAATTTATGGGAAGGGTATTTTACTATTTTTAACCAACCTATGTATGGACCGGCGATATCCATATAAATGACAATTTCCTTTTTCTTCATATTAGATAATTCAAAACTTTTGGAATTTAGCATCCAAAGTCAACTGGTTACCCCTCAACGTTTTGGCTTTTAGTATGATCACCAATTCTCAAAGATACGTGTGTTTCACACTTTCACAACTACGACTAATTCCTACTAAAGGATATTTCGTGGAGTTAAAAAAGATATTTCAAGAATATATATTTATATTGAGTGTATGACTACAAGAGTACAAGCACCAAAGTTTGTTTTTACTTTAATTTATTTATGTACTAGTATAGTGTCCCGTGTAATACACGTGTTGAATAAATAAAATATTAAATAATTTGTAATAAAATTTAAAAATTATAAATAATATTTTTCAATAAGATATGATTGAGTTATGTATATATAAGTATTTTAAGTAAAAAGCAACAATAATATCATTTTAAAATATCGTTTTATAACATTGTGTTTTTTTAATTGTTTTTTAAAACATTCCGGTCTTAAAAACGTAGAAAAATGGTATTAAAATACTTCGTATTAAATAATTTTTTCATGTCTTGTACAATTTATAAAGTGTGTTTTTCATTAAAAACTTAGTTTTTTTATTTTTATGATATCTATTTTGTTTAATTTAGAAATGTTTTAAATAATATAGTTACTATATATAGTAATATCATTAATTAGGAGAGAGAGGCGGGAAAATAAAAATAAAAATAGCTAATATGTTGACATGTGTCATGTAAAAACCTTCTTTTATTATAGTTTATAGATTATAGATGCATTATAAGTTATTTTCAAGTTGCTTTATTTATAAGATTAAAAGAAAATGCTTTTAATAAAATTACATTGTAGAGTCTATAATAGATTAATTAACAATATTAAATATACATAACCATTATCATTAGATAATAACTGTACCACAAAATTTACAATTTTAATTTCCATTTTTTAAATTTCCATATCACCCGAATAAATATTGGATTGGTATATTTAGGAATGAATTCGCTACCGATACCATACCGAACCGGTACCGAACCGATAGTAACGATCTCGAAAATCATCAAAATTGGGTATCGGTACGAAAAATGCTCGTTAAGGTACGGTATTTATTGAATGAAAGTACCGATCCTAAAAACATCAAAAAGTGGATACCGAATTGGTACCAAAAATAATTCGGTTCGAAAAATTCGGTACCGGTTCAGTTTTAGTATTTGGTACAATTTGCTCATCCCTAAGTATATTACAAAGTTACTAATTACAAGTATTATTCTAAGTAAAGAATTCAAATAAAAACAGTTTAAATCAAAAACATGTAAAAAGAATTTTAACCATCAATATTTTTAATTAACAAGTGATATCAAGTTATAGGAAAATAGTTTATTAGAGTGGTATTTTAGGTATGACCTTTTTTTTTTTTTTTTTTTGAGTGTTTTCAAGTTTCACACTTTTTTTCACATTCATTCATTTTATATACGACTGTATTATTATTTTTTAATAAAAATTACACTATAGAAACAATGTTTTTTATCTTTAAAATGAGTATAGTATCGTTATATAAAAAGATGATTTTTTGTACTTTTTTTAGCTCGTATGATTTATGCTCGTCATTGTGTCTTTAATACAGTTTATTGTGTCTTCTTGTTTATTATTGTATTTTTTTTAACATTATTGTATTTTTCTAAAATAATAAATTTCAAAAGATATAATGGCAAAATAATATTGCTATATACTTCTAACATGTAAAACACAATGATATAATAACAAATAATTAATTTAATACATTAGAAATAATAATAAAAAAATAAAATGATATAAAACATTAAATACAATGATGCAAAATGTCTTATTGTGTTTTTCCTGCTCATTATTGTATTTTCTTAAACATTATGAGTTTTAAAAAAACATTGATGAAATAATATCAATGTGTACTTTTAGTTGTAACATATAATGATAAAATAACAACAAATTTATGTAATATATAAAAAACTATGACAAAAATAGCATAAAATTATTTAAAATGTAAAAGACTATGATTAATACATATAACAAATTATCAAAAATATTTGACACAATAACATGATACTTGATATAATAACATGACGTAGGCAAAAGAAATCACCAAATACTAGCTAATTGTCATATTGATAAAAGTATGCATCATTTATATTAAATTTTCATTGTGAAAATTTCTGCATTTCATGATTCAATGTAATTACCCTAAGTCTTGACACATGAATCCGTCATAACTTATTTAATTCTTTCACTAGTCTTATTATTATAACCTCTACGGTTTTTCTTAAATAAGAACATAATATAATGTAAGGTAGGAATGTAAAAAATTCACAATTATCACCTATGCACTGATTCATACTGTAGATGTGGGGTGCCTGAAAACCCAGTTACAACGACCATGGATAATATTCGACTCATAATAAATAAAAATAGGGCACATACACATTTAACACATCTGAGGAATAATTACGATTCATATGGCACACATCCGATTGTATGAAGGGTAGGACCCAATTGTGTAACAAGCTCTTTGGCATCACTATCATCATATAAATAACATTTTTACATGCATCATAGAATACTATAAATGCAAAATAATAAGTATTGATTTCTTCATGCATAAAAACTCCTTGAACTCCCTTTCTCTCTCTTTTTGTTGCTCTAAAACCCTTTTGCTGATAACCGATGTTTTCAAAACCAGACCGGACAGTGAACCGGATGTCTTACCGGTCCGCTGGTCAGACCAGATATAAGAACCGGATAAAATTATATTGTTTTTTATAAATATATGTAAAAATTACAGAAAAATAAAAAATTATATAGAAAAACCGGTTCAACCAGTCCGACCCACAGTTCAACCGGTCCGACCCCCAGTTCAACCGGTCCGGTTCCGGGTCCGACCGCCGGTTCGACCGGTTCAACCGGTCCGACCACCGGTTCAACGTTAAAACGGTTTTAAGCACCGAACCGGACCAGATTGGAGTCTGGTTCCTGGTTCAATCGGTCAGAGTCTGGTCCGGTTTTCAAAACCATACTGATAACCATTACTTATTCTCACATCAGAGGGTTGTAACAAAGAGACTTTCCTTTTTGTTGCACCTTAACTGCTGGTGTTTAATTGTGTGTAGGCTTGGAGCAAAGGAGATTGATTTGGTAAATCATAGTTTTTTGGAGCAACCAGGACTTGTTGAGAACTCGCATTTACACATACGCTACAAGATACAAATTTTACTGTCATGACATCACTGAACTAGCTGAAAAATTGACATCATGGTGTATTTCTTGGTAATTATAATATAGGTGCTATTAGCTATAATTTAGTGTATGCATTGTTGTATACACTACATTTTAGTGCATGCGTTATTTTTTACTAATGATATATTAGTCTGTGATTGTTGCATACACTGATTGTGTTAATACGTGTATTTGATCTTTTTTCCTTGTTTAATTTGTTACTAGACAATTTCGATCTAATTGTTTTAAGAATAGGTTTATGCGTGTGAGGGAGAGAAGTCGATCCACTTATATGTTCATATCCTATTGTAGCTTGATTTTGATATTGATTATACCTTTGATTTTTTACTCTTCGAATTTGTTGTAGGGAGCATAATTTCATAGATTTATTTTCAATTATGCTGATCGATTTTGATTTAAGTTGTATTTTGATTTCGATTGTGTTCAAATTTGCAGATAAGCATAGACCTGTAAAAATGAAAATTGCTGTGCGATATTTTGTAAATGCGTTGATTGATGTGTCGGGGTAATTCTATGTGTTAACATATTTAATTATGCTATTTTATGTTTTTTTAATGTGAAACACAATAAATTTGAGATTGAATTGAATTGCATATGTATGGAGTAAAAAAGATGCAATTCGGATGTTTTCAGGAGTTACAACGAAAGCTAAAAGCTCAAGATGGAACACGACTTAGAAGAATAAAGAACAAAGCCAAATTAACGAGGGACGTAATACATGTCCCTAAGGACATAATTTATGTCCTATTAGTATCATTTTAAGAATGGACGTAAACTAGTACGTATAACAAGGGTAAAAATTGAGTTTTCGGGGGGAACATAAATTACGTCCCTGGGAACAGAATTTACGTCCCTATGCTGTTAGGTCACGAAAAATCATGATTTTGTGACCTATTTGAAAGGAAAAATAGGGGCTACAAAATTTATCATCCCCAAGTCGTTTTTGACCTTCCAAGTGACCATTTTTGGAGTAAAGAACACCTATGGATCAACCCTTTCATGCAATCGAATCCTACAACAACCGATTTCGATTCCATGACGACCATGAGCAGCTAAACCATCTGTGATCTTCGTCAGGTGTAGGTTTGTGTTTATGACACTTGTTAAACAATAATTGTTGTTGGTTTGGTTTGGAGTTTGATTAGCATGTTAAGCTATATGACTATATTCATTAATTGATATCTTTAAACTGTTTTGGTTTGTTTTGAATCATAATCTAATTCTCATTATTTTTTAGTTTTCTTACATCATGAATATTTTGAGGGTTAAGTTTTGGGTAGCAAACTGAAATTGGTAGTTTGTGAATAGGTCTATATTGTTCTAGCTTTATCACTGAAATCGATCAAACCAATACGATCATATCTATGTGATTGTTTGCTAAATGTGATTAGTTTACAACTTGTGTTTTACAAAGCTGAAACCCGAAGTAGATCATTCATCTCATTATTGTATTCACAATTAATCAAGTTTGATACTTTGCAATATTATTTTCCAATTCAATCGTTAATACAAAAAAAAAATTATAATTAAGTAAAAATCGTTACACTTTCCACAAATTTTTCTTAAAGACGACCTTACTTACCGTACTAGTATAGGTGAGATAAATCCTAGTTTTAACTTGTTTTTAGTAGACCACGATAATTTACATCATTGATTACTTTATCCTTCAAGTGTTATAAAAAACGTTCGGACTGAGAGCGTTAGGTCAAGCAAGTGTTATATTTAATATAGATATATCACATAACACTTGAAAAGCATGATAATGGTTCAAATCGATCCTAATGAGTTTATAATCGGACAGCTTATCAAATCGGCTATCTTACTGGTCTGATCAGTTTCAAAAACCATACTCCATCAAAGAAAATTAAAATTAAATATGTGAATAATTTAAGCAAAAATAAAACTACTTTATCTTTTAATATGGATTTATAATGTTAAACAAAGTACAAATCAAGGGCATACAACATAGTGTAATCCATAACATTATCCGATTCAGTTGCATGACCTGTTAGTAGCCAGTTTCCGATCCAACTAGTTGATTCAATCCATCCTAAAAACATTGGTTAAGCTTAAGCTGTTAAGCAGCCACTTTCCAATCCAACTAGTTGGTTCTGTCCGTCCTTAAAACATTGCTTATAAGTTAAAAGGGACAACTTGGTCAGCTTTCGTTTGCAATCCCACTATAATCTAACTCTATAAAAACTAGACTCAGCCAAATCATGGTCGTTTAGTAGTAGTTTGACTAGTTTATTTTCCCCTCATGCATCTTCTATCTTTACATGAGAATTGACATCACTACCCCCTAATCAGGGTAACATATTAACATTAATCTGCATGTGATTCTACTCTAATGTTTAAACCAGTCAAGGTTCAAGGCTTCAAGATGAGCAGAGGTAAGTGCAAATGGCCATTAGAAGTCAGGGTAAACCATAGCAACATCCATTAACGAGACGGAATCAAATTGAAATACAGTACAAATTCATATAACTTTTGTCGGATCACACAAACATCACACAAATCTTTTTTTCTTTTAACCTTAAACCACACTAGTTCTTGGGGATAGCAGTAACATCTCTGGTACGCCTCTTGTTAATCTACATACCATTGAGCTTAATCATCTGCAGCATCAGTTTGCTCGGCTTTGAATAACATCAAGCCCCATCTCGCTAGCATCGGTTGCCTGCAACTCCACCTGGATGCCATCAAGCTCTCTCTTGAACCTGTCCTTTGAGCTTGCGTAAATCATCTTGTTCCTCACCCTTGCGGTATCAGGAGACCTTTAACACCAGATTACATCAATAATCAAACTTCAAGCAGTTTACAGAATCTTTAATCAACTTTAAAGGATCAATATTGTTATTATTTTACCATGCAATGAAGAAAATCCTGCTCTTTTGGACACCTTCTGGGGTCAAAAAATCATAATCAAAAACAGCATATCGGCACTCGTTATCAGGGAGGCATGCGGTGAAATCATCATAGGTCTGCGCTGGTTCTCCCACCTTTTCCACCATCACCTGCTTCTGCTTCTCTTCAATCTTGTAGATGATGAAGCGATGGGTCCTTTTTGCCTTCAAGTCCATAAACTTTAGCTTGCACTCATCATGCACAGCCATCCCTGATGCTGCATTGGCCTACAAGTTTGATAAATTATCAGTATAACCATCGGCCATATTATAAACATTCAGCAAATGTGTAATCTCAAGCCCTATAGAGCATAAATATTTCAATTATAATATGTACTTCAATTGGGATTCTTTCCACTATGTGTATGGTACCATATATCTAAGCAACATTCAAACATTCACACTTCAACCAATTGATTCTTAAAGCTAATGCAAGGGTCCTGCAATTCACCAAACCATAATATCTAACCAACAGAACAGATTTCTTCGCCTCAAAGGATAACCAACGATGCCTTCACATGAATCACAATCACATTACCTTTTTTTAGAATTGATAACACACACACCCTCTAATCCTACTCCTAAATCTACACACTTTGTCCATCATATGACTTGAACCCTCAACCACAAGGAAAGAGACACATTTCCTGCAAACCTTGGTACCACCAGAGCACATTACCTTACCAGCATTTCGTTCAAAGCAATCAACTAACTAAAGTTTCAGTATCAGATTACTAGTAAACCAAGGATTTAGTAACACATAAACAACAAATGACTTAACATCCCTAAGGAATACAAAACAAAGCTCCACAATCATCCCTTTATAAAATAACAAGCGATCAAGACACACCAGATCAAGTATCGAGGATCTTCCATCTAGATACATCAACAGCATAGACATAAGATGAAAATATCACTTCAAATTACGAAATTAGGTGCATCAAAACATCTCCACGACTCCTAATCGCTTTTCAAAAACAAATCTAAGATTCCACACAAACCAACCCCAACGATCTGAACCAATTCAAAAAGTCGATCCAGAACAAACAAACTACACACGCATCTGACAACTCCAACCTCTGATCTACCTCAACCTCAACTCATACCAACACAATCAAACACAACAAGCAACATCTCAACACGCGAATCACACACACTCCAAAATCAATCATCAAAACCTAAAATCAACACCATCACCACCAACACATCAACAAAATCATCAATCTGCACACAGATCGCAGTAAACATCACAAAATCAAGCAAAACCACAAACAATCACAAATTCACAACACGTGAGCAGATCGATCAATATAATATGATATTGTGTGCGTTTAAAGCATAGAGATAGTGAATTAACCATGATTTCCGGCGAAAAGCGGTGGTCGATAACGATAAAGTGAATCTAGGGCTCCGATTGAGAGATTTCAGTAGGGGTTTTTTGCGGTGAAGGAGAAGACGTGTTTCACTGCCTTTGATTTGGGGGTTTTTGGGAGTCGTCTTTGATATTAATAGGTGGTGAATTGTGGAAGAGACCCTCATGTTATATTGTTTTTTTGTTACGGACCCTGATACAATATTTGTACCTTTGATTAATTCATTTAGATTTTTGTTCTATGTTCAATGAACCGAATAGCACTAAATCAATTTTTCCTCCTTTTTATCCTTGTGAGATTCTGAAATCGCAAAGAAGATGATTTGATTGATACCCAAAAGATTACAGAAACCTTATATATAAAATTATAATTAACAATCTAACAAACTATGATTAACTACTAACTAATTGTCTAACTAATTGATGACGTAATCAAAACTATATGTACAATATTCACACGTGGAGAATACATCGGTTCTATATAACAACAGCCCCCCTCAAGTTGGAGGTGTGGCTAACCCCCACTTGCTAAGAAAAAATTGATGTTGAGAAACTGGGAGACTCTTCGTAAAAACGTTTGCAAGCTGGGATGTAAAAGAAGTAAGAAGTAAATTGATTAAACCTTCTTGAACCTTTTCGCGAACAAAATGACAATCAAGATCAATTTGCTTCGTACGCTCATGAAAAACTGGATTTTTAGCAATGTGAATAGCAGCTTGACTGTCACATTTAAGAGGAACGGGTGTCACACAAGGAACATGCAGTTCAGAAAGTAACCGAGTCAACCATGCAAGTTCAGCAGTAACACGACGCATGGAATGGTATTCAGCTTCAGCCGAACTAAGAGAAACCGTTGGTCGTTTCTTAGACTTCCAAGAAATGGGACACCCACCAAGAGAAACAAAATATCCACTGACTGAACGACGGGTATTAGGACAAGAAGCCCAATCAGAATCACAATAGGCTGCAAGATCAAAAGTAGCTTGATTGTTAAAAAATAAACCCTGACCTAATGTACCCTTAACATAACGAAGAGTATGAAGAGCCGAATCCCAATGTGGTAAACGCGGATCTTGCATAAACTGGCTAAGAAACTGAACGGAGAAAGCCAAATCTGGTCGAGTATGAGTGAGATAATTAAGCTTTCCCACTAGCCGGCAATATTGTAGAGGATCAGAAAGTGGAGTACCTTCATTAGCTCGTAATTGTAAATGCATAGGAAGAGGACAAAGAACAAGAGATTGATCTGTTAGATCAAACTCTACCAAAAGATCAGAAGCAACAAATCGTTTAGATTTTGTAAACTTGAAATCCTTTGGAAAGCCTACACGACTATAGCACTTGTTTGCTAGATGACCACTTTTCTTACAATGAGTACATACAACGACCTTTTTAGAATCAGTCTTTCCATTTTGATTTGTTGGATAGTGTGAATTAACATGCATTGAAGCCGATTCAGAGAAGAAATTAGAACTAGCATGAATTTCTCGTTGTTTTTCATCTTGAATCAATAAAGCATACGCTTGATTAATTGATGGAAGAGGTTGCATCATTAGGATATTACCTCGCACAGCATCATATGTCGGATTGAGACCCATAAGGAACTGAACTAGTCTTTGATCTTCTTCTCTCTTCACCAAAATGGCAGAAGCACCACATGTGCATGGAGGAAAGGTATTCAAGTGTTCAATTCGTCCCAATTTCGTTTAACTTTTGTGAAATAAGTGACTATATCATCATTTCCTTGAGTAATTTCACAAAGATTCTTCTGTAATTGATATAACTTTGCACCATTTGGTTGACCATATCGATCATTCAGCTCTGTCCAAAGTTGTCTAGCAGTTTCTGCATAAAGAATGCTTTCACTGATATCTCTAGACAAAGTGTTCAGTATCCAGGATATAACCATATCGTTGCATCGTTTCCAATGATCGAGATGAGCAGGAATCTCCGGCGCACTAGTTTTTCCATCAACAAAGCTTAATTTGTTCTTTGCAGATAGAGCGATAGTCATATCTCGTTTCCAAGCACCAAATCCAGTGCCATCGAAAGATTTAGAAACGAGTATCAGACCTGGATGATTAGAAGGATGCAAAAACAGTGGATTTGATGAATCTATCAAAGAAGAAGAAGACGTAGAGGAAGAATCAGAAGAATTTGCTACATCTACCATGATTGATGATTGATAGATGAACAAAGAAGTTTGAAATCAAAGTAAAATGATTGTTTGAAAGATGAATTTGCGATGAATTAATCAAACGATTGAGCAATTGATGGTTTGCTCTGATACCATGAAATCGCAAAGAAGATGATTTGATTGATACCCAAAAGATTACAGAAACCCTATATATAAAATTATAATTAACAATCTAACAAACTATGATTAACTACTAACTAATTGTCTAACTAATTGATGACGTAATCAAAACTATATGTACAATATTCACACGTGGAGAATACATCAGTTCTATATAACAACAGATTCTGGTAGTAAAATGATGAGTTATGATTATGAGTTTAAATTCTACGTAATGTAAGTGTTGTGTTTTTAGAAGTAAAGTGGTTGTGCAGTAAAAAGTAGGTGTTTGTAGGTGAAAAAATAAATATTTTTTTTTAAATTGTGTTTTATAATGTGTGTTTTACAAGGACATTGGTGTAAAAACTATTCTTATTTAATAAGTTGGAGACAAGGTGTGAGATCAATGTAGAACGATAACACATGTCTTGTCTGATATTAACTAAAAGTATTTTTGTCATTGTTTTAATTTGTAGCTATGTACAATTTCATCTAGTAAAGAAGCATTTTAAATGAATTTCCCAATACCGTTTTAGCAAGCAAGTATGGATTTTGTGTCCAATTTTTTTTCCTATGCGTATAGTGAGTAAGTCTATTTTTTATGTTGGTTTTATCATTATATAGAAAAAGTTATGCGTGTGATAAGTAAATTTGAGTATAAGGAGTTTAAATGTCAATAATCCTTTAGTCTAATGGTCCGATGGGAAGTGGGAAGCTTTGTTTTATTAGAGGTCATGGGTTTAATCCTTGACATAAACGAATAATTACTAACTTAATGTAACTAACTTACTGACCGTTAACCTATAGTTTAAAAAAACAAGAAGTTAAAATGGCATTTAATTTGTTCAAATTCTGATTTATTGATGATCATGTGATTAAAAATTTGTAGTTGCCATAATTTTTGGGCGCAAAAGAGACCGATTTGGAAATTTTAAGAAGCCAAGGTTCAGATTTGACTAAGGTTAATGTTAGAGGTGCTTTCTGAATATTGGTTAAACCTGCAGGGTCTTTTTGTAGCTTGTATTTTTACTTTTTCTCCTTGCCACCTACAGTACTCATTCCTGCGTTGAATGTCCGCAAGCTTTCAAAAGTAAATCAAAGCCAATGAAAGTGAGCCACGTGTCCTCTATCTTGTTTGATTTATTGCCACGAAATTAAAATAAGGCTGTGATAGGAATGTACAATTCTTGTCATCAATTGTACAACCAAGTTGAAAAAGAAAACACAATTTGATATTATATATTTTATAATATATTTTATGTTTTTTTAATTAAATATTAATTGATTGATATATTTCAATTAAATAATTAGAATATTAAAAAATACTAAAATATTTTAATATTTAACGGATGTCTTAACGGAGTTAATGGAATGGATTAATATTACAACATTTAGTAACTATAGTGATTGAAATGACAAAAAAAATTGGATTGAAATGGCAAACTCAATGAAACTTTAGGGACGAAAATAACATTTTACTTTATCTTTTATATAAATTTGACATATATTTGTTATTTCAAATTTAAGAATATTTGATTTTTTCCCTTTCATTTACATAAAAAGTTACATATTTATCATTATACCATCTAGTCTTTTGATATTTTCTTTCACCGTACACTTTTTCTACTGTCTAATTTATTTGTCCCTCAAAAGAACCATGATGAGTTGCTCATGTTTATGATAATATGTGACAATGTGACATATTTCTATGTCATGATATATAAATTTAAGATAGTTTATACAATTGGTTATAAATTTTAATTAGTGAAATTGGTTCTAACATATCAATACAAGGAATTGTACCCTCTAATGTTTTATCATCTAGTCTTATAAGTTGGCGCGTATTATCTAGAAAAAATAAACGAGTTTGGTCTAACGTTAATATAAAGGGTTGGTGTTGCATGATGAATGTGAAAACCATTTCCATCATTCGAACAAATTGACTAACGTAATAATGTTTAGGGAATGTTTTAAGGACTACATTGGACCACCCACTTTAAACAATGCTTTATGTACCATAAAATTCTTCTATGCATTCATGTCAAACTCTTTCCATTCTTCTAGGGGTTTTTATGGTATTTTAAGTAAATTTCTCGATAAAGTTCAAACCATTATGAACCATGTATGATGTAGTGTTCAAATGTGTAACAATAGCACATCTCAAAAAATGGTGTAAATCTTTTACATGTTTATTGTAAAGTAGGATTGGACCCTCGCACGTTGCTGTGAGGATTTTTTGTAAAAATCATATTAGCACAAAAAAGTAAGAATTCATTAACATATTTTTTATGTCGAAATGTCATAACTGTTTTAAACATAAGAGTGTATTAATATCATATATCAACTAACAGTTATACAAAAATATGGTTTGGTTAGATGTATACATAGATTACATGACATACCAACCAACGATTTTAAAAAACATATGTATCAACTTTTATAAAGTAAATAGTAGTTTGTTTAAATTTATAATTTAATTCCAAAAAAGATTATAGAGAACGTTCTAGAAGCAAACCCATTAAAAATTTTAAATTATTTCAATGGTGTATTATAAATTTTAGTTCTGAAGATATATATATTTTTTTGAATGCTGAATGTTATTGTATATGCACATACTGTGAGTAAAAACGAAGTGCGTGCTTTTTTATAAATTATTAAAGTTAGGTGGTTAAATTAGAAAACTCTAAAGGTTTCCATGAGAAACCGACATGGTGTAATTATGTATATATAATATGGTCTGAAGTTCTTTTTTGTTTCGAATTGGTGTAGATCTTTTATTGTAAATATTAATAAAATAACTTAGACTTCAAATATTTTTATAGAACAATGTCAAAGTTTTTATAAAAATTGTTAGCCTTTTCGAGCCAAAGTTAAATAGAAGGAATCTTCTTCAGAAGAGAGAGTTCATACTCAAATCAATTACAGTCAGAGAGTCCTTTTATTTTTCTCAGTTTTTCTTGCATGTCACATGAGTGCGTGTCAGATTAGTTTGCTAATTTTGCTTACATTTTACTAATTTCTCTATTTTAGAGGGTATCGTCCCATTTAGTTTTGAATGTCATCTCATTTTTTGCAGTTTTCCCCACATGCCATCTAATCTTAACCAAATTGATTTATTTTATAATTTATAAAATTCCATTTAATCATAAAAGAATATATAATTAAAATTGAGTTTCATTGTTACAAAAATAAAAGATAAAAGAACATGTTTATAATGACGATTATTACGTTTTTCAACAGAACTTTCAGAAATTGGTTTAATTTTTCGATGGAGCAAATGATGATTCCATGTTATAAAACAATCGAATGTAGAGAGTATATATATAAAGAGTTGAAAAAGAGTGTAAAAAGTAGTAGATTTAAGTGGTATTTAATGCTTATAAAATTAAATAATTTTCTTGAAAGAAAACTAACGCTCTGGTGTTCATTTGACAACGGCGGAAATGAGAACGGCAAGAGAGGTGGTAAATCTATGGTTTCGCCGGGGGGGGGGGGGGGGTGTTGAGATCCGGTAACTAACATTTTAGTAAGAGGTTATAACAGTGATCTCTATTTAGATTTAAAGAGCAAACGAATGAGTGATATATGGTAGGTTTCTTAACACCCACCCAAAATACTAGAAAACATTGCATTTGTGTGGTTATATATCTAAACTCTATAATTTATACTTGTAAATTTTGTGATATTTCATAAGAAATATTTTTCAACTGAACATTTCTTTTAGGAAAATGGTCAAGAAAAAAAATATATTCTATTCACCTCCTCCCTGTATATTGCTATACTTATAATACTCCTCTCGATAGCTTTGTTGATTTGGCATAATATTCTTGTATTTTTTTGCCACAATTACATTTTGTGGATTCTTGACTGGCGTGTCTTGGTGATCTTAAGTATAAATTTATATTATTTCATAAACCGTGTATGCCATTTTGATAGATAACGATCTTTAAGAAGAAGAAGGACGAGAAGGAGGATAAGTCATTCGAAATAACTGATGAAGTTAGCCTATATGAAAATGAACTAGAATATGAATGAAGGTGTTTAAAATTCAGGGCTTAAAGGTTGTAAATCTAATTATATAATCATTCTATTCTAAAACATCAATTAACTCAAGTAAAATATTGAGGGATTTTTTTTATGATTTAAAATAAATTATTTCTTCACTAGTATATTGTTCAAATGTTCATGATAGCTTCAGGGAATCCAATCACAAATATAAACAATGTATAGCAAAATTACTACATGACGTAAATATGTAAGATTATTGTAATTGATACCATTTAAGTTTTTAGTCATATCCGAGTCCAAAACTTTTACTAGAAACACATATTATTCATGGTTCCCAATATTATTAACAAGATACAATCATACAACTTTGAATTTCCTTTAGTTGTTTGTGGTAGCTTCATGCTATGTCATCGTAAAAATAGAAATCTCTAATGATGAATGTTATAGAACGAAGGAATTATGTATCGTCACGTCACAGACTCACATCTGAAAGTAAGCAACAAAATTTCCAACATGATTGCATGTGGTACTTCATGATTCATTATTATTAATTCCACATGGTGCTCTCTATATCATTCAAGATGTTTTCAAAAAGACTCATTGTATCAGATACATTTAAAAACAATCTAATTTTTGTAAAATTTGGTAATTTATAAATTGTAACTAGTGTTATTACGTTGCACGTCTTAAGAATGACGTAAACCAGGCTCAGGCTTGCATTCAACATGATAGACAAAAGTTACAAGCTTTAACCAGAGCCAAACTAATTGTCAAAGTGTGGATCAGAATTGATGCCCGGTTGCGACTGCATACCGAAAATGGTTGTCAAGCCAAGGCAACCGGCAATAGTTTTCATGCATCATCACAATCGCGTAGCAACCAAAACCAAAAGTCTCAAATGAACTCGTGTCCATCATCATCAACATCAACAAACAATAGTGTCACCCAACAGGAATAGATCACCAACCAAAAATGGTTAAAGACACATGTATATGATATATCTACTTGTCAAGAGAGTCAAAGCATAACATCATCAACCGGGTAGCAGAGTCTCGAACTTAGCATCATCGACACCTAACAAATCGACCTCAACAAAAGACCAAGATAATCAATATCAACTATCCAACACAGTAACAACAAAGGGACAAAACGGAGAAACGGCAGCCAAGCCGGAGCGACCACCGCCTTCGGCATTCAGTTCGGCGGAGCAAATCTAAACCAAGTAGAACCCAAAGGAGATCACTATTATATTAAAAGGACGGATTTGAAAACCCTAATACTTCAACCGGCAAACGAAGAGGAAATCAGAAAGAGGCGGAGCAATGACTATCTCCAAGGCTTCCGCCACCATCATAGCGGCAGCCGGCCATCGGCCATCACGACCACCATCCCCAGATCAATCGGAAACGCATGAAGAAGACCCACCAAACCGGGGTCTCTAAGAGCACTACCAAACACGAATCAGAGAACACCATGACAGTGGGGATCCAACGGACGGCCGCCGCCTCTATCTCATCTATGTAATGAGAAAAAAACGGCCAGCAGCCTAGATGGTTGAGATCTCCGCCCCCACATACCCCTTCTCTCAATTTTCTATTTAAAGAACATGTTGAGGGTCCAAAACTTAAATTACACAAAATTTGATAGCTAAAATCAGATAAACTAGAAATCAACTATTTTTTTCGTTTGGTTTTTAAATATATACGGTAATGAAAATAAAAGTAACACATCATATTTGCAATTAGTACGAGAAATAAATAATATTTTATTGCATCATGATATACTATCATGAACATATCATTGAATATTATAATTAAGACATGCATTATGATTTACATTAAGCAAATAATAAAAAAAACATAATTGATTAAAAAAGTCTAACGGGTTAAGTTATTATAATGCTATGTTTTTATCATGTGTTAAAAAAAACCAAACTTTAATATTTATGATGTCTCCAAACTAAAATAAATTATCCTTGAGGCATGTTTCCAACTCCTTTTATCATACATTGAAGCAGTGAAAGACTCCGTGTACGAAGATGAGTCATGAATTTTTACTCTATTATTATTGAAGATGGGAAATAAATAATTTTTTTTTTAATTTTTTAAATTGTTTCCACATTAATTTTAAGCTTTTTTTTTTATTTTTAATCATATATATTATTATTTTATTTTAGCTTTTAAAGTTTAGGATTTTAAAAGTTCGGTTACCATACTATTTATGATGAAACTTTATTTTACCAAGTTGACCACTAAAGTTTAGTATTTTTATATTTTGGACATCTATTTTTTTTTTTTTTTTTTTTGAATTTGGACACTAAAGCTTAGGACTTTAGAGTTTGATCACCGATTTTTTTTTACTTTGGCCACTAAAGTTTAGATTTTTAGCGTTTGGCTACTAAAATATTTATATTGAAGTTATATTGTTTCGAGTTTGACCATTAAAGTTTAGTATATTTGAGTTCGCTGCCAAACTTTTATCTATTGGTTTCCAACGAACTAGACAAATAATGATCAAAGTAACGCAGCGTTACGTGTGGAATAATTGACCGCCTCCCGTTGTGTAGCGCGTGTCTTTAACAACTGATTTTTTTACTTTAGTCACTAAAGTTTAGGATCTTAAAGTTTGGGCATTAAACTATTTATAGTGATGTTTTATTTTTTAAGTTCCGCCACTAAAGTTAAGTGTTTTTTTTAAGTTTCGCAACCAAACTTTGAATTTGTGGATACTAATGAGACAGACAGATAACGACGAAGTAACGCAACGTTACGTCTGAGAAAATTTACCGGACTCCACCGAGTAGCGCATGAATAAAAAAACTAGTTTATATTACAAGGCAATTATATTCGTCTCCTTAGTATTCATATATTGTAACACATGACTTATCTCTTGGATTTTCATTTCTCAACAAGATTGTAAATTTAAATTCAAACCTGAAGGTATTTTTTATACTTTCATATAAAATTATAAACTATCTTGCTTGTAGTGGTGTTGCTTCTCTTATATTTATGTTCTATATGATATGTTTTTGTCTAGCATTTTGCCATTATTTATTGATATTGACGTCGGTCCTAAGATTTTAATAATGGATAGAGACAATTATATTATTATATTATATACCTATTAAAAAGCAACTTAGATTGCTACAGTAGAGTTTTAGACTATTGATATTGGTCACATAAGTTTTGAATTTTAAGTTTATATACCTAGCCAATCATGATTCATTTTTTCATTTTTATTTATTTACCAATTTGAAATTTAATATTATATTTTATTTATACATGTATTAAAAATCAAACTTTTGGTATTGTATACAACAGGGAGTGACATTATCGTTATGGGGTACCATGACAAACCCAACTATTTATGAGTGAATAACATTGTCACTGGTATTTTGGTATTATTGGATCCGGGTATTGGTATTCAAGTTTATGATTTTTAACAATCCAAACGTATAACAACCAAACTCCAGCTGCGTTACGCGGGAAAGCTCGACCGCACTTTACTCGCTACGAAGCGTGAGGAGTAATACTAGTTTATTTGAATTAACACTCATTGGGACTATGCTCGATCTAATTTTTTCTTGAAATTTTGAGCAAGATGTAACTATTGCACTTGAATTTAACAAGTAAGATTAAATAAATAAATAATCCAGGACTTTTATAGAGACATATGAATAAGTTTAGAGCTACGTGTTCAACTGGGTCCATAGCTCAGTGGTAGAGCATTTGACTGCAGATCAAGAGGTCACCGGTTCGAACCCGGTTGGGCCCTTTTTGAATCTTAAACTTTTAAATCAATTTATGTCTTTTAAAATCGTTCTATTTAATATTGATTACACAATTAACAAAACTGGCCCCTCAACAATTCTTTTTTTTTTTCTCATTTTCAACCGTTTGTTTTAGACTTTTAGGTGGTGTTTGTTTTTGAATAGGTAAAATGTCTGCAGTCTGCGGACCAGATCTGCATACATTTATAGCAGAAGAGGTGGACCAAACCTCTGCAGTCTGCAAGAAGAAGACTGTTTGTTTTTTAACGTCTGTAGATTATTAAAATAAACTACTGGTGGTGTACGGATGGTGCTGATTGTGGTGGACGGCGGCGTTGGATGGTGGTGGTGGACGCCGGCGCTGGATGGTGGTGGTGGTGGGTGGGGGCGGACGGTGGGTGGTGGCAGACGGTGGCTGGTGGCGGAGGTGGACGGTGGTGGCGGCGGCCGGTGGTGGTGGTGGTGGGCGTTGGTGTTTAAGAAGAGCTCTGAAAACCTTAGAAGTGGCTGGGCCAAGTCTACACCACAAAAAGAGCTCGCGCAGACGTTTTTTAATGAAATGTCTTCGAAAAAACAAACAGTCTGCAGACGGCAATGTCTGCGCGTGGTCTGCGCGGCGCAGACAAAAGAGCCTGCGCAGATATTTTTCAGAAAAACAAACACCCCCTTAGTTGTGATCTTTGTCGGGATATTCCAACTTTTATATTGCTTTCGGATTTTCCAACTTTTATATTGCTTTCTTCCCAAACTATTTGTAAAGTACACTAGATAAAATCATGTAGTGTTTAATTTTGTTATATTTTTGCTTTGTTCCCCAGCTCCACTGGCTGAGCTAGCAACAATGCGTCACATCGAAACCAAAGAGGGTCCTTATGGTTCAAACTTCTTTGGAATACTTGTATTGTCGGTTTAGCCAGAGAGTAAGGTTTTAGCTTCTTCGACCACAATATTCTATCGACTGTAATGAGGATCGCCGGCTAAGTATGACACATGTGTATGAGGGCTCTTTGCCATAAAACACCTCAAAAGGGGTAATTAATCTTTAAACCATTATGTAAAACCTGAAATAATCTAGCTTTTATTTTAAAGTAACTATCAAGAAAGTATCCTCTCCACTTTTCCAAAGCACACATCACAGAAAGTGATTCCTTTTCATATGTCTATAATGATTAATATCTTGGTGCTAATGCTTTAACACCAATGCCAACTGCTACTCATGCTCTTTAATTGTTGTATGGTACACTAGGTTGTCATCAGAAAAACTAATGTGAAAAATGCCATCAAATAAGGATGTAAGATTTAGGGGCTGTTTGGTAATATCTGAATGATTAAGTGCTGAACTAATAAGATATCTGAACCATTAAGAGATCTGAACCATTAAGAGTTAGTATATCGCTTAACTATTCAAAGGCAAATATCTGATCAATTCAGATAAATGTTCTTAACCATTCAGCATTAGACCTCTTAACCATTCAGCATTAGTATAATGCTTAACCATTCAGAGGCAAATGTATGAACCATTCAGACATTTGCTCGCGAAACAAACAGTCTGAACCATTAAGTGCTGAATCATTCAGACATCCGAATCATTAAGGGGCTGATTAAGAGGCTGCCAAACAACCCCTTAATTAAAAATAAGTTAGTATTTGTAGAGGTAACTTAGTAAAAAATGTTTTTATAAATATACGATGTTCAACGGTCTCATGACTGTTGCCACACCCTCACTGCATGACATCTCCACACTACACGGGTCCCTTCATGCGGCACCAATATGGGCGACATGTTGTTTTGTTAGTGGTTATTGTTTCCACGATCGATTAAATTAAACAAAGATTTTAAACAGTGGAACAATAACCAAATAAATTTGTGATTGAATGTTCTCTAAAACACCAATCAACATATGCATTACATACAAATTGTTCGTTCGACCCCTTTTAAACCTAATGAAACATCGAGATGGTTTCATGTGAATCATGTTCATAACCAACTAATTAGACGAAGTTTAATACCCTAGACATAGAAACTTCGACGATAACTATTCGATCCATATTACCATTATACCATATACATCTAGTTAACTAGTTTGATGAACTACACGGCCCAAACCAACCAAATACAAATGAACCCATAATTGTTTTGGCCCATAACTATTGATAATAAACATGGAGTCCCAAAAAGGATTTAACGGATGAGTAATTGATACATCTCCTTAATCCTTTAATCCTAGCATTCTTCCATCTTTATTGACAATCATGTATTTGCCTTTAAAACAGACTTTTCTTTCATGTCTTCAACCTCTTCTTGATTGTCATCGTCCAACTTTTTTCATCTTTTTCCATCTAGTTTGATTGTTCACCAACTTTTTTCATCTTTTGTTCTTGAATCCTTATTGGTCTACATCCGGGTGGGGCATCAACTGCTTCTACTTTTCTTTTCTAGTAATTTGATCCACCATCCTTATTAACATTGCTTGTGCTTCCTTCTCCAATATTAAGCTCTCTTTCCTTTATTGTCTTGTAGTGCCATTCCAAAATATGCAAGTAGCTCACATATAAAATCCTTAAGTATACATCAAAATCCCAAGGCAACCCCATTTTACAAGCAATTAACGCTCACTTTTTTCTTTTGAGGCTTTAGCTAAACCTCTACCTTCTTGTGCAAACGTATACAAGCCAATTAGCCAAGCAAATCAATTTCCACTTCATATTCTAACTTTCTTCAGGTTGGAAATTTAGTAAAAAAGTGGGGTTTTTCACTAGTGAAAAAGTGGGTTTTTACTAACTTTGGATGCTAATAAATATTAGTATTTGTTACTAATATGGTTATTATTTAATAATTTTGTATTCTATGAGGTGAGAGGATTACAACGAATCAAATCGTGTCCAAAACAGAGTTAAGATGAATGAGATATCGATGCTTAAAGTTGATGAAATAAGTAAAAGTTGTTGGTTTTGTCTCATATTGGTGGGGTGACAATACAAACCTTGAAATGGAGTATATAAAAAGTTCTTGTCCCACATTGAAAGACTAATAAATCTTGAATGGATTTATAGGTGGTGGATTCTATGGGAATGTGTTCCTATATGGGTAGAAACACCTAGTAGTTATCAAATGGCATCACGCAATTGTGCCTGGGATCAGGCGTTGGGCGCAATGTGGTTCTTTGAAAGCGCATTTTACACTTCGCTCACTCGTATTGTTGCTTTAGAGCTGCCTGGAGCTGCCTTAGTATTTTTGAGAATTTTTAAGATTAACTCAGTATCAATAAGGAGACATTTGGTATAACTTTGTTAATGAAAAGACCTATGGTGTATCTTTTTAAAACCTATTACATTCTCAGACAATATATGTATATATACAAGGATATGTTTCTTGTTATGATTTGATAGAATTTTTGTAATTTATACATCTACACTACTCCATAAACAAAATTGCATTCTACTACTTTCACATTTTAACTTCATCTCCTTCTTCAATTCCATCTTCAAAACATATTTGTTTCCATTGTTACCTCGGGTGCGGGGACATCTACGGTAGTACAATACTACTTTGGTTGTTGTACACTGGGATATGGACGTGTTCGTCTAAAAAAGGCGCAAACTTTATTTTTAGGGACATTTATTGAACATAATTCATCAACCATCTTTCAATTGGTTCGTTGATTATACAAATATACGAAAGTTGTGAAGAATCTCTAGGGTTCCAAAATACAAGTGAACAAAGATTTCCTTTAGTTGCTTCTAAAGACTATGGTTTGAATTGGTTTCGATTCATGTAAATTATGTTATTTGATACATTCGGTTTGTATGCGGTATTGAAATTTTATATTTTCCATCTATAATGTGATTATTATTTTATTAATTAGTTATAAAAGTGAACCATGTCCTACATTTCATTCTCTTCTTCAAAGCATTCCCACAATTCTTCAGTTCCATGCCTTATGTACCTCAATTCTTCTTCCTATTTGATTACAATGAGAATAAAATAAATCATTACTTTATGTTGTTTGATAGATATAAAAAGATGAAGGAATACGATAGTGGTGGTGATAGTTGTTATTATTGGTGGGGGTGGTGATGTTGGTGGGTGGTGGAAGGTGTGATGGTTAGTGGTCTTGATGGTGATTGTTGGTGGTGGGTGGTGTGGTGGTGGTGGGTGGTGGGTGGTGGTGGTGCGGGCCAGTGTTGGTAGTGGTGGATGGTTGTGGCGGTAAGTGGTGGCAGTGGCTGTAAGGGTTGGTGGTGGTGGGAAAGAATGGTGGAAGAGACAATGGAGTTAATAAAAAACACAAGCAAGAGTGAAGGAATGATTTTGGGTTGTTCACATGGAATAGGATTCCTTGAGTAATCATATTCATTCCTTGATCATTAAACACATATTTTTTCCTTCCCTCACAATGGTTCATTCTATTCTGTCTTATCATATTTGTATACCAAACGCTATCATAGATCCTCTAACGGTTTGACTTGAACATGTAAGTCCCACAAATATGATGGTGTGTTGCTAGCCTACGAAAGTAAGAAATATAAGTGATTTTCATGCATTAATATGGATTTACATCATCATATTCAAATTGTGACATTAGATTGAATCAGGATATTGTTGCTTATGCTTGAAAATAAATTCAGTTTTTCGACTTAAAGTATCTTTCTTCCATAGAGCGAGAAGTGGATGAAATAGTCAAGACCAAAGCAAATCAAATGTTTATATAATTATATGATAGGTTTATGGTTCTGTTTTAACGTTTTAAAATTTATCTATTTATAATTTAACTAAAGTTTTGTACTTAAAACCAACATGTAGACTAAACCAGACATTTAATCTTTACATTTTTTTATTTCTTAATCAATATAATTGTTGTATTTCAAATTCTTAATAAGTGATTCGACTAGTTCTATCAAAACGGTTAAACAGAACCATAAACACCCATATTTTCTCTATCATTAAAATGTCGGTGTAAAAGAGAGAAGGGGTAAAGATGTCACATCCCGAATTTCCGGGTCGATTTTGCCAATACTCGAAACTTATGATAGTCATACCAAAGTTGAACTGGGTCAAAGTGTCAAACATACCCTATATTTATACTCTTCAACTCCTTCAATATCTCGTCACAAAAATCAAGGGTTTCGTCTCCATCTCGTTCGTCGATTAAAATCATAATCAGAAGTCGAATCTCCATCTCCTTTTACTGATATTGGTATGTTTTTAACCTAATTCATCATGAACCCCATGTAATTATCTCTTGTATTCTTTTACTTTAGTTGCAATTTCATTGATTAAATCGTCGTAGAAACTCGTGTGTTTCGTTCTCGTAGATCCAGCTTCTTATATTCTGATTAGATGTTAGCAATCGTGTAAAGTCAACGTTTTTTAATCGATTTTGAATGTTTAGAGGGGTTTCTGGATCGAATTGAAGAGCTTGTTGATCGGCTGAATTGGGTTTTAGGGTTTGTAATTGCATCCACAATTCAGTGGTGAATTACTGAATTATCAGGTTGTGATCTGAGGTTTCAAATTGGAATTGAAACTTCTCTAGTTTACCTTTAAAATTATAGAGCTGATTTTGCCCAATTTTTGTAAAATTTGTATCTGATATGCAATTTAAACTGCATGTTAGTAGCTAGTTGTACTGTTGTTCTAGGTTGATGTTTTAAGACAGTTTATGTTTTAAGTTTTTTAATAGATGGAGAAAGGGAAAGGAGTGATGGGAAGTGGAAAATGGGCTGTTGAGTTCACCGACAACTCATCAACGCCTTCAACCCGCGACATTCCTGACCCGCCTGGTTTCACCCGTGTCTCCCATGATCAAGATGACTCGACCCTGAGTCGTCAAAAGAAAGACGCTGAAGCAAACTGGAAGTCACAAAAAGCATGGGAAGTAGCCCAAGCCCCCTTCAAGAACCTTTTTATGATGGGGTTCATGATGTGGATGGCTGGAAGCACAGTCCATTTGTTCAGCATTGGCATAACGTTTTCAGCCCTTTGGCAACCGTTGAGCGCCCTACAAGGGGTCGGGAAGGTTTTTGAGCCTTATAAAGATAGCAAAGTGGATCTACTTGCACCTAAGTTGGTGTATATCGCGCTTAATTTGGGGGGTATGTTGCTTGGTGTGTGGAAGCTGAATGCTTTGGGGCTTCTGCCAACACATGCGTCTGATTGGGTTTCGTCTTTGCCTCCTGCTCATGAGATTGAATTTTCAGGTGGAGGTATTGCTTTACATTAAAACGCATTCGTTAGCTTTTGACTCAGTGGTTTAAGTTTCTAATATTTAAGATTTGCTGCAATAATCTAGTAATTGTACACAATGTCAAACACATCTTTATACATTGTTTGAACTAGCAAGACTTCTATTCTATGGGTTTATGAAATCCTTAGTGGCTTGGTATAGATTCTTGTTGTGCCTTTGTTTTTGTTTTTTGAAACTTTATAGGGGAAAATGATAGTGGGCTTGCCTGATAAGATGAATTGCATCATTACAAGACTCATCTTTATAACCTCCTTTCGTAACTTCTCTCATTATGTCATATAATTTCTCATTTTCTTCCAACCACAAGATATCCAACATTATACAATCACAAATGTTTGTAAAGGTGAAATTAAAGAATGAGAAATACATTTCTTGGAAATACCATATGGTCAAGATTCTCAAAACCACATGGCTCCTTAATCACATCAACTCAAACCAACCCGCTATGTTGCTCTTGCTGAATCCCACCTACGACGGTCACAGTTGGAATTACGTTGGTGTTCGGCCTACACTAATGCAACCCTTGACCTTGGAAGCATATTTTAGTTCATGTAATTGGCACGCGTGTATTATTTATCATTCAGGGGCTGTTTGGTTCGTAAAATGTTTTGCAAATGAATTGGAAATGGAATTTGAATTGGAATTGAAAATGGAATTTGAACTGGAATTGAAATCTTGTTAAAATTGATAACATGTTTGGTTGATCAATTTTGAGTGGAATTGAAATGTTAATTTTGAATATTCCATTGAATTGTTAAACATTTAATAGGTAAGTGGAAGGAATGTGAATTTTAATGAATCAAGAAAAAATTTTCAATTCCAATTCCATCCATTGATCAAGCAAATAGGATTTTGCAAACCATTTTTCAATTTCAATTTCTGAGAATTCTGTTAACTAAACGGGGCCTTAAGTTCAAGCAGATAAACAATGTTGCTTATTAGAACCAAATTAATGTCTTTCCTTTTTCCCACTTAGTTGATCTAATCTTATACTTGTGAGGATTTAAACTCACACTCAATCTTTTAATCGTAATTCTTTGAACCTTCACTATGGAAGTGTGTCTTGATCTCTGGATGAGAATGAAAATCATATGAACATGCAACTTTGTCCCTAAAGAAAACGGCAATACTGCGGTCGATGTAATGGTCATTCCGTGCATCAGCTGTACAAAACAACTTGGAGAACAAAGATGGGGAAATAAACCATGTGCAACACGATTAATGTTAGAGTTTAGTTGTGGATCTACCGTAGTGTTCCATGACAAAGTTTGGATTCGACAAAGACAAATCAACTTTAAACATATCTTTGAGCTAAAGTAAACATGATATTAAGAGTTAATTTGGTCATTTTACTAGGACAAAATGGAAAAAGTTAACGGTCATCCACGTTAAAGACCTTTTGTGTTACGTTTTGACAAACATTTAGACCGACGTGATAGTTTTTCAAAATTGGTGACCGAAAGTGAAAACAACATTAAGTGAAAACAACCCTTGTTGACACGTTTATACAAACTATAATGCATTTCTGGTGTCCTTGATTTTACTAAACTTGATGAGAATGTGAACTCCCAACCATGTACATATTGGAGAGGTTGTTTCTCATTTTGTGTCAAAGTACTTATAAAGCACGAGCCGAAGATGTGAAATCAAAAGATATGACTTGAATGCCCTGGCGGGTACATGTGAATAAATGGTTAAATAGGGTGTATTTGTCATAAAATTGATGGTTCTTATCATAATAATGCATTAACTCCAAATATTGGCTTGTCTTTTAACACATTTTTAGAATTTGCATATGTCTCCTCCATTGATTAAATGTTCTTTTTTAAATTCACCCAAATTGTTTTATTTTATTAAGAATAAATTTGGAATGACTATTTTACTCTTATATGCAAAAAAAAACTTAAAAATTATCTAATTTTTATATTTACCTTTTTCAACCTGTTCTTATCATCTTTTTTACAATTTTTTTGGCTTTTAGTAAGTTCTTTTTTTCTTTGTTTCTTTAAGGAGTTTTAACTTTTCAATAATTTTTTTTATCTATTTTCTTTTACATTTTTAGTAAGTTTTTTTTTTCATTTATCATTAGTGATTATTCTTTATCATGATTTTTGGGTACGCATTCAATTAAAACTTTGGCATTGTTTTCATTTTTTTTTACTTCAAAAGCTAGTGGTAAATAAGTGTTGACTAAACACAAACAAAAAAAATAATGAATAAGCGCAAAAATATTGTAAAAATGAAAAAAAGATAATAAATATTGAAAAATTAAAAAAAAAATATATGTTACATACATAAGTGTAAAATAACCACTCTATAATTAAATTTTAGTAAAATAATCAGAATAGGTAAATTAGAAACTTTTTTTCATCAAGTAAGAAAATATATGCAATTTTTGGTTTTGAGTTGTGTATATGCAATTAAAAAATTAATAGAGGGGATACATGCAATTTTAGTTTTTGATGAGTAATAAGTTTTATAAGAAGATATATGCAATTACCATTTATAGTAAAAATTGTCATACAATATAACAACATGTATAAACTATTGAGTTTATAAAAAGTAGTTTTTAGTCTACAATTTATTTTTCATTTTGATATAAAGAGCATGTTTTCACCTTAAAATACAAAATCACAGGGGCTATGAACTTATTTTGCAAAGTAGGTGGGTTGATCTTACAACATATAGTAACTTAAAGTGAAGATTTCCCTTAATAAGTTAATTAAGTTAGTTGTATTGATTTTGTGGATAGTTGATAGGTTGTTATTGTATATAATTCAAGTGTGGTTGTCGTATACTAGAATCTTAGATCAACCAGAGCATGACTTCCAGCAAATGGAATTCTCATGTAAGAGTGGCAAACCCTTATTTAGGGATTTCTACACCACTCTTTTCCTTAGACATAACCATTTGCTTATCGGACACGTACATACCAAGTTAATGCATCTTGGTGTATACTAGACCAAGTGAAATGCATGTTTGATAACTTTAGAAAGTATAAGGACCAAAGTGTAATTATAAATTTATCATGGATTGGAATAAATAAGTTGAATAGCAATGATGTTACAATTGAAATATGAAGAATTATACTAGAAACATGATTCAATAATGTTGCCAGATATTTATAAGAATTATTAAATTCTAGATTTTTATTGTCTAAAACATGTTTATATTGCTTATTTATAAAAGAAATATTGTTACTTTATCTTATATTCATGAAAATATTGAAAGTTAAAAAAATTAAGGCTTTTGATATCATTGAACAGATTTGCGCACTTAACTTATGTAATTTGTTTGAGGGTCAAATCAATGAGTTAGATGACATTGTTTATATGGTTGAAAAACTAAGACTCTGAATCTAATTTTAAAATAAAGTTGAAAATGGATCTGTTATTAATGAAATAGGGGTGTCTGAAGTTATCACTACGAATTTGTCAAAATCTGAAAATTCAGGTTTGATATGCTTAAGCCAAGTTTTGACGATTTCATTCTTATTTAATGTTTTAATCCATATTCGATCTATGATTACTACACAAACATGTTGTGGAATCATAGATCTAAGTTAGTTACGTCTGAATTTTGATAAAACAAAAATGAAAATGTATGAACAATCAAAGATACAATAGACTAAGACTTGCTTGAATCGAAAACATACGAACTAGGATCTTCAAGAAAGGATGCTAGGTACTACTTTGGCTGCCTTGAAGCCTCTTGGCACTGTGAGAATGGTGAGGATTAAGGGGAGGTGTTTTATTTATCTTAAGAAATTAAAGAAAAAATGGTTTAATTGTTGGACTCTGACTAGGATTCTTAAGAAGATAACCATAAGGCATAGGTTTAGACAATTATCTGTTTAATTATTTTAAATTTTACTAAAATATACCTTTAAAATTTTGATTTTCTTTTAATAATATATATAAGAATTGTTTTTTAAATGATTAATTAAGTATTAGATTTATAAAAAGTTACATAAGTAACGTTGAATTTACATATACATAACTTTTGGTCTTTAAGTTTAAAACAAAGTTTCTAAGGATGGAAAATTCCATTGATTGATTTTGATTAGGATTAAGACATCAAAGTTACAACTTTAAGTAAGATCTAATATTTGTATGTAATTGAATCATGAGATTAATCATGAAATCACACTAACATACAAAAATCAAAATGTATAGAACATGTTATATTTTTCGTAAAGAAATTATTGAATTCAATGAATGATTACATATATAAATACAAGTATCATCAAAGTGTTAAACACGTCAGTTAAGCATGAAAATCAAAGATGTTATACATGTGAATCCTAAAAAGAAGATATTAAAGATCCAAGTATGTAATCATAAGTATATAGCCATGTAACTCTCTAAAAAATATAACATAACATTAATTAATAAGACACAGTTAGATAAATTTCAGTCACATAACCTGCAATTCATATATCAGCTAAGAACTCAATATCGTCTCTAGAGTACACAATTATGTAAACTCAACTCACATAAACACATCCCTAAAGGAAGACTTTTACATGAGGCTTAATCCAAGTTCAAGTGCTTTTATTTTTGACTTTCAGAAATTCAAAATCATATGATTAATGATTTTACAAATTAAAATAAAACCTGATTTTAAAACATACACTTGAATAAATAGGGAAAATGTAAGCTATCTATCAAATATCATATCCGGTTTTCACATTAGGATATTAAAGTTTTCATAAAGAATATCATAAACTAAAAACATTTCACAAGTTCAAAAATTCACGTGATCGATCCACCACTTCCCCCAAAATCACCAATCTCCGTCGATTAAACCTCATCACACGGATCATCAATCTACACCATCAATCCTTTTCACAGCGCGCGAAAATCCACATATCAAAATTCAAACAACCCCCAAATTCAATCCCTTTATAACCCCCAATTCACAATCCTAAACCCATCATCATCTCCCTCAAAAAACCCACATCCATCCAACAATCAATTGTTCAATTTCAAGATGTCAGGCCGTGGTAAGGGCGGAAAGGGGCTGGGAAAGGGCGGAGCAAAGCGCCACCGGAAAGTTCTCCGGGATAACATTCAGGGGATCACGAAGCCGGCGATCAGGAGGCTGGCGAGGAGAGGAGGAGTGAAGAGGATCAGTGGGTTGATTTACGAGGAGACACGAGGGGTGTTGAAGATCTTCTTGGAGAATGTTATTCGTGACGCTGTTACCTACACTGAGCACGCTCGTCGCAAGACGGTGACGGCGATGGATGTTGTTTATGCTTTGAAGAGGCAAGGAAGAACCTTGTATGGATTTGGAGGTTAATTGATGTATAAAGTTATGGGAATGAATCTTGTTATGGTAGAATAATTTGGGTTTGATTAATTTTGGGATTTGGTTATCTGGGATTTGTAATTCTTGAGGAAATTTGACTGATTTTAGTGGAATGAAAGTGAATTGTTTTGAATCTTTCTTCTGATGTTCTGCGTGTGAGCTTATGTTGTTGATATGTTTTGATGAATTTGGGTTTGAGCCATTAATTTCACTATTGTGGCTGCCTTTGAGTTTGAAGATTGGATCACCATTGTTATAAAGACTTTATCCTTAATGCTCTAAGGTGTTTAAATTACCATGTTATTATATACTTTACTAAACTGGTATATTAGTGGCAATCTTTGTTCCTTATGTTGCAATTATCAATATGAGGTGAAATCTATCTATTTAAATGATCATCTTCTCTTTGGTTACTACTTTAGTTTTATAATATCTGCACATGAAGTTATGAAATGAGTTGTTTATGGCTTTTAAATTATTCACCAGCAATCAATTCAACCAAGTTTATAAGTTTCTGTCTACTTCACATCTTATAATTGCTAATGGTATTTTCCTGATTGTTGCCACCTGTGTGAGGGATTAAGGTTTGAAGAGTGTCAATCTTTTAGCCTTTTCTCATGGTAAAGTTTAGTGTGAGCTTTTAATATGACGTTGACTTCATGCTCCAAATTTTCAATTGAAGGTGCAATCTTAATCAGTATCTTTTGATTCATTTTTGAACTTGATGATCCTCAATCTCTGTTGTTTTTACCAAATGATATTAGAAGTAAAGTTACAATAGCTTTTAATTCTTTTACACAACAACTGATGGTAATAAGTTTCTGCTACTATATATTTGTTTAAATTTAATCTATAATTAGGATTTGAGACCCTGCGTTCCCGCGGGTCTCTTTTGGGTTTGGTTTTTTATAAGATTGTGATCTGTGCGTAGCACTTATGTTTAGATAAATAATAAAAGAATAAAAAAATTATAAAAAGAAAAAAAATCAAAATATAAAGAAAAAGCTAAAACATATTATTAAAGAGTGTTGGTAAAAGAGCTAAAGAAAGTGTAAAAATGAAACAAGAATGGAGAACAAAAGCTTTCTTTATTATTCAGTGGTTCAAAATTGCATGCATTACCAGTGGTGGAGCTTGAACACTCTAGGGGGGCGGAAGCGAAATTGTTTCTTTTTAAGAGGGGAGGAGGGGGCGAACTCGAGTTTTATATAAAAATTTACACTATCAGGCCAAAAATTTACATTACTAGACTAAAGTTTAACACTACCGACTAAAAAAAGATAGTGGGGGGAGGGGGCGGCGACTCCCCGGTCCCCCAATTGTGCATTACCCAATGGATACATCGAGTATAAATACTAAAACTTGAGAATGAAATACGGAACAGACTAAAAGCTAGGCCAGCTAACAAACTAGTTGTTACACTTTATTCAAAAAACTAAACGTTATAGAATTAGTCAAAAATCCCACGTGCATGCATGCAGCAATCTTCCCGCGAACATGGATTTGAATCACGTTTCATCACCCTCCCTTGATTCAAACCCCATTACTCCTAGCTTCTGTTTGAACTGCTCATATTTTTCCCTAGCAAGCGATTTCGTGAGCACATCAGCAAGCTGATCATGTGTACTGCAATAATGCAAGATAATCTTTCCATTCAACACCATTTCCCTCAAGAAGTGATACTTCAGCTCTATATGATTTGAACGACTATGTAACACAAGGTTCTTTGATAAATTAATAGTTGTCTGTTATCACACTTAATAATAGTTGGCTTATCTTGAACAAACCCGAGATCCTCAAGCATCCTCCGTAACCAAATAGCTTCACATGAGGCACTTGCGGCTGAGATATACTCAGCTTCGGTACTTGACAGGGCAACAGTTTGTTGCTTCTTTGATTGCCAAGCTATAGCTCCACTGCCAAGAGTGAACAGAGAGGCAGAGATACTCTTCCGATCATCTATGCTGCTAGCCCAATCACTATCACTAAAGCCTTGTAATTCAATATCTTGACCTCGTTTGTACCAAATACCATGCTTTATAGTGTGAGCCACATACCTCAAAATTCTTTTAGCTACACCAAGATGAATCTTAGACGGTTGTTGCATAAACCGAGACACAAGACTTACAACATACGATAAATCAGGTCGAGTGTGGGTCAGATAAAGTAGACCGCCAACTATACTCTTGAACATCCCTTCTTCAACATAGTCGGCCTCATCATTGAGTTAGAGCTTCTCATTAATGTTCATTGGAGAAAACTCTTTCTTGCAACCCGTCAAACCACAACGATCAAGAAGAGTCTTTGCATACTTTTCTTGATATAAAAAGATACCGTCTTTCATTTGCTTTACTTCCAATCCCAGAAAGTAATTGAGCTGCCCCATATATGTCATTTCGAACTCTTGCATCATGCCATTCTTGAATTCTATTACCATATCAATGCAAGAAGAGGTATAATAATGTCATCTACATATAAACACACATAGATAACATCACCTGAATCCTTCCTTTTAACATACAAAGTAGGCTTGTTGTTGCTCCTTACATAACCATGCTCAACAAAATAACCATCAATTTTGGCATACCAAGCTCTGGGGGACTACTTAAGTCCGTACAGGGCTTTGTGCGATTTATAGACCATGTGAGATTTTCCTGGAACAACAAAGTCTTCAGGTTGCTCAACATAAATGTCTTCGGTTAAGTCACCATTTAAGAATGCTGACTTAACATCCAATTGATAAATTATCCACCCCAACTGAGCCGCAACTGCAAGCATTAAACTTATAGTCTCAAATCTCGCCACATGAGCAAAGGTTTCTTGAAACTGATGCCTGGCATTTGAGAATATCCCTTTGCAACTAATCTCGCCTCATGATTTAGAATCTTTCCATCCGGTCCAACTTTTGTTTTGTACAACCACTTCAGTCCAATAATTTTTTTTTCAGCAGGTGGAGAAACTAGTTGCCATGTATTATTCTTCTCAATGGCTTTGAGCTCAGTGATCATAGCATCCTGCCATTCTTTATGTTTAGTAGCTTGCCTGTATGAGATAGGATCTGAAATAGTAAGTGCAAACTGACAAGCAGTAACATCATCTTCATCGTACAATCATTCGCCAAAATAGTAATCTTTAAGCCAAGAAGGTGGTTTGCTAACTCTTTTAGAGGGTACGGATGTTAGTGTAGTTGAGTTAGGTGGCAGAGAATCAAGACTTGGCTGTTCAGGTGAAGTGGATGGTAAAGTAGAAGCATCAGTTGACAATGACTCGAGGGGTAGGTAAAGGTGATGTACTTGTATTTGATGATGGTAACCCAAGGGAAGAAGATAAAGTGGAATTACTTGTACTAGTAGAATGGTGGTTGGCAGCTGCATTTGGTGAGTCATCATAGGGAAGTTGGTCATGGTAAGTATAACTGGTAGTGACAGGAGAGTTATCTGTATTCCATGCCCACTTGGTGTTTTCAAGGAAATTAACATCTCTACTAATAGAAACTTTCCTGTGGAAGGGTTATATAATCTGTACCCTCTACTTTGAGATGAATACCCTATGAAGATATTCTTTTTAGATTTAGTGTCCAACTTCCTGTGCAATTTAGAGGGAACCAAGGCACATGCAACACAACCGAATATTTTAAGATGATGAACTATTGGTTTATTACCTGTCCATGCCTCGATATGAGTCATTTGTTGTAGGGCCTTTGTGGGCGATCGGTTTATAGTGTAGCAGCTGTTGGGATTGCTTCAATCCATAGATAAATAGGTAACTCCTTTTCTTGTAACATGCTTCTCACATAATCGTACGATTCTTTCGTTCAACGGCTCCATTATGTTAAGGAGTGTAAGGTGGGGTGAGTTCTCTTTTAATACCAGCCTAATCACAGTAGTTATCAAATTCCTTTGAGCAAAACTCACCTTCACGATCGGTTTGCAGGATTTTGATGGACCTGCCATTTTCCTTATCAACTAAAGCCTTGAAGTTCTTAAATTTTACGAATGCTTCATGCTTATTTGTCAAAAAATATACCCAACGCATACGAGTCATATCATCTATAAATAAGAGATAATAGAGGCTCTTACCCAGACTCGAAACATGAATAGGTCCATAGAGATCCGAGTGAATCAGCTCCAATTTTGACTTGGCATGCCATGACGATGAAGGAAAGCTAGTTCGGGTGAGCTTTCCTTTGATGCAGGCCTCACAGACAAGAGGACTTTGAACTTTGGGCAATCCGATCACCATCTTCTTATCATGTAGGAGTTTGAGTCCATCTAAGTAGAGATGACCATATCTGCGATGCCATAGCATGGACTATTCATCATTGGGCTGAGAATCGTGTATAGTGAGAAGACTTGTGGCATCAAAGACGAACATATTGTTTCGAGCCATAGAGACTTCCAAGAGTATTATTCCACTAGCCTTGTTTCTTATTGCACACTTCTCATCATCGAACATGAGTGAGTACCCTTTTCTCATATGTTGGCCGACACTCAAAAAGTTGTATTCTAGTTTTGGTGCATAATAGACATGCTCCAATAGCTTGAATGAGTCACCACCATGGTTGTAAAAATCGCTAGACGCTAGTCGGGCAGTGGGGTACCGCCTAGGGATTAATCGGGATTAGTCGGAAGTAATCGGCATTAATCAGATTGGAATTTTATATGTAATTTATATGTATATCTGTGTATATGTATACATATATATAATTAAATTCAAAAAAAATTCAAGCACTAACATATTTTGACCAATCCTAACCAAAATTTGAATGCTTTTGATAAAATCTGGGCAGATTTGATTGATTTTGAAAGAAATTAACCAATTTTGACTGATTTTGACCGATTTTTGACCGATTAGGTCCGACTAGGTCCGATTTTTTCCGACTAGGACCGATTACCGATTAACCCTCCGATTATGTGAAATCACCAAGGTTGGTGGCAGATTTCCGATTCATCCCCGATTAATCGCCGACTAGGACCGATTTTTACAACACTGGTCACCACCGGTCCGAATCTTCACGGTTCCTATGTTTTCCACGTCTAGATTTTTCTTGTCTCCCAATCGTACTCCAAGTTTGAATGACTCATCAAGCTTTGACAAAACTCCTTTTGTCACCTGTCATGTGGTTAGATCATCCTGAATCCAAAAACCATAAGTGAGAAGGGGTACCATTAGAGAGTGAGTTAGCCATCAACATGAAATCATAGATGTCATGTTCTTGAAGGAGTGCAACAGCAATTAATAGATGTTGGTCATCTGCTTCAGAAGCATCGTCATTAGCTTCATCTTCGGTAATGCTTACTTGGTTCTCATCATTGTACAAGCAGTCACGTTTGAGGTGACCAAACTTCTTGCAGTAGTGGCATTGAGGGATCTTACTGCGATCGAATCCCCCTCTGCCACGTCCAGATCCTCTTCCCCTGTTCGATGACTTGCCACGTCTCCTTCCACGAGGTCCTCTTTGATCTTGAAACACCTGCAACGCTTGTTCATTCAATCTTTCGATAGACTTGTTTTCTTTCTCGAGGGAGGTTCGGCTATTAATTCTTTCTTCTTGAGATTGCAACAATCCCATAAGTTTAACCGGTGTGACTTCAGATAAGTCAAAGACCACTTCAATGGATGGGATGACATAATCAAACTTAGGAGCCAGGCTCCTAAGGATATTTTCGACCACCTTCTGATCATTAAATTCTTCACCGTACGATCTCGGTTGTCCAACATTGTTCATGACACACGAGAAGTAATTTCCCACAGTTTCACATCTTTCATGTTCAAGTTCTCGAAGGCTCTACGGAGTCCTTGGGGTTTAACAAACTGAACTTGAGAGTCCCCTTGGAATTCAACCTGAAGGGTATCCCAAGCTCTTTTAGCGGATTCGGCAGAAGCAATTCGAGAGAATAAACTGTCATGAACACCTTGTTGGATGATCGTCAGTGCCTAAGCGTCTTTCTTTTTAGCCTCCCTGTTGTTGTTCAAACCATCTTCGATTGCGGTTATGCTTAGAAACACAACCTCCTACAGTTCTTTTGATCTTAGGATAGTCTTCATACGTAAGCTCCAAATGTTCATATCCTTCGCCCTTAAACACTGGTATGAGCAGGGTTTTTGAAACAACATTCATTGTAGCATCAGCCATGGAAGGTGGGTAGAGCAGGAATCGAGGGCTACGAGGCTGGCTCTGATACAAAAACTATTGGTAAAAGAGCTAAGGAAAGTGTAAAAATGAAACAAGAATGGAGAACAGAAGTTTTCTTTATTATCCAGTGGTTCACAATTGCATGCATTACCCAATGGATACATCGAGTATAAATACTAAAACTTGAGAATGAAATACGGAACAGACCTAAAGACTAGGCACAACTAACAAACTAGCTGTTACACTTTATTCAAAAAACTAAACGTTATAGAATTTGTCAAAAAACCCACGTGCATGCATGCAGCAATCTTCCCGCGAACATGGATTTGAATCACGTTTCATCAAAGAGATGGAGATGATTTCTTCAAACAAAATAGAGATATAAAAAAATTGTTGTATGTGTCGGTAAATAATAAAAGATTTCAAATAGAGTTAAAGGAAAAAAAACAAATTACAGATAAAAGCAGAGGAAACCTATAACCTATAATGTCAATTTTTTTATTATCTGAAGTTAAAAATCAAAGAAATAAAAAAATACGAAAATGTTAGAAGAAAGCTTTGATCTTGAGGCGCGCATGTGTAAGAATTGTGGTGAAACCACTAAACCAAAATTAACTATTTGTTCTAATGTGTGAATTATAACTTAAAACATAAACAAAATTTAGTATTAAAAAATTAATAAATCTATTGTACACACCGACATACATAATTAATGTATATATAATGACTCGACTTCTGATTAGCATAAAGGAATTGAACAAATGATTGCATCAGTTGATGTTTTCATCATCAGTTGTTTTTGCTTCAGGGGCTGTTTGAAATCACTTACTCAGTCAGAAGATGATGACCGGGTAAAAGATTGTTGTAAAACTAACCGGGTAAGGGAAAATATACATGAGTCAATGGTGTCGGATTAGATCAAAAGCGAAAAAATGAAAATCAAAGCTAACCGGCCAAAATGTCTAACCGGGTCAATGGGTCAGACATTTTGACCGGGTTAGAAGCAAATCAAACAACCCATTAGTCATTACTTGCCCCAACAATAAGAACTGAATAATCCCAAGGCAGACATTGTGAAGTAATTTGAAGCTTCATAGTTTGTCTTCTATTAACAGTACTTTTGTTAGGCAAAAGATTTATTTTTTTAGCATGCAACAGACATTGTGTGTATGGATTGGAATCTTAATTTTGACTATGATATCCTGTAATTTTGTTATATTTAAACCAGAACGTAAAACGGAAATTTCGTAAAATCTGAAAAGTATAGTGTACTAAATATGAAAGTAAAAAAATGTAGATGCTAAACTGTAGAAAATATAAAAATATTGAATTAAAATGAAAAATTTAAAGATAAAAAAACAATTGATGAATACAATCAATTATGAATACCAAAATTAGTAGTTAGTATATATAATGTCAAAAGACAAAACCCCTATATCTAGAAATAACTCATGTGCTTTTATGCTACTTATCAAGTCGTCCCAAATAGAGGTGATTATTTTTGTGAATTTTGTTATAATGAGAAGTACAATCACTAAAGCTTAAGGCATAATTTTTATGTAAAAAAATAGTTGGTAATCAGTAATATTAGAATAAGTTAGGCTTGGGTTTATTCTAATAAATTAAAATTTTAAATAAAAAACCTGTTAAAATTCTATATATTATTTATATAATATAAAATTACAATATATTTCAAAATTTGATATTAAAGTTCTAATCAAATCAAATTTGGATTTGAAAAGTCAAATGGAATTACAAATTGTAAATTTTTATTGGAACTGAATTAAATTTGAAGTATTTTAAATTCCATCCGAATATTGTATACCCCCAATTTTTACACACATACAAAAAAAAAGTGAATACAAATTATCACGCTTAAAAAATTTAACACTTGGAACGTACATCAAAACAAAAAAAATGTCTAAAACTTTATAAAACGTTACCATGTTGATGAAGGCATGTTTAATTTTTCTTTAACAATTCCAAGATTTTCTAGAGTAAATACAATATAGATTGCAAACCAATGGCTTTGAAGTATCATCCCGACATATAACATCTGGACCGGGTCTGAGTACATCGCCAGATTTAATTGTGTTTAGGAAGTGGACAAGACATTATCCAATCCATAACCTCGAGCTATGTACGATTGTAATGTGGCAAAGGGCATGCACTTAACTTAAAATGTGACCCTTTCTTCAAATGTAAGTTGAGTGTAATTCGTTCGTCAAATTACAATCAATCATAGTCAGAGATTCTGGATCAGATAACATATTGTACTTTTCTTTCTTAACATAAATAAACCTGGTAATGTGCTCGTGGTCCCGATCTGGTGGCTACAGGCCCGGATGACACTTCAACGCCATTTGTTTGTAAACTTGTTCGACGTAAGAAAGTGTCCCACTTTGATTTGGTAATGGGTAAAAACTTTAGAGTCTATGGCTTAGTGCACCAAATGTGATAATAATCTACAATCTTTTTGTCAATTATGATTCTCAAAACTAATGTATCTTAAACCAAATCAAATGAAATTTGAAAACAAAAATATAGAACTAAAACTTTTGAAAGAGATTGAAATTAAGGGAACTAAAATATGTCAAAAGAAAAGGAGAATTCGAATATCATTTGATTAATTTGAAATTTGATTTGAATCGAATTCATATGAAAAAATTCAAATCCAACTTTAGATTTATTTGAATCGAACGTAGTCAAATACGAGTCGAATTTTAATCTGATTTCCTTGATTCGAATAATTCAAATTCAAATAAACTTATTCGAATTAAATTATCGGAATCTTATTCGAATAACTCGAATTCGAATTGAATAAGTTTCTCTGAAATTAAAGGAATTAAATTACGTGAATCTTTATGATTTGATATGACTAAGAGTTATCGGTTGCATATTTTTAATATCTTAAATCTAATTTTAAACTTCTTTGAAATGTTAATATGATATTAGCTAAGTACACTCCTACCGATTATGTTTATTATAATTCAAGTTTTAACAACTTTATATAATTATATACCACTTACTATATATTAAAATTTATACGATATATTTTAACTCGATGTGAGTAAACAAGTATGACATCGGCTTTGGGTAACTAGACGTGCAACCATTGATATCTTACCCACTTCAAACACAGGGCAAAATTTTAATTAACAAGAAACCTAGTCACATACTTGAATATAATTAAGGGCTATTTGTTTTTTCTTCCAAAAAAGTCTTCCTGACCACTTTTGTTTGCGCCACGCAGATCGCGGGCAAACGTTGGGTTGTGCAGATTGTTTGTTTTTCAAAAGAGGTTTCATTAAAAAAGGTCTGCAGGATCTTTTTTTGAAACAGACTTGGACCAGAGTCTTCTTACCTCTTCTTAACCTCTTCCAACACAAAAAACCCTAACCCATTCCCCCTTCTTGGCTACAGAACCACTGCCACCCTCGCGACACAGTCGCCCCACCATCGCGCCACCGTCGCGACACCGCCACCGTCGCCCCACCATTTGCGCCACCGTCTACTAACCTTCGCGCCACCGTCGCCCCACCATCGCCCTTCCAGTCGCCCCACCATTTGCCCTTCCAGTCGCCCCACCATTTGCGCCACCGTCACCCCACCTTTTCATCAGGTTTGTTCTTTTTGGTCCACCTTTTTTTGTAATTTTGGTTATTTTTGTGGTTTTCTTTTGTATGATATTTGACTTGGGTGATTTAGGTTGAATGATTTCTTGTAAACTAGTTATGTTGGTTTGTGATTTAGGTTTTTGATTTGGTTAGGTTTTTGTTTTGGTTTTGTTTGTGCTTAGTAGTATATGTTGGTTTGTTTGATTTAGGTTTGATGAAACTAGTTGTATGTTGGTTTGTTTGATTTAGGTTTGATGAAACTAGTTATATGTTGGTTTGTTTGATTTAGGTTTGATGAAACTAGTATATGTTGGTTTGTTTGATTTAGGTTTGATGAAACTAGGTATATGTTGGTTTGTTTGATTTAGGTTTGATGAAACTAGTATATGTTGGTTTGTGATTTTGCTTGGTTTGTGTCTTTGGTTAGGTTGTATGTAGTTCATGATTAGGTTTTGTTTGTGTATTGATTATGTTTGTGATTTGGATAGTTTTATTTGTTGTAAATTGTATATTCGTTGTAGTTTTTGATATGATTTGGCTTGTGATTTGGATAGTATTAATTATGTTTGTTGCTTGTTTGTTGATTAATAGAAATGGGAGAGAAACAATAATGGTCAAATGAGCAACTTAAATGCTTATTAGATACTTGCATTGAAGAGATAAACAATGTGGGTAGAAAAGGATTGAGTTTACATAAAGACTCGTGAAATAAGTTAGGGAGAGTTCTTAAGGAAATTTTGGGTTGGATTTGACTCAGAAACAATTGAAAGTTACCTACGATAATCTTAAAGCCAAATACATAGGATTTGGGCGTATTTGAAAAACAAAACTGGCAACATATACAATGCTCAAACAAATACTTTTAGCTTAATGAAAGAAGAATGGGAAGAATTTAAAAAGTTATGCTCATATATATAATTTTGTTAATATACTTATAAAACAAAATTTGATAATATCTTTTTACTTTGGGTTTAGGGGCACCCGAAAGCTGCATCATTGAAAACAGTCCCATTGTCTTATCCAGAACTTTGCGAAGAATAGTTTGATGGTAATACTGTCAATGGGAATTGCAAGTGGACTTCAACCCAAACAACAGCAGTGGTTGGATCATCTTCTTGTCACAAACCACTTTTGATTACAAACACTATTCATGTGCACGATGACGTTGATGATGATGAGGTTGAAGCACATGGTACTGCATCGGATCAGGAATATATGAATATATTACGAGATGATATTGCTGAGCAGTTAATGCAAACTATAGAATAGATGATTCAAAAATGTTATTATGGTTTTATGAATATTATTTCACTTTTGTATGACTATTATTAAAATTTCAGTGTTGAAAAACTATTTTAAGTTTTGAATATTAGTTTATTTAAGTTTCTGTTTATTTCAGCAGTCTGCAGAAGTAAAAATAAATAATCTTCTTTTAGCAGACTGCAGAGTTTTGATACACCTCTTCTGCTACAGATGTTTGCAGATGTGTTTCGCAGACTGCAGACATTTTATTTATGCAAAAATAAACACCACCTAAGAGTAACTAGAGAACACACGTGACAACACCATGTTTATTATCATTAAAATTTTCTAGCTTCTCTCTTATTAAATAATTACATTAATTATAAATAATATTATTTTACCTTTTTAAATTTAATTTTTTAATTAATGAAGAAAAAAAATCTTTTTATTAATGTTATGTCTAAATTTTTTTTTATAAACTAAGAATTTTCTTAAAACATCAAACTTTTTTAAAATACAACTTTTTAAAAAATAAATTTTATATAAACTAAAAATAATTAAAATTATGAGTTATAATAATTTTTTAACGGTTTATTTTAAACAAAAGTTTAACTTTTTTTTTTTTAAAAAAGTTGATTTTATTATTTTATCACTTAAATTACTTACTCATATGTAATTTAAATCATATTATAATTTAAATTATATCATAATTTGAATCTTATCTTATCTTATATTATCTTAAAATATTATTTTAAAATTAATATACTCTTATTATATTTAATATTTTTTTACTTAATTCGTGTAATACACAAGTGTATTAAATATAGTTTATTCGTACGAGTCTACTAAAGTTAATAAAAACAGTTTATACGAGTTTATTTTTTTTGAACGGCCAATGAATAATTTTTAAGCCCGGTCACCCGGGTAAACCCATTGGCGAAAGGTCACCCACGCCCGCGAACACAAACATCGCTGGTGACCCGGCTCACCCACCATTACAAGGGAAACCCACCACACAAAGGCCCACTGTGGTAAAATCCTTGGCCCACTTGGAGCATATTGCATCTAGTGAGATTCCAACCCATGACCTCAACTTTGGAAAGTCATACGAGTTTATAAACGTGAAAAGTTTATTTACTAAGGGGGCGTTTGGTTGGAAGGAATGGAATGAAATGGAATTGAGAAACTAGTATAATTTTCAAGCAAAATTATGTTTGAGTGGGTAATGAAATGTAAAACCCAAGGGAATGTTTCACCTCAAATTCCCTTGGTTGTGGGATTTCAAATTCCCTCTCTAGGTGGAAGGATTTTGAAATCCCACAACCAAGGGAATTTGAGGTGAAACATTCACTTGGGTTTTACATTTCATTACCCACTCAAACATACTTTTACTTGAAAATTATACTAGTTTCTCAATTTTATTTCATTTCATTCCATTACTTCCAACCAAACTCCCCCTAAAGGTTTACTTATCTCTAGAATCCTACCACATCATCGATCCACCACTTGCCTCAACGAAAGCTCCAGCCCGTCGATCACAAATCAATCGATGCCTCACAATGCTCCAAACCTCCAAACAAAGATCACTAACAATCCAATATCCACCGTCGATCATTTCAACAAACCGCGAAAACCCATTGACCGCTCAAAATTCAAAATCCCCAAATCCACCATCAAATCAATCCCTTTATAAACCCTAACACCCAATCCAATCAAAATCAACACCTTCCTCTCAACAAATCTTCATATCAACAGACTATCCGTTCAATCGAAACCCTAATTCGACGATGTCTGGCCGTGGTAAGGGCGGAAAGGGGCTGGGAAAGGGCGGAGCAAAGCGCCATCGGAAAGTTCTCCGGGATAACATTCAGGGGATCACGAAGCCGGCGATCAGGAGGCTGGCGAGGAGAGGCGGAGTGAAGAGAATCAGTGGGTTGATCTATGAGGAGACACGAGGTGTGTTGAAGATCTTCTTGGAGAATGTTATTCGTGACGCTGTTACTTACACTGAGCATGCTCGTCGCAAGACGGTGACGGCGATGGATGTTGTTTATGCTTTAAAGAGGCAAGGAAGAACCTTGTATGGATTTGGAGGTTGATTGAATCGTTGAGGTGGGTGTTTGATATTATGGTTGAACTATTGTAATGAATCATGTAAGATTTGAACATTTATGGTTTGAATTTGAAAGCTTTATTAATGTAATCGAATGAAGGTCTTGCTTAATTTTGTTTTAATTTGTTGTTCATCGCTCGGCTTTGATTAATGTTATTCATTGTTGATCTATATGATTTCTGTTTGGTTCAATTGATTTGTTATTGATTAAATTGAGATTATGAGATGAATAAATGGTCTAAAGTCAACATTAGTGCCTGAAATCACTAGCATGACAGCATCATTCATCCAACTTCAGGTCTCATTGGCAATGGCTGATGCTAATGAAATTGAACCATCAAGTCACACATTGTGATTATCTTCATACATAAACTTGTGGTTACATAAGAAACTAACATTAGTGCACATGTTTGGCCTCCCACCATCTAGCATCAACTTCGTGTTTCTTTACAGTAAATTGCTACACAACTTTGACATTGCATTGGTTCTTGGTCTGAATATCTTGCTGCCTTATGACCTGTAAGCTTTCTTTAGCAATTGACACTGTTTTTTAGATAAACTAACGAACACACATTATCTACTTTACACTTATTCTACTTTTATAATTTCTATTAGGAGTGTTGTCATCTAGAAATCAATATCAAGCCAATCTTAAAACGATTAAAAATATCTAAAAACTTGTTATATATTTACTGATTCTAAATTTTAATAATTTTATAATTTCACAACTTCAATAAGTATAATGGTGATAAAGAAAAGTAATGGAAGGAGATTATTGCCCAGGATCAAATGTAATTGGGATCAAATATGGATGAACATGAATGGGTTCTGCACATGACATGAGTGCAACCCACAACCCACCCTTGTTTTGCTTTTTATGCTGATTTTTGGTTTTCATACCTCTCATGTTTTAGGAATGTTGCATTTAAAAACATATAACTGTTAGGATGGTTGGTTAGGAAAGTTTGGGGAAGAAAGATGCGTCACTCACACTAACTAGTGGTGGTGTAAGCGAATTGAGCGTTAGCCTACTACTCTTGAACTGCTAGACAGTAAATTTGTTTATGTTTGTTTAATAGATTAACGAAAACAAAGAAATCTGTTTGATTAAATAAATGAGCAAACACAAACAGTGATTGTTCTCGTTCGATTTTATTCGTGAACGTTCGGTAATATCTGGTTTATTAATGTTCATTCATGTTAATTTGTATATGATCGTTGATAATCTTCCTACTCTGATAAAAATATATTTAAAGGGAAAACGTGCTAACATTATATTAATTCTAATCAAAATTTTTTTCGCTTTTCTTTTATTATATAATCACACTAATTACAAATAATATTCTTTTATTCTTTTTAAATAAAAATAGTCTTTTATTAAATTAAGAAAAAGATCTGTTTATTAATATTATTTTTAAAAAACATATTTTTATAAAATAAGTAAGTACTCTAAAACGTCAATCTTTTTAAAAATACGAAATATTTAAAAATTGATGTTTTTAAAAAGTTAAATTTTTATAAACAAAAAATAATCACAATTAGAAGTTATAATAAGAAAGTTTTATAAAATTGATATTTTTTTTGTTTTGAAACAAATTGTTAAATTTTTTTTTTGGAAAAAACAAAGAATTAAATGTTGATATTATTGCTTTATTGTTTATAGTCATTATTTATATGTAATTTAAATTATATTTTATCTTAAAATATCATTTTATAATTAAATTTTTTTAATTTATTTAATATATTAATTATTCAATTCATATAATACACGAATTAATAAACTAGCTAAGTATATACTTATCATGTAAAGTTAACATTATATTTATTTAAGATGATTACATCCAAGTTTAAAATTAAAAATATTTATCTTTTACTTGTTAGAATGGTACGTGTTTATTTGTGGTTAGTTATGTGTTCGTGTAGAGTTCGGGTTTATGTTCATGAACAAATTTAATTTTTTAATAAACAAAGACGAAAAAAAAATCTTCGTTCGTCTTTGTTTATTAGTGTTTGAAATCGTTTGTGAACAAGTTGAAAACTAAATAAACGTATGTGAACATAAATAAGTTATTTTTTTGTTAATTTCGTTTATAACCCTACTAATTTTGTCTCATAAAACTCCAAAGGTACAACTCATTTTTACTTCAGACATCTATGCTTCCGGCGTTATTCCTTTACGTATTACTACCATTTTTGGAGGTATCTCATCTCTCTATTTTGTTTTACTCTGATTTAGATTGCTTGTTCTTGAACGATTTGAGATCTACCTGTTATTCAGGGCTAAATCGACGTATTTGATCCAGTGATCTGTTTCCTGCGGTGCTAATTTGAGTATACGATTGTAAAGATAGAGATTGATTGTTGCGTATCTGATTGTTGTAAAGATCTAAATCTGCGTGTTTTGATCCAGTTTTCGGTTCGTGATTTACAATACGGCTTTTGAGTTTGAAGTTGATTTCGTTTTTGTCTGTTTGTTTGGGGTGAAGATTTCTGTATCTTCGGTGTTGAGATTGTGTTACTGACGGTCGCATAGCGAAGTGGATATCGCGTTAGATTCCGAATCTAAAGGTCGTGGGTTCGAATCCCACTGTGATCAGAACACTTTTTTAATTTTGGACATTTTCACCATTTTTGGAGTATGAAATTGAAGTTTTGAACCAGTTTTAAGCTCGATTGCTCTGTTGAAATTGGTTGCTTCCAGTTCTACTAGTGAATATTGTTTTCAGATTCTTTGAACTGAATTTGAGCTAAATTGCTTCAAGTTTCAAAACAGCTTCCTTCACTCTCATACGAAAACCATGGATTGCTGCTTCGGTGGAAAATGTTCCCATTTATGTATTTTATTTCTTATATCTCATATCCATGCTCCCTTCTCTTTTATGCCAACCTAGCTTCTGATTCCTGCTGTTTAGATCGGCATTGGAGCATGAGTTCAAGTTGTGGAACTGATCTGAGCTCAATTGCTTCAGGTTTGAAATTGGTTTTCTTGAATTTCATTGGCTGAACCATGGAATAGCACTTCCTGAGCAGAGCATACTTCTAAGAGATCTCCTGATTGATGTCTTGTGTTCTTTTGACGTCGCTATGGTAGTATGTAGGCATTAGTCTTTCACTATTTATACCCAGCTGAAAAACTGGAATACAAGAATGATTCTAATTCTTATATTCATCTTTTTTTGATGTGTTGATTTCAAGGGATGAGGTTTGAACATTGGAGGAGATTACCATAATGCAGGATGGATTCCAGACACTGAAGGCTTTAAAGAAAAACACAGAAGTAGAACCAAGAATTGTAATTTGTAAGCTTCTTAATTACCCTATAGCACCTAGGATTCCATTAGCATCAGACAGAGGAAGACTACCTTATAGTATTTTACATAACAATGCCATTATTCATCGTTGAATTGGAGATTACGACACTAGTAAGAATATGAACATCCTTAGTCTGGAGTTAGGGAGCGAGGAACCATGTCATACTAAACTACCTTTAGTAACTAATACAAGTAAGAAGAAACTAAATGTCTTAGATGCCGTTTAATAAACTGTAACCTAACAAAGGAGGATCCTAATTACAACAATTAATAACCGATCAAACATCAAAATGTGTTTTTGTCTGGCCAGAATCTTGTGATCCATATGAACTTTCTTGTTTTTCTAGCAGCCATCACTCTATTTTCTTAAAGTAGAACCAACATCAAAACTTGTTTGCTCTTATTTTTATGAATTTGGTGTTGGAGTATTCAGGTGGTGTATTGAAATAGATTATTTGTTGTAGGATAACCAGAAATTAAACCTAATTGTAATTGTATTGAGTAATTGTTGTGTTTAGGTTTACAATAGAGGGTCCTTTATATAGAGGACAATATTACATAATTAACACTAAACTATTCACTAATAATAACCTAGTCTAATGCCAGATAATCAAGTTTGAATGAGCTCGTTTCAAACTTGTTATTGGGAAATAATCATTTCATTCCATAATAAGCTGATAGCCAAAATTAGACTGCCTTTGTTAAAACACTAAAAAAATTGATCACTAGCGCTGCTTGTTTATTGCATATGATGTTATTTTGTTCAACTTTATTGGTGTGTCAACATCCTCTTTATTGATGCATTTACTTCATCAGATGGAATCCTTTCCAATTTCATTCCTCAGTTTCGTAGTGGATCCCAACTGTGTTTTTTCTTGTACTAGAGGTCACAAGATGAGTGAGTTTGATAACTTGTCAAAACAGTAGAGGTGGCAAAATGAGTGAGTTGATAATAACTTGTCAAAATAGTCATCTTTAAACTGGTTGGGTTTACCTTCACACACTAATCTTATAGCTTTTGCCATTATTTTAGTAGAAATCGAATCTACTCTTCAATATGGTATTTTCATTTTTATGGTCTCTTAAGAATTATGGTAGACGTTGATTGCAACACCCTCATCTTTATGACGTAGTGAATTAAATAAAAAAAACCATGATAAATAAAACCAACAAAAGTACCATTCTTTCATACGTTGTAAGATAAATCAATGAAGTCGGATCATAAAGTCTTGGTGTCACGAGATTATCACAAGCAATATCATAGATTAATCCTAAGTATAGATGCATAATAAAGTCATTAGTGAGACGATGTCATTTAAGGTCCTTTAGTCATCTGTCCTTCTCACTTGGTTGTCTTTTCATCATGCGGGTGCTCATTGACTGCGTAGGAAAGAAGGTATCAACTTTAATGTTTAGTAAACATAAGGGGTTTATCATAGATAAGCATCAAATAAGTTCATTAATATTAGTTTGTTCTGAATCAAATTTTCATAAAGATCATATGATGTTCGTCCATAGTGTGACAACATCATCTTTCATATCACCCCTAATCTATTGCCTACACTGAGAGCATTATCTTTATCAGTTGGGTTCATCATGGTCTTATCTTCTTTGGCAAGTTCATGTTTATCATGTATCTTTGTCACGTGCTTAAATTCTTACTCTTTATTACTACATCTTGTTAATTTTATTGTGTCATCATAAACAAGGCGAGGGTAGTCTGTTGATCAACCAAATTCAACATGGGTTATTCAATATACATTATTAAGACCATCTAGTATGTGATTCGTGTGCACAATCTTTATTTAGATGTGTGTAACTTTAGATCTCCACGTCGTAGATTTCGTACAAGACATTGTCTAACGTATCTCATACAAGTTCAATCATATGCACATCCATTAGCAGGATTCTCACAGTGTTTTTATCTTAAGTCTATTTTCCTTGTACTTTTATTTATTTTATGGTCCTAGTTGTGATCATGTCCTATTCATGTTCATAGCTTAGTGTACCTACTTAAGCATGCAGTTCACATAAATGCACACCATGTCTTGAAATAAGAGTTACCAGCAATTAGGTATCTAACATGTTATATGTGACTCCTTCTCACCTGCACGAATCATGATCACAAATTTCATAAAATAAATAACATATATATTTAAGAGGGAATATGTGGGATTCTAAGATTTCTAAAACTTCTGAACTTTTTTAAGATGGGCTTGTAGGTTTCTAATAAAAAGGGCAAACCCGATGCATAAGGTTCCTGCATTCACGGGATATGGGGATTTTCGGGTTACTTTGTGCGTGATGTATGCAACCTTACCTTGTATTTTTGCAAGAGGCTATTTCTATGACACACCCGTGACCTCCAGACCATATGACAACAGCTTAATCATTGCTCCAAGGTCCAAACCTTTTCGCTTTTTGTAAGATAATCCATTAAGCTAACTTATCTTTGCATCTAACGCAGGTAACTCCGAAACATGATTCCTTATTCCGTATAACAACTCATGATAACATAGGTTTAACTTTTAATTGGTTGTTGTAGAGACTTTAGAGGCTTTGATGATTCACAATTCTAACAAAAGATTTGAGTTGAAAGTGAGAATTGCACTGATCATAGATCCACTGAAGTCTTGAATCGACATCTGGGACCCCACGTATGCGAGAGCCTTATGCACTGCATTTGTCGATAGAACTACTGAAGTCTTGAACCAAGCATTAGCCATGACTTGAATATATGTTCTGTGTTTTTCCTTGTGCATTGGGTTTGCACATAGATCTACGGGAGTCTTGAACGTAGCATTAGTCTTAACTTGAATGAATGTGTGTTCCCTTTGATGTTGGCAATCCCTCCCTCTCAAATCTTGATCTTTGTGGTTTCACTTTTGTCCCAAGGTATCAACATCAATACTAGAATGATCCATGGTGTTTCAAATGTTATTAATTTATCATGTTTTTTAATGTCAAGAAATATTACTTGACAATTTTTTTTTTTTGATGTTGTAATATTACGTGCAATCTTTCATTTATCTGGCCTCATCCCAGAATATGAAACCCTAGAACTTGCTAGCAAATTCATTCACAGTCAATTGTTCTTGACAAAAATGGCATTCGATGATATGTTCAAGTTTAGTATAAATTTCCACCACGAGGGTGTGTATCCCCAACCCTTATCCTATGCCAAAAAGGCTATATTAACAGTCTTTGAAGATATAGATTTTGGAGGGATGGAGTTTAATGGGATGAGGTTTGAACTTTGGAGGAGATTACCATAACACAGGATGGATTCCAGACATAGAAGGCTTTGAAGAAAAACACAGAAGTAGAACCAAGAACTGTAATTTGTAAGCTTCTTAATTACCCTACCTAGGATTCCATTAGCATCAGACAGAGGAAGACTACCTTATAGTATTTTATATTACAATGCCATTATTCATCGCTGAATTGGAGATTACGACACTAGTAAGAATATGAACATTCTTAGTCTAGAGTTAGGGAGCGAGGAACCATGTCATACTAAACTACCTTTAGTAACTAATACAAGTATGAAGAAACTAAATTCTCTCAGATGCTGTTTAATAAACTGTAACCTAACAAAGGAGGATCCTAATTACAACAATTAATAACCGATCAAACATCAAAATGTGTTTTTGTCTGGCCAGAATCTTGTGATCCATATGAACTTTCTTTTTTGTTTTTCTGCAGCTATCACTCTATTTTCTTAAAGTAGAACCAACATCAAAACTTGTTTGCTCTTATTTTTATGAATTTGGTGTTGGAGTATTCAGGTGGTGTATTGAAATAGATTATTCGTTGTAGGATAACCAGATAATCAAGTTTGAATGAGCTTGTTTCAAACTTGTTATTGGGAAATAATCATTTCACTCCACAATAAGCTGATAATCAAAATTAGACTGCCTTTGTTAAAACACTAAAAAATTGATCACTAGCCCTGCTTGTTTCTTATTACATATGAATGTTGTTATTTTGTTCAACTTTATTGGTGTGTCAACATCCTCTTTATCGATGCATTTACCTCGTCAGATAGAATCCTTTCCAATTTCATTCCTCAGTTTCGTCGTGGATCCCGTGTTTTTTCTTGTACTAGAGGTCGCAAGATGAGTGAGTTTGATAACTTGTTAAAACAGTAGAGGTGGCAAAATGAGTGAGTTTGATAATAACTTGTCAAAACTGTCATCTTTAAACTGGTTGGGTTTACCTTCACACACTAATCTTATAGCTTTTGCCATTATTTTAGTAGAAATCGAATTTACTCTTCAATATGGTATTTTCATTTTTATGGTCTCTTAAGAATTATAGTAGACGTTGATTGACCCTCATTTTTATGACGTAGTGAAATAAATAAAAATAACAATGATAAATAAAACCACCAAAATTCCCATTCTTTCATACGTTGTAAGATAAATCAATGAAGTCGGATCATAAAATCTTGATGTCACGAGATTATTACTAGCAATATCATAGATTAATCGTAAGTCTAGATGCATAATAAAGTCATTAGTGAGACGATGTCATTTAAGGTCCTTCTTTAGTCATCTGTCCTTCTCACTCAGTTGTCTCTTCATCATGCGGGTGCTCATTGACTGCGTAGGAAAGAAGGTATCAACTTTAAAGTTTAGTAAACATAAGGGGTTTATCATAGATAAGCATCAAATGAGTTCATTAATATTGGCTCGTTCTTGAATCAAATTTTCTTAAAAATCATATGATGTTCATCCATAGTGTGACAACATCATCTTCCATATCACCCCTAATCTATTGCCTACATTAAGAGCGTTATCTTTATCAGTTGGGTTCATCATGGTCTTATCTTCTTTATCATGTATCTTTGTCACATGCTTAAATTCTTACTCTTTATTACTACATCTTGTTAATTTTATCGTGTCATCATAAACAAGGCGAGGGTAGTCTGTTGATCAACCAAACTCAACATGGGTTATTCAATATACATTATTAAGACCATCTAATATGTGACTCGTGTGCACAATCTTTATTTAGATGTGTGTAACTTTAGATCTCCACGTCGTAGATTTCGTACAAGACATTGTCTAGAGTATCTCATACAAGTTAGCCCAATCATATGCACATCCATTAGCAGGATTCTCACAGTATTTTTATCTTAAGTCTATTTACCTTGTTCTTTTATTTATTTTATGGTCCTAGTTGTGATCATGTCCTATTCATGTTTATAGCTTAGTGTAACTACTTAAGCATGCAGTTCACATAAATGCACACCATGTCTTGAAATAAGAGTTACCAGCAATTAGGTACCTATCTAACATGTTATATGTGACTCCTCACCTGCAAGAATCATGATCATAAGTTTCATAAAACAAAAAACACGTATATTTAAAACTTCTGAACCCTTTTAAGATGAATTTGTAGGTCTCTAATAAAAAAAAGCAAACCCAATACACAAGGTTCCTGCATACACGGGATATGGGGGTTTTCGTGTTACTTTGGGCCGATGTACACATCCTTACCTTGCATTTTTGCAAGAGGCTATTTCTATGACACACCCGTGACCTCCAGACCATATGACAACTTAACCATTGCTCCAAGGTCTAACCCTTTTCGCTTTTTGTAAGATAGTCCATTATGCTAACTTATCTTTGCATCTAACATAGGTAACTCCGAAACGTGATTCCTTATTCTGTATAATGACTCATGATAGCATCAGTTATAACTCTTAATTGGTTGTTGTAGAGACTTTAGAGGCTTTGATGTAACAACGAAAGAAAGTTGTTAAAAACAAACACGCTTATGATACTTGAAACCCAACCTATTCGACTCTTACATGATTCACGATTCTAACAGAACATTAGCGTCGAAAGCGGGAATTGCACTGATCATAGATCTACTGAAGTCTTGAATCAACATCTGGGACCCCACGCATGTGGGAACCTTGTGCGTTGCGTTTGCCGATAGATCTATTGAAGTCTTGAACCGAGCATTAGCCATGACTTGAATGAATGTTCTGTGTTTTCCCTTGTGCACCGGGTTTGCCCTTAGATCTACAAGAGTCTTGAACGTAGCATTAGTCTTAACTTGAATGAATGTTTAGTGTGTTCCCTTTGATGTTGGCAATCCCTCCCTCTCAAATCTTGATCTTTGTGGCTTGTTTGTGTGTAAGATGACATACAGTTAGTTATTTATAGTTGAAGATTTGCAAAAATCTCGAGAGTTTAGCAGTTAGCTGCTACCTAAGTCGTAAGGCTAGTTTGTCTTTATCATCCTCTCCTAAAATATTTACATATCATTCTTCTTTTCTTTGATTTGGCATGCACAACCTCTTTAAATAAATAAATTCAAAAAAATCAAGTCCATTAAATGTAAACATGCTTTCACTTTTGTACCAAGGTAGTACATGTATACACTTTAATACTACAATGATCCATGGTGTTTCAAATGTTATTAATTTATCATGTTTTTTAATGTCAAGAAATATTACTTGTCAATATTTTTTCTATTTTTTTTTTGATGTTGTTAAATGACATGCAATCTTTCATTTATCTGGCCTCATCCCAAAATATGGAACCCTGGAACTTGCTAGCAAATCATTCACGGTCAATTGTTCTTGACAAAAATGGCATTCGATGATATGTTCAAGTTTAGTATAAATTTCCACCACGAGGGTGTGTGTCCCCAACCCCTTATCCTATGCCAAAAAGTGATATCAACATTCTTGAAGATATAGATTTTGGAGGGATGGAGTTTAATGAGATGTCTGTCTATTTAAGAAGGTTAGGGTCACTTCCTCTTAAGAAGTTATATATTTGTGCTTAAAAAAGAACCCTCCCCAATGGTTTGATGGCCATTTGGCTGATTTTCTGCATTTAGCCTTTGGGAACTATGGTAAAATGGGCATATATCTTGAGGATGATTATTATGATGTAACCGATATGATTAGAGAAGAGAAATTAGTCATTGATGAATAAGATGAAGTTTCTGATTCCAGATATGATGATAATTTGGCTGCAGTGATTTTGTTAATTTACAAGATCTGGGTGAGGACAATGTCAGCAGTCCTAAAAAGTCTATAAATGATCCATTATTAATCAAGATTATGGTAGTGATGGTTTTATTTGTAAAGCTACTGTAAATGTTGAGAATATTGCTGATAATGATGACATGTATAATGATGAACCAGATGGTCTTGATGGTGACTTGGAAGTTGTAAAAGGATGGCAGGGATCACTGAGGTTTATTTATTTCCATATTGCATGATGACCTTAATGTTCTTTAAGGGGTATCCATCCATATTGCATGATGACCACATTTCAAGAATCTATTTTGGGATGCCGCGTCATCACGTTAAAGCGGCAACAAATTCTTGCTAACATGAAGGAAATCAACCATTTGGACAACGACGCTTGTGATTATCTAATTGAAGGGGACCAAACACTTGTTTTAGAGCGTATGCTAGGCGCATCTTTGGTAATGACTTGATGCTCTTCAATTTAAGTAGCCTTGGTTTTAAAAAGGTGCGCCTCATGGCTCATGCCTGAGGCGCTAAAGAAAACACATCATGGTGATGTAGGCACACCTCATGTAGTCTTGGGTCAATGTTGGTCAAAACTAAAATAAGTAGGTTTATATGTAAAGCAGATGAGAGATGTAATTTCTGATTGTAAATAAAGCTTATTTGGTTGTATAGAGACATGTGTTTCATGTACATGATGCACGTATCTCATTGCGCATGCTTTGTTTACCAAACGACTAGCTTACTCTCAACCTCTTTCTCCATGTGGCATATACAAAGCATACTCTTTTTTTCATATGTTGTAGCTTGCATTTGTTTCATACTCTTTTTATCTTTATTAAAAAGTATATTCTTTGTTGTTGATTCATCCTTAAATGCAGGTCATACAATTTTGTCTTTGTTGTTGATTCAACCTTGCTAGGAAGCTCACATGAGTTGTTAGACGTGAAAGACGGAGGATCACATGTCTTGCTCCATTTTCGTCCAATTTAGGGTGCACAATAGAGGGTTGAGTGTGTACACCGCCACAACTGATGTGGGTACTTTTTGTTAGTTCACTAACCCGCACTTGAAGCCACATCTTGGACTTTACACACTTGTACCTTTTGCATAGAAACTTGTACACTCTCTTTGAATGAGATTTTAACATGAACCAAATTAGAACTCAAATCCAAAAATATTACAATTTTAATTACCCATGACCAAGTAGAATAACTCAAAAACAAATTCGTTACATTCTAGCTTCCTTTTAAGCTACTCACCGAAGACCTTATGAGAATTTTAAGACATATGTTCTGTTCCATCACTAGATTTGATATACTTAGCTCCAACGATCTCATTAATAATTTTGTCCTATCATGAAAACCTTAATTCATATGTAATACGTACGATAACTTTATTCTTTAAGATACAGAAAATGTTTACTTTTGTTATATCCTCCCTAGACACTACCTATAACATTGCTATGAGCTTGGTTTTAAATTGTGTGATACGCTCCGATACGTTTTAGTTAAAAATCTGATGCGTGATGCATAATGTGTTTGCTTCTTAAGAATAAAATAAAATAATAATATTAATACATAGCTATTTTAGTGTTGTTAATGTATTAGTATAAACACAGGTAAGGTTCCTTTGTTAACACTTGTTTATTACGATAACCCGTTCACTCTAATGTAACAAACACCTACACCACAATTATGTAGTATAACTAACTTTTACACCACTGAATAAACGATTTTTCCATCATTTTCAAAATTTCCCTCTCTTTTTAAAAAAACTTCACCCATTTTTTAAAACCTTCTTAAGTTTTTTTATATAATGTTAATTTTTAAAACAAATTACACCATTAAATAAATCGTTTTAATATCTTTAATTTGAGTATAATCTTGCTATATTGTTTTAAAAAGATTTTAACGTTCGTGGACCAGTAATTTTACCACTGAAACTCTAACTTACTGTGATAACGTGACGTGCTGTAAACCACTAGTTGAGTTAATGGATTATCACAATAAACAATGATTAATATTTGATCCATATCCTATAAACATATACTTACAAGTTACAAGTATGTAATATTTACACATCATAAAACATACTTAGCCTCTCTAACAATTAAAGAAAACCTAAGAAAAAATATAAAATAAAAGAAAATAAAAAAATCAGTTAAAGAATAAGATGATAAAAACAAAACTGTTTTCGCTTTTCACTGATGCAGGCAAAAAAATAATTATAAAATGAAACAAATACAATTTTTACTGCTGACATGTTAACTCTTAACCAATCAAAGAGTAAGACGTGATGTACTTTTATTATATTTTATAATTTAGTTCAACTTCTAATCGTTTAATTGACTCTATTTCTCTTTTTCCTTTTTTCTTTCTTTTCCTGCAACTAAAGATCTCCATGAATGAACCACCAACTAAAGATCTTCATGAACAAACCTACATCTTAAGATCTCCATGAACAAACCTGCAACTCAAGACTACCTTTTTCTATTGATGTATTAGCGCATCTCGCAAGAATCGTCGCATAAAGCACGCATCATGAAATCGCATCGTATGATTCCATGATAACTTTATTGTACACAAAGCTTGAATGGAAAAATTAACAAAATTCTATTTCTTCAAGAAGTTGTTTGAGACTTCATTTATCATACTGGTACCAGCATGAGTATATGTACTAGGGCAAAAGCGAAGATATGTTGGTACTTAACCCAATTCTAAATAACAAGAATAATATGTTGAATACCGCAATACACCAACTCATTTACTCACCGAAAAATCACGAAAAACATAAAATTACATCTCACTTGTACTCTTACATTTGGGTGTTCGGTGCCAGTTGATTTAGAGGAAAACTTACTGAGATTAGCAAACATTCCCCTTCATGTATTTTACATTATATAGGAATTATATCTCAGACCATTTGTTTTTGAGCTATCATTATTATTAATCATGTACCTTTTGTCTATACAAAATTGAAAAAGAAACAAAAGCAGGCAAAAGAAAGCATAAAAAGCGTCCCAAGAAGACATTTTGAAAGTGTTTTCCATAAGTCATAACATTTAAGTGAACAAAAACAAAAGAAAGAGTACAGTATTATGAAACGAATATATAAAACAAAACAAAACAAAATAAAATAAGAAACTTAACGTGGGGATTATGGATTAACCATAAGGACTCACCACATCGGTTTCACATAACTTCTTGCGATTTTCTCACACATCGACCAACTTTCTTCCTAAACTCCTCCCTCCTCTCTCTCCATTCTTTCTGAAATCACAATGTAAAACATGAAAACTACTACATATGGTTCAACCGCACAATAAGTAAAAACTAAAGGTGGCATAATAGACAGGTCGGGCTGGTTAGGTTACTGGTCAATACATGTTTTGGCGGAAAAAAAGATTATTTCAATAACCATGACGTGTTACAATCAAAACAATTTAGGAGATCGCATGAATTGATACAATCTCTTTTATTAGAAAATCTTTCTAGTTCCGCCCGTTTGATCCTCTAGATAAAAACCGAATCAACCCATTCATAAGGAAATAGGTAAAAAACTCAAAATTGCCACCTCTAGTAATAAAAGAGAGTATCTTACCGCAGCTTCCACATTAGCAGGTGATTCATCGTTAGGGCTAGAAAGCATTGATATAATACTCAAGACTATGCTCTCTACCTGCAAATACAGTATTTTCTATCATCTATGAGAAAAATTTAAACACATTATTACAATGAAACAAATTACGGATAGGTATAATCAAGTCACATAATTAAGTAGTATAATCACAAGTTACACCTAACACCTGCATGACATTAAAGAAAATTTCTTTGGATGGCCTGTGAAATAATTAAGTACAAGTGGCACTTAAACAAATTGAATGGTTCGCCAACATTATTTTAGTTACATATATAATTAGCATTAGTATATATGATTACAAAAACTATTACTGGAAAAGGAAAATCTATTGAAATAGAACAATTTATATGGTTGTAAGCGCTTGAGTATACTTTGAATGTAGCCACACATAGCTAAACATAAATAAAAGGGAATATTGAGTACAACTTGTAGAAAAGTCAATTGCTTATTAAACAATGATAACAACATTGCCCAAGCTGAAGCATTTGCTTAATCATATTTAGCCTATGAAATCAATCTCTTTTATTGATTTAGATTCAAGTTTTGTTTATATATATTATTTTATATCATCTGTTGAACATTTTTGGCATTCATGAACATCATATCATGCACAATGATTTAATGACACACTCATAATGTTGGGTCGATTCAGATCCGTGTTAACATGCTACCGCGTCAGCGGGTTAACGGGTCAATTTATAGTTTCACGCGGACATGAGAAGTTTTTGAATATTCCATGCTTTATGTTCATATTATAACCTTTGTGCAAGCTGGGGGTCTCACTGGGAGCAATCTCTGGTAGGGGTAAGACTTGCCCTCATCTCACAATCCCCACACCCCACTATTTGAGTGAAACTTTAACAGGTATGTTTGTTTGTATGCAGACTTAAGAAAGTGAAAGAGTTGGAAGTTGTTTTATATACTTATTTGTAGGACCAATAGTTATATGTTTATCTTATAAAACGTAAAATAGATCAGTTTATTTTTTTTTTTCAAGAGAGAGGATGAGAAGAGTAAAGTTGCTCGAGCCTTCATCTTTCAAGAGGTACCGAAGGAGGCAATGTCTTCCTCTGCCCCGCCTCCCTTGCACTAAGTGGTTCTCCACTCCTCACACAGGAGCCGTTATTTGTCTTCTCCACACATGTCCAAACCATCAATCTCCCCTCCCTGACCTTTTACGAGATGTGGGAAGTGGGCTACTCCCAACCTATCTTCTAAAACTTCATTCCTCATCTTGTCCATCCTCATGTACCCACACATCCACCTCAGCATCCGCATCTCTACAACCTCCGGCTTTCTTGCTTGTGTTCTTGTTAGGTACTGATACCAAAGTTTAAAAGAACGGAAAAGAGCCTCGAGGCGTTTTCCCTTCGCCTCACGAGACGTAAGCCTTGAGGTGAAACGAGGCGTAAGCTCGAGGCGGAAATAATAAATAAATATAAATATTATATATCTTATAAAGTTTAAAAGCATGATTTATCTAATCACATACTAGTCTTTATAAACATCAATATATTGATTAGCTAACTTGCAAACGATTTAGGGCATGTCAAATTTAATCAACTCTCTATTGCGATGTCAAATTAAAGGGGGATGACTAAGAAATAAGATCTATTTTGTTGCCACTCCAATCTATTTTGCTGAAACAGGAAAAAAAATCTGCTAGAATTTCCGCCTCACCGCCTCAAATCAGATCCGCCACAACGTTTTTGTTACCGCCTCACCCCTTTGAGGTGTACGTACCAGATGAACCACATGAGGCACCGCCTCATGTACGTTTTTTTACCGCCTTGCCTCGCGACGCGTCTGTTGGGTATCATTGGGTCAAATGAACCCTACTCGACCCATGGAACAGTCTCATGACCCATTCAAGTAGAAGCTTTTAAATAGGGGGAAACCAAAATAGCGGCCGCGAGGGGGGAGTGTTAGTGGGGCAGTTATAGTTAACCAAATAGCAGCAACAGTAGAAATAGGTTTGAACGTTCATTGTTTAAGCTGTCTTTGTTTATGTTTATCAAAAGAAAGGGTTCTAAACCTTGTAATTGGAGATCTCCCTTCTCGAACATGGCCTATTTGTATTGTTTTCTTTCAAGTTAATCAAGCCGACTTTAGCAGTTCTTAACAGACTGGTTGTAAGAAAGTTATGCACAGAGGACACCTTTGGTTATATGAAAAGGCAGGGAGCTTCCTCATGAAAGTTCCACGATCCAAGATTAAGCTGCTATGGGCTAACCAAAGTGTTTCACTGCATCATTGGAAGATGAAGCTTAGCTTTGGCATGACGCCTAGGCCAACTAAATTTCCAAGCTTTAAAACATGTCTTACAAACATATGCGAAAGAAATGCCAAGAATCAGCTACAACACACAACTATGTGACGCATGCCTTATCGGGAAGCAAAGTCGGTCACCATTTCCTACCCAGTCCACCCACAGTGAGTACAAGGCTATTCAACCATAGGTAATCATCCATGAATATTTATGTGCGCGCATTACAACTCCAACAAAGGCAAGTAATACATATTTTATGTCGTTATTTGACTAGCAAGTCTATGTGGTTGTACGTGATTAAAACAAATGATGAAGCCCTTTTGGTCTCCTCGAGAAGTTTTTAGAGGCTGTTGAGAGTGAAAGCCCACACAAAGTGAAGAACTTTAAATTACAAACTAATGTGAGACGCACGGTATTAATCGATTGCTTATGGCTCCTTAAACCCCTTAGCAAAATGGAGTGGTGGAGAGACGTAATCAATTTATACTTAACACAATTAGAAGCATAATAAAGGCCATGGATGCGCCTCATGACTTATAGGGTGTAGTAGTCATGCATGCAATGTACATTCTAAACCGAGTCCTAACAAAGTCACTTGAAGAACATTGATCATTTCAAGTTGTGTAGCACACTTGAAGATACCACATGTTCAAACAAGGAAGTTGGATGACTGAAGTAAGATGGTTGTCTATTCGGGCATAAAACCCAGGACCAAATGTTACTAAGCGATGTCGGTGATTTGACCCGAATGAGAATAAAATGCGTGTTAGTCAAGATGTGAAGTTTGACGAAAAGAGGAAATGGAATTGAGATGGAATCAAGTGCCTATGAGTCAAAGAATAGTAGTCAGGCGTGGATGAGTCTCGTCAACATGGAAGAAGTTAACCTCCAACAACAGGGAGTAACACAAAATGAAAGTACAATCAATGATGATAAAAGTAATGGATTTTAGCATGTTAATGTAAATTCATACCCATTATCATCTGAACAAAGTTCTATTTTCTTCTCTTATTATGGAGCCTCACAACACCTCTTCAATGGGTGAAAGTTCACTAGATGCAGCAAACTATGATTATGAACCAGTTTGCACCGGTGACTAAACTTGGAACCGTTAGACTCCTCATGACATCAGCGGCTCGAAAAGGGTGGCGGTATATTATCTTGATGTAAAGTTAGCCTTCTTGTTTGATGAGTTGAAGGAGAAAGTATACATGGTACAACCACAAGGATTCCTAATACTCATGAAGGAAGACAAAGTGTAAAAGTTATAAAGGCATTGTAAAGGCTTCGCCCCGAGAGAATGGAACATGAAGTTGAATAATACAATGAACAGTTGCGTTTTCAACGACGTCACCGAGAACAGGTGGTCTACAAGAAGCGCACTAAGAACTTTTTATTTATTGTGGGCATCTACGTGAATGATTTAATTGTGACAAGAACCAACAAAGACGAGATTACAAGGTTCATATCACAGATGGAGAAAGACTTCAAGACGAGTGATCTTGGCTCATTATCATATTATCCCCGCATCAAAGTATGGGAAGGAGAAGATTGTATAACCATGAAACAAACTAGATATGCAAAGAAAATTCCTCAATCGGCTGGGATGTTAGATTGAAAACTAGTTAGCTACCTAATGGAGCTCATGCAAAAGGGATGCAAGTGAACTCTATAGATTATAGAAGACAGATTGGGAAGGTTGAGATACCTGGTCCACACTAGACCAGATCTCAACTTTGCGATTGAGTGGTCAATTACTACATGGAGAACCTAAAAGAATGTCATTTGCAGGTTGTTAAACACATACTTAGGTATGCAAGGGGGGCGATGAATGATGGTATTAAAGTAGCAAAGTTGATTTAGATCCGAGTGAACATGCTACAACGGGTAAATGGCTAAATTTTAGTTTCATGCAGGCGTGGGAAAGTGAAAGGCTTGGAAGTTGTTTCATTTGCTTATTTGTAGGACCAGTAGTTGCACGTTTAGCTTATCATAAAGTAGAATAGGTCAGTATGTTCTTTTCAAGAAAGTGGACTGGATTTTTTTTGTAACAGTTCATCATTTTGCTTAAAAGATCAGTAGCTTTGGCTCCAAAATCACTGTGTGTTGATACCATTAATTTCAATCACATAATTCATAAACCCATCCACACAAAATACATGCTTAAAAAAATCAATAACATACCGTATGAACCGGTGTCCATCGCTCACTTGCAAGCTCATAGCCATTAGGATCATCACCAGGGGGATGTAGAATTGAAATACAGACCTTGCCATCAGGGTAAACTGTAAAACACCAAAAATATACCACCATCAAAGTTATTTCTGATAAAATCATGGGCAGTTAAGAATAAAGAGAAGTTAAAGTAAGCTGATACTTAAAAAATGTCATGGATGTTCCTACTAACCGTTCGGATGCCAAACCTCCGAGGTAAATCTTACTGTTGGAGGGCTATTCGGATAATTAGGCGGGAAGGTCATTATAGCATTGAAAAATCCCCCATCGCTGAAACGTGTCCAGATACCAAGAATCAGAAACATACTCTTTATAAAATAGTCTCGAAAGATTCAAGAAATCAAGTTCAAACCCATCACCAAAAATCCAACATAAAGAGATAAATGATCCAAATCATCTCAAGCCAAGAGATCCCATCAAAACAAATTAGCCTAAATTACACAGACCCAAGACATCAAAACTTCAATCTTGGAACAGAATGAGCAACTCACTAGAATGCGCCCATAATTGAGCAGAAAACTATCGAAAACTCCATGCATAACAATGAATTATGAAGTGCTTATCAATGAAAACCAAACCAAATCAAATCCATGAGCACCAAACAAGAGCCAACAAAAAACCCCCAAATTGAAACCTAAATCAACTAAAACCCTAATTTCACACCAACCAATTCAACAAATCCTAACCAACCCAAATCCACAAAATCAAGTTCCTAAACAAGGATAAACAATACCAAACCAACACAAAGATTCAGTACTAAAACACCAAAAGAAACAAAAAGAACATACTATAATGTATCAGGTGGCCCGATTATAGTAACACTCCATTCAAAAAGATTGCTTTCATCAACGAGGCCCGCAGAGAATCCATCAACAGGGTTTTTACAGAGATCTACAAGAACAAACAAGGGATCATGATCGGAATAAGACACATAATAAAGATTCAATCTTGAAATTGAAAGATTGAATTGAACCTTTGAGCTGTTTCTGAAGAAGGAGACTTGCTTGAGATGGAGATGCCATGGATGAAGATCTTGAAGAATGGAGGCCGATGGGAGAAGAAGCAAGAGAAAGGGGATTTTAGCGTAAGCCCTTTGATTGATTTATAACCCCAACTGTTTTCAATAAAGTGTGTGGGGAATTTATTGTAAAGGTGTTATTTTGTGCATCAATTGCTATGTAAATGAGTGAGAATAATAATGAATGTATTTGAGGAGAAAATGTAATCGGTATACAACTTTAATACTTATTAGGATAACATGATATACTTTGAACATTACGAATATTGTTTTTAAAAAACATTATGATGATACAAGGGTTTTTTTTTTTTTTTTTTATTTTATTTTATTTTAGATGTGAAGGATTTAAATGTTACAATCTACATGGATAAATGTCATTATAAAAGAAAATTCAAAGATATATATACGAAAGGATAAAGATAATCGACATGATTGTCGATAACATCGTTTATTGATTATCAACTCGACATAGTTTTAGTTTATAGTAAATTTCGCTTTTGCTCTCTATGGGTTGTTATTTATTTATTCAAAGTTTTCAAGATTATAATTGTACTCTTAATATTGTCATTTTACTTATAACACTAATTAGATAACTTATTAACATGCTTTATTAGTAAAGGGACTATTTATGCAAAATATTCAAACTAAATAGAAACAAAATATCTCACCCTCTTTCACTTCCAAATCCTAATCACCACACCACCACTACAATCACCATCACCATCGGATTCCTTCAAGATAGAGAGACGACCACCAACACAGCCACCACCGTCGAGCTCCACTTCCACCAACATAGCCACCACCGTCGAGCTCCACCTCCACCAACATAACCACCACCGTCGAGCTCCACTTCCACCAACACAACCACCACCGTCGAGCCACCTCCATCAACTCAGTCACCATTGTCAAGCTCCACCTCCACTAACACAGCCACCACCATCGAGTCACCTCCACCAACTCAGCCACCATTGTCAAGCTCCACCTCCACCAACACAGCCACCACTATCGATCTCCACCTCCACCAACACCGCCACCACCTTTGACCTCCACCAACACACCCACCACCATTGAACTCCACCTCCGCCAACGACCCTATTGCACATTAGAGAAAGGTTCTTAGGGGCACTTGGTCGACCAAAACCCTAGACCCATGCTACGATGAGGAATGATTTTTTTGATCTTGTGATTTGGGTTTAGGGTTTGGTTTCAGTGGGAAAGGGGTAAGAAGGTCCAATGGGTGGGCCGATGGTTGTTTCTAGGGATTTGTGTTTTAGGGCTGAGAAGGTATTGTGGTTGTGGCGGTGTTATGGTGGTAGTGGTGGTGGTGGTATTGGGGGTGGTAGTGTTTTAGTGATGGTGGTGGTGTTGTAGTGTGGTGGTGTTGTTGGTGTTTGCATCGTCGTGGTGACGGTGGTGTTGCCCAATAGGTTTTGGTAGGAGGGGATGGTTTTGGCCGGAATGGAGGATTGGTCGGGGTGGTCGGGTGTATAAGGTGGTGGTCAAAGAAAAGGGTTGGGTTTTAACTAATTTACAAAAACGGTCTTCTAAAATATAAAATAATAAAAACACACATTACTTGACCTGATAAGTAAAATGACCAAAATGTCTTTGTTTTTAATAGAATTAATTAACGATGTTAGCGGATTGGAGTTAACTAAGAAGAATCACAAACCATAGTGAGTAAAATCACGATTTTAAAACCGAAAATCATTATTTACGCGAAACCACATGGAGCAAAAGTGAACTTTACTTTTTAGTTTATCTATTCCATTGTTGATGATTTTATTCTTTAGGTCCTATATGTTAAAAATGCAACCTGATGAACAGTGATACCTGCCCGGCATTTTAATTACACGTGTTGCTTCAGCCTACTCTGATCTCTACAGGTGCTTTCTTTCCCTGCTTCCACTATCGATTTCCTGTGTGCTATCAAGGAGATAAAGATAGAATTACCGTTTGATGCCGCCAATCCCTTCCATCTCTATGGGGCTGGCTAGGAATTCTGGTTGTTCCTTCATCTCGGTTTGATTATGGTTCTTCCTTTGTTAGGCTTTCTGTTATATAACCCTAGCTACGTGGTTTGTGTTGTTCTTCGTGGTTAAAGTTTCTGGGTTTGATGAATGTGTAGGTTTGCTTTGTAACCCTAAATCTCTCGAGTTTTGATTCCCGCTGGTTTTGTTTCGTTGGCTATGATGACTACGATATGGGCTGTAGCTTGGCGTGGCACAAACGAGGACGGCAAGTGAGATGTTTCTCACTTGTAACCTGTGTTGCAGCAACATCGGTCCAATTGTGATATCTGAGCCACGTCGTGTATTCCTATTGTGGTTTTTGTTTTTGTATTGCTCATTAGTGGTCTCACATGACTGTGTTTGATTTCTTTGCCTTCGGTTGTTCATCTTCCTTCATTTGTCTGCACCCTCAGTTACTCCGGTGCATTTGATTTATTGTGATAAGTTATTCAGATTCTTGATATGCTTTCTATGCTAATATCCTTTTTGTTTGATGTTATATGCTATATACAACTTCTACCTCATGTTTGTTATTCTGTCATGACTCAAAGGATAGGAAAAATGAATAAATCTACTACATGCAATGTTAATTGGATGCAAGTCTGTGATATGCACAAAGAAGGCAAGAGAACAAAGCCATAGTTGTGGAGCTGCTCCAATAAAATAGAGAATAACATACTGTAATTACGCTTGCTCTGTCCCTATATCTATCATGACATGTTCTTACTGAAATAAATGAGTCTGACTGAAACTTAAATCTGGGGATTGGGGGACTGGGGTTTGTGTGGAAGAAGTCTAAAGAACAATAGAGCCCGGTTACTAAATGTGTTTTACGTGTTTGTTATGTCTATTTAAATAGGCATTTGGAGGGCAATCGGTTTAATGGACCATTTTCGGCATCTGTGGCCAATATTTATGGATCACAGGAACTGTAAGTTCAAATTTTATATTGGACAACATATTGATATCCAATAATTTAGGTAAGAGGAAGCACACGTTATTTTTGTTTTCCTTTTGCTACAGATTACTTCATTATTCTACTAAAGTATGTATTCCTAATGCTGCTCCAATTCTACTTGTATACGAGGACAAAATTTTTGGCCTGTCAACAATTTTTCTTAGAACTGGAATCTCACATGGAAACAATTGACAAGTCTAATATGATCACTTACTGCATAGCATGGTATTAGTTCCTTTTATTTTATCACTTCTAGCTTCCTGTAAAGGTAGAGTTAAGGTGTGTGTTCATATTTCGTATTAGATTATTTGATTATGTTGTTTGTTTTGGAAATTGCGATTATTTAAACTCCTAGGTTTTTCCTGTTTGCTTCTTATGGTGGATCATATGGAGCAGTCTATATGTGTAATGTGTTTAACTAACTTAATCCCTTCATGTTGCATACGTTAGAACACATCAGATGTATAGAAATTAAAAGTAGTTTTATTAATACAAAGTTAAAAAGAAAATATGATTTTACTTTACATATCACGAGCTAATAAAGTGTAACCGAGCATGTCTCTTACGGGAGGTCTTTAGTTCGGCTCTCGCTACACTCAACTTTCTGTTAGTTTTTTCACATTGATATCGTATACTCCCTTCTACCTGAGGTTGAGTAATTTACTATTTGTTTACTAATCTGTAATTTGTTTATCATAAATAATTTTTTACTTCTTTTTAACTATATTGGATTAATCCAATTTGTCATGAATATTTGATGAAAACCACAAAAGATTTGGTTTTCAATATTGTTTGCTGATTATCTTATCTTCAATAGAATTGATTGAAAATATTAATTCAAAAGTCGATGTCAGAATATATAAAAAGGAAAAAGGACATACAGAATTTTAAATGTAGGTTAAACTTTTTTTTTAACATTTATGTTCATTGATTATAACTATTGTTTGTGGCTTATTATGGCTTTGATTTTGATAGAAAATGTTCTCTTTTATTGCCAGTCAACCAGAAGGAATATTGAAGTACCATACCACTAATTAGATTATGAAGAATCATAAAGCCAATATAAATTTGCTTATTGTTTAAGGTTAAGACAGACTTTCTTCTTTTTGAACTTTGTTTTGTAACAGTGACCATGGGCTTCCTCAGGAAGTTGAAGAAAGTGAGGACTCACCACATAAAATTTTGCCTTCTCAACTATGGGAAGTTAAAAAAATAAGATTACAACACAAAAAGTTTGTTGACTTAAATCAACTAGCAGCTTTTATTGACCTAAAATATGCTATATACTTGATTATATCAATGTGAATTACATAAATAACACATACAGCTGCAGATAAACTTAATTACATTACTCTATTGAACCTTTTCTTTTAATTACAACCACGAAGCTTCCATGTAGCATTCTACTCTTAAAATATACTACTATGGAAATTTGTTTTAGTACACCTATTGATTGGAAACCTATGTAGTGTTTTGCTCCTGTGTTAGGATTGGTGTACATGCACCTAATCTTGGTGAGTTGTTTCGGTTTGCCTTTACATGTGTTTACCAACATGTTATACACTGGTGTGTTTGTGGTGCCCTTTGTTGTTCATCTGCCTAACATTGGTGCGGTGGTCACATGCTTATTGGCTAAGCTTTTTCAATTTCTTTAGAGGCCATGCCGATGGAATTTCAGTTGCAGGTCTAGGCAAGGCAGACTCTAAGGAAGGTAGGTTAGGTATTCAACCTATAACATCTTTTGCAGCCATCTGCAACCAAAAAATTTGTTTAAGCTCTTTTAACTCTATCCTTTATCCAAAAAATTAGATGATGGCCTGCCATGATTTCCTGATAGAGCCATCTGCAGCCTTATAAATTTGTTCGAGCCCTTTTTACTCTATTGTTAATCCAAAACGTCAGGTGATACAGAATATATAGATTTTGAGTTTATTGTTAATTAACTAAAGATATTGTTTGTATATTTATATTTGCAGTCATATAGTTGAATGGAAGATGCAATATTTATTCGACTGGAAAGGGAGGTAGTATTTTCATTGTGTTTCCAGGTTAAGTTCATTGTGTATTTTTTGATGTTAGTCTACTGCTTATATTTATGATTGCAGCTTAATATGTTGAAAGGAAGATGCAAAGTTTGTATGATGAAAATGAAAGGAGATACCTTGATGCATTTTCTAGGAAAATTATTTGGTTTTCTTCAACTTGATCTTAATTTGTGTTTGATGAAAGTTCAATTCGTGTATATAACAAGCGAATTTTTTAAAGTTGGTTGAGAAGTGATTGTCGCTTATAATGTAGTAATGGACAACCAACTAGCTTTGTGTTCTCGGATAGTGTGTTTGTGGTTTCATTTGATGAGTATTGTGATTATCAGTTAAGTTCATTCAATGTCATTACGTATTAGTGGATATTTAAAGCAGCCAACATACAAATATGGATGTTGGTAACTATGGATGCCTAGAAGGTTGCTTTTTAGGCACACAAAAAACACGTCCCACTGTTTTTAAACAGTGTTCTTAAACAATGAACAATCGCGCAACGCGTGAAAAGAAATACCGCTAGTTAGTTTAATTGGGGAGGAGGGGATCGGTAAAGGAAAATTATGTGGGTAGCGTAGGAAAAATAATGTGTTATCAAAGTTGAGACGAGGCCTTGGAGTTGATGGAATGAAAGAGATGAACATCATATTACTCTCCAAATGGTTGTGGAGACTTAAACAATGTGATTCAGAGTTGTGGGCAGGAAAAATTAATTTGATATATGGGAAAAATAAGTCCTATAAGACAATTCCAAGTGTGAAAAAAAACTCAAGCGAGAGGTATGGAAATCGATTTGGGAGGTCGAAAAAGACTTAGCTGTTGTCAACATAAACATACACGAGAAGGATCAATGCCTAGTGGGAGCGAGCAGCGATACGAACTTTTGGACTGACAATTGGTCTAATATTGGGTTATTATGCTATGATTTTCCTTTTCTTTTCAGGTGTCTTGTTAAGATGGCCAAAGTTAATAAATGTTACGATAAGAAAAACAATGAAGTGGTGTGACACTAGAATTGGAAACAACCGTCAATAATGGAAGAGTTAGCTAAACTTCGAGCACTACAACAACCCATTTATTATTGCAACATTAAAGAAGATGAGGACCAATAAAGGTAGAAGAACGATTAAGAGCTTTAATTCTGAGTGGTCATAATCAAACTAGAAATGGAAGCAGCAAAGCATTACATTCAACCAAGATTAATTCTTCATTGGAACAAATAGGCACCACCAAAAGCTAACTTATTTGCACGGTTAACGATAGATGGAAAGATCCTGACGCTGAAAGCGCTAGAAAAGAAAGGCTTTTGCAAGTTTAACCAAATGTGCAAGAATCCTATCATGTTTGTTGAGGATGGAGATCACCTTTTAGTCAACTATGTCTATGCAAGAATGGTATTGTGGCATGTTGGAGTTTGGTGCAAAGTAAAAAAATTCTAGACTAATTCAGTCACTACAAAATGTGGTAATTGGCTTTCAAAAAGCTAAGGGAGACAAGAAAAAAGGAAGAAGGTGGTGTGAATGATTTGTTTGTAAACAATGTGAAGTTTATGGATCAAAATGAATAATAGTGTTTAATGAAAGGGTGAAATCGGTTACAATGTTGATGGACGAGATAAAAGAGATGTTTATATGGGGATCCAATAGATCCAGATGCTAAAACTTGGGTGGGAGTCATGATCCAAAGTGAAGTCGCGAGTTACTAGGGATCAGGCTTGTCAAAATCTCGAATCGAACCAAGCTTAAACAAGCTTGAGCTCGAGCTTATACTATTTATTATTTAATAAACAAGCTTGAGTCAGAGCTTCACGTATTGAGTCCTTTCTAAATGAATTTTTTTAATATAAATTTTTATTTAATATATTAAATATATATTTATATAGATAATTGTTATTATATAAAAATCTGTGATAAAAATAATCAAATTAGAAACAAGAGGATTTTAAGCCGCGCTCGAGTTTGAAAAATTCCAAACTAAAAAAACTCAAGTATTAAAATTAAAGTGTTACATGAGATGAGCTTAAGCCTTACAATTTACATTATAGTTAGGGCGCGAGATCAAACTCTCTTATATCAAAACAATCTAAAGCTCAACACGACTTGTCTACACTCTTATTCAATAGTCATGGTAACATTCCAATAATCAGGTATTCAAGCAACTATTTAACTAATAAATCAAATAATCTAATCTAGCAATCTACTAACTAATAACTTAATAATTAATATATCAAATAATTAGCTAATAAGATAAATGACTTAGTCATCCAAATTAATTGTGTTTATATTTGTTATTTATTTTATAGAGTCAGTTCATAATAAATGGGTTGTCTCAAATTTTTTTAGAGATTGTAAAAACTTTTTTAGGATTGGGCTATTAATCTTATATTAATTTGTGTTTTTTAAATTTGAGGGGTATCCTAACTTTTGCTCAGAAAATCCCGATACAGGTAACATGTAAAATTTTGCACTTTGAAATGAGATCTTAGGGGTAGTTTAGGGGTAGCCCGTCCGCCACTAAAGTGGTGTGGCATTAGAATTGGAAAACGCAGCTGTCAACAGTGGAGTTAATTGAAATTCGAGCACTATTACAACACCTTCATTCTTGCAACATTAAGAAAGTTAGAAAGATGAGGACCAATGGAGGTGGCAGAACAATAAAGGGCTTCAATTCTTAGTGGTCATAATCAAAAGCTAACATATTTGCATGGGAGGCGATAGATGGAAAGATCCTGACATTAAAGGCGCTAGAAAAGAAAGGCTTTTCCGCTATTAACCAAATGTGCAAAAACTGTGACATGGCTGTCGAGAATGGAGATCACCTTTCACCCAAACTAGTGAGCTACGCCTATGCAAAAATGGTATGGTGGCATATTCGAGTTTGGTGCAATGTAAAAAGTTCCTTACTTATTCGATACACTACAAAATATGATAATTGGCTTTCAAGAGGCTAAAGGAGACAAAAAACAGAAGAAGCTGGTGTCAATGATTTGTTTAGTGGCAATATAGAGTTTATGAATACAAAGAAATAATAGAGTGTTTAATGAAAGAGTGAAAATCGATTACAATGCTATGCTGGTGGACGAGATAAAGAGTTGTCATTTATGTGGGTATCCAATAGATCCAAATGCAAAAAAGTTAGGATGGGAGTCGTGTTATATTCTTGAAATTCTTAGTATGTTGCTGTATTGTAGTTTTGAACGTAGTGATTGCATTCTTTGCTATTATAAAAAAAGGTATTTGTTTAATATTTTAAAAGTTGTTGTTTTGTTAAGAGTACAACTAAAAAGATCATGAAATGACAATATTAAGAATGTTTCATTGCATTAATCTAATTAAAGCAAAGACCGTTATTTTTTGTTATCGAAGTTAAGGGGCTACAATACTACGTTAACAATACTAAAATCTAATATTATGAAAAAAGAAGTTAAAATATAAAAATAGAAAATTAACAAAAAGAAAATAAATCTTTATTAACCTTTAAATAAAATAATTCAATAAAAGTTTAATTTTTTGTTAAATAAAAACCTTTCTTCTCCAATGCTAAAGATATATTAGTAAGTTATTCACGTTTAATAAAATCTTGCATTGTACATGCTTTCAAGTTAAGATATCAAACCACCCTTATATTTTTATTCATTTATTTCTTTCAAACGTCAATTATACGTTACCATATAATATACTTTAAAAGAGTTAGATAAAACTAATAATCGAATGCATAAATTGAAATAAAAGTTCAATAAATCAACTAAAATACCCTGCAGACACAAGCTTTCAAAGCGCTAGACTTTTTATATATAATTTGTTTCAGACTTACAGCAAACAGGGCATTTGGTCTAGTGGTATGATTCTCGCTTAGGGTGCGAGAGGTCCCGAGTTCAATTCTCGGAATGCCCCTATTTTTTTATCTTTTTATCTCCTGTCATATAATTACACTTTTTACGCTTAAATCATATTGCCTATGGTGTGCTGATATAAACCAGCTTTAATGAACACCTTTAAATATTGTTTCATCTATAACACATGATTTCAAGGGTTTTAATTTCTTTAGGTTTAAAGAAGAAATACAAATTTATTCACCCCTTGTATCATACAAAATTGGTCTTTTAATCACCTTTAAAAACATAATCAAAATCAAATAACACAAACCAAGCTTTAATCACCAAAATCAAGATGATAAGATTTCAAATTGATCCCATTAACATCAGATAAATTTCATCAATTACAGATGCCCAAGAACTAAAATTCTCAAATCAAAAGTATTACAAAATCACAGAATCCCCTACAATCACTCAAACCAGAAACCAATTAACCTCCAAATCCATACAAGGTTCTTCCTTGCCTCTTCAAAGCATAAACAACATCCATCGCCGTCACCGTCTTGCGACGAGCGTGCTCAGTGTAAGTAACAGCGTCACGAATAACATTCTCCAAGAAGATCTTCAACACACCTCGTGACTCCTCGTAAATCAACCCACTGATTCTCTTCACTCCGCCTCTTCTCGCCAGCCTCCTGATCGCCGGCTTCGTGATCCCCTGAATGTTGTCCCGGAGAACTTTCCGGTGGCGCTTTGCTCCGCCCTTTCCCAGCCCCTTTCCGCCCTTACCTCGCCCAGACATCGTCGAATTAGGGTTTCGATTGAACGAATAGTCTGTTGATATGAAGATTTGTTGACGGGAAGGTGTTGATTTTGATTGTATTGGGTGTTAGGGCTTATAAAGGGGTTGATTCGAAGGTGGATTTGGGGATTTTGAATTTTGAGCGGTCAACGAAATGAAATGTTCGCGGGTGATTGAAATCCGTGTGATGAGGTTTAAACCGATGTGAGACGTCGATTTAGTTTTAATCGACGGACGAGATTGTTCTCATGGGAAGTGATGGATCGGTGACGTGGCATGTGGATGTTTGAAATTTTCATTTGAGCACTGGAGAAATGGATAGAAATTAATATTAAAGGATTTAGAAACATGTGAAATATTAAGCCAATTTTTATAAACTTTAATAAAGTGAAGAAAGAAAAATCATATGGTGAAAGTTCACCTGATTCCCTAGTTTAATTATCATCGAGCTATAACTAACAATTATATTTTTTTTTTTCAAGATGTTGTTTAATCTAAAGTATTTGTATTCGATTTTCTCTCGTAATCATAAGATACTTATAATTTTGAAACTTTTGTGACAGTGATACTGCTATGTAAAACAAGTTAAAAAGCTAAACTCTGTTTTAGTATCACAGTCATAAACTTTATCACTTATTAGATAATGTTGTAATTAATGATATTTAAATGTAGTATTATGTAAATACGTTATCATGTAACCATTATCTAATTCTAGTTATTAATGCAATCAATTTTCATACACAAGGTTTACCTGGGTATTATACCTAAGGAAATGTTGTTGTAGCTGATCACAATTGTGCCCCTGTTCATCTTTGTTTTTACTATTCACGCGAAAGTCAACTTTTGTCACTCAAGTATTCATCATCGATCACAAATCATGCTCCTAAGCTTTTTCTCATTGATGCCATGGCTATTCATCATTTTGCAATGAAGTCATTGATACATCTTCGCGTTTGGTTTTGAATCGTTGATACACACAAGGTGCTTTATGGTTAGAACACTATTTACAAGTTCTACGCAAAAGTCTGCAACTTTCAATTAGTTCACGTGAAAGTTTACCTCTGGTCAATTGTTTTGCACAAAAGTTTAGTTTCACTCGTAAGTTACCACACGTAAATAACAACTTTTGTTTGTTAGTCGCATGCACATTACAATTGTGCGCTAAAGTTTCACGTTCATCCTACAATTTACACTTTTGGCGCCTTTACTCGTTTTTTTACTTCCATGAACAATCCCTCTCACAAATTTGCCTTTACATTGTCACTTACCAGTTATGAGTATTGGAAGAGCATGATTGTATCATTCTTGAGTACTAATAACCTCTTTGGTCATGTTGATGGATTCATACCTTGCTCAAACCGACTATTAAATATTGAAAACCAACTTTCATTTACATTATTAGTCGATTATTTGTTTTTTGTTTGCTTTGATGCTAGACTAGTTGATTTATTAGTTAATTGTTTGTTTGAATGTTTGATTATTTCATCGTGAATGTGAGTATTAACCAATCGAGCTGAGATGAGCCTGAGCTTGTTTAGGTTTTACTAAGCTTATTTTGCTCCTAAGAGAACTCAAGCTTGGCTGTGCAGAGCTTTAATTCTAAGGCTCGAGTTGGCCGACTCGTATAGAGTTTGTTCTAAGATTTGAGCTTTTTTCGTTCGAATTCAAGCTTGAGCTATGCTTGGGCTTCATTGCATATTAATAAATTATTTTTATATAATAACATTTATTTATATAATTTTATATTTAAATGATTAAATTAAAATAATATAAATAAAAAAATTCGTTTACGCTTGTGAGCAGGATCAATAAATGAAGCTCCAACTCGAGTTCGTTTATTAAATGAGCCATAATTGAGCTCGAGCTCATGCTTAAACTCGTTTAAGCTTAGCTTGATCCGAGCATTTGATGAGCGATTTCTAGCAACTCACGAACAGCATTGACTCGCTTACATCTCCAAATGTTAATGTTAATTTGAAAAATGAAACATATATGTAGATCAATTATCAGTTTATTTGTTTTAATTTGGCATTTTATCTTCTTATTCTGTGATCCTATACGATCCAACCAGAACCAGACTGTATAAAAAAAATTAATGTTTAGCGGTAGAAAATTGATCTTTAAATTCTGACCTTCATAAAAAAAAATTTCTAGTTCTGCACCTTGATTACAAGGGTGGTTTCTAACTAGTAATTCCGGCCTTCGCGGGTCATACAAAATTGTATGTTCAATAGCTAATCGACCAAAAAATAGTATATGAGCTCGATTAAAATATGAAGACCCTTAGCCTTAATGTTTGGCGTCATCATGATGGTTGAAAGCTCCCGTTAAGGGAGGTTTCACTCGCTCTTCTTGGCTCTCGGGTATGTATAATAAATGTCATCGAAGCGTAGATATATTTCGTTTTGATTGTGTAGTAAAGTTATTTCCAAAGTCAATATATTTTTTTTGTCCTTAAAATGAAAACAAGGTAACAACCAAAAATATGATTGCTAAAATCCATCTTATTTAATAAATACTAAGTGCAAGAAAGTACATTCACATTTTGTACATATTCATTTTAGCATCTATCATCGATGAAATCGGTATATATAGAAACTACCAATGTTGAACTCATATTATCGGACTTTTTAAATGTTTCACCCTCTATAGTATTTACATATATACAAATTAAATTTAGGAAATTATTGAAAGAATATAGAATCTTACAACTATTTAATTTCCAATTAAAAATTCATAATGCACACAAGAAAACTTTGATCCATCTTGTACTAATCGCCTCATTTGCTATATTCTTAACATTGTTTTTCAAAATTAAGCCTATTTGCTACTTTCCATTGTCCCCCCCCCCCCCCTCCTCCCAATCTAATGGCAAATGACAATAACGGTTTTTTAACCGAAATATATATTATGCTTCTTGTTATCGCGTCCGGGGCTTTACTGATTGCGTTATACCATTGTGTCTCGATGCTTTCGTGGGATTTGCATCATCGTAGGAGCCAACGAGGCCCCATAGAGATACAACTGCAAGAAAATGATCTGAGCAATGAGCATTCGCTGGTGGGACTCATTCCATCTCATAAACACAAGAAAACCACGGGCTTAGAGGATGATGAGCCCATGTGTGCTGTGTGTTTAAGTGAGTTCGAGGAAGGAGACGAGCTACGCACTTTGCCTGAGTGTATGCATTCTTTTCATGTCCCTTGTATTGATATGTGGTTGTACTCACATCGTAGTTGTCCCATTTGTCGGCTAGATGCAACCATTGTGGCTCGAACTTCGGTTGAGATGACATGTGTAGTTGATCCACAACCACAACAAGAAGAGGTAACTAGACCACAACATTCTGATGTGCCACAAGATTTAGTCGTACAAAGTAGGGTTGTGTAACGTAATTTGATTAGGTTAGGTCACACGACTTATTTTTTACGCGACTTGAGTTTTGTATCTTTTTGCTTCGAGTCAACTTATCATCTAGTCATACATCAAAAGCCTTGTGAACAATGTCTAATCAAGTAAAATAAGCATGTGGAATACCTTGACCAAACTAACATAGATTAAAAACATCACATGTTTAATGGTCCATCTTTCATAATAACTCATATTCCAAAGACTTCAACAGAGTCACAAGTTTGTGACAAAGGTTCAATAATCTTTCTTCTAACTCATAACTCGTCCATTAGTGTTTCATCTCAAAATTATAACTTAAGAAGTCCGAGTTGGACAAAAGCCCACAAAAAGCAAATGCCTACATCGCACACATTAGATATCATGAACAAATGCTCACCGGTTAGGAAATGGATCGGGTAAACATGCGGGTCTCCAAGCATGAGACACACATTTGATTCATATTATTCGGGTTTTATCAACGCTAGATTTGGTATGATTCTTCATGATAAATGGTTTATGGTACACAAATTGTTAATCTCCATGCTCCATTTTCAAAGACTATTTCATTCCCCTTTAATAGGTTTTTTGAGTTCAAACGCAATGTTGTTAGGAATGTTGTTAGGTTCGCTTGAAGGTGTTTCAAAGCCACTACTAACATGTATCATCCCCCTATTACAACATTTTCTTTCAAGCCTTATAACTAATTGATGCGCCCCAAAAGAGCTGTTTTTGCTAAAAACTTGAATGGTTGCTTGAAAACTCGCTTCAGATATGAAACTTTAAGTAGGCATAGATGCTTTTGTTATTCCCAATCGCTTTCATCTTGAAAGTTCTCTTCAAGCACTTAACCATTGTTGCATTATTGGTGTCGTCATGGCTATATTTATATTTATTCAAGAGTCTTAGCTAACAACACATTATGGCTCAAGTATCATTAAGATCAACATATGATGATATACAAGAATCTTGTTGATTATCCACATGGAAACTATTAAGTATTAAACTACCCATGGGCGAAATTTACCATGAAGGAAATTAGAAATAAAGTCACTTTTTGACATTAACTTTCGATGCATTTAATAAAAGTTTATCCACATATTAAGTTAGGGTAAGTATGAGGGTGAATTTGTAATTACCCACATGTTACACAAGTTCTTTATGAATATCAATTAAATCTCGCAAACTCTAATTCTTTCATGTTGTCTAGTAGCCTAAAAGTCTGATTTGTATCAACATTCATACTCGATCATTCAATCTCCTCTTTAACCTGAAGGAACTGATTACTATCTCTTCATTATCAGCTAGAAAAAAGCTTGAAGAGTGTGCAAACATCGGACATCTCCTTATGTGACTAAGTGAAACACATACCTTAGCCAACTCATAATTTTTGTTAAGCATTGAGACTTTGGAGGTTGGCTTTGTAGATGATATCATCATACAAGGATTTTACCATACGTTGGATTAAAAAATCACAACCCTATCTTTAAATTGGTGTTTGTAGGGAACTTTCATGCGTAAATTAGGGTTTGCTCCTACACTGATTTTATATAATTCATAAGCTAAAAACTAGCTAAAAGATCACATATACACAATTAGTAAACATGAGATATGTTCTAAATAAATATCTATTCCTATCAAATCTTTATTTTAACCTTCATCTTCATAACTCGTCTTCATCAACATTAACTTGATATTAGTAGTAATTCATCTTAGGGTAGCAAATACCATGTCGGTAGAAACTTGAATTCGTCATGGATAACTTTATCAGTAGTAAACATTTACCTCAATATTAAACAACTCGATCATTAGTAGAAATTTATCCATTAGTATGAAAATTCTTATTAGGATCATACCCCTCATCAATACAAACACATACTCCATAGCAATCATTCATCGGTGGGAAGTTCTTGTCCCTAGAGACTTCACCCATTTATAGCAATTCTCAAAAGTAGTTATATGCTTAGTTTTATAATATCAGTTCTAGGGATCATGTTTCTCAACACCATGACTACCACTCTTCTTTTGAATTTTGTTTAAAATAATTGAGTATTCTTGTTGCATGATGTTTTATATTCATTAAGATTATGTATAGATTGTGTTGGGATAACAACGAGGAACTAAAATATAAATCGTAAAACTCTAATTTTGATAATGACAAAAATTATTAATATGTTTCGATGATTGTTCATTAAAGATGATCACAAGTCACGTATATGTTACTAGGCAATTTATTAATCATGACACATGATTATCAAAACCAAATGACCAACAATGACAAAAGCTTGAAGATTTCATCTAACATCATGCTCATATGAATAACCAACAAAGAAAATATTGATTAAGAGATTGAAAATTCTATCCTTTGACTTGCTCAATACAAAACCAAGAAGTCAAGTCAACATTAAATTGTTGATGATACGATAAAAGAGAAAAAGAGAGAGGATAATGAATTCATCTAATCTAATTTTTTATAAATTCAAGCTTTTATATAAAAAAGATTTTTAACCAAGCTTTAAACAAATCCTAAGTTTCTACAAAATAAATTTTATGAAAATTTTTTGAAATAAATCCAAAAACTTGGATAATGGAAAACTATAGAAACATCCTTTAATAAAGTTATCTTACAAATCTGGACAAAGTACTTTTGATAAACCAAGATTTAGACAAAATGTCAAGTTTATAAATTGGATTATGATATATACTTCTAAGTATATTTTACAAATGATTTTGTAAAATGTATCATTTAGTCAATTTGAGTGGCGCTTTAAACAACTGTTAAATGATTTGTTTTATGACTCAAAGGTTATAGGTTTAAGTTGTGAAAGTTAAGCTCATAAGTAAAATGAAGAGTGAGATTATGTACATCAGATCGCAAAATGATCCGACCCCTGATCAAAGCGGCAGTTAAGTCAAGCGTCAAGCACATATTTTTTATTCATTTAGTTAATTTAATAAAAGACATATAGGATTTTGAAAGTACATATTGCAAAATTGATTTTTAAATGATTTTTGAAAAATTAAATTGAATTTAATAGTTTAAATTTCAAATTTAGTTGGAAAATTTTTATATTTAAATAAGTCTTCTTAGCATCTTTTCTTCTTAAAAACATGACCATTCCTAGCATATTTTCTTCTTATAAACACAACCATACCAAAACTAGTTAAAGCAAAATCTTAACAAGGAAAGCATTAACTAGCCATCAAACCCTTAAAATCAAACTTTCAAACCACTATGACTGGATCAACAACGGTTCAGTATTTCTAAAATCTTAATTAGTGGTTCGGCTCAAATTTCTCGTTAAATTAGGACTGTGAATGCCCATACAATATCAACCATGAGAAAAAATCTAGTTTGCTTATTTTACCATAGTTTCAAGGTAGTATGTGCTGAAACACTCTCTATCGTATTCTCATGTTAAATCTCATAGATTAATGTTAAATCTCATAGATTATTTGTTATTTGATCCCCTCCCATTGTGGTTATCGTGTAGGATTATAAACCTAACGATGGCAATGGTGGAAATTTATAGTTTCATCAGAGTTATAAAGTCACACAAGACTTGTCTTTCATCATAAACTATAAAGCGATTGTGTTGTAGATTATACTTTATAGCTCAAAGATCTTCACACATGCATAGTGTAATAAGTAATATACTCTAAAACATATATTTTGATATTTTATCTTGCTATAAAGGATATTAAATGAAAAATTAAATTCTTTTCTTAACTATAGATGAATTAATAAATCTAGATATTTGATGCGGTGAGCCGCGAAGTGTTGAGTTCAATAACAAATTCGTTTGTAGTTAGAGTGGTGAATTTCTTTTAAAGTAAAAGTTTAAGTCTCGTCAATAACAAATTGATATAAATTATTTGTGATATAAATCCAGGAGGTTAGATAGATCACTTATGAGTTGCTTTTGAAACTAAAAATAACACCTGGCTCATCTAAAAACATTTTGGTTTCAACTACAATTCGAACCCAATATTTTGTCATTTTGTAATTATCACCACTTGGGTTGGGGATATAAAAAAAATATATTTGATATTGAAAAATGCTTTAATATCTTGTTCGAGAGGCAGAAACTCGACACTATTTATTGGGACATCACTTTCTTTCTTATCATCTTGTGTGTTGCCGTGTGATGTTGGGTTGATGGAAGAGTCTATCAACATAAATCACTTACCCACTCGTGTAATCATCTTCATTTCCCCCTCCTTTTATAGAATCCCAATCTTAAAATCCAATCAATCTTGCATACACATAGTTAAATTTCATCAAGAAAGTATGATTTGATCGTTTTGTAGCCATGAATGCACGTTTTAAGTACTGGGTATAAACTATAAAGTGAAAAGATTGAGTGCAAGAGTTCAATCATGCTTGATCGTTCAATTGTGCTATTTTCACCACAAGAAAAAGGTAATTTCTATAATTTTAAGTACGAAGATTATGTGAGTAAAGTGTAACTGTATGAAGACGATAGTTCTTGTTTGGGTGTTGGTTTTGTTTCTATGCACACCAACTGTTTGATGAAAGTCTTGTGAGGGTCATCATTGTATATTTTGTGAATTCACCAGTTAGAAATCAGTTTACTTGATTCTTGTGATGTGAGTGAAATCAAAGATGAGAGCTTCAAGTAGTGTAGGACTTGGATTGAGTCTTGTTTTTGGGTGTCTTTTACTAGCTCTTGTGGGTGAGCTTTACTATCTGATATGGTGGAAGAAGAAGGTATCTAACAGAGAAATGATTCAAGAAAGTTACAGTAGTTCAGCAAGAGAATCATTCTACATGTTTTGTTGTAAAAAGCCATTATCTTTGATCACCAAAGGTTTAACCATTGACACCCAAGTTCATGAACCACAAGCATACAATGACCTATGGCTCAGACCTTTTGGTGAAGAACAAGAAGTTGATGCCACTGATAGTGATTCAGAAGTCTTGAGGCTGCAGAACCTCTTTGTCCCACCAAGATTTCTGTTCACCATTAGAGAGGAAACAAAGGAAGATTTAGAATCAGAAGGTGTGAGTAAAAGAGGGTCAAGGAAGAGTTTGAGTGATGTGGTTTCAGTGGGTACACCATTTTTTACTCCACTTGCTTCACCACCATTCTTGACTCCACCTCTTACTCCTCATGATTATTCATTCAGAGCTTTCAGTCCTCTGTTTGAGTCATCAAGTGATTCAGAATTCAACAGGATATGGGCTTCACCACCTCCTAAGTTCAAGTTCTTGAGAGATGCTGAAGATAAACTTCAAAGAAAGCTGATGAAAAGATTAGATGATGATGATGATAACAGCATCATGGATGAAGAAAGTGGTTCTTTTATCACATTAACAGTTTCAAAGAACAAAGAGAGGGAGATATGATCATCATTTCATTCCAAGCTCTCTACAGGTAGTTCTCCAAATTTAGACCAAAGTCTAAGAATGAATTAGGGCTGGTGTTCTTATTTTGTGCAAGAGGACGGGCCTTGGAGCAACTTGTAAGGTTGTTGTTTTGTGACCTTGAGATCATGGGTTCAAGCCTTGTGAAACAGCTTTCTGCACGAAGTGTTGGGCAGGGTTGGGTATATTAGATTGCGAAATGGTCCGGCCCTCCCCGGCCCTTGTGCAAAGTGGGAGCTAAGTTATTCACTGATTACACCCTATTCTTATTTCGTCCAAAGTTTATAGCTCTTGTATGAGTTTTAGTGAAACTTTTTATCTAACAAAAAACCCATTACTTATTCATTAATTTTTATATGTTTCATCATATAAGAAGCCCATTTGAATGGTTCCTTGTGTTTCCTGAGACAATGTATTTCTCCATAGCTGTAATTATCCAAGTCAGAACAGTCATGCTATATTATATTGTACAATAATGCACATCATAATGAAACATTTGTATGCTTGCACATATCATTTTTATTATTTTTAAATCAGTGGCTTTTTACACCAAAAGCTCTAAGATATTCTCCTGTTTTTAACATTACATACTTGTAAAATAGCATCCTGAGGACCTGAGCTTATTGACAAGGTGGGGGACAATATTCTTTTTCAGACTGCAAAGTCAAGGTGGGGGGTGGGGCCATGGAAAGGGGAGGGGTTCTTTTCATTGTCTTATTGTAGTCTTAATGTTTCCCTTAGTTGTCTTAGTGTGCTAACCACCTTTGTAAATCAATCATTTGCACTCTGCTTCTTAGAAGAATCTTCAACATGAACATGAAATAAATGCAACATGGTTATTAAATTATTACTAATAAAATATGGCAATATTAGAGGAATATGTGTGAGTTTTGTTTAATTATGTTTGTAGTTGTTTAGGGTACTGTAATCATGTTATAATTATGTTGTAATCATGTTCCAAGGCTGATAAATTATACTGGAAATTACGATCAAAGATTCCTTCATCAAGCGTCATCAAACAATTTTCAAATATAGTAGTATCGTGCCACAAATTTTGTTTCAAAGATAGTAGTATCGTGCCACAAATTAGTAAATAGGACGAGCTCATTCTTTTTGAGGGCACAAAGTGATTCTTAAATTGTGGATCATAAAATTCTTTTTATATTAAGATTCAAACATGCTAGAATATGATAATATTAGCTTATGGTGTGATATTGTTTAGCTAGTGTTTGGGCTTAGAAATACTTTATGATATGTGATACTGCTACAAGCCTACAACTAGTCAAGGTGGCAATTTCAAAGTGACCATGTGATATGTCATATGTGTTTGGTTTTCTTATTTAAACAATAAATAAGCAAAAGCAACGTTAACGGAAAGAACTTATTTCAACCCAAGTGTACACTTAGCAAAATTATGATTTTAATATCCATAAAATTTAATCATTAAGCCACCTAACTAGTAAAACAAATTTAAAAGGCTACCCAAAGCATCAACACAAACTAGGTGGACCAATATGTTAAAAGATTTGGACAAGTTGCCTACAATCTACATTAAACTTATTAATTTAATCATAACTTCTGAAAAACATGTTTTAGAAACATCATGTTATTTATTGAACGTGTATGGTGTACAATGTATTATAAGGTGCTGGAGGATATAATGGATCCGATGAACACCATTAATAAAAAAAAATTGTACTGTACTGTAAGGTGCTGGAAAATTCAACTCAATAGCGTGTAATATGAAATTCAAAAAAATAAGTTAGGGAGCTTTAATCTTTAATTTAGAATCCTAAATTTCAACTGCTTAGATTTGAACTTAGAATGAAATCAACATGATTGAAATGCATGGTAATTTGTGTGCTTGGCTAGTTAAGCATGTGATGATTCATAGATCTTTGGGTTTTAGTTACCAAAGGACAGAGGCTTTACTAATAAAACCAATAGATTAGTATTCCACTGTTGTCATTTAATATGTATATGGTTACAATTATTTTACTCGGACTCTCCTAGTGTGCCTATGTTGTAGCACGAGGCAGATACTTAGCCAACGTATATCATCTTACTAAAAGAGGGTGAGATGTGGATCAATAAGAAAATGTATGCATAAAAGTATTTACTTGAGGAGAAATCCCACAATTATGTCTACTTTCTAGGTTTGTAAAAGTGCGGATTTTCAAGAATGAGAATCTTATAGCATATTAGGAGTCTCCTTTGAAAACATTTGCATTTGAAACGTATCTTAATGCTTAAAAGTTAGATATGATGACCTTACATAATAATCCTCTTATTTTTTTGTGTTTGATGCTCAATAAATGATGAACACTAATTTTCACTTCTACAATTCTATGGATTCAATAGATTATATAGAGTTTTGTTTGTATTATGATTTGTATTTTTATTATGTAAAGAATTAAAAATAAAATAAAAATATGGATTCATTAGGATTCTCAAATTAGCAAGTTATTAACTCCTAGCGAAAATAGATTGAGAATGTATTCATTTGTCACACATTATATCTATGTTAGCATGACACATTAGTTATAAAGAAGAGAAAAATGTAGGTATTAGGGAAAAGAACAAATAAGGGAGAAAAGTGCTCACTCCAAGAAAAATAAAAGGAAAAAAATAAAAAAAAGTAAATTATCATTTGTATCCTGACGTTTTTTTCATTTTAACCGTTTGCATCTCTATAGTTTTCAAACCTCACTTTGCCCTTGACCTTTTATTTTTGTCTCCATTTGAGTCCTAAACCTTGACACTGTTAGATTTAACCGTTAATTTTTTGTAAATTGACAAAAATACCATTAATCCTCACTTTATCAAAACTCACTCCATCCCAACCTTCCCCCTCCTTATCTCATCAGACCAACATCACCATCATCATCAACATGGTCCCACTAACCACATAAAATTGATCAAAGATTTCATCATCTCGACCAAGGTCCTAACGGTGGCGGCGCAATTCCATTAACATAAATCACTGCATTTAGCGTCGATGGTGGTGGTGCAATATCAGTGTCTAATGATGCAGTGATTAATGGTGGTGCGATGTTAGTGTCTTTGAGGATCTAATGGTGGAACGGTGAAGTCGATCTGGTGGCAATTGATGGTGATGCGATCTTAGATCGGGTTAGCAAGATGTTTCTGTCGTATTTTATGATGGCTGGTGGTGATGAGCGATGGTGGTGGTGATGTGGGCTGTTGTGGTGGTAATGGGTGGTTGTGGTGGTGATGTGGGGTTGTTGTGGTGGTGATGGGGGTTGTTGTGGTGGTGATTGGCGGCTATGGTGGTGGGAATGGGGCTGTGGTGAGGGGTGTTCAAGTCGCTTTTCCCTAGTGGAATTGGGTGGTGATGGGTGGCCGTGGTGCTAGTGATAGGGGTTGTTATGGTGGTGATTGGCGGTTATGGTGGTAGGCATGGGGGCTGCACTATTTTGTTTTGAAATTGGTCCACTGGTTATGAGTGGTTGTTGTGGTGGTGATAGGGATTGTGGTGGTAGTGATGGGTGGTTGTGGTGATGGGTAGCTATGGTGGTGGGGAGCGAGAAAAAGAGAGAGAGAGTGTGTGTGAGAGAGAGAGAGAGAGAGAGTATGCTTGAGAGGGATTTTATGAGAGTATTGGTGGTGAAGAAGAAGACGTTGATGGATGGGTTCACAAGGTTTTTTTTGTTTATATTTAATTTTAGAGGTAGTTTAGTATTTTCAACAATAATTCTAACCAAATAACTAACAATGTTAGTCATCTAAAATCAAATGGAGATAAAAATGAAATGACAGAGACTTAAATGAAGACAAAAAAAAATGTTAGGGGGTAGATGACAATTTTTAAACAACAGGGATGCAAATAGTTAAAATGAACACACGTTAAGTATGTAAATGATAATTTACTTGAAATAAATTAGTGTGTTGTAACAACATCATGTGGTTCATCAATGTCGCCTCTTAGTGAATCTTCAATCATTCTTAAGGCTATATATGTTTTTGCCAAAGATATTAGGTATGAAGAAAGTTAAACTATAATTGTAAATCTTTATAATATAAAAGGCATGGGACATATGGTTGAGATTAAATGGGTTTGAGTTTAAAATGGACAAAACATGCTGGCAATCACAACTAATGTATTATTATGTTCATGTTCGAAATAAAGTGTATATGATTAACATACCGGTTATGAACTCATTGTATTTTTTTGGGACGAAAAAGCTTTAAGTGAGAGGACGTGGTACATGGTTGATTTACATACGCTAAAGATATTTAGTTTTGTATTCTCATGAACATTTAAATTATACCTAATTAGTTTCTAGTTGGAGTTGAAGATTTCAAGAGAACATGAGCTAAAACGATATCGAGCCCGATGAGTAATGTGGTGTTCTTTATAGTTGTTAAAACATTAAAGTTTCACTTATACAAATATATTTTGTTTACAGCATAGAAAATCAAATAAATGTGTATTTTAATTTGATTTCATTTTTCTTATCTAAATTCTAATGTTTCATAAAGGTAGCCATGTAAATCGAAAATGAAAGGAATTACAAGTTGGAATTTGGAGGAGATCATCAAGTGAAAAAAATTCGAATAAAACTACAAAAGCAATATGTGTATTTTCACAACCATATTAATCAGAAGCCCACAAGAAGGAAGTAAATGGATTATGGATTATGGATTGCTATTTAACATTACATTACCTAATAAGTGTGGGCTGACTGAATGAGTTGGGGGCAACCAGTGAATTAAAAGGAATGCATTAAACAACTTAGAGCCTGCCTTGGCGGCTGTAGTTGTTTTGCTGCACCAAGATCGAGAAAAACATCCGGTTCCATTCCAGTTAATTTTAATGAAACTTAGTATAGTGATAATATATAAGCTATTTCTTTTTATGATTGGTTAAGTCTTCTCTGATTACAATCAGATGTAAGTTTTGGTTATGTAATTGTTTTTTAATTTGATTCTTTTTAGTAGTGGATAATGTGAATGTGTTCATATGATTAAGGTTTGTGTTTAACATTTGTTTTAAGGAAAAGGTATTGTTTTTGTTAAAATTTATTGATAATCACCCGTCTTTGGTTTTTTCATAATTAGTTACTAGTGGTGGTTTTACGAATCTTATATTGTACGAATTGATTTTCATTTAGATGACATCCTAGCATGTAGTCTTGTTCAATTTTTTGTATCGATCGTTAGGTCAACAAGACAATATTCCTTTGGCTTGTGATTATCCTTTTTCATTTAGTGTTATTAAAGTTATGCCTATGTAATTTTCCAAACCTTGAATCAGTTATGTCAATGTGATCTTTCAATTAGGTAAATAAATTAGGTTATATAGTGATGCTAATTCTGAAACTTAAATGCAACCGTTTGTTTCTTATCTTGTATTTTCGTGCTTATTTTTTTCTTAGTTAATTGTCTTTTAGATTAATATTATTTTATTTCAAACCAATCAATTCTTCAAAATCCAGTTTAATTAAGTTATGGATTAATTAGGTTTAGTATAATTAGGGACTGTTTGACAATATCTGAATCAGTAAGTGTTAAACCAAAACTGACTAGGTAAGAGACTCTAAATCAATAAATATTGAACCAATAATTACTGTTTGATTACATATGTGAATAACTGTGTAAAATGACTATTTAACTCCTGTAAACTCATCAAACCAAAACCTATTACCACCACCGGTGAAAATTCTATCAAAATCCAAAAATTTCAAACAAGAAAGCTCAACTCCATATCTAAACCTTCAAATCTCACTAAATTCCTATCAAAAACCTCAAATTTGACTAAACCCACATCCAAATCAACAAATTCTATAAAACCAACATTCAAGTCGACAAATACTACAAAACCCACATCCATATCGACGAACAACAAACTCAATTCAAGCTTTTATTGTGGATAAATACCTTATAAACAAATGATAAAAAGAATATAAAAGCAAAATTTTATGACACACTGTTAAGTAATAGGAATTGGGAAGGGATCGCAGTGGTAGCAGCCAAGTTATAAATCTGAACCAAAGCTTTAACCCAACTCAATTAAGCTTTTCTTGTGGATGTTATCGCGACTTCAGCCAAACAGGTCGTTGGAGTAACGTCAATGGGGGTAAACATGTAATTTTTACCATTTAACATGTTTACCCACTCTAATATTTTACCAGTTCAGAGGTAACCTATTAATGATTTCATTAATATGCTACCAAACAATCACTTAGTAAAACAAAAAATATAATATTGATCACATGCTCCTCATGAATACGATACCTAACTTGCCCGCTTTTTTGCATAACCCCAACGATAGGCCATCAAAATGCGCTATTGCAGGGGAGGTAGTACACTTAGTTTTTTTGTTTTGTTTGGTTTGTTTTAGTTATTAGTTGCTTAAAACTCAAAAAAAAAAATAATAAATAAATAAATAAATAAATAAATAAAATGTATTTATTTTTTATTTTTATTGTTATCATTATTATTCTTTTGTTATCTTTTCGTTGTCATCTTGGGTATTCTAGTTCGTTTATACAAGTTAATTTATATGCAGGCTTAGTAGAATTTCAAGAATTTTAATATCATCATAAATTAGGATTGAGAGAATGATGCATGTATGTGTTGCGGGAGTCTTTACCGCTGGGTTCAAGATTGTTTTATGTTTGAGTGCAAAGCCGGCATTGAGGAGGGGCGGGATGGACTCCCGTCCAGGGCCCACTCGCTCAAGGGGCACAAAATTTTTAAATTTTTTTATATTATATATATTTTTATAAAAAAATAGTTATAAATTATAATCTAATAAAAAACTTAACCAATTATATTTTAAACCAAATTTAATTTTTTGGGCTCATTTTATTAACACAATTACTCAATTAAAAGACTCTTTTTTATAAAACAAAATATTTAAATCTTATGGGTCATGGTTCATTATTGCTTGTTTAATTATTTAGATAGTCAATTGAGCAGTCCAAAAAATAGATGATTTTGTTATGTTTATTGTAATACCTAAATCTCACGAGTTATCCGTAAACTATTACGTTATGATATTGTAATACTATAATTTTGTTATGTTTATTTCTAAGACGTTTGTTTTTGTTCAAAAAATTAGTTTATATCATTCAATTCGATAGGGCCAATGGCCTTTTTTTCCGGCTCATCCATGGCACTAAACTACTCAGGACCGACTCTGTTTCAGAGCAAGTATAGAACATAAAAAATATATTTTGAATATAGGCGTCAAAAGGGATATGTGAGGACAGACTATGAAGATGAAGATCACCCTCATATTATCCACACTTTAAACTGTCTTCACCATCAAATTATCAAAAATATTCTCATATAGACATAGATTACAAATATGCCCAAAAATGAGATTTGAACCATTATGAGCCCAAGATGTCACATTTCTCAATTACTGGGAATAGTGGATGACTACTATCCTGAATACTCTTAGCTAACATACGAGAAGCCTCATAATTCAATGAACTTTAAGCTTGGTGAAATCATAAACATGTTGATAGAAATGAAAAAGGAAGACAGACAAAGAGACAAAACACTCGAGACGTTGGTTAAGCAAGTTGGCCAACTAATTGATGATATGGCTCAACTAAAACAAGAGCAATATGAGTCGGATAGTTGTCCGTGATTGTGGATGTGGCTTAACACTGCTCGCGAATGAGAGTTCTCATGAGTGCGGTGCCAAGATGAGGGGATGAGAGTGGTTTACAAGTTGTAGATTTAGTGAATAAGTAGAGTCACTCATAGTAAGGATTTCCTGTCATTTTAGGATTTGATAAGGTATGAACAAGAAGCATACACGCACAAACAACATTGGCTCACTCTCTTTGTTCCTTTTACTTTGTTCACCTTGATGATTCTTGAAAAACCTTGCATATGGGTTGAATGAACCAAGTTCAAAAAAATTATGCATTGTCTAAGATCTAAAAATGCATGAATTCCTGAAGCCTAGATCTTTACCATGTAATTGATGCCTGTTTTCAAAATATTTATTATATAAACATAATAATAGTCATTTTTTGTTATGCAACAACCTTGCGCGGTTCATATATGTTTTGTTTCATTAAACATAAATCATAAAAAGTACATCTTAAATTCAACATGTGAAATATCCTATTTAGAGAGAAACTGTGAAATCATATCCAACTTAACTAAGATACCATTTTTCCTTTGATATATACAGTAATATACATATGTATAGTTCCAGCATAAATTATTATGTCACATGAGAAAATTCGCACCACAACCAAAGTCAAATTTAGAAGGGTTCAAAGATATGTCCCCTATATACCTTACAACTTTTTCTTTTATATATGTTATTTTCATAGTATTATAGTAAAAGATAAAACAAATAAATATATGTAATAACAACACAAATTTGAATTCCTTTCTTATTATCCTAACAACAATACACCATACATCAGGATCGGCTCAATATTTTTATAGACACAAAAAAATTCTAAAAATCATGACTCTTTCTATAGAAAAAATATATATTTTTCTTAAAATCCTACATGTGAGAATATAACAGACGTATATTTTTTTTGTAAATAATCTCTAAACCCACACAATCCCACACACTAGAGTAGAAGCGTGTTTAGTAAAAACACACCCTTTCAAATATACCGACTCTTCACTCTCTTAATCAAAACCTAAAAATTAACCATGTTAAAGCCTAAACATTGACGCCCCTTAAATATGAGGACGCCAGGCTTCAACTTATACTTTTTTACAGTTGAGCCGCCCCTGCAATACACACCGCGATTAATAACCTAGAGCCGTTGACATCTCTTACATTACACTGCATGGATAATCCTTAGGGTGATCATCACTACTGGTGCTCGACCCATAGTAGTAGTAGGGCGGTAGGGGAGACGTTGGATGCCCGATAACCGGGTACCCATAGGCCTCTTGTGGCGGCAAATCTGGTGCTGATGGCCTAATGTCCCCCCATGGTGGCGGCGGTGGCAGTGATGGCGGTGAATCATAACCAACACTCATCACATCACCATGATCATTAGATCTTGAGCCATCTTTAGGTACATCAAACCTAATAATAATCTCCATGCCACTGTTGGAGCGAGTGATCATATTACTACCCAATGCTTTTGATTTCACCTGAAGATATTCCAATTCTTCCTCCTGCAGAAGTTTGATCTCTTTGTGAAGAAGGGTTTGAAGAGCTTGAATTACATAAGTAGGTGACTTCATGGTGGAAACTGTATATGTGTTGTTCTTTAAGTTGATTGAAATCAACTCTATGTCTCCAATCTTCTTGAGACACTTTCTGACCCTTGGTTCATGGCAGCTGCAGTTGCAGTTCTTGATTTTGAATGTAAACTTCTTTGGAGATGTTGCATAATAACGATCCATCGTGTTAATCGGTTGAATGTTATCTTTATGAAATGAAAGTTGCTTATGAGTTTTTGAAGAAGATTGTTGTTTAGTTGTGAGAATGGTGGAAGAAAGATTAGGGACTAAGGAATAGCATGATATATATAGTACATAAAATATATAGTCAAGGTGGTGGATATGGTTTTAAATTCTAATTGCCGGTGCTAAGTCTTGCATTTCGTCGCCTTAAAAATGTTATTAAACTTGTATGTTTATTTGTTTATTATAATAATGTTGAGGGTTTTCTTATTGTTGGTGACTTGTGGATCCTGTGTAGTTTTTATACGTTTGATCTTCTAGATAAAGCTTTTAAATCATATTGTATAATATTGATGGTATTCAAAATTTTTTAAACGTAAATATTAATGAAAAAGTATGAATTTTGTAGTGAAAACTATATCGCATACATGTGAGACAAACCAAATACCATTTTTTTATGGAGGACGAACCATCACAACATTTTAGTTGACTTTTGATGGTTGTAACTACTGATAGTTGGACACATACACTAGTAGATATGCCTGTCACCATTAACAGTAACTACTCACACCCAACTTGTTGCTGCTGAACCAAGTTGCTACTAATTATCTGCTTCCGTTGCAGCTAATCATACTTGCGACTAATGGAATTAGGTTGCTGCTGATCTTAGTTACCACTAATGATCTATAGTTACTATTAATAATTAGTTACCATTATTATTATAACGAAGCTTTTTACCAGCCATGCAAGTATCCCACGGGCTAAGCCCCTTGGAGCCCGCAAGGGTGTTGTCCTTGGTTGAAAAATTCATTTATGTTCATATAATCTTTTTTTTTCTTTCTCGTCTAGCTTTTTGCTAGATGTGTTTTTATTCAATATATTTCTTGCCGTTCAAAATTTTTCTTTTTAAATAACAATTTTAAGAAATAATCGATTTCATAGAGGTCTCTCGTCAAGCGATACCAAATTGTGTTGAAAATATGTCACTTTTCACATGTTTTAAAGTCAAGTATCATTATGAACACATTATGTAAATTTAAGAGTAGAATCATAAGACGCATAAGTTAAGTCATTTTAAAAAAACTAATACATGATTACTCGATTACTTTGTTACATAGCTTGTCGATTACATCAAACTGGACCGAATTATTTAAGTTACTGAATGATAAATAGTTAATATTATTATATAAAATAACTAGTAACGTATCTTTCGTTACATTTCATCCACCCTCCAAGAAGTTATTTACAAGAACATAAATATTACGAAAACTTATTAGAATAAGTTTAAAATTATCCTATCACTATTCAAAATGAAATGAAAAGTGTGATTAAATAGTTTTTCTCTCTAGTTAATTAGTGTAAAACCACTCCCTTAATTGTAACAAGTTTAGTATAAATGCTTAGATAAAAAAGTTATATGTTTATAAATTAATATACGAAAAAACATGAATTTACATATATTAATCTGAAAGTATTCACATAATATTACTCTAGTTTTATAATCATGCTACAATTTAATAACTACACAAATAAATCAATTTAGATTGGCTCTCGAAAGTTTTTCAAAACATTTGTAGTTCAATGGTTAACTAGATAACCATAAATTTAGCTGGTTTGACGATTCGTTATTCAATGTTGTAAACAAAAAAGTGTTATTTTAATTCCTTAATAGAGACATGATATAGTTTGTTGGTTGGAGACATTGCGGTAGATGTTATTATCATATAATATAATTGTTAACGTCGTACTCATCAATAACTTTTGTCGATAAAAAGTTCGATAAAAGTCGGTTCACTTCTTCTAAATAATTATATCCGACCATTAAACAAATGCAACGTATTGTTAGGCATCGAATGATTATGACCTTGAACACTTGAACCCATGTAAGAACATCCAAAAGTATTAATTAATAAATCAAAATTTGTCCGATAAATACAATTAGTCAACCATATATAGAGATTAAAAAATGGTATGTATTCGTGCAGTCTATTTTGTATGGTTGGAAGTAACAATTAAATATTCTTGTTGTTTGTCTTATAACAACGTTTTTATATTATATATGAAATTACGAGACGGGTTCTTGTACAAAGTCTAATTAACGTGTAAAGTACATGAAAGTACAACATGTGGCATGAGATTGAGGGGTATATGCTTCTGTCCATAATTATCATGTATATATGTGAATCGACTACAGACAATTTACACAACTAATGTAATATAATCGTACAAGTTATATAAATAATTACACAACTTATAAGAATAATTATGCAACCTAAATTTATAACTACACACATATTTAATTATGCATGCTATACACAAAATACAATGACACTTAAATAAAAATAATGTTGTCCTTACAAAAGTATAGCATTACTGTACTTAAACAACAATAAATAAATATTTGATTTTATGATGTATTTTTTTTATAAAAAATATGTCATATACAACTGCTATTTATGTTTAAAAAAATGGTTGAATTAAAAAAAATAAAGATTATTCCAGTTTAACAACTTATTTTATGTGTAAGTAAACTTATGTAACAAAGTTCCATTTTATAGATTTTACGCTTTTCATCCCAAAAACAAATTATAATACTTATTATAAACTTTGGTCGGTTTATACAGTGAACATATATAACTTTTGATATTAACCACAAAAAAATTAGGATTGACATATTTCACTTCTTCTTTTTTCACACAAAAAAACTCTCTCTATCCATTAAATATATATTTTCTATTAATGCACTTATTTAAAATAAATAAACTAAAATTCTTTTAGATAATATGAAATTAACATTGGATGCTTTTAGTATCAATATCAACTAACAACAAATATTTAAAATTTTTTTATAAAAGTACAAAATATAGTATGTAATTTCTTAATCAATCTTAAAAAATCTTTTAAACCATTTTTTTATCTATTGTTTTTTAAAGGATTTTGTCTAAGACCCTTACTCTTTCGTTATTTAACATAGTCTTTTTTACTCGTAACAATGCACGGATCACAATCTCGTAAAAAGTTCAAACCCAAAAAAGATTCGCGGCAACGCGCGATTCTCAATTTCTAGTTACGTTTAAACCTATACCCATGAAACTAGAATGTCTTTTTTATTGTTTGTTTTTAACTATATATAAAATATAAAATTATACTTTAATAAAAGGAAATATGATGAAACAACAATTTTAAGACTCATAAAGAAGGAACATATCATGTATCCGTAATTCAAATATCAAAGTTTAATCTAAAAAAGTTCTTATTCTAGGTATGAGATGTTCAAAAACTAGATGTTCAACCTTATTTTTGTTTTTATGAGATGTCAAAATGTTTTTACCTTATTTCACGCGTTCAAAAATTTTTGGAGATTTTTTAATTTTTTATTCAAAATATTTACGTGTGCGATCTCCATTCGATCTTCACATACTCAAAGAAACTTAGAATAATATGATAAATCTAATCTAGTTTATGATGTCAATGACTTGTATTCACAACGTATTATATATTTAGTTAAACAAGCTAATATGGCATTCTTCATGCTTGGTTTATTAAACATGTGAAGAGTCTACCATTATGAGATCATATGACAACGACCGTACGGAGAAAATTCGTGGTACTTTAGGATATGATTTTAAAGGACAACCATGACTCAATGAAAGGAAAATCATAGAGGTAAGATTTTGAATCTGATATATCTTGTTAGCTGATAACTATGTTAGTTTACTCATGGCATAACTCATAAGTGAAAAATAGCAAATTGAGGGGTAATCAAACTGAGCCGACCTTGAGCTCCTTTTCGCTCGAGCTCGGGTCGTTTTGGTTTAGAGAGCTCAAGATCGGTTCGTTAGAGTTTTATTTTTAAAACTTAAGCTTGGCTCGTGAGAATTTAATTCAAGCTCGAGTCTAGCTCAAGCGAACTTAGGCTCGGGTCATTTATTTAATTATTTTATTTATATATATATATATATTTATATTTAATTTTATATAATTGTATAGTGATTTGTTTCATATATATAATTAGTTAATTATGTTGTCGTAACTTTGTGTATAATATTGTGGGGATTGCTAAGCCTCATATTAAAAGGAAAGTTGTTCCTTTGGGAGGGGTGGTGATGGACGAGGTTTTCTTTGACCGCGTATTCTGTATTCATATCACGACTGTTAAGAGCATTCCTTGAATGGATCTATTTTTTTTGTTAATTTGAGATTAATCAATCTTGACAAGTTGTATCAGAACTTAGGGCTGAAGTTTTTGAAGATTCAGTCAATGAATTTTAAGACCTACTATTATCCATTGTTTTGTTTGATAAAACTAGCAATTTCAATTGTTAATTGGATGTTCGTAACTCTTTTTGGATCTGTTCTCTCGAGCAAAATCTAAATTTAGTTGCTTCGGATTTCTTGAATCAAAGACAAAAGGATCTGAGATCTACTCATTTGGTCATATATAATTGGAAACTGAATTACTAATTTAAGGTTTGTTATTCTTTTCTGAACAAATTTTGTTAGAAGAAACCCTAATTTCTGTTATTTTTCATAATATTTAAATGGCAAATTTGATGTAGAATTATGATAGTGAGATTGGAGCAACAAATAAACCTCCAATGCTTCAATCTGTAAGTGACTACTCGATGTAAAGCCAAGTATAGAAAGCTTTTTTTGACGTTAATGATGCCAATTTGTTGAGATCAGTTACCGAAGGTCAACATACTCCAAATAGTAAAATCGGCAAACAGTGAAATACTAATTTTAAAATAGTTGTCTGAGTATTCAGATTTTGGAAACAAGTTAATTAAGAGAGATAGTGTGTTGAAAGCTTTTGATGCGATTACCCATGCATTGCCAACTGAAATCTTTAACAACTTTAAGTAGTATGAAATTGCACACTCATTGTGGAATGCCTTGGAAGAAAGGTTTGAAGGCAATAGTGAACTGACAGATTGCAAGAGAATTAGACTAAGATACTAATATGAATTCTCTACACATACAAAAGAAGATCTCTAAATGAACAATAGAGTAAATTACAGAAAATGACCTTTAGATATATGTTAAATTGTACGTAACTTCTTTATCTTTAATAATTACGCTAGAGTCTTTTATGTAAAGGGTTTGTAACACCTTACGTCCTTTACACTAAACCACACTAACTCTTTTGTTAAATGTGATGTTAAATGATCAATTCACTCTTTATATTTAACTAGCTTTAGTAAACCCGTGTATTACACGGGTTGAACAAATAAAATATTAAATATAATAAAAATTTATCAAGTATAAAATGATATTTTACGATAAAATATAATTGAAATTACCTATGGTAAGAACAATATGTAATAAAACAATTATATCAACTTTTTAAACTTTTGGTTTAAAACTTTTTTTTCAAAAAAATAAAAAATATTTTGTTTCAAAACAAACCGTATTAAAAATATCATTTTTAAATATTTTCTTATTATAAATTTTAATTTTAATTATTTTTTGTTTATAAAAAATTAACTTTTTAAAAACGCTAATTTTAAAAAAGTTTGATGTTTTGTAAAAATTTCTTATTCTATAAAAATTATTTTTAGAAATAACATTAATAAGAAGATCTTTTTTAAATTTATTAAAAAACTATTTTTGTTCTAAAAATATGAAATAATATTATTGATAATTAAGGCAATTATTTAATAGGATAGATAATCGGAAAATTTTTGATGACATATTCAGCCGTCACCTGTCATCCCAAGATACTATTTTATTATAGTAGAAATATTATTCACTCTCAAGTCTCATCCCTTTTCCTTCCCCTCCCTTTCTTAAATGAGTTCATCAACATGAAGGTTTGGGTTTTTGCTTAATTTTTAGTTTGGGTTTGCGGTGAAAGTTAATGTTATTGATTAGATAAAGTTTTTTGGTTAAGTACTCTCCTGTTCCACACCATCACCCCGATGGTATCTTGTCCATACCTTGGTTTTAATCTTGTCCATCTATCTTAGTTAGGCTAAATGACGTGATGTGTTATAAAACCCTTACATAAAGAACGTTCACCATACTTTTTGTAAAGTTTAATGACAAAATTTACAAATTAGTGTGTGTTTATTGGATTTTTTTAATTTACTCTTAATTATATCCAACTACTCTTAAGTATATCCAACTACTCTTAAATGAGTTGTATAGCTGAGGAAAACATAAATTAAAAAATAAAATAACAACTCATTAGATTAGTGTCCATGTGGGAGGAAGGTGGATGCACGATGGAAGTATGGACAACATTCCTCTTTTAATTATAATAAAAATTAAGCTACAATTGACAACTTAAAAGCTTCTTTATTATCATTATTACTCCATCTTTTCTAACAATAATTTTCATTCAAAGAAAAGACGTTCTGGGTTGATAATACATTTAAGCTTGAAAATCTTTTTTAAGGGTTAGGCTAAACCTATTAATGTGGTGTGAAAAATAATAAGGTAATACAAATTTGGATAGAAAGAATATAAAAGGTTGACATGAAAATTGTGAATATTTGAGTTGATACACACAAGAGAAAAAACTTTAGAATTAAAATAATAAAATTTTATTAAAAATATCTAATAGCTGTATTTTAATTAACACGCAAATTGGGGGGGGGGGGGGGGGGGGGGGGGGGGGGTGATACCAAAATTTGTTGTATTTCAACCACTCCTATTATCTCCCTGCGTTACTTCATCTTTCAATGTATTCAACTACAAATCTACAATACAAGATGAATTTGATGGAATCTCTAAAAAAATGTTTCTACTTAATATATACAAAATTCTATTTAGTTTCTTTTTATAAACGAAAACGATGGAGTCAAATAAGAAAAAGAGTATAAGAAGCTAATGTTAATGATTATTCACTATTTCTAAATCCAAAATATACAGTTTTTTGAATATACCTCCAAACTTAAAATAAATGGAAATACACTCCCTAATGTTAATGATTATTCACCACAGGTGCTGTGAGTGCCCCCGCTTACAACTTGTTGTACAACACACTCTAAAAGACTTATATTGCATTAGAACTTATACAACAACCTCGCGTTATTGTACTTAGCAGTTGTAGCATGTCGAAATAATGTGAGTGGTTTGTTAGTCACCCATTCGATACTCTAAGGTACAAACTAATCACTTGTACCATGGTGAATGAAATGCTTGTAAAACACTATTCTTCCGCTTATCTTTTTATATATAGTATAAATTTTCAATATGATGACTAAAATTTTTAAGTCTTGAATTAAAGTCACTTAATATTTTTTTTCTTTTAAAGCCACTCAATTTTTATTAGGGACTCTAATCTTATGTAATGTTTTTATAAATGTTTGATTTTTTAAATTAGTTTTAGACAAATAAAACAGATACTAATCTTGGTTAGTAATAAGTCAATTTCTTTTTCAGTTGACTTAAATTAAAAAGGTAATGGTAAAGAAAATAAAAATACTAAATAATAATCATGTTTTATGATCGTTAAATTTAAGTTAAACTGAAAAAAGAATGATCATTAAATAATAACCAATATTTATATATGTTTTATTTGCATTTAAAAGAATTAAGCATTCATAAAAACATTACATAGATCATGAAAGCCAAATGCTTTTAAATACATAAACATATTTATCGTAAAGTTACCTTTAAATTAGCTTTAGACTAGATGTTAAAAGAGATAAATGAATTCATTTATTCTTATTTTTAATAATATTTAACTAAAAAGGGTTTTAAAATTATTACACTTGATTTAAAATGATTTTAATAAATCTTACCATTGTTTTTTTTGGTTATCCTAAAATCTTGATTTTCTTGTAAACGTTATCCTATATATGTTTCACTAGCTTTAGTAAACCCGTGTATTACAAGGGTTGATTAAATAATATATTTAATAGAATAAAAAATTATTATAAAGTTATATTCTAATATAATATATGATTAAAGAATATAAGTAATAAAAAATTATATTAACTTTTTAAACTTTTATTTTAAAACTTTTCTTTGTTTTTTCCCAAAAATAAATTATACATTTTGTTTCAAAACAAACCGTTATAAAATAATATATTTAAAAAAGTTTGATTTTGTTGAAAAGTTTCTTATAGTATAAAAGTTGTTTATTTAGAAATAACACTAATAAAAAAATTTCTATCTTAAATTATTTACAAAACTATTTTAGATCTAAAAATAATTAAATATTATTATTAATAATTAATGTAAATATTTAATAAGAGAGAGAATCGGATAAATTTTGATTACAATTAATGTGATGCTGTCACGTGTTCTCATATATATTTTTTTATTAGAGTAGAAAGATTATATCTCTGTATGTATTACCTTTTCTTTTGCAAGGTAAGTCGTCAAATTCAAATGCAAAATAGTAGGAATATATAAACATGCAAATTGGTTTAATCAAAGTGAAGCAATTTTAACCTTCGACATGCATGAGCCTAAAACTATTCCAAATTCTAGCTTTATTCTCTCTTAGAAAATGAAAGTTTAGCTTTTGACTTAAAAAGCTAGCTACTTTTGTGAAAGAAGATATGTTATCATATGGAGAATCAAGGTTATTAGATAAAAAAAAGTTAAATATTTTATAAGAAATGTGACAAGTATTGTATGAAACTGAAAACTTTTATCGGTGCATAACTTCTTAGGCTTTTTACGAATACCTAGCTTCGTACAAGATCATAAGTATTTAAAGTATGAGCATATCTTCATTAAATTCCCCATAATCTTAAAATCTTAATACTATATAATAAAAGAAGATTTTGTAAGAATGCATGGCAACTTTTATTCTCTTTTGTTTCTCCTCTCTCTCTCTCTCTCTCTCTATATATATATATATATATATATATATCTTTGTTTTAAATAATAATAATTATAAATAAGTAAACTAAATAATTAAATATCCAAATTATAAATCTTCTTATTCTAATAAATTATTAAAACATACTAAATGTATATTTTATCTTAAAATATAATTTTATAATTCTTAATTTTTATTATATGTTATTTATTTTCTTAAATACTTATTTTTATTATTTAATTAATGACTAATGCTATTGATTCTAGGAGGACTATAATGAGGGGATAAAGTCTAATGTTTTAATATGTTGAATTTTTTCTAACTGTGAGATTTTTTTAATACATGGGTCTCTGATCTAGTTTTTTTACTCTAAAAAAAAATTTATAGGGACATTTGGCATCACTATATTGATTCTTATCAAAATTTTCACGCTTCTCTCTCCTATTAAATATTTATATTAATTATTATTAATATTATTTAATTATTTTAGATCTAAATTAGTTTTATAAGTAAATTTAGAATATATCTTTTTATTAGTTTTATTTCTAAGGAAATAAATTCTATAAAATAAGAAACTTTTTAAAAACACCAAACTTTTTTAAATATATTTTTTTATAACGGTTCGTTTTGAAACAAAATGTTTAATTTATTTTTGGATAAAAACAAATAAAAGTTTTAAAATAAAAGTTTAAAAAGTTAATATAATTGTTTTATTACTTATAGTCCTTAACCATATCTTATATTAGAATATAATTTTATAATTAATAATTTTTATTCTATAAAATAATTTAATTGATTAACCGTGTAATACATGAGTTTACTAAAGGTAGTTTGATACAAACATGTATTCTTTTTCCTTATTTCCTATGTTTTCAACGGTGCAAAGTAAATGAGTGAACATAACTTTTGGTTTTTGGGTAACCCATGGATATTATTAATAGTATTGAGAGCACACATGATATCCTTTTTTATAAATGTATAATCTTCTTACGATATTTACTCAAATCTACCTCAGAATATATAAAGAATGCTATATACATACACAAATAAAACTATAAAATTTTTGAGACACAACACATGAATGGATATAAAAAGGTGGCAAACATTTATGGGCCATGAATATAGATATATGTCCATTTAAAACCTAATTTAATCCCTAACCAATTTATTTATTGATGTTTAAATTACATACGTGCAACGGATTAAGTTTTAATAAAATAAAATTCTTTTCAAGTAACTCATTCAACACATTACTCTGCACTAATAAACTAAAGAGTTAGTACAGAGTCATATATCATTCTTTCAAGTAACTCTTTCAACACATTACTCTGTATCTACAACTCACATGTCATTCTTTTACATTATTCACCTAAGATTTGGACACTTGTCGTTATTAGAAAGAAAGTTAACCGTTTACTCATATATCACATGCTAATGATTATTTATATTGTTTTTAAATTATAAAATAGATTTTTTGATAAATCAAAAACGTGTTTCTTTTTATAAAAACATATTTTAAAAAAAACAAAAATTAATAAAATATGAAAATTTTTAATACAAAGGACTTTAAAAAATGACATTGATTAAAAAAGTATTCTTAAAAAATCGAAGAGTTAAAAAAAATAATTTTTTTAAAGCAAAATTTTTTTAAAGATGAAAGTTCAGAAAAATAATGTTATTGTTTTATTACCTAAAGTTGTTAATTATACGTAACTTCAAGCATATTTTATCTTAAAAATTATTTTATGATTTCTAAATACTAATAAATAACTATTAATTTAATAGTTTTATTCAACCCGTGTAGTACGTAATTTTTTTAAATTAATAGAAAATCTTAATATATATAATAAAGAAAATAGGTATTGTCACATGGCATCTTCACAACATACAAATGCCATGTGTCATTTTATTAGTCATATGGTTTTAAAAGGAAATTCTTAAATAATATTTAATGTCTAATTAAGCAACATTACAAAATTAGATAATAAAATTTAATAATTAAAACAAGAAATTTAAAAACTTTAAAATATTAAATTTTAAATTCAATCTGCAATTAAATCTAAGATTTTATGAAAAAGTTTTTAGATATTTATAAACATTAATATTGTTTTATATGTATTTAATTTTTTTATATAATTTACATGTATACACATTTATTTAATCGCTATTCGCATGTGTATATATTTAAGACTTATTAATAGTAACTGATAGTTTATGTTTCTATTTATTTTTAAAGAGTATATTACATGAATGGTTCTTGTAGTTTGATAAAAAAATTGAATTTGGTTCTTAAACTTTTAAATTTGAAATATAGTCTCAAATATTATATTTATCTACCATTGGTTATTATTCTGTAAGTTTAATTATTAATGTTAAATTTTTCAAAATGATTATTTTACCTACAAAGATCATCAATGTAAATTACTTTTTATTTAAATAAAATTTATTTTTAAAAATATCATTTTTAGATTGTTCAGGTTTTTAAATGTTTCTTTAAATTTTTTGAATTTTTAAATGTCTCTCTTAAAACTTACTAATTTTTTAAAGATACTTTTTTAAAAGAATTATTGTCTTTCTTAAAACCATTAGGTTTTTTAATTTTAATTTTTGTAATTATTCATTTTGTGAATATATTTAAAAAAAATATTAAAAATGCCATTTGAAAATTAATTGTTTGTAAAACTATGTTTAAAAAAATGGTTGTTTTTTAACGATGCTTTAAAATATAAATGGTTTAAGAAAACTTTAGAAAACCAAATAGTTTTATAAAAATATTTAAAATATCAAATGGTATTAAGAACAACATTTCAAAATGGACGGCTTAAACACGTTAAAAAGCAAACATTTTATAAAATATTTTTAAAAAAATTATTATTGTATTTAAAATGCATTTTATTATATAATAAATATATTAATAATGAAATAATAAAAATATTAAACATTAATAAACTTTTGAAAAACAAGAAGATAAAGCTTTCCTTAGTAAAAATAATACTATAGTTTTTAAGATAAATTAAATTGATGGTCCGACACGAGTAAAATGTCAATTTCATAAATTTTAACATTATTAATTGTTAGCTAATAAAACTTGGCACCACAGATGAAAAACAAATATTAGGAATCATATACAGAACTTTTAAAGTTTAAATACTTCTAAATTTTTTACATAATATAAGGACCATGCATGTAAATTATTTTATTTTAAATTTAACTTTTTCAACCCGTGTAACATACGGGCGTTTAGGCTAGTAGTTTATATATCTCTTAAACTTATAATATCAAATATTAAATTTTTAAGAAACAAAAGAATATATAGTATCATATTTCCTAAAAGAACGAAACAAAATCCATGTGAATTTAAAAGCCTCAATTATGAAAATGATATGAAAAGATACTTCACTTTTGACACCTAAATTCATATGTCTTTTTTTTTATCTGAATTCATTCAATAGTATCAACCAATAATGCAAAGCTATAAACCATAAGTATCGTATACACGCTTGTATGTTATGTTGTGCTTATAAGATAAAGTGGAAGACGGGGAGAGAGACATATCTTGTGCATAATGATCAAACCAGTAAGTGATTATATAATTTTCATAATTTACTATTTAATTAAGACTTAGGGACGTTTGGTTCATAAAATTTTCAGGAATAAGAATTGAAATTGAAAAATTTTCCATCAAAAATCATGTTTGGTTGGTAAACAGATGACATTGGAATTGAAAAATTTTCCCTCATTCACTGGAATCCACATTCCTTACACTTAACTATGAAATGTTTAACAATCCAATGGAATGTTCAAAATTAAAATTTCAATTTCACTCAAAATTGATCAACCAAACACGTTATCAACTTCAACAACATTCCAATTCCAATTCCAATTCCAATTCCAATTCCAATTCCAATTCTATTTCCATTCCAATTCATTTGCAAAACATTCTGCGAACCAAACGGTCCTTAATTGTGTATTAAACGTCCATCCATCCAACTACATATCTACATAAAAATAAAACTGAATCGTAAACCACCACTAATCATAATCTTAAGGATCGTGTTTGATGTTTTCTTGTTTTTATTATGATTATTATGGTGTTAGATTAACTATAATTAAACAAAAATGAAGAATGAATGAAAGGAACCGTATAAAAAATTAGGGCGATGAACTTTTAAGTCAGTGTAATCATACTATTGAATTAAATGATCAATTTGTTTTTGTATGTTCTAAAATTAACTCGGACGGAAATTTCAAACCCATAAATTTGTAACAAATTGACAATTATTGCCTCTCACTTCTAAAATTCCGAAGACATATCTCAACTTTGATGATGCTTTTTGATATTTGATTGTTGTAAGTAATGAATGGATTTCGTGGGTTTGATGAGAAGATCAATTGGACAAACAATAAGATCTTGATATTTGGAAGGAGATAGGAAGTTTGTTTCGGTAAAAATAAGACAGTTGTTAAAAAGCTAGGATGTTGATATTTGGTAACAGTTTTAGTAGTAAATGATAGAAAAAATGATGGACAACACAAAAAATAAATGCCATTAAGATATATATAATCTTTTAACATACCTTAAAATTTTATTTACTTATATTAATTTATTACTTCTCAAACCCTGATCATATTAATCTAAGAAGAGATCCAAATATTATTACAAAACTTTTATACATTTTCTAAACCACCATCTCTGTTTAGTGGAACCCATGTACACAACATGACACCATCAACCCCATTTTTCATAATATAATCCCTCCACCCTCAGCTTCCATTTTAATTCTCCATTTTCTAGCGACAACATTCGCCATTGACAACTTCTTCCCGTAATTGCATCTCAACCCCTCATTCAATCCCAATTTTCTAGGTATTCTTCCTTCAATCTCTTCATTAATCCAATTCTGTTCCCCACGTTCATCTTCCGATCCAATTCGCTTCGTTTGTAGGTACATTTTGCGATTTCGAATTCATCTTCAATTCTAATCGATTGATGTTCATGTATGGATGTATGATTGAGGTTTTTGGTGTTAATGCGATGTGGGTTTTCTTTATTTGCGTGATTATCGTAGGGGGATTTGGGTCTGCAGCTTTGGTGTTTGATGAAATGTCTTTGTGGCAAATTTTGTGTGAATTTTGATTATTAATTCAGATTCGTATCTTTGTTAATTTGTACATGATCTGAAACCTTTTAAACATAAAGAGGATTTAATTGTAGGAAAGAATCTTTGTTTGTTGATTTGGTTATGGAGATTGATGAATTCTTTTCTTGAATTGCTCCTTACATTGTCAATTGACTATGAATCTTGATGGATTTTCATAATATGTGTTCTGAATATGAAGCTGTTATTAATAAATCATAAAAGTGAATACATTTCCAATAATGCATATTTCTGTTATATGTGCATACAGGTGTGTATGTAGAAGTGTATGTTTGTGTCTATGTGTATATATATGTGTGTGCATATAGATGCATAGCTGTTGGATCCAAGATTTGATACTCAGCCCTTGATTTAATACTGTCTTTAGGTTATTAGTGTGGCTTATATTGACATCATGGGCTTATTCACATATTATTTCTTATGTTAAAGATCATGTGTTTCAAGATTCCTATAACAAGATTCATGACCGACCGGCGTGTGTTCTGTTGTTTAGGTAGCTTAAGATGGCAGACGGCGAGGATATTCAACCACTTGTCTGTGATAATGGAACTGGAATGGTTAAGGTAGTGATAAAGATTGCTTCTTTATAACGACAGCACATACAAAGACACATATTGAATCACAAATTGTGCTCCAAACTTATTCTTGTTTACATAAATGATATAACTTTACAGGCTGGATTCGCGGGCGATGATGCCCCACGAGCTGTTTTTCCAAGTATTGTGGGCCGTCCTCGTCACACTGGCGTGATGGTTGGTATGGGCCAAAAAGATGCATATGTTGGGGATGAGGCCCAATCCAAGAGAGGTATTTTGACCCTGAAATACCCAATAGAACATGGTATTGTTAGTAACTGGGATGATATGGAGAAGATTTGGCATCACACTTTCTACAATGAGCTTCGGGTTGCTCCAGAAGAGCACCCGGTTCTTCTTACTGAGGCTCCTTTGAACCCAAAGGCGAATCGTGAGAAGATGACTCAAATCATGTTTGAGACTTTTAACGCGCCTGCTATGTATGTCGCCATCCAAGCTGTTCTTTCTCTGTATGCTAGTGGGCGTACAACCGGCATTGTCTTGGATTCAGGGGATGGTGTGAGCCACACAGTTCCAATATACGAAGGTTACGCGCTTCCACACGCCATCCTCCGTCTGGACTTAGCAGGACGTGACCTGACCGACGCCCTGATGAAAATCCTAACAGAACGTGGCTACTCTTTCACCACATCAGCAGAACGGGAAATTGTTAGAGACATGAAAGAAAAACTAGCCTACATAGCCCTCGACTATGAACAAGAGCTCGAGACTTCCAAAACTAGCTCTGCTGTTGAAAAGAGTTATGAGCTACCCGACGGTCAGGTCATCACCATCGGGGCAGAGCGGTTCCGCTGCCCTGAAGTTCTTTTCCAACCATCCATGATTGGAATGGAAGCTGCAGGTATTCATGAGACTACATATAACTCTATCATGAAGTGTGATGTGGATATTAGGAAGGATCTGTATGGAAACATTGTGCTCAGTGGCGGCACAACCATGTTCCCCGGGATTGCTGATAGGATGAGCAAAGAGATCACTGCATTGGCCCCGAGCAGCATGAAGATTAAGGTCGTGGCTCCACCCGAGAGGAAGTATAGTGTTTGGATTGGTGGTTCCATTCTTGCATCACTCAGCACTTTCCAGCAGGTTTGCTTTTGTAGTTTTGTAACACATTTCATTAACCTGCAGTTTATGAGAGATGTTTAACTGTTTATCTTTGGTGGTTGTGTTTGCGTGCAGATGTGGATCGCTAAGGCCGAGTATGATGAGTCTGGTCCGTCTATCGTGCATAGAAAATGCTTCTGATTTACGCAACATCGGGTGTCGAATTTCACTTGCAACACTTGTGTTTTTTTTACCCTTTTCTTTTATAATCTACTAATTACATATATGATTTGTGACTATTGATGTATTGTACGTTCCACTATTCTTTGATTTTCATATTGTTTTAGAAAGTTGGAGCTTATGTTACTTAATGATTTATTGATTTCATGATTCCTGATTAAAATCTTTATTATTAGAGGTGCACAAATCGTTTTTCCCCTGTTGCTCATCGCCACATTGTCTCATCGAAAAGATGGGAATGTCGAAACCGACTCCGATAATACTAATACCGGCAATGATGTTTTTTGCTCATAATCGTGTTTGTTTGTCACAGTAGCACAATAAGGATTGCATTCACTATATTCTATGATACCAAAAAAAACACTTGATTTTAAATAGTATCCAGTGCCCTAATCTGTCTTATGCAGTTAATCTAGTCAGTCAATTTCTTCATGTGCCCACTCCCAGTCTGTCAAGCGAGATATTTCATTATGTTAAAGACACTATCGCCTTTGGTCTTACATTCTGCATACCACAAAGAATGTCACTCTTGGGTTATTCGAACGTTGATTGGGCAAGGTGTCTGAATAATAGGCCATGGCCAACATTGCCGCTAAGATTATTTGATTACTCACCTTCTTTGGGAGCTCTGTGCCTTACCACCTGACAGACCGACTCTGTTATGTGACAATAACAATGCATTATTCATGACTTTGAGTTTGGTTTCTCATAAATAAGTCAATATATAGATCTTGATTATCATTTTGTTTGCGAACTTGTAGCTTTAGGCAAACTACATACTAAGTTCATCACATCCAAGCTTCAAGTGGTTGATATGTTCACTAAAAGTCTTTCATGTGCTTAATTTGAACACTTTCGTTTTATGGTTCATTCTAGCCCGCCACCCTTTTTGTTTGAGGAGGGATATTAGATAATTATGTATTAAAAATTGGGAAATGTTCAAATAAAAAGGCCTTTAAAACTAAAAAGTATAATAATTCATTTCAACTATCAATTTTTTTAATTAATAGTTGAGATCAAATTTGTAGGAAAATGTTTGTAAGAGTGGTATTTTAGGATTAACCACTTTTCTTGATTTTTTACAAGTTCCCTCATTTTTTTAAACATTCATAACTTTTATGTGCGATATTATTTTTTATAAAAATTGCATCATAAAAACATGTATTTTTATCTAAAAAAGAGTACATTTTTAAGCTCATATCGTGTTATTGTGTTTTAGTGCAGTTCATTATGTTTTTTTGTTAGTTGTTGTGTTTTTCTGAATACAATTGTGGGTTTTTTAATAATAAATTTAAAAATATAATGGTGGAATAACATTATTATGTATCTCTAATATGTAAAACATAATAATAAATTAGCAATTAATTAATCTAATGCATTAAAAACAGTGACAAAATAATATAATGTCCTATTATGTTTTTTGATCGTTATTGTGTTATCTTAAACACTGTAATTTTTGTAAAATAAATTGGTGAAATAGCATTATTGTGTACTTTTAATTTTAAAACATAATGATAGATAACAAGTTTATATAATCTTTAAAAAATACATTGGTATAAATATATATCATTGTGTACTTTTAATTATAAAACACAGTGATAGATAACAAGTTTATACAATCTATAGAATTAATAACAAAAATAACATAAAATGATCTAAAACGTAAAACAGAATGATAAATTCATATAACAAATGATATAAAATATATGACATAATAAACTTATATTTGACAAAATGAACGTATAAAACAAAATGAGTTAACTTATTTGACACAATAACTAAAATACCCTAATCTTTAAAACAATAAAATAACACATGTCAAGACCACAATCCTTCTTAAACTTTTTAAATAAATATCTTTTTTTCTATGAACTTATCCTAAAAATAGATTGGGTTCGATTAATCAAGGTTGGTCTTTATGGGGTGGAATAGGTTTAAATTTTGATTCATTGCAACTGTTTTCGCTTCCTCTCCTGTATGATTTGTCGGTACTCTAGCATCTCGTTAGGAGCTTATTTACTTTAAGATTCACTACCAATCAAAAAACAATAATAATAAAGAAAAAAAAGTTCTTAAATATTATTATGGTAGAGTTATAATAAAATGATTATTTAATCTTTAAAAGCCTAAAAAAATTGTGAGCTTGACACGTGTACTTCAATTGTTGTAAAGAGGATGTAATTTTGGTCACTGTATTAAATACGTCAGCTCATTGTGTCTTATATGTTTATTATGTTAAATATCAGTTCATTGTGTCATATATTTTAGATCATTTGTTATGTATTAATCATTGTGTTTTTATGTTTTAGATCATTTTATGTTATTTTTGTTATTGTTTTTATAGATTATATAAACTTGTTATCTATCAATGTGTACAACTAAAAGTACATAATAACAAAACTCATAGTGTTGAAGATAATAAAATGTGTTATTTATTATTTTTTTTATAGATTATAATTTTGTTGTTATCTATAATTGTGTTGTACAATTAAAAGTACATAATGATTTTATTTCACCAATGTCAATTTTAAAACTTATAATGTTTAAGGTAACATAATGACGATCAAAAAACACAAAAAGACATTATGTTATTTTCTTATTATTTTTAATGTATTACCTTAATTAGTTGTTAATTTATTATTGTGTTTTATATATTAGAGGTGCACAACAATGTTATTCCACCATTATATTTTTTTAAAACTCACCATTTTAGAAAAAATACAATAGTATTCAGAAAAATACAATAACTTACAAAAAGACACAATGATGATATACGAGTTTAAAACATAAAAAAATTATTATGTTTTTATATAACAATACTATACTCGTCTTAAAGATAAAAAAAACGTTCGTTTTCGTGGTGCAATTTTTTTTAATAGTAATATCGTATATAAAATTTATGAATGTTTAAAAAAAAATAGGAGAACATGCAAAAAGTCAACAAAAATAACTATATCTAAAATACATATCTAATAAACTTTTTCCTACAATTTGATATTTAACCATTGATTAAAAAAAATAATGATAGAGATTACTTATCACATTTTTTTTAGTTTTATAGACCTTTTATTTGAACATTTCCCTATTTTTGATCCCATACATATGTGTTAACCTGAAATTTTTTCTTTATTTATTGCCTTTCTGTCTAAATGTTCTTTTGAGAAGTCCAACTTACTTTTATAATCTTAAATTACATATAATTTTGCTATTGCTACAAAAACAAGACTGAAGTTGTGGGTATCTAGTGTATATCTGATTAAGAAGTTTGTTTATATATGTTTCAACAGAATAACCTTAAGAAGTAATATAGTTAATTAGTTATGATTAGGTAGTAGATTATTATCGTTGAACATGACGAGGAGCCATGTGATTAGGGTTGTTGGTCTAAATGGTAGCTTGTAACTCGTTTAGAATCAATAAAAAAAAGACTTGAATAAATTCAACTCGAACTAATTTGACTTAAGTCACTTGTCCTATCTTATATCCTACAAGGTTAACATGTCGTATCCTGTACTCCTTAGGAGGTTGACATGTACACGTACCACATGTATTCAAGCAATGCTCGCCAAAGTGTATGACACACTTAATCTTTTTTTAGAATAACAAACTCACATACAATTATCTAATTATACTCATAAATCTAAAACTTTATATATCATAAGTATTTAAACTTAAATTGCATGAGAACGAATACTTTCCCTACGTATTTTGGTACCATTAAATCACATCCTCTAGTATCACATATTTAATGAGCTTGCAAATGCTACATTTGATGCACATTGTTAGCCGAAATATGTAGTTACTGTTGTTAAGATTATTTATTTATCTATTATTTAGCATTATCCCTGTTATATTTATAGCAATTATGTTGAAATTTTAAAATCTAGCACTTTTACTCTTTCTTATTTTTAGTATATCATAGGCAGTGATGAACCCATAATTTTTTTTCATGGGAGGCAAAAATAGGACGATTGCATAATTTTAAGGGGGGCGGTCGGGATTTTCGCATGTATATAACACTATTTTTTTTTTATGGCACACCTCCATTTAGGTCCGCCCATGATCATAGGAATGGTATGATGAGCAACTTAGTAAAAAAATACGCTAACATGGATCCCGAAATGTCGTTTGTTGATAACCCACAACTATAGCCTATAGGAGGAGAGTGCTTACTTATCCCTATTATGCGATGGCTTGTGAGTTTGATGCTTCCATCAATTATTAATATATTAATATATAGTTAATAAATTACTAATCATTTATATAATGTATGTAGATTGTCATCACCACAAAAATAAAAAATAAAAAATAAAAAAAAATGGAAGCGGTGAAATCACGAAATACATAGGTGATGACACAAAACGTGAAGGTGATAAAAGAAAACATGGAGACGAGGAAACTGCTCATACTTAGATACATTTTTTACATATTTGTCGGTAAGTGACTCGCCGGTAAACGCGATCCCGGTAATATCTGTTGGTAATTATTCGGAAGCCAAACTACGCACATCCTAATACCCAAATGAGCATCACCAATGGATTTTTATCGGTAACTACCTTTACCAACAAGGTTCCAGTAGATATATACAACCTTAATCGGTAGAGGTCATTAGTCTTGTAGTGTCACAGTTGGTACCTAAAAACTTGATACTGGAACGATCTAGATATAAGCCTCACACATCTAAATATAAAAATCTAGTAAAGATAATAATATATATCAAATTATATGCTTTAGCGGCAACTCACGCATCTACTAATCAACTCCCGAATTTACACTATATGTCCATTACGATACTCAAATACCACCATTAAAGAGAATCATTACAACACCTTGATAGGTACCGTTAGGTTAAATACCATTTGGTATGTCAAATTTATATAAAAAAAAAAGTAATCATACTTTGGAACCTTGATATAGTTGTCACTTGTCATCCATGTGCACCACAGTATGAAACTGTGAATGCATGATACTATTAATGGACACAAGCGACCAATTTCCAATTGCATCTGTTCCTATCATAAGATGGCAAAATTCCTTTTAAACATCGAGTTATGTAGAAAATAATACCTTAGAAGACAAAACTTTTTCATGGTTTTTAATGAGCACATAATGTAAGAAGTAGGTTCACTTTTATATTAAAAATAGTAATTCTAACGATACTCTCGTTAGCCATGGGAAATATTTTAGTACAACATCGTTTACAAATACGACTAGAAAAATAAATATAACAATATTTATGTACCAAACTTGATTCGAACATCCATCTTTAGTATATACTCCAACGAGTCTTCATATAGTATTTTTGATTTGAGTCTTCATCTCGTTCGAATCTTCAACTATACCTCTTGACTGCAACAATTAACAAACAAAATATTGACGGTCGTGGCTGAGGATCGTGTTAGACACGGGTCCCTTAAAACAGATTTCGCGTCTCTACTCAAGACAACGCGTCTGTCTCCCAGGGTACAACAGCCAAAGCAGTATGTACTGCCGGAGAGTGCCTCGACCCGATAGATCACGTGGTAAAATATGTGTTATGATGTTATATGGAAAAATGTCAAAGATGATGGTGTAGGAAGAATAATTTAGAAAATGCTCATCTCTAAATTTCTATGAAACTTGTTGACACTTAAGAAAATAAATTTATTATATACTAATGCTAAAAAATTCACATTGATGTGGGTTTTATGACTCACAACCAAAACTTCCATTTGATTTATGAAATGTTTTATGAGACCAAATTAAAACTCTTATTTCATTCATGATATGTTTAATACCAATTTTTAAAAACATAATAAACATTCATAATTATTATTAAAAGACTTGGTCAAAACATAAAACATTCATGTTAGTCAATACATGGCTTTAGTAGCATTATGCAAGAAATTTCAACAATTCTTACTATAATCAACCAAGTTTCACTTTCTTCATTTCGACCACTCAACTTCGAGCATCGATATCTAATTCATCTTAGCTTCAATTTGGACATGGTATAGTTCGTTACAAAACAAGAACTTAAACCAATAAATAAATAAATACATAAATATAATTATTTTGTGTCCAAATTTCCAACACATAAAAGAGAAAATAATTAGACGAAAAGTTAGATATAAAAAGTTTAAGTTCCCTTTCATCGGAAGAACTTAAATATGAGCTAAAATTAGAAACTTTAAAATTGACGGCCTAATTACCAAAGTGACTCTTTACATAAACGTGTGAATTACCTAAATTAAAGATTTACATATTTTTATAAAGAATAAAATAAATATGAGTTCGCTAGTCTTTTTTTTTTTTTTTTTTTTTTTGAACGGCTGGTTAATGGTTAGTGGTTAGTGGTTAGTAGTTAGTATCTCTAAGTTAATAATATTCGTTAATGCCAAGATTTGAACCTTGGACCTCCAAGAGAGGCAAAGCCTCCCACCTCCCCCTTAACCACTAGGCCAAAAGATCATTGGTATGAGTTCGCTAGTTACCTCGTTAGCTCCGTACCATTTAGAATTATCATCGACTTTCGTGCCATGGGTTTCACAAATGATTGCCAACAAGTACAAAACAAAACATTATAATTACTACTCACCAAAATAACATAAGTTTAAATCATTATAAGTGTGAGGTTAAATAGTGTTTACTAACAATATTACGAGAAAAAAAGATTAGTTTTAGTAAACCCGTGTATTACACAGGTTGAATAAATAAAATTAATAAATATAATAAAAATTTAATAGTTATAAAACGATATTGTAAGATAAAATATGATAAGTAAATGACCATAAATAATAAAATAATAATATCAACTTTTTAATCTTTTATTTTTAAACTTTTTTTATTTTTTTTCTAATTTTAATTAATTTTTGTTTATAAAACTTTTACTTTAAAACATCTAATATTTTAAAAAAAGTTTGTTGTTTTAGAAAATTTTCATTTTATAAATATTAATTTCTTTAGAAACAATATTAATAAGAAGATTTATTTCTTAATTTATTATTAGTAATTAATATGATATTAATAGGAGAGAGAAGCGGGAAAATTTTGATGAGATGAAATGTGGTGGTGACCTGTGTCCATAATAGTTACTTTTTTATTAGAGTATAAAGATAAAGATAAAAATAAAGATATAAAGATTAGAAACTAAAATTGACGGCCTAATTACCAAAGTGACTCTTTACATAAATGTGTGAATTACCTAATTAAAGATTTACATGTTTTATAAAAAAATAAAATAAACTAAAATTGACGGCCTAATTACCATTTAGAATTATCATCAACTTTCGTGCCATGGGTTTCGCAAATGATAGCCAACAAGTACAAAACAAAACATTATAAATGCTGCTCACAAAAATAACGTGAGTTTAAATCATTATAAGTATATAGTTAAAGAGTGTGTAAGAGTATAAAATTATTGTTATTAAAAGATATAAATTTAGAAATGATTTATCAGGAGTAACATACTTAATTTAATTGAATTAAATAAAGCAATCAACTTTAGTTGATTACTAAATATTAATTTGAGCATCTTTTGTACTTTTATAGATAAGAAGTGGACATGGATAAGATACAAAAGTAGTGGATATGTGACAATACGCTATACGTGGGAAAAGGTAGACATTTTTAGGAATTTAGAGGATGATTAGGATCATTGATAGCTACAAATCACGATATATCAATCATGTTATTATCATCTGTAACAAATAATAAAAGGTTATTGAATTTTAATAATTACACGTTTTATTTATTGGCCGTGATTGATAACAACTCAGAAAATGTTTACAGACACTCCCAACTTTGAATTTATTTTTCTCTAACGAGCTCTTACTAACTGAGAGTTAACATCTGTTAGTTTTTTTGATGGAATAGGGCCAACATTAAGTGATTTTTTAACCATGCCGCCACCCAGACTCCATCAAATCTATTTTTCGGTGTCTAACCTCCAACGTCACCTGAAATCTACTTCGAATGAGTTAAGTGGTTCAGATCATAAGGTGGAGATTGATGGGTTTTAGGGTGTGAAAGTTTCAGATTGACGTATCAGATGATTGATTTCAACTTTTTTCTTAGTCTTTTGGCCATATAAACAGTCCACGTTATCAAAAAGCTAATGGTGTTAACTCTCAGTTAGTAATGGATCATTGAAAGAAACAAAGCTTAAAGTTGGTAGTCTGTGTAAACATTTCTTGAATTGATATTAATTCTGACCAACAAATGAAAATTAAGATTATTAAAATCCAATAACCGTATAATAAAAGAAAGTTTTTTTTTGAAATACGTATCATCATTTTAGCATAGCAAATGATATGTATAATCATTCTAATCATTCTAGCATATCAAAAAATTTATTTCCCGCCCCTCTCTTATAATAAATACGAAAGTTATATCAACAATAAATTTGACTTTCCATTGTTACTAAAATATGTTAAAACAAACATATCTATATTTATGTTTTTTGTTTCTTTTATATTAAATAATAATTATTTAAATAAGTAAATTAAACTATCAAACATCTAAAATATAAATATTTTTATTTTAATAACTTATTAATACATACTAAATTATATGATTTCAGACATATTTTATTTTTAAATATAACGTAATAATTTCTAATTTAATTATTTGTTATAATTTTTAGATATTTATTATATTTTTGTTTCACCAATAACTAATAACATCTAGAAAATAAATTATTAATAAAACTAATTGTTTTGACATGTTTTATTTTTTCCACCCATGTATTGCATAGACTATAACCTAGTATATAATTAAATTAAGAGTATATCCTTCTGGATGTCAAAAGATAGTGTGAAAATTTAAACACTTAAATAATGCTAACTACATAATGCATGTTGCAAGTTGCTATACCATAATAACCTATTCAAAACATAGTCATATATAATCATTTCTTGATACCTTGATTAGTTAGTTAATCTGATAAAAGTTCGTTTATGAAGATAAAGGGATTCTAAAAATTCCAACTGCTGAATACATAGTTAATAGTTGATGGACTGTGCATTTTTAAAAGACTATTTCCGTCTTCCGAAACACAACCTACTTCAGAAATATAAGACATCTTCTAATAGATTACACTTCTGAAGAATGCTTCCAATTTCTTGTGTTATTTTCAATGAGTAGTTAAACAATATTAACTTTGCAACTATAGAGAATTCTGTGCTCATTTGTCAATTAGTTTTGTTTGTGTTTTTATTTGCTGTATGTTAACCAATAACAATACACAATCGTGGCATGAGTAGATTAGTGGCTAAGATCAAGCCATTGATCCAAAACCTTAGAATAAACGATGTAAATAGTTTTTTTTTACCTAGTTGTGCACGTATAACTCGTTGTAGTTCTTAGTATAAAACTTTTTAATGTCATAGTTGATACATTACAATTGCTGTTTTGTACTGTATAGTAGATTGTAATATTTGTATAAAATACACAAAGAACTTGAAGTAATTCCGTGTAACTGTTATGTTGTTTTTATTAGAGTTATTTGCAACTAGATTATGAATGTAACTCACATATTATACATCAAGTATGAGGTCGTGATTCAATCACCACATATAGTTTGTTTGTCATGATATCATAAAGCTTTAAAATTTTGAAAAGTTCTTCCTTACATCAAAACAATTTTCCCAACTCACAATTCAAATCATTTTTACTATTGGTACCATCCATTGTCATCAACAGTCACATTGAATTCCTCTAAATTGGTGTAAGTAAAAGGAACTTGATGGTGAATTGGTGATGTTTCATCTCTTTCAACTTGAGTTTCATCTTCAACTTCATGTTCTTCTAACATAACATATCATCAACATGAAGTTTTGTTACAGCTTCATACACATTATTATTCATTATTCTTCACAACATCAAATTGAGACATTGTGTGGTAATCCTCATTTTGAAACATTTGTGATACCGCATGCATTAACTTGGTTCATTCCTTAAGACAAAAATAACAATTGAAATTAAATTGGTCCACAAATTTGAAAAAAAAAAAAAAGAAGACAAAAAAATTGGCCTGTATGTAAAGAATTTGGTCCACAAAATTGGAAACATATGTAAAACAGTGAATAAAATTGGTTCACAAATTGAAGACATATAATTCAAAATTGGTCCAACATTGAAAACATATACTCAAAAGTGTTCCACTATTATATTGTTTTTTTATATTTCCAATTTTCCATTCAAAAAAATTAGTCTACTTTTTACATAATAACTTTTTTGGCATTTAACCAAATTGTTCGCATCACGACACGTACAACATGATTTATGAAAGATTACGATTAACATAAGACAACCAAATAAACTCAAAAACTAAATTTACCTTCTATATGAAGATTGAATTCGATGGATGATTTGGCTTCGGCAATAGCTCAGATCGGAAAAATAGGCTTGGGAGGCAATGGAAAATAAATTTTAGTAAATAAGTATTTTTTTTTATTTTAAAATAAGATATAAATGGGAAAAAATAAAAAAACATCATTTTAGTAAATAATTTTGACGAAAAAAAATATTATTTTTAACATTAATAATGTGGTGGCTACCAAAGCCACCGACAATGAACATGTTATATATCGTAGTTTCTTTACAAAAATGAGTCAAATGACAACAGAATGACGCTAAATTGATTGGTGAGGTTATTTTTATGTGAGTTAAAGGGTGTGGGTTCAAGCCTAATAGTTTTTTTCTTTTAATTCTTCTTTTTTATGTTACTTTATTTCCTTTGTGATCTTCTTTAAATTTGTCTTTTTTTTTCCCGTTAGATGACATCAAAGATTCAATCTTGCACGTCATAACATGTCACTAACCACGTTAATTTCATCGTACGGTTCCGCCCTAACGCGTGTCTCTTTCGTTTAATTAAGTTACTTTTAAAATTATTATGTCGTAACATGCGATTGATAATATTGTTTTAATATGTTTTTTTATGTACTTAAGTGCACTAATGTTCTTGAGAAAACACAAATTTTGTTCGAAAATAAGTCAGGTCAAATATAAAACTCTTTTACTCTACGTTTCAACGTAAATTTAGTTCATAAACGAGTCAAAACGGTTTGTATAATACACGAGATACTAACATAGTTAAAATATAAACGGTAGTTTAGAAAAGTGAATTGGAGTTTACTTTTTTATATCCGACAAAAGTTAAAGTAACAACATCGGTACTTCTTTTTGGTTTGAACCCTATAAACAAGGGTTTACCTAAGGTACCGAGTCGTTTAATTTATAAACAACAACTTCCTATATGTAAACAGTCGTTTGGTCATCGGTGGTGTTAAATGAGATTTTAATGCTTTTTAAAACTTTAGTTGTCTTTTTCATGATTAATAATTCTAACAATAACCAGAAATAAGTGGTGACAGATTTGGGGAATCATATTGTTAGTTTGAGGTTTATTTAAACATAAAGAGACAAATTAACGAATAGAAGATATTAACTTTCTATAATGGATCTTTGGATACATGCATTGTTTCCTTTTTGTCAACTCCCCAATACATCCAACTGTTTTTTATTCTTCATTTCACGAATCAATTAGGCCCCACGTTATAAAATAATTATAATTCTTTATCAACACGTGGTATGAATCATAGATGATGATGTTATTTACTAGCGATTAATTAATTGCGCTCCCCGACAGTCAAATAAAACGTAAAAATAAGAAAGTCGTCAAGATTTTTCTAGAATCTTAATTCTTAAGAACATTATGTAGTGAAAATATAGGTTGATGAAGAAGAAAGCTGGTTTAAAACAAACGATCAACGATTTATATATGTAGATAAAAAATAAACATATGTAAAACAAGCGTATCTTTTTGACTATAATAAAAGAGTAACTAAATAAAACACGTGTTAATACCATATTGATTCTTATCAAATTTTTTCAGCTTCTTTCTCCTATTAATAATCATATTAATTATTTAATTTTTTTTAAGATTAGAATAGTTTTTTAATTAATTATGAAATAGATCTTTTTATTAATGTTATTTTAAAGAAACAATTTTTTGAAAAATAAGAAATTTTTCTAAACATCATACTTTTAATAAATACAAAATATTTTAAATTAGTGTTTATAAAACAAAAAATAATTAAATTTGGGAGTTAGTAAGAAAGTTATTAAAAGTAACATTTTTTATAATATTTGTTTTGAAACAAAATTTACATTCTATTTATAAATTTTTATTTTGTTTGATATATTATTTAGTAAACCCGTGTAACACACGAGTTTACTAAAGCTAGTGTATAGCGAAAGTCACTTTGTTATGAGAATAAGTTTTATCAAATATGAAAGCTAATTTACAAATATCATGATTAATCTTATAACCTACTTTAGTATCAACTATTAGAGTAAATAGAAATATAACATAAATGAAAACTAAAATTAACAAAAAATCAATAATTAAAGAAATATATTATACTTTACACGACTCTTCATATAATAAAATTTATATCTAAATATATATATAAAAATTACGCATCACAATAGTGTACTTAGAGTTAAAAAAAGAGAAAATGTCATAAAATAGTAACAAAGTTTCAAAAGTGTTCTGATTTAGTCATTCATGTATATTTTTCTTAAATTGAACCACTAAATGATCAAATCGAGTCATCATTAAATTTTCTTATGTTAAGAAAGTAACAGTGGAGAAAATATGGGGGTTAGAATTTTTAATTTATAAAATTATATTAAAAAAAAAACATGTTAATTATGAAAAAAATAAAAAAAAAGTATCTAAAATTTACGTCAATGTTTTCTATCAGCATCAAAAGATAGAAAAAATATTTTCTAATTGAAACAAAAAGTATAACATGTTAAAAAACATGTTAAGACTTTTAAATTTATATAAAATATAAAAACTGAGTAACCTAATTGGAATAGTTTTAAAACTTAAGTTATGTAACTGGAACACTTTTGAAAATTGGTTACCATTTTACAAAGTTACCTCTAAAAAAAATTATCCGAAAAGGTGTAATGCTTTGTTGTGCCGGCTCCACATATATAAGGACGATCTTTGATGTACTTATTTATATGTTTTTTCGTAACAAAACTTGCATATTGGTTCTTGTTTTTTTTTTTTTTTTTTTTTTTTTTTTTTTTTTTTTTTTTGTCTAATCCAGTTAAAGATTTGAAGTACAATAGAAATTATTTTAATCTGAAAATAATTTCATACAATTCAAAAGATTTTCCGAGAAAGTCCAAATATATCAAACCTGCAACAAGAACCAATCGAGAGGAATTAAATTTATAAAGGTTGAAAATCATAGAGGTGTGAAATTATCAATTTAAATTGTTGCATAAAGTCCATAATCATTTATACCTAGGGTGATCATCTTACTTTTCAATTTTGCTAAAATTAATTTTTAATCCAAGTGGAGAATTTTGATGTTAGGCCAGATTTTTCTCCTAATTGTTGGGAATGTTGCAATTAATATTTAGAACTTGCTAGACGACATATTTAACTTGGTAATCTAGCAAGATTATATTATGTGCATGTTGGTGAATTTTTGTTAAAATCGATCAAATAATAATTACCTTATATAGTCCAATTTCAAGCAAATTATACATATTTAAGTATGTTCGATAACACTAATGAAAATATTTATAAGATTTATGCAATTGGTGGTGATGAATTAAACGTTTGATAAATAGGAGCTTTATATTCATTTTGTATGCTAAAAAATTATATATAATATACACAAACACAGGTTCTATTATATCTTTTATTGCAACTTGAATCAATGTACTTTTCTTCGTGAATGAAGTTATGAAAAAAACTTCAAGTTCTTTAGTGTGAATGTGACTTTCGAAGGTTGACATATGTTGTCCTTCTACCATTCATAACGACCAAGAATTCATGTGCAAAGAAAATTATGTCTCTTTTTTTATTTTTCTTATTCTTCAAGATTCTAATCGATGTCTTTGGGGCCAAGACATCACATAAATTAACAATGCCACATCGTGCTTTTGTTCCTATAAATATCTTATCTTCATATAATATAAAATGAAATAATACGTATAAAATGTAATAATCTCCTTTTTTTTATTAATAACATATATACATTACTGTGATCCTCTAAGGTAAAATAATTAATTGAAATCTTATGTCGTATCAAATAATTGACAAAATATTATATCGTATCAAATAATTGGAACTCAAATTTAGGGTTTTGATATAAAACCTTATTTAGTACACTTTTCTATAAAGTCATACGTTTTGTATGATATTATGTCGGTAGTATTTGCTAACGCCCGTATGTCCAGTATGATTTGAACGAAACTAAAAGATGTGACCTACAGAAGTTTAATGGCCCAAATGAAATGTTCTCAGTGATGTGTGAATAGTGTGTTGGTGTTTTAGTAGAACTACCCTTTATAGAGGAAGTTAAACTCATCACCTTTTTGCATATCTTTATAAAATTGGATTATTAAAACAGATGTGTTTTCTTTTATATATTAGCAATAGGTTTATTAATTTAAACCCGATAGTTCTTTCAATTTGTACTAAAGTGATGGCACCTGTTTCACTAATAGCTAGCAAGGGAATAGGTTCTCCAATCGGCATGTGTTAACCATTTTCTATTATCCGGATGAAATGTCGAGATTCAAGAAAAGATGGATCGGATCTTCTATTAAGAGGTGGATTACTAGTTTACAAGTTAGGAACACCTACTTTTTTATAACAAAAATGGAATTTTACTTTGTATTTGAGTCTAGGTTATGAAAGTTTTTATTTTGAAGTGCATTGCTAGCTACAATTGGCCATCTTCCTCTCAACGATTGAGGATGTGGGCTGGCTTGGGGTGTACAACGGCTTATTATAATTACCTAAGATTTTTTTAGGATTAATTCAACATGATTGGTTTTTATAACTTATAATTTTGTATGTTTTATTTGTTACAAATTGTTTAATAAAAGTGTTTGTGATACTTATTTTAACAAATCTTTAACTAAGTAAATAGTCAGTCAATTCAATCTTTCTTGGGCATTATTTCAATAGGAGACACTGTCAGGCAAACGGTTAAAAGAAATGCTTGCTTAATCGAAATCATAGCCGCAACAACATATTGCTCAATTGAAATCACGGTCTCCACAAACAGTTGTTTATGGGATTTTAAATCTTAGCATTTAATATTGCTGATCATTTCAACTAATGTGCATAGTAAGTAATGGTGCCTTGGGCTTATTTGAAATACACTATACGATCATAATTCTTAGTAGAAACATGTCTCTTTTAAGTATAGCAATTATTTAAGAATTATAAAATGGGAATCTTTCCTCTTTAATTCTAAAATTCAAGCGGTAAGAGTTTGACTATCTTTTTGTTCTTTTAGAATCCGGAATGTAACTACTCTAAAACAAGTGTCTTGGCTTCTAAAGGGTGGTTAAACCATAAGAGTATATATTGGTTGATTTTAACAATTGTTAACTTTGATGTTCTTGGTATTGCCTTTAAATGTTCAAATAGCTCCTGCTTCATATTATAACCAAACTAACATCGTTTAGATGGAAATTAACACGATTTAGCACTTCTTTGTATATGTTTATACACCAGAACTATTCCTATTGTTTGCAAGAAAATGACCAACTCCATTGTGAAAAATATAGAGAATTCGTATTGCAGAGGGTCTCTCATTTGTGACTGATGGTTGCTTGGAAGAGGTGGCGGGGGAACAACCGCCACAACCCATCGGTAACAATTCTAGTTATTAAAGAATCCATTAACAGTTTTACTCGATTATGAGCGTGGGTTGTAGTTTTTTAAAATATAGTATGTAAGATGGTGACAATCTCTTTGAATCGTACAATCACCACCTAAAATAAACTTTTTTTATAAGGTTTAGGTTCTTGAATATTTCGTTACAACCTTAGAACATTAACAAGTTGGTATACCAAATTAATAATGTTATCCTCTTAAATATACAAATATGTTATCATACTTGCTGTTATGTTTTATAAAGTTAATATTTTATTGACTTCACAAATATAACCATAAAATACTTTATTATAGACTCATGTTTTTTTATATAGTTATAAAAGAAAAATATAACAAACACAATTTTAATATTTATATTTTATTTTCTTTAATTTCTGAGTTACTTTCTAATTTAATTATTTTGCATATTTATGAATTACTAAAATATTTATGGTGTCATCTTGTCCATTAATTTGGTCCGGCCGGTTTGATTGATAGACTAGTAAGGCTTCTAGTTCGACGTCTTGTCCGGCTCTGAAAACAAAAAGGAGCATATATTTCTAGCTATGAAAAACAGTACCCAAATTAGACCAAAAATTTTTGTTTTATAAATAGATAATCATCACCATGTTTAGTTCAGAGAACACAATGTTTCATGAAATAGTGTATTGATTGACTTTGTTGGTTATTATTTGTAGTAACTCAGTTCTTGCTGATGCTTTGTTACTGTCAAATGAACTTAGTTACTTGTGAGGATTGATTGCTAATTATTGTTTTATGTTAGTAGTAATTTAGTTATTGTTAATTATAGTTGTTGCAGACAACATTAACTATTGATTGTAGTTGCTTGATTTCAGTCGTTGTTGATCGCAATTATTGCCTATAAAAATAGTTATTACAGATCGATGTTGCAACTTACTTAAGTTGTTGTTGAGCAAAATTACTGTTGACCACAATTATTGTTAATTAATCAGTATCTATTAATCAGTTAACTCTTACCAATGGATTGCTTATCATGCAACTTTCTAATAATCATTCATGTATAAAGCAACTTTCAAAAGCTTTCAACCACTAAAAGCAAAATTTCACTTGCCATCATGCCATGGTGGTGCTCCTAAACCTTTCGAAGGCGCTTCCCCTCAAGTCCCTCCAAGTGGGAGTTGCCCCCTTGAACCTTGGTTTTGTCTGTGGCGAAAATTATAAGGTCATTTGTATTCAATACGAGGAGAAATGATTTCTCAGACTTGGGAAAAATTTTCCTCATGAGAACACCGGTCCTGCTTTTGCCCCGAATGATTTTTTTTCCCAATTTTGACGAAATTTCACTGATTTTTGAGGGAAATGAGTTGTTTATTCCACTTAACCTTTATGTACTAATAGTTGTACATATGGTTATGTGAGGAAACTAGAAAACGGTTAGTAGGGAAATCAAACCGAGGAGAACTAGACAACAACAGATAGCTTAATCGTCCTGAAAAGCCATGCTTAACTCATATTAAAAGTGGACATACATTTTAAGAGCATTAAACATGTTGACATGGACACAATGAAAACTCTAAACACCATTACAAGATAATTAAAATATGTTTTAAATCCATAGGATTCCAAGCCCTTAACGGGCCCTTATCGGACGTCAAATACTACTTTTCTATATTATCGTATCAGTAGGGGTTTCAAACAGCAGTTAATCACCACACTTGATTTAAAAATATTTTTAGTAAAATTGTTTTTATCTATATGATATTTAAATGATATTTTAATTAAATAACCACTACACATAGAATATTTATTATGATCTTTTAACTAAATCCATTTGAGTACACCTTAGAAATTACTAATTTTCCGATCAATAAAGACTAAAGCCATGGGCGAAGGATAGAAGGGACTCCTCTATTTTTTCGTTAGTAGTGTTAATTTTTGGCTCGGTAGAGTAAATTTTTTGTCCGGTAGTGTATATCTTTTTATATATATCGAGTTCGCTCCCATTAAAAAACTTTAATTTCGCCACTGTCTTACTATAAGATTGTTTAAGCTCCGTCACTAGCTAAAGCGATAGGTTAATGTTAATTGTAGACGAAAGTGGTGAGGAAAATGGGGATGGACGGTGAGCAAGTTGCATCTCATGAGACAAGTCAAATCCGTCGTCTATAGTGCTGCTTTCCGTAAAGCTTCTCGTGATACCAATAACCAATCTATTTATCTAATACACACATATATTATATATACATATTATATTGTATGTTCAATTTGATCACGCCTCTTCACACCCTCTCACTGTTTGATTAAATGCCCCAGTGAGTTTTTCTTCACATATTCATCACTTGTTCTTTCAAAAGAATCCCCTTTCTCTCTCTCTCTCTCTCTCTCTCTCTTCTCATGGAAGAAGGGTGAGACCCCAATTGGTGTTTTGAATCCACAGGAAGAAGATCAATCATGGGTTGTTGTTTCAGTGTTGGATTGAAGATTGAAAGCTCAAGGTTAGATGGTGAGTTTAAAACATCATCAGCTCTTGATTTTAATTGATCAATCTTATGATCTTGAAAAACTTTGTTTATTGATCAATCTTTTGATCTTGAAAATCTATGTTTAATTGATGTTTTGGGGTGAGTTTTTGTATATTTGCATCAAAGATTCTTGCTTTAGCTACTTTTAGTAATTCAATGCTTCAATTGTGAAGATCTTTAACTGTAATCTATGGACTTTTGAGTGTTTTAACAGGTAAGGTTACATCTGCTTCAATACCACCTAGCCCTAGGAGCCCCAGGAGTCAAGCAGAGATCTTACAATCAGGAGATTTGAAACCCTTTAGTTTTAATGTTCTTAAATTGGCCACCAGAAATTTTCGACCCGATAGTGTTCTTGGAGAAGGCGGTTTCGGGTCGGTTTTTAAAGGGTGGATTGATGAACAATCACTTGCAGCTGCCAAGCCTGGTACTGGAACTGTCATTGCTGTAAAAAGATTGAATCAAGAAGGTCTTCAAGGTCACCAAGAATGGTTGGTAAGTGCTAAAGTTTGAATCTTTTTGCTTGATTTATCGAATCACAGTCATTTTCACTCTTAGACTCTTAGTTAAGTTGGGTTATTTTGAAACATTGTTGCAGACTGAAATCAATTATTTAGGGCTGCTAAATCATGCAAATCTTGTGAAGTTGATTGGTTACTGTCTAGAAGATGATCACAGGATGTTAGTATACGAGTTCATGCCTCGTGGCAGCTTGGAAAACCATCTGTTTAGAAGTGAGTTTTTGCCATTGTTGCTGCTACTCCAGTTTCCCACAGTTACAAAATTAAATCTTATTAATACCACTTTGTTTATAACAGGGAGTACTTACTTTCAACCGCTTTCTTGGAATTTAAGAATTAAGGTTGCTCTTGGCGCTGCGAAGGGGCTTGCGTACCTTCACAGCCCAGAAGCAAAAGTGATCTATCGCGATTTCAAGTCTTCGAATATCTTGATTGACTCTGTATGTTTCTCAAATTGATGCCTTTTTATATGATCATGTACCATGTATGTTATATTTACAATTTAATTTTGTTTTTACTTTTAGAACTACAATGCAAAACTTTCTGATTTCGGATTGGCGAAGGATGGTCCAGTGGATGGGAAAAGTTATGTATCTACAAGAGTTATGGGTACTTATGGATATGCAGCCCCTGAGTATATGGCCACAGGTAATAATAGTTATAGAGAAAAGTGATAATTGGGACCATTTGCTTGTAATAATGCTTGAGAGTTTCATATTAGTACCTCAAGGTCCTAAATTGGAATTAAAGGGAAGAAAAAAAAAAGAAATAATAGGGGTCCCAAACAGCTCAACATTGTTGAACAAATTGAATATCTACTTGTGGGACCATTTGCATAAAACTGTTTTAAAGAAAAATGAGACTTCAAATTGTGTTTAGTTTAATGTCATCTTGTTTTATCCAAGATTTTTTATTTATTTATTTATTTTTTTGCAATTATCGTATCGGGGCTTTAGGTTTCAAGATTGATTTCATATATCCCCTCAAAACTTGGTATAGTATCATGTTTACGCGACCAAAAATCATAAAATCAAACATACACATTTTCAACTCTGTGACATTCATACCTTTCTCTTAAAACTTGCATTAGAATATGAGAGTTTGGAGTCTATGGAGAAAAAGAAAGGTATACCAGTCATATTGCCATTGAACTAACCATTTATAAACGAAACGGTGCATCTTGTAACAGGCCACTTAACCGCAAGGAGCGACATATACAGTTTTGGGGTGGTCCTCCTAGAAATCTTGACAGGTAGGCGCTGCATAGACAAGAACCGTCCAACTGGTGAGCATGTACTCGTTGAGTATGCCAAGCCATACTTGACCAGCAAACGACGGATCCTTCAAATCATGGACCCACGGATAGCCGGGCAGTACTCACCAAATGTAGCCATGAGAGCCGCGATGCTTGCAACTAAATGTCTGTTGAACGAACCCAAGCACAGGCCTACTGCTGCTGAGGTGGTCAAAGCATTAGAGCAGCTTCAAGATTTGCAGAAAGCTGATGATGTTTCCAGACGAGAGCCCATTCGGAAACATGGGGATGGTAAGCCTGTTTCTTACCCGCGTCCTTCGAACTTGCGCGATGGTGGTGGTCATGGTAATAGTTGAGAAAGGAGTGATTATGATTGTACAGTTCTGATATTGTAAATTTGTAATCCCAATTGGAGGGGTTTTTGTATTGTTAGAATGAGATTCAGTTTATAATACAAGATTCAGTTCATTATATTTTTAGATTGTTTTTGTTAAATTGTACAATACACATTTACAAAGGTCGGTGAGGGTCCCGCCGGCCTTGCCACGTGGCACCACATGATTGGACCTCAACTTTTTGTATTTTTTTTTTAATTTTTCCCAAACGGGTTTAAATTAAATAATTATATTGGGATCTAAAGTACAACCTGTAGCCTTGGTGTAGTGGCGAACCTTTGCCTATAAAGGTTGAAACCCGGATGAGGTCGCGTGGCTTACCTGTTTTTTCTTCTTTTTTTTTTTTTTTAAATTTTCTTACATTATTTACATTTAAATTACCTTTCCTACTTTTACTTTCTAATATTTATTTCATTTAGATTACTTTTTCTAATTATTATGCTGAACGAGCGTAACGTAGATCACATACGTGTCACAAACGTGCCGTTAAATCGTACTATTCCGCCGCAACACACGTGTCTTATATTTAAATATACTTTTTCAAATCGGGCTTTTTATGTACGTTTTGAATTGGTCTACGTTTCAATGTAAATTTTGTTCGAAAACGAGTCGGGTCAAATAAAATAGACATCATTAATGTAATAATACCACGCCACATACGGCCCCGCCGCAACGCGCGACGGGTAAAGGTACTAGTTGTGATTACAGAGTAATAAAATTCATACAAGTTTCCAACTAATAAATTTATAGAATATGAATTTAACCTTTAACACAAAGCCGTTCTAGCTCAGTTGGTAGAGCGCGTGGCTTTTAACCACGTGGTCGTGGGTTCGAGTCCCACGGATGGCGTTTATATTTTTAAAAAGTTAACTCTAACAGTCACATTCTCCGCCTTTCGTTATTTATTCGAGCTACATTTGACATGAACCAGGATTCTTAGGTGACCATGATTCCGAAGATCCTTTTGACATCAATTCACCAAAATCATTAGTTTCCGTTTGTTGATGAAGCAGTGTCCTCATTGTCAATTTCACTTGCAGTACTCTCATTATCAGTTCTTGTTGAAGCAGTCTTATGAATCATAACTGCTTCTCTTCAGTCAAAGATCCCGAGTCAACAATAGAAACATAAGAGTCAGCCTGTGGGTCAACCCAACCTGACCGACCATATTGCTACAACTACTATATAAAATCAGGTTACAACAGAAATATATGAAACATTTTGTAAATTATCACTAAAAGTTTCTGCAGTAACTTCTTTTCATAACATTAATTATGAAAAATGTAGATAAAATGCATTTAAAATAGGGTAAATAGCGAGTAAGTACGTGCTTCTAGTCTTCCTGTAACTACAATCCGATTTCATGTAATAATCAATTGCCTATTGAGCATCCAAATGCTCCCCAAATCGATTAGGCTACTCTTTCCTCACTTTTGGTAAGATATAATGTAATGTGATGAAATATTTGCTTGTTTTCTAACAAATTTTTGATGCAAATGAAGGATGGGAGAGGTTGCTCTATGTTTGCATTAAAGAATTCTCTGCTCAAGATTAGGAATTAATACTAGTTGTAATATAAGGTTATCGATATCTCTAAGGGGTCAAATGGGTTACATTGAAGAATTTAACTTTGAAGATAGCCCATCAAGTGGATCAAGGTCAAGGGTTTAAGTAAAAAAGAAAGCACGTCAAATGGGTCGGGTCAAACAGACTGGAAGCATTTTGGAGCGTACTGAAACTAATAAAAACATCCTATATGTTTAAATAAAAGATGTTACATTATTCTTGTAACAGTACTGTCTTTTACTCATATGTAGCTAATTATAATCTATAAAACATCAATGAGTAGATAAAATGTGTTTCTAGGCCGGCCCCAAGCTCGTTTTGAACAAGCCTCATGGGCTAATTCCATCTCTGATCATTGTGCATTTAGGGATGAAGTTTCAGTTTCATCTGCTTCCTTGGGAACTTTGCGAACTTAACTAATAAACATATGTATATGATTACATTCTATGACTTATGTCTATCAAATTTAGGAAATAATAGATGAAGATGACAGGATATAAAGCCATCTTTAAGAGGTTATTGACTATTAATCTTTCAACTGAAGGCTAGCAAGTTACATAAACATCAACATGGTTAATGATCAATTTTCAGTTATGTTTATCGTACACAAGTTAGTACTTGAAACTAACAAGTGTTGTAACATAAATTGTTGTATGCTAATCAGAAAATTACAGCAATCCTGTGCTTATAAATAATACTATTTTTTAGAAAGCAACATATGTAACTTACTCATAAAGCATGATTTGAGGATCAATAATAGTTTGCAAGTTTAAAGAGAGCGTGAAACTGTTCCTGCAAACAATCATAAAAGTTTCTAAACACATGATATATTGTAACGACTGTAAATAGTTAGTTGTCAAGCACAAAACTCCAAATCAACACGGTCAAGAAAACTTAACATACTTCAAAGTTACCAACACATTTTTACACTCTTAAATCCCCCTCCTTTGTAAAGTAATGAACTTTCCTATCATTTTAGTCCTCTAGACAATATATTCTACTTTCGCCTTCTTCTAGTTTATCACTGATAATCCGTTCAGTTTTCAAACTTCACACTACAAAAAGATTCGTTCTCTTCGTAAAAGACTAGAAATAGAAAAAATATTTTTCAACAAGAAACGCGCCCTATGGCAAGAATACTCTTTTCTGATTTTAACTGTCAGAAAATATAAACAAATTAACAAACTTATCCAGTAAAAACACCATTTAAATAGCAGAATCCGGAAAACATGAAATGTAAACAAAACTAACTGCAATCATAAGATAAAAAAAAGAAAAAGTTCTTAGATGAGCCTAGGAAAAAATAAAATAAAACAAGATTTGATGGGATACACATGGAAAGAGTCAAAATGGTGATGGGTTTGATTTGGAATGATATTTGATGCAGTCAACTTAGGTGATTATGAGGCACAGAAAAAAGATATGTTGAATGATTGATCACAGATCCCTCAACTGAAGAATGGATCTCTGTTGGCAGCTACCTTATATCTCATTGGTTCACTGGGTGTATCTGTATAATAACTTGCATTGGCCATGTGACCATGGTTGACACATTTGCATGCTACCCTTTATTATTTGACTTTTATATATTATCTTTTTTTAATATTTATAACATTCTTATCTGCTTATAGATAGAATAGGTATGAATTTTAAGTTTAAAATGTGATAGATTATTATTTTTGTGGTTGATGAATTTTAGTATAGAGAGTAGGCATGTGCATACTGAAGCTTGGACATGGGTGTTATTTGTTTTAATCTTGAAATTTGATTGAAGGATGACACAGAATATTTTTGTTTCTATCTTATAAGTTTTCATGAAAATTGTAATTTGTTTAAATAGAAAATATAAACTAAGAGCGTCTGTCCGACCACGAACAATCCTCTTTCTCTCTTTGAGGAATCGACCATTGAGGTCTTTCAACATGGACCTTGGTCTAGAAAACCAGCAACTAAGCATATTCGTCTTCGCATCATCATTCATAAGGCTGATTGTTTCTTATTACAGATGCTGTAAGAAACTTAAATCTTCTTTCACAACCTCTCTTTTGAGGGCGAGCCTTTGAATAATTGGTAATGTTACTGTTTTGTGACTTTGAGAGCATTGGTTCCAGCCATGAGAAATTGTCTCTTGCAGAAAAGGCTTAGGTAAGGCTGCTTATATTAGATCATGCGACGATTTGGTTGAACAAGCATAAAGTAGGAGCTAAGTCAAACATCAGACACACGACTTTTTTTTTTTACTCTCTTGCTCCCAAGCTTTCACAACCGACCACTATTCCAATTCTAGAGACGAAACCTTCTCTCTCCCCCCTTTGCCAAAACACCCTTCCGTCTCTCACGTTTATCCGACGAACCCCTCCCGCTTTTTTCCCAATTTTAATTTCACTAACAAACCAACTCCCCATCACCACCAAACCTACATTGTTGCCACCGGTGGTTATTGTTATTAATTTAATTTTATCAAATATTTATATATTACTCGTGTCCCACTTACATAAATTTTATAATAAGCCTAGTTCTTATCTCAATTTTCTTTATCATATTCCTATCACTAGGTAATTCTTGTCAATTAATTGTATAGGCACACAACAAAAATCCCGATATCATAAAGGGTCCGGAGAGAAACCAGATTGTTTTGCGATCTAATACTATCGTTAAAATTCAAGCATAGAATTTATAATTTTTTTTTGGCAATAAACAATACTAATTTATTAAAACCCATTAAGTTTCATAAAATGTATATTTATAAAAGAGAAAATAAAAGCTGCGGGCTCTCACAACAACCATAGCCACTTCAGCTTACATTACAAAAGGATAAAGCACTTCTCAATAGTCAAAAACTCAACAAAAAGCACTCCCCTATTTTTCTTCTTTCTTTTTCCCTAAAAATAACAATTAATTCTTTTTTCCAACACATAAATTCACCCCACAACTAAATCGGGTCATAACCCGATTCAACTTTCAAACCCGAAAATTCTTTCCGGGGAAAGTCTGCCCAAAATGCCAATTAGCCGGTACAATGTTCTTCGAGGTTGAAGTCCGACCATCACTGGCTCTAACCCTGAACGACAGCGATTGCCCGATCAACACCGCGTTCGACTGCCAGTTTTGACCCCAATTTCGGCTCAGAGCCATCCACTCGGTCCCCGAACCTTTCACCCACGCTTGGGTAATGTCCCCCGCACCCGCAACATTGCTGATCAACACCAAGTTGAAGTAACGGAACCCGTTTATGGTGAACCTTATCCCTCCTTGTTTTCGGCACGGAACCCTAAAAAAATAAGAAAGATATTAACATATGTGTAACTAATAATAAGTTTTTTCTCATATTTTACTTTTAAAATTATTGCACCCGTACTTTTTAGCATTTAAACTCAAAATACTTTGATTTAAAAGTAAATCATTTTATCAGCAGAATGTAAACAGACAGTTATAATAATAATAATGACTAACCGGCGGTACGAAACGGGAACAATGCCAGCGCGATACTGCGCAAGCTTAAGAAACATGGGCATGGCGAGGTCGAAATGTGGGCGGGGCGGGTTGCACCACCCGCCATTGTCACTTGGTTGAGCGAAATTCGGCGGGCAGAAATTGGTGGCAGTGATGAAAATAGAAGGACTACCAGGAAGACACCATTGCGGGTCATCCGTACACTTCAGCTCAAAACAAGCCCCGCAGCTCAGCCCGTTATTAAACAACCCGGTGCTTAGCGCCGCGGTGTTAACACCATACCCCTGGCTGTACAAATTCCCATAACCACAAGCTCCACCTGAAACCACAACCCATTAAAATTAAAACTCTTAATGGTAACTTTTTTTCAATTTCTAGAGGAAATATGATATTATGTTGCTTAGTTTAACATAATTGAATTTGTTAACATTTGAAACGAAAAGTACCCATGGTGCCAGAAGCGTCACTGCCACCGTAGAAGGTGGCGTGGGCGGATTCCCACGGGCCTCCAGTGTAAACCCCGGGAATACGCGCGTTAACCGCGGTCAGTATCGCGGTTAACATGAGAATATAGTGGAAAGGATTGAAGGCCATTGTTGAAGAGGAAACAGAGGTGTGGAGAAGAAAAAGACAGGAGAAAGAGTGAAGAGAATGAAGAAGGTGAAGGGGGTACTTATTGGGGAAAAAGAAGGCCAATTGGGAATCTTTTTGGGATTGGTGGTAATATTTTATTTGGGAAATTTGTGATGATGTGGGAATTACTAAATATGTTCTAGTGAAGTGTTTGGAAATTAAAAAAATATTGGATTGGAATTAATAGCTACTAAATTGATTGGGGTGTATTTGGTAACGAAAATAAACTTGTTTGATTTGTATGTTTTTAAAGTTCAGAATGTAAAGATTAAATAAGACTTTATGGTTTAGTGATATAGTGATGCTGATAATTATTTACTATAAAATCTAGGAGTAAAAATAACGATTAGGATTAGGAGGTTTATTATACTTTATTATTTTAGTAAGAATGATAGATTCTTTTACGTGAGATATTGCATGCATTCTTTAAGGAAAAAACATTATCCTTTATTTTCATAATTTAATTCCCAAGATAAAACGACTTAAATACGTTAAAAATGAAATTCGAATTTGAATGTTACAACTTAAGTATAATAGGTACGAAATTTAAAATTTTAATTCATTCAGATACAAATGAAAAAAAACATCCCTTATTAGCATATAATGGTGTTTTAGTTATCATATTTATGTTAAGTAAAGATGTCATACCACACAATCCATGATGGATTGGACCCGCACATAATTAAAAATGTTATAATCAAGAACTATTTTAAAGTATCGGTATGATAGCATTTTAGATGTGTTGTGGTCCTAAGAGCATACTCTTAGGTAGACTTGAACTTTAGGGTTTGTTGTTAGCTAAATCATTTCATTTTTATAAACTAGTAATATTTTTGGTATTAGGAGTCTCATGGATTATTTTACATATAAACCATCCGACGTACCAGTCATTGGTCAAGCATGAAACTAATGCAGCTGGGAACCTACATGTGTAATACCGAGTTGTTTGGTTGTGGTTCGGGTTCGTTCTTCACTGCCGTATAAGTGTTCGTGTAAACAACAAAGTTTTGCTTTAAAAGAAACTTATAATAATATTTTTATTTAGCAAGTAATTTGGTTTTTCTTTAATAACTTATGCTCATTATTATGTATCTTTAAGCCACATCATTATGATAACTGCCGATTACATAAAATGTCATTTATGTGTATACTAACTTGCAGGTTTAATCCTTAATCTTTGTTAACTACGTTAGACATCCTTTATGTAAGTGATTTATAAAAATTTACGTCTTTTATATTAACTGTTGTTATATTTTCAACTAAATCACATATTTAAACAAATAAAAAATGAAGGAAAACAACATAATAAAATTCATAGAATTGCAATATAAATTGCAAACTCTAAGTTATTTTGAGAAAAATACTAAGTAAATAAACGATATTTAAAATTACGGTTAGTTGTATAAACAACAATGCCCCAGTGAGGCATATTAAACCACTCCTAACTAGTTTAAATTACTACAGGACTAGAAACCAATAAAGTAACTAAAATGATCTTTAGTTAAAAATATATATATATTTGAAGACAGAGCAAATAAATGTTAAAAAAAGTGAGCAAATTATTTGCCATCTTTATCCGGTGGCTACTACTACCCTTATCCTTCCCATGCTTGTCCATTGTGTTATTACTTTCTTAATAAATATATCTTTTGTATCTATTATCGGAAAAATACAACTTCAAATATTATGCCAAGATTGGATCTTACACCATGATAACATTTTCATGTTCCGGTTACATGTTTTGTTCGAAAGTCGGTATCTAGCTAGAGACAATGTCATAGTGGTATTTCTAGATAATTCTATAGTGTAATATTATTTTATTATTGTGGTTTATAGAGTAAGCTACAAATTTTGTTATTGTATTTGTTTGGAATTTATATATTGTTTCTGGACTTCCTGCCTACACTCGGGTTCCTATTTACTTTAGAGATAGGGTTTTTGGATATCGATATGTATATCCATGTGTGCGTATATTTAGATTTAGGTTGTGTATGTTCTTTGTGTGCGCGCGCATATACATCGTTAGGTTTCAATTTAAGGTTTTATCTAACCTACATAAAGGTACTCAATCACTCAAACGCACAAAACTAGACAATGTATGACTAAAACTTGCAAAAAGAGAGATGTATCATATATTGTGGAGAATGATAGTTTTTTTTAATTAATTTATATGTGTGATCTTGGTTATATACGACTATAGTTTGGATTTGATTTCGGTTATGCTTGTCTTCTTATGTTTCATTGTAGTATCACGTTATGATTAATGATTATGTTTAGATGTATTAGACATCGGCGGAGGTTGATCGTTTGGTTGTGGTTTATGGCAGTGTGTGAACATCAAAGAACAATGAGAAGACTTGCTTGCCCAAATTCCTTTTTTTTTTAAGTTTTGATTTGTAAGAATTAGTAGTTAGATTTTTAGACTTTAGGTTAAATTAAGATGAATATGGAAGATATAATTTCAAAAGAACGATTACTTTATATTTATAATCTTAAGCTTAAATTTGATTATTTATTATCAATTAATCAAATTAATTCCACAACTAAACACTACTCTCTTAGCCTTTAGGGGGGACAATAATATTGCCTATATATTAATAATTAATAAAATAATTGAATAAAAATGTTCAAATCAAGTAGCGATCAAACCAATCAATATGATACGATAGTATACCTAAATAAAACAAGTGATATTCAGATTTAAATACGATCAACTATAGCAAATGTGTAGGTTGAATCATTGATGCAATAAAAGGAAATGAACATGAACTTAAAGGAGAAGGAAGAGATTTGTAGATCTTTAGATGTGTTTCTTTATTGTGAAGAAAAAACATCTTGTCTAGCTAGTTTATTATCTCCGAATGTATTGGACAAGCAAATTTTCAAGATGCATGTGAAGTTGGAACGACTCTTTAAATGCAAATTTATGTGTATTGTTTTTTATTTATATTTTTTTGTTTGGTTACTACATATAATGTTTGTTTCTTTATTGAAAAATAATAATACTTCATCATGTAAATACAAAAAAATTTAATGATCATCAAAAGCATTGATAGATAAGAGAAATTACTTGGATGTAATAGAAAATGCAACTTTTTAGGTAAAACTTTGATAATGTTTGCATCAAAACATTAAAATGACATAAAGTGTACGTGGTATCAATCATTTCCAAGTTCCAACTACTACTTTAAAATGATGTATTTTTTGTGTAATATTATTCACTAATTCATTTACATTAAATTGAATATAACATTATCCTCACATTAAATCCCATAAGTCACATATTTATTAAATATTAAATGTGCATATTGAAGTCGAAAATATTTTAACCAACTTATTCAAAATTAATCTTAAATTAATTCTTTTAGAAAAAAAATATAAACATGTGATATTTTAAGAAAGTAAAACACTCATTCGGTCATGAGGGGTGCTCTAATATCTTAATTTCATGTAGCGTTATATTATCTACTTTATTCATTTCATTTCACCTTACTTTAATGAAATGATATCTCACTCGTTTTTTTATATTACACATTTAATTTAAAAAGAAGAATGAAATAATATTAATTAAAATAAAATACACATTCATAAATAAAAGCTAACATAAAAATAAAATAGTAATATAAATTATACATTATTAAATAAAATAAAACTCATATGTATGTGCATAGGGAATAACTATGCATTGGAAGCGGTTTTTGTGTAAATTTTTATTTATGTAAAAAACATAGAAAACAATAAATGTGTGACATGTGTACACATGTTTTTAAGGGGAGAGTATTTGCCTCTATTTTATAAGTTAAGTTCTAAGCACCCCATGTCAACGGTTTATTTTTAGATTAAGGCGCATAATAACATATAATTTTTTATAACAAAAATTATGAAACAACTCCAAAGACAACATATACAACATTGCTTTACCATTAAACAACATGTTGTTTACCTATAAAACAAATCATAATATGTTGTTTTGCCATTAAGTGATTATTTTTACCATCAAACAACACATGTATCAATAAACAACAAACTAGCACATAATAAAAAGCAAACCAACACATCATCTTTTAAGTGGTATAAACAATAAACAAACTAGCACAACAAACCAGCAAACTAACATAACATCTTTTTTGGTATAAACAACAAAGCAACATAGTTTATCAAAGATGATTTGGATTCTCCACTCGTTTACACACGCATAAATTATGTTGATCAAAAAATAAAGGGCACATGTAACAACAAGCAACAAACTAGCTCATGATAAAAAAGCAAACTGTAACATCTCACCTCGATTGGAAAGGTGAATGAAAGCTTTCTTATATGGGTTGGATACCTTCCCTAATCAAATGCATTTTAAAATCACGAGGGGCGGGCGCGTGAGAGCGTATCAGTTGCCAAAGCGAACAAAATCTGGTATGGTGCTTTGGATGTTACAAATGGTATAAGAGTCCAGGTTGGGCTGGTGTGCCAGCGATGACACTGGTATTCCGGTGGGGGAGAATGTAACATCATACATCGTTTGTGAATGGGAACGAAAGGCTTCTTATATGGGGTTAGATATCTTTCCTATCGGATAGGTGTAAACCATGAGGGGTGGACGCTTGAGGGCGTACCGCCTTTCACATCAGACATATCTGGTAAGATGGTTAGGCTTGTTACACAAACCAACAAATCATATCTTAAGTCATACAAACAACAAATAACAATACTAGTACATCAAACCAGCAAATTAACACAACATCTTTTAGTTGGTATAAACAAAAGGAAACATAATATATCATAGGTGATGAGAATTCCTCTCATTTTTACATAGACAATTTGTGTTGATTTAAAAATAACAAAAAGTTGGGAACTAAACCAACAAAACATCAAACTAAGATAACATCTTTTTAGTTATATAAAGCATTATTTATCAAAAAATAATTTAAACTAAACTACCCCATTTTATTATTAGCCTATTTAGGCATAATATTTTTTGAATTTTATCTTTTCTACATGCACAAACGCACGTTTGCATGCATACACATGCACACATAGATATACACATACACACATAAACACAGACATACAAACACATATACACACACAAACACATACACACACACGTACGCACACACCTACGCATACATACACACATACATACACACATGCGCACATACACACATACATACACACATGCACACATACACACACATATGCACACACATGTACTCACGTACGCACACGTACCCACAAACGCACGCACACACGTGCGCACGTACGCCCAAGCACACACACACACACGTACGCACGTACGCACATACCTACACAAGTACGTAGACACACACACATACGCACACAAGTATGCACATACGTGCCCACACACGTGCACACATATGCACACACATACGCACACGTACGCACACATGTACACACACGTACAAACGTACCCACACACATACACACATGTATGTACACACATACTTTCACACATACATACACACATACGTACATACATACGTATATACATACATATATTTATATGTATACATGGAGGGATCCCTTGAAAACCATATCTTATAATTGAAAATTGTATAAACCATGGTTTACGTATATGTAAGTATGTGTTTTCGGGTGTATAACTATGGTTTATGTGTATATAACCATACAAGTTACATATATGTTTCTCGTTTTGTCATAATCTTCGTTCATTGGAGTTAAATTTAAAACATATATGAAGATAAAAGATAATGAGGTTGAAGTTTACTTAAATGCACTTTAAACAATAAAAAATAAATAATTTATAAATTATGTGAACGTGTAGGTGGTTTTTACCAGTTTGTAATTATAAATATGGTTTTAATTTGATCTATATGTATGTATATATATTACTAATTTAGAAGAATTGATTCATCGATACAGACTACACTATACGTACTAGGTGATTACAAGGTGCTTTTATGTTAACACCGAAAATGTCACTACATTCAGCACAAGGGAGGGGCGGCCGCTCAAGGTTCAATATCAGGGGCTCAAAAGTTTATACACACACACACACACACATATATATATATTATTTTTATTTATAAAAATTCCTATAAAATAGATTCATTACACACTTTAAATTATTTCATTACACACTTAAACAACTCATTTTACCCAAATAAGACTTGGATTAAACCAATTAATAATTAGCTTATCATACACAAACAGTTTAAAACCCATTAAAAATACAAAAAAAAGGGTAAAATAATTCTTTTTCGTTTCATGTCTATTTTTCTAAGTCATTCCGGGCCTCTAAATCCTCGACACCAACGTTGTATATTCACATTTTAATGAAAAATTGACATTGCAAATAAATTTTACTCAAGTAGATTAAAAAATGAGCAAGTATCATTTACTATTTGAATAATTACTCTTAAATATTTAGTCATTTTATCTGAACCTGATATGTGTGTGCATGCATATATATCTATGTATATTACTATGTATATATAATAAATTATTTTTTGAGTATATAACTTGAAAATATAAAAAATAAAATGTACTTTTCCGTATCACTACCATTTGCTTCCTTGGAATGCATTTGACTTTATTAGCATTGAAAATCACAAGAACTTGCATTTGAAGCATACTTGATGAGAACAAATTAAGTTAGCTTTCATGTAAATCTATTTATATATCTTGCTTTCAATTTCATTCACCTACTCTTTGATTTGGCTTTGCAATACCTCCAAATTGATTACATCAACATCATGATTCATGACCTCGTAGTCATATCTCCAAACCCTTAGTCAAGCTTTGGTTGATTAACTAACTATCACATCACTATAACTACATAAATTAGTTAAAGTTAAATAATTAGAGCAACATCTCAACGTGTCAAGCAAGTTAATTAAGTCATAACTAAATTTTTATCATGTTTAACGTAATTTTATTAACGAAGGAAAACTGGTCCCTTTTTGAGTGGTAGATTATCTTAAATTGAATATCGAAATAAATGAAATAAGAATGATAGGGACTTAATGTGATAAGCAATGGAACTTTTAATACATTCTTTATTTTTGTATGATGTTATTTTAAAAAGACATACACTCATTTTGTTATAGTCCTATTTCTACACTATTGACCATCGTATATTCAAAACCTTAACGTCCTAAAAAAGGACACAACATTTATACCATAAAATATTATTGGGGTACAAGCCTTAGATCATTGTTTTTATGTAACAAGGCCGCATGTGTTATTCAACATGAGAATTTTATGAAATCTGAAATCGACAATTTTGACCATTTGAGTTTATTATTTCTGTGATTGTCGAAGGTGCCCGAAGAGAGGGTTTTAACTTTTAAAGTTTTAGAAAATGAAAGTTTGGTCCATAGAATTGTAAATTTATTTGATAAACTTTACAAAACCTTTTCCTTATATGTGTTTCTTTCATACTTTAGGGTTTGTGTAATAACATCAAACGGTTCCAGGTTAAAATGATTACATTAAATGACTTAGAATCAATAGATTCTAATAAAACAAGCTTCCTAAAGTCACACATCATTTTTTTGACCTACCTTTTTGTCACTTGTCATTTTTCTATACATTATCATCTTATTTTTCCTTCCAAAAATGTATTATAGTAATTTAAATATTAAAACTAATTATATAATTTCTCTCTCTCATTAAAGATCAATTTTATTAATTGTAATATTTCTCTCTCTCATCTAAATTTTTTAAAATCAATTTATCTTTTTAAAGTTAGATTTTATTAAGAAAATAAAATATCATATTATGTTAAATTAAAATAGAACTAATAATAAAAAATTGTATATAATATGAAAATTTCAAAAACAATAAAACTTTTTGAAACAAAATATTTTAAATCCGTCCTTTTTTTAAAAAAATATAAAAAATGTGAACTTTTCTAAAAATAATTTTATTAAAACAACGAAAATAATTACAAACCAGAGTTTTTAATAAACAAGATTTTTATAAAAAAAATTCTTTTATAAAAGAATCTTAATACGAATGTTTAAAAATAAAACTATTTAGATAAGAGAGTTAAAAAAATAACATAATTGTTTTATTTTCTTGAACTATTACATATATAAAATTCATATCTTATATTAAATTATCGTACTATAAATCTTTGTGTTTATTACTAAGTATAATCTATTTAATAAATGGTTTCTAGCCTATCTATTTATATATCTATCTGTCTGTTTGTCTATCAATCTATCTATAATAAGAAAAAAAATAAGATAATACGTAACGTAATCGTAATCCTCATCATACTAACTTTCTTATTTTTCTCTATTTTTAAAACTAATATTTAATACTAATAATATTACTCATACCATTTTCAAATTAAAAAATGTATAATTTAATAAATTAACAATCTATTTATTTTAAATTAAAAACACACTTTTTAAAAACAAAAAAACAACGTACTTTTAAAAAAAATCATTTTACTTAAAACAAAATATTTACAAACCATAAGTTTTTTATAAAACAAAAGTTTAAGAAAAATATATTATTATTTATTTACTTAAAGTAGCTATTTAATCATATTTTATCTTTAAGCATAGTTTTATAGTTCATAAATTTTTTTTACTAATTATTTAATAATTTATATATTCAACCCCATGTAATACATGGGGTACTAATGTAGTATTATATAAGAAACGCTTGGTATGGTTATTGTTACAAATTTTACGTTACTTGTTAAAAAATTGACATACGCAAAAATACCATTAAAGGACTGAGAATGCCGCATATTGTTAACTAAAGGTTTAAGAAAAGTGTCTTAGCATAAATTACTTAGACTTATATGGTATTTTGTAATGTTGTTGACACGAGTTAGAGTTAATATTATCATAAGAGGAGCAGCGCCAGCCCCGAGAATTCCAATAGACCCTGGGCCTGTGACAAAAACAAAAATAGGTCTTTATAATACGACGTATAAAAATGTATAAACTGAATATATAACTTCTATACTTTTATAATACGACGATAATTGTTATAACAATAAACAAAATAAAAATATTCTAGCAAAATTATCTAAACAAATAAAAAATTCAAAAGTAAAATTAAAGAATCAATTTAATACCTTAGTGTGTTTTTCATTTGAGAATTGATGTTATAAGGTTTGAGACTTAAAAAGTGGATATTGATGACTTTGTGTCTCTGTTGAAAAATGTAATTCAAGTGCCAAAGTCGATCGTCGACCGGTCTTCTCATTTCTTCCATCAAAATCTTGAATGAGATTTTTTTTTATTAATTTGGGTGTTATTATATTAAATTATGTTTAAATTGGTTAAATGATATAGATTAAAGTATATAAAATATTAATGAGCTTTAAGATAAGATTTAATATTTAAGATAATTATAATGTTAGTGGGTTGTTAATGAATTTACTAATAGTTTATAATTATTTTACTATATAATTGAGAAGAGTTTTATCCATCAATGGCTATGTTTTGATTTATGAATCACGGTTAGTAATAATTAAACAACTTAGAATCTGTATGTTACTACCGATATATCTTCTCAATATCTTCTCTAATAAAATAAAAAAAATTTATGTCATATCTCATCTTATCACAAACATTTTGTTACATGTTATTAACATAGAAAATTAACCATTTAATTATAGTATTAAATTCTGATCATATTATTTGTAAATTATAAAACATATTTTTTAATAAATTAAAAATATGTTTCTTTTTTATTTAAAAAAATTTTTAAAATCAAAATTTTATAATATTTAAAGTTTTCTAGTACAAAAGCTTTATTGGCATGTTAAAAAATATATATTTTTTAGATGGAATGTTTAAAAAAATAATTTTTTTATAACAAAAGTTTTTTAAATAGGAATATTTTAGAAAATGTTGATTACTTATACCTAATAACTACTAGTTTAATAATTGCATTCAACTTGTTTATTAAAACGAGCTTTTAAACTAGTAAATACAATATAAAACTACTCATGTTCGAGACAAAATTGCCCTTCTCTTTAATGATATGTAATCGTTTATTTTTATTTTTCCTATTTTAATGTTAAGTTCTTAATTATATAAAATCAATGGATTATGTTAAAAGAAACACTCTAACAATAGAAAAACATTTACTTTTTTCATATAAAATTATACGTAGGTAAGGGGCTGTTTGTTTGCCTCTTAACCATTCAGATAATTGAATTGTTTAGCACTTAATGATTCAAAGTGTTTGTTTTTTGAGCAGATTTCTAAATGTTTAAGCACTTTTGCCTCTAAATGGTTTAGTATTATACTAAGTCTAAATGGTTAAGAGCTTTTATTTAAATTGGTCAGATATTTGCCTTTTAATAGTTAAGTAATATATTAACTCTTAATGATTCAGATATTTTACTGGTTCTTTACTTAATGGTTCAGAACTTTTAATAATTCAGCATTTACCATTCAGAAATTGCCAAACAGCCTCTAACTTTAGAAAGTTGTAATCAGTTTTCTAATTGTTTTATTAAATCCCTTAAAAGTTTTTTTTATCATTAAAGTAAATAGAAAATATATGTTTCATTAAAGCCACTAAAGGTTTAAAAAATAAAATTTTATAAAATATGAAGTTTTCTAATACAAAAAACGTTATTGACATGTTCCAAATTTATTTTTTATAAAATAGAATGTTTAGAAAAATAAATTTAAACGAGGCAAATGAAACATATATAAATTTTATTTACTATTTAGTGATTAATTTTTGTCCAATTTAACTAAAATTTAACAATTTTAGGACTTTATTAGTAAGTTATGGATATTTTTTCTTCACTATTTAATAGTTGAAGATTTCATTTATTAGTAACTAAAAATCATATATGTAACTTAAATTTTAAAAATTTAAGTATTTGTATAAATATTACATCATATTGGAACACGAAAGGGAAGTTGGGTAACTTTTAAGGAATAAGAATTTTATTTAAACTAGTAACCATGCATAAATTAATTTCCACGGCCATTTTAGTAATTGAAATTATGAATTTAATGTACTCTTTTAAGAATATTAATTTAAAACTTAATCTCTAACTAATCTAAAGGATATATTTAATGCTTTTATTATTATTATTATATTCTTTTTTTCAGATTCCACTTAAATTTCTTATCTTTTTTCTCTTTTTACTTTTTGTTTAGAATGAGTCCTAATTTACTACTAAACTACTCTTATAAACCATCATTATCCATAGCTTGTGAAATTTAAATTCCTAATTTTTTAAATAGAACAAAGGCAATTTGTCATTAATCCTTTCTCAAGTGAGATTAGATGATACTCATCCCCGTTACCGAAACAACATACCTGTTTACCCAAACATAGACTTTAAGTTATTTATTTTTTTAATATGAAAGCAAAATGTACTGACCTTTTTGGATTATTAGATATGTATTTTGAATATGAAACTTTACGATATTAAATTATAATAACACTTGAAGATACTTGTATTTTCGATGTGAAATTTTAAAATACTTAAATGTTATAGCTATTTTAAAATTTGGATGTGAAAGATTACGCACCCGATTGTAGGTATTTTTAATGTTAAAGATGTTACCGTAGTTTTATTATAAATTTTTTTTATAGAGATGGTCATATTTAATATTTAAAATGATGTATTTAAACATATAAAAGTAGAATTGTGTAAAATACCTGAGGGATATTGGTTGATCCCCACAGAAATGCTTGTAACCTGGTACTAACGGGTATACCCAATATGTATGCCCGATGGGACAAGATTTCCGAACCAGGCATGAGCCTTGGATTACTAATACTCGACCCATTGTTATCCCTATTTAAAAACAACTAAAATTCCTTAATAGAGATTTATCAGTTAACCACCTCTTTTCAAAAAAGTACGTAGAACTTGAAATTTGATCGATTATAACCTTTAAATGAGAAAAGTCGAAAACAAGTGGAAATTTGGTGATTCTACACTATCCACTGTATTTTAAAATTATTATTATTTTTTAAGTTTCTCAATGAAAGTATAATAATAATAATTTTTTAACTAAAAGTTATTGTGTACTTTAATACAAAGCTCTTCTATATCTTTACTGAAAAACACTTTTGAAATGTCTGTGTGATCATCAGTAAAAAATAATAAGTATTAAATTATGTGAAATTAAACACTATATTTATTTATAAATGAATGAATAAGTATAATCTTCTACACGTTACTTTGTTAAAACAATACGTTTTTTCATTATTTGATTGATATTTAAATATAATAAAGACTGACATTCTATCATAGTTGATATGTTTAGATATATATTACAAATTTTGATATAATGAATTTGAAAATAGACAATATTTTAGATTCCACTGCTTATGGTCAATGAATGTTTGAACACGATGTTGGCTTGTAATACTAGAAATCACCGAACATTGAGATCGAATACTCTTGCTTTTTTTACCTTGTTTATTTTATTTTCTTGAATTGTAAGATAATGTTTATTATTTTTCTATTTGGCAGTTGAAATTCTTTTATTCTGTTATAGTTTTTTAATTTTAGTAATTATAGTTTTAATTTGATGAAATATTAATTTTAAAAATAAAATTAAAAAATTAAAAAAAGTTTAAAGATGAGTGAAAGATGCATTAAGGTTGGTTGAAGGTTTGATAATATGACGTATCTGTAAAGAAAAGAGAGTTAAAAGATTGCATGGGAGCGAAGATGAACTCATTTCACCCTAATAACTAAAATCTATTTTTGAATTTGCGAAATGAAATTCATGTATACGAAATACAAAGAGAGAATCATGTGTGAACACCTTTCTAAGGTTTAAAGGCTTCTTGTCCCCTCACTTTTTGCATGATGATATCTTAGTCCGAAATTCACTTTGAGCATACGAGGCTCGTATATACAAAACTTTATTTAAACCCCTTTAAACTTTTGTCTTATTTGATAGATACACGAGCCTTGATGTATCCTAGTTACTTTTGAACTACGACAATTACTTTCAATTTTGACTAACAAATAGTTTTAAACAACACACTTTTTGTCAATGTGACCTTTCATGCCTTTTTTTAAACAAAACTCAAGCATCATATCTTACCTTTCGAGCAATACATGGTATAGTGTTTTGTAGATAACTTTTAAAAATTTAGACAACTTGAACATAAAACATTTATCATTTTAAAAGTTATTTAAAGTCATCGTCAATAATTCATTTGCATGTAACTTACGAATTTAAAAGCAAAACAAGTATAGGGTGTTTCAAGTAATTAAACAACCTTTGATATATGCCCCGAACGAGTTGATAGTGGATGACTAATGGATCGAGTTAGTGTAAGGAAATTGAAATCAACGAATTGAATAATCGGAGAGTCATGAATAACACTTTCAGATTAAAATTATTCGGTGGTTAATTCGAATATCTTAATCAGATGCAACTGAGATGTTAAGCAAGATAAATGTGTGTTTTGTGAACCAGAATAATAAAATCAAAAAGAATGACCACTCCTTGGACTCCGCTCTCAGGGGCTTGCCCTCGGACCTCACTAAAGGGGTGTTACCCACTTGGAACTCCTATTGCTTAGGGACTTCACAACTAAGGAGTATCTAATATCGAAGATCATAATAAACTCAAATAAACGTGCACTCTGCACCTCTTGATTTGTTTGATGGATATAATGATCACATTAATAAAACTAGTCAATTATATTACATTAAAATATCTAACAGTTACTTCTTTTTATATATGTATCTACACCTAACAAAACTAATGCATTAGTAAAAGTAGGACTTTGAACTCACATATTAGACCATACTATCGTGTGGCAAGAGTAGCTAATAGCTTTGAGAGTAAAAGATGAAGTAAGAACTCAAAGCCCTTGTTCAGTGTCATCTTTATAAACAACGAAAGTTTTTAAATTTTTTTGTGAATAGGTGTAAACATCTCTATACTAATCTATCAATACTAATAGAAAAAAAGTTTTTTGATTACATATGACACAATTATAAATATTCTAAAGCTTATTTTCCCGCTTCTTTCTCCTAATTAATAATTGCACTAACTACTAATAATTTTATTTAATTTATATAAGATTAAAAACAATTTTTTATAAATTAAAAAAAAGAGATCATTTTATAAATGTAATTTCTAAATAAAATTTTCTTATAAAATAAGAAATTTTACTAAAATATTAAAATTTTTTGAAGTATATGAAATATTATAAAACTTGTGTCTTTAAAAAATAATTGTTTTATGAAACAAAAATGATTAAAATTCAAACTTTTTATAAGAAAAAGTTTAAAAATAGCATTTTTAAAAACATTTTGTTTTGAAACAAAAAACTTTCAAAAAATTAAAATAAAAGTTAAAAAAATAATATCGTTGTTTTATTATTTAAAATCATTACTCGTGCGTAATTTTAATATATCATATCTCAAGATATTGTTTTATAATTCATAAAATTTTATTACTAACTATTTAATATTTATTCATGCAATCTGTGTATAATAGAAATTTCGGATATCCGAAATTCGGATATCCAATTTCGGATACGGATACGGATAGTGATTCGGATATCCAAAATTCATTTCTTACTTTTTTTATTTTTTTAGCTTTTTTACAATAATTAGACATATGCTATTATAAAAATAATATAAAAAAGCAACTTATATCATAAAAGCCACAATATACACTTAAAAATCTCAATCTAAAATAAAAATATGTTTAAAATTCTTAAAAATAAAAAAAATATTTTTTAGTTTTTGGATAATTGGATATCCGAATATCCGAAACTTTTGAAAATCACTATCCAAATCCGAATTTTTGAATATCCAAAAATTCGAATATTTCGAATTCGGATTTTTGGATTTTCAGATCGGATTCTCGGATTCGGATATTTTTGAACACCTCTACTCTCAAAGACACACACATCATACATACATACAAAATAAGGAGGGAAACAAGGCAGGAGATATTCAATACATTACCAATTTAAAGTTAAGAAATGTAAGAATCGTATAAATATTTCTATTCTAATAAAAAAATTAACTAAGGAGATATGTGGCAGCATCATATTTCCTCTCAAGAAATTTTGTTCGCTTTTCTCTGCTATTAAATTATTATAATGGTTTCATAATAGTAGGCTTTTGGTGGTGGGTTTCCACTAATATGATGGGCGTGCCAGGTCACCAACGCTGTATGTGTTTGCGAGCGTGGGTGTCATTTCGTCAATGAGTTTACCTGGGTAACTAGACTTAAAAAAGTACTTGTTGGCTGTTCAAAAAAATAGTAATAATACTAATTAATTCTTTTTTAGATTAAAAATATTTTTTTAATAAATTAAAAAAATGTAATTTTATTAATGTTATTTCTAAAGAAATAATTTTTATAAAAGAAGACATGTTTCCAAAACATCAAAACTTTTTCAAAAATAAGAAATATTTTAAAATTGATGTTTTCAAAAAGTAAAATATTTATAAACAAAAAATAATTAAATTGGGAGTTATAGTAAGAAAATTTTTAAAAATGGTATTTTTTAAAATGGTTTATTTTGAAACAAAATGTTTAATTTTTTCTTTTGTAAAACAACAAAAAAAGTTTAAAAACAAAAGTTTAAAAAGATGATATTATTGTTTTATTACTTATAGTACTTACTTATACGTAATTTTATTAATATATTATCTTGAAATATCATTTTATAATTAATAAATTTTGATTACTTTTGATATTTTATTAACTAAATCCATGTAATACACAAGTTTATTAAATCTAATCATCTATATCTATGTATATAATAAAATACTAACATTTTGAACACATGATATCATATTAGACAACTTAATCGTCACATTTACAAAACATGTGAGCACTTTTTATTTGTTTTCCCGCCCATACTTTATTTTTTCATTTTAAAAAATTACATAAATAGACATTTGACTAATTTGAATTACTAATCTAACCATTGACCACTAGATTTATGAAATTAAACATTGATCCCTAACATTTCTTCATGTACTTCTAAATTTTAGTTATTATCTTTTTTAATTTAATAAATTTGTAATCTATATTTTCATTTTCATTGATTTCCTTTTTTATAATTTTATATCTTTTAAAATACTATAAGTTAAAGTAAAGTTAATAAATATTTATTTAGTAGTGTTTCAATAATATTTAATATTTTGATTTAAAAGACGATGAACATTAAATATTTTTTTTTACTTTGATTAGTAAATCTTAGTTATTAATTTTTTAGATACAATTTAAATTTATAAACATTTATTTTTACTAATTTATTACAATCTTTTTACCAATATATTTTAAAGGCTGAGTTTCTTTTAGATAAAAATGCTTTGTTTTATCTAAACCCGTGTACTAATAACAAGAAGAACCGTCACGACGCATTTTTTTGGATTCTAGTTAGTTGTTATCTGTTTAATTTTTTTAAAGTAATTGTTATTGAAAGTTTGTTTTTAGTTATACATGTTAGTTTTTCATAGTTCTTTTTATTTCTCTAAATATTGTATAAATTGCAATGGAGGATACTGGGATAGTGAAGAAGATTAATAATCAATTTCTTATGTTTGAGATGATGATCTTGGTGATCACGCAGATGAAGATGAACATGGGATGATCCTTCATTTGAGAGTCATAGTTGCATAATGGTTGGCTATGGTCATCAAATGTTGATAACGATAATGATGATGATGATGGTGATGGTTTCATTTCCTCATGGTGATGGTGATGGTGAAGATAATGGGATTAATGGTGACAGGCTATTGACATTTGGACACATTAAACAAATAAAAATACTCACAGTTTTTGATCTTTAGTATGTAATCAAATTGCTTCTATTGATAAATGAAAAAATTATAACTTTCTATCGTAACTTAAAATTATGTAATCAAGCATATTAATATCTAATATACATTAAAACTCAAAATTACGTTATATATATTTAACTAATAACACAACATATAAAATAAAGTAAATAAAACGAAGCAGATGTATTCGTTCTAGCATTTATATAAAAACGCAACCTATAAATAAAATTCCACACAATTTTAATATAATCATGAGAAAATTGCATAAATAGTCCTTGTGATTTAACCAGATTGTATGTTTGGTCCCCAAACTTTAAAAATTATAAAATTAGTTCAAACTTTTGAGTACCCATTGCACATTTGGTCCATGACATTAAATTCATTCAAATTTTATACATATTATAAGGTTTTGACTAACTTTTAAATTTAACTTTACGGACCATAAGTGAAATGCCCACATAAAAGTTTATACTAATTTTGTAATTTTAAAAATTTAGGGATCAAACTTGCAATAATTACACAAAAGTTTAAACTAACATTGCAATCCCAACTTTCTTTTGTTTGTCGTGATTAATCTCAATTTGAAAACAGACAATCCTAACTTTAAGCTTATTTTCCTTCAGCAATCACTTACTAACTGAGAGTTAACACCGTTAGTTTTGATGACGTGGACTGTATATATGGCCAAAATAATAAGTAAAAAGTTGAAATCAACCATTTGGTCCGTTAATCTAAAATTTCTGCATCATAAAAGCCGTCAATCTTCACATCCTGATCTGAACCACTTGACTTGTTAGAGGTAGATTTCAAGCGACAATTGAGACTATACACTGAAAAATAAACTTGATGGAGGCTGGGTGGTGGTAGAGTTAAAAACTGACTCAAAATTGGCCCCATTTTATTAAAAGAACTAACACTAGTTAACTCTTAGTTAGTAAGTGACCGTTAGATGAAAATAAGCTTAAAGTTGAGAGTGTCTATAAACATTTCGTGAGTTGGGATTATTTCTTGGCAATGAATGAAACTTAAGATTATTAAAACTCAATAACCCTTATTAAAAAGAAATACATGTCATTAAATTACTTTGTCATGTTACTTTGTACACTTACACACATACATACATATATTACATATATAGATACATATATTACAAGGGGAAAAATCAAATAAAAACTATTGAATATGGCGAGAACCGTAAGAACTCGTGAGAAATCAATCAAAACTGATCATTTATCAAGAATATTAGCAATATTAACATAATACAATATATGAATTAATATGTGTAAATTTATATGCATTCGTAATATAAAGACTTACATATCTATAAGTTAATTATTTACACATGTGTAAATTTTTATCATTATATTAGCTTACAAAACTTGTTAAGAGTAATTTAGACGGTAGAGAGTAAAGGATAATTAATTTGAAAGATAAGTTTTGAACAAGAATTCCAAGATTTTCTAAAATAACTACCCTACAACTTGTACAAACACTTAACCACTCACGGAGGCCATAATCAAATAAATAATTAATTAAATATCTTACATTCTTACTCTTATATACTTCTTTATAATAAACAATAATTTTTATTGTTTTTTATAAGTTCTTGTAGTTTTCGTAATATCTATTCATTATATATACGTGTATGTGTTCTTTTAACATTATCAACCGGAGTTGTATAAACCAAAGTAATACATAACAATAAGTACCAAGCCACCTAACCTAACTCCCATCGATTATGGTATTAAATGTTGACAAAAGGACGTGATTTTATTTATTGGTATGGTGCCTCACTCATGACCTTTTATTTATTGACATTTTGCATATTAAATTGCCAATTTATAGTGTTGCCTCCATCGTCAACTAGTGATGTTAAAAGCCGATATCCGAAATCCGATTCGTATTCAAATCCGAATAAACCGATCTAAATATTTTTTTGGATATTATGATCAGATCTTATCTGAATCCAAATTTCTTATTCAGATTTCGTGAACTATTATTCAAACACGGGTGACGAACCCAAGGAATTTTTTATGGGATTCGGAAATTTTTTGGATCCATTATGTATCACTACTTATATATTCCGGTCTAATTAGAGTCAAATCTCACAATAAAAAAGATAAACCAAATTAAATTTAAAATACATAAATAGAACTTGTTTAGGAACGTGTGCCCTCAAGACCAGTTGGCATGGACGGAGCTTTTAAGGGCCCTGAGGGCACCCTGACCCCTTTGTCTTTCACTCAGATTGAAAATTTATATGTATTTCATCCGAAAATTTATACGTATTGAGTCCCCGACCACCCTAATATGCGATGGGAGAAAATTTCATACGTCTTGTGACTTTCGCTACCTTTCCTATATATTTGTTTTAACTCCGCAACTGCCAGCCAATAGATGATGACACTTCAACAAGCAAGCGGCGAAAGACCAATAGGCGGCATTGGTACTTACAAAGGTGTAATCTATTTACGCGGGTTAAGTTATTAATATTTGTCAAAGGCATAGTACTTGCAGAGGTGTAATCTAGTTACGGGGAAGTATTGCCTCAGATTTTCATAAGTTCTCTAGGTTGCAAAAGTACGCTAATTACGGGGATAACTCATAATGTTCATATTCTATGGACTATGGATCAGTCGCGGATATTCTCTATACTTGCAGATGTCATAATTCCAACAGTGGTTCACAGCAAGCCACGCCACCACTGTAAGTTAGAGTTTCAGTGGTAAAACTAGTGGTCCACGACGAACGATAAAAAATATTTTTTAAAAATATAGCAAGACTATAATCAAATTAAAGATATTAAATCGATCTATTTAACGGTGTAATTTGTTTTAAAAATTACATATAAAAAAGTTAATAAGATTAAAAAAATGGGTGAAGTTTTTTTAAAAAATAAAGGGAAATTTTGAAAATGATGGAAAATCGCTATATTAGTGGTGTAACGCGTTGTAAAAGTTAGTTACACTACATAGTTGTGGTGTAAGTATTTGTTATATTAGGGTTAACAGGTTATCGCAATAAATAAGGGTTAACAGAGGAACCTTACCATATATATACAATATATATATGTATGTATATATATGAGTACGAATATCATCCCAAATCATTATCATATTAGTAATAAGGACATTTAGAACTCACCTTTACCCATGAACGTGTAATAGATCAAATGACCTCCAATTAAGGTTTAACATTTATACTCATACATATACCTGCTTATTCATGTAACTTACCATAAACCCTAATTAAATATGCATAAATTAAGGTGTAACTCATACGTTAAAAACATAGATATATTGTGTGTGTGTATTTACATATCTACATATCTATATATACATGTATGCGGTATGGTTTCTTTGAGAACCCATTATTACTGTGATAACTCATTAACTCTCATCTAATGGTTAGTTACTCTCTGGATGCAACAAGATCATGCCACATGTCTCACTTCATTTTGAATTTATATGGACATTTACTTACATTCTAAAAAGGCCAGATTCAACAGTGTGGTGACAAGTGCCACCATTTACTTGATAATTTTTCTAATTAAAACAAAGTTATCCTTTTATAGAAAAACCTTAATTACATTTTTAAATATTATTATTATTTTTTAAAATATACTATTAAACTCGTTGTAGTTTTCTCTTTAATTCCATTATAGTCTTTGGAAAAAAATTTCAAAGTTCATATCTTATACTGATGTTAATACGAGTTATGTTATTATAGCATGGGCTTATGTTGATGTAATTTGTATGTTTACAATAGTGTAAGCCTCCTAATCTGGACCTGCATAATTTGCCCAAGTTTCATTAGTGGTTACACTAATGTAACATCTGGGTGCAGTAATACAACTTAGAAAAATATGCAGGCCCGGACAAGAGGAGTACATTGGTGTAAACATAGTGATTACATCACTGTAAGGCCACACTTTAACAAGGTATATACTACTAATTCTAGTGTAAGAACTGAACTACGGAAATTTTTTCGAGACTATAATGGAATTAAAGGATAAAACTATAACGAGTTTAATGATGCAATTTAATTAAAACACAACATATTATCAAAATGTTATAAAGGTTTAAAAAAAGAGGGAAATTTTTATTTAAAAAAGAATGAAATAACTAATTATATGGTGTGACACTTATCGCCACAATATAGAATCCAAATAAGGGGTGTTAAATTGACTGTATACCTCTAAGCAATTTTCACCACTCATTTTCTCTAGTATGAATATGAATCACTAATTCCAATATCGCCAGTTTTGCTAATATTTCAAAAGTATACATCTATTTGATCAGTAGAAAACAAGCACTCTTAGTTAACGAATTCATTACTACCTAAATCACATCATATTCCTTACCAGTGCATTATAAAACCCATTGTGATATGTACCCACTTCTATTTGGGATTATCCAGATTTGGATCTCACTATATGGTCTATGATGTTCAGCTTTCAAATTGTAAATATTTTAGACATTTTTGTGACACTTGGATGAATGGAATATCGAGTCTTATTAGTTTCATCCAAAATCTTTATCCTGTGATCCCCATAGGAATCTACATGAGTTTGGATCTTGTTTTAACACTATGAGTATTTTCTTCTAGATTCATGACTTAACCTAGTATTATTTCTTTATTGACCTGATCCTATTATAGTGTTTCTATTTGAGCTCCATGAAACTGCTTCATGAAATCTGGAGGTAACCACCTAATAAACCTTTCCCCAATAGGTTCATGCGTTTTTCTAAGGCTTAAGGCATCAACTACAAGTCTACAACTTTAGCCTTTACCGGGTGATAGTAAATCTTACTATCGTAGTCTTTAATCAATTCTAGCCATGGTCATTGTGTTATGTTGAGATCTTTATGTTTGAAGAAGTAGTTAGGCTTTTATGATCTGTATAGATCGCACACTTGACTCCTTAAAGATAGTGTCACTGTATCTTTAATGCAAATACAACTGTCATGAGCTCCAAATCATAGGTAGTGTTGTTGACTTCATAGATCTTTAGTTGTCGATAAATAAAAGTTATCACCTTTCCATGTTGCATTAACAGGCACCCTAAGGAGTTGCATGTGCGGTAGGAGGTGCGAGTGGATGTTAAATGTTAACATGTCGTAAACCTCCAAGCAAGACAAGGCAAGTTCTTGGTGTAATATGTCATGATCCATGTGTAGCAGGGGAGTTAGCTAATCAGGCCCATCTATATGAATATCGTCTATATATACCACTACAGTCAAGATTGTCACGTACCCTTGCCCCTCCCCATTGTAAGCTGAATAAGTTAACATATGAATAAATTTTATAGATTATTAAAAATTTTAATATACAAGAAATGATTACATATTTTGTAAAGATTTTTTGCTTTACAAGAAATTGTAAATATTTTTAATTCATTAAAAGCAACTATTACCCGTAAATCATCATACACTGTCGATGATATAATGATGATATAACATACCGTTGATAACATATTGATGAAATAACCGTCGATGATATGTTGATGAACACTTGTTACCAATTTGTAGTGAAGTAGTCATTGATAATCTTTCGTTGAAATAGGTTTCTCATGGAATGTTACAACAAAAGTATTTTATAACATTTAACCTCTTCATTCTTATGTCAGATTGGGCCTGCCGATTATTATCTTTATGAAATCTTGATTGTCATATAACTTCTACCACAATTTCCTTCTTAGTATCTCATCATCTTCAACTCTATAATAATTCTTTATAAATTATACATTTAAAAAGTTTAAAAAATAAGTCATCATAATTTATATAAAAAGTAGTTTTTATAAATTTATGTTCAATACCAACACGACAACAAAATATTTGTTGCAAAAGTTAAAACCCTATCCAAAGTTGTGATAATTTATTACATATTCTCATTTCATTGTTCTTATATCATATATAAAATTAGAGGAGAGGTGCTACATCCCTATCCTATCGATAAGCATATAGGTGGACCCAAGATTATGTATTCATGTAAACACATATATTATATAATAAAATATTAATGATCATTTTTCATATTTGGAATCACCATTCCGTTTTTTTTTTTTTTTTCAGGAGACACAAACACATACAGAAGCCAACATGAATAAATCACGTTAGAAACATTTTAGTAACATGATTCTCTTTGTATTTTTTCTTACGGAATAAGCTTATTAAACAAGTGAAGATTAAATCAAATCATTATATTGTTGTACTAATAATTTTATTATATATACAGCATAACGTTCTTATATATATGTTTGTGATAAAAAACTAACAAATAACTTAAACATAGTAGATTTAAATGCATAAATTGTAACTTACACAATGTAAACACGTGTGTGTATGTTACACATTACACATATTAATTTTAAACACATGTGAATTGGCGCATATATATAAAAGGTTATGATGTTGTATATATAATAATGTTATTCTTACAACAAAAATAATAATTTGTACTGATCTTGAATGCTTTTCGTAAGCTTACGTAAAGTTTTCGCAATTTCTATTGGTTTGTAATTAATTTCTATCTATTGTTATATAAATAGAGAGTTATTGAACGTATATATAAAGAGGATATTTGATGACCCAACCAAAAGGTTACGAATCTTCTATAAGACAAAACTATGTGATCGAAGATGTTTAACATTACACAAATTTAACAAAAAATATTTAATGTTTGACTTAGCTTTTATTGTACGCAAGATACTAGAAGGGGTGACGGGTCGGATCCCTTTACGTTCTAGTATGCTCAGGCTTGCCCTACACTTTTGTAGGAGACAGTTTCTTACAAACTAAACTCATTACCTGAAAGTTACAAAACAACAACATTACGAAATATTGCTACATGATCCTCAATATTTGAGCAAAGAAAACAATTCTTTAATAACTTTGCTATCAAACGATCCTATGTGGAAGTTACATACTTGGCTAGATGTAGCCTCTTATGCTTCATGTATATGTTACATTTGTAAACTTAAAAAACACAATACGTCTTTATATCAATTAAAACCGTGAAAGAATTTAACGATTTAGTTTTCTCACTTTTTATTAGAATTTCTTAAAAGATTATATATTTTTTTAAAACGGTTAACCCATATGATCTCTAATCATGCTTTTAAAGTTCTTTTTTTTGTCAACTATGGCATTTGAACTTTCAATCACTTGATAATAGACATATATCCAACAAAATCTGGTACCTTTAAGTCAGAGTCTTACATTTTCTTTTTCGAGATTGAGATTGGTTTTTTAGATCCCCACAACAAGAATTCTAACATACACTACTCACATTTAAAGAATTTTTTAAAACTTGCTCTCTAACGAATAACATAACAGTTATCGTTATTATTGATAATCTATACTACTATATAATACATATTAGAAGGATAAGATGGTAATTTTATTTAAATTGTAAGACACCTATACAACATTTTAAACATAAAGTACAAGTGCTTTATGTAATAATTCCACTTTTGCCCCCATTTAATTAACTTCTTCTAATTATTGTGTTATTTAATACACATTATTAATACATTACTTAATAATGTGATATTATTTAATTCACTTCATTAAGTTTTATATTATTTATAATAATATAAATTGACTTTTAAATTTATAATTACTAATCATATTCTTAAAACTAAAGTTTTATTTTATTTATAACAATATAAATTGATATTTAAATTTACAATTACTAATCATATTTTTTTAACTAAATACTATTTAAATTAAGTATTATTTTATTTAAATACTTATATCTATACTACTGTATAATAAATCTCTCTTGATAGATATGTAATTTTGCCAACAATACAAGTTTTTAATCAATATGTACAAAGGAGTGCAAGACATTTAAGAGTGGTAGAATAGAGAATTGATTAAAATTTTAAGATACTTTAGGGGTAATATGATAAATTTATCAATTAAATTTTATATACTTTGGTATTTTTGCCATTGTCTCTTTCATGTATTTAATAAACATTATTAATACATTAATTAATAATATGATATTATTTAATTCATTTTATTTTATTTTATTTTATTTTATTTATGATACTATAAATTGATATTTAAATTTATATTTATTAATTATATTTTTATAACTAAATATTATTTAAATTACATATTATTTTATTTAAATATTTAAGTATATAACTTATATATATATATATATATATATTTCATGTTTATAATAATTATAATACTAATATTTTATAGGGGAATATTGTGAGTTTAATAATTTTAATATTTATATATATCTTTTATAATAAAAGTGAAAGCAAGATTGAATGATAATTTTACATATGAATTTAACTGATTAAGACACCCATATTAAAAGTCATGCTTAAATTTTAAAAAATTAACCATTTTATTTCATTTATACCCTTACAATAAAATATAATATATGATGCTTATAATACAAATGCTAAAGCATATACACGTGGCCAAACAAAACCACCATTTACTTTCAATTTCGTTCACTCACTGCGATTGAGCACTAATCCCTCTTCCCATTTACCTTGTCGGTTGTTAAAAACTCAATAACAATCAAGATGATAATTTGTTGTGACAATTTCTCAATTAATTTTCTTCGGTCTATGCAAATCACCATCGAAAGCTGTCTCCGATTATTATAAAACTCTAACCTACATTCATAAAACGAAATCCCCCTAAAATCTAGGTAATAAGTGATTTTCGATCACAAATACTATCCATGCTTTCATTAATCTTGTTGGGATAATATAGTTGTCTTAAAAAATTTTGTAATATACGTAATTGTTTTTTTTCATTCAATTTTTTTAATAATTATATTTTGTTTTTTAAATTTAAATCATTACGCACCGAGCTGATACTAACTAAAATCGAATTACCAAAAAATCGCGCAACAGTTGTACCGTCGCAACGCGCGGGCATTTCTACTAGTATTATTATAATTATAACAAAACTAACAAGTCAATAAATATAACATAGAGACCTATCTTACGTTGAACGATACTCTTTATTACTTTGAAACAGATAAAGTGACCCAAAGTCCTTTTGACAAATGAAAAAATATAAAGATAATATTTTTATTTAATGCTGTTCAAAAAAATATTTTTATTTAGTGACTTAATACAAATTGGATGACCTTTCAACTTACATCATGAAATATTAAAAAGCAATTTATATATTCCTGATTATTAATCAATGGAGTATTATTTTGTTGACTTTTTATGTATAATAAAAAACGTTAGTGTTCAAACTTAAAGTCAATATAGTTCAATCACGATACTTTTCCTTTAAGGGTCAACAAAGTACTTCATTCATAGTTTTAGAAATATAAAATTTCTAATAGAATTTTATTGCTTTAGAAATCTTGTTAATTTATAAAGGGCAAATTGGATTTTAATAATCTAAACTATTACCTATTGGCTGATAATAATCCAAACTATTAATTTGGCCAGTAACACTTCTAACTTTTACTTTTATAATCAACAATACTCCAAGTGGCATAATTTTCAAAATTTTACGCTCGATTTGTATCCATTTTAGTTTCAATTTAGCTTGTATGTTTCTTCATTTCGTTCATAATTATTGTTGTGAACCGAATCGAGTCCAAATCAAACGTAAGAAAATGAAAATTATGTCACTGAGACTGTTATTGGTAATAAAAGTGAAAGTTGGGAGTGTTAACGACCAAATTGATAGTATGGATTATTATCGGTCAATATGTAATAGTTTGGATTATTAAAATCCAATTTGCCTTTATAAAGAAAAAATTCAACTAGTGGTGGAATCATAATTTTTTAACTTAAATTTATAATTTCTTTTTACATCTACAAACAACAATTTAATTGTTAAGTCACAAGAAAACAACGATATTGGACATCCTAATCTAGAATTTGAATTTTTTAAATAATTTGTTCTAACTAGGCTCCTTTTTATATTAGATCTTACATGAATGGAGTCTTGTTTTGTTGACTTTATTATTGAGTCAAAATCCCAAATCATTTTCTTGAAATTTAAGCATTTAATTACACCTTTTAGTTGAAATATTTAAATTTTTATCATCGAAGATAACTAATTATTTGTTTTACTCCCACACTATTTAAGTTTATAATTAGACATAGTTTAATATGATATTAACCACTGGAATATTCCATTTTTTGACTTCTTAAGGAGGTATTGATAAATTATGTTTTTAAACTACAAACACAATATTTTTGGTCGTTGCAGATTTGAGCGATATACGATGGGCTTCAGTGGTTTGCAACTGGGCTACAACCCAATTATATGTTTGGGTCGCATTTTGGCTGAAGAAGTTTAAATAAAGTATACATCATGTTTGTTAGTAACTTTTTTAATGATTATCATCTAATAAGTACACCTAGTCAAAACTTGAATCTCTTGTTTAACGTGAAAGTAAATATATTTTATGAAATTAGTATCGGTGATGAGAACTTTATACAACATAAAATGAAAAACGCAATATCATGTATAACAAGTTCAAGAGTCCCATACTCCAATAAAATGTTATCATTCAAAAACACCATTTTATTACAAAATTCAACTCAATTTCTAAATCTATAATCATTCCAAAACAATGGCAACACTCCCATCATTTTAGGTCAAGAACATCATTTTGGGCTGTAATCACTATAAACAAACTGTTGCAACTCATAAGCCCACAACATGTTTGTTTAACCCATTTGAAATTAGATAGTGAGCCCCAAATTTTAAAATAAATGCGCCAAATTTATAAAATAGTTAAAGGTTTAAGATTAAGTTTCTGTTTTGTTGCTCTTAATTACTTTAAATTTTACAGTTTTTAGTACATGCCTTCTTTTGGGTGATTTCTTACCTAACAATGTATCTTTTTGATGTTGTCTTTCTGGTCTTTACAAGACGTGACAATAAAGTGAGTTAAAGGATTAAGATTCTTGTGTCTAAATTGGTATTATATTTTTTTTCATTAAATTTTGTTTGTTTGCACTGTGATTTTGCAAGATCGCAAGTTTGTAACTCTAACTCTTCGTGATACGGGGCGTTTGCATATTTTTTCTTTCTAAACTTATTAATTGCATATTTACCCAACTTAAAAATTTAACTACATATTTTCTTTTTTTAAAACATATTTACTACATATTTACCCATTTTATTAGAATTAGTTATTGAATGATTATTGTATTCATATTTTTTTACTAAGTTATTTTTAGATATTTTCCTCCTAATAACATCAATCACATATTCCACATGTTCGAATCTTCTATATAAATAAAGATAAAAAAATTACAACTTCAAATACAAAAGTTTAAAACTTCTTATCAAAACAATAATCACCAATAATCAAAGTTATATATTTAAATACGTAATACACTTGTTAAAGTTTTAAAATAGTCATTTGATAGATTTATTCTAAGAAAATTAATAAATATGTAATATATATGTATTAGGAAGGAAAAATATATAATTGATTTTACGTATTGGATAAATATGTACTTTATAGTCTTAAAGAAAAAGAAATATGTAAAAATCATTTTTTGTTTTTGGGTAACAACATATAGATTTTTCTGAACTTCATACTTGTTTTATGAATTTTTTTTCGATAAAACCCGCACACATCAGAATTCACATTCTTAAATTCGTACGAAGTTGGAAACCAGAAATAAAATCCCTAAATCTAACCCGAACATTATTCGGTGACGAGACCGAATCTAGCACAAAATGATTCAGGTGATCTAACCAAGTAAAACTTCCTTCTTGCTAGACATACAAAAGCTAAAAATTTGCAACCCCATTGAGAAAAAATCCTAAATACGCATTATTGACACCACCTTTAAATCAAAATCTTGTGTTAAATTAACCCAACAACTAAAAGAAATAATTATTGCTAATATGATATCATAAAGTCATATTAAATATTCTTTTATGTTAAGTGAATAATTTGAAAACGAAATGCTGAATTTGTTATACCAACCAGCCTACCATATAATTGGATAGAGATAACACTAGTTGACGATCGCCGTTAACGTCAAATCAAACGCCGTCAATAGAATTCTCCCGTTGTCTGATCAGATCTAAGGGGTACCCTTTGCTTGACACGTGACCAACAAATAATGGAATATACTTATGCCATCTTATGTCTCCTTTTCTTAATAATCGGTGATTTTTAATTTGTTACATTAAAAAATACATTATTTCTTCTAGTGTTTCTTACATCAATAACATGCATTATTTCTACACACTAGAAAGTGAAACTAATTCTTTCAACTTGACGAAAAACAGTATGCTAATATAGGGGTGTTAAATCGAGCCACTAGTAAATTACTCGAGATCAGCTTTTGAAGTCACAAATCAAGCCAAGCTTAAAGAAGCTTGAACCCGAGCTCAAGGTTGTTATATTTAGGATCAATTAGTAAACGAGCTCAACCGAACTTCATATGCAAGCTTGAATAGACTCACGTTGAAGTTTTATTTAGTGTACGAATGTATGCTTAAATAATAGTTATAATTTTAAATAAAGCAAGTATTAAGCTACTTAAGTTGTAGTGGGAGACGTAACGCCATGCCAAATAGCGCCAATGACGCATCACTGTCAGTTTCCACCAACACTAAGAAAGTTCGTATTAAAAAAATAAAAAAACAAAAAAAAAAACCGAACAAAAGCACCGAAACATAAATCGAAAATTTTGTAAAATATGAAAAGTATAGCTAGAGGATCAAAGTTGAGAGTAAAAAAAATTATTGAAACTAAATTATAAAAGATGTAAACGCATATATATATATATATAATTAGTATTTATATAATTATGATAAAAATCTTCCTATTCTAATAAAATAGTAACTATGGTGGACACATGTCATCACCATATTTTATCTCACCAAAATTGTTTCGCTTCTCTCTGCTATTAATATCACATTAATTACTAATAATAAATAAAGAAATGTATCTTTTTATTAATATTGTTTCTAAAAAATAAATATTTATGAAATAAGAAATTTTAGAAAAACATTAAACTTTTTAAAAAATATTAAATATTCTAAAATTGATGTTTTAAGTAAAATTTTTATAAACAAAAATTAATTAAAATTTAGGAGTTATAATAAAAATGTTTTAAAAAATTAGATTTTTTAAAATGTTTGTTTTGAAACAAAGTTTTAATTTTTTTTTGGGAAAAATATGTTTTAAAACCAAATGATTAAAAAGTTGATATCATTATTTTATTATTTATATTCCTTACTTATATATAATTTTAATCATATTTTATCTTAAAAATATTATTTTATAACTATTAAAATTATATTATATATAATATTTTATTTATTCTACTCGTGTAATACACGAGTTTAGTAAAGCTAGTAATTAATAGTATACATCATTTTATAAAAGTTATAATTACACACAATTCAATGTATGAAAAAATCGAGTAAATAATTAATAAATAACAAACGAGTGTAGCTGAACTTAATACGAACCAAGGTCGTGCTCTAGAGATAAAGCTTTAAACAAATGAAACTCGAAGTTTTTAAAATTAAACGAATTAAGTATGAGCTTAGAAAAACTTAAGCTTTACTTGGTTCTATCTCATTTAGATCATTGTATATATCAGAGCATTATAAATAATCATCCAAAACAAAAAAACAAAGTTAAACACTACAGATCAAATCGCGTTACAAATAAATGATTAGGTTTGTATATTCGATTCAAACTTGAATTAATTTTAAACGTTATCCTTACTTTACAAATCAATCTAAATGTAAAAAGTAGTTTATAACTTAAAAAATATAGAAAATAGTTGTTGTGTAAGAAACTGAAAATTATGTTCAGATTCCATATTTTAGATCAGATTATATACTTAATTCTTTCTGTCAATATAGGGAATTATATAGATAATCTTATTTACAATTATGAATGATTCAACCTATCTTTTAAAAATGATATGTTCACTCGATTTTTAGAATAAATCATACTCTATTTATAAAAGGATATGATACTATACAAGTTATCCCGTTCGACTTAGCCCAGAGCATCTTACACGTATTGGTAAAATTGAGTTGGGTTTGTTTATAGTGTTTCGCATAAACTATGTGTGATGCACGCTAATAAGAGCCCACTAGCTACATGGATCGGTTTAGGAATGCGGTCATATGTTTCCACATCTTTTTTATGGTGACATGTAACAGTATCTAGTGTGTGTAGGGTGCTCTCTTCAAAACTCATTTTTATTCGAGAACTATAGAATTCGATCAATTTTTTTAAAATTTAAATGTCTATAACTTTTTTATATGTTATTTTTTAAAAAATTATATCATTAAATAAAAAAAATTATCTTTAATTTGAGTATAATAATATTACATATATATAGTATTATGATACAATTTACATATAACATGATGTACTACATATATATAGTATGACTAGTTTTATAAGAGTTTTTCCCTAAAATGGTGTAGTTAAAAATTTTATTTATCAAAATAGTGTAATTTAAAAAATAATTACCAAAGTAGTGTTGTGTTTTAACTTTTTTGTTTCTCACCTCTACTCTTATTAAATACTTTCCAAAGATCTTTAGATTCTTTAACATATTATTTTGTTTGCCATTTATAAAAATGATATATAAATATAACACTTTTTTTTTACTTTTTTAGAAATACTATTTAATTTGTTTTCACATATTTCATAATTTTTTTTTCAAATCTGTAATTGGTGTTAAAAAAAAAGAAATATTTTTAATTTCTATAAATTTATTTCTTAGAAAGCTTCTAAAAACCTTTTTTAGTCACAATCCAACAATTTTTTTTTTTTTACTTTTTAGACCTTTTTTCCTTAAACTTTTAGAACTATTTTTCAAATATAACTTTCTTTAATTTTCAAAAAATATTTTTTAAATTCTTTCAAGATGTTCTATAAAACAAGGTTTGTAAAATGTTTAATCGTGGTCTTAAAATAAACATGTTTGACTTTTTTTTAAACTTTTTTAAATAAAATTCTTTTTTTTTTCTTGAAAAATTTTAAATAGAAATGTTCTTTATTTCTTTAACTTGTGTTAAAATGTTTAATTGTGATATTTAGAAACTAAAAGATAATGCTCCGTTAAGAAAATTCTTAATACAATTATTTCAAATCATTTAGAGAGATTTTGAAAACTATCAAATGAACACGACTTTTATTTGAGTTTGTTCATTTAAATAATTTAAAAAACAAGTTTTCGCGTTCATTCATTTATTAAACGAGCGAACATAAATAAGGGTTCCCGTTGAGCGGATCTCGAGTTGTTCATTGAATGTTGATTCGTTTATAGTACTCGTTATGCTTAGAAAAATATTTTTCTTAAAAAGAGATTTAATTAAAAAACAAAAAAACACAAAGTATTAAAATACATCTAACACTAAACGTATAATTGTTTCTTGTTTTAAAGATCATTAAAATAATATTTTTATCAACAAAAAAGGTTTACTGATTCAAGAGAAGATTATAAAAAGAATAAATGTTAAGAAAATAGTGTACGTTTATTTTTCTAAATTGATTCAAAATATATTATTAAAAAACGGAAATATTAAATTTAATATAATTATTGTATTGAAAAACACATCTGCATATTATTTTTAGAAAAAAAAAGTGTTATATTTATATATCATTTTTATAAATTTAAACAAAATAATATGTTAAAGAATCTAAAGATCTTTGGAAAGTATTTAATGAGTGTAGAAGTGAGAAACATAAAAAATTTAAAAACAACACTATTTTGGTAATTATTTTTTAAACTACACCATTTTGGTAAATAAAATTTATCAAAGGCAGTAGCTTGATTTATGATACGATTAAGGTTCATGTTTATATCATTTTATTTGTGTATGACACTCATTATGTAAATAACCCTAAATTATGTATGTATGATTCATAGAATTCAAAGTTTACAATGAAAAACTGTTTGTAAAATTCACTATAATCGAATGGTAGGTTTTGTGACCTTAAAGCCTTCGTATGTATCCTCGCCTTCGTATGTGTGCTTTAACCTCTTTAAGTGACTGCACTTAGCCTTAGTAGAATTGAAATGTAATCTTCGTAATCATGAAGCCCCTACAACTATTGTAACCTCCGCATCTAATCATCCTTGGTCGATTCGCATACATTTAAGCCTCTTGTAATTGGTATAAAGCGTCCGCAACTAAAATTTCCCTCGTATCATAGAACGCTTAGATGGATACTACAACTATGTTAAAGCCTTAATACCTGTCCATAACCGCTGCATTTGCCCCACCCTTGGTAACCAACACTTGACCTGCACAAATGAAATAGCCTTAGCCAATTGAGATGCACGTAGCATTCATAACTCATTTACAAATCCATAACTGATTTACACCCTCCCAACAAGGATATAAGTGATATGTCCATGTTGTGATTACACTACAATCCCGTTATAGGATGATGTGTTATGTCATAATGGTAAATAACGTAATGAATTTTTGTGAAAGATTAAAATATGATTGTGCTATGGTATATTCACGAAAAAGAGATTTATGAACAAGTAAAACTAAAGTATGAATAAAGTAATGAAAAACTCAACGTATAAATATATGATAAAGTATATATGATATGAATGATAAAGCTGAAGCATAGTTAAAGCATAATAATTAAAGAAAGATATATAAAGATAGACTAATTGTTATAGTTAAAATTAAAACTATGACAAGTTATTTTGTTAAAGTAAAATTAAAACCTACTTAGTAACTCTGGCTTTTTATATGCATATCAGTTTGACAAATAAACGATGATAAATTTGACAATTTTGCATGGATTTAGAGGCTACCTAACATCATCCAAGATTGACGTCCTAGGATAGTAGTTTATATTTATTGTAAAAGTATTCATTGCGGGATGTAATAGCTCAGACACAGACAAAGTTTTAATATGCTTCTACTTATGATGAATATAAGCTTGGTTTAAGAATTATATTTTTTAGGGGCATTTACATATTTCCCCCTCTTAAACTTATTAATTACATATTTAACCAAACTAAAAAATTAATTATATATTTCCTCTTTTTAAAACATATATATTACATATTTACCTATCTTATTAATATTAGTTATTGAATGAATATTGTATCTATATTTTTACTTAATTATTTTTATATAGTTCTCTTCCTAAGAACATCAATCATATATTTCATCCACTTCGAGTCTTCTGTATAAAGGAAAACAATAAAATTACAAACTCCAATACAAAAGTTTAAAACTTTATTTCAAAACAATAATCATAGATAATCAACGTTATATCTACAGATACAAAATAGAATTGGTAAAGTTTTAATCAATTATAAATAAAAAAGATCAATATGGAAAAATTTCTTAGTAAAAACAAGATAAAATAGTCATTTGATAGGTTAATTTTAATGCAATGGATAAATATGTAATAGGTATGTATTAGGAAGGGAAAATATATAATTGAATTTATGACTTGAGTAAATATGTAATTTATGTTTTTAATAAGGGGAAATATGTAAAAATCCTTATTTTTTATATGAAACCCAATTGAAGACCTCCTAGAAATAATACCCTACCTAATAGCATGGTGAATTGCTTTATCATAAATAAAACACTTCTTGATTCTTTAAGGAAAGATCTTTTTAGAAGCATATGAATCATTACAATGTTTGTTTGTGGTTTTAGTATTTTTCCAAATCACCTTTGTTGTTAGATACTTCTTCTTGTAAAGCAAATATATCTTTTACAAAAGACTTCAGTGTTTCATCTTTTAATTAAACTGCTTTTGCTTCACTTTTAGCTTAACCTCGTATGATTTAATCTCTTGATCCATTAACATACCACTACTAGAAAAATATGAGATATACTCAACTCTCACACGAGATTCTCTCATTACATTCAGGAAACTAACGAATATGAGTTACCATTTTCATGTGAAAACTTGTGCATCTTCTTCATTTATGAAGCTACAATCATAAGCTACACCAATTGTTCATCTTGTGTGTTATCGAATCTTTTTCTTGTGAAAACTCTTCTTATTATAAGATTTTTATTTTAATATAAATTTAATTTATATGTATTTTAGTCATTTTAAAAAAGTTAACAGAAAAGTTAACTCTCCATCCATTGTAGGAACCTTTTATGTTACGTTTTATTAAACATGTGGACCAACTTTGTAATTCTTAAAACGTAATAACCGAAAGTAAAAACAGATCTAACTCTTTCATGTAATTAACTCTTTTATATACTATAGATGAATGAGAAGTTGAGAAGTAGTGGAATTGTTCCATTTTCATGTGAAAACTTGTGCATCTTCTTCATTTATGAAGCTCCAATCATAAGCTACACCAATTGTTCATCTTGTGTGTTATCGAATCTTTTTCATGTGAAAACTCTTTTTATTATAATAATTTTATATAATATAAATTTAATTTAGATGTATTTTAGTCATTTTAAAAAAGTTAACAGAAAAGTTAACTCTCCATCCATTATAGGAACCTTTTATGTTGCGTTTTATCAAACCTATATACCAACCTTGTAATTTTAAAAACCTAATAACCGAAAGTAAAAACAGATTTAACTCTTTCATGTAATTAACTCTTTTAGAGCATTCACACTAGCAACTCCATTCCCATCCTCATATTTACACTAAAACATTACTTTTTTACTTCCTCTTTCAATTCAATAATACTTTTTAATATCTTTATTATTATATTTTCTTTCTCCTCTACTCACAACCACTTTACAAAATATTAAAAAATTTATGGGGGGTGTACCGTGTTTCCCCAAATACGAGGAATCACGGACAATCCCAATATATATTATCTCTCTCATTCACTCACAGACACTAACAACCATCCCCCATAATATATGGCACACACTCATATTAAAAATGAAGAACCTACTGAGAATGCTCTTATATACTATAGATGAATGAGAAGTTGAGAACTAGTGGTATTGTGGTAAGAGGGGAATCCAACCTCATCGAAGGCAAAATTCGGCTGCTAAAGATAACATTATACCTAATTTTATAAAGGGTTATTGGATTTTAATAATCCCAACTTTCATTTATTGGCCGGGATTAATCCCAACTCAGGAAATGTTTACAGACAACCCCAACTTTGAGCTTATTTTCCTTCAACGATCTTTTACTAACTAAGAGTTAACACCGTTAGTTTTTCGATAGTGTGGAGTGTTTATATGGCCAAAACACTAAGCTGAAAGTTAAAATCAACCATCTTGTCCGTCAATCTGTAACTTCTGCACCCTAAAAACCGTCAATCTCTACCTTTTGATCTGAACCACTTAACTCATTCGAGGTAGATTTCAGGTGACGTTGGAGGCTAGACACCAAAATACGAACTTGGTGGAGGCTGGGTGGCGGTGTAGTTAAAAAATGACTTAATGTTGGCCCTATTTCATCAAAAAAAAAAACTAACGGAGGTTAACTCTTAGTTAGTAAGGGATCGTTGGAGGAAAATAAATTTAAAGTTGGGAGTGTCTTTAAATATTTTTTGAGTTGGGATTAATCACGATCAATAAATGAAACTTGAAATTATTAAAATTCAATAATCCTTTTATAAAAAGTAATATCATCTATTTTTGTTGAATTCAAAATGTTAGTAGTTAGTGGTTAGTACCATGACCATCTACCCTTGAAATTTACCTTTTCACCCCTTTAACTAAAACACACCCATCATCGGAATCTATGGTAGATGACTTCAAAACCACATCCCAAAAATAAACATCAGGGGTTTAAAGCATTCCAACCCAAATCCAATTCTACATTTCTTGAATATAGTTATCATTTTTTGCATCATAATTTTAAAAAAATCATTACTTTAGCTTCTTCTCCCTTCAAAATCACCCAGGTAATCATCGAAATCCAACACCATAGTTTCGTTTTGCATACAAATCATTAAATTCCCCTTCAGACTGGTAATTTGACCCTGATCTCTGTTATTTTTTGCTTAATCTTGTTGCTGATTACGTTTCCTTTGTTTTCTCTTGCAAATCGCTGTTTTGTTAGGTGTAATTTGGGTTTTTCGCCGAGATATGGTCCGATCTTCATGGGGTTTAAGCTAAACCTCCTCTTTTGTTCCGTAATTCTCTTAATTGTACGGAGATCGGATCGAATTCGTGTAATTTGCAGCTTTTTTCGTATGATCTCGTTGAATTTATGTGTTTTTGCGATGTAATCGTGATGATTAATAATTTTACGATCTAATCAGGGCGAAAATCCATTGATAATTCAGTATAATCATGAACTGTATTGCTGTAAAATCACGACGAGAGCAAAGTTCTTGATATAGATGTAGATGGTTAAAGAAATTAACTTCTTGATGTGAATTGTTTTTGTTGGCATGTAGATGCCAGATGGTGTTTTTCACATAATGTCTGTCTTCAATTAGTAACTTTTCCTCTTTTGAATAGATATCATATACATGTATCGTGATATCAATAGATGTGCACTTCCTAAATGGTAATTTGTGTTTGTTGGCACTCATGATCATGTGGTTCTTAGAACATTTCTATTCAAGTAGTTGTTTTGTTTCTTAATTCTGAATCTTTTATCTTTTATTTAGCAATATACAGGACCGGTTAGTGGTTTATTTGGTTGATGATCTTGTATTTAGCATGAGCGTGTAAGATATGGTGTTGAAGAAGAGGATATATTATGGAGGATTTCGTGATGTACTACCCCTGTGATACCTAAAGCTCCTAGATCCGTGAGGGTTAGTGTATACTTAAGTTCATTTTGATTCAAGAAACGTTAGTTTCTAGTTTCTACTAATACTTGTTATTTGTTTCTTTAGAGGAGGAACGTACGTAACAAATCATCAGAAGATGGTGGAATTTATGCGTTTGAGTTATTAGCAGATGTAGCTAACAAGTTATTACCGGAACAGGAGAGTGAAAGTTCTACTTCTGGTCAAATTTCCATTCCTGAAGAAGGTGCCAAAAATGAACTACTTGAAGTCAAAGTCAAACGCGTAGTATCAGAGCATCATGATCTGGCTAGCGGTGCAGAGAGTGAGCTTGTTGCTCAACCTATTAATCTAGATCCTCCTTTAAAGGAATTCCCACATTTCGAGAATGAGTATGGTCCGGATCATGCTTCTATTGTTACAAATGCTGATTTCCCGAAGAAAGTCAACAGTAATTTAATAATTGAAACCGTTGAAAACAAACGTGGTAATTTAGGTAGTGTTAACTTTGGTGATAGTATTGCTGACATACACCCCAAGGCCACAAAGACCGGAAGAAAGAGGCGGCCGAAAGGTAGCGGCGGAAGAGATGGGTAGGGTTAGAGGAATCGAGGGTAGGCTGATACCATGTAAGAATGGTATTCAAGATGATTTTCATTGAGAATAATATTGAGTATATATACAAGCTACAAAGAGATCTCCTCTCAATCATTACTATATTTACTCTAGCAATTACAAATCATTACTATATATATGTTAGCTATTAGAAACAAAGCATAGGGTTGACGTCAGTCGAGACCTACTGTTTGAACGACCATTTGGAACCATGTGTGAATGCCCGTGTGCCAAACAAGTCTTCTAGTAGTGTACATATATTCCTTTATAAAGATCCTTTTCATCGTGCTTATTTTCCAAGGCATAGGGGAAATGTAGATATAAATATTAGAAATGATGATGATGAAAAGCATTTTAGGTATAACAACCGCAGTATCGCTAGACTAAGGGCATTAAAGTCACGATCACATGCCGGATACAAACGAATGAGGAAAATGATGCCTTCTAGATACTGGAAAGTCACTCGAAAGTTGAAAGTTTAAGAACTCTCAAACAATACTAGTAACTAGAGTATTTGTAGTAGACAATATCTTTACACGTCTTTAATGGAATTGAAGTTATATGATAGTTTACCTTTTGATTGATATTTCTAGGTGGTGGAGTTAAATCTTTTTACCATAAAAGAAAAAATATATACATGAGAGAACGATATCAAGCAAATGCTTTATCTAAAAGGAGGAAATTGTTTCATCAAGGCTCAAGAAGTTCATATATTAAGAAGGCAAGTAGCGAAAGAGCATCTAATTTTGTGAAATTTAGCATAAAGTCCTTTAAAGTGCCCGAACTGTACGTTGAGGTGCCTGAAACTGCAACTGTAGGCTCACTGAAGGTATATTCTGGAAATAAAATTGCATTTGTGGAATATTGATATAATATGTGTTTCTTGATTGGTTAAACTGATTTGGTAATTATATTGTCAGAGGAGTGTGATGGAGGCTGTCACGGCTATTCTACATGGTAAATTACGCGTAGGGATACTTGTTCAAGGAAATAAAGTTAGAGATGACAACTAAACACTCTAACAATCTGGATTTTCCCAAAATTGTAACCTTGAAACTTTGGGATTTACATTGGAGCCTAGTTCACCCAAAGCTTCTCTGTTTTTTGTTCAAAATGAAACTCCATCATGCAACATGCAGCAGCAGCTATCCAGGTACTACACGCTACATGGTTTATCTTGATATCCATAATGATATTTAAAGTTTGCGCGTAGATAAGGAAACAACTTTGGTCTGATTTCTCTTTTGGTGACCAACCATCTTCGTTTCGCTCGTAAGAACTTTTAAGTTTTAAATTTCTTATAAGAGCCCGTTTAACCTCATAAAGTTCTGATTTAAGTTAATCTGTAAATGGTACAAGGTAAAATAATGACTTTTTCCAACAGGGTCTATATGTCTTAGATAGGAATGAAATTTAATCAACATTATATTGTCTGTTTTACTTTTAGGTCTCCTTCTCCTAATATCGATGACTGCTTTTCAAATTCCCGTGTGGTTCCATTTCCAGCTACTAATATGGAAAACCATGTCGAGAAGAATGAAGTAAGTACACATTTCACAGCTGATGTTACAACAAAAGAATCAGTGGAAGATTCCAAAGCTCTTGTCCTTGTTCCAGCAATGGATGCTGAGGTACTATCGGTTGTCCCTATGAGTGAAAAGCAAACCAAAATATTTGAATTTTCACAAAGGAGAACTAGGAGGCCGTTTTCTGTGTCAGAAGTGGAAGCACTTGTGGAGGCGGTTGAAACCCTTGGAGCCGAAAGGTGTGAATATTATAATCAGAATACTTGTGCTATATAGTAAACAATGGTTCCAAGTTCTAAGAACTCTTTGTTTAACACTAGATGGCGCGATGTGAAAATGCGCGCTTTTGATGATGCAAACCATCAAACCTATGTTGACTTGAAGGTAACACATCAACAATCTGTAGGATATATAACAGTCAGGTCAGGTTGGCTAGAAATGCTTTATTGACCTAAATTCTAATATATCAATAAACAACTAGCATGCCAAATATGATAAAAACAAGTTCTATTATTTGAATTAAAATCATATGTTTTGAATTAAAAGATTTGGAGATTTTACGCATTAAAGTTTCACTTTTCGAAATATTGACTTGTTTTCTTTTAAGTTCTTTTTATTATTCCGTCTTACCTGTTAGAGACAAAACATTACCCAAATTGGTTTATACGTAAATTCTTGGCCATCTAGAATTCGTTCCACCTAGCTACATCAGCCACTTTTGAGGCGCGCATTTTCCAATTAAAAGTCACAACTTGATTTCAGGATAAATGGAAACATTGGTTCACACAGCAAGCATCTCGCGCCAACAAAGGAGGGGAGAGCCGGTGCCCCAGGATCTTCTAGACCGAGTACTGGCCGCACACGCCTACCGGTCTCAGCATCAAGCTAAACGAAGCATGAAGAAGCACCAGAAGACCTCGGAGGATCAAATGTAAAGTTTAAAGATGATGTCGAAAAATACTAAGTGAAAAAGGTTTGTTTTAAGTCAATGTAACATGTTAATATTTTAGTAATTGTGATTAATTTGGTGGGTTTATAAATTATTCAGGAGTGGAAATAATGGTCTTGCTTTTCTAATGTATTTCATTCCATTTCAGTTCGTTGCATGATTTTAAAGCCGGCACATTTTGGATACTATGATAAGGGTAAACACCTTTGATGGCAAGAATATTAAATAATTTCAACTTTTTTTGGTAATGATTTAATATTTAAATTAAGGGTAATGTTTAATTGTAAACTCTTAGAAATTGTGTAAATCGATAAATCATTTCCACCACTCATAATATGACACGTGTCATGCTTTATTAAAAAAAATAAATCTAATGTTAAGGCCATTTTAGTCCTTTTTATTTTTTTCCCTTCTTTTCATTAGTACTATTTTTTAATATTAAATTTACATAGTAATATATATGTTAGTGATTTGATATTTTTATATTATTTTTTAATATTATATTAACATATTAACTCATGTGTTAGTGATTTAATATTTATCAGTATTTTAACACATGTGTTAAAAATAGTTTTGAATACTTTAACACATGTAAATAATTCAATAAACACTTTAACACATGTATAAAATTAGTTCTAAGATAGTTTTGAATAATTTTAAATATGTTTTTCAATACTTTAACACATGTGTAAAAGATATTTTTGAGTACTTTAAGATGGTTATAAATACTTTAACACATGTACTAATTAATTGAATATGTGTAGAAGACATTTACACAAATAAAAAATAATCTATATCTAAGATGCAAAAAAATATTTACAAAAATAGAAAAAAAAAATTCCGCATGCGCCTTTGTTGATTACGCCTTGTTCAATCTTAGATATGGACTATTCAACATGTACTAAAAATGAAAACCAATATGTAGCATGAATCAGTAACTATTTTAATTATAGAAATATAAATTTGAATAAGAAAACAAGAAATTTACATATGTATATATTCAGTTTACACATGTGTAAAACTCACTTTACACATGTGTAAAACTCAGTTTACACATGTGTAAAATTAACTCTACATATGTTTACATAAAACAACCCAGTAAGAGTAGATCTGATAAAAAAATATAGAATTAAATATCTCACATACACATGTATAATAATTGATATACATACTTTAAACTAAACTAATATTTTTAACAAGAATGTTTGAGTAGTTTCTTAGAAAACATCACCAACTATATGTGTAAATATGTGTAAAAATAGATATAACCAATATAAAAATATATATACATTTTGTAACCTTACAGATCTAAGTATTTCACTAAAAATATCAATAATAAAAAACTTAGATTCAAACGTCGAATACCAACAAAAAACCTTTAACAACAACGAAAAACCACAAGATCGTCGGAGTCACCGTCGCCACCATCGCAGCCGCTTTCACCGTCATAGCTTCTATAGATGGTGTCAGTCACCGTCTTCATCGTTACCATCTTCTTACCATGAATAGCAACAACAAAGCACATGTAACCCGGATCTAAAAAATCATCACTAACAAAAAGAATATAAATCTTAACTTGAAAACAAATATAAAGGTATTAAAACAACAAAAAAACCTAGATCTAACCATAAACACCAATGAAAAACCATCAGTTCGTCGTCACCGCCATCGCCATCACCACCGTCGCCGCCGCCTCCACCGTCGTTACCGCTTCCGTAGATGGTGGTAAGCCAACATCGTCATCATTGTCATCTTCTTACCTTGAACAGCAACAATAAAGCACATAAACCCAGATCTAAAAAATCATCACCAACAAAAAAACAAAGATCCAAACTTAAACACATATATAAAGTTCTTAATACAACAAAAAAACCAGATCTAACCATGAACACCAATAAAAAACCATCAGTTCGTCGTCACCGTCGTTGCCACTGTCATTGCTACTGTCGCCACCGTCGCCTGCTTCCGTAGATGATCGTAGAAAGAGAGGAAGATGTGTGATACATTTAGAGAGAGAGAGAAAGTGGGTGTAATAGAAATGATGAGATAGGTGGGTGGTTGTAATTTATTTAAAAAAAGTTAGATTCAAATTTTAGAAAAATGATCAAAATACCTTTTTTTGTCTTTTTGTATGCAGATTTCAACAAAAGGATCAAATTGTATTATTTTATTCCAAAAAATTTGAACCACTAATCTTAATTTAATCAATCGTTGAGATTTGATTTATTGGTTTATATAATTTCTAATGTTTTACAATTGAACTCATCCATATATATATATATATATATATATGGGAATGAACAGTTGTTAACCCACTTTTATTGCGATAACTCATTAACACTAATATAACAAACACTTACACCATAATTATGTAGTGTAATCAACTTTTACACTGCGTTACACTACTAATTTAACAATTTTTCCTTTATTTTTTAAAAAATTTCACTAATTTTTTAAAATCGTCTTAACTTTTTTGTATGAAGTTATTTTTTTATACAAATTACATCATTAAATAAATCATTTTAATATCTTTAATTTGAGTATAGTCTTGCTATATATTAAAAAAAAATTAACGTTTATTATGGATCACTGGTTTACCACTGTAACTTACCACTGTAACTATAACTTAAGTGATGATGTATCCTGCTGTGGACCACTGGTTTGATTAATGGGTTATCACAATAAACAAGGTTTAGCATTCCTTCTCTATCCTATATAATGTTAACTATCAATTAAATAAAACGGTATTCTCAATCTTAAGGAGATCTACGAATAACAAAAACTGGTAATACAAGAAATATCAAGAAATGCATCAAAAAAATAAAATTTATAGCTCGAAAGAGATCTATATGAATTTGAGGTCCAAAATGCCCGACATATGTCAGTACTAGCAAATGAATATTAGATGCTATGCACAAACATAGAAAAGATAACAAAGTCACATATACCAGCTTTGAATTTACTTGCTCCAATTGACATAATTACACAAAAAACATGAAAAATAAATTGGTTTGAAAGATAAGCATCTACGTAAATAAAAAGAGATGAATAATACAGTTGGTGTAACCTTATAAAATGTTATATACAAAGCCCTTAAAGAGGTAAATGCTTCAAAAGAGACTAATACATTTTCATAGAAAAAATTCTAATACTTAAAAAAGATAAATATTCTAAAAGAGACTAACATACTCTCAAATGATATTAGTAAAATTTAATAAAGGATAATAAACTTCTAGAACAAACTCAGGTACTAAATAGATAAAAGATTATAATATATTATGTCCAAAATAGTACAACAGAAACCATAGGAAATACATATTTGTATATGCTATATCAACAAATGTAACCGATGAAAAATATTACGTAATTAAAGATTCATAGGAATGCATACATAAGAGATAATTGACTTAAATGGCAAAACCTGAAAGGATAAATTAATATTGCTTGACAAGCGACCATTTTTAGATAAGTTGTCTAAACACCTTTAGAGATCAAAACAATAGGTATTAATGGGTGTATTTAAAATACAAAGAAACGTAAAGAAAAAGACAGAGTGATATAAGACACAAATTGTAATATAAGGGTTTTTCATAAATCCTAGGAGTTGATTATGAGAAAATGTAGTACCGTATGATACGATAGCCTTACAATTTTAATCGGCATCACAATCTAATAAGGATTTCAAATGAAACCTATAAATGTTATCACCACAAACTTATATGAGACACCTAAAAATAATACCTACATGAAAATCCTTAAAATGGTTAAGATTGCTTAAAGCATTAGAACTAATACATAAAATATGAATGCTAGGTCTTTATATAGTCTTAAACAACAATGTGGTCATATATGGTACAATGACTTGGTAAATATTTTGAAAAAAAAGAGATACACGTTTGATAAGAAGCTGATGTATCATTTTCACAATTTAATTATTTCACTAATTGTGTTTCGAGTATATGTGTTATGGACTTGTTTATCAATCTAGACCTAGGAGAAGTTTGCACATTATATATGAACAATGTTCATCTACAAGCACACCTATGTTTGCCCGATTGCCATGCATGCACAGATATTCTTATCTTGCCTAAGCAGACGACGAATAAATACTTGGTCTAAAAGTATCACACTTAAACGCGATTGGTGCACCAGTGTATCTCGTTAATATTACAAGACATGCTATTACATTATTAGCACATGTGCTAACTGAATATAGTTCTAATCTAACGCGTAGCATATTTTTTCCTTTCATTGAGTTTATTTTATCCCCATTAGGTTTTTCTTTGTAAGGTTTAATCAATACAACACGACTGATTTAGTAGAATTACTGTATTTGATAGGTCCTGAAGTATTGATTTAACAACATTATAATGCATATTGTTAATTATGATACGCACTATCAATTCCGGTAAAACCCGCCACTCAAACGCCCACTGCAGTAAAACTCAGCCCACTATCAATATTTTGCTAACAGTAGGATTCAAACTTATAAACTTAATTAGAAAAAGTTATAAGGTTATCATTTAACTAAATGGTTGGCGGTTTATCAAATACTATAATACTAAAAGTATATAACATAAAATATCCAAAAAAAAAGTTATCTATAAATACACCCATTTTAACCCCATTAACACACACACCAGAAGAATAAAAAAAATACAAATGAATCACTTTTCCCACCATCACTCTCGTCTGCATTAAACACAACAAAATTCGTTGTTCAAACCCATAACCATGAAGCATCACCATCACCATCACCATCACCAAACATCCTCTAACCCTATGTTTTCATCATCACAAGAATCACCACTTTCACCGGCCGTACAACCAATCAATGCAACGTCTCCGGCGACCGGCGACCATCATGCGTCATCGTCATCATCATCATCGTCCTTCCCAATCGAGAACCGAGGCGGATTCGCCGCTGTATGTAAATGGACGATCTTCAACTTCCCTAGGGTTGAAGCTAGGGTTTTGTGGAGTAACTATTTCAAACTCGCTGGTTATGATTGTCGCTTGTTAGTGTACCCTAATGGTGTTTCACAGGCTTCACCTGGTTATATATCAGTATATTTACAAATCATGGACCCTAGAGGAAGTTCATGTTGTAATTGGGATTGTTTCGCTAGTTATCGATTAACTATCGTAAACTCTATTGATGATTCGAAGTCTATTCATCGTGATTCATGGCACAGGTTTTCCACAAAGAAGAAGTGTCATGGATGGTGTGATTTTACACCATCGGCTTCTCTTCTTGATATGAATTCAGGGTTTGTGTTTAATGAGGATCATTGTGTTCTCATTACTGCTGATGTTCTTATCTTGAATGAATCGTTTAACTTCGTGCATGATAATAGTAATAATAATAATGAGGTTCTGTTGAATTCTGTATTGAATTATGATGTTTTGAGTGGGATGTTCACTTGGAAGGTTCATAATTTCAGTTTGTTTAAGGAAGTGATTAAGAGGCAGAAGATAACGAGCCCGGTTTTCCCTGCTGGAGAGTGTAATATGTGCGTTAGTGTTTATCAGAGTTCTGTTAATGGTGTGGAGTATCTGTCAATGTGTTTGGAAAGTAAAGATACTGAAAAGGGATCTAATTCTGATAGGAGTTGTTGGTGTTTGTTTTGGATGTATGTTTTGAATCAAAAGCAAGGGATGAAGCATGTACATAGGGATTCGTATGGACGCTTTGCTGCTGATAGTAAAAGTGGGGATAACACCAGTTTAGGGTGGAATGAGTATATGAAAATGGTGGATTTTTCAGGGGCTGATTCGGGGTTTTTGTGAGACGATACAGCTGTGTTTTGTGCATCTTTTCATGTGATTAAGGAGCATTACAATTTCTCAAAGAATTGGGGATTAATTGGAGGTAGAGCTTTGGATGGTGCTAGAATGTCAGATGGAAATACGGGGAAATTTACATGGAAGATTGAAAATTTCTCAAGGTTGAAGGTTCTTCTTAAAAGAAAGAAGATGACAGACGTTTGTATCAGGAGCAGGAGGTTTCAAATTGGAAATCATGATTGTCGCCTTATAATTTACCCCCGAGGTAAGCTGTGTGATGGCCTCTTAGTGAATATAGTTGTTATTGGCAGTTTAATAAGATTGTAGTGAGTGGTAGAAAGAATTATGTGCACGTTCATATCAGCTGAATGTTCAATTGCTTTACTAGACCGTAAGAATCAAAAAGTTACTTGAATAGAAAAACTTATGTACAATTGTAGCTCTACTGTGGTTTTACTAAATTATAGTTTTGCTATTTGGGGGTTAAATAATCAGTTTTGAAAGTATGGAGTTAATACTAGCTGCAACCAACTGTTTATCAAATGTTAGAACAACATTCCTTATATTTTATTTGTTGCTTTCTAAAATAACCAGAATCTATCAAGCACTCAACAACAAGAAAAGTAATTCTTTAAACTCTAAGAAGTTGTGATAATTGCCCTCTTTCTGGCTTTCTGCACAATTTTGTTCTTTACTGTTTAATAATGATGCAGCAAGCTGTAGAAAGAATTATGTGCACCTTTATCTCAGCTGATTTTCAATTAATTTGCTCGTGTATGAATCCAAAAGGTACTCAGATAAAAATATGTTATGTACAATTGTATATTAGCCTGTAGTATTGTGATGAACTGATAAGCGTGCTCTACTGCAGCTGTCTTTAAGTTATAGTGGTGTTTGTCCATAAGGGTGCGTTTGGATGTAAATATTTCATCACTGTTACTTCAAGTTGTGATGTTTACTTTCTAGTGTCTAGGCAAACCTTTTTGCCCTGATGATTATTGTGCTTGTTAGGGATTAAATAATCAAATTTCAGTTATCAAGTTAATACTAGCTGCAACAGAACCGTTCATCAAATGTTGGAATAACAGTATTGATATTTTATTTGTTGCTTCTTGAAATAATCAGAAAAGTAATTATTAAGACTATAAGAAGAAGTGAAGACTCTATATGGGAAGGGTATGCAGATGTGTGTATGATTTTCACACTTGCGTTTCATTGTCTCAGGGAAGTCTCAGCCACCTTGCCATCTTTCAGTTTTCCTCGAAGTTACTAATTCACGTAACACTACAAGTGACTGGAGTTGTTTTGTAAGCCATCATTTGTCAGTCGTCAATCAAAAGATGGAGGACAAATATATTACAAAAAAATCTCAGAACCGCTACTCAAATTCCTCAAAGGATTGGGGCTGGCGTGAATTTGCTTCTCTCACCAGTCTATTTGATCAAGACTCTGGGTTCCTTGTTCATGATGCTGTTGTATTTTCTGCAGAAGTTTTCATTCTGAAGGAGACATCGATAATGCAAGAATTTACTGATAAAGAAAATGTATCTGGTAATGCTGGTGTCCTTACAGATAAATTAGGCAAAAAGAGTTCTTTTACATGGAAGGTGGAGAATTTTCTGTGTTTAAAAGATATAATGGAAACTAATAAAATATTTAGCAGATATTTTCAAGTTGGTGATTGCGAGCTTCGTCTTGGTAAGTGGTTTTCTTCTGTTTATCAATTGTTAAATAATAATCTTTATAGTAAATACAACGATCTTGTTATTTATTGCAGGTGTTTACGAGTCTTTTGACACAATATGCATTTACCTGGAGAGTGATCAGTGAGTTGGCACTGAGCCAGATAAGAACTTTTGGGTCGAATACAGGGTGGGTGTACTTAATCAAAATTATCCTTCCAAAACCGTGTGGATGGTGTCGTCTATTTGCACAAAAAGATGGAATAATTCAGTGCTTCAAATTATGAAGGTTTCAGATATGCTTGAAGCAGATGCAGGTTTCCTTGTGCAAGACACCGTTGTATTTGTTTGTGAAATCTTGGATTTCTGCCCCTGGTTTGAACTCGCAGATCTAGAGGTCAGTGTGCTAATTCCTTAGTTTAAAATACCTTTTTCATGGTTTTACTCTTTGTTTGTACCAAGTACCAACATTTAATTGCCACAGAAAGTGTATTTGGAAGCTTCATCTTAGAGATATTATTGTTATAATGTAGGCATATAAAGGACTGTTAAATCATATACTTTAAGTAGGATTATGTATAGAAGGGCTCCTAATCTACTCTTAATTTATTCTTATAAACCACCAATAGCTATAGTTTGCAGGATATAAACCCTCCACCTCTTGAATAGAGGAGGGGATGCATCTTACCATCAGAATGTTCCCTAAAAGTATCCCTATTAAGAAGTAGGACTTTGTTACAATCTTTTTGTTTTTTGTTTTTGTTTTTTTTTTCTTTTAAATATGATCTAGTAAAAGGGGCAATTTGGAAATTTAACAAATTTAATTTATGGGGTCTGATAACCGTTCCTCGTGAATTCAAACTTTCACGAGAAATATGCAGGTTTCAAATTTGATTTTTTGAATTCGGTTGATCAATTTGATTTGATCTCATGTTGTGTGATTTATATATAAGCAATTCAACTTGATCTCATGTTGTGTGATTTATGTATAAGTGATTCAACTTGATCTCAAGTTGTGTGATTTCTTTATTTGTGATTGATTAAAGGTAAGCTATATCAAAATTCAATTTTTATCCTAATATGCGATGGCGGATTTTACAGAAAAAATAGCAGAAGAAACAAATTTCGAGCATGCAGTTCTGATAAATCGGGTCCAATTGAAGATGTTGCAATTGCAAACAGTAGGAAGCTTTTAGTGGGTCAAAGAAGGATGCTAGTAACCTAAATTATGCAGATATCATATTTTTTGTGGATGGTTGAGACGAATCACCAGGATGTTTATAATTTTGATTTTGAAGAACAACTAGAAAACAATATTTACGAACTTACGATTTATTGATTTTGGATGACACAGGTAGTATTTTTTGTTTTTATTTTTTTTAATTTGGCAATATGGGTTTGTTAAATCTGATATGAACTAAACAAATCTTTTGAAATAAAAAAATATGTTATCATAAACATAACTCAGTTTGTGCTAAAAGTTAACTGAAATATCGATAAAAACAAACTCGTAACTATTATAAATGCATACTATTTTAGGCTAGGTCTGGTATATATTTTTGGGCTTTAGAATTTCATGATTGTATATAAATATTTGATGTATGTACATGTGTTAACCCTTGTGGAATAAATGACATGAAATGAAACATACGAAATGTAACACAATAAACTTTTAGTCTCGTTTCCTTTTGAAATATGTCCTTTTATGTTTTTAATGACGCTTGAAACTATATTTAATACCTCAACGAACCTTTCTAAGACGGAATGTCAACCTTTCCTTTCATGTATCTTTTTTTTAACAGCTGGCTAGTAACTTAGTAATATCAACTTAGTTTTTATTCGCCATGTCATAATTAAACCTATGACCTCTAAAAAAAACAAAGCTTTTCACAGTTTATTTAAACCAATATACCAAAAGATTATTTACATCATGAAATAGTTCTTGATCACCTCATATTTAATCACGTATCAAGTAGACAAAAATTCTTATATTAAACTCAATGTATCACTCTTTGAAAATCTGGATTTCTATTTATTTTTCATTATTACAGTTCAATATTCTTTTCACATCCATGGGGATGGGGATGGGGATGGGGATGTGTCAGTAAGTTTTCAAGCTTTGGGTAATTTTTGGTACATTGGATTGCGATTGCTAACTGGTTTCTCTCTCTCTCTCTCTCTCTCTCTCTCTCACAGATACACACTCACACACACTTACATACACACACACACTCACACATATACATACACACACATGATTCTTCAAATAATCAAATGTATTACCATCCCCTCTTCTACCTACTTCGGCCATGTTTGGGATTGCTTATTTCCACCGCCTTTTGACTTCTCTAAAGGAGTTTTGAAAAATTAAAATTTTAACTTATTAAAAACTCTTTCTCCTTCTCACATCTTCATCTCCATCAAAACACATTTTCACCTCCTTTCAACTTATCTCCTTTTCAAAAGTTAAAAAAAGTTTTCAATAAGCAATCCCTTCACATCCTCCTATATATAGTTAACCCTAAACCTCAAACCCATTGGTATCTGAAGAAAACCCTTTATACATATGGGCAAACCCACTTTCTTAATTTTCATTCTTTATGACGTATAACGTTTCTTTTTCAAGTTCTTTATTCATCTTAATTATGTTTCTTTCCAATCGTTTCAAGTTTCCATGTTCATCTTAACTTTTCACTTTTATCTAGGGTTCTACAAATCCCTTATTTGTTTGTGGAGAAATGATAACAGATCTTAATTACAACAGTCAGTTCTTGCTGATGGAGCATCTTCAAGATTCACAAAAAGACTCCATTTTTAGGGTTTTGAGAATCTTGATGATGCTGCAGCGGCAATTGCTGGCTAACTATATTGCTTAATGTTTGGTTTATCAATTAGTATTCTACCTATCGATTCTTGTAAGTGGTAATCATAGATTATATATAATCTTGACATCAGGTTAGTTTATACTCTTTGTTGTTTTTTGAGCCATATCTTGTTTATGTTATTAGGGTTTTGCTGATACTGAGGTGGGTGTGTCTTTGTTGGAAATGCCAGTTTGTCTTTAAGTTTTTTCTTAAATATATTCTTATTGTAATGACTTGTGTGAGATCTCTCGATCTGTGGGGGAAATCTTTCAGGTGTTCCAGTGGAATAAGAAAATACAAATCTCACCTCGTGAATCCATGAGATTTGCTGTACTGTGTACTTAGAGAGGACAAGCAAGTTGTACGGTACAACATGAAATCATGGGATGCTTTGTGATATTGCATTGAAATTTTCTTTTTTTATTTTATTGGCAACTATAAACCTTATATTATAACTTCAAACTAGTGTTGTTAATCCACTATACACGATGTGAATATTAAAGTTTTTCATACTTATAGTCGTAAATTGCTGTTGTATACTATTGTGAGTTATTAGCATTATATAAGAACATTGCACTAACATAAATAATATATATTCTCAACTAGACGGAATCGAGTTTAATGTGAAACCGAAATAAAAACAAAGATCTTATAACGTAATATATTTTTTATATATCTATTCTTTAGGAGTCTTTTTTGATTTAGTTTCTTTAGAGATTTCTAATGGTGTACATTAGGTCTCTCTAATTATACATTTTAAAAGAAGTTTTCTTTGTTTTAGTGAGTCTCTCAACTACCTTTTATGAGCAGTATAAATGATACTAATAAGAGTCTAATAGGCTCTTTTTTATTGGTACTGAGGAGTTCCTAATTCCAATTAGAGATAGACTTTCATCACTAGTTGGATGGAGTCTTATTTCTAAGATATCTGTCTTGAGATCCTTGATTAGAGGATTCCTATAGTTTCTAACCCTTCCTTAAGTGAAGCTAGATCCTTATTTAGACTTCTGACCTCCTTTGAGCCTATGGTTAGCATTATTTCTAACAATTATATATCTCTGTCCACATATCAATCTTTAAGATTGGTAGCACACTTTGACAGAGGTCTCTAAATTAGGAATATGGATCGAAAAGGGTGGACTCTAGCTAGTTGTGAGACCTCTTCTATTCCAACCTTTTTTCTGCTTAATTAGTCCTAAAGTGTTTTTATCAAACTTGCTTGTTTTATCATATGCTTATCATGCCCTACGTTTTCTGAGACATTGATAACCCAGTTGGACTTTAGAGAAACCTATATTGGGTTCATGGGCATATAGACTAATAAAACAAACTAAATACAATGTATTACAAATAACAATGTATATCATTTTCACTAGTAATAAACAATAGATATCTCTAAAATATGTGAGGGCTCACCTTATAAACCATCGTTATTTATCTTAAAGTTACGTAACAATGTATAAAGTTAAGTTGTAAAAATATCAAAGAGCAATTTCTAGTGAAAGAAACGTTTTATAATAGTTAATAATGTGTCATAAGCCACCGTCTTCATACTTCTTTTATTAAGGAAAATTATTAAGAATTTCTTTTTGGCTAAATCACTAACTGCGTATTAGAAAAAAGACAAGTCAAACTTGCTTATTCTATAGTTTGGGGTTTACATGGTTCTGTTTTGACATTTGTTGTTGAACTAGTCTTTCTCTTGTTTTTATTTAATAAATCATAAGTTTGCATTATAAAATTTAATATAATAAATATAGTTCATGGTTATAATACACGTACATAAATACATAATAAGAGTTAAACAACCTGATCCAAATTTCAAACCGAGCCGAACCGTTAAACCGACAAACTATCAACACCGAACTATGAGCTGAACCTTTTGGATCTCAAAGTAACCAACTTGCTTTGGGTTGAAAGGTGCAGTATGTTTTAACGGCTTATAAACACCCTTAGGTTTAAGTAACGGTTGTGATTTTGATGTAATATAAACTCTTCTCACATTACCTGTAATATAAGATAACGAAATCAACTTATATTCCTAATAAACTTCTATACTAAAACAATCTAATATACTTTAACCTTATGCTAAAAGCAACCTATTTATTTAAAAGTCAGGAGCATTGTCTTTTTTTTTTCTTTTATCTACTCATAACATTTCAGTATTTCATGGTTAAGGTACCGTACTAAAATAATCTTAAGATCGAAACATCATCGATTATTAGGAGATAGGGAAACCAAGGATTTAAGCACAAAATCGCTTCAATGAAAAAAATAAAACTTGTATGATCTAATGTTAATTATTTGATTGTTTTTATACATTCGTTATTTTACCAGCGACTAACGAAAACCCTTAACTAAATAGAGAGATACACATGTTACTACAGTTCTAACACATAAGAGATTATATAACCACATAATATTGTCATGATATTGATGATTGATGTCAAGTATACTTGTTTACATGAATCCTGTGATTCTTAATTTTTAAACTACAAGTTTACAAAGCCCTCATTGAAGTTTCATGTTCATTATTGGTCCATAACTATCGATTTGGGCCCAATGGTTCCCTAAGAATAAAGCCCAACTATTATTCCTCCAATTAGCCGATAATCCGAGATGATTATTATTTAAAGTTGTTCAAACCGGTTAACGTATTTTAATTTTACGGTTCTTGAAAACTTTTTTCAATTTCTCGGTTCTTGATGAACTGGTTAGGATTTAGGAACTAGAGTTTTGATAAGAGAGTGGACTATTCGGTTCTTGTTTTCCTACGTGTTCAGTTCTGTTTAAATCAGTTTCAAAACCGATTCGAACTTGATTGTTTACAAGCCGGTATAAAGCCGTGAGTTTAGCTGGGTTTTCCAAAACCCTTTTTTTTTTTTCGTTTGGCTCGAATGGTCTGTTCCAGTGCATGAATCTGTTTTTCAACTCTAAAAAGAGCTAATTAAAACAAACCTTAATAAAATTGTAATTGATACTAATCATCATTTAAGAAACAGAGGACACCCGACATCGAAATAAAGAATTATTACTCAAATAGTAATATCGGTGTTCTTTTTACTAAAATTGAAAAAAACTTTTCCTTTAAATAAATTATTAAAAGAGACCACATATCACAAAGTCACCTTTAGTTCAATTGCTGAATTATGTTTTTTGTACACCTTATAGGTTTGGGTTGTCATTTGTGAAGCAGAGGTTCGAGGTTCGAAGCCCCTCTTCTGCACTTCCTTTTAATCTATTTTCATATTACATTTTATGGAGTGAATTTGATTCGTAAATAAATGATCTTTTTCTTTATCTTTTCTATTTTTATTTCATTTAACTTCTCCATTTAATTATTAGGTTACACGAACGTAACGAAGTCCATAAACACGCCACAATGCTTCATTAACCATGTTAATATCATCGTACGCCTCCGCACAACACTTACCTTTGTAAAATTGTTACGCCGCAACACTTGATGCATACTATTGTTTTAATTTAAGTCATAACAACCACAATATAAGAACAAACCCCCACATGTACTTAAGTGTTAACATTCATACCGTAACACTTGTAACAAAATTTGCAAGCGCGATGCTACGGGTGGTCACGCCGCAGGGGGGGCGTGCGTAAAATAACCGTACTCTCGTCACGTAGCACGAGTTCAGAAAAACTAGTTTCTAAAATGCAATAAACGTTATAACAACAATGTGAAAAACAATCAAAACTCCCCTTCTTCATTCATCATTCAACTTTCATTATTTACATTCAAAAATTCACCATAATACCCTCTCTCTTTTCACCACATTTGGGGACGATTATTTATACCCCACCCCCACCCCCTACGCCGCCGTGAAGAACCACCGAAGACCGCCGGAATAAACCTACTTCCACCATTAACGCCATCATCAGAGCTCGAACTCGAACTCGACGACCACCCTCTCCTCCTCCTTCCACCACCACCACCACCACCAAAACAACAAAACACACCACCCACCACCACCCGCCACCACCCACCACCACCACCGGCCCTTCTCAAACCACCCCTCGCCGGACCACCACTAACTTCGAACCCACCATCCAACTCCGTAAACACCGCCACCCCTCTCCGCCCCACCGCGAAACTGCCACCGGGCAACCGCCATATCGTCAGCCCCACAGCCTCGCCGGAGCTGTAACCCGATTCTTGATTCTCCGGCGGCAGCTCGTGGCGGCACACCGGACACGAGTTGCGTAAATTCAACCATGGGAAAATGCAATCGGAGTGATATAAGTGCTTACAGGGCATCTCTATCGCCTCTGTTTGCAATTCAAATGGATCTTTACATACTGCACAATGTGATTCTGTTGATGTGTGAATTTCTTGAATTTCGATCGTTGGTAATGCTTCAATGGCTTCTTTTGCCGCCGGTGGGTTGTGGTTGATTCTCGATAAGTTCAATCCATTCGTTTCGATTTGCGTCAATTGGTTCAATAATCGATCGAACCCAGAGCCCAATAAGAACTCCGACATACTCACCGGCAACGGCCGTAGACCCGACCCGGCTCCGTCGTCGTAAAACATCTCAAACCCTCCGTCGACGGTGTGTCCCCGGAGGACGATGACTGGGTTGAACGGGGTGCTCCTTCTCGCCCGGCGGAGCACCGGCGGGGTAGGACGGTGACTCTGTTGGTCGTCGCCGGTGTTGTAGATACCCACCGCCGGAAAACGTCTCCGGTGAGAGTCTGATGGGGCGGATTCGGGTAGTCGGGTCGGGTTATCGATATGTTCTATGAATCCGCCGTCGCAGTCGGGGCAAAAGGGAGATGAATCTTGCCGGTGAGTTGGGGCTTCGATGAATCGACTGCAACTGTAACACCAGTACGATGATGATGAAGACGATGATGGTGATGGTGATGGTGATGGTGATGATGACATCTGTAAGCTGATGTGAAGAACCCTAAATCTTTCAGAAGTGGAATTGTTGAAAGGAAACTGAAATTGGGTGTGATTGATGAACCCTAGGGGTAGGAATTAGAAGATCCAAAATCAGATAGCATGAATTGCAGAGATGTGAAGATTGAATTAGGGTTGATGAGGATAGAACTGATGAAATGAGGGGAATATTTGAAGGGGATTGGGGAGTCATTGAGGGTTGTGATACGTGGGACGGATGTAGAGGCATGAGTCAACTCGGAACTTTGCTGGAAACTTTCCACATAAAAACCACGTTATTTACTATTTAGTTACTATATACTTTGTATTAATAGTTTTTCTTTATATGAATTAGACTTAAATATTAAATATTATTATAAGGTAAGGTAACTTATAATAGTTAAACTCGTAACTTTTGTTTGGGCATGAGATCATCAGTCTAACTACTATATATTTACTATTATACATGATCTCACGACCACTTATATTGATATTTACAAATGTTTTTAAAACTGGACTGTACTAGACATTGAGTCCATCGATTGGTCAGATTGGTTTGATTGGATTTAAGAATCGAATGACGATATAATCATATATATTTATAGTTTTATACATAGAATTCAATATAATTATTTTATATATGTATTTTATAGTTATATATATAAAACTCGATAATAATCTTATGTCCAAACACTCTAATTTATCATACAAACCACTTGTCAAATCCATTAAATTCCAAAAAGAAATAAAAATTATAATAATTATATAAAATCTAGTCCTACCCGGTTTCCGGTCCGACAACCAAGCCTGTCCAAACTAGCTGGTTCCTTGGCTACAAAACAAATTTGGGTGGATCAGACTCGTGGCCTCTTCAAATTCCAGTGCATCTAGCCAGGTACCAAATAACGCAAAAAAAAAAAAAAAACACTAATATATATTGTATAAAAGGTCATCAGGGTTTACAGTTTAGTGATAAGCTACATTTCAAAAAAATTCAAGGTTTAAATCTTTTCACCATAAGACATATTAGGAGATGATGTAGTTTACGAGTAATAGCATACGAGTGTCTGAATTATTTTTTTAATAGTTAATTGTATAAAAATTGATCATCTTTTGACTTAATGATTTTTGGTGTTTATATATATTAAGTTGATGTAAATTAAGTCTTATAAAGTGTGTAACTAAATTTTATGAGTAGATTTTGAAGATTGTGTGAGTTCACTATTCACAAAATTTCAAATTATGTCAACTCGCGTCTACTCGAGTTGAATATGGGTTGGTAACTTTTAAATTCTATCGAAAATAACAAGCTCGGTTAACTTGGGATTATATGGTTACTAATCAAGTATAAGTTAATGTTAGCTTGACTCGTCTCACTTCTTAGAGAGCTGCAAATAACTAGATTTTAATAAAATATGTATATAAAGTAGATCAAAAAGTTTATTTATAAGTGTTATTTAACTTATTCTTATTACACACGTGAATATTAACACTTCATAGACTATTAGAGTATGTATCAAGATGTATATATATATCCAATTAATACCATGTATACACTAAAAAAATCAAAAGCTTTAACCAAATTGTTCAAAATAAAGAACTTCATAGACAAAACAGTGAGAAAATAGTCATCACAGATTTAGAGTTAATCAAAAAACCACACTTTGTTTGATGAACATAATCTGGACACCAACTCAATGATTCAGACTCTATGAGTTTTAGTATAAGTGAATCATCTAGAACAAGAATCAACAGATGAACAAACCCTAGGTTAGGGTTTGAGAAGAGAAGATGATGCTGTCTGAAAGAATGAAAGAATTGTGCGCGTTAACCCTAACCGCACATCGGAGGCAATATATATCCAGCAAACTTCAAGAAGCACAACAGCAGCCCTCCAACTATAGAACTTGACAAGAACAGACCCCCAACATATACCTTTTATTAAACAACCTGAAACCCACAAGAAGTGTGTTACTAACAAAATAACAAATATGTGTTAGAATATGAATTGATAGATAACCTGTAGGAAATTCAACACCCCCCCTCAATTCAAATTCTAAAACAGTCATAAAGACCCATTTTATCACATAGTGCTTTATGTTGTTTAGCACTAAGACCCTTTGTTAATACATCAGCAATTTGATCATTTGTATCAATTTTAACCGGTTTTAAAACCCCTACTGCTACCTTTTCCCTTAAAACATGTAAGTCAATTTCAAAATGTTTGGTTTTATCATGGAAAACAGGGTTAGCAGCAATAAGAATAGCAGCTTTGCTATCACAAAAAAGTTTTACAGGAAGATCCTGTGATACTTGTAAGTCTTTTAAAATTTTTAGAATCCAAATCACTTCACATCCTGCAATACACATGGCTAGATACTCTGATTCAGCAGAAGATCGAGATACTGTGGGTTGCTTCTTACTCTTCCAAGAGACTAATGAGTCTCCTAAAAACACAGTGAATCCAGTGATACACCTTCTTATAGACAAACACTTTCCCCAATCAGCATCAACAAAACATTTCAAGACAAACTGATCTGATTTTTTTAAAAAAAATGCCTTGACCAGGAGAGCCTTTTAAATATCTTAACAGCTTTAAGGCAATGTTCAGATGAGAATTCAAAGGCTCATGCATAAACTGACTTAAGCAGTGAACAGTAAAAGCAATATCAGGTCTGGTTAAAGTTAAGTAAATCAGTTTCCCAATTAATTTCTGATATTGAGTTATGTTTTTTAGCTTATAATCATTTTTTCCAGAATTACTCAAATCTGAGGCAATAAGATTTTATTCAATTGGAACACTGGAAGGCTTACTTCCTAATAACCCAAACTCAGATACTAATTCCAAACAATATTTTCTTTGACTTAGACAAACCCCATTATTTGACTCAATGACTTCTATACCAAGAAAATATTTAAGATTACCAAGATCCTTTATTAAGAAACTTTGATTTAAAGACTGTTTAACTTTCCCAATTTCAACTTCATCATTACAGTAATTACAATGTCATCAACATAAACAAGAAGAGCAACAAACATATTAACAGCACTCTTAGTAAACAGAGAAGTCATTAACACTTTGCAAAAAGCCTAACTCAAATAAGGTAGAACACAGTTTCTCATTCCACTTTCTAGGAGCCTGTTTAAGTCCATAAAGGGACTTAACAAGCCTGCACACTTTATTATGATTTGAATCAGAGTAATATCCTTCAGGTAATTGTATGTACACATCCTCAGTCAATGTAGCATTTAAAAAAGCATTATTTACATCTAATTGATACAACTTCCACCCATTTTGAATGGCAACACTTATGAGACATCTCACAGTGACCATTTTTACAACTTGAGAAAATATCTCATCAAAATCTAAGCCTTCTCTTTGACTATATCCTTTTGCAACAAGCCTATTCTTATATCTCTCTATTTTACCAGAGGATTTATATTTGATCTTATGTAACCATTTACATCCAATTACTTTCCTACCCTTAGGAAGATCAGTTAAGATCCAAGTTCCATTCCTATTTAGAGTTTCTATTTCTTCATTCATGGCATTTACCCAATTACTATCTAAACATGCCTCCTTATAACTAGATGGTTCTGTGCTCTTATTTAATAAGGAAACAAAACAATAATCATGAGAAGATAGTTTAGAATAGTTCATGACCTTTTCAAGCCCATACTTTACTTTACCTTCTACAATGAAATCACTAAAATGTATAGGAACAGAACTGATCCTACTTGATCTCCTAGGATGGTCTTTGTTACCCTCAGATTCAGCTGTATCAATCCCAAGACATGAAGTGGACTCAGTCTCATAGGGGACCTCATTAGACTCTACATACTGTTGAGACAAAAAATGTGCCTTAGAGTCAGTGGCAGAAGTATACGAGACTGATGAGAATGAAGAGCATCAGTAGCAGATTGACTACCATGTTGATAATCTGAGGAATTTTCATCATTAGCAGGAGAATTTAATGTGGATTCAGGAATCTAAGGCTCACTTCTATTGTCCTCATGACTTTTACTTTTATTAGCCTTCTCATCATCATTGGGCAAAAACAGGAAGTCAAAAAATGAGTCACTATCTACATTACTACTACTGCTTTGATCTGAGCAGTTGAAGTTAGCTTTGAATGGAAATATATTTTCATAAAACTTTACATCCCTTGAAAACAATTATTTTTTTTTGTCTAAATTCCAAATTTTGTATCCTTTTTTATTATTTGAATATCCCAAAAAAACACATTTCATAGCCCTAGAATCAAATTTATTTTCATGATTTAAAGCAGTAGCAAAACATAGACAGCCAAACATTCTGAGGTGAGAGAGAGAAGGCTTGCATTTATAGATCGCTTCATAAGGAGATAGACCAGAACGCACTGAAGAAGGTGTCCTATTAATTAAATAGGTGGCAGTTAAAACACATTCAGACCACATATATAAGGGAACCCCCCCCCCCTTTAAACATGAGAGACCTAGCCACATTCAACAGGTGTCTATGTTTTTTTTTCACAATGCCATTTTGTTGAGGAGTATAAACACACGAGGTTTGGTGCATGATGCCATTTTTGAAAAGTAATTTTCAATTGAATGATTTGTGAATTCAGTTCCATTGTCAGATCTAACACATTTGATTACCTTTAAAAATTAGGTTTTAATCAGATTAACAAAGCTTTCAATATGAGTCAGTACTTCATCCTTAGATTTTAGCAAATATATCAAGACAGCTCTGGAGTGGTCATCAACAATGGTTAGGAAGTACTTAAACCCTTTTTGGGTAGTGACTCTAAATGGTCCCCATAAATCAACATGAATCAGTTCACCAAGATCTTTTGATACATGAGAACCGATTGGAAAAGAGGACCTTGTTTGTTTAGACCTATGACATATTTCACAAGGGAGGTTATTATTCGCAGGTTTAATCATTAATTCTTCCTTCAAAGCATTTAGCACCTGATATGAGGGGTGGCCAAGTCTCCCATGCCATAAATTTAGGAGTCAAAGCATGCAAACATATTACAAAACCCAGAGAGATTACCTCTAGATATGTCCTTATAAAAGTATAACCCATCTATTTGTTTATCAATCATCAGACACTTGTTTTGATGTGAATCCTGAACAAGACAAGAGTATTCATCAAATAGACACTTTATTTTGTTATTCTTAGAGAGTTTATGAACAGATAGCAGATTTACATAATATTCAGGTACAACCAAGACATCAATTAGAATAATGTCACTTGTAAGTTTTAGATTGCCAATCTTAGTAATTTTAGCTCGAGTTCCATTTGGATGATCCACAGTCATACCAACATCAGACACATCAACAAGGTTGAACATGTTTGATTCAGACACAGTCATGTGTTGATTTACGCCTGAGTCTATGATCCAGCCTTGAGTGAGGTTAAACTCACTGGAGCTGGAAGAGCTTATGATGTTTAAGTAGCAATCCTTACAACTTTCATTTAGGTTTATATTACCTGACATATTAGCATTAATCTAAGTAGTGGATGAAGATCCCTCACTAACAAGAGATAGAAGCTTAGAAATCTGATCAGGAGTGAAGGGAAAGTCATTAGAATTGGTCTTGCTGTTGACAACAGCATTGTTGCTTAGACCAGCAGCCCTGGTGGTGTTAGATTTCTTTTTGTAATTTTCTGGGTATCCAATAAGCTCATAACACCTCTCAATTATGTGACCAGTTAGGTTACAATGAGTACATTTTAGAGAAGAACCCTTCCCAGTCTTTTTCTTGGGATCTAAGGCTTTAGCAGCAAAGGCTGCTGCCTGAGTCTTAGATCCATGTTTTATGGATGAATTTCTATGGGATTCTTCGCTAGAAATGATAGAAAATGCAACTTTGACAGATGGTAGGGGATCTTTTGTTAAAATGTTTGACCTGATTGGTTGATATACCTCATCTAAGCCCATAAAAAATTGCATAAGTTTTAAGTTTTGATTGAAATTAGAAAACCCTTTTGCAGCTTGGCAAGTACATGTTGCCAGATTAGTTAATGTATCATATTGACGCCACATAGAATTTAGTTTATGATAGTAATCAGAAATAGATGAGCCATTTTGAGTCAAAGAGTTTATGTTTTGATAAAGTTTGAATATGACAGACCCATCCACTTTTTCATATGTTTCTTTCAGTTCTTGCCAGACTGCAAAGGCATCTTTTGAAAATATCTGACTCACATATAAATCTTCTGATATGGAGTTTAAGATCCAAGATAACACCACAAAGTTGCATCAGTCCCATTGTCTTCCTAACTCATCACTTTCAGGTTTAACACATGAACCATCTATGAATCCTATCTTATTTTTCACATTCAGAGGAAGTTGCATAGCATTAGCTCACACAGAGTAATTTTCAGTTCCCTTTAGTTTAATTGTAATGATGGAGATGTTACTCGTGTCACTAGCATGGAGGTACAAGGGATTACCAAAATCTAGTTTGCTTATTTCAGAATTATAAACAGAGTGAACACTTCCATCATTAGAGAATGTATCATCCTCGTTTTGTTTATCATCAGCCATTATTATACCCAAGCAGAACAAGAAAAGATAACAATAATAACCACAGAAAACACAAATCAAAACAATAAGACAAGCAGGCACACACAACCACTGCTATTAGACCCTCTAACCAACCAGATACCCGGTCAATTTATTGACTGGCCAAGTGGTAGAGGGAGCAGAGAAGGAGAGCACACAGAGATAATATGCGAAAGCAAAGAAGAAACACAACAAGATTAGCGACAGGTAGCAAGTAGATCAGAGAGGAAGTAAACCACAACAGAGGCCCTGCTCATAGCCCAATCAATCCAACAGATGCACCAGGATCAAGCCCAAAAAGACAAACAACAATTTAGGGTTTTATGATTTTCAAAATAGGGTTTCGATTTATAGAAAGTAATATTTGAATTCATAAAACTTCATGAGATGTTTAGAATCATAGAGCACGAGGCTCTGATACCATGTTCGAAATAAAGAACTTAATAGACAAAACAGTGAGAAAATAGTCATCACAGATTTAGAGTTAATCAAAAAACCATAGTTTGTCTGATGAACATAATCTGGACACTAACTCAATGATTCAGACTCTATGAGTTCTAATATAAGTGAATCATCTAGAACAATAATCAACAGATGAACAAACCCTAGGTTAGGGTTTGAGAAGAGAAGATGATGTCGTCTGAAAGAATGAAAGAATTGTGTGTTAACCCTAATCGCACACCGAAGGCAATATATATCCAGCAAACTTCAAGAAGCACAGCAACAGCCCTCCAACTATAGAACTTAACAGGAACAGACCCCCAACGTATACCTTTTATCAAACAACCTGAAACCCACAAGAAGTGTGTTACTAACAAAATCTATCTATATTAATAAAAGAAGGTTTTTGTATGACACTTGTCATAATTCTAGAGTTTTTAAATTTTATTTTCTCCCTTCTCTCTCATAATAAATATCACATTAAATACAAATGATATTATTTAATTATTTTTCATATTGAAAATATTTTTTATTAAATTTAAAAAATAGATCTTTCTACAAATGCAATTTGTAAATAAATAATTTTTTTATAAAATAATAAATTTTAAAAAAAATATATCAAACTTTTAAAAAAAGCAATATAATTTAACACTTATGGATTTTAAAAAATAAAATTCTTATGAAACGAAAATAATTAAATTTCAAAGTTATAATAAATAAATTATTAAAAATGACACTTTTTTAAAAACGGTTTTTTTGAAACAATTTATTTAAAAACTAACTTTTTTTAAAAAGAAAACAAATAAAAATTAAACAAAAGTTTAAAAAATGATATCGTCCTTTTATAACCCGTACATAATGTCAATAATATCTTATATCAAAAGATCGTTTTATAATTTTTTAATTTTTATTAATAACTATTTAATATTTTATTTATTCAACCCGTGTTATACATGAGATACTAACTTAGTAACAAATATGTTTTAGAATATGAATTGATAGATAACCTGTAGGAAATTCAACACAAACCTTTAGAGTATTTAAATCATATGACATGTTTTTTACATGAATAGAATAAATATTAAGTCGTAGTTCAAATTTATATAAAATATGTGGCAATAGTTGATTTTAAGATATAATAATGTCATAATTACTTGTGTTATGATATATCAAGGTTATCAGTTAGAAGACTTTGTCTTTAATTAAACTAGTACTATATCTAAATATATGATAAATCAAAAGGGATGTATGTCTTCTGAAGGCATTCAAAATAACAATTCAATATAAAATAATAAAGTGGTGGCTTGTGAATTATTATATTTGCCGACCACATATTTGTATGGTAGGAGCGACATTATTATTACCAGCAACGTTGTCGTATTTCATTTGTAGTGTTGAATGAAAGCACATGATATTGTATGTTTATAAGAGTTGAATAAATTATTAATTAATTAAATAACTATATCACAATCAGAAAAATAATAATAAATAAATAACTTAAGCGTAGGATAATGATTTCTTTTCTTGTATAAGGAAAGGATGGAGTCATTAATATTTATTCTTACCACCTTTTCCTTATTTTTCTTTTAATTTTCGATGACATATTCACTATTCTGTGATTGGTATATGTTAGATACGAGGGTTCTAAAGCCTAAAGCTTTCAATTAAAGTTGTATTTATGTGTAGTTTAACAATGAAATATTTTATTGTAATATGTTATTTGGCATTGTGAAAATCACATATATTAATCTTTGAACGAAATGAACAGTAATTTGCAACCTTTATTTCGTTTTGTACAAGTTGTTCTTGCTTGTATATGTTTAGATGAACTCATAACAATCAAATAATTTCTACACGACCACTAAAGTTAAGTGTTATTGGACCATAATGGTAATGGATCATGGATGATGAATTGAAATCCACATACGGCAATATGCGTAGTGACGTTATGAAGTTCGTTACTTTAAATAGAAAAACTCCTTGTATTTATATGAAAAGGAATCATAAAAAGGTAATGACATTTAGTGAGTAAAAAGTCCAATAAGTTCAAATTGTGATGTTAAATTTCACTAAACAAGGTTAGGTTTTAGACTTTTAGTGAACTGATATTAGAGCTTTAAGGAATCTTCTAGAACCATTTAACAAAGTTAATTCTTATGAAATATATGTCTTAGGGGTTGTTTGGCAACTTCTGAATTGCTAAGTGCTGAATCATTAAAAGTTCTAAATCATTAAGTGTTGAACCAGTAAAAATTCTGAATTATTAAGAGCTAGTACATAGCTTAACTATTCAAATGCAAATGTCTGATCAATTCAGATAAAAATTCTTAACCACTCAGACTCAATATAATGCTTAACATTTTAGAGACAAAAGTACTTAACCATTCAGAAATCTACTCATGAAATAAACACACTGAACCATTAAGTACTGAACCATTTAGACATCTGAATGGTTAAGAGGCAACAAACAACCCCTAAGTCAACGTATCTTCCAATTGAACCATCAAAAGTCAATGGAGAACTATCATTGCATAAAAAAAGAAAAATGTTAAATCAAGTCACAAACTAAAGATCAAGCTATTGTTAGTTTTCAAGCTCTTCAAAAGTGTGAAGGTCACATAAGTAACTTCTTGATTTAGTTATATGGTTTAAACTTGAACTGTTTTGCAACGCCAAGTATGATTTTCAGTTTTGACATCAAATTTTGGTATTTCGTTATTTAGAAGAGCTATTATGATTATGCATACCATGCTAGACACTATTTTGATGACAAAACAATGTGCATTTAGGTATGAATACTTGAAATTGATCAATTTTATCAAAACATGAGTTTTATGAAAATAAAGTTTAGACCACAGTATGCTTTATAAATGAAGGTAATCACTAATCACCATCTAAGGAATTCTTGTGAAAACATGCTTAATTGTACTAGTTATGAGAAATGGTAGTATTTACTGTGAATTTGACCTAATAGTCAAATTTAGATTTCTTGACTTGATTTGAAAACTATTATTTCGAAAACTTATTTCAAGAGTGATGGTTTTTTGTGTGTGCATGATTCTTTATTTTAGTTCACTAATATTTCCACTTGAATACTTAATATGTGAGGTCTGAAAATGTAATGACAGATCTTGAAATGTAGTGTAGTATAAAAATAATTTGTTTAATCTTATAATGTAATCTAGTATAAACATTTGTGTGTTAAAACAATGCATTAACATATGGCATGGTTTATTAAGGTCTAATTGATGGACTTATCATTTAGCATATATTGTCTGAATTGTTTACAACAAAACATTATAAGATATGGGACTTGTCCCATATCAGTTGTAAGGGCAATTAGTCGTCTTGTTGTAAGGATAAATCTAGACAGAAATGTTCGCTCAATGCATCCCCAAGTATGTAAAAAACGCCGATTTAAAAAGTATAAACCCAAGTACATATGTTTTTCCTTAATCAAGTGCTTTTTCTTTTTTTTTTTTTTCTATCTCAATCACTCATTAGTTGTTCATTTTAGCATCACAAGCTAGAAAATTATATTATATGATTTGGTCATACCCAAATTCAAATCAAGGCTAAAAAGCAACAACTGTTCATTCTAGCAGCACAAGCTAAAAAATGTATTATACTTCGTATCTTTCTATAACATATTATTTGAAAGATTGGTTGTTGTAAAAGTTGTAGATCATGAGAATTTAGATGAAGAACAATTCTTTCAATTTAACAAAAGGATAAACCATTCAATATTTACAAAAATGATTGGGGATGTTGAATAAAGTCATTATAGTCAATACTAAAGACAGTGGAAATGCTAACAACGTGAAGAACATGAAGGCACATATGATGATACAAAAAGTAAAGATGAATCGATTTTGTGTAACGTTTCTTTTGATGGCTAACCTGTTTATAATATACTTAGATACCACATTTAGAAGTCCATTTACGTTGAAATATAGACAAACATAGAATTGTAATGCTTGGATCTTTGCTGGAAATAAGTGGTGCTTTACGTATTTGTGATATGTATTGCAGTTTTGTAATAGGTATAGAGGAGTACGTTTCTCTATTGTAAAATGACTATAAGCTTGCTAAAGTATATATATCATGTTGAAGTACTTAGATTATTTGTAATGTTACTAACTTACTATGGGGGCTGTCACTCGATCTTATGTATATGTTAGGATAATTAGATAGATTCATTAATGTTATGAATGATATTGTATTTCTAAAACCATAATCAATTAAAACAGTTGATGGAAATGTTCAATTTACAACGTTGTTATAGTACTGATAATTTTTCAGATTCGCTAATTTTCTTCTTTTTTTTATTACGTCGTAGGAGTGGATTGACTAGTTGCTTCACAATATATATCTTGAAACCGAGCCCAAGGCAAATATTAATACAAACTCTCCATGACCCTTATAACTAGATAGTTTGTTATTGTTATATACATTTGTTTCGCGGAAAAAATTCCTTTAATCTTTGTAATTTTTTATTTCCAGCATTTATAATATATTTTATTTTTAGGAATTGTACATATATTTAATAATACTTTTAATATAAAAATTAATATTACTAACGGATTACTGTGGGATAATACATCGTTGAAGGTCTAAAGAAGCAATCAGTAACTCGTTGGTAATCAGTATATAACAGGCCAACAATAATTGCACACATACACTTGTCATCCTATAATATGTCAATAAATTAACAACACCTTAGTTGTGACATCTACATGATATTGGTAATCAATCAACAATACTACGTGTCTGTAAGTCATCAGTAAATCACTAACCATGCCACGTTTCTGATAGAATATATTGATTCAACCCACCTTCACCTTCACCAATAGATCGTCCATCGATGAAAGCCTGTTCTTTGAAGTGTCTATCATTGCAACACAGTGACTACTTCATCACATATATAGTACGTCCAACTTCACGTATATGTGTTAGTGTAAAAAACACATGTTGTCAAATTGATGCAAATAGTTTCCTCCTATTTGCACACATACACTTGTCTCTATAATCTTGTAATAGAAAGTTGATGTTTGTTTTTCATGTATATTGATATGTTCTAGCAGTACTAAATTTATTCTCTTGTCATTGTATGCTATATATAATTTGTGGGGGAGACAAATTATACAATTGCTAACGTAATGGTACTTTGCCATGGTTTATTTTGGCTTTCAGATGCTTTTCATAATAAGTTTTTGTATATTACTAGTAGCGTGCTCGCGCGATGCGGTGGGTGCGACACTTTTAATTGCGACTCTCGTGCCCCGTACACAACGTATGCGAATAATATTGTTAGATAACAATATATATAAGTTATGAAGTAGGTAAATGAAACGATAATGAATTAACATAACACACGAATTAGAAAATTCAAGTTTTGAATAATAAAAGCTGCAAGCATAGAATCATAAACGTGTAGATAGTTGCATGATTTGAGAAATTCAATCGTACGCCTCACAGAGCTTGATGATCTTATCGATATTGTTAGCCCACCATTCGTCGTCCATAGGGGACACATGAATATCTTGTACTTCATCGTGTTTGTCTGCCACATCTTTGGTTGGACAAATATCTTCTGTCTTTTCCACTTTGATCGGCACCTCAGTGGCTGTAGCAGCTTTAGTCACTTATTTTATCTATAATTAATGTAGAATAAGAGAAAAAGTTATTAATATAAAAAAAAAAGTCCAGATTTAAAATTACACTCATCTATAATATAGTATCACTTAATACAAAAAAATAAAAGTCTTTTAAACTATACAGTTTAAAAATTACTCCTATCTGTTTTATATGTTGTTACTATGCATGAGTAAGATATTAAAAAAAAAACTTGTGCATTATTGTATTAAATAATAAAACCTGTAAATTTAAGAAATTTACCTACACCCACATATCAAAAACCATATTATATAGATGAAAAAATGTTTTACTTACACAGCATGAGATATGCTTGTACAACAAACTAAAACTTTTATTATACTAATTAAAACATGCATAAAACTAAAAAACAATATAAAAGTATTCTGATTTAAACATAAATCTAAACAACACGATGTCTATTTCGCTTCTGTACAGTCACATGAGGAAATTTAATTCTTATTTCTGGCTTCTTAGCTGAACATGCAGTGTCTTCTAGTTCATTTTCTTTGTCAATGTTAGCCGGACCATCTAACTCAATGACCTCACTCCATTTCCATTCATCAAGCCTCTTGATTCTTTTTTTTTTTGTTTTCAAATATCCTAGCCTGGGCTTCAAACGTGCGATCCTTAAAAAAAGTTAGTATACAGCTAATCAAAAACAAATTTAATAGTATAAATACTACCTCCTCACTAAATTCACGTTGAAGGTTAGATTTGTAGGGACTAAACATGGCACCACAACAAATAATCTCAACACTATTATCAAGATCAAGATCAACCTGTATACAAATTTATGAGAGTGCATAATAGAGTTAATTTACAACTTGAATCTAAACATAAACAAATGAAAACCATTTACCTTTTTAGGATTATGTTTCTTCAAATCGCCATCAAGATCTGTAATATTCTGCACTTTATGTTCATTCACATCCTGATTTATTACAACAATGATAGTTTAATATATAAATTTAAAATAAGATCAAATTAATACAAAACAATGATATCTGTAAAATTCAATTTAGCTCTAAACCAACCTTGTTATGAGAAACAACTGAACACAAGAAAATATACAATTAAAAAATTTATTAAAACATATTCTTTTCTCAATACAATTCTAATATACATTTGATTTTTGTACCTTTGATTTGCTGAGATCAGTATGCAGAAGTTCTAAAGATTCAACCTTAAAGGGTTGGTATCCACGAATGTTTGTAGCATCCAAAGCCATGGTCAGTTTTTCTTCATTTAAAATAGTTGTGAACTGATATGTATTTATAGACTTCTATTGGGTATTTGAATATTTGTTTGGCGCCTGAAGAACAACCTATTTAGGGCTTCCCCTACAAATAGGTTGTTTGTTGGTTTGTTGTTACTGACTTTTTTTAAATGGTGGTTTTTTAAAAACATCTTCTAGTTATAAATTTCGCCATCTTTACCATATGGTGAAAATTTAAACCAATTTGAAGTAACATAAAATGGGTACATTAAAACCGATTACAATGTTAGATTTGTAAAATAATAAAAAGCCTTTTATAAAGTTTATTTTATAAAATAATAACAACATAATATTTACATCTATCTTTGAAAACTATGGTTTTAATTTTAATGTCCAAAAGGGCTTATACAAATAGTTTTATGGATTTAGATAACATTTTTATAGGTTGTATATTAGTAATTTTATAAACTATTAAAGTTTTTCATAAGCATATGAGGTATGTGTATGTATTTTAGGTTTGCTTATTGTTTTTAAAGTTTTAATATCTATACTATATTTATAAACAAACATTTTATTTTTGATAACTGGGTCATGTTGTATATATATATATATATATATATATATATATATATATATATATATATATATATAGTTAATTTGTTTATCTATACTATATTTTATATTCAAATGTATTCTCATTGATATATAGGTAATTTGTTTTTTTAGATATTTAATAATGAAACAAAGATGTATCCGATATTTATTATTTTATAGTTCTTTGAATTTCTTTATATATAATGTAGCATGAAACACGTATTCTCATTTCTGTTCGGTTTTATGAATTAAAGTTGCAACAATTACGAAAAAAAGGTATATATTTCATATTTTTGAACTTTTGTATATATTTGTAACTGAACATTAATATTCGGAATTTTTATATTACTGTCTTATGTTTGTTTTATTTTTCACGTTAATATTGATAATTAGCAATCTTAGGTAATACAAGTGAAGCTGCAGGTTATACTATTATTTAATCCAGACTGTACTGGATATTAATTTTGATGTATTTGATATGTTTTTAGAGACTTTATGTCGCATTCGTGAAAAGGTACAAACAATTTTTAAAAAAAAGCCGAATTCCTCCTTTTAAGCCTATTTTAACAACCATGGAATATATTTTAACATCTGAAACTGAAAATAGGTAGAAAAGAGGAGGTTTAAATATTGAAATCGAAATTGGGTTTTCAATTTTCATGTTTGAACTGTGCGGGAGCGATGGGAGGATTTAAAGGCTATTTGAGTTGTTTCATGTGGACATATGGTAGTACAGTAGGTAACAAGAGTTGTAAAACTCATATTTTCAAGAGATTTGATCAACTATTTATAAACTGGACTATATTTAGTGCGTATTTATAAACTGGATTTTTTTGAATTCACTGTAACTGCTTCTTAAAATCAAAACAAACATTTCCATATTTTAAGTAAAAATATCTAACAACCACACAAATAGTAAATTATTAACAAATAAAGGGATCAAAGTGTAAATAGATTTGAATGTCCATGTTTATAGAATCATTAAAATGACAATATTAACAAATAAAGGGATCAATGTATAAATAAATTTGAATATCCATGTTTATAGCATGGTTAAAATATTAATATTGCCCTTTGAAATAATTGATTTTAAGTTGTACTTTGTGCTTAAAAATCACAAAACTCTTAAATTTGGCCGGTATCCTTCCTTCGTGCATTATAATATAGTATAGATAAACCTAAACTTTTTTACAATAATTTCAAGCTTTTATAGAATAAATGAATCACAACTTATGTCTTACCGGATTTGAATCTTGAACATTTTAATTATAAGGCATACCATCATCTAACCATCAAATCAGTATATCCTTTGGCAACAATAATTTGTAAAAAAAAAATGTATTATGCACCGTATCTTTCGCTCACATATGATTTGAAACATTGGTTTTTGTCAAGATGAAGCCAAGAGGGATATGCGAGCTAAAGTTATGGCCTAAAGCCCTAAAGATGGTTGTTATATGGGAAAAAGTATATATACTAATACATGACAAAGCTCATTAAGGTTTAATTGGTGGATATATAATCTAACGTACATGTGTCATTAGAAACTAAGCAACTTTTTATGACCTAATGTTGCTTGTTATAGGGTAAAACAACGTATTAACCCATGACAAGGCTCATTAAGATTTAATTGATGAATTTATCATCTATTCATCTAGCATATGTTGTTAGCATCTAAATAAACATAAATACATTATACATATCTAATATACATGCAATATAAATATACATCACTTTGTAAAAAAAGTGATGGATTATCAATTAATCCTACATTTATAATTGTGAATAAAAGTGTGTGCATTTAGTTTAGTATCGTAGTGAATTTGAATCATTTCTAAATACTAAATACATGATTAATCCATATTACGTTAACAAACCGATGAAACTGAAAACTATCGATCGACCCACATACATTATTCAACTTCTCCATGTAAAAATAATATTTCCATAAAAAAATTGTCCAGATACAATAGCCAAGAAAAGAAATGAAGAAATAATATTACATACAAAAAAAAAAAACAATAATACTATTAACCACCATCAATTAACAACCGGTTTAAATGTACCCACCACCTTCCTCACGGTTTTCCCCATCTTCTGAACCCGGTCCATCACCGTCGTGTAAGCCACGGTTCCATCATTTCCGGCCAGCACTTTGTACTTGTCTTTCCTCGTATAATTTGTGCACTCAAATCCCAGTGTTGCAGCCAAGATTCGTTGAACGTAATTCGCGACGTCGTGTGGGCTTTTTCCCGACGAACATGTAGCCTCAGCCGGCAGCTGGTTCAAGAAAGTAACCTCATAGACCGGCCTAGGGTTCATGAAGAAGAAGATCGGGTCTAGCCCTTTCCAACCCCTTGCGGTTGTGGCGTGAAAGAACCCGACTCGGTAGTTCATTGCCACTGGCACGATCCGGTCTGTTAGTTCGGCGAAAAGGGCGCTGAACCGGAGCAAAAAGGGTTCTCTACAAGTGGTACCTGTAGATTTTACAAATACTATAAATTAATGTAATCTAGAGATGATTAAGTATCAAATAATACTTAAAAATAGGTATTTATGCATTTTTGGTCGCAAATGTAGCGCTAAAAACTTCCGTGGTAGTCTCATTTTGCGACCACTTTGCGTCCATGTGTAATTTAACGACCAAATTTAGCGACTACTTTTACGAAAAAAAAAAATCTTGCAACCGCTTTACGACCATCAATTTTTGCGACTGATTTATTTTAACATTTATAATATGATTTTGGTTGATTTTTTTAAAAAAAGTTTCGACCAAATCTTAACGGTCACAAGTTTTGTGACCGTTAACCTGCTTTACTGACTTTTCACTTTTGGTCACTAATCTTACGTTTGCATAGATTCGGAGTAAAAAAATAACAAAATTTGCAACAAATAAGTTTTATACAATGAAACAGTATAGTTCTGAGTTTTCATTATACCTTCTGGGCAAACCACCAAATCACCTTTGGACAGTTCTTTCTTTATTTTCTCGGCATCCACGTGGCGGATTCGGGTCAACCGGACGGTCGGGATCGGGGACAAGATCTCCGATAATCTTGAAATCGAGTAGGTGACGGCGGGGATCCTCCGTTGGAGGACCGTAGACAGCACAACAGGGTCCATTAAAGTGCGGTGTGTGCATACAAAAAGCACACCGCCTTTGGACCCTGTCGGCGGCGGTGGAGGAACTCCTTTCACTATAACCTTGGCACCAAATATGCAAGCCACATAAGGAATAGCCCACATTGGCAACAAAGCCCCAATAACGATGCGGATGATCGCGAGGACAACACCAATCGGGGTCCAGAGAAGGATGAGAAGAGCGGTGGAAGGAGTTGGTCGCTTCACGAGGCGGCCGTCGTGAAAGATCACCGGCTTGGGCTGGGTTTCCTTGAGGGGTCTGAGCTTTTGGTCTTTGATTATGTATGGTGCATTTACTTGTTCCTGCAATGAAGTAATATCATCATATATATAATCTATATGTTAAGTTTTCTGACTTTTACACTAGTGTAACAAGAAGTTATCATAAGATTCTTATTTCTATCGACTGTAACTAAAGGTACAACTCATGTTTTTCTTAAAAAAACACTCAGCTTTTTATGTATAAAAATATACAAATTATATATATATTTGAACCATATGTCAAGTTATAGTTGTTTACCTTGCACATAGACAATAACCGAGAATCGGAACGACATCTTGCAAGCCCTAGGCTCGGTTGTTGACCATTAACCACGGCTGCGACACGATCAGCCACCGATGACCCGAACCCACCACCCCGAACCAAGCCCGTGGCGAGCCCAAACCGGCTCACGACAAGCTCGGTCCCAACAACACCATCAGCCCTTAAATGCTCCTTCACAAACCACTCAACCATAACCGTAGGCATTTTGGTCACAACCACCTTTTTATCACACATATTAAACACCCTCCAAGCTTCCATATCGATATCATCAAAGTAAAACTTGGGCAAAACCGCCCTGGCGACCGACTCTATTTCCGACATGGGGACACCGGCAATGGCAAGAAAGATGGACAGTTTCAGGCCGATCTCAGGCTTCCCACACGCGTCGAGAAGCTTGATGATCGGCCAGAATAATAATAATATTGTGAATCGGATTAAGCCCGAGGCTTCGAAAGCTACTAGCATGAAGTAGGAGAAAGGATCTTTGTTTTTTAAGAGGGTTCCTTCTAGCTCTGAAAGTACATACTCCATAGTTGTTTTCTTTGTGGTGTAATGGGTTTGCTTTTTGATGAATATTATTAGTGTTTGAATGAAGAAGATGAAGATGAAGATGAGCAGATGAGTTAGTGTTGAATTTGTGGATGGAGGTTGAAGGTAGATCGACTATTTGTAATACAAGAATGAGGCCGTTTAACGGTTTACACCTAACTTCCATGGGTTTACAGGCAAATGGCACCAATGTATATTTGAATAATCAATTTTTAATTTTTTATTGATTTTATTTTATGTACACGTGGAAATAGTATGTGAATTGTGTCAAGTTTACAGGTTTACATGTTCTAGTTGACTCTTGAAGGTTTGAAGCCGATGAACCTACACAATACCCATTTTTGTATGTATCAAAAATTTAAAGGAGGTTTATCAAATTAAAGGTTTGACCGAACAGAAAGTCAAATACAATTTACTTTAATATTTTTCATCTACTTTCAACTAATAGAAAAATTGTCAATATTACACTTCTAAATAACTCGACTGCTCTCCATATGAAATTAAATAAGCTTCTGGCAAATGACCTTGTTTAACCAGAGCCGACCAGTGAGCCACTCTGCTAGCCTCGACCTCTTATGGCTAGCCCGTAGCCGAGCACTTACAACCCGACCTGGTAAAGCCTGATAAATGTGTCAACTCCTCGTATAATATCAAGTAGGAACAATCCAATGATTGGATCGAGTAGGGTTTAACCAACATGAAATATTTAATACCATATTATTGGTTGAAAGTGAATAAATTATATATATACTAATTACCAACTTTCTTATGCATTATGAGTTGTACAATATGCTTTAAGGGTTGTATACTCAACTTTTGTCTTATTCTTTTTAATCTTTAACTTTTTCATTTTAACCCAACACTTTTGCATTATTTACAATTTATCAAAAATATTTTTTTACTTTTAACTTTGGTCCCTATACTTTTTATATAAAAAAAATTTGTTTTATATTTCGGTCTATATTTTGCGAGTTAACATGGCGCAGTGTGCATGTGTAGTTCAATGTTTTTACACTTATTTTGTTCCCGTTTAATGGTCCCATCGCAACGCGCTAGTCCAAGATCGACTTAGTTATTGTTTTATATGGTTTACGTTTCGCCTAACGGTAGTGTGTCCTTGGTTCTACGTTTCGGTTGATGGTCGCTAACGATGGTGTGTCTTTGGTGCTTCTCGGCATGGTTTTACGCCCCCCCCCCCTCCCCGTGGCAACGCGGGGGGCTTAATACTAGTTTAAGCTAAAAATCAAACGTTTATTTTGACAAAATGGGTTGGTTAGATGTTTATCTTGATAACTTTCACATATACTAAACGTAGACACACTATAATCACAAAAACCCAAGCATAATTTGTTTAAGAAGTTGAATAAATAGCTTATAATAAAATGATAAACGAGTTATAAAAGGGTGTGAAAAGTTGGAACATCGTTATTATATTTTATTGGCATTATATTGCATCGTATGCATTCAAGAAATATTTAAACATTTGAATAGGTATGTGTGTGGCGTCCAATTATGTTTTTTATATTAAGAAATATGATATTTCGAATGTCTTTTGCCCTAAAATATGTAGGTTACTTACCAAGAAATAATATAAGAACCACAAAGTTTTGTATAAAGTATCTAAAAACCTCCACGTTTGTGCATGACATTTTCTTTGCCTTTTATGGCAAGCTAGATAGACCATACAAGTGTAAACAGATATATAAAAAATCAAGGTTTTTTATTTATAAAATACATTTGTCATCATATTAACTAATACACGTAAGCGTGAATTATATAGAAAAACGGGTGTATGACTTTTTATTTATAAAATACAATTGTCATCATATTAACGGGTGTATCAACTGATTTTTGTAACGAATCTTTTAGTAAAATACAATAGATATGTCTTTACAGGAATTCCAATTGTGGTTAATATGAACGTTTCTAGGTTTTGAAAGCCGATTATAAAAAAAATTCTGCTTGAAATTACTTATTTGCTCTTTTTAAAGCCCCAAAAATCATGGATGACTTGTAATCTTTGAGAAGAAAGTTTCATAGGGAAAGGGACAAAAAAAAATAGAAAAATCACTTGGGTTATGTGGAAATCCATTAGATTTGGGTACCTTAGTTCTCTTAATGTCACTATTCTTGCTAAATGATGGTGGTGATTAAAAGTGAAAAAGATAGTCTTTGGTTCCACAATGTTAGAGGTTAAATAATATTTCTCTTACTCGATCAATGGGAGACCTGCTGAAAAAAAAAAAAAAAAATTGTTTACCGGATGTTTGGCTAAGTGGCTTTTATATGAACTTAGATACAGAAGATTCAGGTGTTTTCTTGCACAACTCAATTCAAAAGAGAATATATAGTTACGGGTAACAATATATTCTTTTGGAAGATAAATGGTGTCCTTGGAGCTTAAAGATAAATATCCTCACATGTATTCTATCAAAACGAGTAAAAATTGCTTGGTTTCAAATTGGGTAATGATCATGTATCGATATTCTTAGGTTTATTATGCTTAAATGCGTGATTTAACATCATGATTATAATGAAAGAATATGACATTGTTTATGTTTTGATCCATAGATGATTGAAGCTTAAAATAGTATAATTTGAGACAAAAGAAGCAAAACATTAAAGTAGAAGGACCAAAGTTGTAGATATCAAAAGTTACAAAAAATGAGAATTTGGAGGAGACCCGGCGTATGATATGTCGGGTTTCGGCATATCATACGCCAGGCGGCATATGAGCGGCGTATGGGCGGCGTATAATACTCTGAGGCGTATCAGCAACTTACAAAGTGACGTATTTGAAGAAGGAAAATAAGAGTTGGGCGTCTGAAACTATAGGGAGGCGTATGACACACCGGGTAGGGGCGTATCATACGCCAGTCTTCAACAACTCTCCGAATTTTGGGATTTTCAAATTTATTTAAATCAATCTAATCCCAATTCGAAAACAACTTTTCCCAGCCGAAAATTAGTGATTTTAAGAAAATTCTTGGTGTTTCAAAGCATCTCAAATCATCCAAAAACATTCTTCAATTTAAGATCGAATGCATAATGAAGACGACAAGTGGCAAAGTTCGTAGTGATTGCTTTCGGATGGAAGATTATCACTAAGAGAGACTATTGGTATGTGTGATTATGGTTTGTGCTTGACGATTGAACTTTGAATGTAACTACGAGTTTTGATTAAGTTAAATGGTTTGTTTATAAATAAAATTGCTTGTCGAATTATAAGTTTTCGGTTTTCTTGCATCGTGAACTCATTAGGTTGATAGGTAACTTAAAATAGACGAATTAATAACATTACGAATGAATGAATCTTAAAAGTTTGATCATTTATTATTACGTTAATCAAAAGTTGAAATATTGTAAATTGTGCTTTAGTAAATCCTAATTTAAAGTATCGATTGTTGATTTTGCGTAGTTAAAAAACTGGAAGTATTTGTTTTTTATTATTTTAGTAAACTAGTTTCATTGTTTATTACTTTTTCATGTGTGTTCTTGAATTCATCTAAAGTTTCAAATTTTAGTTCTAAAGTTTGTGTCTTTACATTAGTTAAGTATTGTTCGTTAAACACTTTCCACGAATTCTCTATGAATACGGCATTACTTACTTTTACACAATAAATATAACTAAGACCGGTTGTTTAACTTATTTTTTATCAAGTCTCGACAACCATATCAGTCAACTATAATGGAAAATGAATACTTGTAATCTTTCGCAAGCCTAGAAAATAATGAAAAGAAGAGATTATTAAATGTTACATAATGTTTCTCTCATTGATGAGAGTCCTGCTGTGAAAAAAGGCCGATCTACTTAGTGTTTGGCTAAATGGCTTACGCAAGAACTTAAATTATGAAGATTCAAGTATTTCCTTGCAATCTTACACAACTCGATTCAAAGGAGAATATTTGCGCGTAACACTATATTTTTTTGGGAGATAAATAGTGCGGATCCTTGGCGTTCAAATTAAGATAAACATCATCCTCACATGTATTCTATTGAATCACGTAAAAATTGCTTAGTTTCAAATCGGGTAACTATAATAGAAAATGAGGACTTGGGTAACATTTTGTGAATCTTGAAAAGAATGAAGAGAAGAGGCTGATGGCCTACGGAACTATGGGATACAAAGAGGCGTGATTGTTTTTGCTTCCAAATGTCTTTCTGCAATATGGTTCAAGGACACTTTAGTCTTCAGATATATAATTAACATCACGACGAACTATATCAAGCCTGCATCGGTTACATGGGTTAACAACATAACAAACTTTAGTAACTTAATCTTTTTAGAATGGTGCCAATCCCATTCTCTTTCCCTTATTGTGAACTTATATTAACTTTGCTACCATTTTGTTAGTTTTTCTTTTGTTACTTTTGTTACGTTATGTCTGTTGTCTAAAAAAACCTTTTGTATTATATATTCAGCAGCGGACCTACATGGTTCTCAAAGGGTAACCCGCACCCCATGAATTTTTATTTTTTATTTTAGTGTATGTACAGTCTAATCCCAACGGAACCCCATAAAATTTTCACTTCGACCCCATGAAATTTTGACCGACTCCAAATTAAGTTGAATCAATTTAGGTGTTAATAAATCAAAAAATATAAACCTATTGCATATATTTAAAAAATACGTTATAGGACTAATAAACATTAAAACAGTTAGTAACTATCCCACTAACTTTTATAGACTCAATTACTTATATACCCGATAACTAGGTTATATATAAATTATTAAATAATTAGTAAAAAAAATTATAAATTATAAAACTATGCTTAAAGATAAAATATGATTATAATTACTTACAAATAGCTACTTTAAGTAAACAAACAATAATATATTTTTCTTAAACTTTTGTTTTATAAAAAATTTATGGTTTGTAAATATTTTGTTTTAAGTAAAATGATTTTTTTTTTAAGTTCATTACTTTTTTTATTTTTAAAAAGTGTGTTTTTAATTTAAAATAAATAGATTTTCAATTTATTAAATTATACATTTTTTAATTTGAAAATGGTATGAGTAATATTATTAGTATTCAATATTAGTTTTAATAATAGAGAGAAATGAGAAAGTTAGTACGATTAGGCTTACGATTGTGTCACGTATTATCTTATTTTTTCCTTATTATAGATAGATTGATAAACAAACATACAGATAGATGTATAGATAGATAGGCTCGAAACTCATTATTAAAAAGATTATAGTTAGTAATAAACACAAAGATTTACAGTACGACATTTTAATATAAGATATGAATTTTATATACGTAATAGTTCAAGAAAATAAAACAATTATATTATTTTTTAACTCTCTTATCTAAATAGTTTCATTTTTAAACATTCGTATTAAGATTCTTTTGTAAAATAATTTATTTTTATAAAAATCTTTTTTATTAAAAACTCTGGTTTGTAATTATTCTGATTGTTTTAATAAGATTGTTTTTAGAAAAGTTCACAATTTTTATATTTTTTTAAAAAAAAGACGGATTTAAAATATTTTGTTTAAAAGGTTTAATGTTTTTGAAAATTTCATATTATATATAATTTTTTTATTATTAGTTCTATTTTAATTAAAAAAATATGATTTTTTATTTTTTTAATAAAATCTAACTTTAAAAATATACATTGATTTTAAAAAAATTAAATGAGAGAGATAAATATTGCAATTAATAAAATTGATCTTTAATAATAGAGAGAAATTAATTTTAATTTTTAATTTACTATAATACCCTTTGAAGGGAAAATTTACTATAATATCTTTTTGGAGGGAAAAAAAATAAGATTGTAATGTCTAAAAAAATGACAAGTGACAAAAAGATAGATCAAGAGAAGAATACATATGGATTTAAAAAGCTTGCTTTAATAGAATATATAAATTATTTCGAAAGTGAAGCCTATTGTTTAAGCTTCTAGGTAAACTCAAAATATTCACTTTAATACTTATAGATATCTTAAAACCATTTGTGAGAAATTTCACAAACGAATACTTGTTTTACGCGTTACGTAAAAAGTGAGAAAAGAAATAATACCGTGTGGTATTATAATGTTTGACTCGTGGAAACGTGTCGTTATGTTGAAAGCAGGTAGGAAATTAGAAAGTTTTGTAAATGTAGTTGAGAAAAAAGAAAATCGTAACATATGTAAATATGTTGAATGTATATATAATTGATATACTAACGACTTTGATTTGATATAAAGCATTATTATTAAATAATTTATCGTAGTTTTAGGTGTCGTCAACACAATAAAGAAAAAAATAATCCCACAAACACAACGCATATATTGAGTCAATATAAAGAAAGTTTTGTAAATGTTATTGGTGTTGGAATAAGAAGAAAATATTGAGTCAATATAGAGGTGGGCATAAAAACTGGGTTCGAACTCGACCCGGACCCGGGTAGTACCCGATGGGAGGTGTATATGGGTTGTACCCGTTAAAAACCCTAACCTGACCCAAACCCGGCCCGGTTGAACCCGATTTTGGACCCGATTTGAACCCGGTATTGGGGACACACACATGAAAAGAAAAGAAGAAAAAAAAAAAAAACTAAACCCGGTATTGGACCCAACCCTACCCTACCCGGGTATAGCGGGTAGGGTTTTCAAGCAAGTGAACCCGACCAGGGTTCGTACCCGGGTTCACCAATACCCGGGTACAAAAAAACCCGGTTGGGCCCAACCCGGGTTGTACCCGGTTTCGGATATTGGGCTAAACCCGAAATACCCACCTCTTATTATTGAGTAGAAGGGTGTTAGATATTTAATGGCCCAATTAACTAATGGGTTATGGGCTAATCAATTCATCTTTTAAAGTAAAATACGGTCGAAGAAATTAAAGACCTTTATTTAGATGATGTAGGGTTATGGGCTAATCAAATCAAGGTAATAAACATCTATTATTAAGAGATGATCCAATAGGTGATAGACTCTTGTTTAAACCAAATGGACTAAGGGAAAGGGGATATATAAGAAAAGTTCAAACTTCAAACGAGCATACTTGCCTAGGAGTAAAGTTACGAAGCCCATAATTAGGGGATAAGATAAGTTCAAACTTCAAATGATCATATATGTGGATTAAGGTTATAATCTTCTATTTACTCAAATGGTTATAGGCTATAGCTTTTCATTCTCGAACCTCCTTAAACACATTCATTATACACATCCACTATCGTTGTATCCATGGTTTGTTATATCTAGCATGGCCGTCCATCCTATAAGCGCTAGAATAGTCACATGAACGATTTTTAAAACAATGATTATAAGGTTGTATATTTAGAGCAAAACGTTGAATTATGTGTGTTATTATAATTCGTAGTTTTATAGGTGTTCTAGTAAACTTTTTATCATGTATCTTATACTTATTTTGACCGTTACATAATCATATTTACTTTTAATTCTAACACATATTTCTTTCTTTCAAGAGCAACACCTGCAATTATAATCTTATAACATCCTTCACAAACTCACTACCTTTTGATTGGCTCAGTCGGTTTGAGGCGATTCGGTGGTCAAACCGGAAACTGGTTACCGATCGGACCGGAATTCAATTGTTTTTTTTTTCGGATTTTAATGGGTTATGTAGGCGGGTGAGATAATGGTTTGAAGTGTTAAACATAATATTAGCTAAATGATATTTCCAAGAGTTTTAAAAGCTTGAAAACTTTAACTCGTTGGTGTGCCAACTTATTGATATCATCATATTCATTGTCATATATTTTTATTCTTATAACTTTTATATATAATTATAAAATACTTATATCTAATTATGTCAAACTTTGCATATATACATATATATAAGTACAATTGTAAAATCATTCGTTCGTTTTAAAAATCTAATCCGACCGATCCAACCAATCTAGCTAATTGAACGACAAGATGACCAGTTCAATTTTTATGCATCTGAATATATTGCTCTAGTCTATAATACTTGTGATAAAAATGTCAAAGGGTGTTTCGTGTATTCCAAAGGTTGAGACAAAAACAAGATTTAATTCAAACAATAAAAAAGGAAATATAAAAAGTAGTCAAAGCATCGGAAAGAGAAACGAAAGAGTACAATTTCCAAGTCAAACAGCGGATCGCATCCTTTATAAACCCTACGCTCTTCGATCAAATATTATTCCCATTTCATCTTTTAGGCAATCCAATATCGTTTTTATCATCCTTATATTCAATTACATTTGTTTCTTTGAGTGTTGATTCCAATCAGATGATCTAATTGTAATGGGGAAATACATGGAGATGTTGGATTTAGGTGTGAGAATTGTGGCTAGATTTCATTCTCACTGCCCTCAAACTGCTCGTATGTACTATCACCCTCCTTCAAACATCGTTGACGCTAAGGGTGGTTCTCACGTGCCACCAGTAGTCGATGATTCTGGCAAAATCGAACGGTTTCAGGCAACCATATGCTTTAGTCCTAGGGAGATTATTTTCTCTTCAGTGTCGTAAACTGAATGAAAGTGTAAACATTCATTGATGATTGATTTATATAAATATTGGATTCTTTATGTAGTATTATACAAGTTTAATATCTTCAAATGCAACAAAAGACGAAGAACGGGAATAGCTAAATTTATTAAGTTTTAACGTGTTTTGAATCACTTTCGCCTGTTAATGGTAAAGTGAAATATAGAACGATAAACGAATTAAACAAAGGTCACTTAGTACATAATTAATTGTTTTTGTTTTGTTACATAAAGTTGTTATACATCATAAAGGTGTATCTGATATATAACTTAGTTTTCATTTTACTTAGTAGTTGAGGAGAAGTCGGATCAAATTGTAATCCGGCTAATATCAATTGTTGTATATCAATGAACTTGTTTTATTAGTTGTTTTAGTTGTGTTACATAAGGTTGTTATGATATATATGTTTACTTTCATTTGACTTTTTTAATCGTTTATTAAGGAGAACAACTTCTTCATCGAAAAACTAACATATTCCCATTTTTCCGGATCATAGTATATATCAAATCCTATCTCAGCTTCATGCGTTTCTTTAGATCCAGAAGTACAACATGCATGTATTTTTACTATTTTCATGACTTTGCTTACTATTAGAAATTAACATGTATAAAAAGTAACTAATTAAAAACTTGAGTATTTTGTTATGAAAATTTGTCTTTTAGTTACTAAAAAAATTAACTTTAATGCAACATTTTATAAACAACTTTTTAAAAAAGATTGTATTTGCCAACAAATAAGTTGCATTTGCCATAAAAAAGATTACATTATCTAATAAAAATATTACTTTACATCTATTTCAATTTCATTTAATGCAGTTTTTAGCAAACATGTTATGTTAAGCTAATGCAATCTTTTTAAAGACTAATGTAATTTTTTCAAAGTCTAATACAACATATTACAAGTGTTGTATTAGGTTCATTTTGTTGTAAGCAACTCAATTAATTTTTTAAATAAAAGTTTAAACCTAATATTCAGATGAAATTGTCAACAATTAAATAAGGCATGTGCTTCGTAGGGGTTAAGATACATAACGAAAAACATAGATGTAACAACCCTAACTTTAAAAATCAAAGTGGTAAAGTTTTGGTAAGTCCGCACTACTACAAACAAACACCAACACTCCTCTTCTCTTCCATATGTTACAAAGGCCCGGTGTCGTGCCCACATAAGGGGGAGAGAAACCAGGCCCCGGATGGGAATACCACCCCCGGACCCAGGGTGTGAAAAATCATCTCGACCTGGAGAAATTTTACTAAGCTTCACCAGACCAACTTAAAATACCACCCACCATAAAAGTAGTATCTTGAACACATATACATGATATTATAATGATAATACAAGAAAACAAAATTACTCAATAAAAACTCAAATAAATACAATGCAAGCCAAAAAAACATAATAGCTCTAATGCGCTATAAATATCACCCTAACTTATACAAGCAAAGGGCTATGAATTTTTTTGTCGCCCAGAAAGAAGTCAATTTTCTCACTCTCAACAGTCTTTATCTCATAATACTCATGCTTATCCTTGGTCTCAGGTCACCGAGAGATATTCCTCACTATCATAGACATTATAATGAAGATCTTAATCGTTGTTCTATTAATTAACCATCTTTATTGAACTCCCATGTAGATGCAGACCTTCTAGGTCTTGAAGTGGGTCCTTGCACTTCATGAAAAAAAAAAAGAGTTAAAGTATACATACAATTTAATCCCGAGTGACAACTAGATTTTTGACGTCAACCCCATGACACTTTGACATCAAACCCAATAACTTTTGAGATCAGCCATCTAGAAAAATTTATTTACATTAAAATTTTTTCGAAAGATAAATATATTAGACACTAACCTATAGTATATAATAAAATAATAACTATGGATGCCACATGGAAATCTTTTGTTACTGCTTGAAAATTTTTTTACATCAAAGTACATTATATTATTTTAACAACTCTTTTATTTTAAGAAATCAAATTAATAATTCATTTTAGTTTTTATATATTAATTTTTTGAATTTAAATTTTTTATTATTATCAACTAAATTGTTTAATCATATAATTTTAATTATACATACTTTGATAGCAAAATAAGATTTGATTAAAAAAAAGTTAAAAAGAATTATTGATATATTTATATATATTGGGTTAGTATAATCTTGAGACAACCGGTCTTTTTCACACAAGTCAACTGTATATTAAATTATCCAAAAAAGTATTCGAAAGTTTACAAATTATAAGGGTAACTTTTTATTTTTCATTGTTATATGTAATACTTAACTTAATCGTAAAAATATTTATACATTTATAAATTATATTGTTTTCATATTTTCAATTCGTGTAATACACTTGTTTCTAGCCTAGTTACCATATATATAAAAGGATGAGGTAACTTTATAGAATAGTAACCAAGTTTGAAATTATTTCAATTAGGTCACTCAAATTAAAAAAAATGTTTCAATTAGGTCACTCGGCTTTCATGTTTTTTTTTAAATTAAAGGTTTTAACATGTTTTTTAGAATGTTTTTCTTGTTTTTTCAATTAGAAAATATATTTTTCTTTTTTTTTATGCGGACGTGACGTGATGACGTGGATTTTAGGTATTTTTATTTTTTAATATAATTAACATGTTTTTTTTAATTTTTTAAATATAATTACATATATATGAAAATCCCGACCCCCACATCTTCTTCTCCATTTATTTCTTGACTCAAAATAATTTGATAATGACTCAATATAATGGTTTAGTGATCCAATTTCAGTGAAATATGCATGATTGAACTAATTAAAATATTTTTGAAATTTAATTACTATTCTATAATATTTCTCCTATAAATTAATTGTATTAGTTCCCCTTTTTGTTCTAAATATAACCCAATAACCATTTTAAACAAGTAATAACATTACTGATTTTGGACAATTAAGTCCAATAACTATTTTAACAATTAAGCTAAATAATTATTTGTCTTTGTATTAACGGCATTCTTTATACACCCTATTGAAATTTCAACCAAATAAGCCTTGATTTCAATTCTAAATAAGCTAGAACTCTACTAATTGTGATCCTCGACCACCACTGACCTAACCAGTTCTAATGAGCCTTGATTTCAATTCTAAACATCCTCAAATCTGATTCTAAACAAGCTCAGACATTTTGTTAATACTTTTATTCTAAATTTTACTTTAATTTTTTTATTATTTGGTAGGTTTGATTAGTAGATAAGTGGATTAGATTATTTGTATTATTGTTTGATAATTTCTTGGTTATGTGGTTATTTGATGTTACTTCTGTGTGTGTTTTGACTTCAGATTTGTTAGAATTGAAACTTATAAGTTGATTTAGATTTAAACTTGTCGGTTTATGACACATGAACATGATTAATTTGGTTATATTTTCTTTTTTATGTGACTAAGAAATTTAATACCAACCCTAAAAAGCTTCCGAACTATACGAAAAAGTCTTTGCGTGTCATAAAGTAATAATAAAAACAAAAACTATATATATTTCAGATAAATATATATTTTTCTCTCCACTTTCCTCTTCATCCTCCACCATTATCATCATCAACACCCTAAACCAAGATCAAAATTGCCTAGAACCCAAATCGTCTAAGCTGAAATCAATGGTAGGAACACAATTCACACATTCTATATAAAAAAATGTATACATGTAAAGAAACTACAAGTAGAAGCTTTAAGTTGAAAGGAGTTGGTCGATGGCATTTGGTCTTAAATCAGTGGCAAGGGGAATCGTTGGTGATGGGGGCATTGCTATGATGAGCGATTGACAAAGAGAGAGAGAGAGAGTGAGAGAGAGAGAGAGGGGAGAGAGAGAGAGAGAGAGAGAGAGGGAGGGAGAGAGAGTAAAGGGGGAGAGAAAGGGAGAGAGGTTAATGGTGGTTGCTCGGCGCTAGAGGTTTCCAGCGACAGTGAGGGTGGTTTCATTCAACATAATAAGGTAGAGAAAATATAGAAAATATGAAAAGAGAGAGAGAGAGAGAGAGAGAGAGAGAGAGAGAGTTGGGGGCGTGCGTGTGATATTTGTTATGCTATCAGCGATACTATAATCCTTTTATGCTGATTTAACGGAACAAAGTTAACGGTGTTAACATATTTGATAAAAATGATTAAAAAATAAAACAATTAGACTAAAAACCATTTATAGATTTTTGGAATAAAATTGTTATATCGACTAAGACTAATATAGTAATTTACTCTATCATATTTTTCATGTTGTGAACATTAGTCTTTTGTCTTTTTTTACTTGCATTTCATGGTGGAAATTATTTATATTATTATCTAAAAACGTTGTTAATGTGTACATACAATGTTTGATGAAAATGAAAGTGAGAGAGAGAGAGAGAGAAAAGAAAATGAGTAAAGAAAGGGTCAAAAACACTGGAAAGAGAAGCGAAATGTCCTAACATTAAAGTCAAACAGTGGATCGAATCCCTTATAAAACCCCACTCTTTCCAAACTAAAATCACAAACCAATAAAACACACACAACACCTACACCAACACCTTTCTCCCATCATTATTTTCTTCCTATTGTAATCCGACGATCTGGTGTTAGATTATTGTAATGGGGAAATACGTAGAGATGTTGGATTTAGGGGTGAGAATTGTGGCTAGATTTCATTCTCACTGCCCTCAAACTGCTCGTATGTACTACCACCCTCCTTCCAACCTCGTTGATGGTAACAGTGGATCTCACGCGCCACCGCCCGTCGATGATTCCGGCAAAATCAAACGGTTTCAGGCGACCATGAGCTTTAGTCCTAGGGAGATTATTTTATCTTCGGTCTTGTAAACTGTAATTCTGTAAACATTTAATGCTTTCGGTTCGTTTTGTAGTATTAGTCGTTCAAGTATGTGAGTACCGAATACAATTTTGTTATCTGATGGATTTGTGTTTTCTAATGTCTTCAATTGCAACACGTGTGCACAAGTAGTTGAAGATCGACAACAAGTGTCGTTTTATTTTTACACTTCTAATTTTATATCAAACTTATTTTCTTAAGTTTTATGTATAAATGGTGTTATCACCCACTCGTACAACTCAATACGGGATGACCTTAGATTTTTTCAATTAAGAGCATCCAATATAAACAAAAAAAAAAAAAACCAACAAACATGTTTAGTCAGTTTTTATATTATAAAAACACTGATCCATTCAAAAGATTAAAATTCTCAATAAGAAAATTCAAAAACATTTTATATTATAAAAACACTGATCCATTCAAAAGATTAAAATTCTCAATAAGAAAATTCAAAAACATAAAAAGATCATAACATGTCATCACCATCTTTTTATTTATCTCTTTCTATATATATATATATATATATATATATATATATAATTAAAAAAATATGTTGGCTCCACCTCCCTTTCATTTTTTATTTTCATGCTGAGGAACTTCTCTTTCAAAACATAGCCCTCCAACGATGAAAAATGACTCCCTGTAATTTTTGGCTTAAAAACTATCCTTAAAAACAACTATTAGAGATGGTCTAATTTGTTAAGTGCGACTTCTTCATAGCTTTGTTAGAAGAAAGAGATAAATCATGTTTATAAAGTGGGATGTCTCACTAAACAACAAAGGTATAAGAAGTTGTAAATGCTATTGTAACAGTCATTAAACAACAAAATAATTTTAAAAAAATTCATGTTTACTAAGTGTGATATCTCTTACTAAACAACAAAATGAAAAAGAACAAGTCACACATATTAAGTGTGACATTTTTTATACGTTTGTGACATGGCTTTTCCATAAGTTTGACATGTGAGAAACATGACAGATGTTTCTGGCAAGACTAAGATAGTGTAAAGAAGTCACACTTATTAAACACCACTACCCCTCTTGTAACTTGGTTTTTAAAAGAACCCTTGTGTTGTATGATTACGGAGGGGTACTATTTTATAAAAAAAGTATATTTTCCTTTATATTTTTAGTACTGCAGTCGTAGTGTGTAATGGGCTAAACATGCATACACTTTGAAAGCTTGTATATAAAACATATGTACTAATTCCCCTCAACACTACACGTTTTAAAATAAAAGTACATATTTTTCTTCCACTTCGCTTCACATAGTAATCAGGACTCCAAGAGGATCATTGCCTATAAAAAGATGGCTAAGTCAAAGAAGGTTGATATGTGCAGTTGTGCACAATTAACTGATTTGCACTTTATTCTTTGGTTGAAAATAAATTAGTTAGATTTTTATTTTATCTTGATTTTTTATTTTACTTTGCATTATTTGAATCCAAAAGGGTTTTTTTAGTTGAGTTTAGTTTTTCTCACTTCCATATTCAACGACATAAAAAAAACAAACTGTTTGACGGGTCAACCATAAAATGAAAAACACATGTTACGGGAGTTGAGGAGAACTGATGAAGAAAATACCATTTACACTGCCGAAATCACACCCTAACCCTCTAAGGATGAAACCCACTGCCATCAAAAACCTCATGCTAAGGTATTATTGTTTTAATTGAAACTTGAACTTAAGACATTTTGATTTTTAATTATCTTGTGTATCTTATTTAAACCACTTGGGTTGATGATAGTTGGTTTATATACATACATCTGTTATTATAATCTAATCCATGAGTTCATAGAAAGTCAAAATATTCTTTTTACTATTCCAAAAATGAAACAAGAATAAAATGATAAATAATAAAAGTCTAAATGAAATGATAGATAATAAAAGAGTTCATAGAAAGTCAAAATATTTTTCTTACTATTCCAAAAATGAAACAAGAATAAAATGATAAATAATAAAAGTCTAAATGAAATGATAGATAATAAAAGTCTAAATGAAATGATAGATCATAAAAGTCTAAATGCAAATGAAAGAGCAGGTCAAAGCTGGGGGAACGAAGAGAAAGGTTGAAAGGCTGCAACATCCAAGTCAAACTGAGAATGCATCGACACCGTTATATGCCTTATGTTTTTCAAAACAAAGTTCTCACAAAAGTTATAAATCTTATAATTAATGAAATCTTATATTTGATATTAGACTATGTGTTATAGGTGTGAATGTCACCTCAGCCACTCGTAAAAGCGAACACTGCACCCCTGGGCGTAAATTGGGGCGTGGCCCTGATGGGCGTGAGTGAAACAATGGACGTGAAGTCATCACTTTTGTAATTTTTATATAGCCACATACAAAATGACCCAATCATATTTCAACCCATCATCCTAGCTTTTAGTTTTCACGTTTCAATTACACTCGCTAATCAATTACATCTTTTACTAAGTGTGAGGAGTAATATCATCATATGTCTTAAAATAGTTATCGCTCTAAATTGCTTTAAATAAACATGTTTCACAACTATATATTTTTTTAAATATACACTTTACAATTTACATTAATAAGAAACAAGAAAATAAATAAAAAAGAAAGGAGCAAGGTCTTTATGAGATGATGGTGGTCTCCATTCTCCAAAGTGGAATATTAGACGCGTTATTTGGAACTTTCCCTCGCAAGAAATCAAAATTATTAAGCACACTAATTTCAAAGTTTCCAATTAGTGCCATTGCAAATTATAATTTAGTCTTCAAAGTTTATTATTTTACAATTCGCTCACATGTGTTTCAAAAAATTACAACAAAGATCCATGTTCCCAATAAAATCAACCTTTTTTTTTTATCACACATTCATAATTGTTGTGTTCTGAAAATTTTTATGTTCTTTATCCTCGAGGGTTTTATGACTCGAGCTATGACTTGAAAACTTTTAGTTATTTTTGTTGGTTGAATGATAACTTTTAAATCAATAAATTTGAAGGTGTATGCAACATTTGCATTTTGTTAATCTTTATAATATATATGTTGATTAAAGTATTAGTTTTGTAATTACTCAAATGGTTTTCATAATACAAATTAATAACACTATTCATGGTCTGTAAATCAAAAACATAAAGCTTCTGGGTTCAACCGGTCAAACTGTGTTATGAACGAACAATCTGACTTTTTAGTTACACTACTAGTAATAATTGTTGTCACTTCTCATTTTAATTGATTGCAACCTTGTATGATGTTTAAATGATGACTATTATCAAAAGCTAAATTTATCTGTGTTATTACTATTTAATATTTTGTATATACTTTAGTGTATGTATAAAATACTTGGTTTTGACCCTTATATACACACATCTATACTTTAATTATAATTCATCATACCATTGACTTAATAATCTAGTGATATAATGTTTGCCATCTATAAAAATCATCACACATAAAAATTAGATAGTATTCAACTATTCAAGTGTAGAAAATATGCCTCAGAAAAAAAAAAATCTAATACATAAATACTTATGATAAAAAAAAACCGAAGGTTATTTTGTATACTTACAGTCTCCAAATGATAAAATATGCAAACAATAATAATTAAAATAATAAAGAAAGGAACTATAAAAAGAATTGGTCAAAAGCATGGGAAACAGAGGCGAAAGGTCCAACTTCCGAGTCAAACAGTGTGGATCCGATCCTTTATAAACCCTAACCTTTCCAATCAAAATCACAAACCACAAATCAACACCCATTCACCGATCAAATTGCTAATTCGATTTCATCTTTCAGGCGATCTGATATCGTTTTCATCATCGTTATACTCAATTCAACTTGTATTCTCGAAAGCCAATTGGAAATCAGTGATCTGGTGTTGATAATTATTAAAAATGGGGAAATACGTGGAGATATTGGATTTAGGGGTAAGAATGGTGGCTAGATTTCATTCTCACTGCCCTCAAACTGCCCGTATGTACTACCACCCTCCGGCAAACGTCGTTGGCGGTGACGGTGGATCTCACGCGCCGCCGGCAGTCGAAGATTCCGGCAAAGTCAGACGGTTTCAGGCGACCATGAGCTTCAATTCTAGAGAGATTATTTTCTCTTCGGTCTTTTAATTATTGTGGATGAGATTGTTGAGCATTCGTTGATATGTTATACACATACTCGATTCTTTTTGTAGTATTAGTAGCTGTTCAAGTATATTAATTTATTTTTGTGTCATCTGATCGATTCGTTTTTACAATATCATCAATTACAAAGTGAAAATATAAGGCTAGACGTATATCTAGTGATGATAAAGAGGCTGCTAAAAGTGAGGGTGATGATGGTTGTCACTTACAACACTATTGTTGGTTGTTATATATGATGAAGTTGTAGATAGCAGAGAACAATTGCCTGAATCTTCACATGGAAACACCGGTATTGAGTATGTACAAATTGGTGTTGCCATTAGTGATGATGACATTGCAACTCCTGAAGATGACAGTTCTTATTTTGAGGGAAACATTCCTAATTTATGGTATTGAAATGTTGATAACAGTGCACTTGGGAGGTCGTCTAGAAAGTAGAAACAGGTTAGCTTTGAAAAGCTTAGGGCGCGCTTGGTTCACGAAATTTGTTGGAATAGACATTGGAATTGAAATTAAAAGAAATTATTTTTGAAATTTAATATTTTTTGAAGAATCTGGAATTGAAGGGAGTTAGAATCTATGAAGGGAATTTAAGTTTCAAATTCAGAATCTGTAAAGGGAATTTAAGTTCCAAATTCATTTTTAGTGATAAACACTTATAAAGAAATTAAAATTTATCACTCATTGCAAACCGCTACCACCTCCATGACCACTGATCACTGCTTACATACCACCGACTGCTGTCGTCGTCCGCCCGTCATCACGGACAATCGACCACGACCACCAACCACCACCAACGACTGCGCCCGTTGCCAAAAACCAAGCGTACCCTACGGCCGCCACCAACTAATCATGCCCGCGCCACCGAAAACCGACAGTCGATTGTCGACAATGGTTACGATACTATTGCTTGTCGGTGGTTTTGGTTGTCGGGGGGAGGGTGACAAGCGAGGCAGTGAGTGGGGCGTCAAATGGTTTTGGGCAATCGGCGGCGGTCGGAGGTCGATGATTGGGTGGCGGCGGGTGGAGGTTGGCGGCAGTCGGGGTTGTAGGCGGCGGCAGTCGGAGGTCGACGATCGGGTGGCGGCGGGTGGAGGTTGTCGATGGTCGGGGGTCGGAGTCGGCAACCCTAGGAAGTCGGTGGAATTTGAAATTTTTCAAAATTTGAAAGGATTTTGAAATCTTTCATTTGAAGGAATCTTAGAGAATTAATTTCAATTTATATATTCTTTCTGCAATCAAACACGTTAAAAATGAAATTTAAATTACAATCCAATAAATTTCTATCAACCAAACACAATCAGACCATGTGTAATGGTTAAAGCCCTTTAATGGGCATTTTTATCATGTGAATGTCACCTCAGTATGCATTATAGATAAAAAAAAAAGTATGTAATTGATAAAGCCCCTATAATACCCCTTATAGGTTTGGTGATATGTGGCGTTATTATAATAACGCTTGGGGGTTTTCTTTTGACATAACGCCCCACCATCATGGTGGTGGGGTGGTGGGGCATTATGTAGTGTTATTTATGGGTTTAACGCTCTATTACACATGGTCTCATGCTAATCTATCATTTGAGAATCTCATTTTGCAAGTAATGTAAGTAAGTGTGATGAACCTAAAACTTAAAAGAATCTAGTTTAGTCCTGGGAGAGTGTAGTGAATGAAAAGATGAAAGTATGATGTAGTAATGATGCTTAGATTTGAAATGATTTTTTCAATGGTCGAAAACCGGTTAGGTGTAAGCAGTGATGGAGTTTGTACTCCATCATAGGGGGACAAGAGCAAAAGTAAACTATATTGGAAGAGGGATGAACTCTAAATATATTTAAAATTTTACACTACCGGACCCAAAATTTACACTAACGAACCGAAAATTAACACTAACAATTAAAAATCGAATAGTCAAACTGCCAATCGATTTAGTTTATATTTATACAACATCGTTAAACCACCATTTTACTCAAAACTCCTAACCAGATTAGACCATGATCATCTGTACCTTTACAACATTCTTACATTTTTTTGTCAAAATTAATTTTAGGGATCCTCAAATTTCTAGTTTTATTTGGTCATTATGCAGGACCGGGTTAAGGAGGAATCAATGCAATAGTTTCACAAGTGTTAGAGAGATAACAGACAAACATTTATAAGATCAAATAGGGAATCAGCTGAAAGAAACAAAGAACTAAGGCAAATAACACAAGCAAGAACAAAATAATTGGTTTTCATGAATGTTATATATTACTTTCAAGTGTTCAACCAAAGTTACAAGGGTTAGTCACTAAGTACTGATATATGAGATACTTTATATTATATCCTTCAGCCAGTCATATTTTAAAAGTCATCTAGAACACTAATCTAGACAACAAGATCAATGCAAAGTCAAAAGACAGATTGACTTTTGACTTGTGACTATGACATGTCATAGCTAATATCCTTATCTACTACTAAAAGATAAAAAGTAAATTAGAAAGTTATAGACAAAAATCATAATCTACAGTTGACAAAAGTATGGAATTATCACCAACTTATACGTATTAAGAGGTGAAAGCGGAAAGTTGTTCAGCTTTGTCAAAAGTATGTCAGAGAAATCATGTCTTCTCTGTATTCGGAATAAATCTGTCTCTTGGCTTTGGAAGACTTTGTCTGTGAAGTTTCAGAAGACTTCATTTTTAGATTTGGAAGAAATGATTTTTGGCTTCGGAAGATTTGACACTTAGAGAATTTTTTAGTGCTTATGTCAAATCTTGCGAAGTAACTTACTTGTAATTTAAAATGCATGCTGAAAGATATTTGGTGAGTATCAGCCTTTAACATAACTCCTACACATTATTTAGACCGTCAAATGATAAATAGTTATAGCACAACAAAGCTATGCTTATTTAAATATTTTATCAACCTTACCATTCGAATTTGTAAGACCGTTAGATTTACATTCAATAAACAATTAATAATAATAACAACAACAATAATAATAATAATAATAATAATAATAATAATAATAATTATATTATTATTATTATTATTATTATTATTATTATTATTATTATTATTATTATTATCATCGATTCAATAAAGAAGTAATACTATTCCTTCCTTCTTAAATGTATATATGTATACTTGTATACATTGTGGTATTACGCGATTTGAATAAATAAAATATTAAATAGTTTGTAATAAATATTTAAAAATAATAAAATAATATTTTTAAATAAGATACAGTTGAGTTACGTATAAGTAAGAACTTCAAGTAATAACAACAATAATATTATTTTAAACTTTTGTTTTATAAGATTGTATTTTTTAATTATTTTTTAAAACATTTTGTTCTTTAACTTTCATTTTAAAATAACCATCCTTTTAAAACTTAGAAAAAAATGGTTTTAAAATAATTCATATTTAAGGATAGATAATTGTTCAATATAATTTTTGTATATATACATATTTTAAAGTGCGTTTTTTAATAAAAAAATCTAGTTTTTAATTTTTATAATATATATTATTTAATTTGGAAATGTTTTAAAAAATTTAATATAATTACTATATATAATATTATCATAAGGAGAAAGAGACAGGAAAATAAAAATATGTAAGCTTAAGATCGCTCATAGTAGGTTTTAAATAATTTAATATAATTACTATATGTAATATTATCATAAGGAGAGAGAGATAGAAAAATGAAAATAAGCAAGCTTAAGATCATTCATAGTAGGTTTTTTTTATATTTATGTGAGTATGTTTTCTATATATTAGGTAATAATGACTGTAAGTGATTGTGAGTGAAATAAAGAAAAAATGTTATTTTTTTTTCTGTATATCTGGGGAATCACTGTTCAACCAGTATAATTTTTTAAAATCTTTTAAAATGGCTGTAAGTATAGGAAAGAGAAAAGATAATTATAATAAGTATAAAAAATATTATTTAATTAAAAAATTGAAAAAATAATAATTTTTATTGTAATTATAAGAATAAAGATAAAAACCTGATATGAATGTTTTAATATGTTGACAAGTACCATCTCAAACCTTTTTATATTATAAATAATAGATAATAGATATGCACAGTACAAATCAATGATCCATAGCCCAATTGATTAAAGTGAGATGGCCAAGATATGTAAATATGTGAATGTTTAGGGTTTAAGCTTTATTTCAAGAAAAAATGTTTAAAATTGAGTCCAAAGTTTCTTTTAGTTGTGGGTTTTTTTCTATAAGAATAAAGGGTAAAATCCCAATTGAAACAAATAAACAATCCCAATTAAGAAAACATTTGTCATTCAAATGAGAGTTTAAAGAAAAAAGATATGTATAATAAAATTTTTTCCAAAATATAAATATATAATCAAATTTATGACGATGGAAAAGAGGCAAGGTGACGTCATGGCGTCTTAACCAAATTATTATAATCAAACACGTACTCACACCTCTTCAATCATCGTTTTATTTCTCTTTTCCATCTCAATCTCCCTTCAAACCCTCCCACCGCACCACCGCCACCTCCCTCCTGTCTCCGGCCACCACCGCCACCGCCAACTCCGGCGGCCCATCCCTTAATCCCACTAACCCACCCCTTTCCCCCATACCAATTTCCCCCCACACCCCCAATTCCCCAAAGATTCATATGCTAGGGTTTTAAAATGCTCCCCAACAATTTCGATCACGGGATCCACTCAGGCTCAAAATCAATAAACGAATCCGTAAACGGGTCTCACGATTTCACGATCAGAGGCTTCTCGCTCGCCAAAGGAATGGGTGCTGGTAAATACATATCGAGCGACACCTTTACCGTAGGTGGGTACGATTGGGCGATTTACTTCTACCCAGATGGGAAGAATTTGGAGGATAATTCTACGTATGTTTCGGTGTTTATAGCTTTGGCGAGCGATGGTACGGACGTGAGGGCTTTGTTTGAGCTCACGTTGTTGGATCAGAGTGGCAAAGGGAAGCATAAAGTTCATAGTCATTTTGATCGGGCGTTGGAGAGTGGACCGTATACTTTGAAGTACAGAGGAAGCATGTGGTATGTGTGATTGCATATTGTTGTTTTGTGATTTAGAATCTGCTTTATTAGTCTTGTTGAAATTGGTTGGGGATTAAGGGAAATTGGTTTATGTTTTACGTTGTTTTGTTTTATAGTGTTGTGAATTTGATTAATCAGTGCTTGGTTTCTTGAGGGTGGTGGAAAGATTGGTTTTTTATTGGTTTCTGAAGCTTGTAAGATAGAAGTTTGAATTGGGGTATGAAAGTTCTTTAGAAGTTAGGATCATGGTTTTAGAACAAATTGTTATAATAAGTATTTCATGATTATGATAACTATAGGGTAGTTTTGATTCTTCTATGCTTTGAGGTGCAAAAATAAATTTCTTTCTTGGTTTCCTTAGTTATTATTGATCTTGGTTAACTCAAGCAATCTCCATTCTATCCTTTGATATGATCTTTTGTGAAATAATTTTGAGAACTTGTATAATTAGATAGACTGAAGCCTAAGTAATTTCACTCTAGCAAATCAATCTGAAACTTGGAAGTGTAACTTCCTAGTTATATTATGACTAAGGTGATTGTTCTAGTTTGTCATAGCACATCTATAGAATAAGAGATTATATTTGCTACAAAATTCTTTAGATTAGTTGCATATATCTAATTTTCATTTATGTGTTATAGTTTGGTGATGCCTTGATGTTACTAATTCATGAATTGTCATCTGTCCCTTAAAGATATAAAGAAGAAGGGGGGTTTTGTGGGTGAGGGGGTGGGGGAAGGTGTTGTTGGGAGGGGTGGAATAGGGATGACATAATGGTAATGGAAACTGTTGCTGCATTGACAAGCTTGGTTGATAGGGGAATCATTATCTTTGTCACATATGGTGCTTTGATAGTTGATTTTGTTCTTGGTCTATACTTAATAAAAAATTTCATAGGTAAGTGTATATTTTTGATAAATTAAATCACAAAATTCATGTATGACAAACAACTATATGGTACGTAGAAAGCAGCAAAAAAGAAATGCTATCAAACAAAAAAAATCAATGAGATAACTACCCAGCAGTGAGAACATAAATGGTAATGGAAATTGTTGTTGCATTGACAAGCTTGGTTGATAGGGAATCATTATCTTTGCCACATATGGTGCTTTGATTTTGTTCTTGGTCTTTACTTAATAAAAAATTTCATAGGTAAGTGTATATTTTTGATAACTTAAATCACACAATCCATGTATGACAAACAACTGTATGGTATGTAGAAAGCAGCAAAAAAAATGCTATCAAACAAATAAAAAACCAATGAGATAAGTACCCAGCAGTGAGAACAGTATCAAAAATCATTAAACAGCAGCGAAAAGCAACTGGACTACCTTAAACAGAAGCTATAAATAAGCATGAAATAGTATCAACACATTAGCCAAAATGCAAGTTAGCAGCGAGTTGTGTTTACTCATCTATGTTCCTTTTCTACAATGGTCAGACATATATTTGGAATGGTTGCTTAGTTAAGCTTATAACATCAAAGTTTTTAGAAAACCTTTGTAAAATTTAAGATTCATATTATTATGTTATGGAAGAAGAATAAGCATGTGACATAGATTAGAAGCACGGTTGTTTACAATCAATAAATTAAAAAAAAAAAACGATGTGCAAACTTTATGCAAGGAGACAATTAAGCAATCAAAACTCTTTATTACAACCATCATTCATAGTTGGGCATACTGAAATTAACAATTTAGTGGTGAAAGTAGCCATGTTCAAGTTGATCGGTTGTTTCTTGAGGTATTGGTAAATGAGTTGAAGTGTATTATTTATTCATAGGAGAAAATCTTTTATAAGATCTTAGGGCGATTCATTCGATCAATAGTGATAATCTAAGAATCAGTTGGAGACAAGGATGGGAAGAAAACATTTGAGAATCTATCAACGAGAAAGAGAGCAAAAGAGTAGGAATGTAGAGGGAATCGGAGAGCACAAATAATTTTCAGTCCCCAAATTTTGACGAGAATGACACATAATCCATAATTAATAATGAGTCATTTCCTTATACATTATCAACCGGCATCAATAAATCTCATTCACATTCTCATACCCTATATCTTGTAACCCTCACCAAACACCCCCTAAGTATGTATATTTGAATGATGCTCATCATTACAAGTAAAAGTGTTGTTCTAAATGTATTACAACACATGCTTATGCTTTAAGTGTTGTACCATAAGCATCACATGTTGTACTTTACTGTAGACCAATTTGGTAAATGTATGTTTATAAATATATTGTGTGTTTATATTTATGAGTTGTAATCATTATGCATGCAAATTGTACTTGGAAGGTAGCCATAGGGGAAATTACATTTTGTCAATTATTTGGACATATAATATATCTTCACCATGCTACGCACCTCTAATAATGCTACTTTACATAGTTGATGGTACAATGGAAAAGGTAAAATTACATGTGATTTAGTCAATTATTTGTTTTGTTGCTTTGGATCCTCATATTTCTATTCATTTCAGGGGTTACAAACGTTTTTTCAGAAGGGCAAGTTTGGAAACATCTGACTATCTGAAAGATGATTGCCTTTCAATGCATTGCACTGTTGGCGTTGTCAGAAATCGTGTCGAGGGACCCAAACAATTCACCATCTCTATACCTCCATCTGACATGGGTGAAAATTTCAAGTACTTGTTAGAAACTGAAACAGGTTGCGATATACTTTTCCGTGTTGGTGACGAGACTTTTAAGGCCCACAAATTGATTCTCGCTGCCCGCTCTCCTGTATTTAGAGCCCAATTCTTCGGGCTACTTGGAAACCCTGATATGGATGAAGTAGAGTTGAAGGACGTTGAACCTTCCATTTTTAAAGTAATAGACAATTACACATTTAATACACTACCTTTCTTCTTTATTCTGATTTACTAGGTGGTTATATAAACAGGTATATTTTTGCAGGCTATGCTTTTTTTTATTTACTCAGACACCCTTCCTGATTCACAACAATTTACGGGCTCAATGTCAACGTCCACATCAACAAACATGATTCAACATCTGTTGGCTGCCGCTGATCGGTTTGGTCTAGACCGCTTGAAACAGTTATGTGAAGCAAAATTATGTGAAGAAGTTAATGTTGATACAGTGGCAACAACTCTTTCTCTTGCTGATCAACACCGATGTTCTCAGCTTAAGGCCATTTGTCTGAAATTTGCTTCCGCAAACTTGGGAGGTGCGTGTTGACTGTAGAACCTGAGCGGTGCAATGTTCAGGTTATATCAATTTCAATATTTTGACTGTTAATTATGCAGAAATTGGTTCTTGTGCATGCATGTCTAGCACATTTGACCAATAGAAAAAGTTGCCTTTGGTTATTCTTGAGTGATCTATGAATTATCTTGAAATATTTCTTACGAGAAGTGTGTAAGTCTACAATTGTACAATATCTAGATATGCATGTCTAGCTCAATTTACCAGATTGCTGGTTTCTTTGTGAGCCATGGTAGCTGTTTCACATATAGTTGGTCAACTGATGTGTTTTCAACCTTCATTTAGGGCCTTTTGGTGGTTTTTAGTTATTAATATAAGAATCAATTGTTTATGGGAGGCTTTATCTTTAATGTTGGACCCAGTTCTTTTTGGACCTCGCCTTTTTTTCGTGGGTTTTGTTCAGATTATACGAGTTTAATGCATAAGACATTCATTTTTGAGAAGCATTTTTTAAATTAAATATTATTGGTTTTATTCAACAACAGGTCTACTATCACTTCCAGCATGTAGTTTATTAAGGTTCATTTTAAGATTTCAAGTGGTATACTTGCTGGATTCATGGCTTGATATGCACGCGTATTGAGATGATTGTTCTCAGTTTCTCATTTTTATGTTATGTTTAGGTGGTGTAGCATTTGCACAGTACCATAGATATCTGATGAATTTGAATGTTATATTTTTTGTAGCGGTGATGCAAACAGAAGGTTTCAAATATGTAGAAGAAACATGTCCTTTGTTGCTATCGGAGCTTCTAGAAACAGTGGCGTCAGGAGTGGTGGATGAGAGATCAAGTGAAGGGGGTTTAGCCAGGAAGAGAAGCGGCAGCAGCATCATTGGCTTAGATTTAGCAGCAGCTGTCGCCCATATGGTCGTTGAGGCTGATCCTAATGTCAGGCGTGTGCGTAGACGGCTGTAGTCTATATTGTATTATCTTTCTTACTTACAGTTTACCTTATTATTTTCCTAATCCCAAATTGTAATGGAAATTGAACTAAGTTTCGGCTTTTATTAATCCAAAACTTCTAAGCTTTGCATAACATGTCATAGCATGCACCTTCTGTTCTTGTTGTTGTTAATGGCCTTTGTACCTTGTCTGGAATTTGACAGTTAAAAACAGATTTGTCGCACTGGAATATTGTGGTGTTAAACTGAGGTCTTGACGGTATTCGCTTATTTTTCTGAAAATAATTGATATTATGTCTTTATATCATCAAGCGACATCACTATCAACGTTTTATAGATGAAATTAGAGAGAGGATGCCCATTCTTCGTGTATGTTATATTACATTTTATTAGTTTATTTATTTACATTTTATTAGTTTATATTAGTTACATGTTATTATTTTGTTTACATTGCATGAGATAGTAGAGGTAAATGTGGATTTACACCTCTGGATAATGCACACCATTTATTCGTCAGTTATGTTATGGTTCCTCCGGCGACTAGTGGAATGAGTACTTAAAGATGCCGGAAGCAACTTCACGAACATGCATTTACAATTTTTGTAAATGTATCTATCGTGTGTGTGTATGAAAAATTACCTACGTAAGCTTACATCAAGTGAGCATTCAAAAACTGTACGAGATGCATGAAAATAGATAGACTTCTCTACATGTTTGGTAGCATTGATAGTATGCATTGGGTGTGGGTAAAATGTCCTACCGAATGGAGAGAATGTGAGGTGATCGGTTACACCCGACGATGATTCTTAAAGCACTGGTATTACATGATTTATGGTTTTGGTATGCTTTCTCTGGTGTTGCGGATTCTAACGACGACGTCAATGTTCTTAATCATTCATGATTTTCAATGAACTTTAAGTGGTTAAACACCCGATTCTCCGCTTAAAGTTAATAGATGTGAGTACAAGCAAAAAAGCAAGCAAATATTTCCGAATCACAAAACCTACATATACGTGACTAGTTTCGGAATGATTTGTGTTAACATGTCCTTACAACTCGAGGACCCATTGAAGAAAGGATGACGAGACCGGCGACGATGAAGAGTAGCTTTACATTTATATATACATCTTCTAAACTTTATGTAATGTTTTTTTTTTTTTTTTTAATATTATGTTATTTTTTATAATTATTTATGAATGTTAGCTTTCAATTTATATTATTATTTATATTTAGAGAAGTAAAAATACTAAAAAAGAAAAAGAAACTATAAAAATGGTGTTGTATGGCGTGGCCTTGTGAAAACACTAAATGGGTGGAAAAAAGAATTGTAGTGTGATGGTGTGTACATTGTGGCTTAAAAAATTAAGGTATGGTTAAAAAAAATATTTAATTTAAAAAGTCTAAGAATGATTGTATGCTTGACATATTTTCTTTTATTGTTTTAAAGTGGAGAGTATTTTGATCATTATGTCAAATATATCAGCTAATTGTCATATATGATTATTGTGTTATATATTTTACATCATTTGTTATATGTATTAAAAATTATATTTTACGTTTTAGATCATTTGTGTTATTTTTGTCATTGTTTTCATAGATTATATAACTTATTATCTATCATTATGTTTTACGATTAGAAATGCATAATGATATACTTTCACTAATGTAGTTTTTGAAACTAATAGCGTTAAAAATAACACAATATGTTCTTTTGTAATTGTTATTTAATATTATATAAACTTGTTATTTATTATTATTTTTTACAATTAAAAGTACACAATGATGTTATTTCACCAGTGTATATTTCAAAACTCATAGTGTTTAAAATTACACAATAACGATCGAAAAGCATAACGACACATTGTGCTATTTTGTAATTGTTTTTAATGTATTAGATTAATTACTTGTTAATTTATTATTGTGTTTTACATATTAAAAATACACGACAATGTTATTTCATCATTATACAATTTTAAAACTCATCATTTTATAAAAACACAATAGTATTTAAAAAAACACAATAACAAACAAAAAAAACAATGAACTTCACTAACAAACAAAAAAAAACAATGAACTTCACTAAAAGACACAATAACAAGATATGAGCTTAAAAATCTAAAAGAAAATTAATTAAAATTTTATATAACAATATTATACTCGTTTTAAATATAAAAAATGTTTGTTTTTATTGTGTAATTTTTATAAAAAAATATTGTATATAAAAGTTATGAATGTTTTAAAAAAAATAAAAAAACTTGCAAAAAATCAACGAAAGTGGTTATTACTAAAATATCACTCTAACAAACTTTTTCTACAAATTAATCTCAACTATTGATTAAAAAGATGGATGGTTGAAATTATTTTTTATGCCTTTTAGTTTTAAAATCTTTTTTATTTAAACATTTTCCAAACAATTATGCATTTAGTAAATGAATCACCGACATAAAACATATTTCAACATTTAAATAAGAGTTGGTTAGTGATGAAAAAAAGAAAAACCGCGCAACGCTTATGAAGGGAATGAGTTCATAAGCATGAGTGGAGTTGCTCAAACAAGGTGGTTGTTTGACCTAACTTTTATTTTTTGGCTTATGCTTATATTTTAAAGTAGCTTATAGCTTATTTTCTATTATTTAATAAGCACTTTTTAAGTGTTTGGATTAGTTTACATTCTACAAGTTGATAAGCTATTTTTAAATGTTTTGTTAGCTTTTTTTTTATTTAGCTTATGTTAGTAAAATGATTAAAAGGGCCATGGCTCATAATATTACATAACTTATATTTTATATTTATCTATTTTGTTTTCATGAGTTATACCAACATTTTTGGATAAATTTATATCGAGAATGACATAAAACTTCTACAAAAATACATTAATATTCAATAACCATTCATCTTGGTTTGGTTATGTCTACTGCAATCATATCTCTAAATACACTCATGTATAAACCATCTATTCGACGTTGTGTACTTGTGTGTACATCTAGTTCATTAATGTCACTAGATCCTCGACTATCAATATCATTATTTGGAGTGTAAGATTCTTGTTGCGTCTTACTAAATCCTTCATCACATTTATCTTTTCTTCTAATATAATTATAAATTACCATAGATGCTAGCACGATCTTCACTTGTATCTCGTAGGTGTAATTAACATGCATATGTTGTAATATCTCCCATCTAGCCTTTCATACTTCAAAAGTTCGTTCAAGGACATTTCTCAATAATGAATGAATGATGGTAGTTAAATATCTTTTTAGGTCCTCACAGAGCACGACTAACAACCGTTTTTTCACGATGAAAATCTGACATATGATAACAAATGTTTGTTCCTTTATATGGAGCAAGATTACCTCTAGTATTTGAATATCCAGCATCAACTACGTAATATTTATCTATAATGAATAAAATAAATAATATTACTTATATAAAAAGTTAAGCAAAACATAAGGTTTAAGCAAATATGGAATGGTACAAACCACCATTTGAAGGCAAATGAGTAACTTATATCATTACACAAATAAGTTTTTTCAAATAAGCTAAAAAACCATTTTCAAATAAGCTTTTTCAAATTAGCTTATATAAGCTTAAGCTTAAAAAAGCTCAAATAAGCACCAAATTAAGCTTGTTTTGTAAAAAAAAAAAAAAAAAAAAAACTAAAAAAACTATAAGCATTTGTTAAAGCTAGGCCAAACACCCCAAGGACTCCTCAACCCTACCATCACATATTGACAACTACCAAGTCATTGGATTTTAAGACAACCTTTTAATGTGTTGTATGATTATATTCACGATTAAATGATTTCTTTTTTCAATTTAAGTATATAACATGTTATTAAATTGTAATAGGCGGGTTTGTTTGTTTTTAATAAAATTTTTAGCAATAAACTAGAAATATGAAAGTTCAATTAGAAAAATTTTGTTTGGAGTTCTGAAAGTGGTTATCCAAAGACATTAGTGCAAAAGGCCAAACATAATGTATGGATGTAAGTCATCAAGTCTGGTAGTTGACTCTGACTTGAAAAGTCGAATGATCAAATTATCAACATTTTAATTTCTTTGTAACCAACCATTCAACATATGACGGCGAACCAAAATGTAAAAAAAAAAAAAAAAAAAAAAAAAAAAAAAAAAAAAAAGATGGAAATCAGACCTAAGAAAAGAGAGTTCATCGTTAAAAACACTAAATATTTGCAACCGATGAAGTTCAAGAAAGCGAGGCCAGCAACCAAAGTACTGTGTGAGAAGAGATAACAAGCAGAAACCATGCGCAGAAAGCCAAAGCTATGGAAATTTGGAATAAATCACACGAAAGTGTACGGTCTAACGTGCATGTATCCGAGTCTCTTACGTACAGAACCACCACTCCAGCTGATGAGGATGCAGCTGCAAGTGTTAGAATGGCAGTCACCTGAAAAGAAAGCCACAAGATTATGTAATCTTGAAAATCAGACACAAAATCAGACACAATTTGCACATAAATCTGCAATTCTGACTAGGCCTGTAAATGAACCGAATGAACACGAACATCAGCATGTTCGTGTTTGTTCATTTAACTTTTACCAAACTCGAACACGAACACGAACACATTATCGAACACGATTTTGTGTTCATGTTCGTTTATTAAGAAAATAAAAATGTTCATGTTCATTCATGTTTGTTCGTTAAGAAACTAAATGAACACTTCACGAACACAAATGAACAATAATAAACAAACATAAATGAATCATAATAAACAAGCATAAATGAACCATAATAAATAGGCCTGGCAAAATAAGCCCATAACTTTCATTTTGGGTAATTATGGGTGTTTTTAAAAAGAAAACGGGTTAGCCTGGGCCCAAAAAAAGTGTTCACGGGTCAGGTTGGGCCCATGAAATTCTGATCTAAATAGACTGCGGGTCAGATGGGCGATACAAAAAATTGTTCACGGGTTAGGCCACCCTCAAAACCACCGGACCATCATTAATTCATTATCAAACATCATCGGTTATCACCCTCATCACCAGTTCACCACCCACTGCGACGCCGCTTGCCAGAAAAGCTGCACCATCAACCGTCGTCTTCTTAAGCTACTCTGGTAGTGTGGTTCCGAGCACCGATGACGTCCTCCGGCGTAGATCCAACTCTCAAGCTTTGCTAACCTTCGATTTCCCGACAAATTTCCGGTGTATTTTGGTTTCGAGGCAGGTTAATCTGAGTTTGATGGGGCAAGTTAATCTGTTTTTTGAGAAATTGTGTTTGGATCGAGGCAAGTTATTTTGTGTTTGTTTCGAGTATTTGTTCCGATTTCCCGGAAGTCTCTTCTGTTCAAGAAACCACCAAGTATTGCACTTCCATGGCGTATTTGGTTTACTGTTAATATTAGTGTGATTTATGAATAAGTAGTATTAGTGGTATCAATTATGGTTTAATAAGTTATTTGTAGTTTATATAATTTTACGGTGTTTGTTGAAAAACTGAAAATTTTGCAATTTTTTTATCCGACCCGTCCTGACCCGACCCATCTTAACCCAAACCCATCTTGACCCGAACCTGTCCTGACCCGTTTCAGACATGAACCCTTTCTGATCCGAACCCACTCTGACCCAAACCCATCTTGGCCCGGTACACGGCCCGACCCGACCCGCCCATTTTGCCAGGTATAATAATAAACAAACAAAACTGAACAAAAAAAATCTTAAATTACCATTTTGGATTTTTGGTGTATTAGTGGAAATTAAAACTCACTAAACTTATGAGTTTCTAGTATAACTTTATACACTTATGTTTTAAATATTAACACATAATACTCTTTTATTAATATATTAATATATATAAATAAACAAACATTAATGAACAAACATAAACGAACACAAATAAACGGACATATATGAACGAACATAAACGAACGTTCATGAACGTAAACGAACGAACAAAGCATGTGTTCATGTTTGTTCGTTTAATTAAACGAACACAATTTTTTTGTTCATGTTCGTTCATTTCCTAAATAAACGAACATAAACGAACTTCCCGCCGAACAGTTCATGAACGTTTGGTTCATTTACAGGCCTAATTCTGACTAGGGTCTGTAATTTCATTAGAGGGTAGTTTGGCCATTTGATTATATGATTCGGCGACCTCAGATCCATTTTGCTGCTGATCAAGTTCATTTATAAATCTTGAAAGGTAGGAGTGTGTGCGTACCCAGTCACCAATGACGACAAGGCTTAATAAGAGTTGACTCTGCAGATCTTTCTTTACTCTTAGAGCATGAATATCAAGACATGCAAGTCCAAAACTCCATAAAACTTCTAGTCCCATAGCTGAAATTAGAAAGCTATTATCAAACATTAACAACAGATTAGAACATGCTAAATGAAACCAACTCAATAATTAATTTCTCATAAAGACATGATTTGCGTACTTTCCTGATATTACGTGATATGCATTTAATATGAAATAAAGATAAAATAAGAACTAATATTTCAAGAAGAAACAAAATTTCTAAATTCACATGTGTTTCGTTCCCAGTGATCCATATATGAATTTATCAGATGGATATTTGTTCCACAATGCGATGAGGTGTTAGAAATGGGGGTAACCATCAAAATTGATAAGAAATTTCTTTTTTGATTTTGGTCACACTAACTTTTTGATTCTCAAAATTGTAAGACACTTTCATAGTTTCATACTACTGTAATCATTTTATAGTAATGCTGAAGAATGTATAAAATTGCCAACTATAGTTGTAGACAGGACCCTCTTCTGCGCTGACCCAGTGGGCTTCGACCCATCCTTGATCGACCCCATCCTAAAGGATCTAATCCTTTCCTCCCACTTCCGACCCGATCTCTCTCTCTCTCTCTCTCTCTCTCTCTTTATATATCTAGACACACTCGCGCGCGCGCACACACATATATGATTATGCTCATCTTGTTCTTCTAAGTATGATAGCTATATCTACATAAATGCGTATACTTGATACTTCTGATACATATATTGACTCGATCACTCGACCGTAAAAAAGTCCAAAGGACAACCCTTCTAATGGGTTGTTGATGGTGTTTACAACCCTATTTCTAGCTCAAGAAGACAATGAACAACACAACACAATCACAAAGACCATTTTGAACTAGAAGCATCTAGTCCTCCACGCTCCTACTTGGTCCTCATAAGTCATACCCGCTAAGAAAATCCTTGTGGCAACAACAATTAAGAATTCAATAGGATTAGTTGTGTGCCCGAATACAACATTTCTGTTCATCTTACTTGCTAAACTTTTCATCTGTTTCCACCATTCAAGATTTTAAGAGCAAAGTGAGGAAAAACTAGAGGAACTTATTAAAGATTCAATCAATTTCTCACCTTCATCTTTCTCACTCAGCATATTCTAGCCTTACGCCTATCGCATACTCGCTACCATAGAATTATTCAAGAACGATTCGATTCTACTCACATTAAACATCAAGGACACAAAACAGCAACAAAGCATTTCGATTGGGAGAAACAAATAGCAACAATCCCTAACGGGTACTATCCTTTCTAAACAAATATGAAACATAAACAAATCTAGAAACTCAACCTACATGTGAACAAACAATCCAAAAAATTTTCCAGTTATGACCAGAAATGTTGCAATAAATAATATGATCAGAGTAACATGATTGCCCTCTTTCAGAAAGTAGATAGATTTAGACATTCATAGCAAAACCACCATTACCAAAACCCTAAATTAGCTCCAAATTCTGCACTATAGACTATTAGACTATCAAAATCACCAAACAACAAAACGAAATGAAAACACCAACGCCAAATGACGAAAACATCATCAATAACATCAAATTAAGAACAGAAAACCGTGCGATTCGACAGAGTTTATTACCAGAAGGAAGTAGCAGAGGCGAAACCAGCAGAAGAAGCCATTGCAGCGATAGAAGCAACAGCAAAGAAGCACTGTAAAGCCCTCAATATAAGGCCGCTTGTCATCCCTGGGGTTCCAAACCATGGCTTCATAGCTCTATTCAATTGGCGCCTCTGTGTGTTTTAGATCGTTCTAATTGGAACAAGTGATTGCTGCATGGATGATTTGGTGACGGTGATGATGAATTGAGGATCAATTTTATCGCAGAGGAATTAGGTTTTGGAGATGAAGTTGAACCCACGCCCTAAATAGAAGCAAATTCTAGAGGAATTGATTGTTGGTGATTAAAGTCATAATTTTGATAGTAGTAAATTTGCTAAGATTTCTTTGAATTAGTGTATATAAATCCAGGTTGATAGGAGAATCATAACATATTTGCTTACACCAAACTTCCTCTAATTTGGAAAAAGTCAAAACAATTTAGGTTTGGTTTCAACCTTTAGTACCTAACATATTTGCTTACATTTTGAGGATCATATTTACTTATACTTTTGGATACGAGTTAAAGTTACGAGAAATATTTTATATAAAGTGTAGGGTAATGTGTTGGATATTATGAAATCATAAAGTGATCTAACGTCTTCAGGTTTTGCGTAAGTCGAGAGTTAAAACAAGTATCGGGTGTGCTATTTTTGTATAATTATGTAAGGTTTTTTTTTATCTTTAAGTGGTTGAGAGTTTTAGTACTAGTCGTACGATTGGACACTAATTTAAAAAATTTAGTCATTGGTGCAAATTTATGAGTAGATTTAGTGAATTTAGCAGTTAGTCGTTCTAAAAAAAACAACAGAATCACTATTGAAAATATAACATATTTTTCCTTGAAGTTCTAAAACCAAGTTTGATTTTGATTTTAGTTTGCGTTGTAAACTAATAACTGAACCAAACCAATATATTATGTTTGGACCATTTTAATGTTTGTGTCCATGTTAAATAAATCTATAATTAAAGGCAAATTTAAAAACCGAGTCCTAAAATATGTATTAAATTTGTTGAACTATCTTATTTGTGTCAAAGTAGAAATTATTACTATACTATTAAATGTGATGACAAATGAATAGTTGTAGATGGACAATAAGAAATAAAAGCTTATCGGGAGAGAAGAGAGAGAGAGAGAGAGAGAGAGAGAGCAGCGGAGAGGAGACGGTAATCGGAGCAAAGCCTCTCTAACCATTTCTTTCTCGCCAGCTGGTAGGGTTTATCATATCGATCACGTAGGTAGAAGGATTGGGGAAAAAAGACGATGATGATGGTGTTGTCTGTTTTATGGGGAAATGACAAGGACGAATCTAGAAGCAACAACTCGGCCAAAGTGATGGCATACATGACAAGTGTAGATGTCTCTTTGAAAACCAAGATACTATCGTCTTTCAAATGCAAATAAAACACAGACCGCGCAATGCGCGGTCGAACCTTTCTAGTTTATATTAAACCTTACGCATACCTAAAAAAGGAAACCCATTGATCATCGTAACATTTAACAAAATGAAGTTTAATGATCACCAAAGCATTTAACAAAATGAAGCCCAATGATCACAATAAACTTTCTTCCTAAAATTACTACACATACACACTACAAATTTAATTTAATAACTTTTTAGTTGTAAAGCAATACACTTTACCAAGAAGGTGTCCAATGTAAAGATCCAATTTGTATAATAACCAAAAACCAAAAATTAACCGTTCTTTGTAACAATCCAAAATAAGATAAAACAATACCAAACTGAAATATACACACCTTTATCGAATGAGAAGGACGAGGTCCCGGTTGAAGGTAAAGTAAAATATGTGAATCGACGTCTCATTCATACCTAGGAGATGGTGTTTTGCAAAGGTTGGGTCCATATTTTTGAAGATTCAAATGTCATTAACCAACAAAAGTCTGACTCTTTTCGGGGACAATTTGAATACTTTAAGACTTAAAATCATGATCAACATGTTCGATACATCAAATGAGTACGAAGTGGAGGGACTTGAATACTCAATTGAACCAGTTTAACGACATCTACATCAAAATGGTATATCGGACTTTAATTATTAAATTTATTAATGTAATTTTATGTTATTAGTAATAATTTCTAGAAAAGTACAAAACAATGATGGGCTAGTGGAACCGTGGATGCAAAAATGATTAACGATACGTTAACGAAATACAAAGCAAGACATAAGAAAGATTTCCACAACTTCAAGGCATGACATGAGGGAAATGACCATGCGAAATGAAGACCTATCGTTAAATGATAAGTATCAAGAACACTCACAAAAAGGAACAAAACTTTAGAGTCAAGCAACTATACAAGTTCATCTAGTGCGTTCATAATAGGAACATTGGATATAAAGAATACTTGATCTTAAAACATTACATAATTTGAACCTATTGATTGTAAATGATAGAAAAACTTCACAACTAAATAAGCATGGTGGAAGTAGTAAGCATGTGAAACAAATGCATAAGTTCCTTATGATCAAAGTGTGACAATATTAGATGGTATAATATTTGGGACATCTATTACAAAGGGTATGAGTTTATAACAACTTATATAATGTTATAAGAAATAAACATTTACCTTTACCTTTTCATTTCCACTTTTCATAACTCAAAGCATGTCACTTAACACAAAATAAAACCATGACCTCTTTATATCCTTAGTTTTTCATGTGAATCTTTAACAAGCATACACATAATAATTTCTTCTCACTCTTTTCTGTTCTCTAACCAGAACAACACTTCCTTGAATTATTATCATAATTTCCAACTTGTATGGCAGTTGTATGGCTAGGAACAGGAGCAGAAGAAGAGGCTGCTTCTTGAGCAGCCAAGGCTTTCTTGCTTACTATCTTATATATATCAAACAACATCATCTGAAATGCCTTTTCAACATTATACGCTTCGAGTGCAGAAGTCTCCAGGAACACGAGCCCCTCTTGCTCGGCTAACTTTTGACCATCGGTCTCTTGAACCGCTCTGTGATGGCCTAAATCAGCTTTGTTTCCAGCCAACATGATGACAATGTTGGAGTCTGCATGGTCCCTGAGCTCCCTTAGCCAACGCTGCACGTTTTCAAATGACTGCGCCTTTGTTATGTCATAGATCAACAGCGCACCTACGGCTCCTCGGTAATAAGCACTTGTGATAGCGCGGTACCTCTCTTGACCCGCGGTGTCCCATATTTGTGCCTTTACAACCTTACCCTCAACCTGCATTGTATCAACAGAAAACATATAATATAAATAACATATGACATATTTCAGAGATTTTTTGCCCATTTTCCCATATTATCTTTATAAATAAATATATTTAAGGTGTTCAAACACGTTTAACATAACATGACACATTTTACCAGCATAACTAAACGTTGGATACTTTTTATATATCGAGATGTGCAAACCAACCTGAATCGTCCTGGTAGCAAATTCGACACCTATGGTGGATTTGGATTCAAGACAGAATTCATTCCGGGTAAACCTAGAAAGAATGTTGGATTTTCCAACACCCGAATCACCGATTAACACGATCTTGAACAGGTAATCATACCCATGATCCACCTTATACGCCATTGATCCGTCTTTCTACACTTCCTACAAACCTATAAACATCTAAAAAAGATTAAACACCAAAAAAATAAAAAAACAAGCAATGAACAATCTATATGTCATCTTTATCACCCAAAAACAAAAAAATAAAAGCATCTCATTACTCAAATCATTTCAAGAACCGATATTTTTTGGGTGTCAAGTTCAAAATGAATTCATAAGCAACAATGAAACATTCTTGTTCATTCTTTATGGTAATTGGTAAACTGATTGAATATTCAAATAACTCACCACCATGCATGCACAAACGGCAGATTGATTTAACGGTGGGACAACGGCAGAAGTTGCACGAATTGAAGTTTTAGAGAATGAAGGAAGATAGGGAGAGAGGAGCAATCGGAAGAAACATAAATTCCGAAGAAACAGGTAATTTCATGGGAAATTCAGGAGGAAATAGTCAGAAAATGCTCCAATTGTTTCAAACTTATAAGTTTCATCACTGCCCCTTGTTTTTATTTTAAAGACTGTTAACACCCTTATTCGAAAAATTCGTAAATAAATAATGAATGATAATAAAAAGATTATAAACATCATAATAATAACAAACTAGTGGAAAGAACTGCGTGTTGTGACGGTAATTATAATCTCGGTTCAGTTTTTACTACAATACATATCGAAATGCACAATCAAAAGATTGTGAGACATACCTCTTTATCTTTAGGCCCTACTACCACCCCAAAATGAAATTGATCACACACAAAACCATATCAAATGGAATAAAAATATAATATTATTGTAGCTACCGACAACGGTTTTCTAATACACATACATCTTGACGGTTTTTCATAACTTCTTGTAATAACACAATGTTCTCATTTAAACCACACTATATATATATAACTAAGTTAGTACCCTGTGTATTACACGATTTGAATAAATATAATACTAAATAATTAATAATAAAAATTATGAATTATAAAACCATGTTTGAAGATAAAATATGATTATAATTGCATATAAATATTTACTTTAAGTAAATAAATAATAATATATTTTTCTTAAACTTTTATTTTATAAAAAAATATGGGTTTTAAATATTTTATTTTAAGAAAAATGAATTTATTTTAAAAAAAAGTTTGTTGTATTTTGTATTTTATAAAACTTTTAATTTTAAAAAGTATGTTTTTAATAAAAAAATAGGTTTTAATTTATAAATTATATAATTTATAATTTGAAAATGTCATAAGTAACATTATTAGTATTCAATATTATTAATAATAATAAAAAGAAATGGCAAATATAGTATGATAAAACTTACAATTATGTCAAGTTTTATTTTAAATTTTCTCTATTATATATTGATAGATATATAGATAAATATATAGGATATAAACTCATTTATTAAACAGATTATATTTAATAATAAACACAAATAGTTATAGTATGATATTTATATATAAGATATGATTAAAATTATATATATGTAATAGTTTAAGAAATAAAACAATTATACTATTTTTTAACTCTCTTATATAATAGTTTCATTTTTAAACATTCGCTTTTAGATTTTTTTTATTAGTACTATTTTTAGAAAATTTCATATTTTTTATAATTTTTTTTAAAAAAAGGATCGATTTAAAATATTTTGTTTAAAAAAGGTTTAAGGGCCGTTTGGTTCGCAGAATGTTTTGCAAAAGAATTGAAATTGGAAATGGAATTGGAATTGAAATGTTGTTGAAGTTGATCACGTGTTCGGTTAGTCAATTTTGATTGAAATTAGAATTTTAATTTTGAACATTCCATTAGATTGTTAAACATTCCATAGGTAAGTGGAAGGAATGTGAATTCCAATGAATGAGGAAAATTTTTCCAATTCCAATTCCGTCCGTTGACCAACCAAATATGATTTTGGATGGAAAATTTTCCAATTCCAATTTCAATTCCTAAGAATTCTTTGAACCAAACATCCCCTTAGTGTTTTATAAAATCTTATATTATATAAAAATTTTATATTTTTTATTATTTTTATTTTAATAAAAAGATATGATTATTAATTTTATTAATAAAATTTATTTTTAAAAATATAGCTTGATTTTAAAAAATCAAGATGAGAGAGACAAATATATCAATTAATAAAATTGATTTTTATTAATAGAGAGAAATTAGTTTGAGTATTCAAATTATTATAATAGCATTTTCGAAGAAAAATAAAATGAGGATTTTTGAAAAATGACAAGTCAAAAAGCGGGTTAAGAATGACAAATGATAAAAAAATTTATTTTATTAGATACTATAAATTATGAAGCTGCATATTTATTGTTGTAAAGTTATTAAAATTTATAAATAATAAAAATGATGATGATGATGATGATAATAATAATAATAATAATAATAACGATAACGATGACGATGACGATGACGATGACGATGACGATGACGATGACGATGCCGATGCCGCTGCCGATGCCGATGCCGATGCCGATGCGGATGATGATGATGATGATAATAATAATAATAATAATAAAACCAATTGATCCTCATTAAACTAATTCCTTTCCCCAATAAAACACTTTCTTCTCCTTCTTAGATGTTTGGTTTGAGCAATTTCAAAAACAAAACCAAGGTCATTCACTAAGAGGGCTACACTAGTTGTGGCGTGGATCGCTCACAGTGAGAAAATTTTGTATTTTTGTATAGTTTATTAACAGTATAAGGTGGGTTTGGTTGCTTATAAGTTAGAGGAGGATGCTTAAGTTTAATGGGAGAATATTGTAGTTGAAAAGGAGGTGACAGGTTTATGGAGCCTCTACCTTGGAATGATTTTTGTGTTGTCTTCTTTGATCAATATTTTATAAACCGTTTTCACCGATCGTTGGCATTTCTGCTTAATTCTGTCAAACTACATGAGGAACGCACAAAAAATATTAGTTGGTAGTATGTTATCACATTCGTAAAGGTATAAACATTTAGTAATTGAGAAAGTAGTCAAAACTACAAAAAAGGTAGACATTGAGAGGAAACAACTCATTTGGAATTCAAATGATAGTAGAAAGAAAACATATAAGGAAAGCACATTTAGTCTATCAAACTGGCCCATACAGTTTATTTTTCACAATGCACTTTTCAGTCCCTTTAAGCTTAATATTTACTAGAGATATTATGCTAGTATTAGTAAGGTGAAGATAAAATGGATTATGATAATCTAGTTTGCTTATTTGAGTTCCCTTTCTCCCAGCAGAAGTAGACATAGTCAAACAATCACTTAGGCACCACAAGTAATCATAGAAACAAAAACCTAAAACACAACACACAACACACCAAAAGAGTTACACTTTTCGAAAGTCAAGACACCTTAACCAAGGTAGGATTCCAAGCCACTCATCATGACCAATCAATCATAGTTGATTTTATACGATCAGTGAGACAAATGACTCATTTATCTGATCACTAAAGACTCATTGATTGATCTGATCAACAAGTGTCCACCAAATATATTATTTTATACTTCTTAAAAGTAGATGTGAGTGCAAAAAAAAGAGAAAAATAATAATAAATGAATAAGTATATTTTAGTTGAAATGTATGGGAAAGCTAAAGTGGGAGACTTTTAAACTATAAATAAGTTTTTTAAGAAACACTATTTTTTGTTAATTATGATGGCATGATGATGGGAAAGCTAGTTTGAATGCCTTAATGCCATGTAAAAAATAAAGAAATCATAGCTAAAATGTTTAGAACATACAGACGAAGAACTCTAATGTCTTAGTTAACACAATTGAACTAAAACACTATAAACATAAGAACTTTTACCCTAGTACAAACTCAAATTAACTAACTACAATAAGTCTAACTATCTAAAAAAGATTACAGCAACGGGTAATGAAGATGAGGGACAGAGCAAACCTATGAGAGTTTTTGGGAGCACGAATAGGAGATTAGGGTTTCATAGTTGAAACAACACTTATTAATTTCCTTATATACTTAGAAGTTACACTTCAGCCATCCTGAAATCCAAAAGATCTATTCTAGCCAAACACTTTTAAGTGATACAACTTACCCTTTAAATAATATAAAAGTTACTTATACATCCCTTATATGTATAAAACTAATTAAAACCAGATGAATTGTAAAAAAATTATATCTTACAACACTGTAGTAAAAAACTAAGTGATGTTACATTCTTAAAAATACATTTTTTAAACAATTTATTTATAAATTTATAGCTACCTAAATAATTGAGTTAATTACATGATTGGTTCCTGTGGTATACCCATATTGTAGGATTGGTCCCAAATTTTAAAAAATTATATCATTAGTCGTAATTGTTTGTCAAATTGTAATATGATTGATCACTGGAGTGGATGACCGCTAGTTTTTAAAGTTAATGTTTTTAAAATAATCATTCTACCCCTGTTAACATTAATTATTATTATTATAATTAATTTATCATTATCATTATCCTCAAACACCATCATCATCATCATAATCATACATCAGCCATTGTCACAACACCGCCTACCACCATCACACATGCTGCCGGAAGCACAACGTGACCCATCATCACCTTTCACCATCACAAACCATCATATTCACTGTTTTTAATGTAATTATATGGATAAAAATAAGAAATATGCTGTGAATGCTCTAAGGAAATGGGTGGGTTAGTGATACGGATCTAGACTCATTTGAAGAACCACCAGGAAGTGCTACTTCACAACCCGACCCATCGACCCGTGACAAAAAAAAGGGGCTGCCAGTTTTAGTCCACCCCATCCAACCATTTCTTCAAGTTTATCTCTTTATTTAATTTAATTGATCTCTACCTTATTTATCGTAATTTCGTTTCCATCTTTATTTTATTCTAGTTTCTTATTTAAAGAATTGTAATCCTAGGTTGGATGGTATGTTTTAGAAAAAATAAAAAGAGAGAAGTTTTCTTTAAAAACAATCTTTGTTCTTTGTCATTCGGTTGACCGAAGACGCGTTATCGGTTTCTAACATCCACTTGTATACGAATCCGTATCAAGTGGTATCAGTAGCACCAGGTAACTCAGGATGTCGGGACGTGAGGGAGATCGTCGTCATCACCGTCGATACGACGCCAGAGGCAATGGTTTTGAACCACGTGACCCACGGGACGTTGCTGAGATTGAACGACTACAACAACGGGTTCGTGAGCTCGAACTAAATCAGTTTGGGCAGGAAGACAATTCCGCAACGGAGTCCATTATTTGGGACGACGATGGCGATTACAACGTTTCTGCACGAGGGCCACATCGTCGTCCATCAACACCGCAACCACCGGTGGATCCTTTACGATCATTGGGAATTCGGACACAGATCCCAGAGTTTGAAGGCCGCATGCAACCCGACGATTGCATCGATTGGCTTCAAACATGTGCAAAAACAACGTTATCGGGACGGTAAACGTAAAGTAGAAACGTGGGACAAGATGAAACGTTTAATGCTTTCCAAATTTCTGCCAGTTAATCACAAACAAGATTCTTTTGTTGACTACCAAAATTTTAAACAAAGTTTGCTTTCTGTTGAAGAATTCTTAGTAGAATTTGAACGGCTACGTATGAGATGTGGAGTTGAGGAAAACGACGAACAGGTTATAGCCCGTTTTTTGGGGGCGCTACGGCCGGAAATATCGGACGTGGTAATGTTGCGACAATATTGGTCCTTTTCTGATGTGTGCAGGTTGGCGCAGCGGGTAGAAAAACAGTTGGCGACTAAGCAACGACCGGCGCCGTCGCGTTTCACGGGCCGTCCACCGGCTGTTTCAACCACCCCCACCAGGACCGGCCCAATCAAAGCCGATCCAACCACTCCGGTTGTTCCATCCGGGTCGAGTTCAAATGCACTCCGTTGTTTCAAGTGTCAAGGGTTCGGTAATTTAAAACGAGATTGTCCAAATAAGCAAGTTATCGCTTTTGTTGATGACACGTTACCCACATATGACACCGAAGACGACCACGACACCGACCCCACAGAAATCCTTTATCCCGATCATGGTGAGTCGCTTGTGGTCCAACGTATTCTCAACACGGCCGTCCATAAAACGGCTGATGACACACAGTGGCTTCGCAACAATATTTTTCGTACCAAATGCACCTCCAAAGGAAAAGTTTGTACCGTCGTTATTGATGGTGGGAGCTGCGAAATTATTGTGGCTACCTCCATGGTCGAGAAACTCAATTTACCACTACAACCCCACCCCGAGCCATACCAACTTACATGGCTTAAAAAAGGGCAATCTCATCAAGGTTACACATCGATGTTTGGTTCAGTTTTCTATTGGTAATAAATATGCGGATGAGTTATGGTGCGAAGTACTTTCGATGGATGCTTGTCACCTTTTGTTGGGGCGTCCATGGCAATACGATAGGCGTGCCAAACATGACGGGTTCCGGAACACATATTCATTCAAGAAAGACGGTGTTAATATTACCCTCGCACCACTCGATCCACGTGATGAAGAACCCGAATCTATATTGGTCTCCGGACGTGCTTTCACAGGCCTTAATAAAACAGCTCCAGCTAGTCCGGGTCATATCATCTTTGGCCTCTTGATTACGGAGGAGAACCCAGTTATGCCGGATGTCGCACCTGAGGTCCAACCACTTATATCTGAATTTTATGATGTTTTTCCCCGATGACATTCCCGCTGGTCTTCCTCTAGAACGTGATATACAACATTGTATTGACTTTCTTCCCGGGGAGAGCATTCCGAACAAGCCGGCTTATAGGATGAATCCGAAAGAATTTGCGGAGTTGCATCGTCAAGTAAACGAACTCTTGGAAAAAGGCCTCATTCGGGAAAGCATGAGCCCATGTGCCATACCGGCTCTCTTGGTTCCAAAACCGGGTGGTAAATTTCGAATGTGTATTGATAGTCAAGCGGTTAACAAAATCACAATCAAATACCGGTTCCCTATCCCGCGTTTTGACGATTTGCTTGATCATTTACATGGAGCGACTGTTTTTTCAAAGATTGATTTACGTAGCGGGTACCACCAAATTCGCATGCGACCCGGTGATGAGTGGAAAACAGCGTTCAAAACAAGTGATGGGTTGTATGAATGGATGGTTATGCCGTTCGGGTTGTCGAATGCCCCAAGCACTTTCATGAGGTTAATGAATCATGTTTTTAAACCTTTCATTGGTCGTTGTGTTGTCATTTACTTTGACGACATTTTGGTATTTAGTAAGGATGTTGCCCAACACTTACTCCACCTTCGGGACATTTTCTTGGTCTTACAACAACAGAAATTATACGCCAATGGAAAAAAAATGCCACTTCTTGACATCCGAGGTCGTCTTCTTGGGGTATTTAGTTTCAGGAACGGGCATTCGGATGGATGAATCAAAAATCTCAGCAATTACAACTTGGCCACAGCCTAACTCACTCCATGATGTTCGTAGCTTTCATGAGCTTGCGTCGTTTTACCGGCGATTCATTCGCAATTTTAGCACGATCGTTGCCCCTATTACCGAGTGCTTAAAAAGTAGTAAGTTTACTTGGTCCTCATCCGCACAACAATCTTTTGAAGCACTCAAGATTGCTGTAACACAAGCGCCCGTTTTAGCCCTTCCCAACTTTGAACATGTCTTCCAAGTCGAATGCGAGGCGTCGGGGTTAGGTATTGGCGGGGTTTTGAGTCAACAAGATCGGCCCATTGCTTTTTTTAGTGAAAAGTTGAGTGACACAGGGCGCCGGTATAGTACATATGATAAAGAGTTCTATGCTATCGTTCGAAGTCTTGAATATTGGCAACGCTATCTATTACGCGTCGAATTTATTTTATACTCTGACCACCAAGCCCTTAAATTTATTCAGGGCCAAATGAAGCTTAACCCACGACATGCCAAATGGGTTGAAATGCTACAGGATTTCACCTTCGTCATTCGACACAAGTCGGGTTCCGCCAACTCAGTCGCCGACGCTTTGAGCCGTCGACCTTCTCTCATGACATCAGTTGCTTTTGAGGTAGTTGGTTTTCAATCCTTTTCTAATTTATATCAAGATGATCCAAATTTTCGTGATGTGTGGACCAACAGCAAAACAACTCCGTATAGAGATTTTGTTCAAAAAGATGGCTTACTTTACAAAGGAAGTCGTTTGTGTGTACCGTTTTCGTCGTTTCGTGAGGCGATTATTCTAGAATGTCATCAAGGAGCTTTAGCGGGGCATTTTGGTCGCGACAAAACTATTGCTTTGGTCCAAGACAGATTTTTTTGGCCGAAACTGAATCGAGACGTGTCCAAGATTTTGAAAAGATGTCGCATTTGTCACATTGCCAAACTCACCATACGAATCATGGGCTATACGCTCCTTTACCAACTCCCATACGCCCGTGGGAAGATGTGAGCATCGATTTTGTCTTGGGCTTACCGTTGACCCAACGCAAGAAAGATTCGATTATGGTAGTTGTTGATAGATTTTCCAAAATGGCTCATTTTATACCTTGTGTCAAGACGTATGATGCATCCCAAGTGGCGCGTTTCTATTTTGACGAGGTTGTCCGTTTACATGGCGTTCCAAAAACAATCACGTCTGATCGTGATGTGAAGTTTATTAGTCATTTTTGGCGTACATTATGGAAACGTTTGGGCGCGAAGCTACAATTTAGTAGTTCCCACCACCCGCAAACGGATGGTCAAACAGAAGTTACAAATCGAAGTTTGGGCAACCTACTCCGAAGCTTGGTCGGAGATAATCCGAAGAGGTGGGACTTAATTCTCCCTCAAGCAGAGTTTGCATATAACCGGTCTAATCACAGCTCCACCGGCCACAGCCCTTTCTTTGTCGTATACGGTCGCAACCCATTCACTCCACTAGACTTAGCACCGTCTACAGAAATTCAACATTTTAACGCCGACGGAGATGAACAAGCAACACAAATTAAACATTTGCATGAACAGGTACGAGAACAGATCATCAAACACAATTTGCAATATCAGACACGGGTTAATAAACATCGCAGAAAGGTCATTTTCAACGAGGGTGATCTCGTGTGGATATATTTGCGACGTGATCGGTTTCCACAGGGGCGATTCGGGAAGTTGCAGCCACGAGCCGATGGTTCGTTCCGCGTTCTTAAAAGAATTAATGATAATGCCTACAAGATTGACCTTCCGAGTCATTACAAGGTCTCCGCCATCTTTAATGTTGCCGATTTGTCTCCATATGAACCCGGTGAAGACGATGACTCGGGGACGAGTCCTTTTTTAGAGGGGGAGGATGATACGGATCTAGACTCATTTGAAGAACCACCGGGAAGTGCTGCTTCACAACCCGACCCGTCGACCCGTGACTAAAAAAGGGGCTGCCAGTTTTAGTCCACCCCATCCAACCATTTCTTCAAGTTTATCTCTTTATTTAATTTAATTGATCTCTACCTTATTTATCGTAATTTCGTTTCCATTTTTATTTTATTCTAGTTTCTTATTTAAAGAATTGTAATCCTAGGTTGGATGGTATGTTTTAGAAAAAAATAAAAAGAGAGAAGTTTTCTTTAAAAACAATCTTTGTTCTTTGTCATTCGGTTGGCCGAAGACGCGTTATCGGTTTCTAACATCCACTCGTATACGAATCCGTATCAGTTAGGCTTTTAATGTGCTATTATTATATTATTATTATATTATATTATTGTTGTTGTTGCTGCTCCTGTTGTTGTTGTTATTGTTGTTGTTGTTGTTGTTGCTGCTGCTTGTTGCTTGTTGCTTGTTGCTTGTTGTTGCTGTTGATGTTGTTATTGCTGCTGTTGCTGTTGCTGTTGCTGTTGCTGTTGTTGCTGTTAAGGGTATATTTGTCATTATACACTCAACTAACAGAGAAACTTAACAGAAGTTCTGTTAGGGACCAACCGTGTTACGATTTGACAAACAGTTAAAACCAATATTGTAATTTCTTAAAAGTTAGAACAATTCTTGCAATATGAGTATATCACAAAGACCAACACTGTAATTAACTCTAAATAATTAAATATTAAATTGCTTGGTCTAGTTGTGCATCAAATGGTCACTTAAAAATATAAGATCCACCATATTCACTTATTAATCATTATGTTTAACGCTCATTGCTTTAATGTCTTCAATCAATCTATCCAAATTACTATAAGAAGATCCACCTTTACTCACAGACTTTATAGCCAACTTTGCCATTCGGTTCGCCGATTCTATAAACTCCTCCTTCCTAACCTCCATTACTTCCCTTACAATCCTCTCGACCACAGATCGATCGCATGTATCCTTCATGTCTAAACCTAGTTTCCACACGGCCTCGACAAATCTACTATTTATTTGTTGATCCGCAAAATATGGCCAACTCAGCATCGGTACTCCAGCAACAATGCTCTCCAATGTTGAGTTCCACCCGTTATGTGTTAAAAAAGCACTTACTGCTGGGTGGGCTAACACGTCTAGTTGTGGAGCCCACCCAACAAGATACCCTCTTTCTTTAGTACCATTCTCTAGCTCACTTGGTATCTTATCCTCATCATCTTTGCTCAAAACAAGGTCCTCTCGAATGACCCATAAAAATCGTTTGTTGCTATTAACTAAACCATACCAGAACTCGATAAGTTTGTCTCTTGTTAATGTGGCTAGGCTTCCGAAACTCACATACAACACAGATTTTGGTGGTTGTTGATCGAGCCAATTGATACATGTCTTATCTTCTTTGAACAAACTATTTGAAGATTTGGACTCGGATAAGGATCGGGTTTTAAGATGAGCATGAAGTGGTCCAATTGTGTAGATATTGGAGCAATGTTTTTGAATTTGCAAGAGAATAGAACCTTCAAGGTCATCAAAGGTGTTTAAAACGAGGGCATGAGCATCCGAAGTCCGACGTGTTATACTGCTAATTTGCTGGAGAGAGTGGTTCCTTAAGTCAGAACGAAAAAAGCTAGGAAGATCGCGCCGACGAAGGAATCCTTCCATGCCTTTTACATTTACTATTCGTTCATCCAGGTTTCCACCTTCATTTTTCAAGACAAGTTTAGAATGTTAGTAATCCAAATTCGTAAGCTTTCAACCATGAAGTTATTTTATGGGGTCACCTATATATCTTTGTTATGTAATAATTCATCCATCTTTTGTTACGTACCTCTCAAACCATTCGTTATTAATCTTTATTCATTACATTAGCTTTATGTATTTAAGATATTAAATCTTTACAGATGTTTATGCTAAAGTCTGGTTAAAAGAGGGAACAGGAAAAGCAAAATATAATCACGCAGTGCACAGCTGCACAAGTATGATTTATTGATTTAATGCCCTGTTCGAATAAAAAGGAAAAAAAATAGTACATAGCTTTACATAAAAAACACTAGGATAACTAATAAATATCCAAGATGAAAGGTACGGTCTTTATTCTTTAAAGTGTAATCTATTTTCTCTCTTTCTTTAATATAAAGTTGTAAGCGTACTCTTAAAACTAGTGTTCTAGAACCGGACTGAAACTGGCTATAAAATCGGACCGGTTATGTGTCTTTGAACCGTTTTTAATTAAACTTGGGCGGTTATCGGTCAGACCGGTGAATCGCTTGAACCAAACCGTGGTCAGACCAGATTTCAAAATATTTTTAGTGTTTTTCCTTTCAAAATCTCATTTTTAAATAATTTCCAAACTTATGACATTTATATTTAGGTCTGCAAACGAATCGAACATATAAATGACAGTTTGCGTACAGTTCGTGAACATGTTCATTTTCATAATGAACAAAGATTAACAAGAAATCTCGTCCAATAAGTGTTCGTGAACAGTTCGTAAATATGTTTATTTCCTTAATGAACAAACACAAACAAGAACAAGACCTTATTCATGTTTGTTCGGTTTGTTTGCAGCCCGACTTATATTAGTTAATTAAGTGTTTATATTATGTTAAAAGTGTAAATACACTTCAAAACATACAGTTTTCTAATATTTTGTTTTGAACTAAATACGTAAAAATAATATTAGTTTCTTATTTATATTACAACATCCGGTTCTTAAATATCCTGTTCAGCTTGTCCGAACAATGAAATCTATAAAGTGGTTGGTTTACTATCCGATCCAGTTTGAAAATTTTGCTTAAAAACAACTTTTTTCTTTGCTTACCATACTTGAACTCACATCATTTTGACACGTAATAATAAGTTATTAAATTGCGAGTGTTAACTAGAAACTCGATAACATATACCTGCAAAAGGAAGTTCGCCGGAGTTCACGAGCTCCGGCATGCTAAAATAAGCCCAGAAAGCACAAGCACTAATCGTCCGGAAAAACACCACCGGAACTCCGGTACCCACGGCAGCATCAATCGCAAACCCCAGAATCCCATCAGCAATGACACAAGCCACCGGAGAATCAAGAATCATCTTCCTAAGCAGCGGTGTGGTTACTTCACACAAGCAATCAAACATCAAGCTGAGCTTCTCGCCGGTGTCCATGGGGCCCTCGTAGAGGCCGTGGATGACGTGGAAGCGGAAGCCCTGGTGGCAGTTGAGGGTGGCGTGAGCGGTGAGGCTGCGGTGGTCCTTGGCGGAGATGAAGAAGGTGATGTGGATTCCGGCGGGGAGGAGGAGCTCCGACAGCGTAAGCATGGCGTTGATGTGGCCTTGGGCCGGAAAGGGGAAGATGATAATATGTGGTTGTGGATCCATGGGTGCAAATACAATCACCAGAGTTAAGAGGTAGATAAAACTTAAAACAGAGTAATATGCAAATGGGTGTTTGATTGGTGTTATATAATCCAATCACGTGTACGTTGTCATTATGTGCATGTTGGATTTCTGATTTGATTTGTTTGTTTTTATTATTATGTGATGGATTATTTCTCTTTTTTTTTTTTTCGTTTTAGAGGATATTGTTTTGATAATATGCCGATGATGGATATATGTGATAAGGGGTGAGCATGTTGTCGATTTTTTTATTATATAATTATGGTGTTAATTTGAGAAAATAGATAGTTTTTGGTGTATTTTTAAGAAGTTTTTGGTTTTTGAGTGTTTTGCTGATTTGACTAGCGAAACTTGCCTACATGGCAGGGGATTCAATAGGTGCCAATTCTGGTGGCTAAGGTGACTTGTTAACTGTTGTGTTCCAATAGTTTGACTAGGGGATGTCAACAGTATTTGATTTGACAACTTTGTGTTATTATTATTTGTGTACTTTCTTAAAGTTAAAAATTTTTTCAAAAAAACAAGTACAAGTACGAAATGTAATAAAGTAGAGTCGTTAAATCGTGCATTACTGACATCCGCTAGTCAAACTAACGCAACACAACAGTCAGCATGTCACCTCAGCTACCTCGTTTCGCACTTGTTGAACCCCCTGCCATGCAAGCAAGTTTCGCTAGTTAGACTAGCGTAACACCCAAAGACCAAATTCTTCTAAAACCAACACCAAAAACCATTTATTTTTCCATATTAACACCAAACCAATAGAAAATCGCATGCAACCGGTTTCATTATTGTCTTAAGGAATCCCTCGATTAGTTATCATATATATGATTAAGGGTGAGTAGAGTCGGTATAGTATAGTTATTGTCTCCACTCGTGGATAGAGGATGTGGTTTCTGGTAAGGGTTTGTGAACTTGCTTGTGAACTTGTGAATTGGACTCTTGTTTGACAGTCAGCGAACGATTACAAGTCTGTTTGAGTATTAATTAAAAAAAAAAACTCTTTTCTTTCTTTTCTTCTACCTATAAGTATGTATATATAAACCAGATAATTTATGTATACAAATTCTCCTCTTAGTCTTAAAAAGTCGTCTACTTAACATAATGAATTTTACTACACCATCATCTGCCTCCAACTCTTTCGATTCTTTTGGCCTTGATTTTCTTGCCAAAGTGGCCGTTGCAGCAACCGAAGTTGTACAACGACACTATCAAGAATACATTTTATGTCCTATGATCTTGAAGCCGCTCCCAACGTTCTAATGAACGGTTAGTTTGTTAGTAGGCCAGAATACATTGAAGCAACATTTTAAGCAAGGTTTGTTGGATACAATTGGCACAAGAGTTTAGCAGAAAATGGTTAAGAAATATGCTGAAATAGTCAGCACAGATTATACTTTATTGAAGAAGACAAGAAGGGAAAAACCGATACAAAAACTCCATAATACCTATCCCTATTTATAATAAAACCAAGACATGGAAATAAACTGCAGACCAAAATAAACTCCTATCTTATGGAAAGTAATAAACACTCAAATCAATAGAAAATTAGACCCAAATCAGCAGCTGTAGCTTGCTGTCAAAATACAGCTGTAGCTAGCTGTTACCAATTCAAAGAGACAATCCGGAATTATCCAACAAGGTTGTCTGTGGAAGGATTTACTTTTTAAAATTGTCAGGGACATAAATGTTTTATAGGATTTAACCTGCTTAGTCTAGTTTTAGAAATCTATTGCTTGGCCAACCGAAGAGAATGAAAAGCTTCAAGAAGATCCAAGTGTCGGCAGGAAACTATGTCAAGAGAGTGGTTGGTGTTTTTAAAGGTAAATAGCATGGATGTTTAAATGCAATTATAATAAATGTTATGTATGCTTGCATTATATTACATAGTATGATCTTAAAAGATAACGGAAATATATCGCCGGTGTACATAATTAATCGTCCGACCAATGAAGTTGTTGACGACAATATCACTCGGACGTGGTGATATCAAGGTACATATTATAGACTCTGATATGATCCTGTGGAAAATTTTACCCAAGTAACAACTTTGAATATCTTGGATATGGACGACGAGTAGTTAAATTCAATATATGTTCTATGTATTCTTTTTCATTTCTTAGGTTATTTTATATTAATGAAAATTGTTTTTCTTTTAATATATTAGCTATTAGTTATGTAGTTTATTTTTTAGTAGTGAATTATGTTTAGTGTTTTTAAATATATAATTTAACTTTTATTATTCTATATATGAAAAAAGTAACGTGATGAACAGTAAATCAGGGGTAAAATTGGAATTTCAACTTTAACGCAGCGTTCGAGGTTAGAGAGAGAGCAATGGGGGCCGGTGGTGGCCGGTGGCGGAGGTGGGAGAGAAGGTCGATGGAGTGGTGCCCTTTGTTGTGCCCCTCGCCGGCATGGGTTTTATGGTGGAAGGTTTTGGCGGTGGTTAGTGTTTGTTCTCCACCGCCGGGTACCACCACACCGTGCCCCTCCACGATCGGACATCTCTCGACACTGCAACCGGGTTATGGCATCTCCACCCCCGTACCCTTGCCTCGGTTAGCGGCGGCGACGGTGAATTGCTGAGGCAGAAAGCGGTGGTGGTGGGATATGGCGGTGATGATGACCGGTGGATGCATGGTAGCTTGAAATTTCTGCAACCCAACAAAGAGAAAGATGGGAGGTTGGCGATGGTGAATGATGTGGTGGCCCGAGGCAGTGGTTGTTGATAGGAGCTTTGGGCATTTGCCGTAAACGATTGTGGTGGTCGGCGGGAGCTCAGGTCGACAATGGGTGTTTAGAAGTGGGGGTTTGAATCTGAACGAAAAATAGGTGTTTAGATTTTTGCGCTACCCCCTCGAATACTAATTCTAAACTATAAGAGAGGTGAGGAAGAACGAGGTTGTCCGTTGTCGTGGGCTCCGGTGTCCGGGTGGTGTGACATGGTGGCCAACCGACGGTGTTTTGGTGATGGAAAAAAGAGAGATAGTTTCTCTGTGTGAGAGGGAAAGATAATAATGAAGGTTGAGTTAAAAAAAAAATATGCATTTTGGTTAATTTTATCTTGAAGTCCGAAGGAGAATGAATTTTATTTCAATTAATTATTTTAATTATTTAATATTACAATCATCAATTTCCAGGTACCATATTTAAAAAAAAAAAATGAGATATCTTTAATTTATACACTGAATAAATATCTGGGGGTAATGTAAGTTTTACTATTTTTTCCTTTAAATCATCCGAAAATTATGATGTCTTATTATATATTTAATTCCACTTAAAATTATAAGCATTTAAACTCATGTTTAATTTTTAAATGAAAATATAACTGCGGTTATAGTATTACTCATTTAGTAAGACCGATGATTGTTATCGGAATTGCAACGTGTCGCAAAACTATTGGCGTTTTCAATTTTTTTCTTTTTTTTTGTTTTGTTCACATTTTACCACATTTATATATGTGTGTGTTTCGAGTCCGTTTATGGCATTATTGCTTCATAGTTGGCATGATTGTTAAAGTTAATCTAGGGTTATATTGATGTTGAGCATAAGCTGAACTGAGTGTTGTTTGATTTTAATGGTTTGAGTCTGCTAGAAGGCATGGTGTCGATGACGAGTTCATGTATTCCTCCAAGACTCTTCGTTTAGGTTTTTTTGTGGCTATGATGATACACCGAGACTGGTGTAGGTTGTCTTGGCGTGACAACTATTTTTGGTTTGTAGCTGCAACATGCGATCGGTTCTGAGCCAACCTGTGTCCTTTAATATACATAAATGGCGTTTATTGCATTAGCTCGACAACCATTTTTTGTGTGTCTCCGGTACTGAATATAAAGCGGTTTTCCAACGCGCAACGTGTGTTATGGATAAAACGCTAGTTTAAAAAAAATAACGTTTATGAAAGTTGGAAAAAGTAGAGGCATGACTTTTGATGGTAGTAGAGTTAAAATGATGTGAAAATTCTTAATTGGGCGAGGTTGATGATAGGTGAGGGATAGAAAGGAGTGTCCCTTTCACCCTTAAACCACACCATAATCGAAAACTTCGGTTATCGATACATCATAACCAATCTGTTTTGGTTAAACAAGTTATCGGTTTTTAAAGGAGGTTTTTATTAGGTTAATATTTATTAAAATTATTATTATTTATTTTTGTTTATTAAATTGTATTACGTTTGAGAGTTTATTTATAAATATAGTGTTTTATATTCAGGAGAAAGGTTTCATAAATAAGGTTGAATTTCTTGGTTATTAAGATCTAGTTTATTATATACTAGTTTTAGTAAACTCGTGTATTACACAGGTTGAATAAAAAATATTTAATAAAATGAAAATTTATTAATTATAAATATATATTCTAAAATAAGATATGATTGAAAATTTTCTTATAAGAAATAAAATAAGAATTTTATTGTAAACAAACATTTTAAAATTTATTTTAAACAAACATTTTAAAAAATGTCATACTTCAAAACTTTCTTCTATAACTCTCAATTTTAATTATTTTTTGTTTATAAAGATTTTATTTATAAAAACATCAATTATAAAATATTTTGTATTTTTTAAAAAGATTATTTTCTATAAAGTTTTCTAATTTTATGAAAAATTATTTCCTTAGAAATAACATTAGCAAAAATATCTATTGATTAATTTATTAAAAAACTATTTTAATATAAAAAAGTAAATAATATTATTAATAATTAATATGATTATTAAATAGGAGATAGAAGCGGGAAAAAATTATTGAGCAGCAATATAGTGTTGATATGTTTTCTCTTAAATACCATTTTATTAGAGTAGAAAGATAGGAGTCTAGGGTACTATAAATTGTGTTTTTATTGATATATTAATAAAAGAGTTATGGGAGAGATTTCACAAACCGTGTGTTTTCTTGTTCGTGTTTCTCATATTCGTTTGGTGGTTGTGAGTGAGTTTGATAAAGAGTCTGATTGCTATCATCGTTGCTAGAGCTTTAAGGTTGAAGGCGGCTACGAGAAGTTTCCATAGTTGATTAAGTAATTAGCAGTAGAAAAGGGTGGGTTTCAGCTAAGACTTAGGATTCAAGGATTTCTTAACTGAAAATCAATTGTGACGACGAATTTTTTTGACATGTAACGAGCCAACATATTTGGTGCAAGAGAAATGATATTAACAACAGTTGAAGTAGATCATTTAGTAGCCTAAGAAAACAAAAAAGTAGTAGTTTGTTATGTTGGTGGTTGATAGCAATTGGTGCATAACGATCAAGGAGGTTTTTGGGTTTAATCCAGTCAAAAGTTAGATGGTTATTCAGTTGTTTACAAAGAAAAGATGGGTGATAAAGTAATGGCTAACATACTAGTCCAAGAGGTGGGTTTCAAGAATTATATGTCATGTTTAACTAGCATAATGTATACAATTTAGGGCTATGCGCCTATGCCCATCAGATTAATTAATCTTCAATACTCATGCCGAATGGGATGTCAATGAACCAGGAACAAATGTGGATGCCAAGAAAACCATGTGACAATTGCTATCTTGTTTTAATCAATGCCCAAAGAGTTAACTTTGCGAATTTAATATCTGGAGACGACAAAGGGTATGTGGGTTATGACAAAAATACGATACTAGGGCATGTATGGTGTGTTCTCTATAAAACAGAAATGTTGGTAATATAAAACTAAGTTATATAATTTTTTAAACAAGTTATTAATTTAAATAATGCTAAGCTAAGATATAAAATTCATAGACCGGTGAAGTTACATATCAAATGGTCACTTAAGAATGTAAGATCTATCGTATTCCCTTATTTATCTTTATGTTGAATATCCATTGATTTAATGTCTTCTATCAGCCTATCCAAATTACTATAAGAAGATCCACCTTCATTCACAGACTCCATGGCTAATTTCGCCATTCGGTTCGTAGATTTTAAAAACTCCTCCTTGCGAACCTCCAATACTTCATGTACACTCCTCTCTACTATAGTTCGATCGCATGTATCCTTCATGTCTAACCCAAGTTTCCACACCGCCTCGACAAATCTACTATTTATCTACTGATCCCCGAAGAAAGGCCAACCCACCATTGGCACTCCTGCAACGATGCTCTCCAATGTTGAGTTCCACCCGTTATGTGTCAAAAAGGCACCTACGGCTGGGTGGGCTAACACGTCTAGTTGTGGAGCCCACCCAACCAGATACCCTCTCTCTTTAGTACCTTTCTCTAGCTCACTTGGTATCCTTCCCTCATCATCTTTCCTCAAAACAAGATCCTCACGAATGACCCATAAAAACCGTTTCTTGCTATTGACTAAACCATACCAGAACTTGATAAGTTGGTCTCTTGTTAATGTAGCTAAGCTTCCGAAACTCACGTACAACACTGATTTTGGTGGTTGTTGATCAAGCCAATTGATGCATGTCATATCTTCCTTGAACAAACTATTTGAAGTTATCGATTCGGATAAGGATCGAGCTTTAAGATGTGCATGAAGCGGTCCGATGGTGTAGATATTGGAGCAATGTTTTTGAATTTGTGAGAGAATAGGGCCCTCAAGGTCATCAAAAGTGTTAAAAATAAGGGCATGAGCATCTTGAGTTCGTCGTGTTATATTGCTAAAGTGCCGAAGAGTACTATAGTTGCTTACATCGAAACGAAAAAAGCTCGGAAGATCACGTCGGCGAAGGAATCCCTCCATGCCTTTCACATTCACTACTCGTTCATCCATGTTTGCATCTTCGTTTCATAACAATTTTAGATTATTAGTAACCCTAATTCGCAACCTTTTAACTATGAAATTATTTTAATATTTTGTTCTAAAGTGAATACATATAAAATAATTTTAATTTTTCTATTTATCAATTCATTTGACCGGTCCAACAAGTAAACCTGGTGTTCGGTTCATTATCCAATGCAATTTTTAACTAAGATGGGTATAAATCATGTTAGAGTCTACACCTGCAAAAGGAACTTCACCGGAGTTTATGAGATCAGGGGTGCTAAAGAAGGCCCAGAAAGCACAAGCACTAACAGTCCGAAAAAAGATAACAGGAACTCCGGTACCCTCCGCCGCATCAAGTGGAAACCCCAAATTCCCATCGGCGATGACACAAGTCACCGGAGAATCAACAATCAACTTCCTGAGCAACGGTGTAGTTACTTCACACAAACAATCAAACATCAAGCTGAGCTTTTCACCCGTGTCCATGGGGCCCTCATAGAGGCCGTGGATGACGTGGAACCGGAAGCCCTGGTGGCAGTTGAGGGTGGCATGAGCGGTGAGGCTACGATGGTCCTTGGCGGAGATTAAGAAGGTGATGTGGATTCCGGCGGGGAGGAGGAGCTCCGACAGCATAAGCATGGTGTTGATGTGGCCTTGGGCCGGAAAGGGGAAGAGAATAACATGAGGCGGAGACGGCGGTTGTAGATCCATGAGTACAAGCTCCGACGAACGAATGGTTGTTTATTCGCTTATATAACCCAAGACTGTTTGGTATGCTATTGTTTACCATACTATTTATTAATATTAACAGTAGATGGTAGTATAAAATCTCATTACTATCAAAGGATATAGAGAGGGTCAAAACGACAACATGTCGATGGGTATAATAGGCTAGCAACAATGAAACAAAGCTATAAAATACAAACACCTTTTGTTAATTTAATTCTTATGCCGACTACACTTGTTGTCTTTTGTCCATATGATTCTACGTGTTTCTTGTTTTTTGTTTCAGTTTTTTTCCATTCTTGTAGTCGTTGAAGGGTGTTTTTAGTAGTATAATATTGCCTCATTCAAGTCAATATTTTCGAGAAAAACGTTTTTGTCGGGAACTTGACGCAAAATAAAAAGGTTAATTTGCAACACTAATATGTTTAATTAAAAAGAAAAAAGATTCCCCGTGTAACTGAAAGATAAAACGTAACACGCTAAAAAGATAGATGCACGTATTTTTCGTTAATAGTAAGCTACGTGAATTGTCAATGAAAATAAGTGTTGAATTCATCTTTTTGTTAAACCTTGAAATTTATATTTCTGGTTATTGGAGGAATTTGAGTAGATTATTTAAAATTTTGTTAATATAGATGTATTTGAAAAAATCATATATAGCATATGTATCTATTTGGATACATTTTATTAATGAACTCTATTTTGTCATGCTACATCATGTCATACTATACCACATACTCATATCTGAAGGGGACACTCATGCCACATCATGTCACACAGCATAATCATACACACCAACGTTGATGTCACACGGCATATGGGCACTGTGATTCAACGCCATGCAACACGAAGATGGGACCCGCGGAGATGTTGTCATATCATGTAGGGACATGCTGTATCTCATGACATTGGTGCTCCTCCCACCCTAAATAATATAAAAACATATCACCACAACACGTGCTAAGATTTTATTAATTTTGAGTGCTAAGATTTTATTAATTTTGAGTACTATACATTCCATTGCTAATTGCTATTAGTGTATATATATGAGTATATGTTCTATTTTAATCAATATCTATTAAGTTAAATTTGGATATAATATAAGACCCATAAGAAAGAGTTATAATCACCGGCGGAAGCCATAAAACTAGGGAGGGCCCGGAGTCAGTGGGAGCTTAGGACTTTTTATGTGTCGTTTGAGGTTTGATTATATACGTATTAAAAAGAATATTTTTTTCATGGGTGTTGGATTACTCCCACCTCGCAATAGTGGGTCCGCCCCTACCCAGAGTACTTTATGAGGAAGGAGCATGTGATAAAGGTGATGATTCGACCATACTAGAGGTGGGCATAAAAACCGGGTATGAACCCGACCCGGACCCGGGTACGGGTACTACCCGATGAGAGGTGTACCTGGGTTGTGTCATTTTAAAACCGTAGGGTTGAAACCGGGTCTAGATTTTTCATTTTTGAGTGAACCCGACCCGAACCCCGAACCCCGAATGGGTTGAACCAAGTTCTAACCCGGTTTTGACCTTTTTTGCCATTTTTTAAAAAATAGCCGTTTTTAACGGCTATATAGCGTTGGACCGAAATTTTGACCCTTTTTTTTTTAGCACCACAATTTAGTATAAAAATAGGTGTGAGTTGATATGGTTGAGTACCCACAATCATTATACGTATAATGGTCGTTATACACTTTCACTTTTTTTATACACGTAATGACTCACTCACAAAATTTTCCACTGGTCAAGGTTTGTCCACCACTCCAACCGTTGTTCGAGTTCTTGCACACAATTGTAACACGGATGTTTGGTGCACTTGAGATATGGTTGAGTTGAGTGGCGGGTCTGTAAAGACTCGTTGTAAGTTTTGTGAAGTTTTGCTAGCCAAAGATTTTAATTTATGTTTATTTAATATTGTTATAGTATCTATCAATGCTCAAGTTGCCAAACACACACACAAGCGGTATTGGACTTGGGGTACGGACCCGACCCGACCCGGTTATAGCAGTTAGGATTTTCATGTGGGTGAATCCGACCAGAATTCATACCCGGGTACACCTTAACCCAGGTACAAAAAAACCCGGTTGGGCCGAACCTGGTTTGTACCCGGTTTAGGGCCCAAAACCCGAAATGCCCACCACTGGGCATACCCTTACAAATTAATGAACATGCTTCCCAGAGGGATTATAATAGGCCCAACTAAAGTCGGAAGAAGGGGGTGAATGCAATTGGGAGATCGGGAGGGATTATAAGCATAAGAGTCCATAAATTTATGTAAGCATCTTACAATCCAACACAAATGTCTCACAAATTGATACAATGCGAGTACAAAACGTGGACATGTTCACTTCAAGCTCGAGCTCATTTCCAAAATATCATGGATCAACTTGCACAAACTAGCAGATGACGAACCCGTCTCCGTTATCGACTCTCTAGCCGAATTCGCCCAAGTATTTATATGTTGTGTAAATGTGTCACGCTTCGTGTCCATAACGTCCCTCACTGCCTTTTCAACGATCAACCGATCACAAGTGTCTTTCATGTCTACTCCGACTTTCCATACCTCTTCGACAAACCGGCTATTCACTTGTTGTTCCACAAAGTATGGCCAACAAATCATGGGAACACCCTCCGCTATACTCTCGATAGTCGAGTTCCATCCACTGTGTGTCAAAAACGCACCAATTGCCTCATGGGCAAGAACCTCTTCTTGTGGCGCCCAATCTACTACACACCCGAGTTCTCTTGTACGCTCTAGTAGCTCACTCGGTACTTGAGACTCATTATACCCACCACTGATTGACCCCGGGCGTCTCACCCATAAAAAGGGTTTCTCACTATTAACCACACCATGCCATATTTCGAGCATTTGATCAAATGTCATGGTCGCAAGACTCCCTATGCTGATGAAAACAACGGTTTTTGGCTTGTGTTTGTCAAGCCACGACAAGCAAGTTCTATTTTCCTTCCAAACATTGTTCGCGAAAGTGGTTTTTGGCGATGCTCGTGTCGTGTGAGCCATGAGTCGGGTTTTGTGGAGAGAGTGCAACGGACCTATAGGGTATATATTTGGACATACCTTTCGCATGTGCTGGAGTATGAGATTATCCAACTCTTCGAACGTGTTAAGTATGAGACCTTGAACTTGTGGAACGGCTTGAGCTTCTTTCATGACGAGTTTGATAACGGGGTTCGACAAGTCGTCAAAACGACAGAAGCTAGCAAGATCTCGTCGTCGAATTATATGTTCTGTTCCTCGTACATTTGTTATCGGCTCGTCTAAATCGTTCCCTAATAGAGGAACAAGAAAATACAGTGATGTAAGTAAAACATAGAACAAATGAACGTATTATATTATTATTGAAGTTGGAAAAAAAGTTCATCAAAATATTGTTTAGAAAACAAACAATTTTTTACAATGTAAAGATGCATTTAACTTATTTAAATAAGTTACTATTTACTAGTATACAAATTACCGGATTGGTACAAAAAGAGTATAACTAGTAACTTTGTAAATTATTTTCATATACTATAATATCATCAAACCACAATATTAACAATTGAGGAACAAACCTTTGAAGGGAACAACCCCTGCTTCAACAAGGGTAGGAAGATTCAAATAAGAAGTCCACAAGCCACATGGACTTATAGTCTCAAAACAAATCACCGGAGTCGAAGTCTCAATCGCGACATCCACCGCAAAGCTGAAGAACGCGTCTGGTATCATCACGGTCACAGGCCGCTTCGATCTCCTACTCAGCGTACCCGAAACCATCATCTCCCGAAAAAGAGGTTTTGTCACCCTATCCACACCATCCATCAACTCCATGAACTCCTCAGCGGATATGGGGTTTTCGTGCTTGAGCCCATCATGTATGGTCTCGAACCGGAAGTTGGGGTAGGGGTTGAACCGGGAGAGGACGTTGGTGTGGCGGAGGAGCGGGCGGTTGATGTGTTCGGTGTTGAGGAAGGTGTCATGGGTGCCGGAGAGGCATATGAGTTCGGCTAGTTTAAGAGCACAGTTAACGGGACCTTGGATTGGCAAGGGGAATATTAGGACATGTGGTTCGAGAGAGTTGTGGTTATGTGTTTGGTCCATTTATGTGTAGAAGTGAGTTTTTGTTTTTGAGGTTTTGATGGTGTTTGATGTAAAAGGATGAAGGGGTTTAATTTGGTCATTGGTTTGCTTTTATTATGGGGTTGGTGTGTGGGAGTTTAAAAATAGACGCATGAAGAATATTATTTAGAATGGTTCCAATAATACGTGGGTGATGTAGAATAAAAAAAAGAAAAGAAAAGCTTTAGGAATTGACCATCAACCTAACACTCGAGCTAGTAAAAGAAAAAAAAATAATACTTTACCGTTAGAAAACTGAAATTTATATATACAAATTGTAATGGTAACATACAATACTTAATGGCTGATATTCAATTTCTAATGCATGTTAAATAATCGGTGTTTTTATTAATATTATTTTCTATATATAAACATAGCTAAACAACAATTTAACAAAACTTATCACTTGGCTCAGTAGTTTACAATTAGGCCAATTTAACAGCATCTTTTTTTGGGTATTCTAATTTCTTTTTTGTTTTTTGGTTATTTAAATCTTTATAATCTACTTATTTTTAGCAACTTAAAAAATATAGGAGAGACGGTTTCAATTTTCATCTTGGGTGTATGTTCATCTTTTTGCTTTTTAAATATGAAAAAAACAAGAATCATTTAAACAAATTTAATTTTGTTTTTAAAATCATGTTTTATATAGTGTAAACATGTTGTTTATTATTATTATTATTATTTTAACCTAACAACATGATGTTCTCTAAACTTTAAATATATCGTTCTGGCGGCATTAATTTCATTCACTTTCTCAAGATGTTCTTCTTTTATATGAACACATGACATGCTTATTTGTACATATGTTATAGCATTTTGTATATTTTGTTGAATGCACAAGTAACTTCACCTGTTAATGTTAGTTAATATATTACTACATTCGTTTCCACTAAAAAAATAAGTTATCCCGTCTTGTTATATTTGTTGATAGGGCTGTTTGTTTTCTTCTTTCTTACTTTTTTATGCTGTTTATAAGATGCACGTCTCCTTCACTTGGCAATCCAACTTCGAACCTTAGCAACGCCCCTACCCTGGTTTTAATCTTATTTAATATTTAATTTCTTTTTCTTATTTTTTTCTTTCACGCATTTTCTTTATTTTTCTTTTTGGTTTTTTCATTTAGTAAATGTTTTGTTGACCTGTGTTTTAAAAATTTGTTTTTTATTATTTTTCCCTATATTTTTTAGGTTTCTTTATTTTTACATTTTTTTTATCGTCTAACATTTTGTTTCAATATTAATAATACTTTTTATCTTTACGTTTCAAAATTTAACACTCTTATTATCAGCATTCAAGAATATACAATCACAAATCACGACACCGCCACAAAGCGCGAGATGTAAGGCTAGTTTACGTATAAATCTGATATCATTTTGTTAGTTGGTAAGAGCAGAGTTAAAGATTCTTAAAACAAAAACTATGTTTAAATCTTGATGTTATATTAAGGATTGATTTAGTTTAGAAGTACGTATGGAAGGTTGCGTGAGTCATCGGTTTTTGAAAACCTAAAATATGTAGAAATTGTAGGTCTCGAACAGGAAATCGAACATAAAACTAATCAAAACACATACCCGGATGAGATTCAATCTTCAAACTTAAAAGCAACTTGGATCGTTCTCTGAATCGTGATACACTATTATATAAACCTATTTCCCGGGTTACACGCGAATGATTTATCGTATTAGACAGAGATCTGTAGAATGGTGTCAAATTTTATTTGAATCTATGATGTTACTTTTTGAAACTTCTTGTAACCGTGATCTTCTTGTTCTTGATTGAGAGCTGCCAAAAGAAAACAATAGTTTCTTTTTTTATTTTAACCGAGAGGATAAAAAGCAATTTCAAGAAATCCCCTATTTGATGTCTTATCTTCTTGGATGGATCTTTTATGGGCCAATTAACATCCATTCAACATTGAGCCCAACCAAAATTATGAGAACCCAAGTTTAATGACCAAAACAATAATTAGAATTAAATTGAGCTCGCACTCTCACGACACCTAACTCGTTTAGTTTTTATTATTATTTTCTCGATCAACAAGTTAATCTAATATACTAAAATACATACGCGTCCCCCATTTTATTGATATCCATGATTTATTTAACCATTATCAGAGAAACACAAACGTATACATAAATGAAAATGTCATATGGATTGAATTTTCACATTAGTATATTACACGATACAAATATTAGAATAACAGGTATCATGATGGATTGAACCCAAGTTATCCATTTAAATACTTGTAGGGAACATACATATATGTTTACAAATCCAAACTCCACTTTACACAATGTTTTACTAGCCTGTGTCCTAATCCTTTAAAGAATATATTAAAGCTCAAGTGCAAAGCTTCTTGAAACGGCTAAACTTCATACTTTTATAGGTAGTTCATTATTCTTGCACATGCACTGTAATTTATCAATGAACTACTAAGAAATTAAATTTTAACCTTCTTTATCTTGCAGTCTGAACACATACTTTGGGATGATTTTTCTCACGTGTTCCAATATCTTTATAAAAAGCTTACCACATTGAATTCAGCATCTAATGTTGTATTAGATGGGATTTGGATGTCTTGACATAAGATTTTAAATTAAACTTTATACTCATCCCTATGACTGATTTATTCACGAGATCTCTTCCTAACTCTTTAATTAGATAATCAGTCAAAATATACATAGATCTTAATAATTCAACAGACATCAAACCAAGCATGATGAACTCATAAACCATGCTATGTATAATACACAACCGTCTAGACTTTCCATTATATACCTGACTATAATTCTTAGCCAGCAATATCACATTTGATAGAGATTGATGACATCGGCTTTAACCATAATGGAATCTCAAATATCATATTTTCTAAGCTATTTAGCTTCCTCACTAGCTGCAATTAGAGCTAATCACTACAAACTCGCATTCCATTGTCAATTGGTGCAAACTTTCCCAATAGAGAATACACATCCACTTAGTTACCCAAATTTCTTTAGAATATTCTTCTATAACTGAAGAAAAACCTAAATAATACAAACCATAGTTCATGGTTCTTTTCAGGTATTTAAACAATTTATTTACAACTTACTAATATTGTGTACTTGGATTACTTGTAAATCTACTCACCTTAAAGCATAAGCTATATCAGGTCATGTGCTAATCATAATATACATTGGATAACCAATTGCTTTAAATATTTCATTTGTGAATAGATTCACCCTAACTACACACATGTCAAATATTAGGACATAGAGGAGTATTAACTTGAAAACAAGCAACGATTAAAATTTCCTCAATACTTTCTCAATATAATCTATCATAATTAAAGTCACATAAAATTTACATAATATAATAACTAAAAGTGTTAAATAAATAAATTAGTATTTTTTTGTTAAAAAGCATAAAAGAGATATATTGTTTTCTTAGAAGAAAACCCTGATAACATGTTTTTAACAAAGTAAAGGGTGTCTAATTTAACTTAGTAAAAGTATCATATGAACATTTTTGTATGCGTTTATTTGTAAATTAAAGAATTTTGAATGATAAGAAAGTATAATGATTAGAGAGAACATATATTTTAGGTATTAAATATAACACAACATCTTTTGAGATTAGTTGTTATATATACGAGAAGTCTCAAGTTCATATCTTATAAAATATAAACCATACTTTGAAAAATAACAAATTTGTTTAAAATTGATCCAACATTCAATTCAACAAGCACTCATAAAACATCGGTCAATGCAACCAGTCCAATCAAACAAAACGGTATGGTTTCTAGTCCAACCATTCCAAGTATCCATTGTAGCTAGCATCATTGATTACCAATTTTAACGTTAGTCTACTCTTTTTCAGTACAACAACATTACAATTTACATGGTGTTTTTGTTTTTTTCTTTTTTGTTTTGTTTTGTCTTTTTTTTTTTTTTTTTTTTTTTTTTTTTTTTTTTTTTTTTTGCTTTCTTTTTATTTTTCTTTTCTAATTTCACGACGGTCTATTTCAATTTCGTTTTCTTTTCCTTACTCTCATGACAGTCTTTTGACATTTTCCCATTTAACAAAGTTAGATACTCTCTTTTTCTTTCCTTAATTAAAGAGTATTCACACGAGTTTGTGCCCAATTTACTTTTGCTTAGTTATTCTACATATTTTGAACGTGGGTTATCTATAAGTTGAAAATGCACATAGTTTACTTTTGATTTTAGGTAGCATGTTAAATATTTTCGATAAATAATAGGATAATTTCAATTTACTGTATTTATATTATATTTATATTAAAATAGTTACGTTACTAAAATAGTTTTGACAAGAGGCATTCATATGATAGAAGTGAGAACCAAATCACAAAGTAGTGAGATCCAAATCACAAAGAGGTATGGCAGTTTATCGGTTTTAGGACGAATTAAAAAGCGTTTTTTTCAAATGTCATGTTACAAAAAATTCTTGTTTATTCGGGTTTAACATGTACAATAATAAACCAAAAAGTTTATAGTTTAAAAATTGTTTAACGCTTAAACCCTTAACCATATTACACAATGTTCATTAGCACTTAAATTTATTGTTTATAAGTTCATTATTGTTTATCACTAACAAAATGTTTAACAGATCTCACAAGTCAGAAACAAAAGTCTAAAAGCAAAACACGACGTCTCTTCGAATAAAACAAGAGCAATTACCACCTTATTATGATCTAAACCTAAAAAATATTGTTTTAAATAACATAACATAGTAAAGTGAAAATAAAATAAATAGAATACTTTAAACAAGAAAATTTTGGATATAAGTGAGGATGACAATAGAACGGTTTGAGAGATCCCTACTCATACTTGATTATAAAATCTTGTCTCATATCCGATCTAATTACAACCCATCAGGTATCTACACTACTAGAAAAACTGCTATAGATGACGGGTAATGCGCGTCATCTTTGGGGTCAGATGACGCGCATATGCATGTCAAGGAAGGGATAGTTAAAAATGAAAAATGACACGCATCTGCGTCATCTCTTTACGACACGCAGAATATGACGCGCATTTTATGACGAGTAATAGATGACGTGCATTGCCCGTCAAAGAAGAGGTAGTCATAAATGACACGATGACGAGCATGTGCGTGTCATCTTTGTGAATTTTATGACGTGTTCATAATGATACGTAATGCCCGTCATAAATTTACCTGATTTATTTTATATATATATATAAATATATATATATATATATATATATATTAATTTTTATAAATTTTACCTGCTGTTTTTATAAAACTATAAATAATAATTGTTGAATAACAACAAAACAAAATTCATTTAATTCAATACTAATAAAAATTACAAAGTTGTTACAAGTTCACATGCAAATACAAAAAGTACAAAGTAGTTCCAAATTCATTTAATTATCTAATATGTAGTCTTACACATTAATGGAAATCAGAATCTAACGCGACCACTCTTCACGAATGTCATCCAAATCAATGTCGGTTTATTCATCATTACTTCCTCCAACCTAATAAAAAATCAATTTCACTTTAGTGATACCGTTAAAGTAAAGAGTCAGAGGGAGTAGAGCTTACTCTATTCATATATTAGGGTCGTTTTAAATCTAAATATAAGAAATTGAGATACATTAAGGGACTATGATTGTAAGTAGATGATCATGTCCTTATAAATAAACATGTATAGTATAATACATGAGTCATATCTAAAACAAAAATATTATCAAATGACAATATAAAATACTAAAAGGGCACGTGGAAATAATAACATTGCCATATGAATGGTAGTATGCACCAATGCATGCAATTCATGTTAAAATAATTTATATAAGAACTAGGTTATCAACCCGTGTGGGTACACGGATATGAGTAATACGAAATTTTAAATTAACAAACATTTATAATATATAAATACATAGTATATTTTACAATGTTTCATTTGCAAAAAATGTAAGATAAGAATATCTGTTGCCGCATAAATAACACCTTGAAAAAAGATACTTTATACAAAAAATGTTAAACTTGTAGTAATTAGGATTAACCTTGAAAAATGGCATGAATACAGATAAAATTATATAACTACATTTTTATACACTTAAACCATAAAAAATTGTTGTTCTTACATTCCAGTAACAAAGACTAATTGCAAACATTTAATGTACCATTTGCAACTTAAGTTTAATCCCACCTTAAGAGAAAACAGAAGCAGAAATTTAATTCCCTAATTTGTTCATCAACCGGTTGTATGGCAACGACTACTCTTACAACTTAAAGACATATACGCAAAAGCGATAAAGAAGCAATCAACATTCCCACATATGTGGTTACTTGAAGGCTAAAGTACAACTCTGATTATTAATATTAATGAAGCTATCATAAATGTCGTATAAATACACATACAGTTTAGTGCAATAACGTATGAATCTCTAATATGTTTTAATTTCACGTCTATCCTATTTATGAGCACCTAAAGTTTGATATATATATACTAGTGGGGAGCCCGCGCGATGCAGCGGGATGAACAATTTACAAGTGGGGAGCCCGCGAGATGACGTGGGGTTTTGGTTGAGATTCAGTCTCAGAAATAGTCAGATTTTAATTTCTGATGTCAACCACCCATGACTTCAAATGCAAATATTGATATAGTTTTGTAACAAATTAAAGTAATGTAATTCCTATTTCCAATTCTTAGTAGCAAGCTTGCATAGCTATCGGTAATAGAATGATATAGTGAGATGCTAGGGTTTCAAATTTTCTAGCCTAGGATCTATTGCCAAAAAAGTCAAGAAATGTAGTATTTATAGTGATAGCCTGACAAGTAATTATATAACAAGAATCATGCATGAACATAGCAGATAGAGTAGGCTGGTAAACCAAGAATAAAGCATAAAAGATTTTCTTCATGACACTACCTACAAGCATGAGTTAGTATGGAAAAACTGGGCAAGGTAACTTCACAACATGCATATAACAAATTCAGTATGGTCATACAATAGTAAAAAGGTCATACCTACTCAACAAATGACATATCTCTGCCTTGGTTTTGTATCAAGTTTAGGATATTCAATCTGAAATTGGAACCAAATACATGAAAGAAAAATTAGTAAAACTGCTGATTACCAAAACGCGTACATACAAAAACATACACGTTGGCTACAAAAGTCCGTGTTGAATGCAGATGACGCAATACTGCAACTAAAACATCTCTACAAGCGTCACCAGTAGGAGTTCTGTTGTAGATGGGCATAAAAAGCAACCAAAACTTTTGATGGTAACATGTCCTAATAATGATACTAAAATTAGTTTGATTGTAAACAGTTGAAGTAAAAGCATTGAATATAAACCTCCTGGAATATGTATATATAAAAACAATGAACTTTTTAAGTGAACATAGAAAAAATTCATGATCGGACCATTACATTCCTTTGTTAATTGAATATACTGCATACGCTGACATAACTGTAACGTTCATATCCTCCATTTTACATGAACACTACAAAATTTTTTACCATTAGAGGCGACACTTGTCGCCGCTAATACCCCATAATGTCGCTGCTAATACTTTGTCGCTAAAGACCAAATATTCGCCGCTAATAGATCGGTGCAAATGATGTCGCGGCTAATGCTATTTTTTTATTTTTTATATTTTTTTTTTGTTTTTTTTTTAATTTCTAGTTTTCAACCCATATAAACCTAGATATATTGACAATAACATTGAAATTTCATACATATAAATCTAGTTATACAATACACTACTAATTCAAATAAACCTAGATATATTTCCTAATAACATTCAAATTTAAACATACATAAGCAATTAAAAACAAACGTAATCCAGTGATACAAATACTACTCATCCCCCTCGTCCAATCGTCTTCTTCGGCTTGATTTGGAGCCTTTTGCGAAGTAATTAATTGCGTAATTTGTGACATAAATTGCGCATTTTGAAATAGACTTGAAATTTGCTCCTGCAAAAACAAAATACACATTTATATTTTGAAATACACTATTATCCACTTAACACATCCAACTTTAAGTTTTTTTGACACGTATAAACTCAATTCATGTCGTTTTGACCCGTTTAAGCTAAACTTAGATAATTAAAGTCTATTTTAGCAAAAAAAAGCTATAATAACATAAACCAACTATTATCCACTTAACACATCCAACTTTAAGTTATTTTGACACGTATAAACTCAATTCATGTCGTTTTGACCCGTTTAAGTTAAACTTAGATAATTAAAGTCTATTTTAGCAAACAAAAAAGCTATAATAACATAAACCAACTATTATCCACTTAACACATCCAACTTTAATTTATTTTAACACGTATAAACTCAATTCACCTCGTTTTGACCCATTTTGACCCGTTTAGCAATAAAAAGTCGAAATAACCTAAAACCACAATAATACACTTACCAGTGTAAATGACTGAGGAGTTTGTTCGTGATCATAAACAAAAGAAGTCGTCCCTGCAGATGATGATGTTTTACGCCCAATGCCCCTAATATGTCCACGCCGTTGTCCCAACACCGACTCAAAAATATTAACTTCATTCGGCGCTGATGAACCACTTTCTTCATTTTGGGTTTGGCTTAGCTCATCAAACCTTTCCTTAAATTGATTCTGTATTAATTAACAAAAATATATTAACATATTTATACAAATATATATGTATATTTGAAAACTATACTATCTAGAAATACTTACATATTTTTGCTCTGCGACCTCGCTATCAAATGTCCCATATTTGCCAGTATGAGCATCATGAAACATCTCAAGTCTGCTTTTATTCTGTGCTTAAAGAGTATATTATATATTCAAAAATAATAATATATAATACACAAATGTATAAAATTAAATCATTAACTTCTTATAACAATAACTACTATATGAAGTTGTTCCCCTACGGTTTGTATATATTTGTTGTTGACGATTTGTTTTGTTTGAATTTGACACATTTCTATATGCGTCAGTCATAAAATAGTCAACAGTTTTTCTCCAATTTTCATGATTCATTCCGGTTGGAGGGTTGTCCCGTGCTTGTTCCACATTTTCGTAACCTCCAACATGATCAAAGTGTTTTTTCGCCATATTTTTTCGGTCTCTAAATCGTTTCAGATACATCGAACGGATTCCACCCTCTGTCTGAGCGCGCTCGCTATCTTGCAAAATCTCATCAAAGTCAAAGCGTCGCTACATTTAAGTTAAACAAATAAAAGTTAGCTATGTAAAAATGAATAACAAACATATAACTTAAAAAATTTTACCACCATATGCTCTTCCAAAGCATTCTTCTGAGCATCGGAAAGATTTTCATACGAACGAATATTAAAAGGAAAATTAGCTTCCATGTATATCCCCACCTCGCGAACAAACATATCATTAAGATCACCAACAGGGGTATACGTGGCAGCTCTATCAAAGGAGAGAGATAAATGCCCCCCTTTTTAGCTAGCTCTTGCTGCAATTTTTTATTTTTCGCCTTGCCTCTTGTTTTTTGAGAAGGGGTACCTGTAATTATAATAAAAATTCATTAATTGCATTATATGTTAATAATATTTGAATAAACATAGTAAATAAATAAATTATAATAACAATTACCATCCAACTCGTGACTTCCAGGACTGCCAAATGGAGGAAGTGGTGGATCCCCCGGCCCATCACCTCCATGGCTCATAACATCAGCCATAAGGTATGCGAAAATAATCCACAATGATATCATCATGTCTTGAAAGATAAGATTTAGAACATAATGTTAAAATAAGAAAAAAGTTTTCTACTACAACATGAAATACAAACAAAGTTTTATATAAATAAATACGTATACAATTTCTAACAAAATTTTCAATCAGAGTCGCCCTCATATAATTCAGTATCTTCGTCAGACTCTTCGGTGTAATAATCAGAATCGTACTCATCATAATCAGCCTCGTCCTCAAACACCTCATCAGCGGTAACAGTTGGCGGATTAACTTCACTTGTAGTCTCGCCTTCGGTGACATAAGTAGGCATGTTATGAAAGTATTAGTGGTTGTGAATAACGTCAAGATCTTCTGTCAAGTCATTGTCAACATTTTGAATGTTCTCCACGACACCATCATTGGATGTAGGGCAATCCCAAATTTTTCGATGATTAACATTCTCGACGACCCACCGGTGATTATTGTTTTGATTTCTTCGAGAAGGTTCTCGGATGTAAAACACTTGTTTAGCTTGAGAGGCAAATATGAGTTGATCGTCTTTGTCCCATTCACGTTCTGTGTTGATACTAATGATATTAATGTCGTATAAAACACCCCTTCGAGTATCAAACCATTTGCAACGAAATAGGACTGTTGAAAACCCATTTGCGTAACATAATTCAATAATCTCCTCAACTTTCCCATAATATTTCTCACCATTCTCTCCCTCCACTAAAACACCAGAGTTTTGTGATGTGCATTGCGTGTCACGATCAACTACCATAAACCTAATACCGTTGGCAATGCAAGCGGTGTAAGTATAGGCATTTACATCCGCACCCATTGAAAGAGCATACAACTCTTTGTGAAAATTTGGAGAATTTTGAATTTTCATAGAATAAACATAAGAAAATATATAATAACACGTGTTATATATGGATTACCTAACAAACATATAGTAACACGTGTTATATATGGATTACCTTCTCGAGAAACCATGTTGGAAATTTGATTTTAATATCCTCATGTGGACATTCAGAAAGAACGTATTTGTCGTCGCGTCTTTAGTACGTACGCCTAACACCCACAACTGTTTTAGTTCATCCACCAACGGCCTAAGAAACACATCCATGTCCTTCCCGGGTGATTTAGGGGAGGAATCAACAATGACAACATAAATGATGTGGTGAGTACAACCGGCCACGTGCTATGAGCGGAGCTCATGTTACCAAATGGATTAAAACCGTCGGCTGCAAGCCCTAGGCGAACGTTTCGCAGTTCCCTCGAGAAGGTCGGGTACTTTATGTCAAAATCTTTCCACGAGCTACCATCAACTGGATGACGCATCGTACCCTCTACTGATCGTCCGGTACTATGCCAAATCATATCCTTTGCCGTGTGCCTTGAACAATACAATCGTCGTAGTCTCGGGGTTAAAGGAAACTATCGTAACATCTTGTAAGGTAACTTCTTACCCTTTGTATTTGTATCGACCCACCTACTCTCATTACAAACCGGACATTTTTCTAACAAAATATTCTCTCCGGAAAAGAGCACAGTCATATTTGCACACATGTATTGACTCATATCCTAAACCAATCTTTTTTAATGTCCTTTTGCTACATAATGAGAAGTGGGAATTTTATTACCCTCAGGATGTGAAGATTGTAACAACTCAAGAAGCTCATCAAATGAGCTATTAGTACATTTATTCTTCACCTTGATATGCATAAGCCTTGCTAAAAAGTCAAGGGAAGAAAACTTAGCACAACCCGGATATAATTCTGATTGAACTTCCTCTAACAAGTTCTCAAAATCATCATTGATACCGCTACTCTCCTCCATAACGTCTTCGATGACGTCAGCCATTTCGTTTGTTGACGCAACGTCATCTACAACTACAACTTCAGGAATTAAACTTTCACCGTGATAGATCCAATTCTTATACAACCGGCACATGCCCCATATTTCTAAATGATATTTCATTTTAACCCATCCTAATAATACTGTATTCTGACATTTTATACACGGACATCGAATCTGGCCATAACTGTCGATAAGTTTTTCGTACATATATAAAAGAGTTAAGTCTTTGTTGATACTCAGGTGATCTACGGTTCGGATTAAGAAGCCAACTTTTATCGACAGTCATTATTATGAAACTGCAATATATATTAAGATTTAAGTGGATAAAAAGGGTAGGATAACGGATTGATAATTCAAAAAGGTAGGCTACTATACCCACTTTTTGAATACCTTATCTTATATGTGAACGTGTATTACATAATTATTTGTTTAAGAAAAATTCGGCAGCATTTCCTCTTAGCTCCCAAGTATATAGAAATATATACCCGAGGAGCAAAGACAAAATGACAACCAAATCTTTCTTAAACAAACAATCAAGTAATACACATTCACATCCTAAATGAGATAAAATATTCAAAAAGCAGTCCCAAAACGAGGACAACCCGAAATTGATTACTAAATCAATTTCGAGTGGGTATTTCTAAGCTCGTGGTGATTAAAATAAATATACGAAACCTAAAAGCTAATAATACCAAATCTATACATATTTCAATTATTTAAACAAAAAATGTATATCAAATGCATAAATAGATCTAAACAATTTTTAACTAAATTTTAAGTAACTAAATACCAAATCTAAACATGTTATAATTAAAACCTAACAATTACACAACATCTAAACATATTTATACCAATTTAACAAAAATTCTATATCAAATACCCAAATACACCTAAACTCAACTAAATTTTAAGCATCAAATTTTATTTATCAAATCCATAAGAAATACTCTACATCGAATGCCCAAAATACCTAAATCCATCTCACTGGTTCACCATATTCAACAATTTTTATTAAAACCTAAAATTACACAAATTATACTAAAAATTATGTTCAACCTACTAAAAATGAAAATCTAAATATGTTTCATCCATACATTAAAATAAACAAGCATAAAATTGTGTTTAAACAAAAAAAAATTATCTTCTAACTATGAAGAAAGGTAGAAAGGTATTAGCGGCGACGGTGGTCGAGATTCACGACAAGAGCAACCAAGGTAGTAGCAGCAGGTCCACGGTGGTGGTCGTCACGGGATGGTGGGTGGTCGATTTTGAGAGAAGGCGGAAAGGTGACCGGAGGTTGAGCAATGTGGTGAAAGGAGCTTGAAGATGGTGGTGACCGGAGGTGGAGGAGTGGTGGTCGTCGCCTGGTGGTCGTGAACCGGTGGTCGATGGAGGTGGGGGAGGCCTGGTGGTCGGAATCTGCTATTGAATGTGTGGTGTGGAGGGAAAGATAGGAAATGGAGGGGAAAATCCGCTTTTATCAGATCTGCATCAATAGCGGTGACTTGTCGCCGCTAATACTCATTAAATGTCGCCGCTAATGGTCCTTGTGTACGGTGGAATCCTGATCGTCAGATCTAGCGCGCTTTCAACGGCCAGATCTTAGTACTGAAAAAGCAAACAGATCGTCACTTAATAGCGGCGACTCTCGCCGCTATTGCTGTCGCCGCTATTGGTTGTCACCGCTAATGGCCCCTGTCGCCGCTATTGGTGTCGCCGCTATCGAGAATAAAATGTAACACATACCAAATACACAAACAAAGTACATGGATCAACCAAATTATATGCTTATAAAAATGTGTCTTGTCACCACTTCAACTTGCAACATAAAGTAGCATTACATGCAAGGATTAATAAGCTTTTCTCACCTTTTGTTTATCACCAAAATTCCTCACAATGGAGAACACCTTCCCACTTTTTTCCGATTAATTTATCACTAAAACACAATGAATTTGGTAATGTAACTGTATTGGAACAAGATAGAAACAAATTTTGGTTTCTTATTTAAATTATTCACAAACAATTACATTTATATACCTAAATAAACTATTTACATATTCCTTAAGAATCTTTATAATTCATGCAACATTTATATGTCCCATTAGAAAGAGCTTTTAACATTAATGGCACATTATAAAGAGCTTTTAAAAACTTAAATCAGCATATCAACACCCACCAAAGATTTATAAGCATGCAACAGTGAGGATCTAGGCATTTTTCGTATGTTATTGATGAGAGCAAAATGAGAGCTATATTGCATTTACTTTAAATTGTAAGATCTAAGTATCAAACTTAAAGACTAAGCTAAATTATGACTATACCTCCAATGACCTGCAGTTGAAGAAATGCATAATTTCCCAAAATCAACAAGTTAGCCTGTGCACTCCGAGAAAAAAAAAAAGATTCTACCCAAAATCAAGAGACCCAATAACACTGGTTTAGTTGCATAGTTCACTCAGGACCTTATATAAGAAAGAAAGCACACATAAAAATCATCATATCAAACTTCATAATCTGGAAAAAATAATAATCCATCGTTTTAAACATATCCATGTAAACCTTTGAATGTATTTAGCTCTGCAATCAGATTTTAGGTTTCATCACTTTTTTATCTACAGGTCCACAGTTGAACAATACAAAGCTACTTATACCCGTAGAAAGGAAATCTTAAATCTCTACCATTGGGAACCACAGGAGTGCGACTGAAGGTAACTTTATAAGCTATTCACAGCAATACACATTAAAATTTATTCAAATAATAGTAAATATGAAGAGTAATCAAAACAACCAGCGACCTCAATTCTGAAAAAAACAAAGAAAATGAAAGTGAAAAAGGCAAAACATAGAATGCCTTACCTTACAAACCCGAATGTCGATCCAAAAGTTAAGAAAATTCGGCTGGCCCTAAGTGACAATGGCAAACCACAATCATAGCCGATCACACCACAAGCAGCAAATGATATGAAGAAGAGTCAAAATCAATAAATTAAATAAACACAAACATACCTAACACTGAACGGAAACAAAACACAAAGATACATTACAATGAACAGAAAACAAAAGTAAGAGTCATTCGAAACGTCACCTTCAAATCGGCAGTAAGGGCTGCCCGTCGATGATTTTGGATTGCACTGATCTGCATCGATTCGTATACATGTATATGCAATAGAGATCCAACTTATAATCCGATTAAATTTCAAGGATCATATAAAGCCCCCTTTGTAATCCCACTAAAATATAAGAAACATATTTACACATTTAATCATACTCCAAGAAATTGCCTCCACATCTATGTGATAATTTAAAAGCATTATTTGAAACGCCTATTACAACAAACTGAAACCCATGAATCCAAATATTAAGAAAACGTAAAAGAATAACAACATAAAGGTACCTTTTACACTATCAATTCATCAACAAAGTGAAGCCCATGAATCCAAAGATTAAGAAAACGTAAAAGAATAATAACATAAAGGTGCCTTTTACACTATCAATTCATCAAATTTCTTATATCTTTATAACATAAAAATTATTAGAAAATGCTGAAGAACAACAAAATATTGGCTGTTTAGATGCACAAACTTAAATGATTTTGTATAAAATAGATTACCTTTGGATTATAGATGTACATATATATCACTATGTGTATCAACAATCTTCCTCCCTAAATATGCCAATGTGATAACCTGAAAATCAAACATACGAATACAATAAAAGAGTGTACCTATATACAACCGGGAATTTAGAGGATGCCACTTCTGACGCCGCCTCATCCCTTGTTGCATCCCCTCACCGAAACCCTAGTTCCGCCAATTGTCCGATTACATTCATTGAATCTTTAATGAAAAAATTCACAAGTTACTTGTTATTATTTGTTGCTAAAAGAACATACAACAGTCGCACAAAGCAAATAGACTTACACATACATACCTAACCCTAACCCCTCTTCTGTCACAATCTCCCCTTCACCACCACCAATCAACCCCAACCAACTCCCTAACCACACCCGTCGCCGCCACCCGGTCACGCGCCACCCACTGCCCCTCCAGCAACCCATAAACACCAACAAACATAACCTCAAACTCGGGTTCTTGAGTGTTCGCCCAAGGGTTTGTGTTGATTTCATGTTCGAGGGTTTGATGGAGTGTGGGAGATCGGAGATTTAGAGATTGAGGTTGGGGTGATTGGAGGGGGTGAAGAAGGAGAAGGTGTTGGCGGTGGATTTGAAGGTTTAAGGTGCGGAGAATGGAGGGATGTTTGAGAATTAGGGTTAATATGTTAGAAGCAGGGAAATTAAAATTTTAGTTGGGCGCGCGTTTTAAAAGATGACGGACAAAGATGACACGCAAAAATGCGTGTCATTTTTTCTACAAATTTTGTAAAATCCGACATAACTTTTATGACATGCAAAAAAGCGTGTCATCTTTCTTCGCGCGTCATTTTTTGCACGTCATCTATTAACAGCTTTGTAGTCTATAAGGTAATTACTCATCGATTTCGACACACCAATGGTTTAGGGAATACACATTAGTTTATTATTATTATATAAAGGCCCGTTGGATTTACCGACCAAAACTCGTCAGATATCTTGGGGAACTATTAAACATTTTACGCTTATCACAAAACCCATAAAATGTCTCATTGACATCAATGTAAGTAAATTTCATGACATATAATTAAAAAAGGGGTTGAAAAGTGAGTTCGGATTAATGGATGGTTAGATGAAGATAGCACTTATAGCTGAGTTTTTCTGGTGTGGTATTAAGTTTGAGACTAATAAGGACGGATGGATAAACTATCTTTCCTTTGGGAACGTGTCAGTTTAATGACTTAAGGTTCCGTACTTGAGTATTAGATATCAATGATTATGTGGGCTAGTGGTTCATTAGTGATTAAATTAGCCGTTGAAAAAAAAAAAGATGAAGATAGCATGGAGGGAACTGAAAAGTGATGATCCAGTGGACCGTGAACATAAATCTCATTTAAAGTAAATAAAAAATTAAAATCTTGTATGTAAGGATACATTCGACATACTTAAAATAAATATAAAAAATGAAAAATATGTCACGTATATATTGGGTAAACGAATGTATGTTGTCGGGTGGTCGGGTTTGGTAAAGGGATATATCACCAAATCCTATACACAGGTCTTAAATCCGTAAAAATATAAAAAATAATCACGTATCCGGTTTTATACCCGTTTACCCGTACAGTTTGTTTCGTGTTTTAGGTATTCCTATAACTAATATTTTTTTTACTATAAATAATTATCTTGGATGATCAAATGAATTTGCCATTACCTAATATGAAAAAACCAGTGTGAGCAATAGTTAGGTTTTAATATTTGTGTTTTGGCCACAGTCATTTCAGTTATTTGCAATCTGGTCTTTTGAAACTTATTTTCAGTATATGTTGAGTAGGGTACAACCATGGGATGCAGCCACCTACCACCGTCTTTATCCTTCTTTCTTTAACCTGCCTACAAACTTCATTACTTCCGAGAGAGAGAGAGAGATCGAGAGAGGGATGCGATGTCGACGGGAGGTATCCTCGCCGGCGTTCTCCCTTGGTTAACGAAAGGTTTTCTGTGCTGAGAACCGCCACAGTCGCGTCGGCACCACCGGTTGGCTCTTGGATTTCCTCTTGATCGCCGCGGAAACCCTCCCCGTCGGTGGGGTTTTGGCCGCCGAGCGGCAGCTGTGGCCACTCTTGCTCGGCGGTGCTTTATTATCTCCGATTGAGGATTATTATTAATGTCAATCCTTTGTAATATCGGTATATATTTTGCGATGATTGTATTCGAAAAAAAAAAGTATGTTATCGTGGCATGCCAACCTGATGTGGTTTGCAGCCGTAACTAGATTTCGGTTTTGAGCCAACTGTTTGTCAGTGATGCACACACGGTTATGACGGAATATCCGAGCCACCGCTAACGGTCTATCTATCACACGCGCAACGCACGTGTATGGATTTAAAGACTAGTTCCCTTAAAATACATTTTTAGAAGTTTTAACTAAATTATAATTAGATTGATTTAGAAAAGCCAGTAAAATATAATTAACAATAAATATTATTAAAATAAAGCTTTACACGAGAAATAAACACAGACCACCATGTTGGGCATGTGTAAAATGATGTAATTTTCAAAGGATAGTTCAATTAAAAGATGGTCAATTTAAATTCTAAAATAAAAGGACGGTCCTCGTATAATATAGTATATCACCTCAATCCTGATTAATATCTTATAAAAAAACTTATGTATACTATTCTCATTTTCACATAATTTCTAAGAATCATGCCATAATTAAGACTTGCATGTTATGTACATAACATCAAATAACCAAATAATAATTATATTAGTCTTATTATTGTTATTGTTATAACTATTTTTATTTAACTCGTATAAAACACGAATCTATAACCTAGTTTCGTACGTACAGATATGATTATTTTTCTATTAATTTATTATTTAAATAAAAAACAAAGACCATCACATGTAGAGGCCCTCCTCTCTCTTCTACTCACCCGACAAGCAACTCACAACATTCCGTAACACACGGAGCAAGAGCCGTACAAACCTTTGCAACTTATTTTAATACCTATAAATATATATTACAAACATCCCTCATAATGCATGCTCACTTTACTCAAATATGTCATCACTCACCATTTTATCCCTCTTCTTCTTCATCTTCACCACATCCTCAGCGGACCACCTAACCAACACCTTCATCAACTGCCTTAACCGCTGGTCCAAACACGCTTTCCCGATCACCGGAACCATCTACACCCCCGACAACTCGTCATTCTCCGACGTCTTCCATGCGTACATCCGCAACCCTATTTTCCACAACTGCACTAGACCCAAACCATCACTCATCATCACTCCTTTACACGTCTCACACGTCCGAGCCGCGGTCATATGCGCCCAACGACACGGGCTGCAGATGAGAACAAGAAGTGGTGGTCATGACTACGAGGGGCTTTCTTATTTACCCTATTCGGACAATGAGCCATTCTTTATCCTCGACTTGTTTAATCTACGCGCGATAGATGTTGATATTGAGCAAGAAACCACGTGGGTCCAGACGGATGCCACCCTCGGTGAGGCTTATTATCGGATTGGTGAGAAAAGTAGAGTCCATGGTCTTCCTGGTGGTGTTTGCCCTACGGTTGCGGTTGGTGGTCATTGTAGTGGAGGTGGTTATGGTAATATGGTTATAAAGTATGGTTTGACGGTTGATCTTATACTTGATGCTTGGTTGATTGATGTGAATGATGAAGTTTTGGATCGAGAATCCATGGGGGAAGATTTGTTTTGGGCGATAACCGGTGGTGGTGGTGTGAGTTTTGGTGTTGTTCTTGCTTTTAGGTTCAAAGTGGTTCGTGTCTAGCCTCGGGTGACAGTTTTTGATGTGAAAACAACATTGGAAAGAAAGATCATAAACATTGCCTACAAATGGTTTCAAATCGCCCATAAATTGGACAGGGATCTATTTATACGAATGAGCTTTGATGTGGTAACTGACAGCGAGGGGATGAAGACTGTCCGTGCTTCATTCCCTATCATGTTTCTAGGAAACTCCAGAAGACTCTTAAGCCTTATGGATAATAGTTTCCCAGAATTAGGGTTAGGAGAATCAGACTGTGTTGAAATAAGTTGGGTTGAGTCAACTCTGGCCTACGTAGGGTTCCTAACTGGGACACCCATCGAGACTCTACTTTCTCGAACCCAACAACCTGATAGAGATGGACCATTCAAGATCAAATCAGACTTCTTAAAAAGCCCTATTTCGAAAAAAGGGTTGAAGTCCATATTCAAGAAGATGAAAGAACTCGAAAACCAGATGATCACCTTCAGTCTGTTTGGTGGGCGGATGGAGGAGATCTCAGAGTTTGCAAAACCGTTCCCTCATCAAGCAGGCAACATTGCGATGATTGGATATGAAACATACCGGGACGAGCTAGGGACCAAAGCCGCGAACAAATACGTAGAGTTTACGAGGAAGATGCATGAGCATATGACTCCATATGTGTCCAAGAACCCTAGAGAAGCATTTTACAATTATAGGGATTTGGACAATGGTGTGAACCATCATGGGAATAATAGTTATGAAGAGGGGATGGTTTATGGGATGAGGTATTTCATAGAAGTTAATTATAATAAGCTTGTGATGGTGAAGACCATGGTTGATCCTCATAATTTCTTTAGGAATGAGCAAGGGATCCCACCTTTCCAATCCTCATATGATATGTAGTTAGTTATATGTATAGACACCCCTATATATATATATATGATATATGTGTATGTTTAAAGAATCAACTAATGGTATAAATAGCTTATTTTGTAATTTGATAATGATAAAGTTCAGTTGGAGAACTATAGAAACTTCTTAGTGTACGTTAATTCATAATTCCATAACATGTAACAACAATCAAAACACGTGCCTTAACCCTTCATTATTAAAAAACCATATAATGCAAAATTTCATTTATTTCTTTAACCATTTTAGTTACATATGCTAAATCTCACTCGAAATATGTTAACACTTTTACTTGATTTTTCATATATTTCTTACCGGTTGTTTCTAAATAATGTTTTACAATATTCCGTATGTTTTGTAGATTTTAACATCCATTAAAGTTTCTATAACTCGGCTGGAGAATGTGAAGATGCATTTATGATATAGAACGAAAAACAAGATAAGTAATTGAACTTGTTAATTTACAAAGAAAAACATAAACAATTCTTTTAACTATCGTTGATTCACAAATAGTACTGCTAATCTTGAATTTCACACAGTAACGCACATTTGTGATAGAGAGAAAAATAATTTTCATATTACCCAAAAACTATCTTTCTCCCAAGGTTTACGGAAATATAAAATGCAGGGCAAAACTCGAATGGGCCTCAAAACATAAACGACGAAGAACTAGGCCATAAATAAAATCCAACAAAACTAAAAAATAACATATAAAGTTAAAATACTCATAGTATAAAGTGCTTCGATCCAATGGGTTTTCACTGGTCATACGCCCGAAATGAAACATTCTAACTCAAGCTATAACCATTTTAGTGAAGTCTCATTGGACAAACGATTTGAACCTCCAATTACATAATAGTTTGCTTCTCCATACTTGGGCTCGCACCAATTTACTCTTGGTCTTTATAAAATTATTACAATGTATTTAAACATAAACATAACTTTACGAATGATATATTCTATATTAACAACTAGATTAGAAACCCATGTATTACATGGGTAGAAAAAATTCAACATATTAAAATAATTAGGTTTTATTAATATTGTATAGAGTGAATTGCCGTTTTCCTCACTATGGTTTGGTGATATTTGTCATTTTCATCCAAAAAAGTTTTTTCTTACATTTGGCTCCTCAAGGTTTAAAAAAGTTGCTATTTTCATCCAAAAATATGAATTCCATGGTAAAAATTTTTATTAACAACACGTAAACATAAATTAGGATTTCGTTTTTATATAATAATTTACGTAAGTACCATTTTAAGGATTAATATTTAACATTTTAAAACAATGTAGCTAAGATTTTTGGATGAAAATGGCAACGTTTCCCAAACCTTGAGGAGCCAAATGTAAGAAAAAACATTTTTGGATGAAAATGACAAATTTGATCAAACCACAGGGGGGAAAATGACAATTCACTCTATTTTATATATTACATGTTATTAGTCATTCATGATATAATAAATAATAAAAATTTAAGAAACTATAAATAATAAATAATAAAAATCAAAATTTATAAAAATTATATTTTAAGATAAAATATAACTGAAATCTTATAATTTAGTATGTTTTAATAATTTATTAGAATAAGAAGATTCATGTTTTAAATAATTAAATTTTTTAGTTTACTTAAATATAATCATTTTCATTTAATAAAAGAGAGATGGGAAACAAAAGTTAGATTTCACTATAAATTGTCAAGTGTCTCTAAAAATCTTTGTTTATTATATAGTATAGATATAGATATAGATACTTATTTTAAACAATCTGTTGTAAATTCTTTATAAACAGTTTTAAATTAATTATGTAATTAAACGTAAAACATGAGTTTAACTTCATCCTGATAATTTTTATAAAAACAAATTGAACAAAATGCCTAAAAAGTTAATATGGGCTACATATTTTTGCGCTAATTAATTTTGGGCCAAGGAGAATTGGGTAACAAAGATACGGCTTAAAAGATTGGACCCAAATTGCTTGGGCCAAAAAAACCGAGAAAAAAAAGCACATAACCCGGATTTTCAATTTTTTTTATTTTAATAGGTTTAACGGATAAGTCGAATAATAAATTTCAGTTTTTGATATATAATTATTGTCAAGTTTATGTATAACTATAATATACAAATAAAATACTTATAATGAATTATATATATATATATATATTATATAATATAAATATATATAATTATGACGTAACCAGGTTCTTAATTCTAGTCCAACCAGTCGACTAGTAAGGTGATCGGTTCGCTTTCTGATCCGGTTCTAAGAACATTGATACCGCAAGCAAAACATAAACCTGTTTGAAACCGGTAATAAAAGAAATTGGTTCGCTCGAAACCATCGGTTTTGGAACCAGTTTTGGCTTGGAATTAGTTTGGCCCTCCCACATCAGAAACTAGGCAGGAGGTGGTGTTTGGTGGAGGGAGAGAGTAGAGAGTGAAATGGAAAGATGGTTAGTTTTTTTATAAATCATTTTAACCTAAGAGTATAATAGTCTTTTCAAAAAAATTTAACCAAAAATTTTAACACCGTTAGTGAAAATGACGAGAATAGAAACGATTTGAAAAACTCAAGTCAATAATAAAAATAAATTAAAGGTTGATACTCAAATAGTGACAACTTGCGAAACTTAATGACGAAAACCAAAATCAACTCTAATGTAATTTTCAATAAATTGACAATTACTACAATTTACTAATAAAAGCTTATTGGTAAATATTAAAACATAATAATTAAACTAACTTGTGTAATAGTCACAAGACCGGAGCTAATCGCTGGTTAGTTGCAATACTAAAACAAAGCAAAAAAACATTTCAACACCGCGAAAAGTTCTCAAATATAAGAGTAAATTACACAGATGGTCTCTGTAATTTGGTTAAAATTTTGGATTTGGTCCTTAAAATTTTAAAATTATGAATATAGTCCCTAATGTTATAGTTATTTTTTATCAATGGTCCTTACTCTGTTAGTTTAGTTAGTTATGTTAAATTTGTCAAAATAATTATTTTACTTGTAAGGATCATCAATGTAATTTTATTTTATTATAATCTTTTTATTATAAATATGTTTATTATTTAATACACAAATTTTTCTTTAAAAAACGTCTTCTATTACATGTAATTTATAATTTTTTTAAACCGATATGCGGGTTTTTTTAACCTTTATAACACGTCTTCTTTTATAAAGACATTTAAAGCTAAATTGTTTTTTAAAAAATGTTTAGAAAACTAAAAATTTGTTTAAGAAAATATATTTTAAAAAATGAAAAAATGAATAGTTTAAAAAAAACTTTAGAAAACCAACCAATTTAAAAAAAGTTTAAAAAATCAAAAAAAAATTTGAATGACGTATAAAAATAAACGGTTAAAAAACCGAACATTTTAAAAAACATGTTTTTAACAAGTTTTTTATTTTGTATTTAAAATGTGTTTTATTAAATAATAATCTTATTAATAATGAAATTATTAAAAATAATATAAAAATAAAAATAAAATTTTCTTAAATAAAAATAATACAATAGTATAAAAGGTAAAGTAAATAAATTGTTAATGCAAGTAAAATACTAATTTTTACAATATTTAACATCATTAACGGTTAACTAGGGACCATATATGAAAAAAAAAGAAATGTTAGGGACTATATTCAAAGATTTTAAACTTTAAAGACCAAATACAAAATTTCAACATAACCACAGGGACCATCCATGTAATTTACTCCAAATATAAAATTATTTTTAGTAAAATATATAAACATTTAGGTATACTTCAAATGAAAATTAAATTTTTAGTTTCTTTGTGCAAGTTATACGCCATCTTTATCCATGATTCATTTTCAAATAAAATCTATTTGAAAGTTGGGCGACTGTTTTTACGTTTCCTAGTTGTCTGAATTGTTTTAGTTATATATTTTTCGTTATATAAAAATTTCGTATAACTTAAATAGAATTTGTATAAGTTAGACTATGGTATTTATTATTTATTCACATATGAAAAATCTACACAATATATTTCCAATCTATACGAATTTTTTTCAAATACATAGATTTGACTAGGATTAATTTTAATAAATTTCTTCGTATTTGATTCTTTTAATTAAAAGTTTTTTCAATTTGAATTATATATTTTTGTGCTGTTGGACTCAAGTGAAACAAGTATTAAACATGAAAACAACTGTTTAACTACCTTTATCCCATGCATATTGTAACATTTTACACAAATCACATATCGATCGTGAACAGTAGAGATTGCTAATTCATAAGAAAATATATTGCTTCTAATATCACACACGTGTTTTGGGTGTATATATTGGCGGTGGATGAGATGAGAACTCCATACTTAAATCCGTGAAAGTTTTCACCCGGGCAACCAATAGCAAATCCGTGAACTTTTGGTGTGCAAATCGGACAATATTGGTGGTATGAGAGGTCGGATGTTATAAATGGTATCAGAGCCACTTTCGTGTCGTTCGAAATAATGGGGCAAACCTCATCAAGTATGGTGAGTCCCTAAGAGTGTCAAAAGGGACACCTTAGGCAAATCTCACGTATAGCCGTATACGTGACGTCCAACCAATATTAAGACTTTTTTTTATTTTTAACAACAATAAACTATATGTTTGTTATAAAAATCGACTCGCTGCATAAAATAATCATATTTGACATCTTTGTCTTATTTTTTAGACATTTTTTAAATCCTTGCATGTGCCAATAGCCCAATAATGTAATAGTTAAATAAGTATTATTTATTGCGCACCGCGATCCTTTAGAAGGCATCCTGGCGTGCACGAAAGATATTAACATGTTTTAAAGGAGACGATAGTTTGGGTTTTTTCTAATTAATTCTAGAAATATCCATTGAAACAATCCAAAATGACAATGGTCATGTCTGTTAATTTATATGGGTGACAATAATTTGTGAATGTAATATTTTTTAATTTTGTTAAGTGTTTAATTTAATTTTGTTAAGTCTTTTAAACTTTGAAATACTTCATCTTTGACTTCGGAAGATTTGATATTTGGCTTCAGCAGATTTTACACTTAGAATATATTATTTGCAGAGTGTAAGACTTTCGAAGCAACTTCCACTATGTACAATGTGCATGCCTGCAGGAAGCACTTTGAATGTTTTGGGTGCATCAGTCTTTCTATAATCCTTACAATTACATTCTTAAAAATACTATTTTTTAAACAATTTATTTATAAATTGTTAGCTACATAAATAATTGAGTTAATTACACTATTGGTCCTTGTGGTATACCCATATTGCAGGATTGGTCCCAACTTTTGAGAAATTACATCATTAGTCCCAACTGTTTATCAAATCGTAACATAATTGGTCACTAGAGTGGATAACCATTAGTTTTTAGAGTTAATGTTTTTAAAATGATCGTTATACCACTCTTAATATTATTATTATTGTTATTAATTCATCATCATCATTATCCTCTAACACCATCATCATCATCATACATAGGCCATCATCACAACATCGCGTGCCACAATCACACACGCTGTCGAAACCACCACCTGACCCATCATCAGCTTTCACCATCACGAACCATCATATCCACCGCCAACAACCAGACCCGCCACCACCATTCATCATCTAACTACCATAGTCATCACTCTGATCTACATAACCATCACAATCAAACCCAAATCCAACCACCACCACCATCACCATTCCACCCTAACCACCGCTTGAACCACTGGTAACCACCATCATACTAGATCTACATTGCACCAGGAGAGAGAGATCGAGATAGAGAGATGACAGTGGTAGTGGCGGCTAAGAACGATGGTCACGACGATGGAAACTAGGGAAAGAGGTAGCTCTTGCGGTGGTGTGTGCTCTCGATGGCGGAGACGGTGAAGAACGGTGGCTGCGACGATGATTTGTAGATCCAGATCTAGAGGTTGAGGAGTGGATGATTTTGTGATGGGTGTATGTAAATATGGGGAAGGGGTGTGCCGATGGTGCTGGCGGCGGCGGTGGAGTGCCAGCTTGAAGAAGATGACGTGTAAGAGAACGGGTGGGCTAGGCTTTTAATGTGCTATTATTATATTATATTATTAATTATTATTATTATTATTATTATATTTAAGGGTATATTTGTCATTATACATGCAACTAACAGAGAAACTTAACAAAATTTTTGTTAAGGACCAACTGTATTACGGTTTAGCAAACAGTTAGGACCAATGTTGTAATTTCTCAAAAGTTAGAAACAATGAGTATACCACAGGGACCAACTGTGTAATTAACTCTAAATAATTAAACATTAAATTGCTTGGTCTAGTTGCGCATCAAATGGTCACTTAAAACTATAAGATCCACCATATTTACTTATTAATCTTTATGTTTAACGCTCATTACTTTAATGTCTTCAATCAATCTATCCAAATTACTATAAGAAGATCCACCTTTACTCACAGACTTTATAGCCAGCTTTGCCATTTGGTACGCCGATTCTATAAACTCCTCCTTCCTAACCTCCATTACTTCACTTACAATCCTTTCAACCATAGTTCGATCGCATGTATCCTTCATGTCTAAACCTAGTTTCCACACGGCCTCGACAAATCTACTATTTATTTGTTGATCCGCAAAAAATGGCCAACTCAGCATCGGTACTCCTGCAACAATGCTCTCCAATGTTGAGTTCCACCCGTTATGTGTCAAAAAAGCATCTACTGCTGGGTGGGCTAACACATCTAGTTGTGGAGCCCACCCAACAAGATACCCTCTTTCTTTAGTACCATTCTCTAGCTCACTTGGTATCTTATCCTCATCATCTTTGCTCAAAACAAGGTCCTCTCGAATGACCCATAAAAATCGTTTGTTGCTATTAACTAAACCATACCACAACTCGATAAGTTGGTCTCTTGTTAATGTGGCTAGGCTTCCAAAACTCACATACAACACGGATTTTGGTGGTTGTTGATCAAGCCAATTGATGCATGTTGTATCTTCTTTGAACAAACTATTTGAAGATGTGGACTCGGATAAGGATCGGGTTTTAAGATGAGCATGAAGTGGTCCAATTGTGTAGATATTGGAGCAATGTTTTTGAATTTGCAAGAGAATAGAACCTTCAAGGTCATCAAAGGTGTTTAAAATGAGGGCATGAGCATCTGAAGTCTGACGTGTTATACTGCTAATTTGCTGGAGAGAGTAGTTCCTTACGCCAGAATGAAAAAACCTAGGAAGATCGCGCCGACGAAGGAATCCTTCCATGCCTTTTACATTTACTATCCGTTCATCCAGGTTTCCACCTTCATTTTCAAGACAAATTTATTATATTAGTAATCCAAATTCGTAAGCTTTCAATCATGAAGTTATTTTATGGGGTCACCTATCTTATGTAATAATTCATCCGTCTTTTGTTAGGTACCTTTCAAACCATTGTATATATACACATTTGCAAAGGTCGGTGGGTGGGTTCTTTATTTTTTATTCTATCAAAATTGTGGTTATATATACACATTTACAAATAATACAACATTGTGGCTTTAGTTGGAGTGGTAAGTGAGTAGTGTTTTGATTTTGTGGTCGTGGGTTCGACTCCCACCAACAACATTTGTTATTTTATTTTTTCTTTTTCTATTTTACCTATATATATTAATATTAATTTCTTACTTTCATATTTTTGTGTATGCGTCGTTATAAATTCGAGTGTGTTTACGCTTGTACGTAATCAGAAATGACTCAGGTCAAATATAAAATGTTTCCGTGACTATTTTAATTTATACTTTAAGACTGTCTACGTTTCAACATCCGTTTATGTTTTGACGTAAATTTTCTTCAGAAATGAGTTAGGTCAAATATAAAATGTGTGTATGCTAATTTTTATGTACGCTTTGAGCAGATCTACGTTTTAACATAAGTTTTATTTGAAAATGTGTTTGGTCAAATATAATACGTTATCATTTACTCTACATATTGTCATAAATTTAGTTTGAAAACGAGTTGGAGCGGTTGTAAGTTTATGTTTCGACATAAATTTTGTTTGGAATAGGGTTGGGTCAAATATAATATGTTTTATTCAATGTATAAAATCAATTTACTCTACGTATTGACGTAATTCTGATTCGAAACGAGTCGGATTGATTGTATTCTATATTTTATCACGTCGCGTATGATGTCGCGGCAACGCGCGATGGGTAAAAAGCCTAGTTCATTATTAATCTTTATTAATTGCATTAGCTTTATGTATTTAAGAAATAAAGTCTTTACAGATATTTATGCTAAAGTCTGGTTAAAAGAGGGAACAGGAAAAGTAAGAAATTATCACGCAGGCACAACTGCACAAGTAGATTTATTGATTTAATGCCCTGTTCGACTAAAAAGGAAAAAAATAGTACATACGCATATATTTGCTGTACTCTTAAAACTAGTGTTTTCAGAACAGGACTGTAACGGAAACAGGTCATAAATCGGAACCGGTTATGTGTATTTGAACCGTTTTTAATTAAACTTGGGCGGTTATCGGTTGGACCGGTGTATCGCTTGAACCAAACCGCAGTCAGACTGGATTTCAAAATATCTTTAGTCTTTTTTCTTTCAAAATCTCATTTTTAAATAATTTCGAAACTTATGACAGTTATATTTAGGGTTGCAAACGAACCGAATATATAACGGACAGTTCGTGAACAGTTTATGAACATATTCATTTCCTTAATGAACGAAGATTAACAAGAAATCTCGTTCGAAAAGCATTCGTGAACAGTTTATAAACAGATTTATTTCCTTAATTAACGAACATATAGTATTCAAAATATATATAAATAATATAGTATTCTCATATTTTGTTTTGAACTAAATATATATAAATAATATAGTTTTTTATTTATATTACAACATCCGGTTCTGAAATATCCAGTTCAACTTGTCCAAACAATAAATCTTTAAAATGGTTGGTTTAGTGTGTGATCCAGTTTGAAAATTTTGCTTAAAACCAATGTTGTAAAACTCGACCTAGGCGGCCGATTACTCAGTACTCAGCAAGGCGTCGAGTCGCTTTTCATCAACTTGGTCAATATTACTCGGAATCAATCAAACTCGGTCCAACTCGGCCAACTCGGCCAAACTCAGATTTTCACCGATTTTCGATGTTTTTCATCGATTTTTGTTGAATTTTTATTGTTTTTTATGGAGATACATTGGAAAATGATAATGAAATGATTATTTTATCTATAATGTTAAATAATTGATATTAGATTTTTAAATATTTTTGTGTGTAAACCTGTATTCTTTTGATTTATAAATAATATTCATATATTTTTTTATAAAATTTAATAAGCTTATAATATTTGACCTATATAATTTCTCGAAAACTATTTTTTTTTATAATTTATCATGTCCAAATGCTTTTCGAGTACTCCCGTCTAGGCCGAGTACTCGTAACTTCACGGTCGACTGACCTAGCGAGTTTTACAACCATACTTAAAACCACTTTTTTCTTTGCTTAAGATACTTGAACTCGCATCATTTAAACACAATATAAACAAGGAATACCATCAAACAACAGCACATAATAATAAGTTGCGAGTGTTAACTAGAAACTCGATAACAAATACCTGCAAAAGGAAGTTCGCCGGAGTTCACGAGATCCGGCATGCTAAAATAAGCCCAGAAAGCACAAGCACTAATAGTCCGGAAAAACACCACCGGAACACCGGTACCCACGACAGCATCAATCGCAAACCCCAGAATCCCATCAGCAATGACACAAGCCACCGGAGAATCAAGAATCATCTTCCTGAGCAACGGTGTGGTTACTTCACACAAGCAATCGAACATCAAGCTGAACTTCTCACCGGTGTCGATGGGGCCATCGTAGAGGCCGTGGATGACGTGGAAGCGGAAGCCCTGGTGGCAGTTGAGGGTGGAGTGAGCGGTGAGGCTGCTGTGGTCCTTGGCGGAGATGAAGAAGGTGATGTGGATTCCGGCGGGGAGGAGGAGCTCCGACAGCGTAAGCATGGCGTTGATGTGGCCTTGGGCCGGAAAGGGGAAGATGATAATATGTGGTTGTGGATCCATGGGTACAAATACAATCACCGGTGACGGTGAGTGAGTTAAGGGGTGGATAAAACTTAAAAGAGAGTGATCTGAAATGGCTGTTTGTTTGGTGATATATAATCCAATTAAGCACGCCGGTACGTGGCCATTATGTGTTCGATTTTGATTTTATTTGTTTGTTTGTTTTTATTCTCTTTTGGATTATTTCTCTTTTTCTTCGTTTTAGAGGATATTGTTGTTTTAATAATATGCCGAAGATGGATACATGTGATAAGGGGTGAGCATGTAGTCCAATTTTTTTTTTTTTTAAATAAAATTTTGGTGTTAATTTGAGATAATAGATAGTTTTTGGTGTGCTTTTCAAAAGTTTTTGGTTTTTGAGTGTTTCGCTAATCTTACTAGCGAAACTTGCCTACATGGCAGAGGATTCAGCAGGTGCCAACTGAGGTGGCTGAGGTGACTTGTTAACTGTCGTGTTGTGCTAGTTTGACTAGGGGATGTCAACAGTACTTGATTTGACAACTTTGTGTTATTATTATTCGTGTGTTTTCTTAAAGTTCAAATAATTTATAATAATTTTATGTCCCATGATCGTGAAGCCACGCACAACATTCTAATGAACGATTAGTTCGTTAGTAGGCCAAAATACAATGAAGCAACATTTTAAGCAAGATTTTATCTTTGACTAAAATTCTACTTCCACCCCACTTGCCGTCACAGACAAATCAGAAAATGACTTAGGTGGCGTGGGCTTCCTGGCCCTGATGGATTTTTAGGATTTACCCTGCTTAGTCTAGTTTTAGAAATCTATTGCTTGGGCAACCGAAGAGAATGAAAAAACTTCAAAAAGATCTAAGGGTCGGCAAGAAAATATGTCAAGAGAGTGTTTGGTGTTTTTAAAGGTAATTAGCATGGATGTTTAAATGCAATTATAAAAAAATGTGATGTATGCTTGCATTATATTGCATAGTATGATCTTAAAAGATGACGGAAATATATTGCGAGTGTACATAATTAGTCGTCCGACAAATGAAGTTGTTGTTGACAATATCATTCAGAAATGGTGATATCAAGGTACAAATTATAGACTTTTATATGATCTTGTGGAAAATATTGCCCACGTAACAGCTTTGAATATCTTTGATATGGACGACGAGTATTTAAATTTAATATTCTATGTATTCTTTTTCATTTCTTAGGTTATTTTATATTAATGAAAATTATGTTTTTTTTAAAATATTTTAGCTATTAGTTATGTAGTTTATTTTTTATTATTGAATTATATTTAGTGTTTTTAAATATATAATTTAACTTTTGTATAAAAATAACGTTTATGAAAGTTGGAAAAAGTAGAGGCGTGACTCTTGACGGTAGTAGAGTTAAAATGATGTGAAAATTTTTGATTGGGTGAGGTTGATGATAGGTGAGCGTTAGAAAGGAGTGTCCCTTTCACCCTTAAACCACACAATAATTGAAAACTTTGGTTATGGATACATCATAACCAATCTGTTTTGGTTAAGTAAGTTATAGGTTTTTAAAGGAGATTTTTATTAGGTTAATATTGATTAAAATTATTATTAATTATTTTGGTTTATTAAATTGTATTACGTTAGAGAGTTTATTTATAAATATAGTGTTTTATATTTAGGAGGAAGGTTTCATAAATAAGGTTAGATTTCTTGGTTAATAAGATCTAGTTTATTATATATAGGAGTCTAGGGTACTATAAATTATGTGTTTTTTATTGATATATTAATAAAAATGTTATGGGAGAGATTTCACAAACCGTGTGTTTTGTTGTTCGTGTTTCTCATAATCGTTTGGTGGTTGTGAGTGAGTTTGATAAAGAGTCTGATTGCCACCAACGTTGCTAGAGCTTTAAGGTTGAAGGCGGCTACAAGAAGTTTCTGTAGTTGATTAAGTAATTAGCAATAGAAAAGGGTGGGTTTCAGCTAAGACTTGGGATTTAAGGATTTCTTAACCGAAAATCAATTGTGACGATGATTTTTTTGACAAGTAAGGAGCCAACATATTTGGTGCAAGAGAAATGATATTAACAGCGATTGACGTAGATCGTTTAGTAGCCGGAGAAAACAGAAAAGTAGTAGTTCGTTATGTTGGTGGTTGATTGCAATTGGTGCATAACGATCAAGGAGGTTTTTGGGTTTAATCCAGTCAAAAGTTAGATGGTTATTCTGTTGTTTACAAAGAAAAGATGGATGATAAAGTAGCGCCTAACGTACCAGTCCAAGAGGTGGGTTTCAAGAATTTTATGTCATGTTTAACTAGTATAAAGTATACAATTTAGGGCTATGCCCATCAGATTAATTAACCTTCAATACTCATACCGAATGGGATGTCAATGAACCAGGAATAAATGTGGGTGCCAAGAAAACCATGTGGCAATTGCTATCTTGTTTTAATCAAAGCCCAAGTAGTTAACTTTGCGAATTTGATATCTCGAGACAACAAAGGGTATGTGGGATATGATAAAAATCTGATACTTGGGTGCTGATCGGGTGAAAGAGGATAGACTCCAAACACTGATGACCGAATTTGAAGGTTTACATATGAAACAGACAGAATTGACAGATGACTTTACTAGAAAGCTAATAAGGAAGCCTCAAAGTCGGCGGCTATAGTAGAGATAATTAAGAAGTAAATATTGGCCAAAATTCTTTCTAAAAGTATCTTTAGGAGAAAATTTACCCATATTGTTGCCTCGATCGAGCAAGTCTTGGATCTCAAGACTATCAGTTTTGAAGACGTCATGTATCGACTTAAAAACTAAGAAGAGCGCATCAGTGAACCGGCTTAAGTTGAAAATCCATTTGGGAAATTGTTGTTTGTAAAGAATGTTGGGGAGGAAAGATAGAACGAGTGTTTTGTGAGGACTGTAGTCGGGGTGGTCAAGGAGGTTCATGCCGTGAAGATCATGGGCATGGCCAAAGCGGAGGTCACAGGGTTGATCAAGGTCGACTCCAACAAAACAAAGAATCAAAGAAAGCATAATGATTTGCATTGTGTAGAACAGTTTTCGATGATGATTTTACACACTTTCGATCAAATGATAATGAAACCACTAAGTTAAGTTGAAGTTTAGGGGCATGTATGGTGTGTGCTCTATAAAGCGAAAATGTTAGTAATATAAAACTAAGTTATACAATTTTTTAAACAACTTATTAATCTAAATAAAGCTAAGCTAAGATATAAAATTCATAGATTGGTGAAGTTACATATCAAATGGTCACTTAAGAATGTAAGATCTAGCATACACCCTTATTTATCTTTATGTTGAATACCCATTGCTTTAATGTCTTCTATCAGCCTATCCAAATTATTATAAGAAGATCCACCTTCACTCACACACTCCATGGCTAATTTCGCCATTCGGTTCACAGATTCTATAAACTCCTCCTTGCAAACCTCCAATACTTCATGTACAATCCTCTCTACTATAGTTCGATCGCATGTATCCTTCATGTCTAACCCAAGTTTCCACACCACCTCGTCAAATCTACTATTTATTTGCTGATCCCCAAAAAAAGGCCAACTTACCATTGGTACACTTGCGCTGATGCTCTCCAATGTTGAGTTCCACCCGTTATGTGTTAAAAAGGAACCTACGGCTGGGTGGGCTAACACGTCTAGTTGTGGAGCCCACCTAACCATATACCCTCTCTCTTTAGTACCTTTTTCTAGCTCACCAGGCACCTTACCCTTATCATCTTTCCTCAAAACAAGATCCTCGCGAATAACCCATAAAAATCGTTTCCTGCTATTGACTAAACCATAACAGAACGCTATAAGTTGGTCTCTTGTTAATGTAACTAAGCTTCCGAAACTCACATACAACACGGATTTTGGTGGTTGTTGATTGAGCCAACCGATGCATGTCTTATCTTCGTGGAACAAACTATTTGAAGTTATGGATTTGGATACGGATCGGGCTTTAAGATGTGCGTGAAGTGGTCCGATGGTGTAGATATTGGAGCAATATTTTTGAATTTGTGAGAGAATAGGGCCTTCAAGGTCATCAAAAGTGTAAAAATTAAGGGCATGAGCATCTTGAGTTCGTCGTGTTATATTGCTAAAGTGCCGGAGAGTACTATAGTTGCTTACGTCAAAACGGAAAAAGCTCGGAAGGTCACGTCAGCGAAGGAATCCTTCCATACCTTTCACATTCACTACTCGTTCATCCATGTTTGCACCTTCATTTTCATAACAATTTTAGATTATTAGTAACCCTAATTCACAACCTTTGAACTATGAAAATTATTTTAATATTTTGTTCTAAAATGAATACATATAAAATAATTTTAATTTTTCTGTTCATTATATTATACATAACTAGATTTTACCACCCCACGTTGTGCGGAAAATCTTTTCGGGATTCTAGAAATCAAAATACGCAGTAGAAACTCTAAAACATCAAGAAATGTACATGTTGCAACGGTTGCCAATCCGTCGTAAAACCCTAACATTTATTTCGCCGTAAAAGTGACATAATCATATGTTTGAGCGGAAAAAAAAAAGCAAAACACAAAAATGCAAAAAAACAAAATTTATGTGGTCAAACTCTAATAAACTCATTATCTAATCTCACATTATCACATTTACAAAATCATGTGTTTGAGTAAAAAACAAAAAAAGATTAAAATAAAAAAACCTCAAATTAAAAAAAAAGGTAAAAGAAAACAAATGATTTTGACAAATCACAAAGAAAGAAATTAAAACCTAATTCATATACTTCATCATTTGATCTTTAGTAATCAAAATGAAATTACTTAAATTGTTATGGCTAATTAAAAAAACATGAAAACAAACTATTAATTTCATTGTCATTTAATTATAGATTATAGAGTAATATTAATTCGATCTTTTTCACTGGTCCAACCAGTAAACCAGGTGTTCGGTTCATTATCCAATGTAGTATTTAATTAAGGTGGGTATAAATCATGGTAGAGTCGACACCTGCAAAAGGAACTTCACCGGAGTTTATGAGATCAAGGGTGCTAAAGAAAGCCCAAAAAGCACAAGCACTAACCGTCTGAAAAAAGATAACAGGAACTCCTGTACCTTCCGTCACATCAAGTGGAAACCCTAAATTCCCATCAGCGATGACACAAGTCACCAGAGAATCAACAATCAACTTCCTGAGCAATGGTGTAGTTACTTCACACAAACAAACATCAAGCTGAGCTTTTCACCGGTGTCCATGGGGCCCTCGTAGAGGCCGTGGATGACGTGGAACCGGAAGCCCTGGTGGCAGTTGAGGGTGGCGTGAACGGTGAGGCTGCGGTGGTCCTTGGCGGAGATGAAGAAGGTGATGTGGATTCCGGCGGGGAGGAGGAGATCCGACAGCATAAGCATGGCGTTGATGTGGCCTTGTGCCGGAAAGGGGAAGATAATAACATGAGGCGGAGATGGTGGTTGTAGATCCATGAGTACAAGCTCCGATGAGCGAATGGTTGTTTATTCGTTTATATAACCCAAGACTGTTGTATGTTACTGTTTACCATATTATTTATTAATATAAATAGTAGATGGTAGTATAAAAACTCATTACTATCAAGGGATAAAGGGAGGGTCAAAACGACAATATGTTACTGTCGATGTGTATAATAGGCTAGCAACAATGAAACAAAGCTATAAAATACAAACACCTTTTGTTAATTTAATTCTTATGTTGACTACACTTGTTGTCATTTGTTCATATGTTGATTCTAGGTGTTTCTTGTTTTTTGTTTCAGTTTCTTACATTCTTGTAGTCGTTGAAGCGGTTTTTGTAGCAACTCGTTGATTTCTAACTAGTGGTATCAGAGTTAAATGAATTAGGGTTGCGAGCGAACTATTTGAAGGGTTTAAGTCTCGATAATAGGGTTCTTCATGGTGAAAGATGTTGCTGATATATGGTCCAAGATGGTGAGCTTGTTTTTAAAAAGGTGTAGCAATGAGTTAATAAGAGATTGCACACATATAAATCGATGAAAGTGTGAAAGAAGTGTTAAAAAGCTTTAATAAATCTCAGCTTGTTTATTAAAGATTTCTTGGGTTTTTAGTTAATAAGCAAATTGAAAGTTGAAAAGCTGTTAGATTTAATATTGTAATTATCGTTCTTATTTTCTTAGCTGTCAGTTAGTGACATATGGTTAGAATCTCCTACATAAAATCAAAGTATTGAATTTTTGAAAGTTATTTTATAATATATTAATTTCTTATTTTAGATTATTGTCTATTTTATTTGTTGCACGGTGTGTCATGTTGTCTCAAATCTCGTTAGTATCCTGATGACAAATTACGTTGAAATAAATCTAACAAAAAATTACAGAACACGTTCTTTAAGTTTATATAAAATTGTATGTATTATCCTTTATCTTTAAAAAAATTACTCTTGAAATCCTTTATGTTAATATTTTGTAACATATTTCGTCCTTTAAACTAACTGACGTTAACTTTTTTTGTTAATTCAAGGGTAATTTGATATTTTTACCTTTAAAGAACTATTAATGTAATTTTTTCAGAATATAAAGGACGTTTTCTACAAAAATTTTTTATCTTTTGCTTAATTTATATATTATTACAATTATATATATATATACATATGATTTTTTATATAACATAATATATATTATTAATTATTTTCATCAACGTATTTTATATGCATAAAATTATATTATTTAATTATTTATATAATTTATAATTTATTATATGTGGATGAAAATTATAACAATTTAATTATTTATATAATTTATATTCATATAACGGGTGGATGAAAGCAATAATATATATTTAATTTCATAGATGTATTATATATACATATAAGTTATATAATTTACTTAACTTCAAATATCATTGTATTATTTACTTATCTATATAATTTATATTTATATATAATACGTGGATGAAAATAATTAAATAATATATATTATATTATATAAAAAATCATATTTATATATATAATTCTAAAAATATATAAATTAAGTAAAAAAATAAAAAAGTTACAGAAAACGTCCTTTATATTTGAAAATAGTTACATTAATAGTCCTTTAAAGATAAAAATACCAAATTTCTCATGACTTAACAGAGAAACTTAACGACAATTAGTTTAAAGGACAAAATCTGTTACAAAATGTTAACATAAAGGATGTTTAGGGTACTTTTTAAAGATAAAGGATAATACCTGTAACTTAATATAAACTTAAATGACGTTTTCTATAATTTTATCTAAATCTAACTCATCATTCTTATTTTAGATATCGTTGGGTTAATGGGTTGTGTTATGTGTTTGAGAGTTTTTCTACATGGGCCAACGAATTCAACAAGATTCTTGAAAGAACCAATGTGATTCTTGAATAACTATGTTCTATATCATAGATTCATTGGTGCGGAAACATCCACAAAAATCATAAGGGTAATCATTATGGTGTTATTGAGCATGTATTGTTAACAGGGGAGAGTTGGTAGCACTAGAACTAGCTATCAACATCTTGTGAAAACGAAGAGGTGAACTTCTTATTCTGATTTTTCACTTGACAAAAAATCAATATGTTTATTTTGATGTTAAATCCAAAGTTAAAAGAATCTCACAATGATGATGATGTGCCACACCAGGATATGGATGTTGACAACAAGAGTAAAGAAGCTCCAAAACTTAATGTTGAAACGGACAGAAGATGTTGATTAGTATGATAGAGAGTCAATAAGTCATGACAAAAATTAATGAAAAAAATGATAACATAAAAGTTTATGAAATAAATCATGTTTTTATTGAAGAGAGTATTGAGAGTTTAATAGTTGTCCCAACTAGAAAACTCTCAAAGCTTCCAATAAAGTTTTTCGTTTAAATTTTATAGGTAGCAAGCATAGTTTTCGACAACTTTCTGACCAAAAAGTATTTTTCCGGAAAAGCGCCCATCGAAAACTTTTTCCTAGAATTTTAAGACAAAGAATTTCTGAAATTGAGTGAGTCACTAAATTGTTGGAAACTTGACCTAAATTTTAGGGTTTTTTTTTTTGTAATATTGCCACATTCATGTCAGTATTTTTGACAAAAACGTTTTTGTCGAGAACTTGTGTCGCAAAATAAAAAGGTTAATTTACAACAGTATTATGTTAATTTGCAACAGTATTTTACGTTAACGGTAAGCTATATGAATTTTTAAATGAAATAAGTGTTGAATTTATCATTTTGTTAAACCTTGAAATTCATATTTCTTGTCATTAGACGAATTTGAGTAGATTATTTAATATTTTGTTAATATAGATGTATTTGAAAAAAATCAAATATAACATATGTATCTATTTTGATACATTATGAATCTCACCAATAAAATTTTATCATGTCACACAATGTAACACTACACCATATAATCACATCTGAAGGAGGCACTCATGCCACACCAAACAACCACACACACCAACGTTGAAATCACACGGCATATGGGCACTGTGATTCAACGCCATGCGACGTGAAGAGAGACCGGCGGCGGTGTTGCCATGTCATGCCGGGGCATGCTGTACCTCACGACATTGGTGCCCCTTCCACCCTAAATAGTATAAAAACACATCACCACAACACGTGCTAAGATTTTATTAATTTTGAGTGCTATTCATTCCGTTGCTAATTGTTAGTAGTGTGTATATATAAGTATACGTTCTATTTTAATGAATATCCACTAAGTTACATTTGGAAATTGTATAAGACACATAAGAAAGAGTTATAATCACCAGAAACTCTCGATCAAGATGTAATAGGCCCAACTAAAAGCTTTCACAACCCGTTATCTAAATTTATATGAGTGTATTTCATATATTATATGGTATAGTTATAAGTTGTTGTGAGTGAAGGATATGAGAAATTTACTGTTCAATCTGTATTTTTGCGAAATATTGTTCAAAACCCTATAATGTTTTTAATATATGTTAAATGGTTGCAAGTGGATGAGAGAAAAAATAATGATAAAGTTAAAAATGAGAGATTAAAAAGAGTCATTTTTAATGTAATTATATGGATAAGTATGTGAAATGGGTTGTGAAGGCTCTAAAGCGCGTTCTCAAAAAGGTATGTCGAAAGAAGGGGGTGAATGCAATTGGGAGATCGGGAGGAAACAAAAGTATGCAATTGGGGGTGCAGACTCCTAGTTTTTCATGCAATTTTCATTGTTGGCCTGTTAAAGGAAACAGAAAGCTTGCTCTTGTCAACATAACAAAAGGAAATAATCAATCAATTTGGTGTTCTGTGCGGTAATAGAGGTGTACAAACCGGGTTATTTTTCAAACCGGTTTGGGGTTCAAACCGAAACCGGTTTGGTCAACGAAAGTCAAAACCAGTTTGGCCCCAAACCGGTTCGGGTTATAAACCGGTTTGTAGACTGGAAAACCCAAACCTATTAAACCGGTTTGGGCCGGTTTGGAAACCGGTTCGGGTTTTTTTTTTTTGTTTTTTTTTATTATTCATAATTAATTTTAAGATACGAAAGATATATAATCATATTAATTAAAATATATAAACATATTTATATTAATTAAAGAAAATATAAATTTTTTGTTAAAATATACAATCATATTTATATTAATTAAATCATATTTAATTAATTTAAAATATTTGTTATTAATATTGTTATTAATATCATGGTTGCGGTGGTTGTTTTTATTATTATTGTTTTTGTTACTTGTTGTGATTAACTGATTATTATTGTTATTAATATTGTTATTAATATTGTTATTAATATCATTATTTTGTTTAATGTTAAATTATTATATCATACGTTACTTGTTAATCAATAATTCAATATTACTTAACGTCTCAAAGTGAGATATAATAAAAGTGAAATATATAATATATAAAATATATAAACAATTTAAACAGCATAGAAGTTTAAATAATATTTTTTTAAAAACTAAACATTTAGCCTAGTCAACTAGTCGTTCTCCGTTCGTTCGTTGCATACTTGTACGTTTATTCTTCGCCACCAGAACCAGAGCTGTTACGAAGATACTCATCATATGCCGCTTCATCATCGGTCATTTCGGGTGTCAATCCACTCTCTACCTCGTCCTCGTATAATTCTGCTTCGTATTCCAATTCTCCTTCAAGTGAACATTTGTCTTGTACTCTTTCCGCGGCATCCAAAAAACCCTTCAAGCAAATTGACATTTCAACCGCTTGAGGAGTGAGTCGAGTTCGTCTTATCGATATAACCCTGTCACTAACAGAAAAAGCAGATTCCGAAGTTACCGTGAAAGCTTGGATGGTTAGTAAATCTTGGGCCATGGTGGATAGGATGGGAAATTGATATTCCTTACCTTTCCACCAAGCCAACAAGTCAAAAATTTTAAAATCTTATGGATTCATGGTGGATAAAAAGTTTGTTCCACCATACCTCCCGAGTTCACTACTCGGAGTGTTACCACGTTGACGTTTATTACATTCATCCCTTAAAGTATTATATAAAGCAAACATTGGATCATTTGAACTTTCGGCATGTGCCGCATGCCTCAATGACTCATGGATATGTGATGTTTCATCATATTTAGATAAATAAACATCAAACATTTTTTCTAATTGTTGATTAAAAGTAGCTTTTAAAATTTGACCATCAAATGGATTTTTATCATCTAAATCCAAAATAGAAGTAATTTTATCAAGTAAAGTTTCAACCCCCGATAAATTTAAACAAGGGTTTAATGCAGCGGCACATGTAATAACCGGTGGTATTTCTTTAAAATACTTTTTAAGTTTTTCTTTCATTGGAGGTATCATATCCGAATAAGATCTATCTCTAAACGACATCTCATTTAATTTTGAAGTCATTAAATATATTTGGTGAAGTACTAACATACTTGTTGGATAATAAACTCCAGAAAGACAAGTAGTTGCATTTTTAGAAATTTGAAGCATTTTGCTTATTTTTTCAATAACGGACCAACCCGATGGATGGTAAGTATTTGCCTTTTCACGACTTACAAACTATTATGAAAGGCTATTAAACTTTCTTTTTGTTCAATAGCCTTTTCAAACATGTTACAAGTGGAATTCCATCTTGTAAATACGTCCCAATTCAGACCTAAACATTTTGAATTTGCGTATTTACAAAACTTGCGATATCTACTATATCTTTGGTTATTGCTAAAAATGTTACGTAACATTCTTTTGAAACCATCTTTCACTGTTTCAATGGTTTTTAAACCATCTTGAACGGCTAAGTTAATGATGTGCGCAACACATCGACAATGAAAAAACACACCGTCACACATTGGTTTATATTTAAATTTTAAATGATCTATCGCAAGCGTGTTATTTGACGTATTATCAAAAGATATAGATAATATTTTGTTTTCTAATTTATACGTTTTAGTAACTTTATCAATAAAATAAAAAAATGTTTTGGCCGGTGTGAAGATAATCAAACAATTTAAACGCAATCGTACGTTTCATCATTTGCTACGAATCGGGTTCAACCCAATGGGCGGTGACACAAATGTACGAGTCCGGTGAACCGTGAGAAGTCGACCAAACATCACTAGTTAAGTTAACACCGGTTTGTAAATTTTCAAAATAAGATATTAATTCATTTTTTGCTTTTTTCCATATTTTTAAACAATCTATTCGAAGAGTAGCACGACTTACAATGGTGTAACGTGGTTAGAGAGTTCGTTGAATGAGTCGAGTTAAACGTTTGTTGTCGAAATGTTTGAATGGCAAGCTTTCTTGAATTACAAAATGCGTTATTTGCTCTCGAACCGCATCAATGTTATAAGCCCAAACATTTCCTTCGTTGGTCATGGAAGCCTGACCTTGAGACGGTTCACCTTTCTACGCCTTGCAATATTTATGCCAATGTGGTTTTTTAAAGTTGTGTTTGCATCTTTTTTGAAAAACTTATGAGAAAACTTGCAACGAGCTTTGTTCGGATCGCTAGCCATTTGACATAAATCGTAATTGCACCATATTTCGGGGTTTCTATTCGTAGGAAAGATTGCTACCACCACGTTGCTTGAAGACGCATCACAACCAACGGATGATTGAGCACTTGATAAAGCCATTTGAGAGAGTTTTATCTAGAACGAAAGTATTGAGCGTTTTTTTGTGATTTTTGAGAGTAGAGAACGTTTTAAGTTGTTGTGATTCAACCAAAACATTCAATACATATATATACTAACCTAATAGGGGTATAATGGTAAAAAAAAAACCAAAAAAGGGTCAAAAAGGCCACCAAACGGCCAAAAAACGGCTATATAGCCGTTATCCAACGGCTAGAATTTAAAAACCGGTTTGGGCTACCGGTTTGAAAACCGGTTTGGGTACCGGTTTGAATACCGATTTGAAACCGAACCGGGTTACGAACCGGTTTGATAGTTGAGATCTACAAACCGACTAAAAACCGGCGGGTTGGGCCGGGTTGAAACCGGTTTGGGCCCAAAACATGTTCTTGTTTTTTTTCCTCGAACCGGTTTCGAACCGGTTTTTTTTACATCTTTATGTGGTAATGTATTTCATTTAAAGGTATTTGAGGACAAAACAACTCAACAGGGTGAACTTGAAGGACAAATAAAAGCCACTTCATTCTTTAATTTGGATCAAATATAGGGGGAAAGGGGTTCAAAATGGAGAGACTTGATGTAATTTTATAATGTAATAAGCCTCTTGTTCCTTTTTAAGATTTTTTTTTGTTTTTAACTCCTTAAATAATGTAGAATTGACAAGCAAACAATCAAACACAGACAAAAGGGACACGATATCCTAGTTAATCTTTAGAAATAAAATAAACAAAAAAGTTGTTTTGGTATCTTTTCTTTACTAGTTTATTTCATTTAGTATAAAAAGCCAAGAATTATATTTTAATTCATTTTTATACTTTATTTAGTTTATTATTTTATTTAATCTATCTTTATTTTCTAATCAAAACCTTCTAGTAAGTTTTTTCTTTATGTGTTTAACTACAATTATATAAATACACAACATTATTAAGGGCCTACTCTACAAAATCAAGTGAAAAACTTATCCACACCGTTTCAAATCGCTAGTTGAGATCGTTTTAACCGGACGTTTGCAGGTTAGGGCATGCCTTATAGTGTTTAACACTTACTTTTCAAATGTCTGTTTGAGGATCATCAAAGGATCATTTGAGAATTTGTCAAATGATCATTTGAAGGTTAGGGTTTGTACCATAGTCTCTCTAGTTACATAATATTAATAGAGAAGTTGGAATGAATAATGGTATTGTGGGGTGTTTTGAAAATGGCCATTGAAGTTTGTGTTTTTGTAATCTTCTCCTTCTTTAAATACAACCAATGAATTTTGTTTAAAAAGACAGAAAATTGGTTTTCTAAAGAGGGGGAGACGGCTCCTCTTGGTGTCATCACGGAGCATCGCCGCCTGCTGCACTCTAGGCAATCGATTTTGGTGGTCGATCTTCGTCTCTCGATCTATGTTTCCTATGTAATTTGTTTACAAAGTGAGAAAAGGTGTTTTCTAGAAAGGGGGAGACGGGTCATCTTGCTGTCATCGTAAAGCACTGCTAGCTACCACCGCGGAGCACTGCTGGTTGCCGCCCGCAAAGTAGCGAATTTTGTTGGCCGGTCTATGTCTCCCATTTGTGAAAAAATGTTATTGGTCACTGGTGGGTGAGCTAAGTCCCCCCTCCCAACTGTGTCTTTCTCTTTCACACACTCAAATCTGAGTGGGTTATGGTGACGATGGCTTTGGTGGTGGTGCTAAAGATGGTTGAGTATCTGGAAAGCTTTCTTCTTTCTCTGTTGGGTTGGTTTTTGCTGCTTTCATGGCACGCTCATTGCCTTGACGTCGCTAGTGGTCTCCGGCTCTCCTTTGGTGGTGTTTGTGTGGCGGCTAGATCGGGTGCTTACCTAACGATTGCGATTTGCATGTGGGTATTTACCATCGCCTTAACTAGTAATATTTTTGTACTGTTTTTAGTGGTGTTCATGACGATGGTGTTTATTTCATTAGAAACACTCATTTTGGTTAAAAATAAATATTTTATGTTTTTTTAATGGGTTTTGCAAGCCCTAGAAAGAGAGACATGGAGAGGAATTTTCTAGAGATAGCTCTGGTCTCTGTGTGTGATTCCAATTTGTTTGAATCTACTTAAACTCTATATGTTGCTCATGGTTTATGTTTTTTACATGTTGCAGAGTCGATGACTTTGAGCCTTTGCTTATTCGAGACTGGCCTTTTGGTTTCTTATTTTAGGGGTTTTTGGTTGCTATTGGTGATGTTGTTTGATTAACATGGTGATAGTTGTTGCATTAATGAAAGTGCATGTGCCTAAAGTTATGTTGAGCTGTAGTTGAGATGTTGTTGGGTCGATGATGATGAGACTAACTAATCTAAGACAATTATTACAAGTTGAGAATGATAGGGTTTATCATCTCGCAGTGATGAGTTCAATCTTAGGATGGCAAGTTCGATGACAACATAGCCTTCGCATGGCAGGGTTGGAGGACGAGGATGTATACCCACAACCCCTTGCAGCAATTAGATAATAATCGTTTATGGAACCCTGAGCCAGAGTGTGTGTTAAAGCAGTTTTTTGTGAGATTTGTGTTGTTCTCATCAGTTGTTATAACCCATTTCAAATGATGGTGGCGATGAGGATGAAAACATTTGTGTTTTTTTGAGCCTCGATTTAATCCGTTTATCCAACACGCAATGCGCGTGGTGTACAACCCTAGTGGCCTTTAAACAACTGTTTGTGTTTTTGGTCAAACGGGAGTTTTACTGTGGGTGTGACATATTTGATGTTATAGGTGGTATGGGGAAAATAGGGCCTATTTTCAGTCATTCAGAGGTGTATTTTTGAAAACATACTTTATGTTAAAAATGCTCAAACCAAGTCATTGGTAGAAATGTCGAAATTACTCTTATTATTAGGTATTATAATCTAGATTGTAAATATTCTTTTGATGGATGATTGAATATTACTTTGATGGAACGATTAGGAAATCCAAAAGTTGTGTTAAAAGAGTTAAAAACCTCATTTCTAAAGTTCTTTTGTGTTCAAAATATATCTATGAATTTATATAAGCATCTTACAATCCAACACAAATGTCTCACCAATTGATACAATGCCAGCACAAAACGTGGACATATTCACTTCAAGCTCGAGCTCATTTCTAAAATATCATCAATCAACTTACACAAACTAGCAGATGACGAACCCGTCTCCGTTATTGACTCTCTAGCCGAATTCGCCCAAGTATTTATATGTTGTGTAAATGTGTCACGCTTCGTGTCCATAACGTCCCTCACTGCCTTTTCAACGATCAACCGATCACAAGTGTCTTTCATGTCTACTCCGACTTTCCATACCTCTTCGACAAACCGGCTATTCACTTGTTGTTCCACAAAGTATGGCCAACAAATCATGGGAACACCCTCCACTATACTCTCGATAGTCGAGTTCCATCCACTGTGTGTCAAAAACGCACCTATTGCATCATGGGCAAGAACCTCTTCTTGTGGCACCCATTCTACTATACACCCAAGTTCTTTCGTACGCTCTAGTAGCTCACTCGGTACCTGAGACTCATTATACCCACCAATGATTGACCCCGGGCGTCTCACCCATAAAAAGGGTTTCCCACTATTAACAACACCATGCCATATTTCGAGCATTTGATCAAATGTCATGGTCGCAAGACTCCCTATGCTGATGAAAACAACGGTTTTTGGCTTGTGTTTGTCAAGCCACGACAAGCAAGTTCTATTTTCCTTCCAAACATTGTTCGCGAAAGTGGTTTTTGGCGATGCTCGTGTCGTGTGAGCCATGAGTCGGGTTTTGTGGAGAGAGTGCAACGGACCTATAGGGTATATATTTGGACATACCTTTCGCATGTGCGGGAGTATGAGATTATCCAACTCTTCGAACGTGTTAAGTATGAGACCTTGAGCTTGTGGAACGGCTTGAGCTTCTTTCATGACGAGTTTGATAACGGGGTTCGACAAGTCGTCAAAACGACAGAAGCTAGCAAGATCTCGTCGTCGAATTATATGTTCTGTTCCTGGTACATTTGTTATCGGCTCGTCTAAATCGTTCCCTAATAGAGGAACAAGAAAATACAGTGATGTAAGTAAAACATAGAACAAATGAACGTATTATATTATTATTGAAGTTGGAAAAAAAGTTCATCAAAATATTGTTTAGAAAACAAACAATTTTTTACAAGGTAAAGATGCATTTAACTTATTTAAATAAGTTACTATTTACTAGTATACAAATTACCGGATTGGTACAAAAAGAGTATAACTAGTAACTTTGTAAATTATTTTCATATACTATAATATCATCAAACCACAATATTAACAATTGAGGAACAAACCTTTGAAGGGAACAACCCCTGCTTCAACAAGGGTAGGAAGATTCAAATAAGAAGTCCACAAGCCACATGGACTTATAGTCTCAAAACAAATCACCGGAGTCGAAGTCTCAATCGCGACATCCACCGCAAAGCTAAAGAACGCATCTGGTATCATCACGGTCACAGGCCGCTTCGATCTCCTACTCAGCGTACCCGAGACCATCATCTCCCGAAAAAGAGGTTTTGTCACCCTATCCACACCATCCATCAACTCCATGAACTCATCAGCGGATACGGGGTGTTCGTGCTTGAGCCCATCATGTATGGTCTCGAACCGGAAGTTGGGGTAGCGGTTGAACCGGGAGAGGACGTTGGTGTGGCGGAGGAGCGGGCGGTTGATGTGTTCGGTGTTGAGGAAGGTGACATGGGTGCCGGAGAGGCATATGAGTTCGGCTAGTTTAAGAGCACAGTTAACGGGACCTTGGATTGGCAAGGGGAATATTAAGACATGTGGTTCGAGAGAGTTGTGGTTATGTGTTTGGTCCATTTATGAGTAGAAGTGAGTTTTTGTTTTCGAGGTTTTGATGGTGTTTGATGTAAAAGGATGAAGGGGTTTGATTTGGTCTTTGGTTTGGTTTTATTATGGGTTGGTGTGTGGGAGTTTAAAAATAGACGCATGAAGAATATTATTTAGAATGGTTCCAATAATAAGTGGGTGATGTAGAATAAAAAAAGAAAAGAAAAGCTTTAGGAATTAACCATCAACCTAACACTTAAGCTAGTAAAAGGAAAAAAAAAATAGCACTTTACGGTTAGAAAACTGAAATTTATATATATACAAACTAGCTTTAGTAAACTCGCGTATTACACGGGTTGGATAAAAAAAATATTAAATCAAATAAAAATTTATTAATTATAAATCGATATTTTAAAATAAGATATGATTGAAATGTTTATTATAATAAATAAAATAAATTTTTTATTTCAAAACAAATGTTTTAAAAAATATCATACTTAAAACTTTTTCCTTATAACTCTTTAATTATTTTTTGTTTATAAAAATTATACTTTTTAAAACACTAAATATAAAATATTTTGTGGTTTTTAAAAAGATTGATGTTTTAAAAGTTTTCTAATTTTATGAATAATTATTTCCTTAGAAATAACATTAGTAAAAATATCTTTTACTTAATTTATTAAAACTATTTTAATCTAAAATAAATAAATAATATTATTAGTAATTAATGTGATTATTAAATAGAAGAGAAAAACGGAAAAAAATTGTTGAGAAGGAATATGATGCTGACATATGTCCCTTCTATATATCTTTTTATTAAGTAGGGAGATTATAACTAGTATATAGTAACGTACAATAGTTAGTGGCTGATGTATAATTTCTAATGCATGTTAAATAATCGGCTTTTTATTAGTATTATTTTCTATATATAAACATAGCTAAACAACAATTTAACAAAACTTATCACTTGGCTTTGTGGTTTCCAATTAGGCCAATTTAAATAGACGTAGGGAGTTCGGGAGTTCGAGACCCTAATAGGTTGTCTTTTTTTGGGTATTCTAATTTCTTTTTGTTTTTTGGTTATTTAAATCTTTATAATTTATTTATTTTTTAGCAACTTAAAAAACATAGAGAGGTGTTTTCAACTTTCATCCTGGGCTCATGTTCATCTTTTTCCTTTTTAAATATGAAAAAAACAAGAATCATTTAAACAATTTTAATTTTGTTTTTAAATCATGTTTTATATAGCGTAAACATGTTGTTTATTATTATTATTATTTTAAACTAACAACATGATGTCCTCTAAACTTTAAATATATCGTTGTGACGCCCTTAGTTTCATTGATGTTCTCAAAACGTTCTTCTGTTGTACGAACACATGACATGCTTATTTATTAATATGTTATAGCATTTTGTATATTTTGATTGAATGCACAAGTAACTTAACCCGTTAATGTTAGTTAACATATTACTACATTCGATTCCACTAAAAAGCAAGTTATTCCGCCACGTCGTATTTGTTGATAGGGCCGTTTGTTTTCTTCTTTCTTATTTATTTATTTAATTTTTTTGCCGTTTATAAGATGCACGTCTCCTTCACTTAGCAATCCAAATTCGATCCTTAGGAATGCCCCTACCCTGGTTTTAATCCTTTTTAATTTCTTTTTCTTATTTTTTCTTTCACGTATTTTCTTTATTATTATTTTTTTGGTTATTTTTATTTAGTAAATGTTTTGTTGACCTGTGTTTTTAAATTTGTTTTTTATTATTTTTCCCTAGATTTTTTAGGTTTCTTTATTTTTATGTTTTTTTTATTGTCTAACATTTTGTTTCAATATTAATAATACTTTTTATTTTAACATTATAAAATTTAACACTCTTATTATATCAACATTCAAGAATATACAATCACGAATCACGACACTGCCACGAAACGCAGGGTGTAAGGCCGGTTTACCTATAAATCTGATGTCATTTTGTTAGTTGGTAAGAGTTTAGTTACAGATTCTTAAAACAAAAATTATGTTTAAATCTTGACATGTTATATTAAGGATGATTTAGTTTAGAAGTACGGATGGAAGGTGATTGGGTGCTGAAAGTTCGACGTTTAAAGGTTTTATTTCCATGTTTACGTGTCAAATTATAGGAAATAGAGTTACTCTTGGGATACTATTGTGTTTGTAGGATAAACGTGAAGAATACGAAAAAGTTGGAAGGAACGGGACGAAAATTGGAGCTCGAGTAGTTAGATATGCGAAAGAGAAGTTCCAAGACAACGTAACTTGAGCTAGGAAAATAGTTACGGGACCCACGGCCTATCAACAGAAAGATCTCGAAAAGTTACAAGTGAAAATCAACTTTGTGCAGGAGGTGGCGCCACGGACTCCATTCTAGGCGCCACCGACGCCAATGGCGTCTGTAAACCTGAAACCTTCTGACCGACGCCTACTCTGACGCCTAGCCTAACACCAAGATGGAGCCACCGACGCCTAGCCTGACGCCAAGATGGAGCCACCGACGCCTACTCTGACGCCTAGCCTGACGCCAACATGGAGCCACCGACGCCAATTGTTGCGTGGTGGATTTTAACCTAAATTGATAGGTTTTAAAGGGGGATTAACCCTAATACGAAAATAACCTCTTTTCATTTCAATCAAGGACCAAAAAGCAAGGATCTTTCACCATTCCAAAGCTTTCCAACATCAAATTCATCCGGATTCACATGATCAATTACAATTGTGTTGAAGAATCGATGATGATGCAAGGCTAAATCAATTGTGATTCATTTCGGGGGGCGGGTTTGTGCAAGTTTTCGTTTTTATTAGTTGTAACTTAGATTTGAGATTGGATCTTGAACCTCTTAAGTTCTTTTGGATTCAATTCATGATTTGATTATTTAAACGATTTGATTATGTTTAAACATAATTGTGGTTTCATATAACCATGATAACCTTTAATCATTGTGTGATTGATTATTAGAATTAGGGTTACATAATTCAAATTGGTGATTATGTGAATGAAGTTCTTTAAACTTTAATCCATAATTATCACTTAGATCTTATTATGTGTAAGTCACCATTAATGACTTCTCATAGGTTTTACTAAAGAACGAAACTTTACCAAACCTGAATCCTGAAGTGGATTGCTTTTTCCCTAAGATTGTTAAAAACCTAACCTTTTATTTGGTTAATTTCATAATTTCTTTAATTAATTAATCAATCAATTTACTTTTTAATGTTTGATGTTATTAGGATAATCGTTACTAACACTTTACTGTGATTTCCTGTGGATTCGACACCCTTCTTACGCTTTACTATTAAGGGTGATTAGGCACTCTTTAATTATTATTTTTGACCAACCACACGACATCGATCAGGCTGCGTGAGTCATTGGCTTTTGAAAACCTAAAATTTGTAGAAATCGTGGGTCTCGAACCAAAAATCGAACATAAAACTAATCAAAACACATACCCGGATGAGATTCAATCTTCAAACTTAAAAGCAACTTGGATCATTCTCTGAATCGTGATACACTATCAGATAAACCTATTTCGCGGGTTATACGCGAATGATTTATCGGATTAGACAGAGATTTTTTGAATGGAGTCAAATTTTGTTTGAATCTATGATGTTACTTTTTGAAACTTCGTGTAACCGTGATCTTGTTCTTGATCGAGAGCCACCAAAAGAAAAAGGTAGTTTTTTTTATATTTTGATCGTGAGGATAAAAAGCAATTTCAAGAAATCCCCTATTTGATTTCTTATCTTCTCGGATGGATCATTTGTGGGCCAATTAACATCCATTCAACATTGAGCCCAACCAAAATTATGAGAACCCAAGTTTAATGACCAAAACAATAATTAAAATTAAATCGAGCCCGCACTCTCGCGGCACCTAACTCGTTTAGTTTCACTTATTATTTTATCGATCAACAAGTTAATCCAATATATTAAAATACATACGCGTTGATTACGCTAAAATCACAAACATTCCTCCCTCATTTTATTGATATCCATGATTAACTTAACCATCATCACAGAAACACAAACGTATACATAAATGAAAATCTCCTGCAGATTGAATTTTCTTATTAGTATATTACATGATACAAATATTAGAATAACCATGTATCATGATGGATTGAACCCAAGTAATCCATTTAAATATGTGTAGGTAACATGCATATACATTTACAAATCCAAACTCCACTTTACATAATGTTTTACTAGCATGTGTTCTAATCCTTTAAGGAATATATTAAAGCTCAAGTTCAAAGCTTCTTCAAGCAGCTAAACTTCATATTCTTATAGGTAATTTAGTATTCTTCCACCTGCACTTCAATTTATCAATAAACTATTAAGAAATTAAATTTTAACCTCCCTTATCTTGCAGTCTGAACACATACTTTAGGATGATTTTTCTCACGTGTTCCAATATCTTTATGATAAGCTTATCACATTGAATTCAGCATCTAATGTTGTATTAGATGAGAATTGGGCGTCTTGACATAAGATATTAAAATTGGACTTTATACCTATCCTAATGACTGATTTATTCACGAGATCTCTTTCTAACTCTTTAATTAGATAATCAGTCAAAATATACATTGATCTTAATATTTCAACAAACATCACACCAAGCACGATGAGCTCATAAATCATGCTATGTATAATACACAACCATCTAGACTTTCTATTATACACTAGACTATAATCCTTAGCCATCAATATCACATTTGATAGAGATTGGTGACATTGGTTTTAACCATAATGGAATCTCAAATATTAAATTTTCTTAGCTATTTAGCTTCCTCACGAGCTGCAGTTAGAGCTGATCACTAAAAATTCGCATTCCGTTGTCAATTGATGCAAACTTCCCCAATAGAGAATACAAATCCACTTAGTTATCCAAATTTCTTTAGAATATCAATCTATAACCAAAGGAAAACCTAAATAAAACAAACCATAGTTTATTGTTCTTTTCAGGTATTTAAACAATTTATTTACAACTTACTAATATTATGTACTTGGATTACTGGTAAATCTACTTACCTTAAAGCATAAGCTATACCAGGTCATATGCTAATCATAACATATATTGGATAACCAATTGTTTTAAATATTTCATTTGTGAATAGATTCACCCTAACTACACACAAGTCAAATATCTTCCTACTCTAATAAAAGAGTAACTTAAGATGCCACGTGGCAGCGCCACAATCATCCTCACTAAAATTTTCCCGCCTCTCTCTCCTCTTAAATAATTACCTTAATTACTAATAATATTATTTAACATTCTTTCACATTTAATAAATTTAAAAAGAGATCTATTTATTAATGTTATTCTTAAATAAACAATTTTTTTTAAATAATAAAATTTTCTAAAGCATAAAACTTTTTTAAAAATACGAAATGTTTAATAATTGGTAGTTTAAAAATTCAATTTTTTAAAACCAAAAATAATTAAATTTGGGAGTTATAATAAGGAAATTTTTAAAAATGACATTTTTATATGGTTTGTTTTAGAAAAAAATATTTATTTTTTTTTGGAAAAATGGTTAAAAATAAAATTTTAAAAAGTTGATATCACTGTTTTATTAGTTATAGTCATTTCTCATACGTAATTTCAGTCATATCATATTTTAGAATCTCATTTTATAATTAATAAAAATTATTATATTAATATTTTATTTATTTAACCCGTGTAATACACGAGTTTTACGAAAGCTAGTTAAGACATAAAGGAGTATTAAATTGAAAACAAGCAACGATTAAAATTTCCTCAATACTTTCTCAATATAATCTAACATTCAAAGTCACATAAAATTTACATAATATAATAACTAAAAGTGTTAAATAAATAAATTAGTATGTTTTTATTAAAAAGAATAAAAAAGATATATTGTTTTCTTAGAAGAAAATCCGGATAACATGTTTTTAACAAAGGGTGTCTAATTTAACTTTGTAAAAGTATCCCATGAACATTTTTGTATGCCTTTATTTGTAAGTTAAAGAATTTTGAATGATATGAAAGTATAAAAATTAGAGAGAACATATATTTTAGGTATTAAATATAACACAACATCTTTTGAGATTAGTTGTTATATATACGAGAAGTCTCAACTTCATATCTTATAAAATATAAATCATATTTTGCAAAATAACAAATTTATTTAAAATTGATCCAACATTCAATTCAACAACCACTCATAAAAACATCGGTCACCGCAACCAATCCAATCAAACAAAACGGTCTGGTTTCTGATCCAACCATTTCGAGTATCCATTGTAGCTAGCATCATTGATTACCATTGAAACGTTAGTCTACTCTTTTTTAGTACAACAACATTACAATTTACATGGTGTTTTTGTTTTTTCTCTTTTTTTTTTTTTTTTTTTTTTTTTTTTTTTTTTTTTGTTTTCTAATTTCACGACGGTCTATTTCAATTTTGTTTTCTTATCCTTACTTTAATGACAGTCTTTTGACATTTTCCCATTTAACAAAGTTAGATACTCTCTTTTTCTTTCCTTTAATAAAAGAGTATTCACACGAGTTTGTGCCCAATTTACTTTTGCTTAGTTATTCTTACATATTTTGAACGTGGGTTATCTATAACTTGAAAATGCACATAGTCTACTTTTGATTTTAGGTAGCATGTTAAATATTTACGATAAATAATGTTATAATTTTAATCTACTGTATTTATAATAAAATAATTATGTAATTGAAATAGTTTTGACAAGAGGCATTCAGATGATCAAAGTGAGAACCAAATTACAAAGAAGTAGGGTAGTTTTACGGTTTTAGGACGAATTAACAAGTGTTTTTTGTTTCAAATGTCATGTTACAAAAATTTCTTGTTTATTCGTGTTTAGCATCTACAATATAAACGAAAAAGCTTACAGTTTAAAAACTGTTTAACGGATGCCCCTTACCATATTACACAATGTTTATTAGCACTTAAGTTTATTGTTTATAAGTTTATTATTGCTTATCACAAACAAAATGTTTAACAGATTTCACAAGTCAAAAACAAAAATCTAAAGCAAAACAAGACGTCTCTTCGAATAAAACAAGACCACTTACCACCTTATTATGATCTAAACATAACAAAATTTTGTTTTTTAATAAAGTAAAAATAAAATAAATAGAATACTTTAAACAGGAAAAGAGCAGATATACATGAGGATGGAAACAGGACGGGCTTGTGTATCCCAACCTATACTCGATTATAAAAACTTGTCCCAAACCTGGCCTAAAACCTGTCGGATATATATCCGGTAATTACTCATCGTAATTTTGGCATACCAATGACATAGGGAATACATGTTAGTTTATTAAAATTGCTCATTGGGTTTACCCGATCAATCTCGTCGGATATCTTAAGAAACTATTAATCAATTACAGTTATCAAAAAAACATAAAATGTCTCAATTAACATCAATGTAAGCAAATTTTATGATTTATAATAACAAATTGTTAAAAAGAGTGTTGGGATAAATGGACTATTAGATGAAGATAGCCCCTAAGCTAGTTTCTTTCTGAAGATGGTCTTAGGTGTTTCTTTCTGAATGTGGTCTTACGTTCGAAATTGATGGGAACGGACTGATGTACGAACTTTCCTTTGGTGAGGTGTCTACCTAATGACATAACGTTCCATACTCGAGTACTAGAGATAATCGGATAGGATGTCCGTAATTCAAATATTAGCCTATCGAAAAAAAGAGTGTGAAGATAGCATGGAGAGAAATGAAAAGTGATGATCTTGTGGACCATGAATATAAATTTCATTTAAAGTATATTAAAAAATTATACATATGTTATTTAAGGATACATGCAACGTACTTAAAATAAATATATAAAATAAAAATATGTCAGGTATATATTGAGTAATAGGTTAGTAATTTTGTATTACACGGGTTGAATAAATAAAATAGTAAATAATTAGTAATAAAAATTTATGAATTATAAAACCATGTTTGAAAATAAAATATGATTATAATTGCATATGAATAACTATTTGAAGTAAATAAACAATAATATATTTTTTTAAACTTTTATTTTATAAAAAAATATTGGTTTTAAATATATTGTTTTAAGAAAAATGAATTTATTTTAAAAAAAGTTTGTTGTATTCTGTATTTTATAAACTTTTAAAAATGTGTTTTTAATAAAAAAAGATTTCAATTTATTAAATTATATAATTTTTAATTTGAAAATGGTATTATTAGTATTCAATATTATTAATAATAATAAAGAGAAATAAAAAAGTTAGTATGATAAAACTTAAAATTGTATCAAGTCTTATTTTAAATTTTTTTTGTTATACATAGATAGATATATAGATAATAGATAGGCTAGAAACTCATTTATTAAACGGATTATAGTTAGTAATAAACACGATCAGTTAAAATACAGTATTTTAATATAAGATATGATTAAAATTATATATACGTAATAGTTCAAGAAATAAAACAATTATACTATTTTTTATCTCACTTATCTAAATAGTTTTATTTTTAAACATTCATTTTAAGATTTTTTTATAAAAAAATTATTGTTTGTAAAAATCTTGTTTATTAAAAACTCGGGTTTTTAATTATTCTGGTTGTTTTAATAAAACTACTTTTAGAAAATTTCATATTTTTTATAATTTTTCAAAAAAGGACTGATTTAAAATATTTTATTTCAAAAAGGTTTAGTGTTTTAGTAAATTTATATTATATAGAAATTTTGTTTTTTTATTATTTATATTTTTATTTAATTTCCTTTCCATACGTACAAATACGATTATTTTTCTATTACTTTATTTTTCTATAACCTTTCCATACGTACAAATACGATTATTTTTCTATTAATTTATTCTTTAAATAAAAAACAAAGACCATCACATGTAGAGGCCCTCCTCTCTCTTCTACTCACCCCACAAGCAACTCACAACATTCCGTAACACATGGAGCAAGAGCCGTACAAACCTTTGCAACTTATTTTAACACCTATAAATATATATTACAAACATCCGTCACAATACATGCTCACTTTACCCAAATATGTCATCACTCACCATTTTATCCCTCTTCTTCTTCATCTTCACCACATCCTCAGCGGACCACCTAACCAACACCTTCATCAACTGCCTTAACCGCCGGTCCGAGCCCGCTTTCCCGATCACCGGAACCATCTACACCCCCGACAACTCGTCATTCTTCGACGTCTTCCATGCGTACATCCGCAACCCTATTTTCCACAAGTCCACCAGACCCAAGCCATCACTCATCATCACTCCTTTACACGTGTCACTCGTCCGAGCCGCGGTCATATGCGCCCAACAACACGGGCTGCAGATGAGAACAAGAAGTGGTGGTCATGACTACGAGGGGCTTTCTTATTTACCCTATTCTGACAATGTGCCATTCTTTATCCTCGACATGTTTAATCTACGCGCGATAGATGTTGATATTGAGCAAGAAACCGTGTGGGTCCAGACGGGTGCCACCCTCGGTGAGGCTTATTATCGGATTGGTGAGAAAAGTAGAGTCCATGGTCTTCCTGGTGGTGTTTGCCCTACGGTTGCGGTTGGTGGTCATTGTAATGGAGGTGGTTATGGTAATATGGTCAGAAAGTATGGTTTGACTGTTGATCTTATACTTGATGCTTGGTTGATTGATGTGAATGGTGAAGTTTTGGATCGAGAATCCATGGGGGAAGACTTGTTCTGGGCGATAACCGGTGGTGGTGGTGCGAGTTTTGGTGTTGTTCTTGCTTTTAGGTTCAAACTAGTTCGTGTCCCGCCTCGAGTGACAGTTTTTTATGTGAAAACAACATCGGAAAGAAAGATCATAAACATTGCCTACAAATGGTTTCAGATCGCCAATAAGTTGGACAGGGATCTGTTTATACGAATGAGTTTTGATGTGGTAACTGATAGCGAGGGAATGAAGACTGTTCGGGCTTCATTCCCTAGCATGTTTCTGGGAAACTCCATAAGGCTTTTGAGCCTTATGGATAAAAGTTTCCCAGAATTAGGGTTACGAGAATCAGACTGTGTTGAAATGAGTTGGGTCGAGTCAGCTCTGGCCTACGCAGGGTTCCCAGCTGGGACACCCATCGAGACTCTGCTTGCTCGAGCCCAACAACCTGATAGAGATAGACCATTCAAGATCAAATCAGACTTCTTAAAAAACCCTATTTCGAAAAAAGGGTTGAAGTCCATATTCAAGAAGATGAAAGAACTCGAAAACCAGATGATCACCTTCAGTCCGCTTGGTGGGCAGATGGAGGAGATCTCAAAGTTTGCCAAACCGTTCCCTCATCGAGCAGGCAACATTGCGATGATTGAATATGAAACGTACTGGGACGAGCCAGGGACCAAAGCCGCGAACAAATACATAGAGTTTACGAGGAAGATGCATGAGCATATGACTCCATATGTGTCCAAAAACCCTAGAGAAGCATTTTACAATTATAGAGACTTGGACAATGGTGTGAACCATTATGGGAATAACAATTATGAAGAGGGGATGGTTTATGGGATGAGGTATTTCAAAGAGGTTAATTATAATAAGCTTGTGATGGTGAAGACCATGGTTGATCCTCATAATTTCTTTAGGAATGAGCAAGGGATCCCACCTTTGCAATCCTCATATGATATGTAGCTAGTTATATGTATAGACACCCCTATATATGATATATGTGTATGTTTAAAGAATCAACTAATGGTATAAATAGTTTATTTTGTAGTTTGATAATTATAAAGTTTAGTCGGAGAACTATAGAAACTTCTTAGTGTACGTGAATTCATAATTTATAAACATGTAACAACAATCAAAACACGGGCCTTAACCCTACATTACTAATAACCCATTTAATGCGAAATGTCATTCATTTCTTTAACATTTTAGTTACATAAACCATGTAATGCTAAATCTCACTCGTAATATGTTAACAATTTTACTTGATTTTTCATATATATCTTACCAGTTGTTTCTAAATAATGTTTTACAAAATTCCGTGTGTTTTTGTAGATTTTAACATCCATTAAAGTTTCTATAACTCGGCTAGAAAATGTGAAGATGCATTTGTGACGTATACCGAAAACAAGATAAGTAATTGAACCTGTTGATTTATAAAAAAATTTCAGGAACAATTCTTCTAACTATCATTGATTCATAAGAAATACCGATAATCTATAATTTGACACACTAACACAGACTTGTGATAGAGAGAAAAAATTATTTTCATATAACTCAAAAACTATCTTTCTCCCAAGGTTTACGGGAATATAAAATATAAGATAAAACTCAAATGACCTCAAAACGTAAACGACCAATAACTAGGCCATAAACAAAGTCTAATAAAACTAAAAACTAACATAAAAAGTTAAAATACTCATAGAATAGGGCGTTTCGATCCAACGGTTGTTTTCACTGGTCATACGCCCAAAACGAAGCATTATAGCTCAAGTTATAGTCATTTTAGTGAAACCCCATTGGACGAACGATTTAGGCCTCTAATTACATAATAGATTGCTCCTCCATACTTGGGCCCGCACACAATATGCTCTTGGTCTTTATAAAATTATTACAATGTATTTAAACATAAACATAACTTTATGAATGATATATTCTATATTAACAATTAGGTTAGAAACTCATGTATATATGGGTAGAAAAAATTCAATATATTAAAATAATTAGGGTTTATTAATATTTTATATATTACATGTTTTTAGTCATTCATGATATAATAAATATATAATAAAAGAGTAATTATGATGTCACATGTCATTCTCCTGTTACTTCTCAAAAAAAAATTCCCGCCTAAACTATTATATTATTTTAGTCAAGTTTTTTATTTTAAGAAACTAAATTAATAATTGATTTTGTTTTTAATTTAATTTTTTTATATTATCAACTAAATTGTGTAATCATATGTTATTTTGAATTGTACATACTTTTATAGTCAAATAAGAATTAATTGAAAAAAAAAAGTAAAAAAAACATTTATTGATATATTTATATATTTTAGGTTAATTTCAATTTAAGACAATTGATTTTTTATTTCACACGGGTTAATTGTATGTTATATTATCTAAAGATGTATTCGAATATATATAACTTAAAAATGCAATTTTTTATTTTTAATTGTTTTATGTAATAAGTAATTTAATCATACGAAATATTTATACATTTATAAATATCTAACCTAGTAAATAATAAAAATTTAAGAAACTATAAATAACAAATAATAAAAATCAAGAATTATAAAATTATATTTTAAGATAAGATATACCTGAAATCTTATAATTTAGTATGTTTTAATAATTTATTAGAATAAAAATATTTATGTTTCAGATATTTAATTTTTTAGTTTACTTAAATATAATCATTTTCATTTAATAAAAGAGAGGGATGGGATACAAAAGATAAATTTCACAAGAAATTATCACGTGTCTCTAAAAATCTTTGTTTATTATATAGTACAAATATAGATACTTATTTTAAACAATCTGTTGTAAATTCTTTATAAACAGGTTTAAATTTATTATGTTATTAAACGTAAAACATGAGTTCAACTTCATCCTGATAATTTTTATAAAAACAAATTGAAAAAAATGCCTAAAAAATTTAATATGGGCTACTTATCTTTTGCACTAATTAATTTTGAGCCAAGGAGAATTGGGTAACAAAAATACGGCTTAAAAGATTAGACCCAAATTGCTTGGGCCAAAAAAACCGGGAAAAAAAAGCACATAATCGGATTTTCAATTTTTTTTTATTTTAATAGTTTTAACGGTTAGCTCGGATGATTAATTTCAGTATTGGATATATAATTATTGTCAAATTTATATATAACTATAAAATATACAAACAAAATACTTATATTGAATTATATATATAACTATATATAATATATAGATATATATATAATTATGACATCATCCGGTTCTTAATTCCGGTCCGACCAGTCGACCAGTACGATGATCGGTTGGCTGTCTGGACCAGTCGACTAGTTAGCTTATCGGTTCGTTGTTCAATCCGGTTCTGAGAACATTGAAACCCCAAGCCAAACATAAACTTGTTTGAAACCGGTAATGAAAGAAATTGGTCCGCTCGAAACCATTGGTTTGGGACCAGTTTAGCTTGGAATTAATTTGGCACTCCCACATCATAAACTAGGCGGGTGGTTAGATTTTTTTTTAAATCATTTTAACCTAAGAGTATATTAGTCTTTTCAAAAAAAATTTAACCAAAAATATTAACACCGTTAGTCAAAAGGTTGAGAATAGAAACGATTTGAAAAACTCAAGTCAATAATAAAAAGAATTTAAAGGTTGATGTTCAAATGGTGACAATTTGCGAAACTCAAAGACGAAAACCAAAATCAACTCTAATGTAATTTTCAATAAATTGACAATTACTGTAATTTACTAATAAAAGCTTATTGGTAAATATTAAAACATAATAATTAAACTAGCCTGTGTAATAGTCACAAGGCCGGAGCTTATCGCTGGTTAGTTACAATACTAAAACAAAGCAAAAATAAAAAGATTTCTAACACCGCGAAAAGTTCTGAAATATAAAACTATTTTTAGTAAAATGTATAAACATTTAGGTATACTTCAAATGAAAATTAAATTTTAGTTTCTTTGTACAAGTTATACTCCATCTTTATCCATGATTCATTTTCAAATAAAATCAATTTGAAAGTTGCGCGACTGTTTTTACGTTTCCTAGTTGTCTAAATTGTTTTAGTTATATATTTTTCGTTATATAAAAAGATTTCGTATAGCTTAAATAGAATTTGTATAACTTAGACTAAGGTATTTATTATTTATTCACATATGAAAAATCTACACAATATATTTCCAATCTATACGAATATTTTTCATATACATAGATTTGACTAGGATTAACTTTTATAATTTTCTTCGTATTTGATTTATTTAGTTAAAAAAAATTTTCAATTTGAATTCTATATTTTGTGTTGTTGCCTGTTGGACTCAAGTAAAACAATTATCAAACACGAAAACAACTTGTTTAACTACTTGTCTACTTATATCCCATGCCTATTGTAACATCCTAGCCAAATCTCACATCGCTCGTGGACATGAGAGATCTAATTCATAAGTAATTTTCTGTCTCTAATATCACCAACGTGTTTTGGGCGTATTGGATGTATATGAAAGAAGAACTTCATAGTTAAACGTGCTCAGATGGTAACAATCCAGAAATGGATAACCTCCCTGAGAAGTTTTCACCCAGACAATCAAAAGCAAATCTGTGAACTCCTTGTAGGCAAAGCGGAAATATTGGTGGTATGAAGGATCGAATGTTACAAATGGTATCAGAGCCACTTTTTTGCCGTTCGGGATAGTAGGGCAAACCTCATAAAATATGGTGAGTCCCCGAAGGTGTCAAAAAGGACATATTAAGCAAATCTCACATATAATCGTATACGTGATGTATAAAAGAATGTCAATTATCCAACCGAGTGTCTTGATATTGAGACTTTTTTTATTTTGAACAACAATAAACCATATGTTTGTCATAAAAATTGACTCGCTGCATAAAATAATCATATTTGACATCTTTTTCTTACTTTTTAGACATTTTTTTAATCCTCGCATGTGCCAATAATGTAATAGTTAAATAAATATTATTTCTTGCGCACCGCGATCATTAAGAGGGTATCGTGCACGAAAGATATTTACATGTTTTAAAGGAGACGATAGTTTGGATTTTTTCTAATTAATTCTAGAAATATCCATTGAAACAATCCAAAATGACAATGATCATGTCTTTTAATTTATACGGGTGACAATAATTTGTGAATGTAACAATTTTGATTTTGTTAAGTGTTTAATTTATTTTGGATATAAAAGTTGTTGGCGTAGCTTGTATCCGTATTTTCAAGCGTAACAAATGAATACGCGTGACCTTTTCGATATGGAGGTCGCATGGCTAAAAACAGAGTGTTAGAGCAAGCGGAGCACAAAATCAAACATGCTAGGATAATTATTTGTTTATAGAAATTTGTTGTTTTCTTAAGTTTAATCATTCGCATTCTCATCCTTGTAGTTTTGCTAAAGTTATTATTTCTTAAATTTATCTTTTAATTTTTAAAACTATTTACATCTCATGCGCCATATATATCTCTATTTCAATTTATTAATATTTTTTTTTTAGTTTTTTTAATATTCTTTTTTTTAACTCACAACTACTCATAAAAAAATTTAAAAAATAAATAAGATGGATAAATAGTAGCACCAAAATACAGGGGATCATTGTAGTTTCATCTAAAATTATAAGAGATGAAGATGAGAATGTGACACCTGATTTAAGATAGTGAAAGTAAATTTATATTCTTTTTTAATGTTTCTTTTATAGTTTAAAGGTTAAAGGCAATGATAAAATAAGCTAATGTGAATGTTCTTCTTTGTTTCGATTTGAATATATTGTTTCGATTTATATTAATTGTACTGAATATTTGAGAAATTTAACATGACAAAAATTATCATATAGAAATGAAATGTAAATAATGAGTTAGGCGAAATGATGATTTTAAGCACTTTAAACACAAAATCAAAAACACGTTTAGTAATAGTTGTAAGAAACTAACAACAAATATTATTTGAAGATTTATCTTAATTATGTTTTTTTGAAACAAAATGATAACTTAAAGATTTTATTTATACAAACTCAATAATAGAAGTGTCTAATTTTGATCCAAACTAAAGGTCTTTCTTGACGCAAAACATATAAATCGTAAAACACTATAGGTCATTAAATTCTATTGCATCTATATTACTATATAAATTATAACTTTCGAAAAAGTGTAATTTTATTATAAAAAAATTAAGACATCTAATACAATTTATTAAACGTTAGATACAAGTATTACATGCAATCATTTCTATTTTACCCCTAATTTAATAAACTTCTTTAATTAATATATTAAGTATTGCATATTATTAATAAATAACAATGTGAGATTTTTATTTTACTATATTAAACATTATATTATTTATAATACTTTTTAATATTTAAATTTATAAATAAGTATTATCATATTTGAATACTTAATTATATAATTACTAAATACTTTTATTATTATTATTACTGTTATTTTAATAATAATAATAATAATAATAATAATAATAATAATAATAATAATAATAATACTCCGTTATGATATGATTAGTGTATAAAACAAGTCGTAGAACAGTCTTAGTGACACGCGTCGTATCGTGCGGGCCAACTCATCATCTATACTATCTTATAAAGCATCCCTTAAAGGCAACATAGATATTTTATTTAATTTTAAGACTTTTAGTAGGGATATTTTGGGTATTTAGTATTTTGGTATTTTTGACTAAATTTTCTTATATAACTGCTTATTATTTAAATTAAATATAAATATTATTAAAGTATCAAATAAATACATGTTCTAATTTAAATTTAAAATTTATTTTAAAATATATTTTTAATTTTTAATACATGATGATATTTTTTTTTTAAAATAAATCTTTTATAAAATTTATTTATTTTATGAATGATTACTATGATTGTTGATTGATATAAAGTGGGTTAAAGAAATGTAAAAATGGGTACAAAAAAATTAAAGATTGTTAGCCATTATAACTAATTATTTTTTATATATATTTAGTATATGAATTTATTAATAAAAAATTACATAGATTAGAGTTTAAAATATAAAATATATATAAAAAATATTATAAATGAAGCAATTACAAGGATTCTTAGGCCTAGCCGGCTATTATCACCATTCCTTTGGTACGATATCTCGCCCTTTAAAGGACTTATTGAAAAAAGATGCTTTTTTTAAACTCAATAGGGCCACATAATGACACCAAATCTTGTCTAGGGAGCGCATAAAATGGACCTAACAACATTGGGCTTAGGCCCACATATATACACACACCTAGATGGGTTTTGACCCATCAAGTCCTAATTGGGCCATTGAGCCATAAAACTTAATGGGCATCGAACTACATAACAATTATGGGCCAATGGGCCATCAGATGATTAAGAAGTCTGATGAACCGACCAAATGGGCCTCGGGCCCGATATCTTAGGAGGCGAAAGTTTACTAAATAAACTTTGGTTAATAAATTAAGCACGTGGAACCCTAATAAATATTAAAAATTTTAAACCCATTATCATCGGCTCGTTTAAACAAAAGCAACCGAATTAACCCATAACTTTTAATATAACTTAAGATTATTAAAAAATTTTAACAAACGTAACTATGTAATTTATAAAGTATAAGACACTTAAATTAAATAATAAATAGTAAACTCATAAATATATAAAAGCTAGAAAGACACAACACACGCACACATACATATACGCAAGACACACACATACATGTTACATACATGCATTCACGACACACGCATATCTATATACTAATAAATAAAAATAAATTCGAAAACTTGTCACCATTCTATACCATTTAATAATTGGTTTTTCCGCTTCTCTATTCTTTTAATTATGATTGCTATAATAGCTATTCGTTAATTAATAACTATCCATAATTAAAATTTTTAAATATGTTACTTTAAAATTTCAAATGTGTAATATATGGGTTTATTAAATCCTTATAATACACAATATTTAAGACATAACTTTTTATATTATTAACCATATAGCAGTAAATTTATTTAGCCCGTGTATTACATGGGATTGTAATCTAGTTATATATATTTAAAAAAAAATACAAGCACATATCCAAGATGCTCACATGTGTAAATAATTATAATCAAGTCTTGCATAATATTTATAAAATCAACACTACTTTATAAAAAATCTAATAGTAAAAACTATAAATAATAATAATAATAAATAATGATAAGTCATGTCTCATCACCACCCAGCATGGCCAATGCATGGACTAGTTTTTCATATCTTGGTTAACTTAATCCCCTACCCAAGATCCACCAACATCCAACTAAATCTTGCAAAAAACAAGAGTTTTCAAGTCCCAAAACCCCTCTCTTTCCCTCTAATTCGGCCGACCATATCACCATACACACCCATTTTCATTCATTCATCCACCAAAAACTCTCTAACTCTCTCTACATTTCCCTTTTGAACCTCCTTCTTGTACTAGGAGTCTTTCACTCAAAGAGAACTCAAGTTTCAGCCCTAGGAAGTCCTCATAGTCAATTCAATCTAAGCAACATCAACCCGCTCTAGTCAAGGTAATGACACAACACACAATAACACTTTGTCAAACCTCTATCATTTATTTCTTACTCTTAAAAATCTCAATTAATCTACCATTTTGGATAGCTTTATATTATCATTTCAAGCCCTTAGATAAGCTCACTAACTCATCTCAACCCTCTCTCACGACAAGGTAACCAAACACTACCCGAAAACACGCGAAACAACATCTATCGTCACGTTAGTGACACAACAAACCCCATGACACCCCAACTTCTTATGAACCAATAAAACACCTTATTTTTTAAGTAACTAAATGATACAAAAGCTTTCTCATAACCATCCTTGGTCACAAACCCGGTTTTAGTAAAACTAGTCCACCCAAAAAACTTGTTTTACAAAATATAAAAGTATATTATCTAAGTCTAAAAACTATGATCCAAATATTTCTGGAAATTAATAGAGACTATCTTAAGTTAAAATAAAGTTTCATGATTTAAGCATATGTATTTCACACTTTAAAAATAATATAATAATTTTAAAATATGTGACTTTTAGAAAAATAAAAAATAGGTCGGGGACCTAAGTTACTGAAATTATAGGGTTATTTAGTAGTTATTTATGTAATAAAAATATTCGGAAAGGGAAAAATCTGACTAAAAAGTTTAGCAATCCAAAAGCGAGACTTAACGACACTTAACGAGACTAACCGAGCAATATAACAAAAATGGAAAGCTATAAAATTTTGATTATATAAATCTTCCAGTAGACTTATAATGTTAAGAAATGCCTAAAAATTAAGTTTCATAACTTTTAGAATTTATTTTCTTCATAAACAAAAATATAAAATTTATACACTTAAAAATAATGAAAATTATTAAAACGAGCTTGGGAGTAATATTAGTAAAAACTACAGAACCTAAGAATGATAATAACTATATAAAAGAGAGATATATGAACAAAATATGACCAAATTCAACCCAAACCCAAAAGCTCGTTAAAAACCGAACCGATAGCGTTAAAACAGCAAAACCGACAAAAAAAACTTAAGACCCAAAATTTACAGTAACTAATGGATTAATAATAATTAAAATAAATTAAAAAGTAATATTTTCAATTATAGAGTTTTATAGAGAATTTTACAAAATTTACCATCAATATAAAATAGTTATCGATCTATTAATTAGAAAAATCAATAAAATGTATAAAATACTAAATAAATAAATTGATTTTTTTCCATTATATTATGACTTATAAACCTAAATCACAAATAAAACTTCATTAAAACTATGGATTTAAACATACATTGCGAACGTGCCCGAAATGCGATCCAATATACGTTTAAAAATATAATTATCAACTTACCGACCCTATAATCATAACCTTAACATTCCAGAGGCCAAATAATACCCAGAATAAATTATAATTATAAATATAAGAATTATTTGGACCACTCAACAACTTCAAGGGTGAAATGTCTAAAATACATCTTCATAAAATGCCTAACCCAAAAATAAATTCTTAAAATCATTAAGAAGGATCAAATGATATAAATATCAACTTATTCTAGTAGCCTAAACCACTTGAAACAATAAAAGTCTTCATAATTAATTAAAGTACAAAATTCCAAACTTTAGGGTTAAAAATATAAATTTAATAAACTTGAGGGACCAACTTGCCAACCCATTGAAACCTTACTGTTTCAGAAACATATTAAACTTATAAGAACAATTATAATCTGAACTTATAATATAAAGATCCAAACTTATGCAAAACATAAGATAAAAACTCAAAAACTCAAATACCTAAAACAAGATTACACACATGTAATGGTAACAAACAAGCCAAGTAAGGAAAATCTAAAACTTGAGGTTGGGCTTAATTAATCACTTAATGGAGTACTAATACACATGAAATAAACTTAAGAACCCTCCCGATCAGTAGCACCTCAGACTTCCACGTTCTATGCAGTGAACAACTCACAGGTGAGTCCCATGAACCCTATTTTTACTTTAAAATTTTTGGGGTGAAATACATACTCGTTAGTTATTATTTTGTGGTGAAATACTACCTGCTCTTGTCCCCGAATAAAGTACAATCATTAACTCCATTAGGGGCTGCATGATTTGTGGATAGTACTATTTGGGAAATCCCCCGCACGTAATGGGCCCTTTATGCAGGGAACCCCAAATTGAGATTCAATAATCGTTGTGTTACAAATTAGTGCAATTTAACCGTGCATAGCAGGGCACATTTAAACCCAACAATCTAGTAGGGTTAGGGGATAATTTAACACTCAGACGGGTAAGTTCGGGCCATGCTTAATTGTGATACATTCTATAGTGCACCTTTGATATTAATATTATTGTTACTATTATTTTCATTAACACAATTACTGATTATTATATTTGTTCCGAAAGGTAACATGTCTTAAACTCATGAGCTCATCAACATTACGTTGACGTATTTTGAATGTGTATTTCACTAGAAGCATGAATAATAGATGTCTAATGGATAGGTGCCATCTTATTTGAACATTGGAGAGTTAGCCACCGCCCTATCCACCTCATCAATTATAAACAATCAAATTAATATGTTTTTATTTGGATTTTTAGACAATTAATACTTTTGATAATGTTTAGTAATGTAATGTCACTTAGACAATTGTTTTGAGTGATGTAAACGATAAAAGTTTAAATTTATTTAATTCCGTTGCATTGTGATAATATCAGTCGGTCACGGCCATACCCGGTCAACAGGGTATGACAGTCTATTACCGCTCAGTCAATTTTTTGATTCTCTTAAATGTACTTGCTCTCCCTGGTTTTTCCAAACATTTATTGTTGAGATAGACGCTTCTACTATGGGATTTGGTGTAGAGTTGATGCAAGATGTAGAGGTCAAACCAAGAGACTCAAGAAATTAAAACCTATTCATGCGAAAACATCTATACATAAAATACAACTCGAAAAAGATGTTAATTTATAAAGTAATTTAGAATTATAACTATTAATCTACAAACATAATCTTAAAAATACAAAAATAAAAGAAATACAATACTGTTAACTCATTATTTGAATAAATATTCCTGGTTGGTTTCTTAATGTTAAAAAATTTAATAACTCTAAGATCTGTGATTAACAGGTAAAACTATACAAATCTTTTTTGCATCAAAACAATTTATTGTCATATCCAAAACTTAAACAAATAGATTAATTTTTAGACAACACAATTAATAGTTATACTTTGAATGCATAACTTGTAGAAATGAGCATAAAACTCGAAAAAATATGAGTTTAACAAATTCATCAACCTTTTGGATTTTTTCAAAGGCATGTGCGCTTTCTTTTCTTTTTATTTTTAAGTGTTTAATAATATGTATGTATATATGCATTGAGCGAGTAGAAATTTTACTCTGTCGTGAAGCGCGAGTTACTAACTAGTAACTGGGTTGTTTGATAATAATTGGTTTCATCTTATTATTTATTAAGGGTCGTATAAATTTTTTTTTATAGTAAACTTCATTTTTTTCTCACTGTTTTTTGATTCAAATAACAGTTTTCATCCAAATGTTTCAAAATCTATATATTGCTCCTTGTGATTTCTAATATGTCTCAATTAATGTCAACCCACTAACACCATTAGTTTTTTCTGTTAATTTGAAAGGCATTTTAGACTTTTTAGATACAGAGTCTTCTTGTGTAATATACTCAAATTATTGAGTAATGACATGAACTCCAACCTCATTCTTATCTTTCACCTCAACCCTCCGCACCCCTACCTTGACACCACCAGCCACCGCTTACGATCGCCACCACTAGCCATTGTCGACGACAGCCACCACCCCACACCGCCAATGACTGCCACTTAAATTTATCATCATCTTCCACATTTTTATCATATCGGGAACGAGATCCAAATTTTGAACTATTATACTATTTTATCAAATCTAAAACTCCCTTTCTTGGCCACCTACAATGACCACCACCTACCACCGCCACCAAAATTCACCACCACCGTTAAAGCCCTACAAAACTCCTCTCCTTTGCGCACCCTCAATCAACCCTGTTTCAAACACGAGCACATCCTCAATCGTCTCGGTTAAAAGACTACCCCTACCCTTCACCTCCTCACATCACCATTACATCTTCCTCTCTTCTCTTCTTCATAGAGTTGTCCACCTTAAAATCTTCATTGCTTATAATCGGAGCTTTAATCGTCAAATGTACACCAATCAACCACCAGCGCAATGGGTCCGTGGAGACCTAAGTCGAAGGGTGCTAGCACCGGTAGGTTTGTGGGGTGGGGTTGCATAGCGACGACAGAGGTTTGGTGGTGGCAGAAGTGGGCTGGGTTAGAGAGAAAGAGAAGTGTGTGTGTGTGCGTGTGCGTGTGCGTGTGCGTGTGTTTTAGGTTAGATGGGTATCTTGTGGAATTTATCCAAATTACAAAATATACTTTTTATTAATTTAAGCATATTATATAATCAGTCCCTATGTGTAAAAAGTCTAAAATACCCCTCTATTTAACAGAAAAATAACGGTTGGGCTGGAGTTCATTGAGACAGATTAGAAACCACAGGAAGCAAAATCAAGATTTGAAGCCTTTGGATGAAAACCGTTATTTGGACCAAACCACAGGGAGCAAAAGTGAAGTTTACTCTTCTTTTTAGGGTTGGTGTCATAATTTTATGGGGTGTCGGTGTTAACATTTCATGAGGGTCACCCGGTTGGGATTTGATCGTGCATACATTTGAAGAAAAAAAAAAGTTTGTGGGGTGCGGGCGACCCGTGCCTAAGCACTAGGTCCGCTCATGTTCATCTTTCAAGTTTCAAATCCCTAATTATATAAAAAAAATAGTATATAAATACACAATAACAATTAACAACTAAAACTACAAACTAAACCTTAACTTAAACTCTAATTTCATCCCTCTTGTGATAAATAAATACAATTTGCACAGCTGCACATAATTTCACAAACCCTAAAATTTATTATCAAAAGTGAAAAATCTAAAAAAATTTAAAAGAATACCTTATACAAGTTAATGTTAATTTTACTTGGGCTGTTAATCTTATAATAGTTTGGGCTTTTTAAATTTGAGGGCATCCTAATTTTTGCTCAGTGATATCCCGAAAAAACAATGGTCAAAGAAATTTTACTTTGAAACAAGAGTTCAGTGGTAGTTTACGTATAGCCCGAACTATCACTGCCCCCTTAATAAGTCAGCCCTTGCCATGATTATTGATTCATTGTAACATCCTACATAAGTATACCATGATCAGTAGATCATTAATTCACCAGCATGATCGCTCCTACGTAGAAGAAGGGAAGTGACATATCATCGTCGTTGACATATAAGTTTTGTTTTCAACATCATGAAATCTGTATCCTTTCATGCACGTATGATATTTACATGTTTTTAGCGAGACAATAGTTTGGATTTTTTTTTGTGAATTCTAAAAATATCCATTGAAGAATCCAAAATGAGAATGTTCATGTCATTGATTTAATATGGTGACAAGAATTTCATTTGTTTCATATCGATCATTCTTTACAAGATTCCCCGCTCCATCTTGTATAGCATTTGTCTGATTCGATATAACAAGAAAAGAGCGGTGAATTGAAGCTTTGCCAATTATGGTTTAAAGAATATATTCCACTTATTTTTATTTATATTAAAAATTAAGAGAGCAGGATAGCCTCACGTTGAGTATTAACTTTATGTCATTCAATTATTAAACTTGTTTTTTCGTTACATATTAACAGGTAGAGTTAAGTTTGGTTTTGTTTCCTGGTGTTTAATCAAAATAAATATTTTTCTTCAAAAAAAATTAATAAATCAATTTACCTCCAACTGTTTCATAACTTGTTTCAATCTTTAGTCTAAAACTTTTATGAGTTGTTTCATTTTAATTCAAAATAATAAAGCATTTGGATTAAAATTGAAACAATTTATGTAGCTTTTGAATGTAAATTAATGTTTCTAATCTTTAAAAAAAAAATAGTTTTATAACAGCAATTCCTATTACAAGGAAGCCCACCGTAGGGTTTGAACCCAACCACTTGGTTGGTAAACACATCTTTTACCACCAAACTATCCATTTGAGGACGGAGAAAAATAATTACTTTTGTTAAACCTTATGGAGCAAAATTAAATTTAACTCTAATAGTTATTAACTAAAGAGTATTCAAAAGAGCTTGATTTTTTCATAACCTAAAAAATCATTAATAATATAACAATCACCAAGTTGAGTTAATTTTAAATTTTTTTAGTTTTGCAATTTGCCACATAACTTCCTTTTTTCAAATGGTCTCTCACACATTCATTTACATATATTGTCTTTCCCGCTATGTTTTTAAATATTAAGATTATAGATTATTGCGTCTCCACGAAAATATACCTTTACGCCTTTTATGCTTGTATCTAAGTGGCGATATGAGTTTCATTTAAAATCGAGTTATTTTGAATTTCACTTTGTATAGTAGTTCTTATTTTTTTATTCTAGTGGTTAGCATAGATTACTTCTAAATAGATGAAATGCTCATAAACGAAAATAAGCGTGCAACAACTCTATCGCATCGCGTAAATATATTTACTAGCTAACAACGAACAGGGATGGCAATAGCTTATGACACTATTTTGGTAATTAAATATCACGCATGATCATAAAATTGACTTGTAGCTAAATAGTCTAATGCTCAATTAGACTTTCAAATTCTATTATGGGTATTAGGGTCTAGGGAGTAGGGACGCCTTTTTATAGTTTTATGTGATTAAGAAATTTTCTGTTAACTCAAACTAGGTAAATTTAGTTTTTATAATGACTAAATCATTCATCATGGACTTGAACTCTCAAACAAACACTTACGAAGATACGTAATTCCTACACGTCTTGGTGCGATTAAACCATAGTCCCTTGGATAACTACGTAGATTTTCTTGTGGGCAATGAGTATGCCTGTTTAATGTTTATGATTATCAATTTAGAAGCTTGTATCTAAAACTAGATCTTAAACGATCTAAAATCTAACTTGAAATACCAAATATTCATCTATACTTCTAAAAATTATATATTTTTAATAAATTTAAATTTTAGCAATTGTAAAATACTAGTTATTATCTTTTTATGATTTTATACTGAATTGATATAATCTCTTTCAATACAGGTAACTAGATATAAGATTGATTTTCAATAATAAAAAAAAGTATCACCTGATATCAAATTTGTATTAAACTTGAAAAGTTTTATAATTAATCTAATGTTCGAATAACATTCTCGTGAGTTCCATGTTCAAGTAATCCACAAAATTATTAAAATTTGTATCTCACTTTGAAAAGTTGTAATTATTAAAACCTTTAGTTAATCATACACTTATTTGGGTTATTAGAACACCCTTCTATCTCTATCTCTATATATATATACTAGTTTTAGTAAACTCGTGTATTATACGGGTTGAATAAATTAAATATTAAATATAATACAAATTTATTAGTTATAAAACCATATTTTAAGATAAAATATGATTAAAAGTATGTATAAATAAGTATTGAAACTAATAAAACAATGTATCAACTTTTTAATTATTTTTACTTTTTTATTTTTTTAAATAAAAATTTTATTTCAAAACAAACATTTTTAAAAAATGTAAATTCTTAAAACTTTTTTTTATTATAATGGCTAATTTTAATTAATTTTTAATTATAAAAATTTTACTTAAAAACATTAATTTTAAAATATTTCTTATCTTTAAGAAAGTTTGATGTTTTAGAAAAAAAATTTATTTTATAAATACTTATTTCTTTAAAAATAATATTAATAAAAAGATATTTTTTAATTTATGATTAGTAATTAATGTGATATTAATAGAAGAGAGATGCGAGAAAATTTTGATTAGGTGAAATATGATGATGGCATGTGTTTATCATAGTTACCCTTTTATTAGAGTAATAAAATATGTATGTGCGCGTATATATATAAAGAGATAAAGAAGATAATATCTCAATAATCAATTAATATACTTGTGACAAACCTCTTAGTAAATTAGATTAACTAGATTTTTTACTCGCCGCACATTGTTGCGGCATCATACGCGGCGTGATAAAGTATATATTACAATCGACATGCGTTGTTTTCGTACTAAATTTACGTCAATACATACAGTTAGCGACTTGAATTTATATCGTTTAATGAAAACATATTATATTTGACCGACTCTCTTTCAAACAAAATTTATGTTAAAACATCACCTCCATTAGTTACAAATGGTTTCCGAACTAAACTTACGTCAAAAGTTAGAGTAAATAAAAACGTATTATGTCTGACCCGACGTATTTTCATACAAAATTTACGTCAAAACGTAGAAGTATGTTGCAACGCAGTCTTAAAATGTATATAAAGTTAGCACGAAAACATTCTTATATTTGACCTTAGCCTATACGCGTTACTACGGTGACATTGATGTGATTAAGTACGTAAAAGAAGTGTGTGAATCAGTGATGATTTGATATAGGTAGAAAATAGTACTATGTCTAGTACGTTGCGGTGTAAATAAAATCTAACATTGAAACAACCATCGCTCAATAAAAATAAAGTTTTTGAAAAAATTGGAAAAAAGATATCAAAGAGTAAAAAGAAAATAGAAACAAAACTAAACATGTCCAAGTCATAACTCATACGACTCGAACCGTGAAGGATGGATTAAAAATTATAAGCTCTAACCACTCCAACCACAATGCATTGATTTAGCATGTTGAAACATAAAATATAAGATTGGTTTAGAGGGAATTAAAAGTTAAAAAATGTCACGCGCCTTTAAAATTAAGTAGAAGTATAATGTTTATTGATTTGATATTTTGGTTAGAACAAAGACAAAGAAGAAATAAATAAAATAGTTATTATTAAAAGGCAAATTGGATTTTAATAATCAAAACTATTACCTATTGGCCGATAATAATTCATACTATTAATTTGGCTGGTAACACTCCCAACTTTCACTTTTATAACCAACAACAATCCTAGTGACATAATTTTCAATCTTTTAGGCTCAATATGCATCTATTTTAGTCTCAATTTAGCTTGCATGTTTTTTTTATTTCGTTCATAGTTATTGTTGCGAACCAAATCGAGTACAAATCAAACATAAAACATTGAAAATTATGTCGTTGGGACTAGTGTTGGTAATAAAAGTGAAAGTTGGGAGTGTTACTGGCCAAATTGATAGTATGGATTATTATCAGCCAATAGATAATAGTTTGGATTATTAAAATCCAATTTTTCTTATTAACATATAAAAGTATATATATACTATTAAAAGTACAAAATAACGAGAACACGTATAGTATTAACAACATGATTTGAAATTATTGAAGTGTAGAACACCATTTACACTATTTAAAATTGAAGAATTTTGCCAACCAATCGTTACACATAAACGACTATTTCATAGATTCAATTCTCCCTCTGCTTTGATTCATTTCGAACAATAATCCTTCACAGTCAAAACCCATATCGCAAAATCACAGATTCCCTTGAATCCGCTGTTAATCCATCAAGATTTCTGCAAACACCCATCAATTTGAGTGCGTAATCATACATTCAAACCCCCAATTTGAATAATTGCGTATCAAGCCTTTGAATTTCTTGTGCTCATTCACAATTTGACACACAATTTGTGTGTGAGAGAGTGAGTGAAAGATACAAAGGGGGAATATACACGCAGATTTATATAAATATTCATCGCTGGCTTACTGCGAAAACATAGCGAATTTGGAAGACGAAGAGAGTGTATATCTTCTGTCAATCGAAGAAGGAGTAGAAGAAGGGGTTTCTTCTGTAATTCCGATGGAGGGCCATCGGGACGACGCCGTTTCGACTCGTCCCACGAAGGTCTACTCCGATGAACAATTAAAGATTGAAATCCCTGAAACTGCTCATCAAATTAGCAGAGGTTAGTTTGTTTTTACTGATTTTAATCTGTTTACAGTAGCGTATGCATGTTGGATTTCTGTTTTGTTCATCAATTTACACCCCTTGTTTCAATCTGTAGTGATTTGATGTGTTGATTCAATAAGCATGTGAATTGTGCAGTTTTGTGGGAATTGATGCAATTGTTATGATATGGAGGTTTAAATGTTTAATCACTTGGTTTTGAATGATGTAGATTCATGGTTTCAAGTGGGCTTTGTGCTTACAACTGGTATCAACAGTGCTTATGTGCTCGGGTATTCAGGTGCAGTCATGGTTCCTCTTGGTTGGGTAGGTGGAGTTGTGGGTTTGGTGTTGGCTACAGCAATATCACTCTATGCGAATGCGCTTATCGCGAAGCTCCATGAGTTTGGTGGGAAGAGGCATATCAGATACAGAGATCTTGCAGGATTCGTATATGGTAATGAACGAATGATTAGATAGAATCTTGCATCATGTGTGTGTGTGTGTGTGTTTGTAAGTTAGAGGATGTGAGTTTAGAAATAAAATTGAGGCTTTTTGGACGATTGCAGGCCCGAAAGCTTATTCTCTGACGTGGGTGCTGCAATACGTAAACCTTTTCATGATCAATGTTGGTTATGTTATTTTGGCTGGTCAAGCTCTTAAGGTACCTTCAATCAGCCTGAATTGTTAAGATTGTGACTTAAAGGTGACATTATTGACCCGCTTACTTTTGAATGAGTTGATTTGGGTTGTTTTCTTATCAAACACACGCTAAAACGGGAACGGGTTGGAGGTTGCATAAAGTCTGTTTTCAATGTATACAACCTCCTAGATTGTTTTACTCAAAGACTTATTATTGCAATAATGTTGTCCTTAATCATGATCATATATTTGAGGATCTAAGATCTATTGAATTTTTTAAAAATGACAAAATGTGTTAACGGGTCAACATGGCCAGATGCCTATTTAAAATGATATGTTTCGACCCATCACCCAATCTACTCATCCTTGGCCTTGAAGATCCATTTAGATCTGTTTATCTTGTCTTCAATGAATTACATTCTAGACACAAATTGTCAAACAGTTCTTTTTAAGTATATTAGTTAAAAAAAAAATAAAGATAAGTTATGATATATGATTTACTGAACCATTGGATTACTATTTTATAAAAATATAAGTTTTTCTTCTTCCTTTGAAATTTTGATCACCAAATTATAGTGTTTTTGGTTTAATTTTGTAGGCTATTTATGTACTCTTCAGGGATGACAACGCCATGAAACTCCCATATTTTATTGCAATGGCGGGCTTCGTTTGTGGCCTCTTCGCAATTTGTATCCCTCATCTTTCAGCTTTAAGGATTTGGCTCGGATTTTCAACCTTTTTTAGTCTAGTATATATCGTTACAGCATTTGCACTGTCTCTTCGTGATGGTATATAATATCCTATTCTCGTCTAACACTTTATTTGTGGATCCCATTTCACAACACAAAATAACGATAAGTTCTTGAATCGTCTTATATCTTCTTTAAAGGGATCCGAGCTCCACCTAGGGACTATAGCATTCCAGGGTCAGACATAAGCAAGGTCTTTACAACTATTGGTGCTTCTGCAAGTCTTGTTTTCGCTTTCAACACAGGAATGCTCCCAGAAATACAGGTTAATGCACGATATCTATTACTGTACGAGTCGGGCTGGGCTGGGTTGGGTTGAACCGAAACACTTTTTGTCCAAAAAATCTGAACTTTTTATAAATACTTGGTGTGTTATATATGGTTACAAAAAATATGTTAATTTAGTAATAATCTAATATCATGACAAGTTGACTACAAAAATTAGAAAGATTTATGTGGTAAAAACGTCTCTTTTTGTCTACTTCTACTGATTATTTTTTGATATTTCCTAGGCAACAGTGAGACAGCCGGTTGTCGGGAACATGATGAAAGCTTTATACTTCCAATTTACAGTAGGGGTTTTGCCATTATATGCTGTTGCCTTCATGGGTTATTGGGCTTATGGGAATGATGCATCAACTTATTTGCTCAGCAGTGTTGGTGGTCCAGTTTGGGTGAAGACATTTGCCAATATATCTGCCTTTCTTCAAACTGTCATTGCTTTGCATGTAAGCCTTTTACCTCCTAACTTCCATTTATCTATTTCACATAATTCAGCTTTGACCATATCCCCATGAATATTTGACCAAGAATACATCTGACAATGGGTTGGGGATGTAGCCATATAGGAGGGGAGTTTGGTTTTCATTTTTACTAGAGGTGTCAAAATGAGTGGGTTGTATGGGTTGGGTAATGGGTCGAGATGGGTTCAAGATGGTTTGGGTTGGGTAATGGTCGAAATGGGTTCAAGATGGTTTGGGTTGGGTTGACCAGCGACCTATTTTCGCAAGTTTTCTTGAATTATAACAATTAACAAAGATGAATTTATTAAATGTGATTACAAAAACTATGCTTCTCAAGTTTAGAAGGTTGAAAACATTTGAAAAACACCTTGGGCGATTTTTATTAACTTGTTTGACCTGCTTTATATTTAGGAATAAAAACCATTATTGACCCGTTAAAGAATCAACATATATATATTTTATAGGGAAAACTTCATAGAATAATAAGCAAGTTTTAGTAGTATTCTAATTATGTCACTCATATTTTTATTTGTTCCAGTCAGATCACTTTTGACCTGACTGGAACAAATAAAAATACGAGTGACATAATTAGAATACTATTAAAACTTGCTTATTATTCTATGAAGTTTTCCCTATAAAATATATATATGTTGATTCTTTAACGGGTCAATAATGGTTTTTATTCCTAAATATAAAGCAGGTCAAACAGGTTAATAAAAATCGCCCAACGTGTTTTTCAAATGTTTTCAACCTTCTAAACTTGAGAAGCATATTGGGCGATTTTTATTAACCTGTTTGACCTGCTTTATATTTAGGAATAAAAACCATTATTGACCAGTTAAAGAATCAACATATATATATTTTATAGGGAAAACTTCATAGAATAATAAGCAAGTTTTAGTAGTATTCTAATAAATTCAACTTATGTTACTTATATTATTACGAATAAAAAACGATTTATTTTCCTTAAAAACATACGCGAATGTAAACACTATATATGTCATGCGTGTCGAATATTTCCACATTATTATATATAAAAGCTGCAATTTTCATTGTTTGAAAATTTTAAAGTCACAAGTCCCTATCTAAACTGTCTTTATTACAACAAGATCAATGCTATTGATTAGGGCACTTAAGGTTCATCTAATTCATCATGTATAGACATTTGGCAACTAGTCACATAGTATCAACATAGTTGCACACTTGCACAGCAATATAATATGGCAGTAAGTGTATTTCCAAATATTATTTGTTTCTATTTTTGAAAACTATAACTACATATTGGTTTTATGTAGATTTTCGCAAGTCCAATGTATGAGTATCTAGATACAAAATACGGAATCAAAGGAAGTGCACTAGCCATAAGAAACTTGTCATTCAGAATCATTGTCAGAGGCGGTTACTTAGCGGTAACCACCTTACTAGCGGCGGCACTGCCATTCATTGGAGACTTCATGAGCCTCACAGGAGCCATCAGTACCTTCCCACTTACATTTATTCTAGCAAATCACATGTATCTAGTGGCCAAGAGGAACAAACTCACTTCTTTGCAGAAATTATGGCATTGGCTCAATGTTATTTTCTTTGGGTTTATGTCTGTTACGGCAGCAGTTGCAGCCTTGAGGCTTATTGCTGTGGACTCAAAAAATTACAGCATTTTTGCTGATATATAGTTGTAGGTTTATTTTTATGGGATATTTAAAATAATTCCCATTTTAATTATTGTATATTGAATGTTGTTTTATATATAATAGTATTTAAATCACTGATAAATAACTTCTCAATTTGGAGATAATTGCCACAAATATTAGTTTCTCTTGCTTGCCAATCATTCAATATAAATAAATTTGCAACTATTTTCATGAATTTATCTTAGTTCTTAAGGTTGCCACACTTCAAGAGTAAGTGAGATCATTTTCACTTATTTTAATATTCTAGTTATTCTCATATAGTTTTGTGCTCATCTCACCTTTATCAAACAATACTATTTAGATGAGATTTTACTAGGTATGTTTGTTTGTATAATTATCCTTGTTGTTGAGCTTTATAAAGAATGCAAACTAAGTTATGGTTGCAAGGTGTGAAACTTTAAGTAGCAAAGATTGTGAACTTCAAAGAGTCTAGATTCCGTTTGTTTTTTGTTTTCTGATAATGTATAGAGATGAATAAGAGCATCACCAATAGAAAGCATTAAAAACAACAAAAAAACATGCCTAGTCAACTAACACATCAAAAAAGCTAAATTCTTAAAACCTTTAGAAATCCTTACAATAAGAAAACTTAAAAGCATTTTCACATCACCACCATCTCTTTATTTTTAATCACATATTTCTTCTTTCTCTTATATTCAATGTATATAGTACATGGTGCCCAACACCAACTCATTTTTGATAGTTCATGAGGAAGAACTAGTGCCTCAAAAACAATCCACTCTAATGGTGAAAAACTTGATAAATGTCCACGTGGGTGTTTTTGGGATATGAAAACCATCTATTCGAGATGGTTTAAATGTGAGCCTGAGAGTCTTGAATTTATTAGGAACACGAAATGAAGAAACTCTCTCCAAAACCATGCTTTAAGATTCTTATGAAGATGAGAGACACACTGAGACGAAGGCGCAAACATCAAGTACGTAAGGCGCTTATATTTGCAAATTGAACACTTCTAGTATTTTTGCATATTATAATTTATATACGAAACACATTAATACTACAATTGACAGCTAAAACACAAAAAAAAGTAAAAAAAATAAACGAAAAACAAAACAATAATGAATATGTTTAAATTGCTGAATACATATGAGCATAATTGTCAATATGGATTAAAAATGAGCACACTTATGCTTGAAGAATAATGTAGAACAAAAAAAAACAACCAAAATCAAATAACAATATATTTAAAATACATAAAATACATTTAGTAACTTAGTATATCTTTTAAACCAAAAATTATCTATGAATGAGTGTTTAGACATTTGTTTTGAAGCCTACTATCAAATTATATTATATCTAAAACCAAAATAAATGAATATTTCGATTGCACAAGACTCCCGCATACATCTTATCCTGCATCTTAGCAAAATGTTGTTTACCAGCAGTGTCAATCATATTAGGTTAGAGGGTTGACAGGTTGTAGGTTGTCGGGTTGAAATTGTTTAACATGAAAACAACCTATATATATTATTATTTTATTTATGTTAGAAAAATCAACCACAAACCGCACACATCAAAATTTGTATAACCCCGACACGTCAGTTTAACCCTTTTTCATTACTGTTAAACGGGTTGGTGGATGGTGAATAATAATCAAGTTGTAAAAGTATTAATCGGGTTTGTGGGTTATAAAAAACGAGTTAAACGAACCAAACAAAACACGATCTATTTTTCAAATAGACAGAGTCATCTCACATTGCGTGTTTCCGGCCAAAAACTAAAATTTCCGCGAAGTTTTTGTATGGAAATTCCCCCTAATCATTTACACTCTCACTTTATCTTTCCATTTCACGCTTTCACCTATTAGAGCATTCACTCTAACTTTCTCATTCTTATTCTTATATTTACATTAAAAATATTATTTTTTTCTTTCTATCTTTCTTTTAGTTAAATAATATTTTTTTATATTTTTATCATCATATTTTATCTTTTTCACTTACAAAATATAAAAATAGTTATAAGAATTGTACCATGTAATATAAAAAAAAAACACGATACAATCCTGGTAGTACAATATTTATGAATGCTCTTTCATTTAAAAATAAAATAAATTATCAAATATATGTAGAACTCCCAGCAACCGATCACCTGATTCATCTCAAGACCCGTCTTCTTAATCTTCTTCTCCACTGATTCCATTCTTTAAATTCGAACACAAAGTAAGAACATCAATCTCTCAACGCTAGATCGCTCTTCTTCTTCTTCTTCTTCTTCTTCATTTCCTCGTTTCCTGCTTTAGGTTTGTTTTTCAATTGCTTTAATTTGTCCACAATTGAGGTCCTTTCGCTTCTGATTCTGCTTGTTTGTGTCTTTAACGTTGATTAGATAACTTAGGTATGAGTAATACACTGTGTAGATTTGTTCTTGATGATGCATATTTATAGATCTGCATAATATCGTTTCAAAATGGAGTTACATTTCGTGTTTGAATGTCAAAAATGTTGCCTTTTAGTTTCCAGAAGCTTACATAATTTAGAAACTAACTGAATTACTTTTACCAACTAGTTCATCAAGTTCTGAATTTGCTTCAAAATCGTTTATGATACTTTTCTACCTATAATTTTAATATATGCATTTTAAAAATGTTCCTAATTAGACGATTTATGCATTCATACTTATGAACTTGCAATACATTTTCTGCATTTCATTGTTATAGAAAGCACATCAACAACCACCGGAATTAGGCGTTGAATCATATTTCAGTCTCCGCAAGAACCCTACTAAACAGGTGCCTTTTATTTCCCTTTTCCCCTTTAGAGGACAACCGTATCTCTATGCCTTTTAATTTTCATAGATGTTGATTTGTTATATATGCTTGTGTGAAATAAAGCCCTAAGTTTATAGAGTTTGTAGAGAACTTTGAAAGCCAAGAAATTGTCATCCTTCAGTTCTGGATTGTATATCTTTCATCTTTGCTCACACATAAAAGTTAAAACTGGATTGTTTTTGCTGTTTTAAAGTTCTTGCCCTAATCATACAATTACCTAGAGGTGGCAAAAACATATGATTTTAGATCAAAATGAGTATTTTTGGAATAGAGATGGGTCAGAATGGGGCTAAAGAAAAAACATAAAAGGGGTCAAGATGGGCTTAAACTCTACAAGGAAAAAATACATAAGAGGTCAGGATCCAAAATACCCATGGTTAATTTATTGATCTTCCAACATGGGTTCTAGTCTCCCATAGAAACTGATCAGATAGCCTCCGCATCACACCATCACTGTCTCCCCCACCGTTGCCATCACTGTTGAATTGTTGAAGGTAATCGACCCTAGAACTTGATTTGATGTTTCTGCCCTATTGTTTCTTCAATAGTTCAATGTTTCTGCTTACTTGAAATTAGCTAAAGTTGAAGCTTAGCAGCAGATTTTGGTTCGTTGATTTTGTTGATTTCATTTAGCTTTCAAAACAGGGACTTACAAGGCTTAGTTGTGTGATAATTACTTCAATGTTTATGTTTTGTTGATATTTAGGTCATGCGTACTTGAAATTGGCTTGCAACTGCAATGGTTAGAGCATGTTTATTCATCTTCTTTTCACTTTTAAATGAAATGCACTTGAATCTTTTTCTAGTTTAATGTTAAATGTGTTTGATTTTTTTTCTTGTTTTATCAGGGATTATTAAGTTAACTGATTTTAATGAGACTATGAGTATAAAGTTTAATAAGATGAGTAAACACAGTAGATTTGCAAGGTAACTGATTTTAAACTAGAAATAAAAGTAATAGACATTAACATAAAAGATGGTGGTTTGAATGGGTATTCTTAAGGCAATTGAATTCTCCTTCAAACTGCCATTCAAAGATATTTTCCTGCACAGGGACTATATAGCCTGTTTGTTGTAATTCAGCATCAACTGCGACTTTTATGTTAAAGTTGAAAGTCCAATGCTGGTGATGTTATAACAATTATAAAATATTGAAAAGGGGGACAAAAGATTATTTACAAAATCCTAACTTGGTTGGAAGACATGCGTGTGTTCACTAAAGTCTAAACTGCAGCTTAACAACTCAATTTATTTGTGCAGTTGTTCTCAATGGTCTTAATTGAACTTACAATTCAGGCAAGAATACAAATTGTTGAATATGGAATTTGATTCAGGCTTGAAACCAGTCTATAAGTTGTAGAACTTTTATGACATGTTATGGTGACCATTTTTTATTTTATCAGTTCACTTGTTGGTTTTTAAAATAATCATCTTGACCCGAACCCATCTCAAATTAAACCCATCCTGACCCTTTTTTTCAAAATGACCCAGCTTGACCCAACAACCAACTCAATCCAACCCGTCCATTTTGCCACCTCTAAATTTACCCTAGCTTAGAAACTCATGTCTGGGTTTTCACAACCAAAATTTTGGAGATTATGGAAATTGAAAGTTTATGACTTTAGCATGAAATTCTAATTTATATCATTCATGTTTCGATTGAAATCCTAATTATACAATAACCTTTCTCAGAAACTTACGTCTATAGATTTTCACAACCAAAATCTAGGAGATTATTAGATCTGAATTTAGGAGATTACATCTATGGATTTTTTCTTTAAGGTAACCGTTAAACCAACTGAGCTACATGCTAGGGGCTAATTAAATTTACTGTTTTTGTGTTCTTGCCTTAATCATACAATTAACCTTTTACGCCTATAGGTGTTCACAACCAGAATTTAGGAGATTAAAGAATTTGAAATGTTATAAACTTTAGCATGAAATCCTAATTCGTAGCATTCATGTCTGGATTAATCCTACTGTTTTTCTTGCCGTAATCATACAATTAACCTTTCTCAGAAACTTCACATCAGTAGAATTTTTACAATCAGAATTCAGGAGATTATGGGATTTGAATCTTTTTTAGCTTTAGTAGACGTAACATTGCTTATTTAAACTGTGATTTTCTTTGGCCAGAGTTCATAGCTTAGTAACTGTGGGTTCAGTTGTGATTAAAAAAAATCACCTTACTAAGAAAGTCTTCATTTTGGGAGCTCTTTCAGTTGATATTTACTTGCCCATTTATTATGCTCAATACTTCATGGTTGTTGCCTATTAGCTGTGACCATTGAAAAGGTTGATGCTACTTTTCAATTTTCACATGGTTCCTTCATTCAAATATCTTTAAGGTGATTGCTGGTGGATGTTAATGCATGGCTAAGATTAGAGACCGGACTGAAGACTTTAAAGATGCTGTCAACAGGGGGGCTTTGTCTTTGGGATTTAACGAGGTTGGTTTTCATTTCATATATTGAGTCTATTTACCAGTAGCCAATATAATTTGGTTTGTCGGGTTACTTATCGCTTAAAAAAGGGTTGCAGCTTTGAGTTCAGTGGCTTTACCGATCTTTATGCCATTAGACCATTGTTTGCTTGGTTTATAATGTTGTGGTCATGTGTAACTGTTCAGCTAAATATGAAATACATTTATGTTATACCAGTATATAATAAGTGTTTAGAATTTAGATGGCATACCAATTGCTTGGTAGAGATGTTTCATAGTTTGACTTTGTATCTAGTAAGGATACAAATCAAAATGTGCTCTTGTCTTTGTGTATTCCTGATCTGCTTGAACATCTTGGTTGATTAATATCAAACATTGTAATAACGTGGTCAGATTTCTGCAACCATAAAAAATGTATCAGTTTTAGAAGGTAAACATGTATATATTTGAAAGTTGTAGCCACAAGTTTTGATGTATGATAGTCCAAGGGGTAGCTTATTTGTGTTTCTTTGATAATAACAGCATGTACTATCTGATCTGATTGCTGTCAACAGGCGAAAAGGGCAGCTCTTATGGCATCTTTTATTATTCACAAACCTCGGGAAAGATCACACTTCACCAAGGCTGCATTGAAGACGGTATACATATTTCTATTACCATGTGCCTTCTAAGCAGAGTTGGCAATTTCGACTCGTTTAGTTATGAATGGGTCTGCTAATCAAAATCAACTAAGAAGGAAGTCGAAATTCACCCAAAGTGGATTATTAAGCATACAACCTCTTAAAACCAATTCATTCAAAATGTTAGATAATTTGATTATTATTGAACAAGTTAGATCATGTTATCATTTTCCCAACTCTGCTGTTTTTTGCAGACATTTAGCGTTCCTTACTTGATCTCCTATTAATTGATTTTTTGCTTTCCTTTATTTCTCAGCTAGAGAGCATTGAGACTCTAGAACAATTTTTGAAAAAGCACAGGAAGGATTATATAGATCCTCACCGTACCACAGAAGAGGAGAGGGACAGCATTGAGCATGAAGTATGATTTAAATGTTATTCTTATTTGGAATATGATACAGTTTATACCCAAAAAAGAGGCAGTTCTATAATATAAGACTCTAGCTGGATAACATGCATGCTTAAAACGGGCAACAAAAATTAATGTGCGGTTATTCCACAGGTTAGCATCTTTGTTAAAGCCTGTAAAGAACAGATTGACATTCTCAAAACTAGCATAACTGATGAAGAAGTGAATTCAAAGAGCTGGCTTGGCATTAGGGGTGACAATGCTAATGCTGATACTATTGCACACAAACATGGAGTGGTATGTATAGTTTTTCTTAACCACCATTTTCTTCTTACTTTGGCGTATAATGAACTTGAACAACCAGAATAAGATAGTTAAGTATAACAAAACATGTTGTCGGAGACGGTATATAGGTATGAGATTAGTTTTTAGAATATTTTGCGGGTTTGGGATGGGTATGGTGTCCAAATATCTAAACCCTTTTATTAGCATAATATAATATATAATCTTAAGAGTATAATAAATAGTATGTTGATGTTGTTAGGAACGTGAAACTAATTAACTTTAGAATTGTTAGAAGTGTAGTTGAGTATTTGGTATTTCAAGTCAGTTTTTGATGCGAGTTTAAGATTGGGTTTCGGGTGATGGTCATCTCTACAGGTAGAGTCAAAGACCCCTATAAAGTGCGTGTTGATGATTTTCTTTAATGATTACATTTATGTGCTCCAATTCCAGGTTTTGATATTAAGTGAAAAGCTTCATTCAGTGACATCACAGTTTGATCAACTCAGAGCCGTACGATTTCAAGATGCTATTAATCGAGCTATGCCTAGAAGAAAACCAAAGCGGGCTCCTGTGAAAACTTCTACTGATGTCAGCAACAATCTGGAGTCAAGGGATCCGACAACTTCAGAGACCAGGGACCCTGGTGAAATCCAACCTGAACCCATGAAAATCCAGCAGGAACTTTTAGATGACGAAACACGTGCTCTTCAGGTATTATACATCAATTTTGTGTTTTAGAAATTTTGAACTCAATGGGCCAAATGGTGAAAATAAGAAATATTCACTAACAAAAAGGAAACAGGTCAAACGGGTTGAAAGTTACCCAAAGTGCTTTCTTTAAGGCATACATAGTCCTAAATCGGTGTTTCAGCCTTTCAGGTCAATCAACATGATCCATACAAAAATTACACGTTTTGACCCCGTTTCCACAACCTGTCTGACCCACAACTCTAGAAATTATAGTTCATGGTTGATTAATTTAAGTGGGTTCAGGTAGAGTTGTCCAGTCTTCTAGATGCAGCCCGTGACACTGAAACCAAGATGGTAGAGATGTCGGCATTGAATCATCTCATGTCGACACACGTCTTGCAACAGGCTCAACAAATAGAATATTTGTATGACCAGGTCAGACAACTCATAATCTTGTTAAACCAATGAATTAGATCACCTATTTTTTTTGCTGGTGAAACATATTAAATGATGTTAATTATAGGCGGTTGAAGCAACAAAGAATGTAGAGATGGGTAACAAGGAATTGACGCAGGCTATCCAGCGGACCAGCAGTAGCAGAACATTTCTTTTGCTGTTTCTAGTGGTGCTTACTCTTTCTGTTCTCTTTCTTGACTGGTACAGCTGAATGTTTCTGCTGATCTAGAGCCAAACTGGTATCAAGACTCGGAATTCATATTTGTTAAAACGTTTGTTGAGTCAAATGCCAGTGAACCCACATTTTGGATTGAGTGTCGCTATTCGACTATACGTGTTTTGATATTGGAGTATACAAGGTCAACCAACTATTATTGAGCATATCCATACGGTTTATCTAACATTAAATCCATCGTTATGACATCTTTCTTTCATCATTCTCATTTTCTCTTTGCGTTGTTACATCATTATGTCTTAATCATCGGGTAAGCCATGCGAGGGAGATTCCTTTTCGTTAGGTTGAACCAATTAGGGGATATTTCATTCTGACCAGGTAGGTTGGGACATAGAGGTGAAAAGAATTGGTTTGGGAACTGGAACCGATTTTAACCGAGTCCAACCTGGTTTGGAAACCGTTTTGGTCCAAGCTAGTTTGGAACCGAATTGTAGATTTGAAATCACTTTGTAAACCTCTTTGTTGTAATCAGTTAAAACTGAAACTATTCAGAAAATCCGTTTTAAACTGAATCAATCATTTTCTTTTAAAATCTGGTTTCAAACCGAACCAGGTTTGATCATTGTTGACCCAAACTGAACATGTTTGGGGAAAAACGAAAATGTACACCTCAAGCGACACATAGCATTTGATCATATTTGTTTGCTAACACATGTAAACATTAAACGGTAGTACTCCACATGTGTGGCTTAGGGTGTGTGCAAATTATTATCGTGTGTCAAATACCACCCTTGGGGTGTACATGCAAATTATGTATGTGGTGGTGAACTACCACATGATAGCATGTCTGGTATCATCACATGTCATATCAGCAATGCCTATATTTAATGGTTGAGGGTTTAAATCTTATAATAAGCATGTTAGATGGATTTAAAAGTAGATTAAAAGTTGTTTAAAAAAGCAATGCTATTAGATATCCTATAGACCAATGGACAAGATCTCCTGATTAACAAAAAATAACTCATTAGTCATGGGATAACCAAACATCTCTAGTCGGATAAACACAAGAGATCCATTTCTAAGCAGTTTACAACGTTAGCTTTTTATTTTTTACTCTATAATCATTGTATGTGTACATGATACGAAACAGGACCTGACTTTTACAGTATCTATTTTCAAGTAGTATAATTAATGTGACACAAAGTCTTCTTCGACTTAGGGTGGCTTTAGTCTACATTTTCTGCTAGTTTGTATATGTAACCGATCTCTATCTTGTGATTCAACGAGTTACCCTCCCTTAACATTATATCTCGATACGAATTTAGACATTGAACACTCAAGTTTATTACTCACTCTCGATCCTGATTTTTGGTATTTTTTGATGTTTTGGTCCAACTTTTACAATAATTAAAATGAAGTTACACCAATACGAAGGAAATGAAAACTTGTTATTATTTTATAAATCAAAATATTCCAACACAATACAAAATAAAAATGAGATGTTATACATGAACTAAATATAAATAAGAAGAAAGCAAACTAGCAAATCTAACTTATAAAAAATTTGGTTTTTAGTTCACATACTGACAAAATATATGCATATTGAATCAAATACTTTGTACTCCTCGTGAAGTATAAAGAATTAGCACATGTTTATCGGGATCAAATATACCTTGGTGATCGAATACACCATGGAGGATCGAAGATTTTAGATATGGAATTGTGAATATGAGGCGAGTGGAGACTGGATAACGTGTGCCAAAGAGCACTGAAATCATCTTGATTGTATTAGTATAAATATGAGATGTTGCACTTAAAAAAAAGACGTAATATTCTAAATGATTATGAATAATATTATTAGTTTCTCATTCTTTCTTATCTTTTCATATTCAGTCATACTTATTTGTTAAATAGATTGTTATGATTTATACTTCTACATAACCATATTCTAACAACTCAGAGTTGCAAGCCCCAAAATTGGAATGCGATTGCATTCATTATTCATTGGTTATCATAGCCTTAAAAAATATAAATAATCATATTTATTTGTTCAATAATTTTTATTCATTGTATTTAGACAATTACGACACAGGTCTCATCTATTTTTTACGAAATAGATTTTTTTAATTTCACAAGCTATCAAGAAAATGTTTTGTGATTAAGTAAAGACAAATTTAAGTTTTTAAAAATATAAATTACTAACTACGAAAAAACTAATACAAAGTTAGTTGTCACAACCACCTAAAATAAAACAAGCTTTAGTTTTTTTTTTAGGTTAATTACACTTTCTATATGAAATTAATCATGTGTTTTGATTCAATTGATAATGATAATAAACGTAATTTTAAGTATTTTGGTCAAAAATACCTACCAACTTGGTCTAGTGAATAATAAAACCAAACCTATGAGACAAAAACCAAACCTCACTCCAAGTGAAATCCAAATGAAGACAACAAACATATAATAAACCTCCACAAAGGTTCATCTCCTCCGAAGGCTAAAATTTGTTTTGAGTTAGAGAATAGATTAACATCTTTAAGAATTTCTATGAAAAGAAAACCAAGAGGGTGTGTTTTGAAACAACCGGTAACATTGTTGTTTTATGACCTTAAAGTCATGAGTTCAAATCATGGGAAGCATTCACATCATAAAGTGTAGGGTAAGGCTGCGTACATCAAATCATGTAGTGATCCAGCTCCTTCCCAGCCTCTACACAAAGCAAAAACTAAGTCAAACGCCAAATACACTTTTTAAGAAAAAGAAAACCTAAAACTTTTTAAAAAAGAACAATACTGAGTAAATCATTAATCTTCTTAATCTCCATCCTTCAGTTGCACTCCCAAGTCCCAAGTAAGGAGTTGGAATTTTAATGGGAACTAGAAACAAAAGTCGAAATGAAAAGGAAATATGGAAATTACCTTAGGTTGTTGTCGACTAATGCTAAGGAAAAATTATGATATCTTATGTTGACCTAGACCAGTAACTTAATAAGTAGCAATCCAATTGACACAGTACCATGTAAAACAAATACATGTAGTCAGTAGTCGTAGTCATGCATATAATTGATCCTACATGACCATTGCCTTTGGTCGCTCGATGAGAGTATTCATAATAGGTCACAACTATGTCAATGTACGGAGGCACAATTTTGTGATGCCGTTTGCCTTCGTTATTTAGGTTTATTCGGAACCTTACTTTTTCGTTTTATCATATTGTGGGGATTGGAGCATATGAAACGAATAAAAAACGATTAATATTAAATTAGATGTTTCAAGAAAACCTAAACATAAGATTTTCGATTAATAAAAACATGTATATAATTTAAAAGATTATCGTTTATCACCTACAAATAGGGTTTAATATAGAAGGTCATTACAAATATATCTGTGGTACAGAGAAAGAAAAGTAAAGAGTTCGATTGTTTTTATTCATGTAATATTTCTAATACTCTTATGTAATTTGGATTTCCTGAAATAGGCTTGAGGTTCAACACTTCAACAAGAGTGTCCAAAAAACCAAAATATAAAAAACCTGAAAATCAAATCGTATCCATAATCAACAAAAGCCGAACCTAATTGTAAATTTAGTTTTCAGTTCGATTATCTGAAATCCAAATTCAACGGAATTCAACTGTATCCGAAGAATTACGAGTTTTGTTTAATTGACTGAATTCAGTTTGATTAGACATGTTTTGAATTTTATTTGGTTTGATTATCGAATAAATCATTAACCGATAACCAGACACGAAAATGTAAATGCTTTATTATATCCTCTTCTTTAGGCCCAATAAATCTTCGGCCCACATTAACTATTCCATACCCAAAAATCAGCCCATGCAACATCTCCATATATAACCAATGCAATTTTAGGGTTTCCACTCTTCATCATCATCTTCATCTCATCGCAGGCGTCGGCTGTCTTCTGTTGAACCAAAAATGGTGAAGGGCCGCCAAGGAGAACGCGTAAGGTAAACCACTTTCCCTAAAAACAAAACCCTAATTCTCCAATCATCATCTTCAACCTCACTCTTTCGTATCGTAACAACATCTCTATAATTCATTTCAGACTTTACACCAGAGGAACGATTCTCGGCTACAAGAGGTAAATTAAACATCAATCTAATCTATGATTTTTCGTTTTACAACGCTGAATTTGATAATTTTTGGTTATTTGAATGATATCGATTAGGTCGAAGTCGAACCAATACCCGAACACATCGTTGATTCAAATTGAAGGAGTGAACACGAAGGAGGAGGTGGCATGGTATCAAGGGAAACGCATGGCGTACATCTACAAAGCTAAGGTGAAGAAGAATGGATCGCACTATCGGTGCATTTGGGGGAAAGTGACGAGGCCTCATGGTAACACTGGTGTTGTTCGTGCTAAGTTTAAGTCCAATCTTCCTCCTAAGTCGATGGTAATTGTGGATTATGATGAGATTTTGCAGCTTTGTGTTTGGGGGTTTTGTTTGAATGTTTGGTGTTGTGTTTGCAGGGAGCTAGGGTTCGGGTGTTCATGTACCCAAGCAACATCTAAGGTAATTTAGTTATCTGTTAATGTAGCTTTTGCTCGTCTTATTTGTGGAATTGATTTGTGTTGTTGCTGTGTGCTTTCTGATGGTGTTTGATTGGTGTAGTCGTTTGTGTTGTGTTATTGATAAGCAGAGTTTTCTTAGGTGAATTTACATAGCAGATGTTGTACAAGAAGCACTTTTGTTTGTTAGGTATGTATTGTGGAAGTGTTAAGTTGTTGACAGCTAGGCTCTTTGTGAGATTATAATTGTGATGCATTGGTTCTTAAAGTTCCAAACTTTTCAATTTGGTTTTTTTGCATTGGTGGTTTGCTTGTGCTAATATCAAACTGAAAAATTAACTATTGGGTGATGATTTATAATCTATGACTTTGGTGCTTGGAACATGAGCAAATTTGTTAGGTTTTGCTTCTTTTTTATGGTCTTTTAGTTATATTAAAAAGCGTAAATAAATGATAAAAGACTGCGCAAACCTCACTTACTATAAAAGAGTGCTTGAAACTCACTTTATAGGGCTTCGGTTTACTGACTTTGAAGAGAAGAAGGAAGGAGATGCAAATTGTGTAGAATTAATATAGCTTACAACTAGTGTTATTATATTATGTTTTCATTGGATGATTTTAAGAGGTTTTTGTAAATCTTGATATGATTTTTAGTTTCTAATTACGTTAACTGTTTACTGTATTTGGGGGTTGGTGTTGATTTTGTATGCCTATGACTTATTTATTATGCTACCTTTGTTTTGGACGTGCCTGTTTTTGCGCAAGGCGACACGTGAGTCTTTTGCACTTGGAGTGTGCGTTTGACTTTTTAGATTTGACTACACTCAATACTGATTTTACACAGCAGGACTTCTATATTTATATATCGTTTTTTTATCCTTGCAAGAAAAGACAAAAAGTCACTGGGTTTGGAACTTATAATCATGAGTATGTTGTTGAAAATCCTATAGCACTTAGCAGGCATTTTAGAGAGATTTAATTAATAAACAAACACTTGGAAATTGTATATAAAGTTGCAAGTTGCAACGCAGTACTTGTTGACAACCTTAGCCTTCTATGCTTGCTTTTCTGCCTTTATATTCTTATTCGTTTACTTCTAGAAAACCACTATGGTTAGGTTGAGATTAAGGTAAGAATCATTTGAGCTAGAGATAATGATACCCAATATGTATAGAGTAACTTGAAAACCAGTGGTTATACTCAATCATGCTCTTTTTTAAACACCATGTCTGCAAAAAGAAAAACATGAACGGTTTAGCGCAGAGATTATGTCTGCATTGTTTTAGTTGTCTGCAATTCTGCATTGTTTTAGTTGCTTTTACACAGAGACTTGTTTTAATGCGACATGTGTAAAATTATACTCATGAATCCTTTCTCTTTTTACTTTGTTTATATTTTATTCTTTTACATAGGGTTTTTGTTGTCCTGGTAGATGTTATTTCCTTGTTTTCTTGTTCATTATTGTGCTCTTAATGATCTAATCATATTAAGACCCATAATGCGTGGGGCTTCATAGATGCAATCTGGTCTGCTTATTTTATTTGCATTGTTCTGGAAGATGCAATAAACAAGCATGCCCAGCAAAAATCTTTCTCGTACAATAGAGTGTGTGGAGGGTGAGATAAGAGCAAAGCATACTTTTCAGTTTCTAGGAAATAAAAGGCTGCATCTAGTGGTTTTTGAAGATGTATATTCTATTATCCTAGAACTTGTATGAAATCTAATTTTGCATGTTTTCTGTTTATCCTAGAGCGTAAGTGTTGTCGTGATCTAATAAATATTCATACTTCTGATGGTTTTTTATTTGTGTATTCATGCTATATTCTTGTTATGTAGTAATCTGAATATCATCTGCATGTTTTTCTTGCAGATGCTAGCCGACGAAAAAAGAACGATGTTATCATTGCTGATATTTGAAGGCTAGTTATACCAGTTTTGTGATGTTTGCTTTCTTGCTTTCTGTAGCATGTGTGATAAACCCTTTTGCCTTAGTGAATTCAAATCTTATGTTTAACTGATCAGACATTTAAATGAATTGAAGTACTTGTCAATTTGAAGGTCGCCGTGGTAATTATTTTATATTTAATATTCATATTATTTAACCGTAAGTGTGGAATTTTTACTCTTACCCCCTAAATTACGTTAAGGTTGGCTAAGTTACATGACAATAATTAGGTTTCAAGTTTGTATGTCTAACTGTTCAAGCCGTTCAATAAATAGGTTGTATTCTAGCTTGTTATTCAAAGTGGTAGTGTTTTGTTTAAACTTGTTTAAGTGGTTTAATTACATTTGTTGATTAGTTAATTTGTTTTAGCCAATTCGTTTGCGCATTTAGGGGGTGTTTGGCCTACTTTTTTTAACGAAGCTTATAGCTTTTTTAGTTTTTTTTTACAAAATAAGCTTAACTTGGTGTTTAATTTAGTTTTCTAAGCTTATGCTTATTAGTTTATATAAGTTAATTTAAAGAAGTTTATTTGAAGATGGTTTTTTACCTTATTTGAAAAAGCTTATTTGTATAAGGGTGTAAGTTACTTATTTGCCATCAAATGATGGTAGATTAATGATTATTGAAGCAACTTATTACCGTAACAAATTAAAGAATGATGGATTTAACGTGTAATCAACTTGTAGAATATAAGATAATCCAAACATTTAAAAAGAGCTTATCAAATAATAGAAAATAAGCTATAAGTTACTTTAAAATATAAGCATAAGTCAAAAAAATAAAAAGTTAGGCCAAACATCACTTTATTAGAACCTGCCAAGCTGGCTGGTAGTGTCCCGTGGAGTTGTGTTTATTATTATTTGATTAAAACCCATTTATGACATTTGTTTGTGAGAACCAAGGTTCTAATGTTGCCATGAGGTGGCTTATAAGTTGATGTAATTTAGAAGTTAAAGTAGATGAGTGTGTAATCGTCGTTTAAAAAAAAGTTAATGTTTTTGACATTGAATAAATATATCAGTTGCATTTTGTTTGATGATTCACTTATAAGCTTCTAGCAACACGTCTCAAAATTACATAATTACATAGATCGTCAATATGGTATACACACTTCTAGTTTTAGTTTTTACTTTTAAGAAATTAGGCAACCCTTGTTTGATTTGGTCACCCTTGTTTCTAAATCATAACATATTTGGTTTTTATCACTAGTACAAGTTTAATTCTTTAAATTTTAGTTCGTGTCCATTTTATCCTTATATTTAAAAAGAGATATAGTTGGAAAATGATGAGGAGATTGGCAGAGTCGCGGAGGAAGGAGAACAAACTTAAAGGTTTATAGGTGTGGTGTTTGTTCGTGTGTGGTGCAAGACAGACAAAAATGATGATGGTTGGTGGAGTTGTGCATAGACAACGCATGCAGGTAGGCAGGGCACACATGGCTAATGGCTTGCGGTTGTTTTGGTGATGGTTTATTTACTCTTTTAACTCTTTCATGGTTTTCGGACTCTAATAATTATTGTCGTTTAAGTAGAAGTTTTGTTGATTTTCCTTGAAACCACATAACTAGCTTGTCTAGAGCGGGCCTAAAACTTCTAAGACTTTCTAACATTTTAATATGATATAGTGTTATTTTTTTAAGTTACTAGGATTGCATAAACAATCAGGTTATGCTTTATATACATTTCCAGTTTTAACATATATGTAAATCAAACTGTAAGGTTCAGCTTATAAAAATCATGTTAATTTATATAATAACATTTTGAAGTGTATAAATAGTGATTTACAATTTTAAATGCATAAGGTACTATTGTTTAGACTTGTTTGCCACACATGTTTTTTCCATTGCCATCACTATTCAGTGAAATACAATCTTTTTAAACCAAGGTACAACCGTTGTAAGTCTCTGGTAAAATTTTTAACATATTTTTTACATAACCCACGTGTGGAGTTTAAGTAAGAGATGTGCATTCTTTTCTTTTTGTCTTTTACCCTTCTTTTAATATGGGTTTTTATTATATTCCTTCTACCTTTCTAAATTTCTATTTAAATATATTTTTATACATGACATTCTTTTGTATCCTTGATTTTTTTATTAGTAAACATCAAACTTAGCATTAAATATAATGTATCTTAAACTTTTTTTTTGTTTTCAAAATTTACTTTCATGACATGTTGCGTATATCTACGTTTTTGTGTAGATTTTATTTTAACATCCATCCAATTAAAAGCGTAAGTACCCGCGGCGAAGCGGGGGCTTAATTTGCTAGTTTAAAAACATAAACAAACCGCTCAACATAACCAAATTGATGAGGTTTCATAAATTGTTTTTTTTTTTTTTTTTTTTTTAAATCTAATTAGATCACTGACGGGTCACTAGCCCATCCAATAATCTTTATTAATCAAGTATGGAATCTTAGGGCACTAGGCTGGCACATTCCCGAAGGGAAGCTCGTACATCCATCCGTCACTATTAGTCCCGAACATAAGACCACATATAGAAGAAAACCAGCCTAGATGAGAAAGCCACATGATCCAACTTGAATTTTTTTTTTTTTTTTTTTTTTTTTTTTTTTTGCAATAAGTTAGTCTTGAACTCAAGACCTCTTTTACTTTAACCACTGAAGCTAAGTATTATTAGTGTTTCATATAATGTTACCGTTTTAAACGGTAGCAGAACTCAACACTCGATATGCATTCATTTGCTATTGAAGACTAGAATGCACAAATCTCTAAATTATCCTTACTTCAACTTTTAAGAAAGTTATTCATTATCACGTTACTAAGTTTATAAGCAAATGCTACTGTTTTTCATTTATGTTAACTACAAGTTATGAATCGCATACACTTTTCTTCAATGAAAAGTCAACCCACGGTCTTTGACCTTCATAGAATTGCTAAATGTTAACTATTAAGGGTTAAGTGCTTTAATCCTCTTTAATATATATTGTCGGTGAAACCCGCGTGGTGCGACAGATGTATAAATATTTTTAGCACTGTATATTTAGCTAATTCTCCCTTATTGTGTTAACTCTAATTTTGTTTTTCTATTTGATTAATGCGGGATATCAAACATATCTATATTACTATAGGGATTAGCAAATTTGTAAATAACAAGTTGTTTGTGCATAATCATTTGTATCAAATGTAGCAAAATTGTTATTAAGTGTCTTACAAATGAATTAAAATTACAATATTGCCCAAAAAATTGTATTATATAGTAGTATAGATATAGATAGATTAAGATAACCTTAAATATAATAGTTCTACTTTAAATTTGATTAGAAAATAATAGAGTACAAGTATTTAAAGCTTTTTAGGTGTATAATAGGAATAAATTTTATGACATTACATATTAAAATTTACAACTCTTCATATGCCATCTTAAAATTGATGTAAAATTACAAATCTAGCCATGATTTCTCTATTATATAATAGTATAGATATAGATTATAAACTAAACAAGATATTAGTATTTTAACTCTTAACATAATATACATTTCTAAACTAAGGGGCTGTTTGTTTGCATCTTAATCATTTAAATGTCTGAACGGTTCACCACTTAATGGTTTAGAGTGTTTGATTCGTGAGCAGATTTCTAAATGCTTAAACACTTTTGCCTCTAAATGGTTAAGCATTATAATGAGTCTGAATAGTTAAGTGCTTTTATATGAATTAGTCAGACATTTGCTTCTTAATAGTTAAATAATATACCAGCTCTTACTGATTCAGATTATCTTACTGTTTTAGCACTTAATGATTCAAAACTCTTAGGGGCCGTTTGGTTTGCAGAATGTTTTGCAAAGAAATTGGAATTGAAAATGAAATTGGAATTGGAATTGGAATGTTGTTGAAGTTGACAACGTGTTTGGTTGGTCAATTTTGAGTGAAATTAGAATTTTAATTTTGAACATTCCATTAGATTGTTAAACATTCCATAGGTAAGTGAAAGGAATGTGAATTTCAATGATTGAGGGAAAATTTTCCAATTACAATTCCATCCATTCACCAACCAAACATGATTTTGATTGGAAAAATTTTCAATTACAATTTCAATTCCTGAGAATAATGTAAACCAAACGTCCCCTTAATGATTCAACATTTAAACACTCAAAATTTGTCAAACATCCCCTAAGAGTTATGAATGTTTTTAAAATTTTTATAATCGTAAAAGATGTTTAAGAATTATAATAAAGAAAGTATTGAGATGGCAAAAGTACAATCAATCATGCATAGGTACAAGCACGATGAAAGTTGCGTGTGCACATGAAAGTAAAAGGGTCCATGTGATGGAACTATTCACCTTTTACATCAAGATTCGAGTACAAAATGATTGATAATTTGTTTTTGGTAAATTTAAATAAAGTTACCTTGTTTTTTACGAGCGACTCATTATTAGTATTTTAATAATAATTAAAAAACTTATTTTTAATAGTTAATAGTTTTTTAATGGTTAAAATTAATCTTAAATCTATATGTTTAAGAAGTAATATCTTAATGGCTGTCATTGAAACTTAAAGGTTACATTTTAATCATTAAAAAACTATAATTCATTAAAAGATAACATCTTAATTACCATTAAAAAACTAACAAACAGTTCCTTATATAAACTGATTAGAAATTTAGAATATTTGACTAAATAATATAGCTTAGATCGACATGTTAAATGCCTAAATCAAGCAGATCTTAAACAAAGTTAAATTTGAAGCTTTTTCTTGAAACTTGGTTTGATTACAAACTTCACATATTAAGTTGATCATACTCAGTAACATCTATAGACTCTAATAAAAAAGGTTTTTTTTATGCCACATGACATTCTCCTAAACAATCAATTTGACACGTGGCACACTCTTACACCATCTTTTTTTTCAATTTCCGCTTAAAATTTGACCATATTGTAATTTATTTTAGTTTTTAATATATTTAATACTTACCATACTTATAGACATTTTACTTAAATATATTACTATACTCACATACTGATTTAAATTACAATTTAAAGCTTTTATTTAACCATTTATATTATGTTTTAAAAATTTCATGTAACCATATATTAATTCAAAACTACTTTCTAAAATAAACTCTTTTAATTTAGTGGATTTTTATTTTATAAAACTTTTGACTCACAGAAATCGATTTTCAACTGTATAATTAATTGATCCAGTTATAATATATTTATCAAATTATCAAAGTATCAAATATTTAACGACTATATAGTATGTAATACTAGGTTAGAATCTCGTGTATTACACGGGTTGCATAAGTGAATATTTAATAGTTATTAACAAAAATTTATGAATTATAAAATAATATTTTGAGATATGATATTATTAAAATTACGTACGAGTAAAGACTTTAAATAATAAAACAACGATATCATTTTTTAATCTTTTATTTTTATTTATTTTTCTAATTTTTTAAACATTTCATTTCAAAAACAATTTTTTAAAAAATGTTATTTTAAAAACTTTCTTATGAAAAGTTTGAGTTTTGATATTTTTTGTTTCATAAAAATATTTATGTTTAAAAACACATGTTTTAAAATATTTCTTATTTTTAAAAAAAGTTTGATGATTTAGAAAAATCTCTTATCTTATAAAAAATTATTTATATAGAAATTACATTTATAGAAAGATCTCTTTTCTTGATTTATAAAAAAATATTTTTAATCTTAAATGATTTAAATAAAATTATTAGTAGTTAATGCAATTATTTATTAAGATAGAGAAGCAGGAAATAAGATTTAAAAGCTCTATAATTGCACCACGTGTTATAAAAAAAATCTTCTTTCATTAGTATTGATAGATTAATCTGATACGTACATTAAAAGAACCTTTCTTATTTTTAAAAAATAAGCAAATTTTAACTTTTCGTGTTTATTACTAACTGTAATCCGTTCAACAAATGGGTTTCTAGCCTATTCATTTATCTATATATCTATCTATGTATAACAAAGAAAATTTAAAATAAAATCTGATACAATTGTAAGTTTTATGATACTAACTTTCTCATTTCTCTTTATTATTATTAATAATATTAAATACTAATAATATTACTCATACTATTTTTAAATTAAAAATTATATAATTTAATAAATTAAAACCTTTTTTATTAAAAACACACTTTTTAAAAATAAAAGTTTTATAAAATACAGAATACAACAAACTTTTTTTTAAAATAAATTTATTTTTCTTAAAACAAAATATTTAAAACCAACATTTTTTATAAAATAAAAGTTTAAAAAATATATTATTATTTCTTTACTTAAAACAGTTATTTATATGTAATTATAATCATATTTTATCTTCAAACATGATTTTATAATTCATAAATTTTTATTACTAATTATTTAGTATTTTATTTATTCAACCCGTGTAATACACGGGTACTAACCTAGTATATTTATATTAATACAGATTCTTCTATTAATATAATTTAACATCTATTTACATTATAAATATTATTAATTTTGTTGTAATAGAGGCGTTGATATAAAAACCAACTAGGAAGAAGCTAGCTAGAATAAAACAATTACATGACTATAAGAGGGTTTTGTAACCACTCGATCTAATTTAACCCACAACAACAAAGACAACTATATCATCAAACAATATATTCTTCCTTTGATGAGTAGGATGAAAAAGTATCTCGTTATGATATCTCCAGATCATCCACCAAGAAGCAAACACACTTGCTTCTATAACCTTTTTCTTATTAGCTCACAAACTTAAACTATCCAACCACCGCAAATAGTCATTCGGCTTCTTTAAACAGGAGCTCCAACGTTTAACCAATCCTCAAGCAAACAATATTCTAACCTTCTACGAGTATTTTTAATTGTCTTAAGCGTATTTAAGGATATGAAAACGCTCAAAACCCTATATAGGACAAGGATGTGTATGTTTTCTTTCTTTCTTTTTTTTTTTTTTTTTAAATCTACTTCTAAAATCCACATATCGTCCGCTTTACGGAGCTTGAATATGCACTAATTTGATAAGGATAATCACTAAGTGATACTAGACCAAGAGACTATTGGCAAACATAAGGAGGAGAGTGAGAGTGCCCTCACTTTCATGGTTCAAATACCGATTTTTGCTTTTCGATTTCAAAATATGTTACTTGTTTGTAATGTTTTCCTTATAATTTGAGTATGCTCCATTTTTATCATAGCAAAAAGATTTTACCAGAAATTGCAAGGGTGATTAAAAAACAAACGATTAGTATAATCATAGTACAAACATAACGGAATGGGCAAACTAACTTTGATATAAATGTGCAAACATTCAGGATCAAACATTTACAATAAAGGCATTTATTGTTACACTATTGTGTGTCATGTTATTGTCTTTGTCAACATGTAGTATTATCAAAAGACAACCAACATTTGTATATGGGAAAATTACCAGATTGGTTATTGATCAATTTTATTTTTATTAATAGTCATTGGCTTTTAACATTTTAAAATATAAGACCAATGAAAAACGGTTAAATGTCCCAATATCTCTGACCGGCGATACCAATGCATTTGGTATCGCTAGATAGTACTTCCCGGTGATACCGATGCATTTGGTATCGCCATTGTGTCACTTTAAAGAAAAAAGGTAATATCGTTGTGTAGCGATACATCATGGATTAATATCACCGGAATTTAAATGAAAACAATATATTTAGTTTTCGTCCGGGGATACCCGGAAGTGCTCGTATCGCCGACGTATCGTCATTTTTGTAAAATTCATATTCTTGCCGGTTAACGATACATATTGCCCGCTTATCATTTTTCCTGATACTTATAATATATTCTCTTTTTAAACTTGATTTTTAGAACGAATCATTTCCTGGTGTTATAAAAGAAAATGATTTTATGGGCTATTGCTGTTGAAAAAGAGAAAATTTTTTGATCAGTGTTATATAAATAAAATAAAAAAAATTTAAAGAGACTTTTAGAGGTATAAGAGCAGGGCATTACATAATATTAATTTTACAACTTGAAGGAATAGTGGTGAACTTGGTCTTTAGGTATTAGCCACACCATTATTTGGTTTTTACATTATGGTCCTTCCTTATTTGCAATCTGTTCGTCATATAATTATCTGTGTTCTGTAATATGGTCCTTTATGGTGAGCGACTCAAAATGCGTGTGTGTGTGTGTGTGTGTATATATATATATATATATATATTGCTAGAACCTTCTTGAGACCAAAAAGATGTCATCGATGCTGCCGGTAGTGATGGAGGTGGTGGCCGGCCCGGTGATGCCATCGTTTCCTCGCTTCCTATCGGGCGCCCTCCTTTAACCGTTCTTTTTATTGGGTACATCGACAGATTTGAGGTTCTTTTAAGAGAAGAAAATAGAGTCGGTAGTGGTGGAAGCGGTGGCCGCTTCGGCGTAGCCGTCGTCGCCTCGCCTCCCACATGTCGTCTTCCTTTGGCCGTTGACTTCTGATGAGACATGCTATGGGTGTTTAGTGTGACAGATGGCGTCGGTGGCGATGGAAGCAGTGACCACTCCGGCTTTGCCACCGTTTCCTCGTCTCCTGGGTGTCGTTCTTGCTTATCATCGATTTGTTGTCAAATTGGGGTATAGTTGGCCTGCGACTGCCGTCGGTTTTCGTGGTGGTGGTGCTTTTTGGCCATTGTCACCCCTAACCTGATAGATGAGGTGTGAGGAATGGTGGCGGTTTTGGTCTTTATATTTTCACCACATCATTATTCAGTTTTGCAATCATGTCCTCCCCTCTTCGCAATCCGGTCGTCCATGCTCATGTCGTCGGTCATGTTGCTTCTTCTCTGCGTTCGATGATGATGAGGATGGCCTCACCTGATAATTGACTAGATCTTTTCTATCTATTATTTGGGCATTTGTTTTGAAAGTTTCGAATCTTAACCTTACTTTAGTTTGGTGATGATGACCTCATCTGAGACCCATTTGTTGGTTTTTGATGATATGTCTACTATTTTGAGTTTTTTTTTTAATGTTTCATCTATGATGATTTTTTTAATGATGATGTTTTGTTGGGTTTATGTTGGTATCTCTGTTATTTTGGGTTTATTTTCTATTTAATGATGATGACGAGTGCTTCATCAGAGAAACTGGTACTTTTGTACTTTTAGTTTTGTGATAACTAAACCAATCTTAATTGACAACTATATGTGAGTTTTAGATGGTAGTTATTTTAATTTGAAAGTATTTTGTGATGATGATGACGTCTTCATTTGAGGACATATATAGTTGTGGGTGGTTTTTACTTTGGGATTCTTTTCACTTCACCTATTAAGTCTAGAAAAAAATGGACCCTAATTTTAAGATGACGTTGTTGAAAGTTGCAATTGTGATCTAATGGTGATAGTAGTATGTATGGAAACATTCTCAATTTGATAGGCGATGACGATGTAACACGCTTTCTTTCTGAGCCTTCAACGGAGTACTCCGTGATATAAACCGATTCGTCCACTTTCATGTGCATAAAATCCCGCCGCGAAGCGCGGGCCGATTTTAACTAGTTTTATAAAAAAGAATTTTATAGTGTTGCGATATGAAATGACCCTTGTATTGTCGGCTACGAAATTTTTTTTTAAAATCCATGTGGGCGATACCACATGGCTTGGTATCGCCACGTGACGATACAATGACTAAATTAATAAATTTTCTGATCAAAGGCTATTAATGAAAACCAGATTAATCAAATTATCAATATGGTAATTTTCCTTTTGTATATTCTCTCTTGGTCACCAAAGCTTTTTTGTATATGTTTTGTTATAAACTTTAAAAGTAAGTCTAAATGTTGCGAGAAAGATATGATTTCAATCCATAAATTAATAATGTTCGTTTTTAAAATTCGATTGTTATATGAAGTATAAAATTATTTTCTATCGATAAAAACATAGAACGTGATCCATTCGCTAAACTTATTAATAGTTAAGCAAATCATCACTAACCATCATAACAATCACACTGATTTTCTTCTGCAACCTCTAAGCTCAACTAATTATCAACCAATTGAAGAGAAACAAACCATTAAATGCTCCATCTAACAAAAGTACCGGCAAAAAATGATAGAAAAGCCCTCGTTCAATCTATAACATCCGGAACAAATCATAAACAACTAATGTTTGTTGCCACTAGAGGTTAAGAACTAGGCTCAAGAAGTTGTTAAAGAAAAAATATAAATCCTTTTGGTTCATAAAAATCATTAGAATTGAAATCTAGACTTCAATGGGTACCCTATTAGACAATATAGAGGACAAGAATTGGAATGGATTTGGTTAAACTTCATCAACTAAAGAATTTTAACATTCACTCCATAAGGAATTTAACAAAGGATTAAAGGAATTAAACTTCATCAACTAGAGGTTAAGAACTAGCTCAAGAAGTTGTTAAAGAAAAAATATAAATCCTTTTGGTTCATAAAAGTCATTAGAATTGAAATCTAGACTTCAATGGGTACCCTATTAGACAATATAGAGGACACGAATTGGAATGGATTTGGTTAAACTTCATCAACTAAAGAATTTTAACATTCACTCCATAAGGAATTTAATAAAGGATTAAAGGAATTAAACTTCATCAACTAGAGGTTAAGAACTAGCTCAAGAAGTTGTTAAAGAAAAAATATAAATCCTTTTGGTTCATAAAAGTCATTAGAATTGAAATCTAGACTTCAATGGGTACCCTATTAGACAATATAGAGGACAAGAATTGGAATGGATTTGGTTAAACTTCATCAACTAAAGAATTTTAACATTCACTCCATAAGGAATTTAATAAAGGATTAAAGGAATTAAACTTCATCAACTAGAGGTTAAGAACTAGCTCAAGAAGTTGTTAAAGAAAAAATATAAATCCTTTTGGTTCATAAAAGTCATTAGAATTGAAATCTAGACTTCAATGGGTACCCTATTAGACAATATAGAGGACAAGAATTGGAATGGATTTGGTTAAACTTCATCAACTAAAGAATTTTAACATTCACTCCATAAGGAATTTAACAAAGGATTAAAGGAATTAAACTTCATCAACTAGAGGTTAAGAAATAGCTCAAGAAGTTGTTAAAGAAAAAATATAAATCCTTTTGGTTCATAAAAGTCATTAGAATTGAAATCTAGACTTCAATGGGTACCCTATTAAACAATATAGAGGACACGAATTGGAATGGATTTGGTTAAACTTCATCAACTAAAGAATTTTAACATTCACTCCATAAGGAATTTAACAAAGGATTAAAGGAATTAAACTTCATCAACTTAACATGGGTGTGGCTCTTATTTTTCTCTCCTTATTTGCTCGAGCGTCCAAAAAAAAAAAAAAAAAAAAACCAATTATAATACCCCTCTCAAATTCATTCAATAATTTTATGATGGTGGTTCACGATGATATCATTTAGTTGTTTATAGTGATAACTACGTTGAGTAAACCCGTTTATTACACGTGTTAAATAAATAAAATATTAAATATAATAAAAATTATTAATTATAAAATGAGTTATTAAGAAAATATATAATTATTAGTATTTCCATCACAATCTGCTACGTATTTCGTAAAATTTAAAATGAAATTTTCATAAAAACAAACACAAAGATAGATTCGATGTTTTATAAAAACTATAAGTATAAAACAAAATTATAATTATAAGTTATAAGTTAAGTAAAATCACAATATAGTAACAATTCGGTGAAATAGCATTATTATTTAGAGTTTAGTACACTATAAATATAACTTTCTCTTCAACTCGTATATAAATCACCATCATCAAACCCCTCTCTTCCCTGTGCAAAGGAGACACCCAAATCGGAATCGTCGCCGGTCGTCGGTCACCGGACTCCGGTCACTGTTCATCGATCTCCGGTTGCACATCTCACCTTCTTTCAATCCAATTTCACATACCCACAGATCCAATGCCTCATAGATCTCCATCAGATCCAATGCCATCGATGTCGGTGATAGAGTTTCAATCGTAGATGCAGAGAGCCAATAACAACAATAACAGACAACAATCGATTATCATTCATCATCCATTCAGTTGACGATAAGAGGTTCAATTCCGATCCGATTCACAAATGTCGGCAACAAAGGCCCCACCGTCGACCCGATTCTTCACAATCGGGCTCGTGACGTCGTGGTACTCATCGAACATTGGGGTTTTGTTGCTCAACAAGTATCTTCTCAGCAACTACGGGTTCAAGTACCCGATCTTCCTCACCATGTGCCACATGACCGCGTGTGCGTTGCTGAGCTACATCGCAATCGCGTGGCTGAAGATGGTGCCTATGCAGACGATTCGATCTAAAGTTCAGTTTTTTAAGATCTGTGCTTTGAGTTTCATCTTCTGTGGGTCTGTTGTTAGTGGTAATGTTTCTCTTAGGTATCTTCCGGTGTCGTTTAATCAAGCAATTGGGGCTACAACGCCGTTTTTCACTGCGGTTTTTGCGTATTTGATGACTTTGAAGAAGGAAGCTTGGCTTACGTATGTCACTCTCATTCCTGTGGTCACTGGTGTGATAATCGCTAGTGGGGTATGCTGTTTTCCTATCTTTTTAGTCAATTTCATATGCCAATTTGATTAATTTTGATTTTTGGTTTGTGGGTATTGACATTTGGTGTTGATTTTGTGTTAGGGTGAGCCTAGTTTCCATCTTTTTGGGTTTATAATGTGTGTTGGTGCTACTGCTGCTAGAGCTTTGAAAACAGTGGTTCAGGGGATATTGCTTTCTTCTGAAGGGTATAAAGAAGTATTGATTTTGGGTTTTTGTGTCATGATTTAGTGTTGTAAGGTTTATGGGTTTTGATTGTGTGTTTGAATGTGTGAAGGGAGAAGCTGAACTCCATGAATCTGCTTCTGTATATGGCTCCAATTGCTGTTGTTCTTCTGCTTCCTGCAACTTTATACATGGAGGAGAATGTTGTTGGGATAACAATAGCACTTGCTAGAAAAGATTTTGGGATTGTTTGGTTGTTGCTTTTCAACTCTGCACTTGCCTATTTTGTCAATTTAACCAATTTTTTGGTCACAAAACACACCAGTGCTCTCACTCTTCAGGTACACACCGCTTGTTTACTTTCTAAGTGGTTATTTATTTCTATTTGTTGTTTTTGGGTTTCCTTATCATAGACTGAAGTCTTTTATCTAGAAACATGATAGAGTTTTGTTTTGTTTTTCTAACTTGAGTGTACCTATTTTAGAGTTACAGTTACATACACGCTAAGTTAATGTTATGGGTGTTTATCATCTAGTTTGGTTGGTTTTGTTGAAAACTTAAGGCCAAGGGTGGGTCAGCTAGATCTGTTGGTTTTAGTGGGTAGGTGGTTTGAAGTTTGAACTAATCCTTTATTACTTTTTTGAAATCGTTCGTTTTGTTTTTATAGTTTATAAAATGATAAATGATTCATAATATTTATATATTATACATACACATAATTGCATTTTGAAAAAATGTAAGTATATAAATAATAGAACTTTTTACTTGGCTGGTTCCAAGATCCAAACCATTGGACGGATTGTTAAACCATCAAACCGTCAAAACCAAACCCGATAAATTTCAAACCAGCTGACCTGCTATGGGATGGGCAGTTTATACACAGTCACCACCCCAGGTTTAGATATAGTCATATAGAGAAAAGTGGGAACTGAAAGGTTAAGTAACTCCATACTTACTTTTCAAAACCTCCTTTTTACTTTATATGAAAAGTCAGTTTAAAAAGTACTTTTGAGTTTGCCAAACATTTTTTTTTACTTATTACCTTTTCAAAAGTTAATAAGTCAAAAGTTGATGCAAAATAAGCAATCCCAAATACCCACATAGAAAACTTGCCAAACAGTAATCATCTTTAATTCTAGAGACTTTGTAAATCCTCCTCCCTTAAATAAAAGGAAAAACAGGCCATCTATTGATTGAAATGAATTAATGGTCGATTTTCAGGTGCTTGGAAACGCAAAGGGAGCGGTAGCAGTGGTTGTTTCAATACTGATCTTTAGAAATCCTGTATCTGTAACCGGGATGGCTGGATACACGCTCACAGTGATCGGGGTTATTCTTTATAGTGAAGCCAAGAAGCGTAGCAACAAATGAGTATGACCGTTATCACCTTAATTAGAACCTTAGATTATTGTTTGGTCTAGGTTAGGGATTATGTCATTTCTGCTGTTGATCCTGCTGTCATCTTCAGATCTTGCCCTCTGATATTCATTTTGATATTATTCTGCTCGGAAACCTTGGGTCGGGGACTGTGAAGCCTCACCTGTGTAACCAGCTATATGAGAATCGAAAATAAGCCATTAGTTTCACTCACATGTGTTTAGGCCTCATAGTAAAAGATTGTAGAATTAATCCCTCTTGAGAAATATGTTATATTTAAACTACTTAGAGATTATTTTTTCAAGGCTTGGCTTTTGTGTATCACAGCATTCCTTGTGCAATATCTTTTTATTGACTCTTGCCAAAACAAAAGCTCTGACTCAATTGGTGCTAGTTTTAGTTTTAGCTTCAGTTTCAATCTTAGGCTTTATTTCCTCTTCTTCCTCATCAAGGTCAATCTTCATGACTCGACGTCTGGTGTCCCCTTTGGGCTTGGTTTTGAGCTTCTTTTCTGGTTGTATCTTGGTTTCCATTGGCTCAGTATTATGACCACCCACCTCTTAGTCTTTGTAAAAAATTCCATATATCTCAGTGCAATTTTTAAAGAGACGGGTGTATCCGTTTCGATTACAGTTGCTTCTTCTGGCTGCAAAAATTTACCTCACACCCTGATTGAGTGTGAATTTCTAACATAAAATACACCTTAAACAAATTCATGGGTTGGGTTTAGTGTAAATAGTATCAAATCAGATTCAAAGTTTGAAACTTATGAACACATTTAGCTAAACAGGTTGTGTATGGGTCAACCTAATGGATGTGTGGGTGACCCTGTTAAAATTTGTCTTGTAGTCATACCTTAAATTTATTGGTGTTATATGTTAAACTTGAAAATATATAAGATCAATGAGAATTAAGTTTTATAGGTTAATGCAATTTTACTATATAATTTTTATTCGTTGTATATTGTTTAATTTTAAAGTATTTATATGTACAAGGAGAAAATAAAATATAATTTCAATTTAAAAGGCATCAACCTGTAAAAACTAGTGTGGCATTTGGTTCATTTGTCTATCTAAGATTATGAGGTTCATATAGGGTTGTTTCCCATAAAGATTGGTGATGTTCTTTCATATAACTAGTTAAGTTCTAGTTTGCAATAATTTACCAACGTTTAAGACTTGGAAAGAAATACTAATACATCATCAACGCCTATGAAATCAGACATCTTCCCATACAAGCAATTAGCATAGCTTCTGCAGCTGTAACTAATTCTTTTACAGGTACTCAGATAAAGACACCCTCATCATCAGTAAACACATTCAAACTAAAACGACTATTCCATCAAATCATAGAGATGGCAATAGGTTCTCAGATGAGGCCCTTATCATCATTGAAAATAAAGAAAGTTCAGAGCTAAAACATTCAAAACAAAATGCCAAATAACATTCTACCAGCATAAGGGTAGCAAAATATCATCACTGAACAAATCAAAACAGACCAGACATTTAAAAGCGAACCTAAATTATAAGATATAGCAACACAGATAGATAAACGGGTTCCCAAATAAGGCATCCTTTAGACCTGAAAATTACAAAACAAAGCCCCAAATAATAGATAAACCAGATCCAATCGGTTCTCAGTTGAGGCTTTCCTCATCATAATCATCATCGAATTAAAGAAATGAAAGAAATCCTAAATAGGGTAGGTTCTCAGATGAGGGTAGTTTCATCATCATTGAACATATTTAAACCAAACGACTATGAAACAGATATCGCAAAGAAGCAAACGGGTTCTTAGATGAGGGCCTCATCATCATCGAGCATAAACAATGTTTCTAACATTCAAAAGGGAACCCAAAATAACAGAATTGGTGGCACAAACAGACTAAATGGGTCTCAGATGAGGCATCCTCATCATCACAAAACCAAAACAGGATTTAGATTTGTAAGTTTCAGAACAAAGACTCGAATAACGAATTGACCAGATCTAATCGGCTATCAGGTGAGACTTTCCTCATCGTCATCAAACAAACCATCAAAAGCCCAGCAAAATAGATGTTACAGGTTCTGAGGTGAGGAAATCCTCATCATCGCCGAAGAAAGTTTGTGGTCCAGATTTGAAACATTCAAAAAATGACCACAAACATTCAAAAAATGACCACAAAGAACCGATCTGATATGCTCTCAAATGGCCGACGTCGTCGAAGGCGGTCATCTAAGACGACCGATAGGCTCCAAGTCGGGGTACTAAAAAAATGAGACGGTCATAATATAGAAACGAACCAAGACAATGGATATGAACAAAGTAAGAGAATGGATATAGGTAATTGGTTTGAATTTCAAGCGATAACGAAGCTTTTTCAAAAGAAACTAGAAAATAGAGATAAGCATTTAGGATTCACTTTTGAGAACTAATGTTCATGAAATCCATGAATGAATACCAGTGTCTTCAATGGTTCTAAGATTTTTGAGTACCAAGATTTTTGCAAACTTGAATGATGGCATTCGAACAAAGGCGTCATACACTACTTTTGGTGTCCCAAGATGCTCACTATCAATTTAATCTGATATGTTATGTGTGTTAAATAATACATCCTTTATGTCCCTAGTATACCCTTTTTGCGAGCTGGGGTCTTACCAGGAACAATCTCTCTATACTTTAGTTAATGGTAAGACTTGTCCTCATCTCACCCTACCCAGATCCCACTGCTTGAGTGAAATTTTACTGGATATGTTTGTTTAATTTGAGTTATTTCCATTTTTAAGGCTATGTATAGCAATAGGTATTTCTTCACTAATCTTGTTCTTGAAGATTGACCTCTCGAATAGGTCTCTATATCTGAGGCTTTTGAACATGAAAGTGATACAAATTCCGCCATCTGAGCCTTGATGGTGACAACGTTGTCATTGCTGGCACAATGTAGCATTTTGGCTAAGTTATCAAGGTTCAATCTGATTGAGAGGTTTCTATCCTAGCAGTAGGTAGGGGTGTTCAAATTCGGTTATCCGAAATTTCGGAAATCACTATCCGTATCCGTATCCGAAATTTTGGATACGGATACGGATAGTGATTCGGATATCCGAAATTCATTTTTTATTTTTTTTAGTTTTTTATTTTTTAGTTTTTTACAATAATTAGACATATGATATTATAAAAATAATATAAAAAATCAACTCAAATCATAAAAGCCCCAATATACACTAAAAAATCTCAATCTAAAATAAAAATATGTTTAAAATTTTAAAAAATAAAAAAATATTTTTTTGTTTTCAGATAATCGGATATCCGAATATCCGAAACTTTTGAAATTCGCTATCCGAATTTTCGGATATACGAAAATTCGGATATTTCGGATTCGGATTTTCGGATTTTCAGATCGGATTCTCGGATTCGGATATTTTTGAACACCCCTAGCGGTAGGGGTCTGGACCTTTACAAAGTCAACATTATAAATCTTCTTCCTTTATTCGGGGTTGAGGACCAATAAGAATAAACTAAAAAGTGTAGAATTGAGGTAAATTAGAACAATCAAGAACAAGTTCTGTTTTGCAAGTTTTCAAGCACTTAACAAGGTTATTTTCAAGCACTAAACACAACCAAAAACTAATTTATATACCTTCTAATGAAATAAAATCAATGATTCAAAAAGTGATTTAAAATTGGCAGACTTTCAATATTTCTCATCAGGTTAAAACAAGTATGACCCGTAATAAGTTTCAGAAGTCGGAATTGTGCTGCAAAGTCTTTCTTTGATGATATGCCACAAATTTATAAACAATGATGTATGAATCAATCGTTTTTGTTCATTAAAAGATATTAGCTTTCCATTTCTAATGCGATGAATGGATTCGGAAGCTTGAAGATTTGTGTTCTGGTAAACGGGGAGCCTAAAACATCCATACGGCTGCTAATCACCGCCGCGATATGGTAGCCCTTCGCGTGCATAATCGCCTTTTGCTTGTAGAAATATTCTCGGGTATCCATTTTCATCTCATCATCTGATCTGCACCACATTACAACAATCTTTATGTCATAAATATGGTATCAAATCTTTTTCATTTGAAATTTGCATAAATTAAGTGTTTGGATATGCATTTTGCAATATTAAGATAATCAGCTGCAAAACAAAAATCCAAACACCCTCTTAACAATATATGATTCGAGTTACAAAAGACTGTTTTGCCCTCTAACGATACCTCATGATCAACTCAGACCAACCTCCACATCGAGCTGCATTAAGCATGTCAATAACCACACCACGCCGTTTCTCATGTTCCCTTGACAGTAGAACCAATGACCATCCTGCAGACCGTAGTTTTGTGTATATTTGCACCAACACCGCATGTTTCATATGTTTGGCCTCTTTAACACCACCATGATGACCATAACCATGGAATCTACATCATCAAAAACACATTAAGCTGATGCATATTCATACCCATTTAGATTTTCCAAAATTATAACAGTCTAAAGATAATGCAATTACCGCTGAACATATAAGTCATCTATGTCTATTAACACCACATCGCAACCACCAACAACAGGCGTAACATTCTTGAAGTAACTTTCAACAAGCGACACTGCAGTACTCAAATCTCTTCTGTAATGACCATCTTTAACATACTTGACAGCTGCATTTTTACAAATTTCAGGCGAAGAATATGCCTCAAAGCTGTTAAGATTAAGTTCTGCGTGTAGAGAAAGCGTTCTGCAATAATCATAAAGCTCAAGATCAAACTGATTGACAGATCTCAACATTTCAAGAGCCCCAGAACTCCGGCTTTCACATGATTGTAACATGACCATCAATGCAATTAGCACACTCATCAACAAGATCCCGATTGTTACAAGACCACCAACGAAGATAGTTGCGGCAAATGAAGACATATAGATCACAGACTCCATTCTGAATTCACTTCCCATATCTACAGATTCATAGTTCAAATTATTATTCACTTATCACCATATGCAATTGAAATGTAGCAAAATTAATGGTTTTAATGAATGAAATTACACGCATACCGGATTCTTGGCTGCTAGATAGACTTGCAGAATACCCCCTTTCCATCTCATTGCCATATGATGACATTTTGAGATGAATCTATGAACACACAAGAGTACTAAGTAGTAAGTACTCTCATATGCAATCAAACCCTACCTGCAAAATATGCGATCATAAGCTTATAATTCTTGAAATTGTTTGACAAAAGACAAATCAATTCAAGTTTTCAACAATAAATTAGGCAGAAACAGAAGATACCCAATTCAATTTGGTCTCTTGAATGTTAATTACGTGATTAAATTAGCCATTGAAGTAACCTAATTGTAGTCAAACTGGAGAAATTTCAAATTTTTTTGAAAACTTATTCAAACCCATATCAAATTCAAGTATACCCAGATCAAATTGGAGGTCGAGTTTCGATACGATTGCAAAATCAACAAAGTATAAGCGGTCTAATGATATGAACACAAGTATAGTAGATACCCAGATGAAATTGAGATTGAAATGGGCGAAAAATGCAACAACGATCGGCATTAAGATTGAAAGATCGAAACTTTTGGTTTCACGGGTGTTGATCGTGAAACAGAGGATGGAACTGCAGGTGATTCAGACGAACTGAAAGTAGCGATTTTGGTGAAATAGTATTAGATAACGTTTGATTTGAACAGATATGAGATGGTTTGAAGTTGAATTGATGCTTTAGAATGAGCCAAAATCGGTGTTGATTGTTGATTTCTTTCTTGATGAATCGTCCAATCCCACATCACATGCTACTCGATAATTCTGTTTTTCAAATATATTGTCACTTTCATTCAAAATTTTATATTTTTATGTTTTTATACTGTAATGATGATAATAATAATATAGACTTGTTGGAGAAGAAGATAATGGAGAAAGCGATGGTATGTATCTTCTGGATATTAATTCATATCATATTCATCTATTGATAATAATACTACTCCGGCTTTTATAGCCAACAAAAGAGCATGTTTAATTAAATGAAATTCCTAGGTAATTAAATAACTATCAGTAATTGCATTAACCCACTATACTTTTTTTTTAACGGCAAATGTGCGACCCTACTTCGAATAATAGGTGTTATCTTAATAGGGCCCACCTATTCGTTTCCCAGTCGAGACCGCACCCCCAACCCCTCAGAAGGAAACTTATTGCTTAAAAAACCCCCTTACTCAACACTGAACATTTTGCTTATAGTGAGACTTGAATCCATGACCTCTCAATATTTACATGTCATGAGTACCTCACCTTTATTTTCATCGATCGGTCCATAATTCATGACTGGTGTAGAAAACAGTTTCGATCGATTTTGAAATTTATGTTGGTGGAGATAACGGGTTATACGCAACCACAGTCTTGTTTATGCGCATCTTCTTCATTTTAAAGATAGATCCAATCGATTTTCATCTTCAATCGTACTTTATCCAGCAACCGATGGGTTATACATGTTTTCGCTAACAATTGATGGGTTAAGCTCGCATCAATTTTGATCAACATTAGTGATAAAAGGCAGCTTACAATGTTCATTGTTGGTTTAAGGTTTGAGTGTTGGTTTAATTGGTTTCTCACATGTAATTTTGATTGCTTGTGATGAAGGCTTAATTTTTAGTGGTTTGATGATCGTGGGTTATAATTTCAACGGGTTTAAGATATTCTGTTGGAATGATAAAATCTTATGAGTTGTGGAAACACATTACAATTCTAATTCTATTGAGTGCCAACCAAACACAACTTTTGAGAATGCAATTCAATTGCGGTTCTAATTACTACGATTCTACACACCAAGTGAGGTCGAAAATATGCAAGAAGAAAAAAGTGGTTGTTCATAGAGACTGATGTAACGCCTCAAAATTCAAAATATGGAAATTGAAAGGTTACGGACCATAACCCTCATTCTCAAAGTCCATATCGTATTGAGCAAGGGCATATTTACATTTGCTATGTGGGTGGTAACGTGAACAGACGAAATGTAACCTAAGATCTTACGATCCGTAAAATTGAGGCGATCTAAATTTGGCCAACAGCAAAGGTTATGGACTATAACCTTTAGACCTTACGATTCTTAACAATGTTGGATGAGGACTATAAATAAAAGGTCTCATTCATTAATGAAAATTAGTTCTCAAACTCAAGAAATGTTTTAAACGCCTCGTGTTTGTTGAAGCTGACCCAAGTTAGTTGTGTTTTTTCGGAGAGTTTGCGTGGTAGAATACTGGTCGAAAGTCAAGTAAAGATTCTCCTTTATAATAGGAAGGGATTTGGGGTGTGTACCTTATTGTAAGGCGGGATAATCACATGCTTATAGCGAGTAAAGACAATGTTGTAAAAATCGCTAGGTGTTAGTCAGGCGGTAGGGTACCGACTAGGGATAATCGGTTTGGAATTTTTATATATAATTTTCAATTTTACATATGTATACACATACATATTTTTATATGTAAATTTATAAATATGTTTAGTTATATATATATATATATATATATATATATATATAAATTTGGCCAAACTTTACAAATTTTCGCCGGAATTTCAAGAGTCGCCGGAAAGTCGCCGGAATTTGGCTGGAAACACACCGGAGAACTCACTGGAATTTCCTATTTTGGCCAATCAAGACCGCATAGGTCCGCCTAGGGCCGAATTTGACCACTTTTGATTGCCTAGCGATTAATTGGCTGATTAGGCAAAATTTACAAGGTGGACTATCGACAAGCGACTAGTCACTGATTAATCGACCGCCTAGGCAGATTTTTTCAACACTGAGCAAAGATACTCGTTAAGCATAGAGGAATGCCCAAAGGGAAATGTTTGGGGATTGCTTTTGCAACACATGGGATGAGAACCTACAGTAAGAATCGAGTTGATTACCCAAATGATGTGGGTAATGACCGGGGAAGGGTGCATGAGGAGTATCTACATGTGAATTAAGGTGACAAGCCACAAGTAATATGTTTTATGCATAAGAAAGAAATAGGGTTGATCCCCAACTTTATATGACATATAAATTACGATAGGTTTGCATAATCCTGTATGAAAGATTAATTAGAAGGAAAGCTTTGAAACCTATGAGATATCTGGTAAGTGTACGTACACCAAATCACATGCGAGTTACTACGAATTGTAATTTAAACAATGTGAAATGCAGAAATGATATATGTGGAGGATGTGGGTCGGATGGGCAAGTATGATGCCATTAAGCGAGTCAGATGGGCAAGTCTGATGCCATGATGTTCGTCAGATGAGCAAGTCTAATCCAACAAAAAGTTATGTATGGGTGCCTTGGATTTCACGGTTCCAGACCACACGTTGTAGTGGTCTAGATCACAGTAAGTCACGATCAAGAACATGAAGTCACATACAGGTGATTGGAACCGTATGATTCTGATTCCGTAAAAAGATAACTATAAAAATTTTGCGTGAATGGAAATTAAATATATTCTAATTACAAAGTTGTATGTATACATTTTCATGCACAAAGTACAACCATCTAATTCTTTTATTTTTTATTTTAAACCCAATATTTTTACATCTTTTATAATTTAACCCTTGCAATTTTTTACTTTTAACTTTATTCCCTATACTTTTCATCTTGTATAATTTTTTTGTTTTACATGTCGCTCTAAATTTTGAGAGTTAACACGTGCGTTTCAACATTGTTATGTCTATTTTTTTCTGTTTAACGGCCCTGTCGCAACGTGCGGGTTTAATATTTTTACATCTACGTTCCGTTTTTTTTTTTCGTTTTTATTTCTTTTTAATAAGATATTTTCCAATGTTGATGGTCGTTGACAATGTTATGACATTGGTACTACTTGACATGGTTTTACATCCCCCTGTCGCAACGCAAGGGGCTTAATACTAGTATATCCCTAAGAGGCAAAAATATGTATGGGAAGTGATGTACACTCATTTAGCGAAAACTAATATATGTATGCACATATTTTCAGGTGATTTGTCTAGCGTGAGAGCTAGTGAAAATCAAGTCTCTAGCAAAATGGATCTAACACATAGATATGATTAAAGTGACGGATCCAGGAATTTATTCATATGGAGTCACTATTTTTTTTAATGCTTCAATTTTATAAAAGTGAATATAAAATTTTTTGGGTTGATTCGGATCAGTTCAAGTTGGTCATATAAAAGTGAATAAAAAACACCATCATTATCAGAATGTAAGAATCACATAATATTTCTTTGAGATTTTTAGTTGAATTTTTTTTAATGCCACCTCCTGTCTTTTTTGTCCAAATATTCAACCATGAATCTTTTTTGATTCAATTGCCATGTAGTTAGCTATTGAGCCTCAAAGTTTATATTTAGTCCAAGACTCCAAAGTATTAAGTACAAGTGTATTTTGGTTTATCATTATTGGGTATTTAGTGGGTATTAGGAGTAGCCGTATTTAATTTGATCAAATCCTGGGCTTTGCGAGCATTGAGTATGTAGTGGGAGTGTACTTATTTGGTTATTTAATTATTTGACTCGTGAACTTTGACAAAGTTTGTGTTTATATTTTTCTATAACTAATGGAGTCACCATCTAAAATAACAATATTACCACTTGAAAAACTTGTACATCTATTTCCATATGCCTGAGAAAATTCATTGTATTCTGGTGACTCCGATGAATACATAATAAGTCCGCCCCGGGATATGAATAATGTTATGACAGTTACAATGTAATCTTTTACAAACATAACAAAATAAACATATTGAAATATTATGATTTTTCACACGTAACCTTTAACACTTTTCAATTTAATTAATAAATAGAAATAAAGTTGTTATCAGAGCATATGGTTTAAGAGTACAAGAATAGAGATAAACACCCGAACTTAAAGTGTAGTGCTTTTAAGTGTATGATCCGATACTTGATAAAAAAAACCAAAGACAACGAGATAATCTAATGGTTTTGACCGGAAAGTATAATGTAGTTGTGGTGAGTGTGACTAAACATAGATATGTGTATTGGATTTCGTTGTCCGATATGTGACATGATAAAAACAAGAATAAGTGGTTATAATATGAAATATTGGATAAAAGAATTGTTGATCTGCAAATAATTCTTATAGACACTCTCAATTTTTAGCTTATTTTCCTTCAACGATCTCTTACTAACTAAGAGTTAACACCCGTTACTGTTTTTGATGAAATGGGGCTAACTTTGAGCCATGTTCGTTTTTCGGTGTCTAGCCTCCGTCATCACCTGAAATGTACATCCAAAGAGTCAAGTGGTTCAGATCCGGAGGTGGAGATTGACGTGTTTCAGGGTGTAGAAGTTTTGGATTTACAGACCTGATAATTGATTTTAACTTTCTGTTTAGTGTTTTGGTCATATAAGTAGTTAACGTTATCAAAAGATTAATGGTGTTAACTCTCAGTTAATAAGAGATCACTGATGGAAAATAAGCTCAAATATGGAGTGTCTGTACGTATCTATTGAGTTGAGATTAATCCAACCAATAAATAAAAGTTAAAATTATTAAAATCCAATAACATAATAATTTATAATATCAAATTTATTTAGTTTGTTTTTTATTTATTAATAGTGAAATCAATTGCTTATGTGATGTTTAGTTGTTACAGAAAATACTTTAGCGCCATGAAAGTTGATGAGTACTTTGAGAAACTACCAAAGTTAAAGCAAAATATTAATGTTGAAATTAGATATGCTTACCTGGGCCATGTGCTATTGGTTTTGGTTGCTTCATGAGCTTGATTGCATCCATCCTTTTCTGAAATAAAACAATGAATAACAAAGATAGGCTTGTAAAGTTTGATTTCATCACAACATGAGTTTCATTGATAATTCATCTCCAACGATGGCTTTATAACACCCTTGATCATATGTGGATACGTGGATGAAAGAGAAACATGTAAGAAGGATGTGGAAGAAAGATAAGCCCTTCTGCAAAAATACACCCCTGAGGGTCATATGAGAGAGAAACATAGAGGGAATGTCGCTTGTGGGGATAAGGAAGAGAAAATAACAGTTTACCAATATTGAGGCAACAAACCCCCATTAAAATGACATTCGTCAGATGTGGTGTAAGTGATAACCTTTTTCCTGACCCAATTTGACCCCTAATTGGAAATAAAATAAGACAAACAACTTATATTTAGAAACAATAAGACCAAGTTGATTAAATTACCAGTAAGACATAAATGTGCAAAGATCAAAGCTGTATCGAGTAATGATCTTTCAAGAAGATAATGCTACTACATACAAAAAACAATCATAACCCTAGTAAAAAAAAATTGATGCTCATAGAATTTGAGGCTTAAAGCAAGGGTTGTTTTTTGAACATGAAAAAGTTGGCCCTGCAAAGTGACATTGGCATATTACTTTCCTGGGTTCACAACTCCATCAAATATTATTATCATTAACTTCACTTGTTCTAATCCGAATAAACATGTTATATTCTAGTTTATATCTTAATTTTAGCATAAAAATGATAGAAAGTTGGTACTTGATAACTGATTTACAATTGATGTAAGTTTACGAACATTTAATGTAAACCTAGGTTTAAGATCTGCCGCCCCACACCATGACGACAGGAGGGTGATTTTCTAGCAGGCTACTTTTTCAAGAGGTGGCAAGAGGGCAATGACCTAGCTCAAACCCACTTAAACAACCTAAAGACTTAAAGATTTTATCTGATCCGAAAAAAGAAAAAAAATAAACTACGAAGAAAAACAAACAGAAAAAATAACCTATAAACTCTATAGCTTACTTTTTCATGTATTCATTATAAATTTACAAACTTAATACACCAAAGGAGAGGATTTTTATAAAATGATAACTTCTTCAAGTTTCTTGTAGTATTGACACTAGAGGTGTACGAACCAGATTTTTTCCAAACCAGTTCGGTTTTTAAACAGAATCGGTTTTTTTTTTTTTTTTTTTACATATGTTCAAACCGGTGTATTTCAAACCACTTTGATTTCAAACCGGTTTTTCCTCAAGAATTCTCAAATCGTCCGGTTTAGTTTGAACTGGTTTGTAAATTGGTCTTTTTAAACGGGTTTTTATCCCGGTTTAACCAGTTTTTTTTAATTAAAACTGGTTTGAATTGTCAAGCCACCAAATCAGTATACCAACCGCTGGTTTAAGTCGGACTAGAAACCGATTTGACTCAAATCGGTTTTTTATCAAACCGGTTAGGTTTTCCTTGTGGTTTTTTTCCCGAACTAGTTTCTCTTACACCTATATTGACACAAAAGATAACAACATGAAAAGTAAAATTAGAATAAAAAGATCTCCAATTCTCCACTCCAAATGCTCACACCAAAGTGACCAAACATATCATCTCTTTTTCCTTCTACCACCAATGTGTCACACATAAACGCATCTCTTCACAATCACACCCAATACACACACACACACACACACACACACAAACACACGATCTTTCAATCACTCAATGGCCAGCCTATGGCGAGCCGTGATGGGCGAATCACCACCGAACCCCGACGACTACGACGGCGTCGAGTACTGGTCGCACCCCGAGCGCACCGGCTGGCTCACCAAACAAGGCGAATACATCAAGACCTGGCGCCGGCGCTGGTTCGTCCTCAAACAAGGCAAACTCTTCTGGTTCAAGGACGCCATCGTCACCCGCGGATCGCGCCCCCGCGGCGTTATTCCGGTCGCCACCTGCCTCACCGTCAAAGGAGCCGAAGATGTGCTCCATAAGCAGTTTGCGTTCGAGTTATCCACGCGATCTGACACGATGTACTTCGTTGCTGACTCGGAGAAGGAGAAGGAGGATTGGATCAATTCGATTGGGCGATCGATTGTTCAGCACTCGAGGTCAGTCACTGCTAACGAGATCGTTGATTACGATAATAGGTGATTTTGTTGTTGGTTTGTGGCTTTCTGTGTGTAGAATTTGGTGTTATGGCTTTTTGTTTGTGATGGTTGCTTTGTTTGATTATGAATCGGCTTATTGTTCTGTTTCTGTTTCTGTTGTTAGATGATTATAATTGTAATGCTTTTTTAAGGTGTTATTAGATGATTGAGATCTTGAGTTTGTTGAATTGGTCTGGATTGGTGTTCTTAAAGTTAGAAATTAGATTTTCTTTCAAGATTAAGATCGAGGGGGCGGCCTTGAAGCAGCTGGTAAGGTTGTTTTGTTACCATGAAGTCATGAGTTTGAGCCGTAGGAAACAGCCGCACACAAAGTGTAAGGTAAGGCTGTGTACATCCTACCAGCGAAGTCAAGCATCGGGTACACCATTTCAATATTAAGAATGATAACAATCTATGGTAATTTCTGTAGAATCCGTACACAAACTGCAATTATTCTTCATTCTGATTATATATTGCTTACATTTGTTAAGTTAGAATCTTTAGAAACCTTTCTAAACAATCAACTAACAGTAGTTTCCGTCAAGTTGAAGGATTTAGAGTGTTTTGTGATTGGATTCTAGAATTGCAAACGGTAGTCTCCACCAAATTTGATCATCTTGTTACTTGTTAGCCAAATGATCAATTTTCACTATGTTTTGCATTCTATGAATACATCAAATGAGCTCCCACATTAGAGATTCTCTAATTATGTATTAAGAGATCTGATTGTGTGGTTTATGTGGTTCATTTTGATATCAAATTACACTGTTTGAGGAGCCAGATTGAGTTTCTGTAATTACTGATATTCCAAATTTGTGGTTTTTGCAGTAGGCAATTTAAATACTTGTAGCAAACACTATTCCATAATGTGAATGTGTTTTCATCTTATCTAGGGATGTGAATTTTTAACACGACATTAACTTGATGCAGTATTATGCTCTTTCGTCTATGATGCTTCCTTTGTTTGACTACGAATCATCTCAATGTTTCTGTGTCGGTCGTGAGATTTTTACAACTTTAATGCTTTCAAGGCGTTTTTAGATAATTGAGATCTTGAATTTCTTGACTTCGTCTGGTTTGGTGTTGGTAATGTGAGAAATTAGGTTTTCTTTCAAGGTGAAGACGATAACAATCTATGGCAATGGCTGTAGAATCCTTGCACAAACTGCAATTATTCTTCATTCTAATTATATTGCTTATGGTTATTGAGTTAGAATCTTTACATACCCTTTCTAAACAATCTACTGACAGTAGTTTCCACCATCTTTGGATTTAGAGTGTTTTGTGATTGGTTTTAAGAATTGTAAACAGTAGTCCCCACCAAATTTGATCATCTTGTTAGCTAAATGATCAATTTTTCACCATGTTATAGAATATGTCAAATGAGCTCCTTCATTAAAAAGTCCATAATTTTGCATTCAGAGATCTGATTGTGTTCTTTATGTGGTTCATTTTGATATCAAATTACACTGCTTGAGGAGAAGGATTGAGTTTCTATAGTGACTGATATGAACTTGTGGTTTTTGCAGTAGGCAATTTAAATATTTGTAGCGAATAGTGTTCCCTAATGTGAATGTCTATTGCATCTTATCCTTTAAGAATCACACTCTGTGGTGGTTATGCTTTATCTTTGATCAAGTGGGAACCACCACAAGAGTGGCATCTTCTTGGTCAATGGAATATGGTAGTGACCATATCTTCATGTTCTGTCCATACTCTAATTCTAACAATATAGTATTATGAAGAAAAAATTATTTAAATCCAAAGAAGTAATGTGTTTATGATGGGACCGGAGCAGCGGATTGGCCGGGTATTGGGTGCCTAACTGGTCTGGTTATGCCTATGTAAACTGGTGAACCGGACTCATCGAACATGATTTCAACTATCTTTTCTAAATTTTCCATCAAAATATTATTTTTTAGTTGCTTTGATGTTTCAGACTCTACATGTTATTTATTTAAGCCTTTAAAATTGCAAATTTATACCAAAACATAAGATTAATTTTCATAATTTGTTTCAAGTTTCACACACAAAGTCATATATATATTAGAGACAAGTGAATATGAGACTGTTACACATCTAAGTTATCAAAACTATGTAATTTTGTTTGAATTAATATCAAAACCTATATAGTTTTGATTAGTTAGATTGAAATTACCTTTCCCAAGTTCACTCAATTTTAAATTTACGTCTCCTTCATTAACAAATTTACAATCTGTTTTCATTTTTTATGCTATTAATATATATTTATGTGTATAGTTATTCAACTCAACACTCTCGATAATAGATCCTATTATACTTCTCCGATCTAGCAGTGGAACATATCATTGTTTAATATAAACGTATTTATTGAATCACTTTTAAAAACAACGGTACCATGGTTTGTTATTAAGAATTGAATGAGGAAACAAAGTTTTATTTTGAAATCACAAACATAAAGCATACAGGAACTGGTGACGAATTGAAATTAAAGAATGCCACAAATCAATGTTAGAGAACGTATTTGATTGAATACGAGCCAATTTACTGGAGAGGAATTAAGTATGTGTATTTAGGTTATTTTTTATTTATTTAAATCAAAACTATGTAGTTTTGATGATTTCATATATAAGCTTAGATGCGTAAAAGTTTCATATGAATATGTTATGTATATAATTTACATATTTATTATGTGAACTAGTTCATAAATCTGGTCCTACCAGTGAACCGATGAAAGAACTTGTTGTGTTAGGTATTGTTAAGAAAACATTGCAAGAGAATTTTAGTGAATAGAAAGGCAAATTAGCTCCATAGTTTCTTCATATATGTTTTTAGGAAAGGTTCAAATAAAAAGTTTATTAAAACTAAAAAAATATAAGAGATAATTTCAACTATCAATCTTCTTAATTAATGGTTGAGATCAAATTGTAAAAAAAAGTTTGTTAAAAAGTTATTTTAAAAATAGCTACATTTGTTGACTTTTTGTAAGTTCTTTTATTTTCTTAAACGTTCATAACTTTTATGTACGATATTATTTTTCTATGAAAATTACACTATAAAATCGAGTGTTTTCTAATCTTTAAAATGAGTACAATATTATTATATAAAAAGATAATAATTTTATTTACGTTTTTAACCTCATATCTAATCATTGTATCGTTAGTGTTGTTCATTATGTTTTTTTGGTTAGTTATTGTGTTTTTTGAATACTATTGTGTTTTCTTAAAATAATGAATTTAAAAAAATATATAATAGTAGAATAATATTGTTGTGTATCTTTAATATGTATAACACAATATCATCTTAATAACTAATTAATCTAATAAATATAAAACAATGAAAAAATAACACAATGTCTCATTGTGTTTTTTCATTGTCATTGTTTTATCTTGTATACTATGAGTATTGAAAAATACATTAATGAAATAACATCATTATGTACTTTTAATTGTAAAACACAATGATAGATAACAACAAGTTTATATAATCTATAAAATAACAATGACAAAAATAACATATTGTGTTATCTTTATCGCTATGAGTTTTGAAATATACATTGGTAAACGTATATCATTGTGTACTTCTACTTTGAAACACAATGATAGATAACAAGTCTATATAATTTATAAAAAAACAATGCCAAAAATAAAACAAAATGATCTAAAACGTAAAACACAATGATAAATACATATAACAAATGATGTAAAATATATAACACAATGAACGGATATTTGGCACAATAAACATATAAGACATAATGAGCTGAAGTATTTAATACAATGACCAAAATGTCCTTCTCTTTAAAGCAATAGAAGTATACGTGTCAAACTCACAAACCTTGTTAGACTTTTTAGATTAAATTTCCTTTTCAGTATAACCCTATTCTATGTTCTTTTACCGATTACCTTAGAAATCAACATAACTTTACTTATGCATAAGTTTGTTTTGTTGTTATTTGTTCACGTTTAGCATATTATTTTCAACTTTCTGTTGTCTTAAAAATTTGATATTGATTTTCGCTAATTTCTTTTCTACATTTGGCGATACATGCCAAGGCATAATTCACATATTTTGATAGCGACATGAATAATAACATGTAAATTAGTTTTGTTTAAAAATATTCTGCTAAAATGGATCTGCAATAGGCGATTGTGACGTGCATTGATCTTCCACTGTACAAATAAAACAATAAAAGTACACGTGTCAAACTTACAAATTTTATTAGACTTTTTAGATTAAATTCCTTTTTCATTATAACCCTATTCTATGTTCTTTTACCGATTACCTTAGAAATCGACATCACTTTACTTATGCATAATTTTGTTTTTTTGTTATTTGTTCACGTTTAGCATATTATTTTCAATTTTTTGTTATCTTAAAAAATTTGATATTGATTTTCGCTAATTTCTTTTCTACATTTGGCAATACATGCCAAGGCATAATTCACATATTTTGATAGCGACATGAATAATAACATGTAAATTGATTTTGTTTAAAAATATTCTGCTTAAAAGGACCTGCAAGCAATTAGGCGACTGTGACGTGCATTGACATTTCACTGTACAAATAAATAATCGAGTTCAAGTTACATTTGAAGACCTAAGCCAATTCACAAAACTTTAAGATTGCCAGATCTGGGAATCAAATACACATCAATACCCTTTTGGGCAGTATGAAAGAAAAAAAAGTTTTAGAAGCATTTGAGAGATTTAGGAGACCAATTCATATCATTTTCATTCATGCCTAAAAGAGAACGCCATATCTATACCTAGTGTTAGAATAGAAATGACCTTAACTACCAAAAACTACCCACTAACCTTAACTACACATGAAATAATCAACACTATTTCTTTGGCTGGAAGCTTGATGTAGTTAGTAGTAACATGTTTACTATCGATGAAATTACTGGTGGTTTATAATCCTCAACGGTCATGTACTCATGTCTTTTCATTAAAAACAATTCATTGCAATGGTTCAACCCATGTATGATGGTTGAATTTGATCATACTTCACACATGAATTTTACAGGAAGCTCATATTCATTATTGTGAATTAACTTTCTGTCTTGTCCAATTAAAATTTTCATATATTGGTGAAATACTCTAATTTTGAAATGATCTAAAAAGTATCCAAGACATCATGAAATTTGAAAACACTACACAATGATAGTTTACCATTTTTTAACAAATCTTTTGATTGGATATCATTCGCAAAAATAGTTTTAAGCTTTTAGAGCACAGTTACTAAGAATATTCATAGTAGTTTTCTTATATTATTGAGTGTATTTCCTGTATTATAGAAAATTATTGTAAGTGGTTGTGAGTGAAAAATAAAGAAAATAATGTTGTTCAGCTATATATTTAAGGAAAAACACTGTTCACTTGTATAAATTTTTTAATATTTTTAAAAGTGGTTGTAAGTGGATGAAAGATAAAAAATAATCATAAAGTTATAAAAGGTATTATTTAATTGAAAAGAATGAGGATATGAAACCTGATATGAATGCTTTAAAAACGCCAATCTCATAAAAATGGATGAATGTAGGCAAATAATTATCAATTTTCACGCATAAATCATATGAACACATTTTGATAGAATTTGTTTTACAAACAATACCCAATTAAACAATCCAACTATTAATCCAAATACTATTAATCATAGTCCATGAAGGAAGCCCAACACAAGGAATAGAAAAGTAAAAAAACAACTTAGTAAATTAAATGACTTCATCCAAAATGCCACATGAACACCAATCTACAAAGGCGACCACCAAAGTAATATATAGGGAAGGAGAGTGCACTCGTTTGTTATGACGATTGTTATGTGGATGATTATCTGTTTCTCATCTTACATTTTCTGTATCTCATCTTTTCTTCTTGAAGCTTCGGTTCAATCAATACAAGTTACCTTTGATCTAGTTACTCTATTTAGTCCTTTACATTTGCATTTAAACAAAAAACTATAATGTTTTTAGTCTTTCGTAAATATATGGTTTAAAACACAATATTATGCAATAACACATTTTAAGCCAAAACTGATCATTTTGACCGTAATCACTGATATGCATGAACTTAGATATGATGTATAATCAAATTAACATACTTCTAGCAAGATAAAAAAATATTAAGCATGGTGCCACAATCGGGTTAATAACTCGTAAAACTATATATAGAGCTCAAAGACCACTTAGTCCTAGGAATTGAAAGTATAAACAAGCTAGGAGATGTTATGGAACCCTTTAAACTCTTCATGGATGGTGAAGATTAGGCCCATCATATAGAAAACACACACAAACACAATATGATTTGGAGAAATGGGAGGCTACAAACGCTCCCTTTGACATATATCTAGAGATAAATATTTGCTTAAATGATATAACACTCCCTGACCTCTTTTTCTTAAAGTATTAAATACCAAACTTGAGAATATGTGATTGATTTTAGTGTCATCAAAGTCATTTTAGTATAATTAGATTCAATTAAAACCGAATGAGAAATTAGAATAAACATTTATACTAGTCATGAGATATGCACTCATTCAATTATGTGCTAGTTCAAGAGGGCGAAGTCTCTAAAAAACTAGAGTCCTTGGCGGCAGCCCTTAATAGTAGGGTCCAAGGGGCAGAACCCTTGGTGGGTCCAAGGGATAAAGTCCCTCATGACGATCGAGTTAGAAATTGCTTTGGATTAATTTGGATGATGGAAATTGGTTGGAAACAAATGATTGGTAGCAACCGATCATCAGTAGCAAGTTCAGTATTAAATTGTTACATTCAGTCGTAAAAACAAAGCATCAATAATAGTAGTAATCGATGCATCATGGACTCATGGTAACCGATGCATTAGTGGCAAAATGATATTCAATAGAAAATTTGATTTTAGTATCAGTTGTCACCTTCGGTGATAATTTTGTTACTGTTGATGGCTTAAAGGTCAATAGTATCCTTCCTTGTTACTATTGATGATATTTACTAATAATGTAACTGTCATGTCATTTGTTGTGATGAGTTGTTGCACTGTTTTAATCCCTATATAAAGAAATCATTTAGTTTGATTTTAATTATCAATATTTCACCAATTGATGAATTCATGGTAAAATGATGAGGGGTCCGGATGCACTTTTGTAACAACAATTTGGAGTTTAATTTTCCAGGGCTAAGTCCCTTTTCCAAAAAATTAAAAAAGAAAAATACTATACCGGTTCCGTCTATGTTAAAAAAAATGTGAAATAAGAATATTTATCTAGTATCAAAGTTGGTGGCTTTAGCCACCGGCTTTGATAAATGGGTTATGTATAACTGTCATTGCTCGATGAAAACGAATCTTGTGAAGGGCCCTAACATTTTTCATTTTGGTTTATGCCCCCAAAAGGTTAAATAGTCCCTAATTAATAGTTGTTTTCGATGACATGTTTAAATCACCATTCTTTGAGGTAGTGGTGCTCAACCCAAAATTATCATCAGAAACCCCACCTCGCCCCATCGCTATACAGTCGTGGTGGTTGGGTGATGCTCTCTTCGTATGATACAAGTGACGTGCAAAGGTCTTAAAAAAGATAATATCGACATGTATTTGGAAAATGGGTATGTTTCCATATATTATAACTGTATAGTACAAACTAGTCGTGTAACAAACAGTACATGCAAATGCAATCAAAACTCATGGTAAACATCATATTCACTTATTATTGACACCAGTTTGCTTGCTTCATTGCATTTCTCTCCTTGGGCAATCAAGACTATTGGAAATGGGGAAAAGAAAGCGATAAAGGGTTCTCGGATAAGTATATTAAAGACTTGTATTCGAAAGAGACTATCTCTGGGGATTTCTATAGTTTCCATTGAAATAACTGTGTCCCGAAAAAGGTTAATATTATCAATTGGAGAGCCGAGATTGGTCGTATTCCCACCAGAGACAATTTAATGAGAATAAATTATCCAATTCATCCTACATGTTGTCCTTTATGTGAAGAAATAGATGAAAGTCTAGACCATGTTTTCATCTCATGTAATGTGGTATATCAAGTCCAGAGCATCATACGCCAATGGCGTAAGATTCCTTTAATATTTGTCTTTCCTTTCGTGATTTGCATGAAATTCACAACTTTAATATTATTGAATAGCACAAGGCTAATAGAATTTTTAGATGGTGGCAAAGCATTATGTGTTAATCTAGTTGGTTTTTGCTATTTGTTAGTTGCTTTCTCTTGTGATTTCTTATACCTTATTTGGGATTTTAGCTTCTTGTTAACCACTTTTAATAAAAGTTTACTGTTAAGAAAAAAAAAAAGAGAATCTTCATTTAACTAGCCTAACTCTTAATTTAATTAGGCATGAGTTTCTAAAGCCTCCATCTTTATAAGCACCTTTAAACGCATACTTTCAAGTTATATTAAAACCTCCACCTTTATTAAAGTTGTAACTTAATTACGTGTGAGTTTCTGAAAACTCTTTGGAATGCGTATGTTTGAGTTTGCTTAAAGTATGAATAAATTTCCAAACTCTTATAGTCTTATTTTAAGTTTTTGGGAGTCGCTTCAATGTTATTTTATCAAACTCAGAAGTTTGTCTTCATTTGATTATATGTATCTAATCATAACTTACTATTTAGTTAAAGAAAAATTATTTAGAATGTAGAAATGTAGAATATCATATATTCAACTACACAATATAATATGAATGCAATTATGAAAATCTTAACAAATATACGTGTATCGGTGCATGGCCCATGTTATCTTTTCTAGTTGGTATGGTGTGTCACACGAAAAAACCAAGTCAACTTAAATATAATAGAAACCAAGTCAACTTATTTTGATTGTGAGGTTACTACAAAGTACAAAAGATACTACCTTAAAATTGATGCTTGTAAAATTTTTGAAAAATAAAAAATAAGTCACATACTAGTACTTTTAGATTAGAAAAACTATCAAAATACAAGAGCAAAACTATTTATTAGATTTTTCTTTATAGAGTGGCCAACTCACACCTACAAAATCATACTCTTAAATTTATAGCTTTTTTGACACAGCGAGACTTAAATCTCCAGCATCTTCTAAAGAGACACCTTTTTTAAACACATGCGTATTACTAAGCCAAAGACATTTTTACTAAAATTATTTATTAAATATTGTGTGAAGAAAATAATAAACTACAACAAAATCTAATAAATCAACATTATGTCAAAATATGTTTTTAGCCACACTTTTTCAAAAACCGCCATGCCATACTTTCGATTAAATATACGGTTGAAGGTCACTAATTCTAGTTTAGCTACACATTTTTTATTCATGTGACAAAAAACATAACTTCTCGAATCTTTTAGCAACTTTCACAATAAAAGTATAGCATTTAGTAGCCACACTTGAAATGTGTGGCCATATTTGACAACTGTCATTGTATTTGTTTGATTTGTTTTCTCATCTCATCAAACATACATATAAATGAAATCTTTAGCTCACTTTAAGAAGATAGTGTGACAATTACTACCGACGCTCAAAAAGTGTGATCAATTATGATCAATTATCATACTATTTGTTTGAGGTTTTGATTCATGTGATTAAAAACACATCCATTTGAAACTTTTAGCTAGGTTTTAGAAACAAAATGTAACATTTACCAGCCACGCTCAAAAATATGATCAAATTTGAGCAACATCTATGGTATTTGTTTGATTTTTGATTCATGTGATCAAAAACACATCTCTTCGATACTTTTAACCACACTTTAAGAAAACTTGTGACATTTACTAGCCACACTTGATTAATAGCCACTTAGTATTTGAAACAATACTAATAACTATTACAGTCACGGATAAAGTTCTTATATGTGACTAAATATAAGGAACCATCATTGTTTTCGTTTGATTATGTGGCTGAAAGCTAATACATATGGACACACATATCATTTTGTGTTACCAAAGAGTAATGTTTATTAGTCATGTGGAAACCCAAAACTAGTTATAACTATAAATATTTTATGATCACGGTTACTGTTCTGTTTTGTAGCTAAAAGTAATCAGTGGTCATAGTTATTTGTTTTATCAGTGGTTAAACATAATCAATGGTTATGGTTAATTGTTTTATGTGTGGCTAAAAGTAATAAATAGACACAGTAAAATGTTTGATGTGTGTAAAAAAGTAATCATGGCTTTTTTACTTTTAGCTGTCAAATTCAATTGTTAGAAGATCAATGATATATAATTAAAAATGAAGACTACCATACTACCATCTGTGATCAACAACGAGAAAGGTAGAGTTTTTCACATTACTAGTTGTAATTGATGACGAAATGGTGTCGCAATGGAGCCTATGATCAACAAACAACGGTGAAGCTTAGTATTCTTCTATATCATATGTTCAATATTTTGGTTTTTTAAAGGTAAAGATGCAGCTTTAAATTTTATGTGGTCAGAGGATGTTCACCATCACCATCTATCCCCTACGTATTGAAAATGATAATACAATATTGAAAATGATAGTACAATATTGATATTTTATGCTAGGTCTTAGGTTGATGTGTATATAGTAATCTTTTGATATATAACTCCTTTACATTTATGCATAGCAAACGCACCTTAAGTATTGAAAATGATAATACAAGAAAAACATTCGTCACATTTTTTATTGCAAATCCATGGTCTCTCTTTATATGGAAGGTGTTTAAGAAGCTAGAGACCATTTAGAAAACTAGTTAAAAGTCTTGATTTAAGTGTGCAATAGAGTGATCAAACGGGGATCAAAGATTACTTTAACTAAAAGTTATTACGGTGACGAGGGTGGTAACTATGCTGAACAGTACGGCGATAATGTTGGAAGTTTTGGCGGTAACTAAGGCGGTGATGACGGCGGCAACAGAGGTGATAGTAGCGGAGATGAGTATGGTGATGGTTCTGAAAAAAAAAGGGTTATACGACATGAATCAGGTTATTACATAATTATTAGGTTTTTAAGTTATTTGATAATAAATAATTATTAAGTTTTGTTATTTGATAATAACTAATTATATTATTTACAATTATTAGGTTTTTTCATCTCGTGAAGAATTGATTGATTGGGTAAGTAATATAAATAGTAAAAATGGATATGTTATTGTCACGAAACGGTCGAAAAAAAACATAAGTGGGTTGGTAGTTAAAATATGGCTAAAATGTGATCGTGGTGGAGTATATAAAGGAGCACCCACTCTTAGAAACACTAGCATCAAAAAAACAAATTGTCAGTTTGAATTACAGGGAAAATACCAAATAAATAAAGGTGGGTGGATCCTAGTTGTTGTAGACGATTCTCATAATCATGAAGCCGATGAACACCTCGAGGGGCATGCATACGCAATGAGGCTCACTGAAAAAGAGATTTGTATGGTAAAGCGACTTACAGAGCAAAATATTAAGCCTCGAAACATTTTAGGCACACTAAGGGACCAAAATCCTAAAAACGTGTCAGCCTTAAGAACGATATATATTGCTCGCACGAAGATAAAAAATTCAAGCAGAATCGGCGAAACTCCAATGCAGGTGTTTTTTACTATACTACAACAAAATAAATATATTTACACCCCTCACACAGATGAAGCCACAAATACCGTAGACGGGTTTTTTTTTATATATCCCGCATCTCACACTTTATGGCGGGCCTACCCGCATGTGTTGATGATAGACACAACGCATAAAACGAACGTCTACAAAATGCCATTTGTCCAAATGGTTGGTGTGACATCAACACTGAAATCGTTTTCTGTTGCTCATGCATTCATCGATCTTGAACGTCAGATTAATTTCAGATGAGTTTTAGAACAATTAAAAGAAACTTTAGAGCAAAAGTGTATAGAACCCCGTGTTATACTTACCGACAGAGACCTTGCTTTGATGAACGCGTGTTAAGAAGTTTTTCCAAATGCCGTGAGACTACTTTGTAGATGGCATATATCGGAAAATATTATTAAACATTGCAAGGCGAGTTTTTCAAATGATGAATGGGGCACTTTTGAGCATTTGTGGTCGGTATTAATTAACTCTGCCACGCATGACATATTCGAATACAATTTTGACCAGCTTTATCGAAAATTGGTGCCAAAACATTTAAGTAAGTTTTATATTGTTATTTTTATTAATATTATTTTTTATAATTTAAATAATATAATTTTATTTTAATTAGGGGTTTTGATGTACCTAAAAAATAACTGGTTGGACCCTTATATTGTACGGGAGGAGAAAATAAATGTACATAAAGAAATGGAGATGGTGAAAGAACATTTACTTCTTCAACTAGAAAGAGTGAAAAGATCTGTAGTGGGTATGATAAAATCACTCGCGAAAACAGATCAAAAAGCTCCGAAAGTACAAACTAATATACGCGGTCATCCCAAAAAGGATAAGCAACAAGATGTGATATTAGACCCTCCCAGACATAGTTCATACGTGCAAGAACGAGAAAATATTCAAGTTCCTCCAAGATATTCAAGTTCAGTGGTGAAGAGTAAACAATGGTCATTTCAACGCAGTCAATCAATGTCTTCCAAAACAAGAGGTAAAGATATGTCATCCCAACAAACTTCAAAGTTTTCATATACCCCGGGGGACGAAGAAAAAAACAACTATTACCGGTTTCGTGATTCGATTCCATCCGTGTTCTACCCGTACATTTCGGGTGCGGATGATGTATATGCCGACGGTAATTGTGGTTTTCGGGCTGTAGCAGTTGGATTGGGATATGATTAAAATCAATGGCGTTTTATTCGTACCAAACTTATAGCGGAGCTGGATGAAAATGCACATCAGTACGATGATATGTTTCACGATATCAAGCGTCTAAGAAATTCATTGGACTGTAACGGGATAGGTGCAGCTCCATATAAACATTGGATGACAGTGCCACCCACAGCGATCTTAGTTGCTAACAGGTTTCGTGTGGTCGTAATATTAATTACAATCGATAACAGTGCAACTTATTTTCCATTCTGGTCGTCTCCTCACGATATCGCTAGCCACCAATTGATTGCAATTGTCTTTGTTAATGGAAATCATTTTATTAGGCTTCGATTAGCAGGTGACTATCCAATGCCTTTACCAAGTGGATACTGGAAAAATTTTAAAACACCAAATGCTAATGATTGGGAGCTTATATACAAGGCACAAATTCAAAAATTTGCTGAATTGAGAAAAGACGAGGAGCCTAAATATATTAATTTGTTATAAGTTGTATTATTGTAATGGTTTTTGTATTATTGTTGTAATAGTCGGATTTTAATATAATATGCAATTTGTAATTTTATAATTGCTAACTACGTACCTGTGAAATGCAATTTGCAATCATCTTGTAAATTATTTTCATGCCACTCTAAAGATCTATTTTGAACCGGTCTACGTAATAACATACAAATAAAAACTCCTGAATCTCGACCAATATGACTTGCATTTAAAGGCCACACAGTTTCACAAGACACTAACAATTCTTTAATTTCTTCTTGCCCAGATTGCTGCCAATAATGTATACGTCCAAGAAAATAAAGGAAATACGATTCAAATTCTACAATAATCGCCCGAACATTACGATGAATGCACCACGAATCATCACACGTATTTGGACGACATTCATAAGGAAAGAATATATGAACTTGTAGTGACTCCATAAAAATTTTAAAAAGATACCAATTTTCATCGTCATCATCAGTGATCGGTACGTACATCTATAAAAAATAAAATCACAATTATATATTTTTTTAGACAAATTAAATCACAACTATAACACGAAAACAATATTACCGTATCAACTTCCCATAACGCAGGATATAGATCTCTACTCCTGTCTTCATATTCATTATCATCAACGGATCCCATGTATATTAAGTTAAACCACTCAAATAGAAGAATCGTCCAACGATCATTACCCGGCAACTCTTCTGTTCTACTTATTTCTTCAAATCGCCAGATCATCAGTCTATTTGTCCACGCCCGAATATGCTATAAAGAACAATAAAATATATATTAAAACAATTATTATTTTTTTTTACAATTTTTAATTGAAAATCTTACATCTGAACACAAAGCTGTGTTACCAACAAGCCCTCGCCAAAATTGTAAGTGGAGATACACAACACCCATGTAATATACCCTACACAATTGAGCATCTCCATTTCGTAAAAACTGCATAATATTCCGAGACCAATTTTTGTTATTCTGCCAATTATGGTTATCAATTGGTTCCGGAATACTTTCAACAATTACACGTGAGTTAGAACCAAATTCATTCGCACGCCTTCGATTATTTCTCCGATCTGACATTTTACTTATCTCGATTGAAATTGTTTCATAAAAAAACTAACATGTATCCCTATATATATCATTAAATATAGAATATTATATCAAATCAAATAAGTGATACACGTTTTATGATGAATAATACGTCACGTTAAATAATTATAAAAAACGAATAGTCACGAAAACCGATAAATAATTAATAAAAACAAAAAATACGTGGACAATCTTCACGGCCCGTGAATAGTTTCACAGGCCGTGAGTTACTTCTTTAACGGCCCGTAAAGCCTCTCACGGTTGCCTTTTTACGGCCCGTGAGTCACTTCACGGTCGTGACTGGTTAATTCAAAATTTTAATTTGGAGCATACCTCTCATGGGTCGTGAAGAAAAGTCAAAGGATGTGTGTATAACACGTGACAGGGTGTGCGTATAACCCACCCCTTAAAAAAGATGGATTGGTGTCAAAAGTTTAACATAAAATCAAATGATTAATAATAGTTCTAACAGTAATGGTAATATGGCTATTTGAAAATATATATAAACTATACTGGTATCCATGTATTACATGAGTTAAATAAATAAAATATTAAATAGTTAGTAACCAAAAATTAAGGATTATAAAATGATATTTTGAGATAAAAAACGAATATTAAAATTACGTATGAGTAACGACTTTAACTAACAAAAAGGTTGGTTTTTTAAACATTTTGTTTCAAAACAATCATTTTTAAAAAAAGTGTCAATTCTAAAAAGTTTCTTATTATAACTTTAAATTTTAATTATTTTCGTTTCATAAAATTTTTATATTTTAAAAACACAAGTTTTAAAATAATTTATATTTAAAAAAATGATGTTTTAAAAAAAAATTATTTTATAAAGAAATTACATTTATAGATAAATTTCTTCCTTAATTTTATAAAAAATATTTTTAATTTGAAAAAGAATTAAATAATATCGTTAACGTAATTATTTACCTATATATGAAAAAAAAAGTTTGATGAACAGTGCGCTGCACCTGCGATGCATGGGGTACAACTAGGAGATTCACCCAACTACTTCACCCCTTTTAACTTTTATCAAGACTGAAGACATATGGATGTGTGCTGGTTTTTTTTACAATGGAAGCAGGCGGTGCATGGTGGTGGCTTTGCAGTGGCCGGTGGTGCCGAAGAGGCGAATGGTCGTCGGCTTCCTCCCGCCTACGTCACCGATCTTCTCACTTGGTGAAGAGGCGAATGGTCGCCGTCTGCCTCCCGCCGATGACCGGCCGGTGGTTGTGGATTTCATGGCCGTCACCGCCTGCCTCACATGAAACATCGCCCTTTGGTCGTTATCATCTCTTTCCTCCGTCGCTCCATTTGGATGTGTGCTGGTTTTTTTACAATGGAAGCAGGCGGTGCATGGTGGTGGCTTTGAGGTGGTCGGTGGTGCCGAAGAGGCGAATGGTCGCCGGCTTCCTCCCGCCAACGTCACCGACATTCTCCCTTGGTGAAGAGGTGAATGGTCACCGCCTGCCTCCCGCCGATGACCGGCCGGTGGTTGTGGATCTCATGGCCACCACTGCCTGCCCCACGCGGAACACCGGCCTTTGGTCATCATCATCTCTTTCCTCCGTCGCTCCATTTCACCCCGTGTCCTTTGATTTGGGTTTTCAGATAGAAAGACGGTTGTCCTGCTACCACCGTCGTCTACCTCACGCAACCGCCGCCACTGTCTGAATGGTGCGATTACCCCCACCTACCTCCGGCGAAGCTAGACCGGTGCGTTGGGTTGTGTATGGTGGTCGTTCTCCACCTTCGGTTGCCTACTATGCGGTTCTCTTTTACCCTGTTTTTTTGGGTTTCTTTGGTGGCGTTGATGAGGGTTGGTTTCGGCTGCTGATTCGTCGATGATGGTGATGGCCAAATTATCTGAGACACTTGGGTTTTCATGTTTGCTCCGGGTTGTGCTTCTATGGCTCTGTTTAAGGTTCTGTGCCCTAGATGTAAATGGCAGTGTTAATGACTATAAACCTATGTTTGTCCTAGACCATTGCGCTCATTTGAGAGGCAAAAAAAAGTCATTAAATGGGTTTTGACATGTATGAACCATGAATTCAAAGATTGAATGGCTATGATGAAATAAGTTTGGATCGGTGTTCATTGTTATGGCGTGGCGATGGAACATGTCGCAGTCACTATGAACTATAACTTCTGAGCCTTCAATTACATATGTTGTCATAAAAACTCATGTATACGCTATGATCTTGGCCCCTAAATGTTTATCTTTGTGTTGCTGCTGCTATGGTCGTGCCTGTTTGTTCTGGTTGTTGTTTCGAGGCGTTAGTGTTGTAAACTAAACGTTAAGGCTGTGATGAAGACTGAGCCTTAATAATAAATTAGAATTATATATTTGTGTTTTGGTTGAGTCTATAACGAAATAGATTTTTCCCGATAAAACTGTAATTGTATCTGTAGTGGATGTCACGTTTTATACGTGTAACCGTCAAGTCCGCCACCAAACACGTATTGCTATTATAGATCAAAACATAGCACAACGCGCGACTTGAAATATAGCTAGTTTAATAAAAAAAGTGAAAATTAGATTTAAAAGGTCTAAAATTATGAAATATATCCCCAAAAATCCATACATAGATTCCAAACAGTAAAAGTTTGAAAACTTTTCTATTTTTGACAATAACAAGAGATTTTAAATTATAAAAAAATAATTATGATAAGATGTTTGTAGCATAAAATTGTCATTTTAATGATCAATACTAGAAGAATAGTCACGAGGGTGGAGGGGGAACTTTTATTATTCACATCACACTACACCATAAACCATCCAATCAAATTTTATCATGTCACATCACATCGCGTCACGTCACATAACATCATGCCACGTCATATCACGCCACGCCACACCACTCAACACACATATTTTTGAGTTGTGCCACGGGTGGCGGTGGTGGTGCCAGGCACCACCGAGCCTTGCCGTGACCTCACGGCGCTTGCGCCCCGCACACCCTTAGTGTCAAAAGCTTTATATTACAATTTGTTGTACTCAAAAGAATGTGTTTAAATAAGAACATACAATCTAAATAGGCACATTGGTTCTTGGAGGGACTACTTGAAGACTTGGGATATGTAGAAAGTAAACTCTTAAATACTATAATATAATCATGCTTTCGAGTAGAAATACTTAATATTATTTTATACAACAAAAATGCATGGAAATAAGTTTCTTTATTAAAAACAAGTATAACTTGACATGCTCTTACAAATTCATATTAGTTAATACCATCAAAAAGACAACAAATTTACGAAAAAAAAAAGTCTAACTTGACGTGTACAATAAAATATAATTTGGCTTTAAAAGAAAACATCAAAGTTGGTAATAAGGAATGATATCTTAGAAGGAAGCAAATTTAACATCTCCTTTCAAAGAATTTTCAAACATGTTGGCGCATATTTCTAAAGTGAAACTCGTAACAATATCAAAATCGTGTGGTCTTGTATTAGAATGTAAATGTAACTGTTTAAGACTTTAGAGTATGTTGAAAGATCTTCTTATAGAATATTTTACCAATCATTTATATATATAGTTTCAATAGGTTATAATCCCGTGTAATACACGGGCTAAATAAATTTACTGGTACATGGTTAATAATATAAAAAATTATGTCTTAAATATTATGTATTATACGGATTGAATAAACTCATGTATTACACATTTGAAATTTTGAAGTTAACATATTTGAAATTTTAATTATGGATAGTTATTAATTAATTAATAGCTATTATAACATTTAAAATTAAGAGAAGAGAGAAGCGCAAAAACCAATTATTAGATGGTCTAAAATGGTGACAAGTGTCCAAATTTATTTTTATTTATTAGTGTAGAAATTTTATAAAAGTCATGGGATTTATTTGGTATGGGGTATTAGAGTGCCCGAGAGAATGAAGTAGAATGAAGAATGAAATAAACAAAAGAATAACATGATTCATTACGTTTTGTTGTCTTGTTTAGTTACCCTCTTAGAATAGCATGAATAATTAGTTTGTGTTTTTGGTAGACAAAAAAAGATGATTGAATGGAATATGGTGGTGGTTGGTTGGCTGGTGGGTGGTGGTGATGGTGGTGGTGTGAACTATGGGTTTATGGAACAAAATGATAAAAAAAAAAAAAACAAACAAACAAACAAGATATAGAGCAGAGAAATGATTTTGAGGTGTTTATAAGGAATGAAAATCCTTATGCAATATGTAATTTCATTCTTCTTACTAACCAAACATCATTTTTTATTTCCTCATAATGGTTTATTTTATTCCGCTTGTCATTCATGTATACCAAACACTAAGATTATCCTTGTAACTTCTTACAAGTTTTTTAGAGAATCTTTACCGGTGGTAAGAATCAAAGACTTTTTTTTAAAAAAAACTGGTTTATCCTGATATGAGGGAAGGCAGAGTAGGGGTGCATTTGGTTCACACTGGCTGGAAACGAACCAAACCCGATTGGAACCGAGAATCAGATAGCCTAGAATTGAAAATCATAACCGAACTTATGGTACCTAATCGGTTGTATTCTTAACTGGGTAAATTGATTTTGTTTTTGTTAAAAAATCGATAAGGAACCGATTTTGTTGAAAAGCCTAAAATAACGACCTGATGTGTTGTTCAACTAAAAGAAAAATCAATATTTAAATTAAACCACACTTTTGATACACAAACCACAAAAATGACTTTTATAAAAAGGGCATCATAGGTATGTTGACAAAACTAATAATCCAATAATCCCAATTGAGCTACGAATCATCTAATGTGAGTATGTGAAAATGTGCAAACCAATTTCTAGTGGGTCATATCTTTCCAACTAGTCCAATGCAAACCGATAATACAAATTATCTAATAATTCAATACAAACCAAAGTAAAAAAAATGTTTTCATATATTAATTATACATTAAACATCAAGTTAATACGATATACTCATAAACTTGCAAATCGATTTAATATCTATACTTTAGAATTTTGAAATTCAAACTTGCATGAAATCAGGAACCAATCATATTTTATGAGCCAGTTCCTATCAGGTAAAACATTTGGGCAAACGGTTTGGGACCCGGAACCGAACCATGAACCATATAACCATATTTTACGAACCGTGAAACAAACCTATATTACTAACATTTGTTCTGTACGGTTCAATCTAGCCGGTTAGGTCGATTTCAGCTAAAAATAATTGGTTCTTGCTCACCCCTAAGACAACGAATGATTTTGAGGAGTTTGAAGTGAATGAGAATTCTTGTGTAATATATGATTCCATTTTATTTACTAACAAAACACCATACTCTTTCATTCTCTCATAACAATCCATTTTATTCCATGTTCCAATTACAATTCTATCCGTTGACTAGCTAAACAGACTTTTGAGAATTTTGTAAATCAATCTGTAAGAATTAACTCTAGTTCACCTTTAGTTACTCTTCTGTGTATTTTTTCGTTAATATGCTAAAATTATATATACACACACACACACACACACACACACACACACAGAGGGGAAGGTTCCTGAGAAAACCAATAGTTATGTGAAAACCAAATAAAACCACGGAAAACAATAACATAATTTAAATTTTTTTGTTATTTTAATTATTAAAATATTATTTATGTGTTTGGTACATATATGTTGAGTATACATATGAGAATGAAGAAACTTACGTATACGTAACACTATATCGAATGAAAAATGGTTACGTATACGTAACCAATGTGTGACGTATATGTAAAACAATGCTACGATTTTCATTTGATCCATACCTTTATTTATTTATACTCACACATATATAGAGAGGGTAGTGATAAAAAATTTATAAATTATGTGATCGTTTTCATTGGTTTTCTTTAGTTTTCTCATAACTTTGTGGTTTTCTTAGGATCCCTCATATATATATATATATATATATATATATATATATATATATATATATATATATATATATATATATATATATATATATATATAGAGAGAGAGAGAGAGAGAGAGGGTTACTGAGAAAACCAATAGTTATGTGAAAACCAAAGAAAACATGGAAATCAATAACATAGTTCAAATTTTTTTCTGTTATTTTAATTGTTAAAATGCTATTTAAGTGTCTGGTACATATATGTTGAGCATACATACGAGAATGAAAAAACTTACGTATACGTAACACTATGTCGAATGAAAACTGGTTACGTATACGTAACCTATGTGTGAAGTATATGTAAAACCATGCTATGGTTTTCATTTGATCCATACCTTTATTTATATATACTCACACATATATATAGAGGGTAGTGATAAAAAATTTATAAATTATGTGATCGTTATCATTGGTTTTCTCTAGTTTTCTCATAACTTTGCGGTTTTCTTAGGATCCCTATATATATATATATATATATATATATATATATATATATATATATATATATATACACACACACACACACATAGGGTTGGGTTCAAATGTAAAACAAGAAAAATTATGTAAACCAATAATTCAAATCTCCACCTTTAATATTTAAGATCAATGTGTGAAAAAATCAAACAAATAAAATCTTTCTATTCTTATAAAAATGTATCTATGAGTGACACTTGGCATCACCATATTCATAGGTTATTGTGTTCATACAATATTAAAAAATAGTATAAAAATATCAAATCACTAATATATAGGTTATTGTGTTAATAAAATATTAAATATAGTACAGATGAAAAGGAGGAAAAAAAATAGAAAAGGACTAAAATGCCCTCAACATTAGATTTTTTTTTTTAATAAAACATGACACGTGTCAAATTATGAGTGGTGAAAATAGTTTATTGGTTTGCATAATTTCTAGTGGTTTACAAGAGATAGGGCATACGGTACAACAAACTTATGCAGAGTAGGCACTATGTCATTAACTCATTACTCTTTTTATTTTTTTTCTTTGTGTGTCATTACAAAACACACTAATGTTTCTATCTCACCTCTCTCTCCCTCTCTCCCTCTCTCCCTCTCTCTCTCTTTCTCTCACATTACAAGTCGATGAATCAGTGAGAGTTTTGATCTAATCTTTTTTTGTTTTGCGACAATATCGTACACTCAGCGGTAGATCTCGGCAATAAAACGTGTTATCGACACCAAATCTGGAACGAAGCAACATGATCTTCAAATGAGTAGCAACGGTGGAGGAGATGATGTAATGCACGTGGAAATATGGTTTAAAGAGATGCCATATGTATATAAAGAGAAACGGTAGAACACGATCTTTAACAAAGTGGTAGATCTCAACAAGCGGGAGGCGATAAAATATTAGATCTAAAATGAACAGCAGTGATAGTGAGTGGCAGTGTTGTGTGTTTGAACGACGAAAGGAAGGAATCGATGGAGTAGACTCTAGTTGGTAATGCTAGGGTGATGGTGGTCATGGGTAGAGGTGTTCAAACCTGTTTTTCCGGCCAAACCGGTTCGGGTTCAAAACCGGACCGGTTTTTTTGTGGTAGAGTCAAACCGGTTTTTCTTCAAACCGGTTCGGGTTACAAACCGGTTTGGCTCCCCGAATACTCGAACCTGTCAAACTGATTCGGACCAGTTTGAAACCGGTTTTTTTACCGAAACCGGTTTTTCTTACCGGTTTTTAACTTTTAAACCGGTTTATAAACCGGTTTTGAGTTTGGGGCTACCAAACCGGTATAGAAACTGGCGGTTTGGGTCGGTTCGGGACCGGTTTGGGCCAAACCGGTTTTTCTTTGAAACCGGTTTCGGTTTTTCTTTGAAACCGGTTTCGGTTTTTCTGGTTGAACCGGTTCGGGAACCGGTTTTTTTGCCCATCTCTAGACTCATGGGTGCCGGAAGAGAAAGAGAGTGGTGATGATGAGTGCAATTGTGCAAAGGTTATTATTAAAATTACACTATATGTTAATTTTGCAACGGAAAGAATAGTTGTTTTTCACTTCTAAAGCGTGGTGTATAATATATATTCTTGTACGCACAACATTTAAAGCATTATTTAAAAGTTTGTAATGTTTTTTATGTTTCTTTTAAAGTGATGTCTTCAGTATTCTAAAAAGAGAGAGAGAGACGTGGGGGTTTCAGATGTGAGGGTTTCAATGGTGGTTTGGCAACCTCATGTGCCACCGGCCTTGGGGTGGAGTCGGCAGCCTGTCACCACTTCAATCTTCTGACACTGGTTGCATTCTAGAGAGGGGGGGGGGGGGTTTCGATGGTCGATTTGTCGGGCAAGGGGTTTCGGTGGTGGTTTTGCCGACAAGGAGGTTTCGGTGGTGGTTTTACTACCGCCTTTGCCACCGGTCTTGAGTGGAGCCACCGCCGTACTATCACATGTTTCCTCTACGGTGGTTGTATTCTAGAAAGAGAAGGGGGGGTTTCAACGGCTGTTTTTCCGATAAGGGAGTTTTTGTGGTGGTTTTGCCGGCCACCGCCTCCTCCATCGTCCTTAAGGTAGAGCAGCCATCATGCTACCATGTTTCCTCTCACACAGGTTTTATTCTACAGATGGGGAGTGGTTTTTTGTTGGTGATTTGCCGAGGATGGGGTTTCGGTGGTGGTTTTGTTACCACCTATGTCACACGCCTTAGGGGCGGAGCTACCGCCCGTGCTACAACATCTTCCTCCCGTAGATCTGTAAAGCGTGGTATACACCTGCTGATGCACGCGCAATGTATAAACTTTCATGTACAACCCTTTGATTGCCCCTTTTAGGTTGGGATGATGATCATTCTGTTGGGTTATGATGTTGTTTTAGTTATAATGTCGATGATGATGAGGTTACTCCAATCTGAGACACTGGTGTCACTTATTACCCTATATGTTAATTTTGCAACTGAATGAATAGTTGTTTTTCACTTCTAAAGGGTGGTGTACAACATATTCTTGCACGCACAACATTTACAGCATTATTTACAAGTTTGTAATGCTTTTTATGTTTCTTTTAAAGTGTCCTGTATTCTAAAGAGAGAGAGAGAGAGAGAGAGAGAGAGAGAGACGTGAGGGTTTCAATGGTGGTTTGGCCACCGCATGTGCCACCGGCCTTGGGGTGGAGTCGACAACCTGTCGCCACCTCAATCTTTTGACACCGGTTGCATTTTAGAGAGAGGGGGGTGGGGAGGTTTTCGATGGTCGATATGTCGAGCAAGGGGTTTTGGTGGTGGTTTTGCCGACAAGGAGGTTTCGGTGGTGGTTTAGCACCACCTTTGCCACCGGTCTTGAGTGCAGCTGCCGCCGTACTATCACATGTTTCCTCTGTCGGTGGTTGTATTCTAGAAAGAGAAGGGTGGTTTCGACGACGGTTTTTCCGATAAGGGAGTTTTTGTGGTGGTTTTGCCGGCCATCCCCTCCTCCATCGTCCTTAAGGTAGAGCCGCCATCATGCTACCATGTTTCCTCTCACACAGGTTTTATTCTACAGATGGGGAGTGGTTTTTTGTTGGTGGTTTGCCGAGGATGGGGTTTCGATGGTGGTTTTGTTACCATCTATGCCACACGCCTTAGGGGCGGAGCTACCACTGTGCTACAACATCTTCCTCCCGTAGATCTGTAAAGTGTGGTATACACCTGCTCATGCATGCGCAATGTATAAGCTTTCATGTACAACCCTTTGATTGCCCCTTTTAGGTAGGGATGATGATCATTCTGTTGGGTTATGATGATGGTTTGGTTATAATGTCGATGATGATGAGGTTACTCCAATCTGAGACACTAATGTTGCTTATCCAAAGTCTTAAAATTTGTTTTGGGGTTTTCTTTGATTGGTTATTTCTGCTGATGTCATACTCTATTTGCAGGCTGTGATGTTGTTCTTTATCTGTTAGATGAATTTGTTTTTGGTTTTCCTTTGATTATTGCATTTTCTTTGTTTTTTTGGTTCATCTTTGGTTTATGATATTGGGGTTTCCCTCATCTGAGACCTCATTTTCATCTTTCGGATTTATATTTGGTTTATGATGTTGGTATCTTTCTCATCTGCTACTTTTTGCTTGATTCGGTCGGTGAAGGTGAGGGTAGCCTGTTGATTTATGATGATGGTGATGGAAGTTACTTTTGTCGATGAAAATAAGGGTTAGATCAGTGATGATGAGACCCTGTTCATCTGAGGCCTCTTTAGGCCGGTAAAACAGTTTCTAAAGCCGGTTTCCAAATCTAATGACTGAATGTTGTTTGTTTTCTTCCTGTTCTTGGCAAACCTGGTAATGGGTTGACAAATTACTTGGTTTTGCAATTACTTGGGCTGTTCTAGGTTCATTCATAACCACTATGATTGGCAAAGATGATAAGATAACGAATATATTCTTTACTTTGGCGTGGTAAACTAATGCTTGCAGCCGCAAGTAACAGTTGTTTCCGAGGCAACAACAATGAATATTGACGGTGTGAGGGTAATAATGACATAAAACCACATATCGTGTGTTGTTTTGGCATGATAATCAACCTTTGGCATATCTGAATACCGTTGTAACTATTTTAAACCCGTCGCGAAGCGCGGGCGGAAGCCACCTAGTTAAATTAAAAGAAAAACCAAAAGCAAAGGTGACGGAAATTGGGAAGTGCACTTATTTGCATAAGTCTTTAGTTATTTTTATTTTTTACATTTCGAAAGAATTTTTAAATAGATGATATATCGATTTTCATCAACTTAATATATTCGCATGAAAAAATAAATTTTTAGATGTTCTATCTCATAAAGTTAATACATAAGTTTTTCTATAGCCATTAGTCCGTATATTACGTAGTGTGTGTGTGTAACAAAATTATCATTTTGTGTAATTGTTGGTCAATATACGAAGTCAATTTACTCTTATGTTTAAAACTGTTGTGGTATTTCGACACTTAAAATTAGTTGATAATTTCTTGTTATTTTATGCTAACATGGTTTTCACAGCACTCCAAAAGGACCCCATGGCAACGCGCGGGTGGTTCAATCATAGTATAATATTAAATTAGAATGTCGGTTGGCATAATGATTTTTTTAGATTTTCCCAAATTAATCACCAAACTTTAAGAATTTTCATAAAAGCCCCTATTTCACTTTTCCTATTATTTTCTTTCTTTGAATCATGTCTTGATGAGTTTTGACATGTGTATGTTATGTATTCAAAATATTTATAATATAATAAATTAACAAAAAAATACTTGGACCAGGTTTTTTAATAGACATTATTTCTACAAGTTCATCTAACTCTAACTTATCAATAACTTAATAGACTAATTACGATTATATTGAGGTCTCCTTGTGCGCTACGACCATCATCTTCTTTAAAATCACTCGTTGAACGATTATAGGAATTAGGAGGATAAACACGAATAAAGATGGTGTGTCGGTCCAATAGGGTTGGCCACCATCAATTGTCTATTGGTAACGTGACACAAATGAGTTTAAAAATAATAAAACATGTAACAAAAATCATAATCTTGAAATAGGAATACAATCACTTTTTACAAAAGGCAACGCGTGGGGTTCAAATCCTAGTTAAAATCATAAAGGAAGCATGTGTACGTTCTCTAATCTCATACAGAAGTTATTAGTTCACTTTCTAATTAATTCTTAACACATAAAGATATGCAATATGTAGAGGAGAATCAAGCGCAAGTTCAAGTGAATAGTGTATATTATATTGAGGAATCCTATTATTAGTATAAACTATATATTCTCCTTAGCATGAATGAAGCCTTCAAGGCACACTTAAGATATACGTGTAAACATACGTGACCATGTATGTATTTAAGATGCCATGTATACTAGTTTGATACATGTAGCGCATAATGTCATCATGTTTATTATTTTGTATTTATTTAAACCATGATTCATGAAGTATAAATTCAAGATAACTTAGGAGCTAGAACAAATAAGTTGCATATATATATATATATATATATATATATATATATATATATATATATATATATACTTCTATTAATTAATTTAAATCTTATCATGATTAGTTCTAGTATATTTTATGTAAACGTTTTTCAATGAGCATCGATTTGTACATTTCGTTTAGTGATAGAATTCCTGCTTGTACCTTTGATTTTACTATTTTTATTCAAATTGTTCCTCAAGAACTGTTAAATAATATAATCAATTAATTAAGGTGAGCGAGACATGATAAGATATTCAATGAAAATGATCGACACTTTAAGCATGTATCATGATGGTAATCGAAGTGGTCCTACAAGTAAGGCAGAAGTTGCATCTATGCTCAATATCTTGATTTTTCATTATTTATTCATTGAATATTTGGATAATATAGCGTAAGTAAACAACTTTTAACAATTTCTTAATTACATGTTTAATGCTTAACAAGAAAGATGAAAGCGGGTCCTCTTACCGTAAATCTTGACTGACGTCGAATTCGAGAGAGAGAGAGAGAGAGAGAGAGAGAGGTATGTTCATTTATCAAGAACAAAGTTCTAGATGATGACAATTGACAAACAACCTAATTAACCACATTAGAGTATATACCAAACCAATGTCTACCAAAATTTACATGTTTAACACATGAATTTTTAAACTTTAGTGGCAATTACATATCTCCCCCTTTAAACTTGTAAAATTGCATATTTCCTCAAAACATGCTTAAAAAACATTGTACTTATGCATTGAAACTTATGTTTTGATAAACTATGCAATTTTTCAGGTGGATAGAGGGATATATGCAATTCCTCTAATGCTTGGGCGTCTAAAGTCTCAAAGAAAGCCACACAAGTGCATTTGAAATTCCAAAGATGCCCTTGACATTGTTCATAAAAGTTTAGAATTAATGTACATATATTGGTTATAAATCATCAGACATATAACAAGCATCAAAATATCACATATGTTGTAATTAAGTATTTCATTTGCAACCACGTATATGCATTGACAGAGATAGGTGGTGGAGAATGGGTCAGGCGACCCACGACGTATTATATAGAGCATGTAGTAAGAGATTTTAGGTTGACCCCGATCATTTTTCAATAATGACCCCAAGAAAAAACCCTGGTGTAAATAAAAACAAGTTCAATTGATGTTGAGTTCATATCGTATTTTTTAGATTTTCCATTTCTTTTTCTAATTAAAGAGGTAACATTTCTTTTTCTAATTAAAGGGGCAACATTTCTTCTCTTTCTTTTGTTTTGGCTTCTTAAGGGTTTGAATCTTTATTTAGTCTTCATGATTTCTTGATTTCTGATACCTAATGTTTCACTTTGATTCCCAATCTTGACAATAATTATTTCTTAATCTTGAACTTTTAATATATTCTGTGTATTTTGATAATCAGGTATTAACTATTGTGTTTAGTTATTTTTTTTAACTAGTAATGATTTTTTTTTTCATATCTGCATACATGAACAATAGTATTTGTTGAGCGTATGAAGCCATCAATAATTTTATGTGAAACTTTATTTTTGGTTGAAACGAGAAAGTTTACTAAAAGTAGTTCTTAAAAAATATTTATACTAATTGTAAAAAGTTAATAATAACTAACAAACACTAATTAACTCGATAAACGCTCTCTTCTTTTAAATTCAAACTTTGAAACTAAGTTTTTTTAATGCATCTCATAATCTACTTTTATTAACCATTTATACTTGTAATTTCCTGGATTTGAACCATCGACCTGTGTTGGATAGAGAGAAGACACATAACCATCTCGATATCTCCTTAAAGTCAAATCTTTAAAATAAGTCACTTAAGATATCGTAGTTTGGTGCATACGTGATGCGACGAAGAACACAAAATCCATGTTGTTGATTTTAGAGTCACTATGGCCGTCCGACTATATGTTCATCAAAAGTTCAAGCGACCATATTATGAAGCCATAGACGACTAGGCTAGGAACATTTTTGGGTTAACTTGGTCAAATGACATTTTGACAAACAAGCTTGGTCAATAGGGTAAATATTAGAATTTTCCCTTTATTTTTTGGTAGATTAAATTTTATTCAAATAATATATACCATTTTATATATTATTTACTATAACTTAAAAGGCAAGGTCGGTGGGTTTCCCACGGCCTTGCCACGTGTCACCTTTTGATTGGGTCATAGTTTTTTATTTTTTTTAATTTTTTCCGAAATGGCTTACAAATAAATAAGTTTACTTTGAAATGTATCATATGTAGAAGGTTGGTGTAGTGGCATATGTTCCGCCCCTTAAAGCTTGAACCACAACAGGTCGCGGGTTCAAATCCTGTCGTTTGTTCCTTTTATCTTTTTGGCTATTTTTATTTTCCTTACATTATTTTAAAGTTATTTTCCTTTAAAGTGCCTTTTGTCTTTTTCTTTTTAATATCTATTTCATTTAAATTATTTTTTCTAACTATTTAGCCCAACGGAGCGTAACGTATATCACATACATGTCACATCGTGCTATTAAATCATACAAGTCCGTCGCAACACACGGGCCTTACAATCTAAGTACTTTTTTGAAAATTTGACTTTTTATGTACGTTTTGAGTTTGTCTATATTTCAATGTAAATTATGTTTGTCAACGAGTCGGGTTTATGTAATAATTCGAAAATGAGTTAGGTCGATTGGAATATATACTTTACCTTTCACTGGCCTTTCTTCCCGTTCTACTTTTAATCTTTACGTTTTCAGCCCCTGTTAATTTTTAAAAAAATTGTAAAATGTCACTTTAACCACCTTAAGTTTCTAAAGTTTCGAGTTTACTCCTATGCAATATAAATTCAAGTCTGTCTTTTAGACGTAATTAGAAATGACTCGGACTAAATATAAAATGTTTCCAGGCTTAACTCTATACACTGTAAGACTGTCTACGTTTTGACATTCGTCTATGTTTTGATGTAATATTTGTTCAGAATTGAGTTGGGTTAAATATAAAACGTTTTTGTGTTTATTTTTATGTACGCTTTGAGTTGGCCAACGTTTCAACATTGCTTTATTTGGAAACGCGTCGGGTCAATATAATACGTTTTTATTTACTATACGTTTGAACGTAAATTTAGTTCGGAAACGGTCGGAGCGATTGTAAGCTAGTTATACACTTAAAAAGAAAGAGAAAAAAAGGCACAAGTTGTTGTTAAAAGCTATAAGTTTGACGTTATGTTACACTCACATATTCTTGATTTTTAAGCTCATTTTTTAAAGTTAAACACTCAAAAAAAACTTTTTTTAAGTTTTGGTATGACTTGATGTGACGGGTGTTACTAAGACTTTTTTCCGATTTGGCTCAAACACTGATTATTATTGGGTATTATTATTATTATTATTATTATTATTATTATTATTATTATTATTATTATTATTATTATTATATTAATATTTCATATTATTACTATAAAAATACTTAATAATTATATATTTAAGTATTTAAATAAGATTATACTTCTTTATATATTTAAACTATCTATTATCTATTATATCTAATAAAAAATATTTTTTTTACAACTCATGCTTCTCTTAACCCATTTTGCCACTTGTCGTTCTTCCAAACATCCTTACATTAATTTCCTTACAAAAATGTATTATAGTAATTTAAACCATTAAACTAATTTCTCTCTATTATTAAAAATTAATTTTTGTTAATTACTATATTTCTCTCTCTCATCTAGATTTTTAAAATCAAGCTCTCTTTTCAAAATTATATTTTAATAAGAAAATTAAAAATCAAATCTTTTTAATAAAATAAAAATAATAAAAAACAAAAAAATTATATAATATTAAATTTTCTAAAACACTAAACCATTTTGAAACAAAATATTTTAAATTAGTTCTTTTTGAAAAAATTATAAAAAGGTGAAATTTTTTAAAAATAATCTTACTAAAAGAACCATAATAATTATAAACCAAAGTTTTTAATAAACAAGATTTATATAAAAAATAATTTTTTTATAAAAAATATTAATACAAATATTTAAAAATAAAACTATTTAGATAAGAGAGTTAAAAAATAGTATAGTTGCTTTATTTCTTAAACTATTGCGTATATATAATTTTAATCATATTTTATATTAAAATATCATACTATAAATTTTCGTGTTTATAACTACCTATACTCCGTTTAATAAATAGATTTCTAGCCTATCTATCTATCTATCTTTATATTTTTCTATTTATCTATAATAAAAAAAAACTAATATAAGATGTGACATAATTGTAAAGCCAATCATACTAACTTTTTTATTTATCTCTATTGTTAATAATAATATTGAATACTAATAATATTACTCATACTACTTTCAAATTAAAAAATATATAATTTAATAAATTAAAAATCTATTTTTTAAAACACAATTTTTTAAAAAACAAAAGTTCTATAAAATACTGAATACAACAAACTTTTTTTACAAAAAAAAAATCATTTTTCTTAAAACAAAATATTTATAACCATAATTGTTTTATAAAACAAAAGTTAAAAAAATTATTGTTTATTTACTTAAAGTAGCTATCTATACATAGTTATAATCATATTTTTTTCTTCAAACATAGTTTTATAATTCAAAATTTTTATTAACAATTATTTAAAATTTTATTTATTCAACACATGTAATACACGGGATACTAATGTGTGTTTTAATATATATATTTTTAATGATGGATTTTACACAACTAAGCTTTAAATTTATAAAAAATGATTTTCACCTTATTAACTACACACACAATAGGCAAGTGCACCTATCGGATAGTAGTATAGCTTTTGGTAAGAACCAAGTATCGATTCATGGACACGGGAGCTCCTGATACTAAGTATTTATCATAATCTAGCCGATTAAAGATGATTCGAGAAATTATAATTAACTAATTTAACTAATAATTAAACTAAATGAAGAGAACAAACGAAGATGAAGATAATCAATCAAAGGAAGATATCATTTAGACTTCAAATTCGCTTAACAAAACAATAACAACATGCATGAACCTATGGTGAGATCATTTTCTACACATGAAACATGGATATAAACTAGAACGATAAACACATAATAGCCACCTAAAGTTATGCAACGAAGAACCAATGATATAATTAAGCTAATGTTAAAGATGGTTTGGACTCCCGTTAAGGATATCAAACCCACAAATCTTTGGAAAGCTAACACGATGAATACATGGTAACCACCTCAGTTCGCGTAATGTAACAATAGCTATGTAAATCCTTCAACTTATAAATGTTCTAACACGAGTATAAAAACCATAAATTTGAGTATTATCTATAGTTATACACAAACAAAGTTAGGAGATATTCATAACAAACACAGTGGTTTTCACAAACACATGTATAAGGATGCACACTTGTTCAACTTCACTAGGTATTCAATCCTCATTCACCATTTCTAGTCAAATGCCATAAACTACATACTAGGTATGCAATTCATGAATAAATGTTCCATAACACTTGGTTTTCCAACATAATGTGGCTGTACACCCACAAGATTTAAAATTTCATCAAGTTAAACAAGCACACACCACCATTAAAGAGCATTCATAGCTTTGTAATGAGCATTGACATAAACATCACCAAGGGTTTCATACAACATGTCAAAGTATGCTAAGCTTCATCTAATCTAAGTGATTAAGAGTATTTAGCCCATGGGGCCTACAAAAACCACAACCAAACTCATAGAAATGGAAGAAAACATGGTGGATCTAGAGGTTTTCAAACCGAAATGAGTTGAGGTGGGTTGTGTTAACTTGAATCTTCTCTTGAAATGCTTGATCTTCAACCTCTCTTGAACTCTTGAAAGAATCCCTTCAAAGTGGCCACAAGAATGGAGAAAAACTATGGTTTTTTCTCCAAAATTCGTCTCTGCCCAAATGAAGAAGAAGAGCTTAAAAAGGGGGCCTGATGCGTGTCATGGCCATGACAGGATCCGTCATGGCCATAATGCGCAGGAAAAGGGGGGGTATGCAGCCTGTTATGGTCCTGACAGCTCCTGTCATGTCCATAACAGCTTCCAAACTTCCAAAATCTTCATGAATTCCTTAGCTTTTTCTTTTGAAATCATCAAACAACCATCCAAAGCTACAAAAATCAAATTAATCACAATTAAGTATCGATAAAAATTAATTTGAAACAAAAATCACTTAAAATGGGGGAAAGATATTTATTATTAACATGTATATTAATTCAAATATCAGATACTAACCTTGTTATTAATAATATAATACTTAATGTAATAAATTAAATAATCTTACATAATTAAACAATGTAATAATTATGTTTATTAAATAATATATTAATTAAACAAATTTATTAAATAGGGGCAACGTAGAAACTATTGCATAAAGCGCTTGCACTTTATGCTTAGAAAATTTTATCAGGTGTATACTAATTTTAAAAGTTAATAATAATTAACAAACATTAGTTAACTTGATAAACATTCTCTTCTTTTAAATTCAAACCTTGAAAATAAGCTGTTTTTTAGAAAATCTCATAATTTACTTTTATTAACCATCTTTTCGTATTTGAGTTATTCACTTGTGTTGGATAGATAGAAGAAACATAACCGTTCGGATGTTTTCTTAAATTAAAAATTTTAAAATAAGTAATTTAAGATATACTAGCTTAGTACATGCGTGGTGTGACTAGTCATAGGGTAACTATCAGAATTTTTCCATTATTTTTTGGTTGATTTAATTTGATTTAAATATTATATACCGTTTTCTATATTTATCCTAATAATCATTTATATTTTTTGGCACATGTCATTTTTATAGCCACTTTCCCATTTATTTTTCCACCTAAACTGTATATATCATTTTAAAAAGTCAAATAATTAATTTTTTAATTTTTTTCTTTCTCTTTTTTATATTATAAATACAAGTACTTTTTGAATCAATAATTTTTAAAAGAATTCTTTATTAAATAAAAACTAAGTATTTTGATTAAAAAGTACATTTTTTTAAAAATCAAATTTGTCTAAAACTATGGATTTTTTCTAAAGCAAAGAAACTTTCATAAATTATGAAATATTTTAAAAAAAAAAACTTTTTTAAAAAAATAAAAGTTTTATATAAAAACATATTTTTACAAAACAAACCCGGAGTTTTTAAACAACGAGATATTGATAAGAAATAAATTTTTTTTCAAAGCAATCATTTTTTTAAAATAATAAAAAATATTTTATCAACTAATCAAAGTATTTACTTATAAATAATTTTAATCATATCTTATATTTAACGTTTTACAGATCCTAAATCTTCATTAATAAATATTTAGTATTTTTCTTATTTAACACGTGTAATACACGGGATTATAACCTACTATACTAATAAACAAAAATCTCTACACGTGACATTTTTTCTAGTTTGTCCATCTAGTCTTCACCTAAGATTTGGATGCATGCCATCACTACAATAAAAGTTACAAATTAGTATATGAATATAGCTTACTTAATAAATGCTCATTTACTATTATCTTAATCAAATTAACTTTTTCTAAAAATATATAAAATGTTTTATTAAAAAAATTTCAATAAGAGTTGTTTTTGTTAAACTACATAACATAAGTAATACAACTAATAAAATCCGAACTTTAACTTAAGGATAAAAAGGAAAAAGGCTATTTGGGTAGTTAGGTTATAAAAGATGGTGAAACAATAAACATGACGATCAGGCTCAACAAGGGTGACTAAGGGGCTGTTGGGCAATATCTGAATTATTAAGTGCTGAACCAATAAAAGGTCTGAACCATTAAGTGCTGAACCATTAAGACGTCTGAACCATTAAGAGCTAGTATATCGCGTAAGGGGCTGTTTGGCAATATCTGAATGATTAAGTGCTGAACCAATAAGAGGTTTGAACCATTAAATACTGAACCATTAAGAGATCTAAACCATTAAGAGCTAGTATATCGCTTAACTATTCAAAGGCAAATATCTGACCAATTCAGATAAGAGGTCTTAACCATTCAGTATTAGGCCTCTTAACCATTCAGCATTAGTATAACGCTTAACCATTCAGAGGCAAATGTCTGAACCATTCAGACATTTGCTCGCGAAACAAACAGTCTGAACCATTAAGTGATGAACCATTCAGACATCTGAACCATTAAAAGGCTGATTAAGAGGCTACCAAATAGCCCCTAACTATTCAAAAGCAAATATCTAACCAATTCAAATAAGAGTTCTTAACCATTCAGCATTAGACCTCTTAACCATTCAGTATTAGTATAATGCTTAACCATTCAGAGGCAAATGTCTGAACCATTCAGAAATTTGCTCGCGAAACAAACAGTCTGAACCATTAAGTGCTGAATCATTCAAACATCTGAACCATTAAAAGGCTGCCAAACAGCCCCTAAGAGCGATGATGGGGTAGGAAAAAAGAAATGAAAAAAAGGGTACATAAGATGGGTTTTCCTAATGTCTCAATCATTTTCATGCAATAACTTAGTTTATGATTTTGAAACAAATCACTTAAGCAAGTTCTAAAATGATACAACATTCAATCCACTTCATAATTAACAAAAACGTGAGCATGCGATATATAGTGAAGAGATAACGCTTGAAAGGCACAAAAATTGAACTTACGGAAACGGAGGTGGTGGAAATAGATGCAAACTTTGGAGTAAAAATCTTCTAATCAACATGACAATTTATTAAGATATTTTAAACATGTTTATTGAATTTTCGTTGAATTCTTTTAAATATGTGATTCCAAAGGTAAGCTTATGCTTAAGAGTTTAACATTTAAGCAAATATGAACACAATAAAAAAAATTTAGCCAAAGAGGGGGACTTGTTAGAAGCAAAAACATATAGAATCGATGGTTTTGATGAAATCATGCAAAAATCCCTAACATCCCCATACTTGAATGACACATTGTCCTCAATGTGCCAAAATATGCAAATGTAATATAATTAGATGCAATGATTTGTATGTGAGAATGAAAGAAAGAAAGAAGACTCCCCTAATTAGAAGTTCTTGACATGCGTGATCAAATTCCCAATAAGCTCAAAGCAACCTTTCAATTAATGCAGCCAAGATGATCTATCAAACAGAACAAAGGAAAAAAAATGAGTATAATCGTACGTGATAGAAAGAAAAAAACAACAAGCCTCAAACAAAACAAACACTAAGTGTTTCAAAAACTAGGGTTGCCTCCTGAAAGCGCTTGTTTATTAACAAGTCATTAGCTTGACCCAACCCTTAAATTCACTAAATCTAGGGCACGTGGTGGAATAAATTAACAAACGGGTGGCTTATGATATTTGAAACCCCATCTGACCCATTTGATTTAAGGTATTTACCATCGATTTGTGAGGAACCTAATGGTAAACAAAAACATAATCGAAACGGGTCGTGCCACCAACACTTGTATTTGCTCGGACAAAACCTAATACAATTTAATTAATGAAGGAGGCGATCATCCTAATAATATGTTGTTGACTTGGGCGGGCACCTTTCCAACCTGAAAGCTTCTTGCTGAATTTATCTGTAACTGAATTATCCTCAATGGACCGATGTCGCTTCTTCAAAGGTGGTTGGTCCGTGAAGTAATTCGCCCCCTCCTGCGATTCGTTTGATTTGTGTGATGAATCATAATAGTTCTTATTTATGGGCCGACTATCTTTGGTGCAAAGTTGAGGATTGGGTATCACCATCATTGGTTCATTGGTGAACCCATTCGTTTGCATAATTTCTTCTCGATGCGATTCTTCTTTAGTTACCATGGTTGGTTTCCCATACAACAATTCTTCTAATTCATTAAGATCCCCAACCGGGTCAAACCATCCTTCTTGATTTTCCATAAAAGGTATGGTCACCAATTCATCTCCAAACTCATCCTCCCAAGATGGAACAATGTGGTTTGTGGTTTCATCAAAAGTGAGAATCGGTAGAACCACTTCCATATCATCCATGAGCTCATCTTTTTGTTGTTCTTTACATTGTGATTCATGTATCTTCTTATCCATAACATCTTGCTCATCATTAGTCAAGAGGCATGGATAAAGTAACGATGGCTCATCATCTTCGAATCTGCTTTGAACCAGAGATGGGACTTGTGTTTCATCCATTATCATCTTCGATTCTAGTTCTTGCTCTAACACATCAAAGAATGGAGCCGAACGGGCATCACTCCCATCCTCTTGGTTCAGATCGATGTTGCAAGATGCACTCTCTTGTAGAAGGTAGACATAGAGCTTATTAACTTCAACACTTAATGACTCTAATGCACGATCTTTTTCAAGGAGTTGTTGCTCGAAATTATCTTGATTGCATGTGTTCTGTTGAGAAAACATATCAATTCCTTGTTGTAGCAACTCATATAATGATGGACGAGACTCGGTTTGGAAGGGGGTATAGTAGACTCCTCAAATAGCGGCAAATAAGGATATGGTTCTTCATTGTAACCTATAGGACACCCCGATCGATAACAACAATTTTGTGTATAATGAGGTTCTCCACAAATCTCGCACCACACCTCCATGCGATAATCCCCGTGATCATGACGGTATCCTTCATAGTAGTCTTCGTAGTAGCGCTCCATAAGAATCATTATAAAGAACACTTAAGCAAAGCAGATCAAGTGCATCCGATAGAAATAACATAAAAGTAAAAAAAAACAAGGTAACAAAATACATAAAGATAAGAAATATATACAATGGCTAAAGTAACAATTCAGGTCGTTCTCAAAATTTCCGTGTCCCCGGCAACGGCGGCAAAAACTTGATGTGTGTTTTGATATATAGATTTTAACGAAGGATTTTACACGATTAATTTTTAGAATTATAAAAATTATTTTCACCTTATGACTAACTACTTACACAATAGGCAAGTGTACCTATCGGATAGTAGTATAGCTTTTGATAAGAACCAAGTATCTATCCGTGGACACGAAGATATTCATACTAAGTCTTTGTCATTATCTAGCCAATTAAAGATGATTTGTGAAATTTATAATTAACTAATTTAACTAACAACTAAACTAATTGAAGAGAATAACCAAAGATGAAGATAATTAATCAAAGGATGATATCACTTAGACTTCGAATCCGCTTAGCAAAACAATGACAACATACATGAACCTATGGTGAGATCATTTTCTATACATAAAACATGGATGTAAACTAGACTCCTGTCAAGGTTATCTAATTATATAACTCATCAGAAAGCTAGAACGATAAACACATAATAGCCACCTAAAATTATGCTATGAAAAACTAATGATATAATTAGGCTAAAATTAAAGATGGTTAGGACTCCCGTCAAGGATACCAAACCCACAAAGTTAACACGATGAACACATGTTAACCACCTCAATTCGCATAATGTAACAATAACTATGTAAATCCTTCAATTTATTATTGTCTTAACAAATACACGAATCATAAATATGCGTATTATATATGGTTACACATACACAATGATAAGAGAAGTTTATAACAAACACAATGGTTTTCACAAACATATGTATTTGAATGAATACTTGTTCAACTTGACTAAATAATCAATCATCATTTATCATTTCTAGTCAAATGCCATAAACCACACAATAATGTATGTATTTCATGAATAGATGTTCTAAAACACAAAGTTTTTCAACAATATGTGATTATAGCACCCACAAGATTCATCATTTCATCAATTTCAACAAACATACACAACCATTGAAGAACATTCATAGCCTTGAAATAAACATTAACCTAATCATCACCAAAAGTTACAAGTAATATGTCAAAGTATGCTAGCTTCATCTAATCTAAGTGATAAAGAATGCTTAGCCCATAAGGCTTACAAAAACCACAACCAAACTCATAACAATGGAAGAAAACATGATAGATTTAGAGATTTTTAAACCAAAGATGAGTAGAGGTGGGTTGTGTTAACTTGAATCTTCCCCTTAAATGCTTGATCTTCAACCTCTTTTGAACTTTTGAGAAACTTCCTTCAAAGCCACCACAAAGATGAAGAAAAACTAGGGTTTTATCTTCCAAAAACGTCTCCCCCAAAATGAAAAAGAATAAGGGCTTAAAAGGGGGCCTGATGCGTGTTATGGCCATGACAGGATCTGTCATGACCATAATGCGCAGGAAAAGGAGGCTTGAAGCCTGTTATGGTCTGACAGCTCCTGTCATGGCCATAACAGCCTCTAAACTTACCAAAGTCTTCATGAATTTCTTGTCTTTTTCTTTTGAAATCATTAAACAACCATCCAAAGTTACAAATATCAAATTAATCACAATTAAGTATCTATAAAGATTAAAATGTAACCAAAAAGCACTTAAAATGGGGAAAGATATGCATTATTAACATGCATATTTATTCACATATCAAATATACGTCACGGTTCAATCTTCTCAAATCTTCATATATTTTGCTACCAAACAACCTCATATTTATTATTCATTTTTATTATTTAACACGTATAATACATTTTTATCTAGTATTATAATATAAACTTGGATCTCTAAGCTTGATCGACATTTTTAATTCCACCAACCAAGTATTGTTAATCTTTTTATTGGAGTACATAAATTATATGTTCCTCATTTGACTCATAAAACATTTAACCCACCTACGTGATCTCTCCCCCCTTCTTCTCTTCCAATAAATACCCACCTCGGTGGTCGGTGGTGTTGTGGTGGTCATTGGTGATAAAGGCTTCATACTTGAACGCAATGAGGTGGTGATGCATACATAAATCATTCCAAGAGGAAAATGAGAGGGGGTTGGGTTGTTATATTACGGAACGATATGTTGTATTTTTCATACTTTTTAAAAATTTTAAGATAGAAAACCTTAACTCTGTCATGGCCATGACAGGATCTGTTATGACCATAATGCACAGGAAAAGAAGGCTTGAAGCCTGTTATGGTCCTGACAGCTCCTGTCATGGCCATAACAGCCTCTAAACTTACCAAAGTCTTCATGAATTTCTTGTCTTTTTCTTTTGAAATCATTAAACAACCATCCAAAGTTACAAATTTCAAATTAATCACAATTAAGTATCGATAAAGATTAAAATGTAACCAAAAAGCACTTAAAATGGGGAAAGATATGCATTATTAACATGCATATTTATTCACATATCAAATATACGTCACGGTTCAATCTTCTCAAATCTTCATATATTTTGCTACCAAACAACCTCATATTTATTATTCATTTTTATTATTTAACACGTATAATACATTGGTATCTTATCTAGTATTATAATATAAACTTGGATCTCTAAGCTTGATCGACATTTTTAATTCCACCAACCAAGTATTGTTAATCTTTTTATTGGAGTACATAAATTATATGTTCTTCATTTGACTCATAAAACATTTAACCCACCTACGTGATCTCTCCCCCCTTCTTCTCTTCCAATAAATACCCACCTCGGTGGTCGGTGGTGTTGTGGTGGTCATTGGTGATAAAGGCTTCATACTTGAACGCAATGAGGTGGTGATGCATACATAAATCATTCCAAGAGGAAAATGAGAGGGGGTTGGGTTGTTATATTACGGAACGATATGTTGTATTTTTCATACTTTTTAAAAATTTTAAGATAGAAAACCTTAACTCTGACTTTTTTTGAACGACCAATGAATAATTTTTAAGCCCCGTCACCCGTGTAAACCCATTGGTGAAAGGCTACCCACGTCCGCGAACACAGATAGCATTGGTGACTCGGCCTACCCACCATTACAGGGGAAACCCACCACCTAAAGGTCCACTGTGGTAAAACCTTTCGTCCAATTGAAATACATTGCACCAAATGAGATTCGAACTTATGACCTTCACTTAGGAAAGTTATGGTGCCTGCTACCAAACCAATTGATAAATGACTTATTGGCACTCATTTACTCAATGACACTCGTTTACTCAAAAGGCACATATAGATGGTCTAAAATGCGATTCTCATTGTCTTTTTAATACCCAAAACTCTAGAAACTAAAGTTGTTAAACCAGAGGAAAATGGAGAAGATGAACTCTAAAGTTGTGAAGAATGACAATGGAAGGTGGAGAATTGAAAGGGCATGGCGATGGAAGATGTAAGAAAATTCAAAAATTTAATTGTAAAGAATAAAATACGAATTTAAATAGAAATAATCAGATCTAGCAAAATCATAAAGTTGAAAACTTGAAACCGTGCACATCTTTGTCATCTTCAAAACTTGATTACTTTATTCATTTTTACTTATTAATTGTCCGTATTAGTTATTTTTTATTCATATAAATATTTTGTTTTGTTATTCAAGTTAAAGAAAATGAGATAATTTAATAATAGCTAACTTTGTAATTACTTACGTAATTTTATATTTTTTTACATATTTTATTATTTTTATATTAAATAAACTTTAATTTTTAACCACATAAACACAATTTAAGAATACGTGAATGGTTGTTAGATCGGATTGGCTAGTTTGAGCAGTGGTGCCGTATGTCATATGGTTTTTTGTCCGCTTGATGTTAGCTTTCTTTCTCTCCTTGACGGATTATTTATGTGTATTGAATAGTTTTCGCAGCGAGCGTATTATTATATTTGTGTAAATAGTATTATATTTGTGTAAAGCGCTCGCACCTCCTTTTCCACTTGGGTTCAAACCCAACTCCCCCTCTACGTTTAGTTGCCTTCTTTTAGTTTTTAGTTTTTTGTTTTTTAAAAGCTTTTTTAGTTTTTTTTTTTTTACTAAATGTTTTGCTCATCATTTTTTCTTTTTCGAATTTCTTTTGCTTAGATTTATCTTTTTCAAGTTTTTTCTTTCATTTATTTTTGCGTTACAAATTTAAATATTGCCGTTGATTAGATTTCAACATATACAATCACAATTATAGCACAGCTGCCTTCGCGGAAGGTATAATCTTAGTTTATTGTCACACCCCAGGTTTGGGTCAACCGAGACGTGTGAACCGACTCGATCAATCTATTATTTGATTAGAAAATTAGTTTCGAGATTTCTTGTATTGGGTGGAAGTTTATTTAATAATAATATCATAAAATTTTTCAAAAATCAAGTCAATATTTAAAACTAAATCATTTATTGATTCGTAATATTGTTTTACAAAATCATATCCATAATTACAAGCCACAGGATTTCATTCTAAAGACGCGTCCATCTCAGCTTCTATCTTGTGATTTCTAACATTTGACATTAAATGAACCTGCAAAGTTTATACTATAGCATAATATAATGTAATTCTCAGTTTAATCATTCTTTACATGTAAAAGGTTTAAAAATTCGATATTAGTGAAAATGTTGGTAAATAACATTTATCAAACCCAAATCATATTCATAATCAAGTATCAGACCAAATCAAGATATTCAATGTACACTGATAATATATCAGCCATGTTTAGGCATAGTACCCTTTTTAGATTTCTACCCGTCACGTGTGCATCATTTCCAATCAGACCACACGTACAATGTTAGTCGGATGCATGTCTTGCATTTCACCAACAAGCGTTAATATATTAAGTATTACTTATGATGTTTTTAAGTATAAATGTGAATCTCAATGATTCATGAGTTTCATTTTAAAAAAAAAAGCGTATTCACCTTTCGATCAAGTAGAGTCTTGTCTATGTTCATATATTACTTCTAGATACCTTAAACAACACCTCAATTATTCATTTAATGCTATAAATATCTTCTAAAAACTTTCGGTAGCTCCGAATCTTCAGAATCGAACGTTGGGTCGTGAAATGAGTTGAGGCGGAGTCTAACATGCAAAATGAGGCTAAATGTGTGTTTTGGAGGCATGGAGTGTGTGAAAAGCGAGCTAAAATTCACCTATTTGTAGTTTGGGTCAGTTGGCCGATGCGGCCCGCATCCTCCTAGCAATGTGGCCCGCATAGATTGATGTGTTGCATGTCTGACACGTGCCACACATGCATTGCCACGAGCCCCTTTTTGACGTTGTGGCTCGTATTTGTCCGTTTCATCAGCCACATGTCATATCAACGTATTGTTTTTTAGCCTAGTCGATGCACCCTGCATCCCTTATCCAATGCGGGCCGCATCGGCCATATTTCCCATTTTTTAACTTTTCTTCAGCCCTAGCTAAGGGCTTTGCCCCTTAAACCCCATCAACCCCACAACCTCCGCTATCATGCGGATGTTTTGGGTCCTAGGTTTAATTTTAACTTGAGGTTTTACATGTATATACATAAAGGAGACCTATTGCATGAAACATCAATTAAATGATATATGACACATGTCTTAAGACAATGTGTAATGTTAGTTTATAACATGTGAAGTGTCTCAAACCATCAACATGTGGCACATATCTTAAGACAAGGGGTATATGTTTCAATATAAATCCATATTACAATTATACACAATATTATACAACATACACACTATTACACACGATATTATAATGTGGACATAAATAATTACACAACTCATCTATATAATTACACAGCAGTTATGCATTACGAAATAGCACAATACATCTACTTTTTTATACAAATTTATATGTATGAATACTATAAATAAATTGAAGATGATTAAATCCTTAATTTTATTATATGACTTTTTAAAAGGGAATTTGCATATCTCCCTTTATAAACTTGTAAAATTAAAATCATGTTTTAAAACTAATGTACCTATGTATTGACAACTAATGTTTTAGAAAAATATGATATTTTCTAAGAGGGAAAGGAGATATATGCAATTTATTTTTTAATAAAACAACAAAGCATCTACAAGTTATTTGAATGTCAAAAGGTGAAACTAAATCTAAACAAAAAAAATATATGAAGACTTATTCCCCTTCAACCCTTTCAAACATTTGTAAATTTTAACTCCTTTTTTTATCATCACCTCGATCTAAACCTTTAAAAGAAAATTAGATCACCCGTATCACTTCTTTTACTTTATATCATGATTAAGGGGGGGGGGGGGGGGGGGGGGGGGGGGGGGGGGGGGGCGCACCCGTCGTGAGAGCGTGGCGGCCCCCCACTCCGTGTTTGTTTAGTGTGGCATCGACACGTCGGGCTATGTCTTCCCCTTATGACCGTTGCAAAGGCCTACTAGCAATGACATTGCAATATTGTACGATTCACATCAATATAGACATGACATTCGAGGAAAGCTCAGTATCTTTGATTGCACTCATTAGAAATGAAGAAATTGTCTTACGCGTTTGCGAAGACAATGTCATCAAGGTGATCATGATGGTTAACCAGTGATTCTCGAAGCCGTGGCGCCACAAGATTTGTGGTTTTGGCATGCTTATTTGGGTGTCGCCAGTTTTAACAACATTAAGTCGTGGCGCCACATGAATTGAATGGAACTGCCCCCATATGTCTATTTTATGTTAACGGGCCTCAATATAAATGTGATTATTATCTATCAGATGGTATATATCTTTTTTTGTTAACTTTTAAGAAATCGTATTCTTATCTTATCCGGTACAAAGAAAAGAAATTTAAAAGGGTGCATCAAAATTTTTCAACGTGCAACAATTAAATAATATTAAACTTTAAAGCTTGGTATATGAATATTTATTTTAAATCAGTTGTGGTTAACCCAAATCATAAATTCAAATTATTACCACCAAAATCTTATGGACAGACACTTTTAGCTATATGCTTATAGGTATCATATGTGATTCGAAAGTGAACCGAATTTGAATTTTGTTTTTAAGTATTTTGGTTCGGATTAGACAAACCAATTGAATTTATATTTTACTTACTAAGAAGTGAGTTAATTATATGATTAGTTTCTATGTAATATTCATATTGTAGGATTATTCTTAACTAAAAAATAGCATCATTGATCCAACTGTTACGCAAATCATAACACTCTATAAATAGATGGACGTTAGTTTTTTCAGTTAAATGAGTATGAAATAACTTTTTTACCCTTAACTAAAAAACATAGTACATAAAATAAAAAAAGCATGTGGGACCCACTTTCTTTTTAATTAATTAATTATATGTTACTACCGATATCATCATCATTAAGTATGGATTTTACACAGCTTAGCTTGGTAATGACGTTGGCATGGTGCTTGGTTATGGTACTTCAATAGTGTACTGGCAGGAAAAACATGAAGAATTGGTATTGCTTAAGTGATGGTGATAGTGGTGGTGATTAAGTGATTCTGATGGTGGTTAATGTGTGTTTTATATATATATTTTTACAATGGATTTTACACAGTTTGATTAAGTGCACACACAATAGACGAATCTACATATCGAATAGTAGTATAGCTTTTGAAAAAAATAAAGTATTGATTCGTGAACACAAAAGCTTCTAGTACTAAGTCTTTATCATTACATAGCTGATAAAATTAAGATGAGTTGTGTATATTATGATTTACTAATTTAACTAACAATAAATCTAACTGAAGTAAACAAAGATGAAGATAATCAATCAAAGGAAGATATCATGGTCTATTGTCATTCCCATTTCAATCATTCGTTACCTCTAAAAGGTTTAAAAGTTTAATATCAATGATAATGCTAGTGAATAACATTTGTCGGACCCCAATCATTTTTATAATCAAGCATGAGAACATTAATTTAAGATTAATCATGCTAGGTCCATTGGATGAAATACACACCAAATTCTTTCATTTTACACTTGTAATAATTTGTTATCAAGTCACCCGTGGGACCGTCAATGCCTCAAGAGTCGTAATCCTTCATGCATCAAACCATTAACAGCCATGCTTAGGCATAGTACCCCTTCAGGGTTCTACCTGTCACATGTGCATCATTTCTTATTAGACCACATGTACAATTTTAGTCTAATGCTTGTCTTGAATTTCACCAACTTGCGTTAATAAAATTACTACTACTCATGTTGTTTTCAAAGGTAAATGTGAATCTTAAGGATTCACGAGTTTTATTTTCAAAGGCAAATGTATTCACTTTAAGGTCAAGTCGAGCCTTTTTTGTGATTTAAGGCTAGTTCCCGATAGCTTAAACAGCACCTCAACATATCTCTTTTGTTAGAAACATTCTACAAATCCTTCGGGTGCTATGGATCTTCAAGTATTGATTGTTAGTTTACGAAAGAAGTCTAGAAAGAGCCTAGGCATGAGGTTCGAGGTTAAACGTATGTGATTAAGTGTGAAATGTGAGATTGTAATAATATGAAGATGGTATTGGGGATAGGGGATGAGTTGAAAATGGTCTAAGAGCATTCACACCCATTCCCTCGTATCATAGTGAGTGTGTTCTTTATTTTATAGAGAATGATTGTGAGTGATTATGAGTGGAGGATAAGAAAAAATGCTACTATTCAACTGTAAATTTGGTAAGACGTTGTTTATCCCTATTATTTTTTAAATATTTTTTAAAGTAGTTGTGAGTGGATAAGAGAAAGAATATAGTGATAAAAGTATAAAAAGTATTATTTAACTCGAAAAAAAGTGAAAAAATAATAATAATTTAGTGTCTTTATAAATATGAAGATGTGGAATGGGATATGAGAGCATTAACATCAGTGTTTCATCTTCATACTTATAATTATACTAAATATTATTATTTTTCTCTCTTGTTTTCAATTAAATAATATTTTTATACATTTATCATTACCTTTAATTATATTAATATTTTCTCTCTCTTTCACTTACAATCACTTTCAAAAATAAAAAAAAATTATTAGGGTAAACAATGTTTCTTTCAAATATACAGATGAATAGATACATTTTTTTTCTCTTTCACTCATAACTATTTACAATCATTTCTTATAAATAATGAACACATAATATGAGAAACATATTATGAATGCTCTGAAAACTCTAAAGCGTTTTTTAAGTCATCTCCCTTAGATGTGAGTGGAATAGAAAATTAATAAAAAATAATAATAAATAAATATTATTTAATTTAGATAGAGAAAGATATTATGAATAAGATGTGAGAGGTTTTAAAAGAAAGATATGTAAATTTAGAAAATAATGTTTTTATAGGGTCATTTATGTATTTTCTTTTTCTAAACTCATTAATTACATATTTACCTAAGCTAAAAAATTAAATATATATTTCCTCTTTTTAAAACATATACATTTTATATTTACCCATTTTATTAAAATTAATTATTGATTGGTTATTGTATCCATATTTTACTAAGTTATTTTTACACATTTTCCATCTTAAGAACATCAAACACATATTTTTTCATTTTCGAGTTTTCTATATAAATAAGCACAATAAAAATTACAACACCAAATAAAAAAATTCATTTCAAAACAATAATCACTGATAATCCAAATTATATCTCCAAATACAAAATACAATTGTCAAAGGTTCAAATATTCACAATAACAAAACATCAATACGTAAAAATCACTTAGTAAAACAAGATAAAATACTTTTTGAAAGTTTAGTTTTAATAAAATAAATAAATATGTGATATATATGTATTAGAAAGGAAAAATATGTAATTAATTTATGCACTGAGGAAATATGTAATTTATGGCATTAAAAAAGAAAAATAGGTAAAAATCTCTTTTTATATTATAAGAATGATAATACGAAATTAATTATGAATGCTGTATAATAATATGTGTCTAATATTGGTTTCAAACTTTTGAATTGTTTTCTTTTCCAAACTTCAAATTAGGTTTATTACTTGTTGAGTAAATTACATGGATGGTCCCTGATTATGTTGAAATTTTAAATTTGGTCCTTAAAATTTAAAATCTTTGAATATAGTTTCTAACATTTTTTTCTTTTTCATATATGGTCTCTAGGTCTGTTAGTTAAACGTTAGTGATGTTAAATATTGTAAAAGTTAGCATTTTACTCGCATTAGCCATCTATTTAATTTACCTTTTAAACTATTTTATTATTTTTATTTAAGAAAATTTTATATTTTTATTTTTCTAATTTTTTTATTTTTATATTATTTTTATAATTTTATTATTAATAAGATTATTATTTAATAAAATACGTTTTAAATACACAAATAAAAAACTTGTTAAAAACATGTTTTTTAAAATGTTAGGTTTTTTAACCGTTAATTTTTTATACGTCATTCAAAATTTTTTTTGATTTTTTAAACTGGTTGGTTTTTTAAAGTTCTTTTTTTTAACCATTCATTTTTTAAATGAGAAAATTGCATAAATAGTCCATGTGGTTTAACCAAATTGTGTGTTTAGTCCCCAAACTTTAAAAATTGCAAAGATAATCCAAACTTTTGTGTAATCATTGCATGTTTGGTCCTTGGAACTAAACTCATTCATTTTTTATGCATTTTATAAAATTTAAATTAACTTTTAAATTTAATTTTAGGAACAAAAAGTGCAATACTCACATAAAAGTTTGGACTAACTTTGCAATTTTGTAAAATTTGGGGACCAAATTTGCAATGACTACACAAAAGTTTGGACTAACTTTGCAATTTTAAAAGTCTGGGGATCAATCATGCAATCTGATCAAACCACAGGGACTATTTATGCAATTTTCTCTTTTTTAAAACATCTTTTTTCAAACAAACTCTTAGTTTTTTAAACATTTTTTAAAAAAACAATTCAGTTTTAAATGTCTTTATAAAAAAAGACATGTTATAAAGGTTTAAAAAACCCGCATATTGGTTTTAAAAAAATTATAAACCACATTTAAACGAAGACTTTTTTTAAAATATTTTTTTATTTGTGTATTAAATAATAAACATATTTATATTAAAATAAAATTATATTGATAATCCTTACAAGTAAAATAGTTATTTTGACAAATTTAACATCAGTAACTGAACTAACAAAGTAATGACCATTGATAAAAGATAACTATAATATTAGGGACTATATTTATAATTTTAAAACTTTAAGTACCAAATACAAAATTTTAACCAAATCACAGGGACCATCCATGTAATTTACTCTTACTTTTTTAAACAAAATTCAAATTCTTTTTAAAAAATCACAATTTAAGGAAATCGATTTAAAGATACAGAGAAAAATTCAATGCAATTGATAATGAAATATATCATTATATAACATATGAAAAATAAGAAAAATGCTAATCCAACAAAAATAGAAACCTATTTATCAGAATACAGACATGGAAAATAAATATTACACCGATGATCTGATCTGTATAAACCGTATCTCATATTTTTCATTTACTTTTCAACTTTTTAAACCGATACTATATAAACACATTTTTATGGCAACAAACTTAAATTCACAAATTACAAAATAAGGTACAAATTTTACTGCAGAATGTACAAGTGGGTGTGGATTTTACATTAAGCCGCATCCTCCGAACTGCATTTATTACTAATTACTCTGCCTCTATATATACACAAATTCATGTATGTATCTGCATCTTCAAGTGGGATTCTTCAAGTGCATTTTGGAGTGAGTGAATGATGCAATCTCTAGCTGTTAATCTCCGTTCATCACCGTCGTTTTACCGCCTTTCTCCGCCGTTGAACGCCGAAGGCTCCACCATTGCCGGTGGATGTAGAAACAGACGTGCTTCGATTTCGTTTCGTGTTCGTAGTCCACTTCGATGTGTTCTTCAGTCACCGGCTCTAGGTAATTTGATTTTTCGATGCATTTGAGGACTTGCATTGTGATTTTTGTGTGTGAAGTTGATTACGGTGCCGTTGATTGGTGATTTGATTAGGAAGTGCATTTTGTAATCAGTTTTTGTATTGATTCGTTGATTGATGATGAGTATAACTAATTTGGAAGAGGAGGATGCATTAGTAACCAACAGATTTTTGTAATTTCTGATTGTTTTTGCTAATTTGATATTGAGCGATTCGCATCCGTAGTCGACTTGGATGTGTTCTTCAGTCTCCGACTCTAGGTAATTTCTGTTTTGAATGCATTTGAGGAATTGCATTGTGATGTTTGTGTATCAATTGATTCCGGTGTCGTTTAGTGATTTGAATAGGAAATGCATTTCGAAATCAGTTTTTTTAACTGATTGATTACGAATTAAACTAATTAGGAAGAGGAGGTAATTTGTTTTTTGAATGCGTTTGAGGATTTGCATTGTGATTTTTGTGCATCAGTTGATTACGACGCTGTTTAGTGATTTGAATAGGAAATGTATTTCGTAATCAGTCTCTCGTTGATTGATTATGAATTTAACTAATTTTGAAGGAAGGAAGCATTAGTAACCAATCGATTTAGTCATTTCTGATTGTTTTTGCTAATTTGATATTGAACGATTGGTATCTAGCTGCCGATGAAGCGGAATTTGTTGAAGCTTCAAGGAAAGGTAATTTGGTGCCGCTGCACAAGTGCATATTTGCGGATCACTTAACGCCGGTGCTCGCGTATCGCTGCTTGGTCAAAGAAGATGATCGAGAGGCTCCTAGCTTCCTCTTTGAATCGGTGGAACCTGGTTTCCGGACTTCACAAGTTGTAAGATTATTTGTTGTTGTTCTCTGTCTTTTTTTTTTCACAAAAGCTTTAAAATGTCTGTGATTGTATTTGATCTTATGACATGCTGATTTTAAATTGTTAGGGTCGATACAGTGTGGTGGGATCTGATCCATCAATTGAGTTTATTGCTAAAGAAAACAATGTCACTATTGTGGATCATGTGAATGGAAGTTCTATTCAGAAGGTTGTTGATGACCCTATGGAAATTCCGAGAAGTCTTTCTGATGGTTGGGAACCTCAGCTTCCTGATGGCCTTCCTGATACATTTTGCGGTATGGATATGATCTAGAATAAATGGGAAATAAATATCTGCTTGCTGAAATATTTATGAATTCATGAGTTTTTGTTCTTGATTATTTCTTGCCAACAATTAGGTTCCCGCTAATGACACTAGTATAACTCTAGAAGCTTCTTAATTTATCTGGAGCAAAAATCATCTTCGACAATTCATTATTTACAAGATAAGCACTAGCAATTAGGTATACCAGAATATTAACCAATAACTAGCACGGTTCTTATAAGTATCCTTCTGTCGATATGAGGAAGGGCGTGATTTAATCCTCATGTGGCAGGTAGTTGAAAATAATGAAGGGCATAATGAAACCTTGTTTCTTAGTTGGAATACATTTCTTGGCATCCATTTTTTGCTGTCTTGTTGCAATGCTTTTGACCAAAACAATCACCTGGCGTACTTTATATATCCACATTTAATCATCATGTTAAATTTTGGTATTGTCTGGTGGAACATTAATTGCTTGCCTCGTCATTTACCCTTTGAGGAAGCGTAAGTTGACCACGTTATAGATAATTCGATGTCAATTTGTTGTTATTATTACTGGCCAATTAATGTGCTTTAAACATACCAGAGATGCAAGTAATCTGTTAAATTTTTCACCCATGGGGATCACTTGTAGACTTCCCACACCAAAGATGCCTGTTCAGGACCAAGCATGGTATTGATGTTGACTTGTAATTACCGACCGAAAGTTTATAATTTACAAGTATAAGTGAAATATTCAAAAATATTTTTTGTACCTATTCTGTGGACTTTTATGTGCACGTCCTCACTTACATATTATTTTTCTATATCATGAACAGGAGGGTGGGTTGGTTACTTTTCATATGACACAGTTCGCTATGTAGAGAAGAAGAAACTGTTGTTTATAGATGCACCACAAGATGACAGGAATTTAGCTGACATTCATCTTGGATTGTATGAAGATGTGATCGTTTTTGATCACGTGCAAAAGGTTTTAATAGCATAATTATAAACTATTCTTCCATTAACTTTATCATGATTATGTTTCATTTTGATAAGTAATTTTGATCTTCAGAAAGCGTATATAATTCACTGGGTAAGGCTTGATCAGTATTCATCCACTGAAGAAGCGTATATAGATGGAGTCAAACGGTTGGATATATTGGTGTCCAAAGTGCTTAATGTTGACCCGTAAGTGACTTTCTTCTTTATAACATTCTGTTAGTTCTATAATTCTTTTTTTTGGTCTCGTTAGTTTCCTTACTTGGTTCTCAATCACTAGGCCAAAGTTACTACCAGGCTCAGTGCAATTAAGCACCCAACAATTTGGAACTCCTCTGAACCAGTCAAACATGACCAGTGAAGAATACAAGGCAGCAGTACTGCAAGCAAAAGAACACATTCTTGCAGGTGATATTTTCCAGATTGTCTTAAGTCAGCGCTTTGAACGCCGGACATATGCAGATCCTTTTGAGATTTACCGAGCACTAAGAGTTGTGAATCCAAGTCCATACATGACTTATTTGCAGGTATATCACTCCTAAGTTAATCTTTTTCAGTTATTTTTCTTGCTTAACTCCTTAGTTGTTTCATGATGTCAGGCTCGAGGATGCATCTTGGTTGGTTCAAGCCCAGAAATTCTCACTCGTGTGAAATCTGTAATTTATCAGTTTACTTCTTTTTCTTGTAGGCATTTCTATTATTGTAAAATTCCACATAAGTTTATAAAAATTGTATGTCTATTTAACAGAATACGGTTGTTAATCGACCTTTAGCTGGTACTGTAAGAAGAGGAAGGACTCCTGATGAGGATGAAGAGTTGGAGAAGAAGCTGTTAAATGATGAAAAGCAATGTGCAGAACACATCATGCTGGTTGACTTAGGGAGGAATGATGTTGGAAAGGTTATTTTGACTTTTTAATTTAACTAAATGCTTCTGTAATTTTACCCTAATTCAAAAGGTCGGCATTCTTAATTCTGGTTGTTGACATGCAACTTGGATGCAGGTCACAAAACCTGGTTCCGTTAAGGTGGAGAAGCTTATGACCATTGAACGATATTCCCATGTGATGCATATTAGTTCTACTGTAAGACACTACTATCTTGTCTGCTGTTTCCATTAGATTTAGAGGTGGCAATTTCAACTCATTTATTTATAATCGTTCGTTTTGGCTTGTGTTTCATCTTAAACGGGTAACCTATAAAGTTTTAACTAAAATGGATTGAATGGGTCAAACAGGATCAAAGCCGACCAAATTCTACTTTTAATACACATACAACCTAAGTCTTTTTTTTCAAAGATCTATACATCTCATCATAATATTATTTGTGTCCTTATTAACACGTTATCTATTTATAAAGGAAAAAGTGTTTATGGGTCGACTTGACCCGGTCCATTTTGACTTTGACCTGTTTCAGTCTAAACCCATTAATGCCGAACTTACCACCTCTAGTTAGATTCTTTAATACTATACATCTTGATTGAACAGTAGAAATGATTACTTGGCTCTATTTTATGCAAGAACAAGTAGTTTTAAGCAAAAAGTATCGATTGCAATGTCTTTTTTGAACTTCTATATCTAGAGTTTTGTTCAACACAGCCCACTCTTGCATATTGTGGTGTCTTTTTGCATTTTGTACATGAATGATGGCTAGTTTGAACTTTGAAAATAAAAATCGACTAATTGGTTCAGAAGTCAAACTCATATATCTATTACATTTTAAAGGTGACTGGAGACTTGCTCGATCATCTGACTTGTTGGGACGCTCTTTCTGCTGCACTTCCAGTTGGAACTGTTAGTGGTGCTCCAAAGGTTCGCTCTTCATGGAATTAGCTAATAGAGGTTGCAAAATGGGTGGGCTGGGGTCATTTTTTCTATATTTTTTAAACAAACGGGTAAAATTTATCCCAAAACATCTTTGTCCAAGCATTTGCATTGTTTTATAAATAGTTAGCATGTCAACTATGATTACAAAAAGTTATCTTTTCAATAGTCTTTTTTTATGCATTAATAAATAGTTAGCATGTCAGTTATATTTGTCCAAGAATATGCATTATCTTTGCCCACTCTCTTCTCATACAAACATTTATTATTTGAATAATAATTTTAAATTGAATACATGATTATGATGTTTATACACTTGAAACACATCCTTTTCAGCTGTTTTTTATTTTACCTATTTGAGCCGTTAGAGATAAAACATAACCTGAATCGAGTCTTACACAAGTAAATGGGTCGATATTGACACCTCTATCAGCTTCACTTCAAATTCATAAAAATTCAATTTTAATGCAGGTGAAGGCCATGGAACTAATCGATAAACTGGAAGTTACAAGACGCGGGCCCTATAGTGGTGGGTTCGGGTGGATTTCCTTTTCTGGGGAAATGGACGTCGCGCTTTCTCTTAGAACCATGGTATTCCCAACAGGAACCCGTTTTGACACAATGTACTTGTACAAAGAAGACTCCAAGAGAAAGCAATGGGTGGCTTACCTTCAAGCGGGTGCTGGTATTGTAGCCGATAGTGTTCCAGATGATGAGCAACAGGAGTGTGAAAACAAAGCAGCTGCTCTGGCTCGCGCCATTGATCTAGCGGAGTCAGCCTTTTGCCAATGAGTTGACATCACTTTGTTAATAGGCCAGAGTTCAATTTGATAGGTTAGTGAAGTTGAGTAATGGCCTGTTGGAAATGCAATCATGTTGCTTTTGCAAAACAATATAGCTGGTGGTTCACAACCTTTATTTAAAGTCATCTAGTTTTCCTTTTTAACTAACAACTAGCAATGCGGGTTCTTCGACAGGGTTGTTAAACCGTCTTGTTTGTGAGTCAAGACAGGAAATTTTATCGGAACCTAAAAACGATGTGAACCTAAAAATCGTGTTAAACTTAGAACCCAATCACAACTTGCTTATCCACGGGTTGACATTGAAACAACCAGTTTAACCTAGAATTAATTAATTTTAATTATTTTTAGAAACAAATTGCATAAATAATTCTTGTGTTTTGACCATATTGTTATTTTGTCATCAAATTTTAAAAATTATAAACTTAATCCAAACATTTATAAATGGTTGCAAGTTTAGTTCTCACCGTACATGTGAGTTTTATAACTATGTGACCATTTGTGCAATTTGCTTTAAAATATAAAATTATAAAAAAGTTAAAAAATCAAATAACTAACCTTCTACCTTAGGATCTTCTATATTACTTGAGTTCTGGTGACTTACAACCAGGGGCGTTCCTAAAGGTGGGTGAGATGGACAATCGTCTAGGGCCTGATCTCAGCAAGAGCCCAAAGTTTAAAAAACATATATATTATATGTGTATGTATTTAGAAAAAAAGTATAGTTTATTAACAGGCCTAATAACAATTAAAATATTTTGGTCCATTAAACTTTAGGGTCTGTAACATTTAAATTAGTTTAGCCTACTTTCATATACCCAATTTAATACTCAAATTAAAAAATCCGAGGACTCTAAGTTATATTGGGGCCCTTCTTTTTCTACTCACCCAGGATCCAAAAATTTTCGAGATTCTTGGGGATGACCCTGCTTACAACAGCAGCTTCTTAGCTATTATTGAGGGTCGGTGAATGTTCCTCTAACCTACGGTATTGAACATTTGACCAGTGAACAACCTAAAATGATTAACGCCAGGATCTATATCTTACATACTCATGTTTTTCACTTGTTACAATATAAATGCATAATGAATCAAAATGTTTTTTTATCCACAAATCTATAAAAATGGCTTTGTACCTAACAAAGTTTATGATGCCAAGATGGACAAGGAAAGTTGATCACAATTGCTCCAAGTAGAAAAAGTTCGAGTAGCATATTATGTCTTATGATTAAGCGTGAAATTATTTCTGAGTTGGAACGACTTGAGATGGAGATATAGACTAGAGAATCAAGTGATAACATGACTTATCTAAAAGGTGAACCTACATTGGGGGCTCATAACAATGAAGCACGGAAGGAAGCCACAAATTTTTGGGCCATAGTCGAGAATGTAGAGAAGGTAAACCGCACGAGTTCCACATTAATGAACATGGAGGGGCATGGGTATGCAAAATGATATGTATTACTGATAATCAGTTGACAAAAGTGTTTCAAAAATAGAATGTAAGATTTTATGAAGGCTGTGAATCATTTTTAATCGAGACTCACTTTTCACATCATAGTTTTGGAAGGGATTTAAGAAGGCTTGGGGCTATGATGTAGTATAGAACCGCATTTCACCCTTAAAGGGGGTTAATTAAGTTGGGCTATCAAAACATTAAGTGACATGTTAAGGGCTTATACTCTAGAATGGACAAAAAACCAGAAGTAGAATAGTAGTTGTCATCCAAGTGTCAATATGTCTTTCGTAAGATTTCTCTACATAAAGTGTTCGTCGTTTTAATATTAAGTGAAACGTAGCACTAGAATTATTGAGTTCTTATTCAAAATTTTTGGTTTGGATATAAAAGTTAATCTTGAACTTATCATCTCGGCTCGTCTAATCGAATATCCAAGGTGAATGTAAATTCACTATATTTCAAGTGCGGGTGATAAATTGAGTAAAATTGATTGGGTTCTCATTTACAGTTCATTCATTCCCAAATGACCCATACTTCTCTTACAGGCCGTCCTAGAAACTATTCAGATCATTGTCCTTTTGTGTTCATTACTTCAATGCCTATATAATTAAAGGACATCAAATTTGGAAATGAAAGCTGTCAAGATATCATATCTAAAACAAAAAGGCCAAGATTAGATGGGTGGTGGAAGGTGACGAGAATTCTCGTTTCTTATATAGTTTGATTGGATTCCTATATATAGTCAGTTCCTCGCCAATAGATTGAGCAAGGTGATGCGTTTTGTTATTGGCGACATATAAATCCCTTTCGTTTAGGATCAAAGCATCCTCGAGGCCCCATTTATTACAAATGAACTAATTGTTTGGCTGAAGACAAAACAAAAAGAAAGAGTGTCATGTTTTTAAAAACATATTTGAAAATGCTTCAATTATTTAAACTGGAATTTCTTAAGCTCTATTCTTAATGAAATGGGCTTTGCAACTCACATGTGAATTTGGATAAAGATTTATCTTGTATCTTCAAGATCAACAATTCTGAAATGGCTACCCCATAAAGGATTTTAAATACCAAAAAGGCATCCGTTTGGGTGATCCTCCCTCTCTATGCTTAATTTCTTATTCGTCATTGCAATAGAGGCACTGAACGTGGTGCTCGATAAAGTTGTCTCGTGGGGATTTTTCATGGTCTTTTCACTCCTGATAATAGACCAGTTCTGTCACACTTATTTTTCACCAATAGCAAATAGCTCTATGTGATGGGGAGATGCAAACTTTAAAAACTTTTTTGCTATTGGTGTAAATTCTGATCAACTCAAAATTATGACAGGATCTCGTCATTGCCAAATCGAATCTTTCCCCTTCATGTGCTTGGACTACCAGTTTGTGTCAACATGAACCTAATCACCGGTTAAAGAATGTTTTGTTGCTAAACTCTCGATGTGGAAATCTAAAGCCCTCTCATTTGGCAAAGATTAATGCTAATCAAATTAGAATTAGATTGTATCCCATTATATTACTTTTCTCTATACAAAGCACATATTCATAAGAGGAACAAAATGAAATTATATAAAAAAAAAGTTCTTATGAAGCGGGAAAGACTTAAATAAAAATAAAGGGTACATGAGATAAAGCCTTTGGGCTAAATTTAGTTATGCCATTCTTAACGCTACACTTCCTTTGAAAAAGTTAGGGGCTGTTTGGTAGTTTCTTAATGAGACCATTTAGTAATGTATGTGTTTGTTTCAGGAAAAAATAACCTTTTAATGGTACCATTCAGCACTGAATGGTTAAGTGATAGAGAAGTGCTGAATGGGAATTATTACCCATCTACCCCTCAAACAAAAGAATCAACCCACCCATTTCCCACAACCATCGAACCCCCCATCTCCCGTCGCCTACCATCGCCGGCGATCCTTCCGCTGGCCGCCGTCCGCAGTCCGCAATCCACCACCGTCTGCTGTCCTTGTTCCACCATCGTCGGCTTGTTGAAGTTTTGTACAACACTGTCAAACACCGATGCACCTCCGAACCACCGTCGCCGGAACCACCACCTTCGTCGCCGTGCCAGACGTAAACACCAAATCAGATGCCCCCTTCCAACTGATTAAATCGGATACGATTCCTCCTGCCCCGACCCGACCCGAATCCGCCAACGATTGGTTGCCGGAGTCGCCTATGCAGTCTCTTCGCTTCTCGTGATCTCGCACTTCCCGTCGTCGTCGAAGAACGATGGAGCCTCCAGTGATCCGTTTTTCCGACAAGTGATTGAGCTTTCCGTCGACGGCTCCGGCGATGTACCGGCGGTTTCGTGGTCGCCGGCTTCAGTGGCTTCTTGAGAAGTAGTAGCTGCTTTGGATAACTGTATTGGAGTGTTTTCGCATAATTCAGAAGGTTAGTTTGTATTAACCTTGATGCAGAATAGTTGGATCTTAAGATGAATCTTATGATACTGTTGTAATTGAGTTGTTATTGATTTTTTATGATGTTTTATATTTTTTATAGTTATTAAACACAAAATAGTTTAGAGGGGTAAAATAGTCATTATGCACGTGTATTCAGAGATTCAACCAAACAGCCACTTATTGGTTCAGCACTTAACCATTCAAACCTTTTAATCATTCAGTACTTAATGGTTCAGATTCAACCAAACAGGCCCTTAGTACCTGGTTTGTGAAAAAATGTATAGGCAATGTGTAAGATCTGACTCATTTCTCCATAGATATAATAGATTATGTGCCGTGTTGTTGGCAATGGAGAGGATATCTCATTTGGATAGATTCTAAGGCTATGTGTTATACTTCTAGAGGACATGAAACACTGCCCGTGGAGCCTGAGAGGGTGTTGCCCCTTGTAATGTATGTGTGGTCATGAATGTCGCCTTGATTTTAGGCGTTGAGTATTACACATAGTCTTAGGTATACTAATGGCCTCTAAATACAAGAAGTCATGAACTATAACATATGATTTTGATTCAAGCCTCAATATAAAATGATTAATTGTTACACAAAATCAAGGAATTTGGAAGAAAAAAATTGCATTATAATTCACAAGTTTCTATATTTTTAGTTAAGCCAGGAAGAACAGAAATACTATGAGAAATATTATCAATATAATGAATATCTTGATTATCAGCCACCTGTTTGATGATATGCGATTCAAATGCTTCAAAAGAGCTCCACGAGCACCTTCAACATTTGACAATGTTTCTTCCATATTGTCATCAATCCTGATATTATTCAAAAACAAGGAATTGAAAATTTCTATTATTTCAAAAATTAAATACTACTCTCTTCTGCAGGAATTTTGCCATCTTGACTTGGTACATTATTTGAGGATAGTGGTTAGTTAAACTATTTGTCAAGCTTAAGGAGTTGAATTGGGTTGTATTTTTTCTTCAACAGGTAAAATAAATATGGCTAAGTCAAGCAAGCTGCTTATAACGCATACAACATCCTAAATTGTTTTATAAAAAGATATAGATTTGCATCAACTTTCATAAAGAATGAAAAACAATGGACAAAAACAAGTGTGTTTACAGGTCAACTAGACTGACCCGACCCGTTACAACAAGTGTTAGAAATGCCCATTCTAATCCGAGCATTTTGAACTTACAACCATCCCTAAACTTACCCTTGCATAAGGATAAAGTAAATGGACCTTCTAGATCCAAATAAATAGCATCAACTTTTTTACATAAGAATGATTATGGGTAAATAAGTTAATAAATAAATGGCAACAAACCTGATAGCTAACTCCCCCTGATGGGCAACCATTGTAGCCAAATTTGTGAAGATCCCACTCAATTCGGTAATTGTAGACTCAACACTCTGTAGAGCAACTGCACGATTTTGAGAAAAAGTTTCTTGTTGTGGCACCACCTGCTGCAACATGGATGCTCCCATATGTTGGGAACTGGAAGAAGTACCATCAACAGCTAACCTTCGTCTGCATTGACAAAATTAACAGATGTTATATATAATAAATATACACTATTGTAGTTACACTCCTCTTGCACGATATAAATATGAGTTACAAAAGACTACTGATGACGACAAACATGAGCTGAACGATGAATCTAAACAGTTTCATTTGACTCTCTTAAACATAGTATGATGATTCTTTCTAAACTAATAAGTGGTATGGGACTTCTTTGGGCGCATTGACAGAGTCCTCTGACTTGGAGGCAAAACTTTTGAAGAAAGTATCATACTCCGAATAATAAACAAAACTAAATGAATATTAAAAGTTTCATGAACTTTTGTTGTTCAATGTTTAACGTTGTTTGAAAAGTGAAAATACTTTTATGTCCTGATTAAAATCAATATCATTATTGTTCTTTGTTTCTTTTTTGCAAAATTTTGCACCCTCGAGCTCGCTTATGGAACACTATAGTAATAATAAAATTAGCCAGGGACTATATATATAGTTCAACAAGTTCTTTGACATTTACTAGGATAACAATAACGTAAAACCAATGAAAGAGAACGGCACAAAGTCATAACTATAAAGAGAATAGTAATAAGAAAGACCAGAAAATGCCCGGAAAAAAACCAACTTGAACATACCTTAGTTGGTTGCCAACTTGAACTCCACTTCCAGAAGATCTGAGAAAAAAAAACAGATTAAGGCAAATAAAAAGGAAATCACCATCCGGTAAACTGACATGGCATGCAATGTACAATCGTAAAAAAGGTAAGGCACTTAGCATCAATGACAATAATTTTCTAGAGAATAAAAAAAGCTAATTTGTCTCTTGATGTAAACTATCAAACAGAGAGAGGTTGATATGCCATTAAACACCATACAAACGTAAATAATGTTAGAAGAAAACTCACTCAGATTGTTGTAGATTTCCAGCTGATTTAGACGGACTCGACCAAGGAGGTGGCTCCATCGTGGTCTTTGTTTGCTGCCTCAAAGGATTTTCCCTTGTTATATTCGTCGAAAATATCTGTCTCCTATTCTCATGAGCCTTAATGTTCTGTCATAAAAACAAGACTTACATACAAAAACACAAGGAAGATACTTCCCAATCATCACACTCATAACCACAATACAAACCTCAGTCCTTGCTGTCAATACATCCTGAAACCTTTTTGTAGCTCCCATGAGCTTGTTCTTTAAATCATCACAAACAGCAGTAGAATGAACAACTCTATCTTCAGAATAACTACCATCAGCAATCTCTATGTTTTGAAGAGTTTGCAAATCAGAAACAGCTACATTCAGAGCTGTTATATCATTCTTTATCAAAGCTGTCAACTCTTGAATCTCCTTCAAAGGATCATCAAAAATCGAAGACCTTTTAGACACTGCATCCTCAAACAATAAAAAAGCTCAGAAATCCACACTGCATCCACAAATCACTAATAAATCCCCAAAAAAAAAACTAACAGATGATTTCTACCAGATTTCATATGACCATATGAGAACGAATTGCAACTTTTGCAGTTGATTCGTTAGAAACATATAATCAACACGAGATCAAAACCTATGCAAGTAAAGCGATATTGCATCGAATCATTGAACATATGGAAAGTGATAATTGCTTACGATTAGCGAGTCTAGCGATTTTTTTGGAGGTTTCGTGGACGCCTAAGGCTATACGAGAAGCTTTCTTGTTGAAATTGGATTGAAATGAAGAAGATGCTGGTAGTTTATAAGATGTAGATGGATCGGGTTGGTGATGTGATCCGTTTGTATTGGTAGTTGATGTTGTTCCGAATTTGTTGAAGGTGTTGGATATAGATCGGAATTCTGAGGTCCGATCTCGGAAGGTGGAAGTTCCGGCGGACGCCATTGATTCCGGCGGTGTGGTTGCAGGAGATTTGCGTTAACCCTGACCAGGGGTCCGTTGATGGAAACTTCACCGTTTCACACTCGTGTCATATTGAAGACTTGAAGTCCATCGTATGTTCTTAGGTTAGGTTAGGGGTTACTCGTACGCGCCTGTTACCATGACACGATATAAGCTTAACAGTGTCATTAACGGGACAATGTATTTAAGTCAGGATGAAAATCGTGTCTTAACATGTTAAACACCTATTAATTTGTTAACGTAGGTGTTTAAACATGTTTATATTTTTGATTTATTTAGAATAATGAAATACATACATTTGTGATATTTGTTATTGTTGTTTATGTTCACTTTATAAATTCTAGTCTATGCCGAGGTGTTTTAATTGAATACGATGTCTCCACGTAACGCCTCTCCATACTTCGCATGTTAGCTATTCTGTTTGAACTATGTTATTTGTTAATTAAAAATTTTATTGACTTTTGCTTTAAATGTGTAAAGGATTATCATGTCAAAATTATATACTATGTAAGATTTATATGGACTTATGGAAAATTTTGTTTCACTAATTATGTGATTTAATGTCTCTTAACAAGTCTTATCATGTAACTCGTTTTTAGCAATGTGTTAATGTTTGGAAAAGTGAGGCACTAAGTTGTCGTGAGGTGTTCATGTCAGCACTTAACGTGTTCATGTCAGCACTTAACGTGTTCATGTGTAACTTGTTATGCCAGCTCTATCATAGGTTCAAGTTGTGAAGAACAAGATCTTACACATAATGTACGGTAAGATTGCATACATTATATCACAAAGCGATCCGTCCCCAAATAACATAAACTTAAAAAATATAAAACAAAAACACCAACCAACATCAACACTTGTTTACATTCTCAGTTATCTAGTGTGTGTGTGTAATGAAAACTTTAAAAAAAATTCTTGCTGTATATACCTACATGTATAATTAATTAATAATATATATAATATGAATGAAGAATAAAACATTAATGTCGGATCAAGAATATAATATTAAAGAAGATTATCTACAATATTAGGGAATTAAACACATGTGGATGGTGGTGGTGACCGATGGTGGTGATCAATGGTGGTGGCCATGGTAGTTGGTGGGTGTGGTGATGGTGGTTGGCAATGGTGGTCGGTGGTGGTGGCTATGGTGGTTGGTGGTGGCTATGGTGGTTGGTGGTGGTGGTGGCGGCCATGGTGGTTGGTGGCGGTGGTGGGCGCGATGGTGGTGGTTGGCCGGTAGTGGGCGCGATGGTGGTGGTCGGTGGTGGTTGGCCGGTAGGTGGTGGTGGTGACCAGGAATGAATGAATGAATGAATGAAAAAAAAATAAGAATAAATGGATAAATTTGATGATTTAAAAGGAATGTAATTATCTTTGTATTGATTCATTTTATTTCATTTACTAATCAATCATATTTTTTTTATTCACCCTCAATATTCATTTTATTTCAGCTCTAATTTCCACGTAACAAACGCTACATAGAAGTAGAAATTTAAGTGAATGTTTGCGACTCAAAATATTTTCATACATTTAACTTTTTTTTCTTCATTAATACTCTATAGTTAAAAAACAAAGTGAATGAATAGTTATTTTGGGTATCTGGGCCGTTGCTTTTCTTTATCGACGGTGGAGGAAGGCCCTTAGTTTTGTTGGCTTACACGTGGTGTGAGTTATATTTTGTGGCATCGTACTATTCAAAGAAAGAGAGAGACAACCAGTTCGATGGTAGATAGGGTAACCGGCATTATATCCTTGAAATCACGTCAATGGAGATGAGCCGAAAGTGGAGGAAAGCTGCAAGCTACCAGCGTTTCACCTGAATCAATGTCAGGTTCGACATCTGAAACCGCTACGATGGTGGATTAGGGCGGTTTAGTGGAGGTCCACTGTGAAGGCAGCGAAGGCATCGGTGAAGTAAGCAGCGTTAGTCTCTGTTCCGGCTTTAACCAGCTCGACCTCTTTACCTACCGTTCTTGTCTCCATCCCTCCACTGGGAGATGAAGGGATTTGTAATGGTTTTTGTTATGCTTTTGAGCCTTGGACCATCATCGTTATCTTACTTCTTTTGTGTGATCGAACCGTAAAAGATGTATGAAATCTATAATTAAGGTACTTTCATGCTAAAGAGAGAGTTTAAATTATAGGTTTCTTTATCTGTAAATTCTATATGTTTAGCCCATAACCTTCTAACCTGCAATTTTCTTTCAAGGTACATAAGTGCAGGATTTCATTTTATCAGTTTTGCTTCTCCAAATTAAATTTAAATTTAGGTTTTTTTTACAGTCACCTTTGTAAACTATTTGATTACGTTGTCTATATTTTGTGAAGTACATACAAAGAAACTTTGAGTAAATATAGAGATTATAAATTTAGGAACGTGCAAGAGGATGAAAGTTTACTGCATTAGTAATTATTAATATTTTTTAAACTTGAATGACACAAGTGTCAAAGGGTATGAAGAACTTACAAAGTAAATTGTAATGAACCATTTCAAATGGAATACGAATGTATCAAAGCTCAGCCTCCATCATCATTAACAGTTTTTGAAATGGTGGTTCAAATGCTAGCTTCGCCTCCTGATACAACTACATCAAAGCCGAATTCAAATTCCAGGTTTGTAGTTATTTTTGAGGTTTTACATGGAATATGATGGTTCTCATGAAATCAGTTAATGAAGATTGTATTTGCTTTTGTTTCATGTTAACCTGTGTATTTTATATGCTGAATTTGGACTTTAGTTTTGAAGTTGTTTGTCAGGTTCATTGGTGCTTATGCTATAATTTGCAGCCTCGAGTTTAACGATTAAATTAATCTTAGCTTTTTAAACAAAAAATTGGTATTGTTTACTCATACTCCATTGTTTGTTTTTATAGTTATGGAGTTGGTAATGTTTGTACATGTATGTATATACGACATTACAATAGCAGTTTTTGTTGTCTCATATTAAAGCCAACACTTCAAAGCCTAAAAAAAGATCAACTTTAGAAGCAGTGTATTCGTGGCAGATTCAAAGTGAAAATTCTAGCAAAAGATCATAACCTAAATCATCAAAGACGAAAGGTGTTTTGAACACACAACAAACTAAAATAAACAAAAATCATCCATCAAAAAACAAGGTTGCTTTAAAATTAATGTATTTCTATGTCTTTCTTCTTCTGTCATAATACCTATTATATAATGAAAAAAAATCTAAGAATATTACTTTTTGATCTCTTAGCAGAATGAATTACTTAAAAAAAACAGGAAAAGTTCTAAAGAAGCTATATTATCATAGAAGGTGATAATGACCCTCAACAACGTAAAAGAAAAAGGAAAGCATTCTCTAAGCCGAAGTCGGAGTGCTCGTGATCTGGGTACTCCAAAGAAACAAAAAGTGTCGTTCAGGGTCAAAAGAATCAATCCGTCTCTAAAGCAGGAAGTCACAAAAGAAAGAAGCACTCGGGGAATAAAGTCTGGGAAAACAATGTAACAGAATCGCACAAGGCATAGAAAACCTCAGGAAGCAAAAATGTATTTATGATGGACGTGTTGGCTGCGTTGGATAACCAGTTAACTAATATTATAATTCCATTTCACTTCGTGAAGCAGGATTGTCGATAGCTTTTATTGCAAGCAAATTCTACTTATAACTGGTTTCTTCTTTATTGAATATAAAAGATTGAAAATGTTGTGTTATAAAGAAATCTGTGCGGGTTTTGGTGCTTGAGGAGCTGGCACATCTTGCAGCGCAACGCGCGCGTGGTAACAAACTAGTTCTTTTTTAATAAACAAACTAACCTGGGCCAACAAGAACCCGTTGTTAAAATGGGCCAGATATAACACATAAAAAGTCAAGGTCCACGAACGTCAGAGCATTTCAGCTTTACGATCAACAAAACCCCCAAAATACCATTTTCATTTCTCAGACAAAACCTAAAAATTCTCAATCGGAAAACAAACCGGAGATGACGACGCCGACGACGACCAACGGCACCACCACTTCCCCCACCAAAAACCCTAAGAAGACCAATCTATTAGATCACAACTCCATCAAGCACTTACTCGATGAAACTGTCACCGAGGTACACATCAATTTCACTCAACCATCTCCAATTTCGAATTATCAGATTCAGTTTCTTTGTTATGATTCAGTAGTTACTGATTTTGTGATTTTGATCCAGATCGTGACTAGCCGCGGTTACAAGGAAGATGTGAGGATGAGTAACGTTAGATTGTTGATCGGAGCGATTATCATCGTCATTGCGCTTTTTGCTCAGTTTTACAACAAGAAGTTTCCGGATAACAAGAATTATCTCATTGGATGCATCGTGTTATATCCTTTTTTATGTCTGAAATTGAATTTTCAATTTAATGTTGTATTGTAGTGTGTGTGGTGTGATCTGTAGTTTTATGTCTTGTTATACTGCTAGGGTGAAGAATTTAAGTTTGTTTGATCTTTGACTATGGCAAGTATGTGTTGTTCAACGGGATGTTGCAGCTGATCATCTACACTAAGGAGAAGAATGCATTTTTGTTTACATACCCTCCTGCGGTAAGTTTTTCTGTTCTTACTGACTTTGGATTGATTTAATTGTCAAACGTTATGTGAATCTGTTTGAAGTTTTAACATGGATGGTGTACCTTATAGGCTATATAATTATGCTATCTGTATGGTTGACTGTAATGAGTTCTATTAGTTGAATATAGTTTTTTTTTTTTTTTTTTTTTTTTTTTTTTTTTTTTTTTTTTTTTTTTTGGAGTTTCACATGAGTGTGAAATGTGAATTATGGAATAACATTGAATAGTATGCTTGAGTTAAATTATTCTAAATTCTTGAACACTCCCTAGCATTAGTATTTAGGATGTAGTTTCTTGCAATGTTCTATAATCAAGTATATTGCAGTTTTGGGTCAGTTGTGAATAAAGTCTCAGTTTTTGGTTGATGTAGATTTGTCGTTGATCTCTCACATCAACCAAAAACTAAGAGACCCTCTTCCTTAAAGTGTGTAGAATTCGAGCATTATATGATAGCTAGCAACTTTGTTCTGTGTATGTGTTTTCAAGATTGAGTTTTTTTTAGAAATGTAAAATATTAAACATATATTGATTTCTTTCAATTGATGTGAGTGCTACCATGCGACGGCAAATCACCTAATTTTAAAGGAATAGGGCCATGAAAGAGAAATCACCGTTACTCTTCATGTCCCTTGTTAAGTTGTTAGGTGGTGTTTGGTTGTATATGGGTGTTAGTTTGGAAGAAAAGGAGAGAAAATTCATCCCAACATAGGTTTAAGAAGGTTGCCCATGCTTCTTGCGTTTTCATAAATCCATCCATACCCTTAAACCAAACACAATCCATCACTTTCAGTTTCATTCCTAAAACAACAAACTGAGTTATTTTTGTCATCTCAGTTTTTAACCTTGTATGCTTTGTAGCGTGCACGCTGCACCCCTGCTGTACAAATCCAAAATATTATATTTTTAGCATGCCAAGGCCTGGAACTAGATACATTATTTGAAATTATTTATGTTTGGTAATTGGTAAACAGGTAATCGCTAAATATGATGGTTCTAATCATGTTTATGGGTCAAAATGTTCACAGGTCAAAAGTTGATCAAATGGCTCATGGGTCAGATTTGATCCAGAATTTATTTTTGGAATTGATAAGTTAATAATTAGGCAATCAAATATAATAAAAGCTGTCAAAGCATTACATCAAGCAATCAGTTATGATTCTTTTTTATGATTAGGAGTTATTTTCTTCCTTATAAATTTTGGTAGAAATAAGATGCAATGTGTACCAAAAAATATTTTCTTTGTTCTACACTTCTACTTAATAAAAATACAAAATTACGTGAGTGTGTGTTTACCAACTGTTATTGTGCCAATTGTATCTAACAATTGGCATCAGAGCAGTGCGAGATAAAAAACATGTGATAGTGAAAGGCAAGTCACTCCACAAAAAGGTTGAAAAGTGGAATAGCAGCTTGATTTGATTCTGATCAACCCGTGATCACAATTAAATCGCAGCCCTAATCACATCGATCAGTACCCAGAGTCCATACCCTGTTCTTCTTTGTTGCCTACGAAAAGAACTATTTAGCCAGGTTAGGCTTGTTCTTTTGGCAGACAGTTCCGACCAGAAGTGCAGAAAAAACAGGCAGGAGGAAACCTTTGGATCTAGTCTTGTCTCGCGGGTGAAAGAAAATAGCAAAAGCAGGTGGCTTTGTTTTCTTGGTTGGTGGAAGAAGGCTGTTGGAGTAAGGTTTGATCTACAAGGGTTGGGGCTGTCCAAAACAGATAAAAATGGCAATGATATCGGCCAGTGTTGTATAAATCGGCCTAGGCGGCCGATTAATCGGGGATTAATAGGTAGTCGGCCCATTACCTTGTCGATTTCATCTAATCGGTACAAAAATTGGTAGTCGGTCCTAGGCGGCACTAATCGGCACTAATCGGCACTAATCGGCACTAATCGGCACTAATCGGCATTAATCGGCACTAATCGGTATTAATCGGAAAATCGGAGCAATTTTCCTAGGCGGTCAAAGTCGGTCAACGTCAATATTTGTGCTTTTTAACTTATAATTCTGATCCATTTACTCAATTCTAAACCTAGCCGCATTGACAACACATCAACCAGCCCCTAAAAGTCGACCTCCACCTGCGACCAGCCTCCTCATTAACTTATAAATCTGACCCATTTACTCAATTTTAAACTATTTGATCTTTGAAGTATTTGAACTATTATATTTTGAACTATTTAATCTTTGTAGTACTTGATTTTTATTTTTATTTTTAATTATTTATGATTGAAGTATACTAATCTTAACTATATATATAATTTATAAAAAATACATATAAAATCTCCAAATCGATTAATCCCTATAAATCCCGATTAATCCCTAGTCGGTACCTCGCCGCCCGACTAGCGCCTAGTGATTTTTACAACATTGATATCAGCAAAAGAAGGAGGTTTGATGCCCTACTAGTGTCCAATTTTGACATCTACAAACTATTTGATGTGGGCAATTAGTGAAGGCGATTATAGATGTAAATGGGATATGGGAGGCAATAGAACCACCAAGAGATACCGATGTTGATCCAAAAAAATCCAAGATGGCTCTTGCCTTCTTGTTTCAAGCCATCCCGGAAGAGCTTGTTTTACAAATGGCATCTCATACGGATGCAAAACAAGTTTGGGAAGGGCTGAAAACAAGATTTTTGGGGATGGACTGAGTAAGAACGGCTAGGCTTTCAACGTTGAGGAAGGAAATCAAAAGCTTGCATATGAAGGAGGATGACTTGGTAGATGTTTTTGCAAGCAAACTGGGTGAGCTAGCCTCAAAAGCAAGGAGTCTTGGGTTAGATATTGAAGAGAAGGTTTTGGTTAGACGACTGCTCAATGCTATGCGCCTATGCCCAAGTCATTCTGATACAAACCCGTGGGTTGACCCAACTACTATGGGTGACTCCAGTAGGTTCTCGGGTCTAACTTGGCTCGGTCAAGCCACTTCCATCAGATTATTTAGCAAGTACTAACTGTTTTGTGATAACTCCCGGCCCCTAGTAGTAGAAATAGGACCAGTCTACTTTTGTTTATTTGTTCATGTTTTAGATTATCAAGTTGTTTGTAATTCTGGAGAATAGCCTTCTCGAATCGGCCCAACTTTGTTCTTTAAATCCATCAGTTTCATTCGATTAGTTCAAGTTCTTATCACATTCCTTTAAATCGTAACCTCAATAGAGCAATGCTTTGATCTGGACACGATGTTGTTTGATGAAGCTATTGGAAGGTTGAGGGCTTATGAAGAACGCATTAAGGGACTCAACAAAGAAGAAGAAACTCATGGAAGGTTAGATAAAAAGCACAGATGTGAGCAATGTGGTTATGGAAGTTCAAATCGGGATGACTTTGGAAGTGGACGAGGAAGAGGTCGGGGTCCCGGAAAAGGTCAAGGTTCCAACGGAATAAAAGCCACATTAGATGCTACAAGTGCGGTGAGCTTGGACATTTTCTAAATGAATGTCCAAAGTGGAAGAAAAAGGAGGAGGCTAACTTAGCACAATTTATGGATGACGAACCAACGCTGCTATGAACAATGAAGTGCGCAAACTATGATTAGGGGGGTGAATGATGGTTCTAATCATGTTTGTGGGTCAAAATGTTCACGGGTCAAAAGTTGATCAAATGGGTCATGGATCAGATTTGATCCAGAATTTATTTTTGGAATTGATAAGTTAATAATTAGGCAATCAAATATAATAAAAGCAGTCAAAGCATTAAATCAAGCAACCAGTTATGATTCTTTTTTATGATTAGGAGTTATTTTCTTCCTTATAAGTTATAAATAGATGGTAGGAATAAGATGCAATGTGTATCAAAAAGTATTTCCTTTGTTCTACTTAATAAAATTAGGTGAATATGTGTTTACCAATCGTTATTGTGCCAATTGTATTTAACAAAATAATGCCCAAATTAAGGCATATTATAAGTTGTTAATGAGTAACAACAGATGGGTAATGGAATTACAGTTTCAGATTTGATAGCAAGTTCTAGATAAGTAGATATTAGAAGTATAAGTTACCTTCTAAATATTTAGGGAATAATTAGGCGTTGACAAATACTGAGTTTCATGACTTTCTACGGATATCTAGTTGTGTACTCTAGAAATTAGCATTATGTTTATTTTTCTAGTCCTAGGTTAATCCCCGGTATGTGATAGGAGCTGATATAGAATTGAAGAAATCAAATACTCAACTATAGAATTGAAGAAGATGATCCAAAGGATCTACAATGGATAGCCAACCAAAATGGTCCCAGGGCTAAGCCCTTCTCATGCATATGCAATGAGCCTAACACTTAACCAATATCTTTTCCTACCTTACCACATGAACAATGACGCTTATTTATAGAACTAGGAATTACACTAATCCCCCTCCCACAATTTCAAAAGACAAACTAAGACTAGCACATGATTCCTATCATTACTCCCCCCTTCAAAACAGTCTTGCCCTCAAGACAGAGAAAGAACAACTGACATGACACCCAAACGAAGGCTTCCCCGAGAGTGTTTTCAGGAGGTCGACCTTGCCCATGCACTACCCACAAAAATATTGATCCAACAATACCCACAACAACCTGATTTGCAGTCTTGTATCCACTACAAAATAACTTCCAGAAGAATTCTGATTTAAGGTTTATAAACGGGTCGGGTGGTTTAGGATCAGCAACCAATTCAAACAACTTCGGAGGTTTGTAAGAGCCCAAATCAGAAGAGGCCAGCTGTACTTCTGTTTTCAGCTCCATTTCATGGCCCTCAACAGTCCCGAAGCCCACTAGTTCCTGAAATCGGTTCGATAGTATTCCAATTTTGTGAAATTGTGATTGAACGTCAACAACCTGTGTACTGGAAGACTTAAATGGCGCCATTGATTTGGCATCAGAGCTTGAACGGACAGCCTGCAAATGAACTTGACCATGAGCACTCCAACGTTCTTCCGATCGGGAAACAATTTCCTCCAATTGAGCTACAAATTGGATACCAGATCCGCCTAGGGTTTCATGCTCGATCCCAGATTCAACCGAATCTGTTTTTGGCTTTGTCTCGAATTTCTTCATCCATCCCAGCATCACTTTACGGAACTCCACTGATTCAACCCTATCAGCTTCTAATACCGATAGAGAAGCTTTGATGGCAGCAACATCCGATTGAAGCTGTTGAATCTGTTGCTCGTGATTGTCCAAACGAGAGTTCTGATTCACCATGAGTGGAATCGGAATTAAAATCAAAAGTCGGGAATAGCGATCAGATGATAAATCCGATAATCAAAACTGAAATCAATTTGAAGTTGAAATTGAAAGGGAAATCGAATTATAGATTTGATTCTAGATCTGATGAACAGAACAGAAATCGAATTGGATTTGTAGATCGAATTGAATTGGATTTGGAAATCGAAATTGGAGATCAGATTGGAGAGCCGATGAGTCAGAACCGAAAACCAAATAGATTGTTGAGCGAATTGAATGGAAACTGAAAATCGAATTGAAGAGCTGATGAACAGAACTGAAATCGAAGTGGAATCGAGAGCACGTAACCGGAAATTGAAAACGAAAGGAGAGCACGTAACCAATATCTTTTCCTACCTTACCACATGAACAATGACGCTTATTTATAGAACTAGGAATTGCACTAATCCCCCTCCCACAATTTCAAAAGACAAACTAAGACTAGCACATGATTCCTATCAGTATGTATGTTGCTATTTGATCCATATTTTTTATATTTATTTTCATAAAAGCCTCTGTGCTTTTTTTTATTTATTTATGTTGGACTGTTATCCATTTACACTCTTATGTGCTAGTCTACATCAGTTTCACTTTTGATAGCTCTAAAATTAAGTGCTTTCAAAATAATTATTCTATGGTAGCATACAATGATAATGGTTCTGTGTGCAAATAAGCATGCTTGCAAATTGGCCCCATGAAGACTTTTTCTTATGCACACGTTTTGCTGAATGTGAATAGCAAACCTTGATACTGCATCATTGTATAAGAATTTAATTAATTTTAGCACCTCCGTGTATTTGTTTCCTTAAGTTATTTTATATTATGCTTTTTGGATAATGTTTAAACTTGTCTTGATGTCACATGACATTTATTATTTTTTATAACATACTGGTATCCTTCTTCATTTATCATTGTTACTGGCAGGGCTCTGCTTATAACAGCACTGGCTTGATGGTGTCTTCTAAGTTGCCCAGATTCTCTGACATGTATACTCTCACGATAGCCAGCGCTGATCCTAAATCTATTTCTGCAAAGCCAACTGTGGAGTTCACCAAAAGTGTCACAAAATGGTCTCTCTCTCTCTCTCTCTCTCTATCTATCTCTCTCTCTCTCACACACACACATAAAATCATGATCTAACTATAAAAAGGGATTTTTTCGATCAATCTTCTTTCCCTCATTTTGTAATGATTTTTTGTGAAGAACAAAAGATTTGGTAATTTATAGTGTCTAGGTTTTTTTTTTTAAAATTAACAAATGCTTTTATTTCAACGCACTTGTTTACACTTAAGTTGGTTTGGTTCTTTTCCGGGTCGAAACCAATGAAAAAAAAAAGGCTAGGTAGAAGGAGACAGGTAGAATTGGTTAAACAGCTCATAAATTGCCAAAGGTGTATTCTTAATGCATAAAGGCTCCTAGGTCATTATACTAAATAAAAGATTATTATTGAGATGATGTATCTTTTTGATCATTCAACACACTAATCTTTGACAAAAAAATATATATATATAAACTATTAGAAAAAATATAAATTTTGGACAGTGGATAAATTTTGGACAAAATGTGTCCAAACCAACCCAATCTGACCCATTTGAAAAATTACTCAATTTGATCCAAACCTATTTTGACTTGTCCTCTATTTGTTAAATTTTTACGACTACTGGAATTGTTTCTAAAGCTGCGTATGTGTTTTACAGGTTCACAAAGGATGGTGTGTTGGTGGAAGGGCTGTTTTGGAAAGATGTTGAGGGCCTAATAAGCGACTATGCTAGCGCTAAAGATAACAAAAAGAGCAAGTGAAAGTTCAACTTCATAAAGGAATGATTGTGATTGATAGGAGGATAACAATTGCGACAATGAAAACTTGTAGAGGTATTTTACCAAATAGATTTTAATCACAACATACAAGATTAGCGTGTTACTCCTATTGTCAACTGGTTTAGAATGAAACCCAATTTAGACTTATGTGTCGAGTTTAATGAGGTGTGAGCTAGAAAAGTAATCCTATAACTAGATGTCTGGATGTGGTAATTTCGATTGGTATACCCGAAGAGATATTCTCATATATTTTAATGGATCAAACGAATTGAAAATCTATGATGCTCATTTGGAGTTACTCAGACGTGTATTCAAAAGCTTACAAACTATTTTTACGTAAGTGAAAGAAGACCATTAAGTTATATAACCAATGTTTAGGCTAACTTTGGTAGTTTGAAACTACAAGACCGATATCTTGAGCCGACCATGAAGCATGTAGATGTATGTTGACGTGGACAGTAGGAAAATTCAGAAACCATAAAATATGGTGCCACTAAAAATGAGGTTGAGTTTCGATTTGGTATCAAACAATAAAAGCAGGTGAACCCTAGACAACAAGATTGAACAATAGCTTACCAAGTGCTATAGTCATCGTAATCCTCCTATTGAACTACTTTTGACCATTTCCGAACACCTCATAGTATTTTCGGGGTGTCCAAAGAGTTGATGTTTTCTGCATGATTTTTTTTTTTCTCTTGTATTGTCCCTTACAATGGATTTTGAAGATAAAAATCTTTTATTGGCCCATAAATTAACCATCTAGGAAAATTCATGAATTCAATTTGATTATTTCTTGTTATTAAACATCTGAATCATGAATTGTTTTCTTATGACTCATGAATCAGATATATACACTTTTTTAAAGAACTATTGAAGGAAATAGAGCTCGAGAAGGAATACCAAAATCCGGTTTAGTCTCTTTGATTTGGTTTGAATCTTAGGTAATGATATATCACATACATGGTAGCATTTCGTAATAGTCTTATCTTTTTAAACTTTTGTGCAACACTTGTCTCTATAAAGTTCAGTTTATCTTTGATACTCGTAGCGGTCCACGGAACTTCTGATGGAACATGAAATTATGCGAGCAAAGATTGAATATTTTGAAGTAATTTTGGACGTGGTTTGCATCAAATAAAGCTGCCCCTATCTAAAGTGTTCTATACAACAGATTAAGTATAGAACATAAATTTACATGGTCATTTAGACTTGGGGTGTAATTTGGGTTTTTTAATCCGGTTCCGGGTTTCTCGGGTCGGGTTCCTCAGGTTTCCGAAGACCGAACCAAATAAACTTATTTAATCGGTATTCGGGTTTATTCGGGTCTGGTTAATCGGTGATCAGGTTGATCCACTTGAAAATTTAAAAATCAGAGGCAACATACTTGAAAGTTTTTCGGTTTTAGCGATCGGATTTGGCGTTTCTTCATAAGCAGGTTCAGTAGTCATGGTTGAAAAAAACCAAAAAATAATCTCTAAGTCCACATGTTACTTGTACATATGCTTAATACAAACAGACATTAGAACTATTATTGCTCGAACAAAAATAAAACAATAACAAATTACCAGGCATATAAAACATGTTATCTTTATATTATTATTCTCGAACGTACAATAAGTAACAAACATATATATTAAACAAATACATGAGAATGCTCGAGTACGGAATTATTATACCTTGTTTGTAATCCGTTAAAATAGTTTAACATGAAAGATGGACTGATGGAATAATCGAGTTTAATACTTGTGTCATTGGTTGAAAATAGAGTGAAAAAATGATTGATCAAGTTTATAAAATGTCAAAAATAGATGACGTCAATTGATACCCTAGAATATGAAATATGGATTATCAATTGGGACGATATAGTATTCGGGTTATTCAGGTCAACTCGAATTGCCAAAACACAACCCAAAGGCCGACTTAAATAAGAATTTTGGGTTCGGGTTTGATTTTAATCGGATTTGGTTTTTTCGGGTTATCCCTAAATCGGGTTCGGGTAGAGTTTAATCGGGTTATATATTCAAGTTCGGGTAAAAATAGCACCCCTAATTTAGACGGTCGAAACGTACTGATTCATTTGGTTATATGACCATATTTGTATTTTTAAATAAGAAATCAAACTCAATAAAATCATTAATGACATACAATTAGCAATAGTGTGTTCATCTAGCCAACCTCGATACAATATTGCTCAACGTTTGCTTAATGAAATTTAAATAATAAAGTTTGTCAAAATGAATCAAGACCTTCAAGGTTCAAAGTGCAACCCACTTAGTAAAGAACCAAGCTATCATGCAAGCACAAACACACTGATGCTCAATATCTTTTCATAAGAGAATTAAGATTGTAAAATCGTGATCTTCCATAAATTTCAATGCTTTCTAGTCTGACCTCAAACGCTAGTATTCATCTCTAGAAGCGTAATTGTCCTAAGAAGATATTTTGAAAAATCATTCATGCTTGTGATTACGCGGTTGAACGGTTTACAGGGTTGACCTTTGTAGACCCACTCTTAAGATAGTAACGCGTAACCGCTTTGGTTTTGTTATGAATGGACCACTTTCATCAATTCTTGTATGATAGGTAAAGACAACAAGATATGACAAACAAGACCACAAAACTTCATATTGCCATGAGCACCATAACATGGCAACAACGATGACAATTTACATCAAAATTGACAAGTCTAGGACGACACATCATCTCATTCATATAATCGTACGATGTAGGATGTATGTAAATCATTGGAATTAGATTATCTGTATTTACACAATCACACATCAAATCCATAATAAGCCTACACAAGCCAGCAGACTAGGCTGAGCCTGTTAACGAAAGGCTCGAGTGGTTTGAAATATGAGTTCATACAAACCATTCAACCAAGACTATCGAGCCTAGAAAAGGGCTCGAGCCTTTTGCAAAACCTAACCAGGCTAGTTTTCAAAAGGCAATCTTTGATTCAAACTAATAACTAAATTAGATGATACCAGTTTTATCATTCATGGGTTAAGCTGTTAAGCTAAGCATGCTGGACAGATTAACATAGAAATTAAGTAAAAGTCAGATCACTGTCTCATAAGGCTCACCTTCCATGGATGTTAAGTGCGCGCCTTTCACTGTTTATTTCATCATCTATGTTTCCATCCAAACATAGACTGTTGTTATTCACGCTCATTTCAGAGCTCGCGTTGCTGCTAGTGGCAAGGGGTGAATCTGAAACACTGACTGTTCGACTTCTTGTGGGACCAGTTCTCACACTGTACATTGATGATGCTGGAATATTAGTCATCAATGGCCTCAGGTTGCCTGGTACTGTTCGACTTATATCCTGTTTAAACGAGTGATTAGCTTCCTGATGCAGATAGAACCACTGTTCTATTTGCATTGGGCAATATGAATCAGTCATGTGGTTTTAATAACAGATGGCAACATATAGCATTGGTATAGGATTAGTTGATTACAAATCTAATATCTAGAATATAATAAATTCAGAGATTTATGCATTAAATCCACTTTGGACAACTTTTGTCCTGTTAGACTCATTTGACATGTTTCCTTTTAGGCTATTTTCTTTACTAAAATCCTTTGACCCAATAGAGATCAAACATAGACCTAATCACCCCATTCATCTTATACATTGTCACAAGAACAATGCATCTTGCAACAGATCAACATGAAATACGATAGACACTTATTTTTGCAAGAATGAGTAGCCATGGAGAAAAGTGCCATATACAATTTTTTGCTCCATCTACATTTCCACAGTTCCCCAAATCTACTCATTCTTGCAAAGTATAGTGTTTTTTGGCATCCCCACAAAAGTTTGCAAGGAAAAGCTGAATGGCATAAATCGCAAAGAAACATACCATATGTCGTATAGCCATATCCAATGATTTCTTTGAAAGTGATCTACCAAAGCCAGCACTATCAGGGGATGACTTGGCAGACAAATTACTATGGGGTGAATGTTTGTCATCTTGCTTTGGCGGAACCAATTTCCTCATGTTTATTACCCTTTCAACCATCTTTGTCCCATACAAACCAGGACTCAGATTATCATTAGCTTTAGCATATGCACGGTTCAGTGCTGGAACAGGGACCGAGCTACCACTATTATGAATCATACCATTAGGTAGCCGTCCCCTTGATGGTGAACAAGATTGCCTTCTAATCCTTCCATTAGCAACGGGCTCAACCGATGAAGACCGGCTACCGGGTGCTCCGGGCCTTCCCCTTGTAACTGAAGGGGGCCTATCAGAAAGTGAAGTCCGCAAATTTGGTGGCGCATCAAGAGAGTAACCGGGCATCTCTTGAGGTTTCCATGGTTTTGGTCTTACACTAGGAGAACTAGACCGTGATGGTGGTGGTGCCCCACCACTCCTTGTTGTACTTGGTACTGGTTTAGTGATGGCAGGAGATTTAACAGTAGGTGTGGATGTTTTTGTTGAGGTTGTCAGTGTGGGTTGCCTACGGGTTGGGGTTGAGGCCCGTGATGCAGGCCTGGTTACAGGCAAAGATGGTCTACTTGTGGGAGTCGAAGATCTTGCGGTAGACCTTGGTCTAGGAGTAGACGATCTAGCTGGTAGCGTGGGCTTAGTTGAACCTATGGTGGGCCGAGAAGTAGGCGTTGAGGATCTTGAAGGTCTAGATGTAGTGGTAGAAGTCGGTCTAGATGTTGTAGAAGTTGGTCTAGATGTTGTGGAAGAAGTCGGTCTAGACGTTGTGGAAGAAGTCGGACCAGATGTTGTAGAAGAAGTTGGTCTAGATGTTCTGCTAGAAATAGTTTTGGTTGAACTTGATACGGGCCTGGTTGAAAGGCCCAACATCGGCTTGCCAGTTGGAGTAGCAGGCCTTCCTGTTGGAGTAGCAGGCCTTGACGCTGGGCCTCCCAAAGAGGAGGGCCTACGGAGTCCGGTACTTGAAGTATTTAATCCAGGAGAGGACACTTGTTGCCTAGACACCAAATTATTCCTACCCTCTGGATGGGTATTTGATAGCTATATCAAGCAAGTAACCAATATTATTAATTCAGAACTTATGCCGAATTGATCTCTGAAATAGAACAGTTATATAAATCTATTGTATTTAAAGAGAAATGATTGTTATTACTCGAGATCTTAGTGCAGTAGGACGAGCTTTAGGAGTTCCTGTTTGAGCCATGACTGTTTTCTGTTGTTCCATTTCTAATGAAGGGAAAAGAGGCGTACCAGGGGGTGTCAAAAGCCTGAAAACATAAGCAATGTTCACTAAATGGTAATAAAATAAAACCCGTAACCTATATGACATGAATATAAACAAACTATATATTCTCCCAAAACCGCATACAAGAACCCAGCATCAAGATTTATGTTTATAATCAGTGTCAGCAACCTAACAAACTAATGCCAACATTCATATAATAATGACAATGACTATAAAACAAAGAAAATATAACATAAATTACCAATCGTAATCATTTTTATCATTTTCGGAATTGAGAAACTCATCAGCACCAGTCTTTCTAGCAGGTGTTGCTGAAGGCATACTGAGCATATGTGAACTTCCTTCAACCAACCCTGCAAAATCAAACATAATAGCTTAGACATCAAGAACATAAACAGATCATCATCAAGATTCAAGTCACACAAGCAACTGAATTGGTCACTTCCATCACTTTCAGTGGTACATAAAAATCATGAAAAAATATACACCTAATTAGTAATCAATTATACTCGGCCCTCTAGCAGCTGTCATTAAAACCAGATGTCATATTGTCGGAATTTTATCCCCACCAACCAACTACACAAATAGTGACCGTACGATACATGAAGCATTTAAGAACATTAAAGGCAGATTATTCCACTTCTCTCTTGAAATGTAATCTTTTTAATCCTAATTGATTAAGTAGCCATTGAACAAACAGTACTTTTTTTTATCATCATTTTCAAATAATACTTCATCTACAGAACATAATGTAACCTCCTTTAATCAAACTGACTAATACAATTGCAATATATCAATAAAAAGATCAAATTAGCAAATTACCAATCGACGAATCGAACTCATCTTCAGTATTTTGAAGAAGAAGCTGATCACGCTCCTTCTCTCGTTTCCTCATTTCCAAAAACAAACCTAACTCATCATCTTTCTCCTTCACTACAGACTTCATAAAACTCCCCATCGTCTGCTGTTGACGTTGCTTCAACCCCGCCGGTCCCGGCATTCCCTTTTCCGGCTGCCGGAAGCTACGATTCATCGCCACAACAAACAATATCCACGATTTCACCACTCCGAAACCCTAAACCCTAAAAAACTCATCGCATTGACGAAAACGAAGCAAACGCCTAAATCGTAAACTTCAAACAACCCTAACTTCGAATCTACACAACGAATCCTCAAAATTTCAGCTCCAGATCTGGAAATCGAGCTTAAATGATTCTAATGCAGGGAAATCAACCTTTCGCGATCAATTTATGTTTTGAAAACGAAACTGAAGCTCATCTACGAAGTAATGGAAGAACATAAGCATAAAAATAGATGAAATGGAGGTTTTAGAGCACTATTAACATGAAGATGAGAGCTTTGAGCTAATGAAGATGGAGTTCTAGAGAGAGAAAATGAAGCATAAGTTAGAGAGAGAAAGTTGGAAGGAGTTGAGTCATTTTGAAAGATCGAGGAGAAAGAAGGGTGGCATTAAATGTAAATAAGAAAGATGTAACATCTGTTTCGATATTTATAAATAAGAAAGATGTAAATTAATTTTTATTGTTTCAAGGATTTTACTGTTTAACGTTATTTGTTATTTAAGAGATACAAATAGATAATTACGGGGTGAAATAACATCTCATGATACTTATATGATATACTAAAGTAATGCAAGAATTATTTTTCTTTTTATTTGTTACTTTAATCTATACTACATAAAAAATTTATAAAAGGCGTCTGATTCACATCATAAACATCCAAAGATGACACAAAGAAGATCATAAACATGAGACTCAATAAACACTGAAAGATTAAAGAGGAGGTTTGGACGGTCTTTAAACCCTCTGGTCAGCATAATTTACTCTTAACTAAAATGCTCAATGAAGATGATCATATAGCTTGACGTCAATAAAAATAAAAACTAAATGTTATGACTCAATGTTATAAAGATATGGTGATAGGATTATACCAGATAATGGTATTACCCTATGAACCAGGCTTTGATTCATCATGCTCGTCTAACATGTCACATGCAACAATGCACCTCTCCCTTCTAGAGTAAATGTATCTACTCTCTGTTGGAAATAATTGGATAAAACAAGCATGACAAATTTTAATTTACTAAGAACAAAATTACACTTTTACAAAAACCCTAAATCATCTATTTACAGTAAGCTAATACTACTCTTAAACTAACTCAAACTCTATTAGATAATCAAATAAATTTTCAAACTCAACCCAAATCTACTTTAAACTTTTTCAAACAACTAATAAACTAAGACTAATAGTTATCTGTAAATTTTTTCTTAATTTATATCAACTTTTCCTTCAAACATATCTCCAACAAATTAGGATTAACTCTATCATTCTCCCTTTAATTCTAATTTGTACCACCTAGATCTTGAATCCCAAACAAAACCCGTAACTCATCAACTTTAATCTTAGGACTGTTTCTTTCACTTGCTTTCTTTTGATCCAACCCTCGGTCGCACAAACAATTATTTTCATCCGGTCCACTCATCTTAACATCTCTATCTTATTTCATCATCTTCATCATGATAATAATCATGATCATCTCCTTGATACCTTTTCATGTCGTCTCGGATGCTTTCAACTATTTCATTTTTGATTCACATACAATCACACAACTTTCTTTCCCCTCAATCAACTCACATAGAAATGTTTATTTTTATTACACAAATCGACTTTTTCCCTTGGGTCTTCTCTGGCTCGCTCAGAACCGCTTTTCTTGGCTCAACTAGAACCTTCATCTTCTTGGCTCACACAGAACCAATCTCTTCTAGGCTCACATAGAACCTTAACTTTTTGGTGGTTTTGATCTTTGGTTCACTTAGATACTCTTCAATCTTCCTCTTACTTGATCTTCACGTCTTTGATTGATCACCACACATGTTATCTACTTTTATTCACACCACACAAGTCTAATTACTACCACAAATGCCTTCTTGATCTTTCTTCTTTATCATACAGGTCTGGTGCGTTCCTTCTTTCTGCACCACACAGATACAAGGATTCACATAGGTTGATATATTACTAAACCATACAGATTTCTTCCACCGCTTAACGACATAGGTTCACTCTTTCTTCTTCTCCACATAGTATTCGACCTTCGGCTTCTAAGGTATGAGCTTTACACCAAGATCTTATACCAATTATTGGAAATAATTGGATCAAGCAAACATGACAAACACCAATTTACTAAGAACAAAACCACACTTTTACAAAAACCCTAAACCATCTATTTATACTAAACTAATAATATTCTTAAACCAACTCAAATTCTATTAGATAATCAAATAAATTTTCAAACTCAACCCTAATCTACTTCAAACTTTTTCAAGCAACTAATAAACTAAGACTAGCAATTATCTGCAAACTTTTTCTTCATTTATCTCAACTTTTCCTTCAAACATATCTCCAACAAATTAAGATTAACTACATCAATCTCAATTTACTTAGCCTTTACTCCTTATATATCTTTCGCTTATTCTCATGGCGAGTAAAGGTCTAGGAGTTTGGATCAAGCACTTCAGCATGTTGCTTGCTACAAGATTAGACTATGCATATTGAGTACTCGGGTTTCGTAGGATCATTAATCCAATTTCTCCGAAAGCTTAATCGTTCATGCAAATTACTTGGATTCCATCACTAGACATGACAAACTTGTTCCAAATCTGCTTGTAATAGCACGACGGTCAAGATCAGTGGACAAAAGATGATGATCAAGAAACATAAGATACTCAAATTCAAAAACGAGAATCTGCTTGTCTTGCAGCCACAAGAAACCATCTTTTCCAGAAATAACATTTGAATTTCATTCACAAGAACAATTAGTTCATACTTTCATATTTTGATACATCAACAATCCATTACTTCTTAACAACGATGACATTAAAATGAAAACAGGTGGGAGAATATGTGGGAGAATTTACAACTTCCAAGTTCCAAATGTGGATTAATCATCAAACTTCTTCCTGTTCACTCGGAATGATTTGTGTTTCATGACTCGCCCAGTAATTGCTTCCATCTGGGCCCGAAAGCTTAAACCTGCATAATTAAGAATCAAAATCCATTAAATTAGTTTTCTGCTCGTTTAAAGTTCATGAGCACATAAGTTTAGTCGAATACTAACCGCTCCAGGACTGATTTTCCCTCCTTGTACTTTTGGTTCTTTTCATGGGCGGTTTCCTAAAAGTCACAGATCAAAGTTTAACTTCTTACGAAGCGTGTGAGCGCGTGACAAGTAAATCTTAAACTTTAAATATCATAAGTTATCCAATTTCCGGGTCCCATTTGAGTTAATGGAAGCATAGTCAAATCTTCATTTCTTTTCTAGGACCCGTAAAATTAAAACAGTAGCTGATGAAAACAGATGGAACCTAAGCGCAGGTTGAACCCAAGGTTCCATCATCAGGAAACCAAAATCACATTTTTATTTCTTCTTTTCATATACAAGAAACACACAAAGAAAATGTTAACGATGAAAAGAACAAGATTGAAGTGGGTGATCGTGTATGATCGGCTAACAAATCTCGATCTTGAGGTTCTGTTATTTCATATCCATTTTATTGTTCCCTTTTGAGTAAATGGAATCCAAAATCAAACATTTGATATCTTGATATAGCATAGAAATGTGAGCCCTAAAATGCAGATGTTAAATGGTAAAACTCGAAGAATGTGAGATCTTACATATGTCCATCCAACAATTGATCCACATTTGACACAGAAAATGTCAGCTACTGTGTGTAATCCTGTCGTCATCATTCTATTTTCCTTGACTCCAACTGTGACATTTGCTCTGTAAAACACGATAAAGTTTTGAAATCTAACAATATAAGACCATTACTAGAAATCCAACATGAAAATCTAAATGAAACAAGGCAAAAAATGGGTATTACATATTCCATTTCTCACAAGATATAATTGCATCATCTTCGTGGAATGTCATTTAGCAGAAGCAGACAACCAGTTTAATGACAAAAACATATTACACCCTAATGGTAAACTTGTGATTTTGACTCCAAGAAGAATCATGAGTTTGAAATAAGCTATCACAAACTGCTTGTTGGGAACAAGTCAACAGCCCATCTCACCCTAAAATAAGGAGAAAAGTATAAACACTTCTCTTCATCCAATTATCCAAACATTCAAAAGTGCTTATGTGCATTTAAAAAACAGAATAAGCGGATACATTGTTCCCTACTTCACTTATTTCCTAGTATCATATCTCACAAAAAAAAAAGTCCCATAATCATCATCAAACAAAGATTCAAGGATCCGATCCCCCACAACTCTCACGCCACTTGACATCCAAATTAACTAAATCAAGATGGAAAATTTTGGGTGATCCAGAAGCTAAGGACGTAAAAGGGGTCCTAATTCACATCATAAGTTTACTTCAGAAGATGTTACTAAATGATGAATTTTACACATGCAATGTGCACTAGAGATAACGTCGAAAGATATGTTCAACGGTTACTAATTCTAACAAATTCATAACAATAGAAAGTAGCAGCCACATTATCAAGAAACCATTCAAAATAAACCGAAAATAAACAACAATAACACATAGGAGCAATGAAAACTTACACCTTACTGAAGAGATAAGCTTTCCCATGTCTGCAATGAAATGACTAAACAAAAAAAACAAAGGGTAAACCCTAGTCAGCAAAGGTTCTCCAATTTCAACAAATCACAAGACTAAAAACACCAATAACTAGCCCTAGAAACACACCAACTAGCAATTAAGCGATAAAAATAACCAATTTCAATCCCAATTGACATCAGTTCATATCAATCGAACTAACATACAAATCTCAACTACTATCTGAATGTTTTTAGGTCAGATCAATTAGACACCAATCCCGATTCTTAATCATAAGTTCATAACATTCTCAACGTCGATTCAAATTTTGCATAACAGAAATCAAAATTAAAACATGGGATTCAACAATCAAACTAAATTCACATATCCGATCGGCAAAATCTGTTAAAAATGTGAGATTTTTAGATTGATTGAACACAAAACAGACCTTTGAAACAATGTCGTCGCAAAGGGCGAGATGGGTTTTGCAGTGCTTACAACTGTAGGTCTTCCCCTCCAAAGTTACCAAAAACAATCGACCCATTTGTTCTTGAATGCTGTTTGATTTTGATGGAAGAAGATGTGAAAAGTGGGGAAGATGATGACTTTGAAAGGATTCAATCAACTACAAATTCACGCAATCTGACCCCACTAATCTTTTTGCTGGAATCGTGGACCCCACCTTCAGCGGTTCTGGGATACATTTCAGTTCTCGAAGGTACAACTTAACTTGCAGTTGTTACAACTTATGTTGCGTAGGGTACCACTTGTGTTTGCATAGGGTACAAGTTATATTGCAGGGAGTACAACTGATCAGATGAAGTGTTCTCGGTTTTTAACAGGCCTTGAGTTCACAAAATTTGTCCTTGATTGACGATTACAAATCTTCATATATTATATCACTGGTATTGTTGTTGGTTATAAAAGTGAAAGTTGAGAGTGTTACCGGCCAAATTAATAATATGGATTATTATCGGCCGATAGGTAATAGTTTGGATTATTAAAATCCAATTTGCCTTTTTTATTATTAAGACCATTAGCAATGGGTTAACTTATAAAAATAATTTTGCTACCCAAGACCGTGCGTTATATTGTTTGATAAAAAGTTTGGTTGAGAAAAAATTATTGTCATGCAATTGATATTAAATATATATTTTTCTTATTCAAAAATTTTTAAAAGAGTAAAAGAAGTGTAATGGAAGAGGTTTGGTTGGGCTTAATTGTTGATTAAATAATTATTATTTAACTATTTTTATTTTTAATTTAGTTAGTTTATATACTAACAAATGTAAATTTTATAGACGCAACATTTACGTTAGTTTATTAGTAAATACACTAAAAACTTTTTAAAAAAATTAATGTTTTTTTAATCTATAATAAAAAGGGAAACTAAAATAAAAAATGTGGAAAATCCTTAATTTGAGAAAAAAAACACAAACACAAACCCTTAAGGGTTGCGGAGTTAAACCTTGGATTACTTCATTCATAAACTCGATCGTTAACTTTACCGACTCCACAATAACGACATCTTCCTTAGAATCCAAAGACAAATGTAAAATTTCATATTGAGATAAAGAACGAGAGTAATTGATTTATAGTGTAGGGTTTGTATGTGTGGAAGAACAGAGCTTATATAATTTAATAATGTGGTTTGAGAGGACAAAAATATTTATAGTTGTGAGGTTTGAATGGAGAATAATATTTCGAAATAGTGGGGTTTGAATGGGATTTTTATGGTAGTTGATGAGGAGAAAGGTAATATTACCGTTGTAGCGTCGTGGCAAGCCCCAAGGGGTCAGTCGCGTTCCCCGTTAAAATTAGAGGTGTAACGTTGTTGGGGGCGCGTTCGAGCTTATGTGGCACCATACGACGCCCAAGGGAGTAACAGTAATGCATGGTCTAAAGGCTAGCAGAATACTACGTTCTGACCCTAAGGTCTACATGGTCCTTAATCTGTATTATACACCATTCCTTTGGGCGTTAAAGGGGTGATGTGTGAATGTTAATGTTTAAAATTGATTTGTTGAGATTGAGTTGAAGAAGTTAATAAAGTTTTTTAGGGTGACATTGTCACACCCCAACCGATGGCGAATCATTGAGACGGGATGTGAATTGATTGCTTATAGCGCATGATAGTAATACGTTGAAATAATATTAAATGTCATTTTCATTGAAACAAATCAAACATTACATAACAATCAAATATAAATCAGATAAACATAACAAATGTTTGCTATTAATCTAGGTCCGGAATCCTAGATGTCAACTTAAATATAATCCAACTAAGCTGCATTTTCTAAAATCATGTGAAAAAGTAACAAGTCAGCTAACGATTAAATGGTGAGTAAACATAGGTTTTGCATACATATATAGATTGATTAAAATGATTGAAACAATTCAATTCACATGTTAATGTCAAAACTTATAATGTAATAGTATAACATAAAATACAAACAAAACATAATCAAACCTAATGAATGAATTGACTCGGTCTGCGGACGAAGCCTGATGATAGAATATGTGAATTTGGTTCCAATCACCACTCGAACATAACAAACCAATAGATCTATTATTATTACCATGGTTGCATGCTTCAATGATTATGTTATCATCTAGTTTATCTAACTATGAATACATAATTACAAATAATAACATAACATGTTTTGAATTGAATTTAGAATGAAATAACAATAAATTACAATGATTGAATATTAAATAACATGATTTCTTTAAGATATAAAACACATGAAAATTGTTTATGAATGCTCAATTTGATAGTTAAATGAAATTGTGATAGTGAATAGCTAGAATAGACACCAAAATTCTCACGAGTCAACCTAAGAAATAATATCCTAAGATTAGAATGATAATACGAATTATGGACTAGATATGAATTAGGGTTTCAATTAGGATTTGGGTTTGACAAATAGTTTTGAATAAAATAGTGTAATTTAATCTATATAACTTGACTAAATAAAATATAATATATTGATTAGGTAATTGAATGTAAAAATAATAATAATATAATAATTAAATATAATTAATACATTCAATTTGTAGTATTTGAATGAATATTAATGTGTGGAAAATAATTAGAGTTCATTTCCAAATTCTTAAAATCCTAATTTCAAATCGGATCAATTGAACCTTAATTTGATTATGTTAATGTAATTAACCTTGAGGCTCTTATTTCCCATAATAAATCGAGTGTAAGGATGGGAGTAATTACATGGTTGATGTTTGAATTGATGGTAATAGATAAGAGATGGTTCGTGATAGAGTTAGGATTGGTTCGAGATAGAATTTGTGATGATAATCCCAATTGATGGGCTGCAAGGCTTGGGATGATGATGTTGATTACAACCCTCGATCAATTACGAGTCAAGATGCTCAAAAGGTGGCGAACGACTCAGTTGCAGATCGAAAATGGTGATGATCGACAGAGGTGTGAGGGTGTTTTACAAATAAAATTAGATGTTGAAATAGGTCAAAGGGATCGAATGCATTGTTTGCCCTCACTTAAATAGGTCTAGTTTGGTCATTTTCGCAATCAACTAGTTATGGCTTTGAATCGGGGGTTTCGACTTGAATTTGTTAATGATATGAGTGTTTATTGTCTAATTGATGTTGATATCATTGTGATAACGATTTTAATCGCTTTCTAATTCGATGATTTGAGTTATTCGACTGGATTCAGAATTGTAACAGATTTTGGATTAAATAAGCTTCGGGTTCAAGTTTGAATGGATCATAACCAAGAATCGATTCGAATTGAAGGGAGTCGATGCTCAAATCTAATTTGCGTGGGTGATAGTGCGATTCAATTGGATTAATTTGGTCGAATTTTGTGGGTTTGAAGCCACCGGAGTCTGGGTGGATGTTGGCTAGAGTTGGAAGTCAACGAGGAGGGGAAATTTGTGGTTTTTAAAAAAATTACACTTGGGTCCCTGTAGTTTAATAAAATTATTATTTTATGTAAAAATTTTAAATGAAGTTTTGTAAATTACATTTTGGTCCTTGTGGTTCGTATTGATTATCATTTTATGTTAAAAGTGTTAAACCTTTTTAGTTTAAGTTTTTAAAATTACAATTTAAATCCCAAACTTTATAAAACCCTATTTTACATAATAAATGAAATTATTAATTTCTAACAATTGATGAACTTTATAAAAAAATTAAAATTTAATTATTGATGTTAATTTAATAATTAAAACTCATAATTAACACTTAAATTTTTTTAAATTTATGCAAATATATTTTTTAAATTATATATTTTTTTAAATCGAAAAAATGAAAAAATTAATAAGTTTGAACATCATAAAAAATAAAATGACTAAAGGATGAATTTCATTAATACGAATTGACCAAAACGGATTTGGGTTTACATTTCAAAACGGGTCAAATGTTACAAACGTGAAGTGATTTTCAATATATATACACTACACATAGAGATACACATACATCTTTAAACATATAGAGAGAGTTAGAATACTTCTATAATGTGACTCTGTTTTTCTAGGGAAGAAGGGATAGAGAAAATGGCTCGAGCCAATGTTCGAGTACCAGATGTTACGACGCTGAACTAACCCATGCCATGCTCCCACGAAAAGCTTGAACGTCCATCAACAAATGGGTACTTGTACTTGAAACCGACGCATGTGGGTTTTTATAGTAATTTTTTTATGCAACTTTTTAAATATGATCTTTTATAAAATCAAATTTACCTTTCAACTTTTTTATTTTTAACAACGTCGTAACGTAAACTTTTCCTAATCAAAGTTTTCAAACACCTTATGATAAATATTATTTACAAGAAGTCGAAACCAAGTTTTACAAACTACTATGATTTACAAACCATTTGCTGAGTGAAATAAAGAAGTTATTCCGAGTCTATAAATGCCACCGAACTTCTTATAAAAAAATATTAGAATCATAACATCTCCCTCCATCACCTAATTTTCATCTGTTTGACTGTATATACTCACCTCATATCAACAACAAGAATTACGTGATTCAGCTGCCGGAATCTTCACAAATCAGCGATGATCGGACCACAGAGGCCTCAGATTGTATTGTTCGGATCATCAATTGTTCAACTTAGCTTCAGCAATGATGGTTGGGGCGCCATTCTAGCCGACGTCTACGCTCGTAAGGTATTTCTTCTTTTCAGTTATCGTCATGAAATTCGTTCAGTTTTCGTTGATTTTGTTGAGAGAGAAGAACGTTTTGTTGTCTGATCATAGATTTTGCTACGATTTCCCAATGTAATTGCGTCATTAGTCTAATTTGGTATTTGGTCATATGATTGGTGATCATTAAGCGTTTTTGGTAGATTGTGTATGCAAGTGTGGATTGAATTGCGCACAGATGTCGTATTTAGGTATTAATGGATTAAGTTTGCTAGATTGAGAAGATACGAACTTCAAATCGGAAGAGAACTAAATGTAAGGGTTTTGTGATCTATTGTTCTTTCCTTACTTGGTTTTAGTGGAAATAACACTTTAAAATATGCTTCTAAATCTTCTATAACAAGATTATGGAAATTGGGATTACAATTTTTGAGACTATGATTACTCTCCTATTTGATGTTATTTTATGTCTTGATCAACACTAATAGATATGGTAAATAGGACTTGTACAAGCTTCCAATAGCTGTTCATGCCTTCAATTATATTTTCACACTGATTCATAGCTTGTTGCTTAAATTTGCTTAATACATCACTAACTAGTTACTGCAGTTTTTATTTTGTAACAAAATGTCATCATGAAAGTGGGTAGACTTTAAGCTTTATCTACTGCAGGCGGATATAGTGCTGCGAGGGTACTATGGCTGGAATTCTCGACGTGCTGTCAAGGTCCTTGATCAAGTTTTCCCAAAGGTAAATATTTGACAGCCAAAAGAATCTTTAGTCTTTTTAAAATGCAGTTAAACAGTTCTATTGTCAGTTAACACTGATTATCTATGTTTTTTGAATTATTATCTTTTTGTCGCGGAAATGGGATGAGTGATATCAGTGTCTTTATGAAAGTATGCGATCATATACAGCTAACTGTGCTATGAATTATAAATATAATGGTTTTGTCTTTCTATCATATAGGATGCTGCTAGTCAGCCTTCACTGATCATTGTTTACTTTGGTGGTAATGATTCAATGGGACCTCACTCATCTGGTCTCGGTCCCCATGTTCCTCTTCCTGAATATATTGAAAACATGAGAAAAATTGCTACTCATCTCCAGGTATCATTTCTTCACAACATGTTTCTTCATAAAATGTGTGAATTTACTCATGCTGTAGACCACCACATGTAAACTGAAGTCATAGAATGCCCTCCATCCATAAATTTAACTTAATCTTAGGAACTAAAATGTAAAATACAGAAAGCATGTTTCTTATTTTTCTCATTTTGTTAGAATAGTTACCTGTGGTGTCTGAGTTTACATTTGGGAACTAATTATTTAAAAACTGTGACTTCAAGTCATTATAGCAGTTTTAATGTTTGAGTAAACACCTTTCTGCTGGTTATATGATTAGTTAACCATTCTTTAAACCTAATGTAGGAGATCTTTACTCTTATTTTAAGAAATATATATTTTTTATAAAGAAAAGATCTTTTTGGTCATTGTATATATTAAGTTTGTAACTAATCTGACTATGCGAAACACTTAAATATCTAATAATCTGATTTTACAACTTCAAAATACAAAACACATCCAAACACTATCTTCTACAACCTGTTTTATTACAACAGATTATCTAATATGATTATTCAATATTTGACAATCACTTTAAACAAGGCACATCCTTAACACTGGCACAAATATTATAATCAGGGACTTTCAGATACCACTCGCATTATTTTCCTCACCTGCCCACCTGTGGATGAGGTCAAACTTAGTGAAAACACAAGGTACTTTTATTAGTAGTTTTTATTTCTTTTAAATTTTCTATATTAGAAATACATCTAAACCTAGTGCCCTGTTATGTAAAAACAGTTCAATATTTAGCGAACTAGTTAGAACAAATGAGTTATGCCGGACTTATTCAGATGCTTGTGTAGAGCTGTGCAATGAGATGGGAATAAAAGTAATCGATCTTTGGACTGCGTTTCAGAAACGAGATGATTGGTTGACTTTCTTTACGTAAGTATTATTGCCTACAATAATATTTGTTCACTTGTATTTTATAATTGTAACCATGCTAATGAATCGAGGAGGAACAATTTCAAAGTTTTAAAATCTTAACTGTCAAGTAGTAAAAATTCTAGAGCTGGAAAATGGGTGGGTCGGTCTGACCCAAAAAACATTTTTGTCCAAATGGTTATATGTTCTCTTATAAGTAATTAGTGTGTCTGAATATGATTACAAAATGGAATACCGTTGGGTGATTTTCAACCCAATTTTTTCCATACCTGTCAAAATTCTCACCTCTGGATTTTACTGACTTAAATATTGACTGTCAAAGAAACTTACTGAAGTCACCTGTTTTTGCAGGGATGGGGTGCATTTATCAGGTGAGGGCAGCAAGATAGTTGTTGAGGAGATACTAAAGGTGCTTAAAGAAGCAGAATGGAAACCGAGTCTACACTGGAAATCTATGCCTACCGAGTTTTCAGAAGACTCGCCCTATGATTTAGTCTTTTCGGATGGCAAAACGACTCTAAACCCATCTGACTGGACTTTCCACAGAGACATACAGTGGGATTAAAGTACGATTTTCATTCATAACTGCAGAACACGCACATTCGACTGTAGGTAATAGAATACTTTCTATTGCAGTGTTTGTACCAGTGATCTTTAATCTGGTTCATTGTAGCTCTTTTTATGCTTATATTACAAGCTTTTAATGCAAAGTCTACATGCAGCATTGACCATAAAATTCCTTTTTTACTATATACCACATACATAATGTTCCTACTGCAAAAGCTTGTACCATATGTTTCTGAGGTTAATAATACTACTGAGTACCTTAATTTAGTATTTTGAGTTTTAAGTTTTTTATGATTATCTGAAAATACTAAATCATGTGTGTTGGATTGATTTATTAGGTCTGTGTGTTAGTGCTCATTACTTATTTGAGTCAGATTTTAATCCAAAGGGTCATCATTAGAAAACCATAACCATAGCTATACTGAATATATCCCATCCATAGCAAGACTACAGATAGATAGAGTTTGGGGAGAGTGGGATGTAAGCAAAGCTTACCCCTATCCTAGGGGACAGAGAAGTTGCTTCCAGCAAGACTCTTAGCTCAATAAACACATTCAGATCGGATCACCCAATACGAAGCAAACGCAATACTCAACATGACATTTGTTAAACAGTTTATTGCTAGAAGCATACAGTACATGAGCGGACAAAATGCACCAAGCAATCATTATAAAATACTAAACAAAAGTATACAATGTTCAACCATATGCAAGGGTCACTAATGCATCATGTTAACAAGCGCAAGATTTACAACAGTATACAAGCAATCATGTACTGACATGTAGTGACTACTAGATATAACCCATATAAAACCCATTATGCCATCTTATAGACATCACGTCTTTACATACTTCTATCTTGGATCATGTCCTCGGAGAGATGCAACTTTAATCAATCCTGACTAATCTTTTCCTCCCAAGACAGTTTGGGCTTGCCTCTACTCCTCTTGATATTGAGTTTCTCAACTGTTTTAAACTGGCGACGTCATTTGTCTCCTCTGCTGTAGGTGGAGGGTAGCATTAGGGATACTATGTGACAAGAACTTTTCAAATAGGTTAAAAGAGAAATTTTATAGAGTTGTGGTATGACCAGCTATGCTATATAAAACAGAGTGTTGGGCAATCAAGAAAACACAGGCACATAAGATGAAGGTAGCAGAGATGGAGATGCTTAGATGGATGTGTGAGCACACTAAGTTTAACTGGATAAGGAATGAGGTTTTTAGAGGTTTTTAGACGAGCTGTTGTCACTATCTCTCCATCTTCTTGTAGATATAATCCTATATACTTGAATTTAGTTGATTGTTGCAATAGTCAACCTTCAATGGTGATCTGGGTGTTGTCATCATAGCCTAGTCCATTGAAACCTAGTACAGGTACTCAGCCTTGAAGCGACTAATACTTAATCCATGGCCCTCTAAAGTTGTTTGCTATTCCCCTAACACCACATTCATATTCCTTTTACTTAAGTCAGACAATATCATCTACAAAAAGCATGCACCATAACACTATCCCTTGCATCGACTTTGATAACTCATCCAAGATTGCTACAAACATAAATGGGCTCAACGTGGATCCTTGATGGAAGCCAACCTTGACAAAGGACTCTGTATCTCCAAGTCAATGAACACCATATAAAGATTCTTTTTCTTCTCCTTGTATTTTTCCATGGCCCTTTGGAGGATACGTATCGCTTTCGTAGCCGACCTCCCTACATGAAGTCAAACTGTTTTGCTGTCACCTGAGTTTCCCTTCGAATTTTAGTATATATTATACTTTCCTATAGTTTCATAGTATATTAGTATGGCATAGTAGCTTAATTCGTCTATAGTTCTCACATCATTGGACGTCTTTGTTCTTATAAAGAGGGACTATTACACTAGTCCTCCACTGTTAAACAAGGTTGTTAGTCATCGTATTCCTTCTTCTCCTAAGCTACTTCATAATTCTGTCACTATGTTGTCTGGTAGCCTTAGCCCTTCCCATCTTCGGTGTTGGCATCACCTTTCCCTTCATGATACGCCAACAATAGCAATTATTCTTTTGCAGCCTTAGATGATTGTGGTTGTCATTTTCTTCTTGAGAAGCTCTCTCGCTATTAAATAGATCGTGGATGTGCGTCTGCCAAAAACAATAATAATTTTCACAAAAGTATAACGAAATATTATTAAAATTAACCAAACAAGATGCTAGATGTTACAGAATAATTATAGAAGTGTAATCTAGCAGTTTAGTACCACAGTTCCTTATAACTGATCAAATTCTTTTAGTTTATTTAATGGTTCAATACAGTCAAGTTCAATTAAGCTTGACAAAATTGACAAGTTGAGTCTGGTAATGCGTGAAATGAGTTCTGAGCAAATAGGGTTAAGTTAAAATTGGGTTATGACAAGAATAAGCTTAGGTCTAAATGAGTCGTTTTAGAAAATTATTAAAATGGTTTCATCTGCTATATTATTTTGATGGTAGCTATACAGTTGGAGGTGGTAGTGGTAGTGTTGGTTAGGGTGGCTCAAGCTTTTTGAGTGGCTAAAACGGATAATTAAATTGGGTTTTTTTTGGAGAAAAAAAGGAAGTTATTTAGCTTTCCTTCATAAATTGTGGTCTATAAATTCAATGAACCATTAATTACAATGTGAGACTTATAATCTAAAGATATATGACTTATAATCTAAAGATATATTATAGGTTGATTATTTTTTAAATTATCTTTTAATAATGAGTAGGTAACGGTGATAAACAATGGTTGTGGGTAGAGGTACACAAATTGGCTATTCGAAAAAAAAAGTGGTTAGGTTATTAGCATATTTGGTTAATGGTCAAACCGGTTAGTCCAAAAACCAACGCAGCTATTAGCCGGTACAAATTTGGTAAGGGTTGGTTAATCGGTTTTATGTGCACCTAATCTGATCAATAGTTGTGATTACTCACTTGTTATTGTTTAAGTTTGCAAATTTCGTGAGCATTAAAAAGAGCACATTTCGACTCTCTTTGAGTATACCTAAATTATCCGAATGAAATCATATGTAGATATTTTATCCAAAACAACCAATTCATGAAGAGTGGCTACGATTGCCACCCCTGTCATCAAACAAAGAAAATGTAGTGTAATCTTATTAATTTGGAAATCTCATTAACAAAACTACAAATCAAGAAGATTAAAACACATAGCATAGAAATCCATTATAATCTAGGGATCAAAAGGTTTGTTGACTTTTAATAACTAAAATTGAATAATTTTAGTTGAACCTTCAACTTATATATAGTTGGCTCAAATATCTAATATAAATTAACCAAATATATCATCTTAGCACCACATAAAACCCATCACGGCAACTATAGATGCTTGGGAGTTGAAGCTCCCTAACAAAACATATAAAAACCATAATCTGAGAATAAAATCCAGCCTTACATAAAACTAACAATAAAACACGAAGAAACAGATCACAAAACACGATAAAAAGTATAACTTTATGAGAAAACATCAAGAAATTTACGACCTTGATAAGTTGGTGTGTTGCCGACTTTGTTAAGGAGCCTATGGTGGTTGGGAGATGGGAGGATACAATAGTATGATGGTGGTTAAGGAGCCTAAGGTGGTTGGGAGAAGGGAGAAGGGAGACTACAATGATATCGGTCATTAGGCAGCGCTCAATGAGGTGGTAAAGGTGGTGATCTATAGTAGTGCATATTACGTTCAGGCACACAAAAATAAATTAGTATTTTATTTATCAAAGAGCTTGTAGTTTAACAATACTAATACGTGTTTCGTTTCAGTTAATTGAGGGTCTAAATCTTATTAAAAATAAATGTGAAGATTTAAGAGCACAATGTGTGCTATCATCATTAAAAGAAGTAGCATTTGCCTATCTATAAGTTGAATGTAACTTATTTTAAATAAAAATCTTTAAATGCTTAAGCTATTTTTTTAACGGCGAGATGATACGTATAAAGGCATAAAGCTAATGTTTAATTGACAAACGAATTACATATATAATAATTCATATAGGATTTAACAGTAATAATAATATTTACATAATAATAATATTTGTTTATTGAATTACATTTTGTTTATTGAATTCAAATATAACTGGTAAACTTTGACACTTTCAAACCACAACACTATTTAAAATTGGGATTTTTATATATTTACCCTTACTAAAATCATAAATTACATATTTCCTCAAGCTAAAAAATTAATTACATATTTCCTCTTTCTAAACCATATATATTACATATTTATCCATTTAATTAAATTTTATATATTAAATAACTATTTTACCTTGTTTTTACTAAGAGATTTTTACATATTAATGTTTTATTATTATAATTATTTAAAACTTTTAATTATTATGTTTTGTATCTGAAGATATAACTTTGATTATCAGTTGTTATTGTTTTGAAATAAATTTTTAAACGAGATGAAATTTTGTTGTTTCTATTTACATAGAAGAGTCAAACCTGAGAAACTATGTAATTGATAGTCGTTGGAAGTTAAATGCGTAAAAATAATTTAGTGTAAATACGAGTATTATAATCATTCAATAAATAATTTTAATAAAATGTGTAAATATGTAATATGTATGTTTAAGGAAGGGGAAATATGTAATTAATTTTTTGATTTGGGTAAATATGTAATTAATGACTTTAGGAAGAAGAAATATGTAAATGCCCCTTTAAAATTTTTATAAAATGTTACATTGACCTCCATAAGTTTCTAAAGTTTGGATTTACCTCAGTACAATTTTACATAAAAAACTAACTTTTTAAATTCGTATTTTTATGAACATGTCGGGTCGGATATAAAACGTTTCCATGCATATCATATATATGCTTTGAGATGATTTAAGTTTCAACGTTCGCCTATATTTTGACGTAAGTTTTATTTAGAAATGAATAGGTCAAATATAAAATGTTTTCTTGCACTAGTATAAATCCGAGTTATTCTACATTTTAACGTAAATGTATTTCGGAAGCGAGTCGAGACAATTGTAATATTTGTGTTTTTTTATGTACGTTTTGAATTGGTCAATGTTTCGACATAATTTTGTTTGTAAAACAAGTGAGTCAAGTATAATATTTTTTCGTTTAACGGCATAAATTTGAATTAATTTATGTTTCGACGTAAATTTAGTCTGAATGCAAATCGGGTCGATCATGTCTATATTTTAGCATTGCCGCGACAATACCACCACAACACCAGCCTGGTAAAAAAAACTAATTATTTTAAAGGTTATATCATTACATGGCGGCCAATCAAGACACGTGAAACTACCTCCTTAAACCATTGCCGACCCGTAACCCGACCCGACCCGACCCGAACAAGTGTGGACCTGAAACAAACAACAACAACCACCTTTTATCAAACCCCAATAAAACGGTTCAACAAAATGGCAACCCTCGATTCTTCCTCCGCCGCTGAATCCAACATGGATGAACCTTCCAACCTTCAACAACCACCACCCTCAACCACCGCCAACCACCGCCGCAACGACGGCATCTCCGACGAAGAACAAAATAGCGAAGAATCTCAAGTCCTGTGGAGCAGCTTCACCGACAGCTTCCGTGAAGTCCAATCGGTGTTGGATCGAAATCGCGTTTTGATTCAGCAGGTTAACGAGAATCACCGATCCAAAAACCACGAGAACATGATCTCGAACGTTGCGTTGATTCAAGAGATCAATAATAATGTTTCGAGAATTGTGTCGCTTTACTCTGATTTATCGACGAACTTCTCCAGCGCGTTTCATCAGCGGAAATCGGAGGCTGATGCGGATAACGTCAGTAAGAGCTGATCGGATGAAGGTGTGTTTGATTTTTTGATTGCGGTATAGAGGTAGGTAATTTGTTAAGTTCTTCGTTGTTGATTGGTTGAGTTTTGAATTTGTGATTGAATGAAAGTAATTTGGGGGAAATTGCATACAATTGTTGATGAAACATGCCCTAATAGTAACCCTATTAGTATCTGGTAGTTTATATGATGAAAGGAGTATAGGAGGGTTATATGTAGAAACTATAAGTAGAAGGGGATAATAGCAGGTTGGATAAATTAGTTTGTAGTTGATTGCACTTTAAACAAATTGATGATAAGAATTGGATTTGGATGATTTTAGCTAATAGCTTATTCTCTTTGTGTTTTCTACTTCTTCTACATTTACCTTAGCTACCATTCTTGTTTGCGCAATCGCGCTAGTGACTCGCAAAAGAGCTTCACAACAGCGGTTGCATCAATGAGGGCGACAGAAGTTTGTGTCAAGGATTATCAGCAATCAACAATAGGCTTTTAGAAAAGCAGAATGTCCTTGTTTCTATGGGTAAAATCTTAAGGAATGGCCAATGGGTACTGGTATAAAAGTGTGATCATTTTTTCTTGATGGAGGAGACATTGTAAGACGACAACTAAGGTACGTAATTGCATATCTTGAGGGTGATGCTTGTGAATGGCATCAAATCTACTTACAAAACAGTAGCGATATAATAGGTGAAACACCTTAGAGTGAGTATGTGAAGACTGTATTTATAGAATTTGGATAAGTCTATTCGTGCAACAATGAGAAGTTATGTAGCTAGCATTTTGGGTTCAGCTAAACTAGACACATGTTTAGCTTACATGGCTCCTTCTTGGTGAGTTATCCGATGATGCATATGATGAAAACAAAGATATGACTTAAACATGGCCTGTGAATGTCACTGAGATGTTCAGGGCGAGGACGCCCATTCAAATTTTCTCATGGTAGTTTCAGAGGCTCGCTACTAAAAAAGTTCTCTTAAGAGGAAAAAGAGCCATGAAAGTTGAAACTAATTATGAGGTGGAACATTTCCTCATACCAACTGTAAGGCTAAGATCAACGGTTTCAGTAGCAATGAAAGAACCGGAGAGTTATGTAGCTTCAAAGGGAGGAATTTAAATTCTAGGCATCATGGAAGAATGAGTATAGATGGGTATGTTTGGACATGCAAGAACTATGGTGTAGGGGTGGGATTGGCCTTAATGACAAATACATTGAAATTAGTAGTAATGCTCCTATTGGGGTCAAGGGTTCGAGCCCCATTTGTGATGGACTGGTATAAATTAGTTGTGTAGATTTAGGAGTAGATTGTGAGTTAGCCGTTAAAATAAAACAACTCTGATGGAGTTGTGGGATGTCTAGGTTGATTTACTTGCTCAAGAATATGGTCTCTAGGCCTTATGAATTCAGTTCTGCAACTGTCAAATGGGAAAACATTGAATCTTTTGATTTTGGCAAGCATTTTATCCATTTACATGAGGGGTAACCTTGTAAAATAGTAATCAAATTTTAGGATTGTTTTAATTAGATTACTCATAATTTTTTTATCCTAATCAGGTCACTCGTAAATTCTTTTGTTCCAATCAAATCATTAAAATTTCAGGATTGTTCTAATTATGTCATTTATAAATTACAAAAAGTTTAAAAAAATTGAGATATTTAAAAAACTAACAATATTTATAAAAAACTAAATTAATTTAAAAAATTTGTGAATTATTCAAAGATATTTTTAAAAATATGAGTGACGTAGTTAGAACACCTCTAAAATTTTAATAACCTGATTGAAACAAATAAAAATATTAGTGACCAAATTGAAACATTCTTAAAACTTTAGTGATATGATTGGAACAAATAAAAATATGAATTACCTAATTGGAACACTGCTAAAATTTGGTTACTATTTTGTGAAGTTTTCCCTTTTTATATGACTAAGAGATCGACATCTTAAAAAGCATAAAACATTAAAGTTGACCGCTAAACATTACAGTTAACCCCTTCTTGAAGGATTATTTCCATCCATTTTGTGAATTGTTTGAGTCAAAAATCAAATGATGAAGTCTTGTATCAGAGTGTGTACCTTGAGTTTTCAAGAGTCTAAAACATATTGGAAATCATCTTCTCATTGGAAGATTCTTTTAAAAGTTTTAATTTATGCTTTCATTTTGTGAAAGATAACATATTTAACAAGTTTTATAAATAAAATATCAACATGACAACATATTTGACTTGCTTACTTTTTTGATTTTATAAAACTTGTTTTAGTGCACACTTTTAACTTTGAATTTTTATATTATATCCTAATCAAAATATACAACTGATATAGTACAAAACTAAATTAAACATAAAGCTGCTTTAGCTTATAACATATACAATTATGAGCTTTATAAAAATGTTATTGTATTATAAGTTATTTTAAAGTTCAATTTTAAGACACCAGTTAGAATATATGTGAATGTGATCTTGAGAAGAATGTGCGGTTGCAACCTTAACTTGATTACATTGTCTAGGTGCACTATACGTTCACTCGGCAGCATGGAAAGTGGTCCTTTGTTACTTGGTTTTTGACTCCTATCAAGGTATTCATATGCAGCTTTGGGCGGTCGATGCATGGTATGACAGTAGCATCAACCCGTGATGGTTCTTATGTTCTCAGGCTTCTTCAACTTTGTTTCGCTACACCATATATGTCACGGTTGATGCCATGGGCTGACGATGCATTGATCCGTGATGCTTGTGTATAATATTTCTTGATTTTTCTTCTGATTAGAGTGTATAGTATGAACTGAACTTATGAATAATAATTCATAATAATATTTAGCAGTTATATAAATGTTCATAGTTATACAATATATAAATAAATGTTTATAGTGAATAGATCATAAGAAAACCATGTAGTTATGTGAAAGCTAGAAAACACTAAGGAAATCGATCATATGAATTATAGATTTTTTATTATCGGCCTCTATATATGTGTATATATATGGATACATAGTGGCAGCCATCAAAGAAAGTCGTAGCGTAGTTTTACATATATGTAACACATAGGTTATGTATACGTATCAATTTCTCATTCGACATAGTATTATGTATATGTAACACCTCTCATTCTCGTATATATGTTCAACATAGATGGAATAGATACTTAAATACACATTTAACAATTAAAAAAAATTAAAAATTATGTTAATACATTATTGAGCTTCATGTCAATATTAAAAAACTGATTTGACATGATATAATACTATGATAGTTATAAAAAACATAAAGACATAATGAAAGTTTAATTTAAGAAAATTTATCAAAAACATGTTGATTCATATTTTTATCAAATTACACGGATAGTCCCTAGGGTTTGTACGTATTGCAAGTTCAGTCCCAACTTTTTAAAATTTACAGATGTAGGTCGGAACTATGAATGATATACACACCGGCAGTCCCCGACACTAAATGAGGTTAAGTTTCTTTGTTAAGTCAATGTAAAATTACCAATATTCCCTAAATTTAAAAAATAATATTTTCTAATTTAAACCTAACTTACCCCCACCCAAACCTCACCCCCTCCATCCACCTTCTTTTTCTCCATATTCATCTTCATCACCATCACCACCACCTCTTCACCATTATATGAGAATCAAGCACCACCACTAGTCTTAGTCTCTCTCTTTCTCTCTTCAAAGACGACAAGTCATAAGCCACCCCTTTCTCTCTCTCTCTCTCTCTCTCTCTCTCTCTCTCTCTCTTCAAATCCGATGAACTAGGTTGTTATCGTGTTCAGTGGTAGCTACGAGTAGTTGTTTGATTGGCAATGGTGGGTCGAGGGTGCAGGCAGCGAAGGTGGTGGTGGGTTGAGGGTGTTGCAGCTACGAAGGTGGTGGTGGGTTGAGGGTTCTACGACAACGAAGGTAGTGGGTCGAAGGTGCAGAAAACGATGGTGGTGGTGGGCTGAGGGTGTTGCGGGACAAAGGTGGTGGGTTGGCGGCGGTGGTGGTGGGTTGAGGGTGTTGCAATGACGGTGGTGGTGGGTTGAGGGTGTAGGCGGCGATGGTGGTTGAGGGTGTAGGAGGCGATGGTGGTTGAGGGTGTAACGGCGATGGTGGTTGAGGGTGTACCGACGATGGTGGTTGGTAAATTTAGGGTGCAGGCGTCGATGATGGCGGTGGGTTGAGGGTGTAGCGGCGACAGTAGGTGGTAGATTGAGGGTGCAGGCGTCGATGATAGCGGTGGGTTGAGGGTATTTTGGTCTTAAAAAAACTAACAAAAAAAACTTAACCTTTGTTAACGTTAGTGATTGTTAGTGTGCACTCTTTGCATATTTCAAGCCCGCATCTATAATTTTTGAAAAATAGGGATTGAACTTGCAATATATACAAACCCTAGATATATGCAAACCCTAGAGAGTATCCATGTAATTTACTCTAAAAATATTATGGGTCCATGAAAACAATAAATTAAATGAATACATGTGTTTAGCCGCCAATTAGAATTTAGCTGGCTCTTTTAAGCCGGCCCATTTAGCCGTTGACTAAAATTTGACAGTCTTTTATTATGTGTATTGATTTGATTGATTGTTTTTATGGGTCATACCTGTTGTTTCTTTTTATTTAGGCTAGCTCTAGGGTAGCCTCTTTAGCCGACTTGAGGTGCTTGTCGTAAATTGGTTGGTTGGTAGGGTTGAGCGGCAAAATCCAATTGTTCATCTTGAATTTTAGTAAAACATGCTTATTTTGATGATTCCCTTTAATTAAGTTCAAAAAGCTTTCAAAGTTTCTATTTATTTATTTTAACCACCCACTCATCAATCCAGTAATGAAATAAGAAATATAATTTCTTATGGTGGTGTTGGTATTAATTGTACTCAAATTTCTTACAACTGGAAGTTATAATTTTCGGAGAAGGTTGAGTGAGTTTACTTGATAAAAGTTATAATCATTAGGGAAATACACAATAAAAAATACAGATCACATTGACAACAGGTTACATAATAAAAGTTATTGTCATTGATATCCAATATGTTTCTCTAATGTTAGCTATGTAGTTGCCAAACTCTTGCTTAAGTTGTTCTCTTTCTTCATAATTAAAATCATACAGATATATCTTAGCCAACCTTATTATCTTTGGAACATTATTATCTTTGTTTTGTTTTAGGTCAGCAAATAACAAGGGTATTTAGAAAATAATAAAATGGGCTTTTTAGGTGGTAACATCTTTGGGTTTGTTTTGGTGTTTTGTTGGCTCTTTTAATTGTTAGTTGGACAATTACTATAACACATTTACAAAGTTCGGTAGGTTTTCTTACTTTTTTATTCAATCCAAGCTTTTATGTTATATATTTTAATAGACAATCTAGGAACACATCTATATGGCCTAGTTCAATGGCTAAGGTATTTGTGTTTGGAGTAAATAGTCACGGGTTCGATTCTCGAATTATTCTCTAACTCCATTTTTTATTTGGCTTTTTTAATCTTTTTTAAGTTTCAAATGATATAAAAACTACAGTCATTACAATGTATTTATTTCTATTAATGTTTGAACGTTATGCTCTCGCTATAACACGTGAATTTACGTAAAGGTTTTAGCTCTTTTATAAAGTTTCAAAGACGTTAATTAATTTAACAATTTAATATGCCGCAATGCGCGGGCTTTAAGACTTAGATGGTCTACGTTTCGAAGTTCGTCTACTTTTGACGTAAATTTTGTTTAGAAAAGAGTCAGACAAATATAAAATGTTTACGTACTTATATTTATTTACGCTTTGAGTTGATCTATGTTTTCGATGTAAGTTTTGTTTTGAAACACGCTAGGTCAAATATAGTACTTTTTCATTTGACGGTATAAATCCGAGTTACTCTACGTGTTAACATAAATTTAGTTTGCAAACGAGTTGGGTCAATTGTAATTTATATTTTATCATGCTGCATACGAAGCTGCTGCACATGCTTTTTTATGTACTTTTTAAGTTGATCCACGTTTTGACATAATTTGTTTAGAAATAAGTTGGGTCAACTATAATATGTTTTCATTTAACGTATAAAATTGAGTTACTCTATTTCTCGACGAAAATTTAATTCGAATGGTGTTGGTCGACGGATGTAATATTATACCTTCATGTAGCATAAAAAACAATGGTGTCAAGCGACTCCGACACCTTCTAACTACCTCCTCCGTCAATGCCTCGACCCAACCCAAACCTCGAAGAATCTGAAAAACAAGTCGACAGACAATGGAATACTAAAACATGACCAGTTAAAATTCTTAGTTCCGCCACTTACCACACTACGACGGTTCACAAATCAATGTTTCAAACAAGAAAACGAGTTCTATTACGAGCGTTCAATGGCCACCTTACGGTGGTTGCTACTAGCAATTAAAATCAACAATGTGGTGATGGCATAAATAAAATGTGAACTAGCTAAATATTTCTAGTTAAATCAATAAAGACTTACCAAAACTCTTTCATTTGTTAGTAGCTATTGTCTTCAGTCACACAGCTTCAGAACTCACACCTTGAGTCTCCCTCTTCATATCATCCTTTGATGCATCATAGGAAGCATGCAACCCAACAAAGAAGTAGTACACAAGCAGCACACCGGTCCACCCCAAGAACCGCAAGAACGACGCGCCATCAATCGAGCCCATGATGAACACGTTAACACCAACGCTAGCCGATGGCAACCATGGGACCATTGGCACTCCCCACAGCTTAGGGGTCCTAGCTTGTTTCACCAACAGTTGAAGACCAAGTGTGGATAAAAACCAAACCCCTGCCATAATCGCATAACCGACCCAAAGATTCACGTTCATCGCCCAAAGAACTGAGAGTCCGATAGCCGAGGAAATGATCAAACACAGTAGCAGAATCAGCTTGTTTCGGTCTGCAACTGCTGTTTCTCCTGTTGAGTAGTATCGTCTCACTAGTAACCCGAGAGCCACCAGCGAGAAGATGAAGAGTGTGGAGATTGAAAGGAGGTTAGCTAGGATGTCAAGATTCGTGAAGAATGCGACTAGGCAGTTTGCTAATGTCATGACGATGGTGGCGTTCATGGGCGTTCCACGTTTCTTGTGAATCACGGCTAGGATCGGTGGAGCCAAGTGGGTCCGAGCAATGTGAGTGAAATAGCGAGCTTGACCAATAATATTAGCCAACAGAACCGTTGTCATTCCCTGTAACGCACCCAAGGCGATTATATACTTAGCCCAGTTCATACCCGCGGATTGGAACGCTATGGTGAATGGTGCATCTCTGTCAATCTGGTTGTATGGCTGCACTAGGCATAAGACAGTTGCTAAAAGTGAATAAATAGTGATGACTAATGTCATGGACCCAACCAAACCAACGGGTATATCGCGAGCAGGGTTCTTGGTTTCTTCACCCAATGTAGCGACCCCATCAAACCCGACATACGCAAAGAAAAGCACAGATGAAGCTTTTAAGACACCCCGGATCCCAAATGGTGCAAAAGGTTGGAAATTGGATGTGTTTCCTTTTGTAAACCCTGTCACAAGCATGAAAACCATGAGAGTCAGGTAGGTTATTGTTGCAATTGTATTGAACCGCGATGAGCCCTTGACGCTAAACGATGCAATGCCACAAATGATCATTGAGACAGCCACTGCTAGCGGGTCTAAGTGGTTAAACCCCTCTGTTAAAGATGTGACATTGATCCGGAAATCATTAGGGTCATGGTTACATAAGGTTGCAAAATATGAGGTCCACGACCGAGCCACACTGGCTCCAGCTACAACATATTCAAACAGGATGTTTCCAGCAGCAATATAAGCTACAAAATCACCAAGTTCAACTCTCAAGTATGCAAACGAACCACCAGCGACAGGGAGTTCAACTGCAAACTCGGTGTAGCAGAGGACCGAGAGTAAAGCAGCAAAGCCCGATACGAGATAGGATATCAGAACAGCCGGCCCTGCTAAATCACGAGCTGCTTCACCACTGAGGACGAAAACTCCAGCACCCATCACAGCTCCAATACCAAACCATATCAGATCAAACCAGTTAAGGGTCTTTCTCAGCTCATTCTGGCTTCGAGCCCGCATATCATGGAGCTCTAGCTGGTCTGACGAACGGGCTAGAAGCCGGTCTTTTAGGCGTGTTCTGGTTTCCAGTAAGGCTTTACTGTAGTTTGACCAGCTTTCGAATGATTCTTCTGGTAAGAAATCATCTTTCTCACATCCACAAGATCGTTTTTTCGGTTTGGTGATGCTGTTACTATCTTTATCAAAGCTCACCATGTTTGTTTCTGTTCATAAAACCAGTTTCAAAATCAGAGACGTGATGAAAAGATCAACTTATACATCAGAAATCGACAAACACCAAACAATCTGTAATGCAAAATCCTGTTAGCTGTCAAAATCATCAAATCATTTCAAAATTTGTCAACAAAATTAGGGTTTACAACAAACAAAAACATCCCAAAATTGTTCATCTAGAACGATTCTAATAGGCTAATTACTAATACACCACAAAATCACGGAATCACGACAAAATCGCAACAAACACCCATGCATTAGCAGGTTGTACCATAGAAGCTAGGGTTTAAGAACAAACTCCAAATTAAACACCATTTTTCTCCATGACGATCCAAATAAGCGCATTATAGTACTGAACGAGAGTTATACTTACGAAAACACAATAGAAACTGAACGTATAACGGATCAATACATCATACTTGCATCTTATATTGATTAAACTGATTGATTACGAGAATTCTACTTTCGACACATGTAGTTGAATGTTGATGCATATTGTTTATACGATGGATTGAAAGGAGAAAACAGATCTAGTAGCTAGTGCGTTATTGTTTATAGGGATGAATGAGTTAATGTGATAGATACCTGTGACGTCGCCGGAATCGGAGAAGAGTTGATCGGCGGCGAAATGGGATGATCGGAGGAAGAAAGTATTAATATTATTATGAAGGCGTTACAGGCAGCTGTGATAACAATGGAAGAAACAAATGCGCATTAGATTTTGTAGAAGAAGCGCGAGTGGTACTGGTAGCGTGGACTCCACAACAGGAGAAAACGTTTTTGTACTTTTCTTAATAGATTTGATTTAATGAGATTTAGTTTTAAAACATTAGATTTAATAACCCGTGTATTATATATGTTAATTAAATATAAAGTAAGATTTTTTTAATTATAAAACAATATTTTAAGATATATATGATTCAAATTACGTATTAGTAAGGTTACAAGTAATAAAACAATGATATTAATTTTTTAAAGTTTTTTATTTAAAAAACTAAATATTTATTTCAAAACAAATCGTTTAAAAAAATATTTATTATTATAAATCCCTATTTTTTTATAAAAATTGTAATTTTTAAATACTAATTTTAAAATATTTTGATGTTTTAAAAAAACTATTATTTTATAAAAATTTATTTATTTATAAATAACATTAATAAAAAAACTTTTGTTAATTTATTAAAAATTATTTTTAGTTTATAAAGAAGTATTCATCAGAAAGTTTTGATTGGTTAGTTTGATAATTTTTAAAGATTTAGTTATACTAGAGAAGTGACTACCTGATTTGACGAGAAACATATGTAAAATTTTCAAAACAAAACAAAAACTATAGTAATATCATACTTAAACTAGGTTAGTCCCTGTGTATTATACGGATTGATTAAATAAAATATCAAATAATTAGTACTAAAAATTTATGCCTTATAAAATCATACTTGAAGATAAAATATGATTATAGTTGCGTACAAATAGCTACTTTAAGTAAATAAACAATTATGTATTTTTCTTAAACTTTTGTTTTATCAAAAATTATGATTTCTAAATATTTTATTTTAAGAAAAATGATAAAAAAAAGTTCATCGTATTTTGTATTTTATGAAATTTTTGTTTTTTAAGTGTGTTTTTAATAAAAAATAGGTTTTTAATTTATTAAATTATAAATTTTTAATTTGAATATGCTACAAGTAATATTATTGGTATTTAATGAGAAAGTAAGTATAATAAGTCTTACTATTGTTTCACGTTTATTTTAGTTTTTTTATAGATAGATGGATAGTCTAAAAACCATTAATTAAATGTATTATAGTTAATCATAAACACAAAAAGTTACAGTATAATATTTTAATATAAAATATAATTAAAGTTATATATACGTAATAGTTCAAGATATAAAATAATTATATTATTTTTAACTCTTTTATCTAAATAGTTTCACTTTTAAACATTCGTTTTAAGATTTTTTTATAAAAATATTGTTTTTTAAAAACACTTGTTTGTAATGATTCTGGTTGTTTTAATAAGACAGTTTTTAACAAATTTCACCACTTTATAACGCTTTTTAAAAGCAAAACGATTTAAAATATTTTATTTAAAAATGTTTAGTGTTTTAGAAAATTTCATATTATATAAAATTTTAGTTTTTTTATTATTTAGATTTTAATTAAAAGATTTGATTTCTAATTTCTTTAATAAAATCTATTTAAAAAAAATAGTTTTTTTTAATGGCCAACGAATATTTTTAAGCCCGGTCACCCGGGTAAACCTAATGGCGAAAGGCCACCCACGTCCGCAAACACATACAACGCAGGTGACCCGGCCCCCCACCAATTCAGGGGAAACCCACCACCTGAAGGCCCACTGTGGTAAAACCCCTGGCCCACTTGAAGCATATTGCATCAAATGAGACTCGAACCCATGACCTGCACTTTGGAAAGTCATGGGATGCCTCCCCCCAAATCAATTGATCTAAAAGAGAGAAATGTAGCAATTAATAATATTCATTTTTAATAAAATAAATAAATTTGTATGGGTATTTAAATTACTATAATACCCTTTTTAAGAAAATATTGATGTCTGGATGTCTAAAAAAATAACAAGTGACAAAAAAGTGATATAAGAGAAGGACAATGGCAAAAAAAATATTGTTTTATTAGATGTTATAGATTAAAGATAATAAGATGCTTGTGTAAAAGTTAACAATTGTAATCACATAATTATTATGTGTGTTAAAGGTAATTAATTTAATCAAATTCATAAGAAACAAAATTTTCCCACTTCAACTCTTAAAAATTAATATAAAAAATAATCATATCCTTCTCATTATAGATGAATACGAAAACACTTTAGTACTTTTTGAAGAAACTCAATATTTGTATAATACTGTATCTTAGTTTTCTTTTAAGTTAACTGAAAAAAGGAAAATAATAGAAATTTTTAAGGGCTGATAAAGATTTTTATTTAATTTTTCTTCGAAGTAATTTTTACTCTACGTTCCTTGTTTTTTTTTTGTTTTTTTCTTTCAATTGACTACATTATATATATCTATTTGAACGTAATTGAATGTAGGAGTATATCAGTGATGAAAAAGATCAAAATATATTTAGTAAACTACACGAGAACTAACCTAACATACATAATATTAAAAAAATTATAATGCGTTTTAGAACACCTAAAGATGATATATCTTATCGAATATCTTCCGAAGAAGTATAAGAAATTTCATGAATATTATATGCTGTTATCGATCAACATTTTTAATGACTCAAATAACTCAAGACAAAAAGTATTTTCATTTGTTTAATCTTTATTTTAATAAAAAATTTAAAATATTTTCCTCAGATTATTAAGTTCCTAATTTTCGGATTTAGTCAACTTAAGCTTTTACAAAGTTGGCCACAAAACATGGTAAGTGGTTAATACTTAATATGCCAAAGTATACCACAACCACCCGTTATATTTGGTTCAGTCATATTGGAATCGACTTTAGACGTTTTATAATTAAAATAGATTATATTACAAACTTTAACATAAAAGATGTGTCTATATTACAACTTGACTCGTTTTTTTTTTTAAACGTGAAATATATGTGTGTTATTCACATTTTCGTATAAGTCAAGTATTGAGCTCTCACCACTTAATTGAATGACATCTTAATAACAATTTAGATGTCGTTTGATCGGTAACGTTATATATTGATAATAAAATTTACGACATATTATGTGACGTTTTTAAGCGGGTTGGAATTTCAGCTAAAAAGGAGGCACCTGTGAATTTTTTGACAGATCCATTTGAAAGGAGGTCCACTCTTCGACCAGCTAATATCCTTGTGTTTGGGTGGGCAAGAGGGAAACACGTTTGTGTAGATTTTACAGGAGTGTCCCCTCTTATTGCGCTTACGGACAATGGGTTTGTTGCGACGCAGGGTGCACTGAACGCAAAATCAGGCAAAATTGCTAAACACGAGAAAGCTTGCTTAGAGAATCAACACGTGTTTATCCCTTTTGCTATTGATACGTTTGGTTTTCTCGCACCTCAGACCGTGAACCTTCTAAACAGGGTTCAGCAAGTCGTGCATAGTAATTTGTCAGTCTCTAAGTCTCAAAATTTTATTTTCAGTAGAATTGGGTTTGCTATTCAAAAAGGGGTCGCGGTGCAACATGTTGCTCGTTTACCTGTCACTCTATTGTAAACACTTTATTGGGTTTGTTTAAAAACACGATACTAAAATGACGTATACATATCTTTAGAGCCATACAAATTATGAAAACTATTAGTTCACTTTTCATACTTTACGATTTGTCAAATATCGTATTTCTGGTAATGTCTCGATGATTTTTCTCTACTAAGGCCATTTCTTTGAAAATGTGTGGTGGCTTTGTAATATGCCTAAAGAAATGAAGCTTGTATTAGTATTATATAGTTTTAATAGATCATACTATAGATACAACATGTGATGTAGAAATGAATACTAAGTTTATGTTATGATATCACAATAATTTTCACAAGATTAGTGTTATAACCTTAAGAACTTTAAAGAGAATTGCAAGAGCAAGAAGAAGAGAAATGTATAACTTATGAAAGTGTATACAAGAGGTGCATCTTCTCCTCTACATTGAGGTGGTATTTATACTACCAAGATCAATCATTTTGGTAGACAAGGTAAACTATTTTGATAGATAAGTAGCATAGTAAACTTATCTACAAGTTTGACAAAGAGTTCATCCACTTGCTATGGTAATAATTCATAATACTCCCCCTTGGATGAAACTTTTCAAACTTCAAGAGTTTAAGTACTGCCTCGTTAAAAACCTTGCTAAAGAAAAACCCAGTGGGAAAAAACCTTAGCTAAGGAAAAAAGAGTGCAGCTTATAACTCCCCCTCAAATTGTCTTCTGTAGATCATCACATTGCTTGTACATGCCGCATGCCAATATCATAAACATGTTTTCTAAAAGTTGTTTTAGGAAGTGCCTTTGTGAAAAGATCAGCTGAATTGTTACTAGATTGAACGTATCTCATTTCGACTTGTTTATCTTTAATAAGATCTTGAGTGTATGAAAAGAATCTTGGTGGTATATGTTTTGTTCTGTCACTTTTGATATACCCTTCTTTCATCTGTGAAACACAAGCTGCATTATCTTCATAGATTGGTGTTGCATTTTCATCTTTTTCCAATCCACAAGAAGTTGATATAAGTTGTGTCATAGATCTTAACCATACACATTCTCTTGAAGCTTCATGTAGTGCAATGACTTCAGCATAATTTGAGGATGTCGCAACGAGTGTTTGTTTCTGAGAACGCCATGAAATCGCAGTTCCTCCATTCTTAAATACGTATCCAGTTTGAGATTTTGCTTTATGGGGATCAGATAAATAACCTGCATCTGCATAACCAACCAACCCTTCTTTTGAATTATTAGGATAAAACAATCCTAAATCAATAGTACCTCGAAGGTATCGAAAAATATGTTTAATCCCATTCCAGTGCCTTTTAGTAGGGGCTGAACTAAATCTCGCTAACAAATTAACTGCAAAAGAAATGTCAGGTCTCGTACAGTTAGTAAGATACATAAGAGCTCCAATTGCACTGAGATATGGTATCTCTGGACCAAGAACCTCTTCATTATCTTCGCAAGGACGAAATGGATCATTATCAACATTGAGTGATCTAACAACCATCGGTGTGCTTAAAGGATTTGCCTTGTCCATATTGAAACGTTTTAAAAGTTTCTCAGTATAAGTTGACTGATGTATAAGTATTCCATTATGCATATGCTCAATCTGCAAACCAAGACAATATTTGGTTTTTCCAAGGTCTTTCATCTCAAATTCTTTCTTTAAAAGAGCAATTGTTTCATTAATTTCCTTTTGCGTCCCAATTATATTTAGATCATCAACATACACAGCTATGATCACATATCCTGATGTTGTTTTCTTAATGAAGACGCATGGACAAATAAGGTTATTTGTGTATCCTTTACTTGTCAAATAATCACTCAAACGATTGTACCACATCCTTCCAGATTGTTTGAGTCCATACAAGGATCTTTGTAATTTGATGGAATACATTTTCTTAGGCTTTGAGCTTAATGCTTCAGGGATTTTAAAACCTTCAGGAATTTTCATATAGATGTCACTATCTAGTGATCCATACAAGTAAGCTGTGACAACATCCATAAGACGCATCTCTAAATTTCTAGAGACTGCTAAACTGATTAAGTATCTAAAGGTTATTGCATCCATAACAGGGGAGTATGTTTCCTCATAATCAATCCCTGGCCTTTGTGAAAAACCTTGAGCTACAAGTCTAGCTTTATACCTTGTAACTTCATTTTTCTCATTTCGTTTTCGTACAAAAACCCATTTATACCCTACAGGCTTTACAGCCATCGGAGTAATAACAATAGGTCCAAAGACCTTTCGTTTGTTTAGTGAATCTAATTCAGCTTGCATAGCTCCTTTCCATTTATCCCAATCATGTCTATTTTGATAGTCACTAACTGATTTTGGTTCAGGATCATCATCTCCACTCATGATGTCACTTGCTATGGAATAAGAAAATATTTCATCAATACTTTCCATTTCATCTCGATTCCATAAGATATGTGTGCGACCATAGTTAATTGATATTTCTTTGTTATTTTCATCCAAATCCTCCTCATGAGAGGTTTTGGTATTCAGCGTTGCATCAAGATCATTCATTTTATGGTCAACTTCCTTTTCATGAGTTTTTCTTTTTCGAGGATTTTTATCCTTGGAACCGACTGGCCTTCCTCGTTTCAAACGTTTTTGAGATTCATGAGTCGTTGTGTTATCTATTCGCTTATTTGGAATCTCAACTCGAGCTGGAGCATTAGCAGCTGGTATATGAGATTTAGTAACTCTATTTGTGTCAGTAAATGCATCAGGTAATTGATTTGCAATTTCTTGCAGATGTATTATCTTTTGGACCTCTGTCTCACGTTGTTTAGTTACTGGATCAAGATACAATAATGAAGGAACATACCATGAGACATCATTTTCTTGTTTTTTCTTTTCTCCCCCTAATGTCGGGAAGACTGACTCGTTAAAGTGACAATCAGCAAAACGTGCTGTAAATACATCACCCGTTAAAGGTTCAAGATATCTTATGATGGAAGCAGATTCATATCCAACATATATTCCCAACCTTCTTTGAGGACCCATTTTTGTGCGTTGTGATGGTGCAATAGGGACATACACAGCACACCCAAAAATTCTAAGGTGGGAAATGTTTGGCTCATTGCCAGAAACAAGCTGTAACGGAGAGTATTTAAGATTTGCACTTGGTCTCATACGAATTAGTGATTCAGCATGAAGAATTGCATGACCCCAAATAGACACAGGGAGTTTTGTCCTCATTATTAATGGTCTAGCTATTAGCTGTAGACGTTTGATTAATGACTCAGCTAAGCCATTTTGTGTGTGTACATGAGCAACAGGGTGTTCAACAATAATTCCTACAGACATGCAATAATCATTAAAAGCATGTGATGTGAATTCACCAGCATTATCAAGTCTCACCCTTTAATAGTATAATCAGGAAAATGTGCTCGTAATTTGATAATTTGTGCAAGAAATTTCGCAAATGCTACATTACGAGTTGATAACAAAGAGACATGAGACCATCTACTTGAAGCGTCTATCAAAACCATAAAATATCTAAATGGTCCACATGGTGGATGAATTGGCCCACATATATCTCCTTGAATTCTTTCAAGAAACAAAGATGATTCCTTTTCAATTTTCACAGGCGAAGGCCTTGTAATTAATTTTCCAAGAGAACAAGATGTACATAAAGGAATTTTATTCGACTGTGGGATCTTTTGATATTTCAATGGATGCCCATGAGTGTTTTCAATTATTCTTTTCATCATTGTAGATCCTGGATGGCCTAATCTGTCATGCCATAAGTTAAGTGTTTCAGGATCACAAAATTTTTCTTTAACTGCCATATATGCCTGAGGCACATTAATGTGTGTATAATGTAAACCAGACTGAAGCATTGGCAGTTTTTCTAATATCTGATCTTTGCTTATGATATGCAAATATTTTTCATTATCAACAGTCCTTGACTGAGTATCATATCCGTTATGATATATGTTTTTAAAACTCAACAGATTTCTTGTTGATTTTGGGGAAAATAAAGCATTTTCTATTATAAGCTTTATACCATTTGGTAATGCTAAATTAGCTTTTCCCACTCCTTCTATCAGGTCTGTAGGGCCTGATATTGTATTAACGATTCCTTTTGTTGGTTTAAGTTCATAAGAATATTTCTTAGATCTAAGTATAGTGTGCGTGGCTCCACTATCTGCTATACATATATCTGCTTCATTTGTTTGATCTTGCGCTCCAGTGATTTTCATTTTAATCTTGAAAGTATAAAGAAAAATAATAAGTGAATAACGACAATATTGTTATATTTTAACAAGAACTTTATTTAATCGAAAGAAAACATTACATGAAGAAAAATACATAATTGAAGATAGAAAAACACTTAATTGTTGCATATAACTATTATGGTTAAGCAACATGTGTTTCAGAGTTCTATGTCAAAGTCTGCAGTGTTCAACTCAACATTGAGATCATTAAAATTATCAACATGGTTCACTTCCTTCTCTTTTCTTTTAATAGAGGCTTGGTATAGTTCACACAAATGTGGAGCTGTGCGACAAGCCTTCGACCAGTGGTTTGTGCTACCACATCTAAAACAGGAAGTGCCATTATTTTCGGACCTACCAGCTTCATTCCCTTTGTACTGGTTGGAATTGTTATTTTGTGGGGCGTGGTAATGGACTGTTCTTTGATTTCTACCACGGCCATATCCACGGCCACGACCACGTCCACGGTTATAAAAGTTACCTCGGTAATTATTATTACCCTTAAAAGAATGGTTGCGATTATTAGGGTAACTTTTATCAAAAGAACCACGACCACGACCTCGTGCCCACTTTCTTCCAGAGTTTTTAGTAGCAACATTTATCTCTGGAATTGCTAACGATCCCGTGGGGCGAGCTTGATGATTTTTCATCAAAAGCTCATTATTTTTTTCTGCTACGAGGAGAAATGAATTTAAATCAGAATATCTTTTAAACTTTTGCAACCTATATTATTGTTGCAAGTTTATATTTGATGCATGAAATGTGGAGAAAGTTTTCTCCAACATATCTTCCTCGGTTACATTTTGCCCGCAGAATCTGAGGGTCGAGCATATTCTGAACAAAGCAGAGGTGTACTCGTTTACCTTTTTAAAATCTTGGAACCTAAGATTGTTCCATTCATCTCTAGCAGTGGGAAGTAGAACTTCCCTTTGGTGATCAAATCTGCTTTGTAAATCTTTCCATAAAATATACGGATCTTCACAATTTGAGTATTCAAACTGTAACATCTCATCAATATGCTTATGTAAAAAGACATCAGCTTTCGCTTTGTCTTGTTCGGAGCAAGCATTCCCCTCTTGTATAGTTTCTAAGACACCCATGGATTTAAGATGTCTTTTTACATGGGCCGTCCATGGCATATAGTTTTCACCATTGATATTAAGAGCCGGGAATTCTATTTTGGCAATGTTCGACATTTTGTTTCTAAACAAGAATTAAAAAAATAGTAAGATAATTATTAGAATCCATATATATCAATAAACATTGCGATACAATAAAGCGGTAGAGCTATAAACAAATACAGAAATAAGAAAAGTTTAAATTCTTCGGGTGGTAGTTCAGCAATGGGGATAAGAATTAAAATAAGCATTATGGTTGCCAGTACTAAAACCGGGTGTATCATCTTTGAAATATTGTCTTGGATAAACTTGAGAAAAGAGATGATCTGTTTATTGTAAACGAAAATAGAGTGATAGTGGTCAATTTATAGTTTAAAATTATAACCGTTTGTAACGGTTATGTGATTGTTTACAACGGCTATATAACCGTTTATAACGGCTATATAACTCTCGTGTGTGTATATATCGACAATAATTTTTTTTAAATAAAATATATAAGTGTAAGATTATGTTACAAAAATAGAAATATTAGTTGTATAAATAAGAACGACAATTTAGGATAAGAATAAGACGTTAGTACGAATAAATGTTAGTAAACATAATAAAAAAAAATGTTAGTTGTATAAAGTTAGTTGACATAAAAGGAAATGTTAGTTGTATAAATAAAGATTAAGTAAAAGTTAGATGCATAAGTAAATGTTAGTTGCATAAGTAAAAGTTAGTTGACATAAAATAAAATGTTAGTTGCATAATCAAAAGTTAGATGCATAAATAAAAGTTATTTTGTTAGTAGTCCCATGGTTATCAAGTCCATAATAAGATCTCCTTTATGCTTACTTTATTTATAATAGTTATCTTCTCAATATAAGATATTGTATATTATTACTTAATAAAGCCCTTACCTTGATTATTGGATGACTTTGAGCTTTATTGATCTTCTTGTTTAGAGTTTAAGAGCTCTCGTGCTGATAACGTGTTATGATATCACAATAATTTTCACAAGATTAGTGTTATAACCTTAAGAACTTTAAAGAGAATTGCAAGAGCAAGAAGAAGAGAAATGTATAACTTATGAAAGTGTATACAAGAGGTGCATCTTCTCCTCTACATTGAGGTGGTATTTATACTACCAAGATCAATCATTTTGGTAGACAAGGTAAACTATTTTGATAGATAAGTAGCATAGTAAACTTATCTACAAGTTTAACAAAGAGTTCATCCACTTGCTATGGTAATAATTCATAATAGTTTATGATTTTTCTCATCATAAAATTATTATCGCATCATGGACCTCTCATACGGTCTTCTCTTATAACACGTCAAATAATATGATATTGATGTTTGTTTAGTTCAATCTTAGAAGGTTAATAATTATATATTACACGTAACGTTTCGTACATACACAAAAATGTTTTGATAAAATGAAAGAAAGAATGGGTACTTGAAGTGACTCCAACATTGGCCCACATGTGCTCGATTATGATTGATCCATTTGGTGGACTTTTACCTTTTTAGTTATAAGATGTGAGACTATCGCCTTTTATTCAATGGTGTTTGGGCAAATATATATAAAAAATTTTTATGTTTGTTTGGTATTTGAAAAGTTTGTTATACTTTTCTACATATAGTCATGTAATATAAATGAAATTTATATAAATAAATATGTTTCTATTATAAATTATAATACAACGCGTATGGACACCTGAAGATCCAATAGAAGGATTGATTTCCTCATACGCAAATACCTCCCAAAATCTCTCTTTTTCTCTAAAATCATTTTTCGATATCCATTATTTATTCTCATATAAGAGGGTTGTTATATGGAGAATACTTTGTCTGTGATGCCTTAACTAGTGGAGTTTGATTGTGTTTAGGCCAAAGGCAAGGAAGATTGACTCGGTAATAATAGCAGCATCTGCAGCAGCAACAACAAAACAATAAGAATAATAATAATAGTAACAGTATTTAAAGTAATAAGTAAATTGTCATTTTCGTCCCTAAGGGTTAGTGTATTTTGCCATTTTCATCCAAAAACAAAAATTTTCCCCTGTGCGCCCTTGACATTTTAAAAACTTTCAATTTTCATCCAATTTCGTTAATTTCATTAATTTACCTGTTAAGTAGTCATCACGTGCACCTCATGTGAGGGACATTTACGTACTTTTACACATCACCAGAAAAAAAGAAAATCTAAATAAACATTGTTCAATTACCCCGAACATTCAAACATTATTCAATTGTTTTTAATATTCAAAATTGATGTTCACTTAATGGGTAAAACAAATGGTGTTAATGAAAGTGAATGAAAATGACAAGTTCTTAGAATATTAGGGACATAGAGGGGAACAAATAAAGTTTTTGGATGAAAACGAAAAAAGGCACCAAACCTTAGGGACGAAAATAGAAATTAAATATAAAGTAATTATAATAGTTATTTACAAAATAAAAACAGTTTTAGTAATAAATAATAATGTGTTATTAATATACAAGTTATCAAACTAAAAATATACAAGCTCTCAAAACTATTTTAATGTTCTGAATCTTATATTGTTTTCTCTTATAATCATAAAAATATAATGGTTTATGAAATCTAAATTTGTCGTTATGATGTGCTAAATTATATCAACGTTTCGACATGATTTTTTTTTCTAAAACAAAGTTGTCAATATAATTTTTATTGATATCTACGAATTAACTAATAATGTACAAGTAATCGAAATCAAATGTTATAAATTTTAACAAACCGCGGCAAAGCGCGGGTTCACACACTAGTAACTTAATATACTTAATGGGATAAAATAAATGATGAGTTAATCACACAAATGATCCATGTGGTTTGGTGAAAATAACAAGTGTGGGTACTAACTGTTTTGAGTAACAAGTTTGGGTTTTATGTTTTTAATAGTGTAACAAGTTCATGTATTAAGACTAACTTTTGTTAACTTTTCTGTTAAATTAAGATGAAATGACCACAATACCCTTTAAGATGCTACTTTTGTAACTTGCTCGCAAACATAAACTTTAAGGGGTTACTTATGTCATTTCAGAAAAAACAAAACTTAACTAATAAAAATACAAAAACCCACTATCCAGCCCTCCTTCTTTGTCCCTTCCCTATGATCAACTACCACCCAAAGACACCTGCGGTGTCACCACCACCCAAAATCAAAACCCAAATTCAAAATCGTGTCTTTAATGGGAAACTCAGCAAATTCAATCAATTCACGTTTAGAGCAGGTGGCAGTAGATGGCTAAACCCTAAATCAAAACTCAATCTAAAATGAATAAACAAAATCGATGATACACAATCATGGTCCTATCCTTTGATTCGTATTATCATTATCGGAGCAAACCTTTCACGGTTTAATGGGTGGTGAAAAGAACAAAGGTAGTAAATGAATGTCGATCCCCTAACTCTCTTTCAAGTTCATACCAGAGCCTGGGTGGTATGTTGGTTTCAGGTGATGGCTGTCGGAGATGGTGGTGGCCGGCTAATTTGTTCAGCCCACAAATGGTGTCTCTCTTTATAATATACACAAATGGTCCCTCTAATTAAAATAAAGTTAATTACATAAATGGCCCATGTATTTATAAAAGGTTAGTATAGTCATTTTACTCTAATTTCACGGAAAAGTTAACGAAAATTAGTCTTAATACCCAAACTTGTTACAAAATTAAAAGTATAAAACCCAAACTGGTCACTAAGAAAAATTAGTAACTAAACTTGTTATTTTTATTAAACCATAGGAACTATCGACGTAATTAACTCATAAATGATAATTAATGATTAAACTAAAAAATAAACCTTGCCATAAGATCGATTGTGTAATTAAGTGGATCATTTTGCATGAAAAGTTTCATAATTCTATAACCATGACAACCATTATCCTTCAATTTCTTCTTCATAACGATTCACACTAACATTTCAAATAATCAAGAACAACAATTCAAACAATCGAACCTCTCAAAATCCCAAAATTATAGAACCAATACCAAACATCATTGTTCACATTTCAAACAAAACGCCCAAAATCACCGATTCAACCTGTTTCCCACGTTCCATCTTGCTAATTCACCCAAAATCAGCCTCTGATAACAAGATTTACACACACATTACAACCCACACATGTACCACGATGATGAAAGTGTTGGTATATAGAACACAAGTAAAGACAAATAATTCAAGAATGCTCAGGAACTTTTTAGTATTATTGATATTCAAATGAAAGGTGCATCGAATACATGAAAAGCATCAGCATTATATACTGATGAAAGCTACATGAAAAGTGGAACAACCCATGTGACTAGGCCTGCTATAACAAACAAGCCGTTAGCCACTTTATTCAAAACAAATGACTTCTTCAAATACTAAAAGAAACACGTGCGCATGCATGGAAGCAAGTGCGTAAAAAGTTCCTGATTAAATTTGGCGGGAGTTGAATCATTCTTCAATATCCTCCCGTGATTCAAGCTCCATAACTCCCAGCTTGTGCCTGAAGTAGATAAACTTGTCTCTGGACAGAGGCTTTGTCAATACATCTGCAAGTTGATTATGAGTGCTGCATGGTTCCAATTGAATCTGCTGTTGAGTAACCATCTCTCTTATGTAGTGATACTTTAGCTCAATGTGTTTTGATCTGCTGTGCATGACTGGGTTCTTTGACAAATTGATTGCTGAGTTGTTGTCACAAAAATAATCGTAGGATTATCTTGATTGAACCCGAGATCTTCCAAAACCCTTCTTATCCAAATGGCTTCACGAGCAGCCTCAGTGGCTGAAATGTATTCGGCTTCCGTACTCGATAAGGCTACAGTTTGCTGCTTCTTTGACCTCCAAGCAATTGCTCCACTTCCCACAGAAAACACATAAGCTGAAACACTTTTTCGATCGTCTACACAACTAGCCCAGTCGCTATCACTATGCCCAACCAACATAATGCCATGAGCTCGTTTATACCATATCCCAAACTTGGTAGTGTGAGCTACATACTTCAAGATTCGTCTAGCGGCACCCAGGTGAATTTTGGATGGTTGTTGCATGAACCGAGATACCAAACTTACTGAATAGGCAAGGTCAGGCCTAGAATGAGTTAAGTATATCAAACCACCAACCAAGCTTCTAAACACTTCTTCATTTGCCTTGTCAGCCTCATCTTGTAGCTGTAACTTATTCATTACTATTCATGGGTGTCATCTCCTCTTTACAACTCTTCAACCCAAATCAAGTAAGAAGAGTGTTAGCATATCTTTCTTGACCCAAGAAAATTCCATCATCAGATTGTTTCACCTCCAAACCCAGAAAATACTTGAGAGCTCCCATGTCAGTCATTTCGAAAGTGTTCATCATGTTGTCTTTAAATTCCTTCATCATATTAGAACAAGAAGAAGTACAGATAATATCATCAACATATAGGCAAACATAGATGAAATTACCTGAACTTCCTTGCTTTACATATAATGTGGGTTCGTTATGACTCCTCAAATAACCACCCTTCATGAAATAGTTATCAATTTTTGCATACCATGCCCTCGGAGACTGTTTTAACCCATAAAGAGCTCTATTCAACTTATACACCATATCAGGCTTATCAGGATTGATAAAGCCTTCAGGCTGCTCGACATAGATATCTTCTGATAACTCTCCATTGAGGAATGCAGTTTTCACGTCCAGTTGAAAAATACGCCAGCCCAATTGAGCTGCAACAGCCAATATGATGCGGATGGTCTCAAATCTAGCAACTGGTGCAAAAGTTTCATGAAAATCAACCCCGTGTTTTTGAGAGTAGCCCTTTGCTACTAATCGAGCCTTATGCCTTAACACTTTACCATCAGATCCAAGCTTGGTCTTGTACAGCCATTTAACACCAACAACATTCTTCTCTGGGGGCAATGATACTAACCGCCAAGTGTTGTTCTTCTCAATGGCCTAAATTTCTGTAGCCATTGCTTCTTGCCACTCCTTGCGTTTGGCTGCTTCTACATAAGTTGAAAGATCTGTTGTTGTAAGAGCAAACTGACAGGTGAGGACATTATCATCATCAGATAAGCCTTCACCTGAGTAATAGTCTTTAAGCCATGATGGTTGTTTAGTTTGTCTACGTGATGGTTCTGGTACAGAGGTGTTGATGGTAGGAATGGATTGAGTATTGGTTTGAGGTGGGCTTTGTTGAATAGAAGTGGGTGTAGTGGAAGTAGTAGGTGAGCAGGGTATGGCATTTGATGGAGACATAGTAAGGTTTGGGTCATGTGAATTAGGTGTAGAGGTAGGTGTAGGAGTAGGTGTAGTACTAGAATTGAGGGTTGATGGGTCAACATCAGATGGGAAAGGATCAGAAAAATTATAGGCTTTATGGTTTGACTTAGACACATTGGACCATACCCATTTGGTATCCTCAAGAAATACCACATCTCTTTTTACAGAGAATTTTTTTGAGTCCGGATTAAAAAGTCTAAATCCATTGCTCTGGGTAGAGTAACCAATGAAGATATTCTTTTCGGACTTATTATCAAGCTTCTTACGTAACTGAGATGGTATGAGACCATAGGCAACACAACCAAATGTTTTAAGTCGAGAGACAATCGGTTTCTTACCAGACCAAGCTTCTAATGGTGTACAGTTGGCTAAGGCTTTAGTAGGTGACCGATTGATGGTGTAGATAGCTGTTGCCACAGCCTCTGCCCATAGATACCCAGACAACCCCTTTTCTTGCAACATGCTTCTAGCTAGATTCATCACCGTTCGATTCTTTCTCTCTACCACGCCATTGTGCTGAGGGGTATAAGGGATGGTAAGCTCTCGCTTTATTCCATTCGACTCACAATAGGCATCAAATTCCTGTGAACAAAACTCACCCCCTCGATCAGATCGTAAAACCTTGATTGAGCAGCCACATTCTTTCTCAACCAAGGCTTTAAACACTTTAAATTTTGCAAACACATCACTTTTATTGGTTATGAAGTATACCCAGCACATCCTTTACATATCATCAATGAAAAGTAGGTAATATAAGCTATTACCTAAACTTGGAATATGCATGGGACCACACACATCGATGTGTACTAACTCAAGCTTGGTTTGAGCACGCCATGATGAACCTTGGAATGGAAGTCTGACTTGTTTCCCTGCAACACATGCCTCACAAAACACAGAATTATGAATTTTGGGGAGACCAATTACCATTTCATTATCATGTAATTTCTTGAGGCCTTCAAAGTGAAGATGGCCATATCGACAATGCCATCGGTATGCTGCAGAATCTCGTGCTGAAAGTTCTTGAACCGTGACAAGACTTGTAGCATCAAACACGAACATATTGTTACTGGCTATTGAAACAACCAGCAAGGTCTTTCTGGTTTCTTTGTTCTGAATCACACACTTGCCATTTGAGAACCGCAAGTCGTATCCTTTCTTCATAAGTTGACCCACGCTCAAAAGATTGTATTCGAGTTTGGGCTCATAATAGACATTCTCCAACAATTTGAACGTACCATCACCGGTTCGAATCTTTACGGTCCCTTTTCCTTCGACATCAAGCTTCTTCTTATCACCGAGTCGTACTCCCAACTTAAAAGACTCATCCAGAGTCACAAAGCTTTCTTTCAATCCTGTCATATGGTTAGAACATCCGGAATCAATAAACCATAAATGATTTGAGTTACCCGACTCGGAGATTTTGGCCGCCATCAGCAAGTGTTGATCATCTTCAACTGCTTCTTGTTCCTGATTATCTTCATTCTCAGCAACATTGACTTGGTCTTCATTGTTGTACCAGCAATCTTTCTTGACATGGCCGAATTTTTTACAGCAATAACACTGTGGGACCTTACTCCTGTCAAGCATGCCACGTTCGCGACCAGTTCCTCGTCCACGGAATGATGTTCTGCCACGCCCTCTGCCACGAGGAGCTCTTTGTTCTTGCATCACCTGTAATGCTCTTTCTTCTTGGACTTCAGTTGTTTTGACAGGACTATCGGGAGAGCTTCTGCTGTTCATTCTCTCATCTTGGGACTGTAGAAGTCCCATTAGCTTGACAGGTGTGATATCGGAGGAGTCATAAACCACCTCAATAGATGGTATGACAAAATCGAACCTGGAAGACAAACTTCGCAGAACTTTTTCAACTACCTTTTGATCGGTGAGTTCTTCACCATACGACCTCTGTTGCCCAACATTATTCATCACACGTGAGAAATAGTCTCCCACGGTTTCATCGTCGTTCATGGTGAGATTTTCAAATGCCCGGCGTAGACCCTGAAGCTTGACAGATTGGACTTGAGAATCGCCTTGAAACTCAATACGTAAAGTATCCCAAGTCTCTTTAGCCGAATTCGCAGCAGCGATCCGGGAAAAGAGATTGTCATGGACACCTTGTTGTATGAGTGACATGGCTAGGGCATCCTTTTTCTTCACATCTCGATTATCCGGTATACCTTCGCTTACTGCAGTGACACCAAGAGACACAACTTCCCAAAGTTCTCTTGACCGCAAGATTGTTTTCATACGCAGACTCCAATGTTCGTAACCCTCCCCTTTGAAGATTGGGATCAGGGGAGCAGTGGAAGCAGATGGGACAGTTGAATCAGCCATGAAAGAAAAAAAAAGAGCAGCAAGTAGACACTTGAGCTCCGATACCAATTTGTTGGTATATAGAACACAAGTAAAGACAAATAATTCAAGAATGCTCAGGAACTTTTTAGTATTATTGATACTCAAATGAAAGGTGCATCGAATACATGAAAAGCATCAGCATTATATACTGATGAAAGCTACATGAAAAGTGGAACAACCCATGTGACTAGGCCTGCTATAACAAACAAGCCGTTAGCCACTTTATTCAAAACAAATGACTTCTTCAAATACTAAAAGAAACACGTGCGCATGCATGGAAGCAAGTGCGTAAAAAGTTCCTGATTAAATTTGGCGGGAGTTGAATCATTCTTCAATAGAAAGAAGAGATCGAAGAAGAAAAAATGTCATGGGAAGCTACAATTATTACAAAATGTTCGGGTGTTTCAACCGGAAGTTCAAAATCAGCGATTTGGGTCCTCCGCCGGACGTCATCGACGTCTTTAAATCGTATTCGATGGGTGAATCGGAGATGTCGCCGGAGAAATTCTTGCGGTTTTTGGTTGAGTTCCAGAGGGAAGAAGGATCCACCATTGACGATGCGGAGCGGGTTATGGATCGGGTCCTGAATCGGTCACGGACCCATTTGACCCGATACGTTTTCACTGTGAATGATTTCTTTCATTATCTGTTGAATGATGACATCAATGGACCCATAAAAACACAGGTGGGTACTGGGTAAGGGTTTTTTGCTTTTTTGGAATTATCGTTGACTTTTGCTTTGGGTCAGAGATAGAGGTGTAATTTGACTTTTTGTGATTGTTAACTATTCTGTTGGTAATGTTATAGCGCTAATTTGATGTTAGTGTAATCTGTCATGTAGTTTAATTGCATTTCTTGGGGAAGTTGTTTTGATTTGGGTAAGTTTTGTAGTTGAAAAACGTTTGACCTAGAAAGTCAAAGCTATGGTTCTTGGGGAATGATGGAGCATGAAGTAGAGGTACCCACATGAAAAAGATTGGTTCTTTATCAAATTACTGATATATGAGCTAGATGTTATCTAAATTGCTTGAAAGATTTAGTGAGAAACTAGGTTAATAGACAATGTGCACATTGTAAAGCATTTGTTTTCACATGAGACAATTATATCATTAGGTTTGATGGATGCCAATACATGTAATTTGATGAACTAGTAATCGATTGGGAGTTGTATAAGATTTTCACATGAGTATTGAACCGACCGAGTTTTAAACATTTGGTAAAATGACTTTTAAGAAATTATGGATCTCATAATTTGTTTTGAAGAATTGAAGCAAATGCCTAAGCTAGCCAACTAATTTGAAAAGATTGAATGCTGTTTACCATGTAAATAGGGTTATTGCTTCCATAATTAATGATATATGGAGAAGAACAAGAATGTAATATGCCAACCCAATTAGTCATGGGCAAAAAAACCGGTTCGGCCGGAAAAACCGGAACCGGTTTCAAAGAAAAACCGGTTTGGCCCAAACCGGTCCCGAACCTACCCAAACCGCCGGTTTCTATACCGGTTTGGTAGCCCCGAACTCAAAACCGGTTTATAAACCGGTTTAAAAGTTAAAAACCGGTTAAACCGGTAAGAAAAACCGGTTTCAGTAAAAAAACCGGTTTCAAACCGGTCCGAATCGGTTTGACAGGTTCGAGTATTCGGTGAGCCAAACCGGTTTGTAACCCGAACCGGTTTGAAGAAAAACCGGTTTGACTCTACCACAAAAATCCCGGTTCGGTTTTGAACCCGAACCGGTTTGGCCGGAAAAACCGGTTTGAACACCTCTAAACCCAATACACTCAAAATATAACCTTTATGTCTTTACTTTAGTATTTGTGTGAAACCTTTTTAGTTTTTTTCTTTTTGTGTGTGTTTGGTGTTATGTTCCTAAACAATTTGTTTGATTTTAGGTACATCAAGATATGAGTGCTCCGTTGCAACACTATTTTATATACACGGGCCATAACTCATACCTCACCGGAAATCAACTAAGCAGTGATTCTAGTGAAGTACCAATCATAAGGGCTCTTGAAAGAGGTGTTCGAGCAATAGAACTTGACTTATGGCCAAATAATGCTAAAGATAAAATACATGTACTTCATGGGAGGTATGCATACCACTTTTTTCATTTGTTTATATTAGATGTGGCAATTTTTATAAAATTTACATATAAAGGGTTAATTTCGGTTGTGTTGTATCTCAAAGGGTCAAATGAAAAGTTTAGCTAAAAGGAATCTGGTTAATAGTTTGGACTGGTTGAAAGTCACTTAAAGTCTATTTTAATGCACTAAAACTCTAAATGGTTTGGTATTCAAAGATATAGATTATTATTGTAATTATACAGCTTTGTGAATATAATTAACTCCTAGTTATTTGTATTTTCCTAAAGAAATGGACAAAAATGATTTGTGGGTTTACCCAATCTCACTTGTCTTGAAAGTGTGTCATTTCAACATAAACCCATTTTGACTCGTTACCTAATGCGGTTGAGAGACCGACCCACTAACTTGCCATCTTTAATAGCAAGCTTTTAATTCACATTTATGGTTTACATGGCATTGTGATAAATTTTCCTATGAAAATAGGACATTGACAACCCCAGTGACACTTCATAAATGTTTAAAGTCGATTAAAGAGCATGCTTTTGTTAAATCTCCGTATCCTGTTATTATCACTTTAGAGGATCATCTTACACCAACTCTTCAAGCTAAGGTTGCAGAGGTTAGCTTCATATCTCTCTTTGTTATTTATGAACATTAAAACTTTCTATGTCATTTTAAAGACTGAATCATTAATTCGTGGTTGTTTAGATGGTGACAAGCACTTTTGGGGATATGTTATACTTTCCAAAAGAAAGTGACAAAGATGCATTCCCTTCACCTGATGCATTAAAGAACCACATCATTCTTTCAACAAAACCCCCAAAAGAATACCTTCAATCCAAGAATCTGGGCAAAGAACGTTCATCAGTCGATAAAGATTCATCTGAGGACGAGTTGGAAGATCGCAGGGTGAGCTAACTAGAAACCTATTGTTTACATTGTCTTCAAATGAGTGATTATTTTTTTAAACCATTGTACTTGATTATTTAGTATTGCAAGTAAACCTTAAAGCTCAAGAAAATGCAACATAAAAATAAAAGAAACACTAGAAATGTTTTTGACCATTCAAGAAAAAAAAACATACCCATACTGACCCATTCATTGATACATGGGTCAGAATTGCCACCTCTAATTTTGTACAAGCTCCCTTTTGTGAACCTTAGGGGTTATTTCAATCACTTATTGCAAAAAAAAAAAAAAAAAAAAAAACGATCTTTTACAATGGAACGCCAATTTTAGATGGTTCAAAAAGTTAAATCACTCTTTCTAAAGTGGATTGACTTATTTCAATTTGAATTCTTAATAGCAGAGCAACAGTGATCAGGATGATGATGATGGGAGATACAGTGTAAGCGAAAGATGTGCAGGCGAGGTTAGCTCTAGCACGAGTCAGTCGTTGTCAGAAATCCTTGGTGTGGACTATGACGATGATGATATTGAAGATGAGAAACTTGGGCACAAAAAGGGCCTCGAGTACAAACACCTCATTGCAATTCATGCTTCTAAACCAAAAAATGGAACAAGAAAGGCGTTAAGGGATGAACCCGGGAAGGCTAAATGCCTTAGTGTGAGTGAACAATCCCTTCAAAAAGCTGCAAATCTTTATGGAGTTGATATTGTCAGGTAAACCAGTAAGTTGTACTTTTAACTTTGATCGCCAAATAAACAACTTCAAATACTTTTGGAGGGAAAAACAATACTACATGAAAAATATACAATAAGTGTACTATTGAAGAATGAGAGGGTGTTTGGATGTGTTCTCGAAATGTCTCAATTCCTAATGTTTAGATAAACATATTCTGCTTTTGTTCATCTGATTATTTAGATTTGATACCAGCTGCAACAAAGCTAATTGTATGATGGTAAACTAAAATTTCTTATTTACCCATCTTTAACTGAAATTGAGAATTTTTTAATTCTGTTTGATTAAAGTTTCTTGTTTTCACCAAAAAATGTCAGTTTTTTTATTTTATGTAGTAATTTCTTAAATAATTGTAATTTGTCAAATGCTCAAACATCTGATTATTACAACTCCAATCAGCAAAAGGACATCTAAAAAAGTTATCTTATGGTCTGTTTTTTTACAGATGATATATATAATCACTTTTCAAGCACACATCCGAACGCCTCCTAAATAATTCCTACATCTTTGTTAAATACAAATTCGACGTTCAAATGAAAGCAAGGGGCCAGGTCTATTCTTTAGGACTAAACACAGGTTCATTTGCATCTAGGTTCACTCAAAAGTATATTCTTCGGGTGTTCCCAAAGGGAACACGGGTCACCTCAACAAATTTTAGACCACTTACTGCATGGATGCATGGTGCTCAAATGGTTGCCTTCAATATGCAGGTGAGTTTTGAAGAGGAGATTGTTGGTGACCTTTAAGTTTTCTTGTTTCTAAGCTATATTATTATTGTGATTAGGGATATGGCAGATCACTTTGGATGATGCATGGGATGTTCAGATCGAAAGGAGGGTGTGGTTACGTTAGAAAGCCCGATTTTCTTATGAACAAGGGTCCTGATGGCGAAGTATTTGACCCGAAGGCAACATTACCAGTGAAGAAAACTTTGAAGGTTTAATAAAGTCTTGTTCTCTTGGATTTCATGATCCCATCTATATTCCCTTCGTAAAAACATGTGTTGATGGTCAGGTGAAAGTGTATATGGGAGACGGTTGGCGTTTGGATTTTAGCCAGACTCACTTTGATGCATTCTCACCACCAGATTTCTACACAAAGGTTAGTCTTTGGATGAAATAAACCGTAGAAAATAGTATTTGGATGTGCTTTTGTCGTTTGAAGCTGTAATACAAAAAAATGAGATATTTGACTGTTTTTCAAATTCTTATATATTAAATAATTAACAGTAAATGACCAAAAACACTTTTTCACGAAAAAAGCTAACATTTTCCTTTCAAGAGAATAGGGTTGATGGTAAGCGCTTGAGTTCCTCTGACTGTGATGTCAGGTTTGAATGCAGCTTTCATAGGTTTTCTGCCTATAAATGATTTAATGGTAAATATCGCTTATCTGAAATTGATTATTTGAACAAAAACAAAATCTGCTCATCCAAGCAGTTTAAACCAACTTGCATTTTCCATATGGAATAGGATTTAAGGCATCTGAACAATCTTAACAATATCTAACTGTAGAATGGGATCAACAGATATATATGGCTGGAGTGCCGGCTGATGTGGCAAAGAAGCGAACCAAAGTAATTGGAGATGATTGGACGCCCGTATGGAACGAAGAGTTCACATTCTCATTGAGAGTCCCCGAGCTTGCATTACTTGAGATCGCTGTACAAGAATACGACGTAGACAAAAATGACTTTGCTGGTCAAACATGTTTGCCCGTGTCAGAATTGAGACCGGGGATTCGTGTTGTTCCACTTCATAACAGGAAAGGAGATAAATTTAAATCTGTAAAGCTTCTTATGAGGTTTCTCTTTGTATAAACACAAATCACAGTGATCTTTCTAGAGTTTTTTTTTTTCAATAATTTGCTTAGTGTACATAACAGAATTTTGGCCACAAGATGTGTTTAGTGCAAAGGTGAAGCTTTTAATGGTTTTTTATGATCATTTTTTTTAAATACAAATTTATCATTCTGTTGAAATGAAATGATGTTAGGTTTAAATATGAGGGTGAGTTTGGTTCAAGCAACTAGAGTCTGAAATTTATTTCTCAATATGTTTGATACGCAAAGTTTGTGAAATCGAAAATTTGAATTTCATTTGTTGAGAAAAAGAATTGAAATTGAAATTAATACATTCTAATCCTTCACGTAAACAATTCAACATTCATTTCAAAATGTGAAATAACCAGTATTAGAACTTGCGCGTTGAAGTGTATTAAACCATGAAATATTTAATGCCTTGGAAACTTTATAAAAAAAACTTATATAAACTCACACGCTACAGCGACAGCGTCGATAATATTCATAACCTTTTATACAATAATATGAAGCCACTGAAAAATATCACGTCAGTACGTGTAGTAAAGACTGGATTTTTTTTTTAAAATGGGTATTTTTGGGAAGATGTGATGGTTTATGGGTTGATTTTTGATTTGTTTTGAAAAATAGGTGTTCCGTGGTTGGTATTTATTGAATCAAGTTTGAATCCGTAATTGGTGTTTACGGAATCACCTCCGTTCGCTACTGGTACAAAAACGTTAGTTGAATCCGTAGATTGTGTTTACGGATGGTTTAATAATATATATACTTTTAATTTTAATGTAATAAACACGAATATATATATGAATCCGTAATTTATATTTACGGATACTCAATTTTCCAATAAATTTGGTTTTAATGCAATGAAGGAGCATATATATATATATATATATATATATATATATATATATATATATATATATATATATATATATATATATATATATATATATATATATATATATGAATCCGTAATATGTAGTTACGGATACTCAAGATTTCTAATTTTAATGTAATAATAAAATATATATTTACACTCAAGTTTTCCAATTTTAATGTAATAATAACATATAGAATGTAATATATATTAATAAAAAATTGTGATATTTTATTATTATTTTAATAAAATCTAATTTTAAAAAGATAGATTGATTTTAAAAAATCTAGATAAGAGAGAAATATTGTAATTAATAAAATAGATCTTTAATAACAGAGAGAAATTAGTTTTAGTGTTTAAATTATTATAATACCCTTTTGTAGAGAAAAATGATATGAGAATGTCTAGAACAATGACATGTGACAAAAAGATGGGTTAAGAGAGTGACAAGTGACAAAATAAACTTTATTTTATTAGATATTATGGATAATAATTATTTTAAATAAGTAAATTAAACTATCAAATATCTAAAATATAAATATCATTATTTTATTAAATTATTAATACATACTGAATTATATGATTTCAGACATATTTTATCTTTAAATATGGTGTAATAATTTCTAATTTTATTATTTGTTATAATTTTTAGATATTCAATCTATTTTTATTTCACTAATGACTAATAACATCTAGAAAATAAGATATTCATAAAACTAATGGTTTTGACATGTTTTATTTTTTTACACCCATATAATACATGGGCTCTGACCTAATTTATATATATTAATCTCCATATTTTATTATTACATTACATTTATTATTACATTACATTCCATATTCATATTTTATTATTATATTACTAGTTTTAGTAAACCCGTGTATTACACGGGTTAAATAAATAAAATATTAATATAATAATATTCATTAATTATAAAATTATATTCTAAAATATGATATGACTGAAATTACGTATAAGAAATGACTATAACTATAAAACAGTGATATCAACTTTTTAAAATTTTATTTTTAACCATTTTTCAAAAAAAAAAAAATATTTTCTTCTAAAACAAACAGTATAAAAATGTCATTTTTAAAAATTTCCTTATTATAACTCCCAAATTTAATTATTTTTGGTTTTAAAAAATTGAATTTTTAAAAATACCAATTATAAAGTATTTCGTATTTTTAAAAAAGTTATGGTTTAGAAAAATTTATTATTTTATAAAAAATTTGTTTATTTAAGAATAACATTAATAAATAGATCTCTTTTTAAATTTATTAAATGTGAAAGAAGAAAAGTTAAATAATATTATTAGTAATTAAGGTAATTATTTAAGAGGAGAGAGAGAGGCGGAAAAATTTTAGTGAGGATGATTGTGGTGCTGCCACGTGGCATCTCAAGTTACTCTTTTATTAGAGTAGTAAGATAAGATAAGATTATTACATTACATTCCATTTTATTATTACAACATTAAAATATAGATTTGAAAAATTTAGTATCCGTAAGTACATATTACGGAATCATATATAAAATATATGTATGCTCCTTCATTGCATTAAAACTAAAATATTAAAACCAAAAAATTGGAAAATTGACTATCCGTATACATAAATTACGGATTCATATATATATTACGGATTCAACTTACGTTTTGTTGAACGGTAGTGATTCCGTAAACACCAATCACGGATTCAAACTTGATTCCGTAAACACCAACCACGGAACACCTATTTTTCAAAACAACTCAAAAATCAACCCATAAACCATCACATCTTCCCAAAAATACCCATTTAAAAAAAAAATCGTAAAGACCGAGTGTCAATAACTTTTGAAACTTAAAAAGCATAAACAAAAAATAAAAAAAGGAAAACATAAAAAATACTAACCTACATTAGTAGCAAACAAAACAAAAGAGTAAAATAATAAAAGAATTAAAATTAAAGAACTACAAAATTAACCAGAAAAAATAAGAAACAATTTGAGACTAGGATAGGTATGCGGAGTGTATGTAGCACAGTGTGGTGGAGAACAAAAATTAAACTCTTTGAAGGGAAGGGTGAGCCAGGAATCAAGCTGATGACCACTTGTTTTAAAGAAGAATAGTTCAATAAGTAACCACTCAACCAAGCCATATGTATATGTTCTTTTTCTTCCGATGTTATATATAATGAAATCCAAAGTCGTTTGGGACAATGATATTGGCCACCGACTTTGGTTTTGGTTTTTTAAGATGTAGTAAATTTGTCAAGAATATTAATTTTTTTTTATTCAACGGAAAATAACATAGTTTAGACTAGACCCAAGATTCAAACACGAATAGGAAATTATAGTTTATAAACCATGGAAATTATAGTTTATAAACCATAAATAAATCCTGAGATGATAATCGGAACAAAATGAATACGATAGACCAAACTATAACCTACAAACAGTTTTTTCTGATGGTTTAAACACAAAACTCTAACAAGAGAAGACGATGAATAAGGGAAAGCAACAAGCATTACTAATGAAAAAGATGTTCTGAAAACATGAAAATGATGATGACACGTGATAAGATGAAGAAGATAAAAACCCTACATAGATGATGGAGCCCTAGATGTGTGAGATAACGATCATCACGTTTTGAGCATATGAACTCTTTTACTATGAGAATTCCTCTTTCCCTTTTTAAATACTAGCGGAAGAGACCTGCGCTTTGTTGCGGTTCGGCTTTATATATATACGAGAACGTCGCAAAGATAGTTTTTATATTGGTTTTGGTGAGCTCAATGATATATAGACACTCACATTCTCGGAATATCTACACATGCTTAACAATAAAGGGTTAAAGCTTTCAACAAAAACTATCATTAAATGTAGAACATCGTATCATAATTAACGATACGTTGCTGTTAAATAGTTACAGATATAATCATATGACAAAAAAACAGTATTAAGTTGTAACTAATATAATAACACAATGATGTTGTTATTACTAACTTTATAATAATAATTATTACTAGTACTATTAATATTATTAATATGTTTATATTGATTATTATTGTAATTATTTTTTTAAACATATTAAATAAAATGCCACAAATTACCAAATTAAGTCGTAAATACTACAATTATTAAGTACCTGAAATGGTCATAGAAAATATTATTATTATTATTATTGTTATTTTTAATATGTAAATATTTAATAGTTTTACACTTTAGTATTTTAATAAATAAATACTTAACTTAAATAGTATTTAATTATAAAAATATAAATATAAAAGTTAATTTAAAGTAAGATAATATTAAATGTAGTGATTTAAATAATCTCACATTATTAAATAATTTATTAATATTGTGTATTAAATAATGTATTAATTAAAATAATTTTTTTTAAATAGAGGCAAAATTGAAACCATTGTATAGAACATTTGTATCCTATGCTTAAATAATTGTATTAGATGTTTTAAATTTTTAGTAAAATCATATTTGTGTCCCTCTCAAATGTTTTATATATAATTTTAATATAAATCAACAAACGATAATTAAATATGATAAAAATAAAAAAAATAAAAAAATAAAAATATTAAATGATAATTAAATATTAAATATGATAATTTTAAACGATAATTTAAATAGGCAGTCCATCGTGAAAAAAATAAAAGACACCAACAATTAAAGATTACTCTATTATTAAAGAAGATGGTGGACAATGTTTTACAATTGATAAAAAGCATGGTTGTACAACTCTTTTTTTGCATGGTATAATATTATAATTTCAATAGATAAATAAATTATGGAATGATATGTGTGTGTGTTTGGGTTTGGCCAAGACAGGGTTCCTATCTTAGCCGAAACGAGTAGGTCAAATATAATACAATTTCATTTGACAATATAAATTTTGAGTTACTCTACTTTCGGCATAAATTAGTTTAAAAAACGAGTTGAACGATTGTAGTTTATACTTTATCACCCCACATACGCCGCCACCGCACATGCTTATTTTTATGTACGTTTTGACGTAGATTTTGTTTGAAATTATGTCAGAGACAATTCGTTTTCATTCCACGGTATAAATTCAAATTGATCTACATTTCAACTTAAATTTAGTTCGGAAATGAGTGGGCTAGATTGTAATCTATAACGTAAATTGTGTTTGGAGTCGTGTAAGATATAATACGTTTTCATTCGATGATATAAATTCGAATTACTATACGTTTTGACATAAATTTAGTTCAGAACGAATCGAATGGATTGTAATCTATACTTTATCACACAACGTACGGCGCCCCCACAACGCATAGCGAGTAAAAGCTAGTTGTTATATATAATAAATGTTTGATATTGAATTGGATATAGACACATATTTCAACATTATTCAATGAAAAAACTCCTCTACAGCCACATCATGACCCCCATCGCCGTCCCCACACTCACCCGCTATCACTACCACTAGCACTACCACCACTTCATCACCTCACTTGTCTTTTTCGTCGCCTCTACCTCCGCCATTAGCTAACACCACAATCCCCACCCCCATGGTCATACCTGTTGCAAATGTTGTGGCTTGTCTTATAGTTCAAGCCTTTAGTCCACTTCACCGCCAGTAATGTTGCTGGTGCGTGTGGCAACAACGACAATGATGATTAAGTTAATAAAGTTTCGGTGGTGATGATTTGGAGGCGGAGGCAATAGTACGAGGTGGGGACGATAGTGGTGGAGGTGACAGTTAGCCGATAGCATTAGGGGGTGGGGGCATCAACAATGGGTGCCTACTACGATGATAGATTTTAGTTACTTTATAATTGTCTATAGAAAAGGGGTCCATGATGGATAGATCAAATGTGTTATCCGAACACTTCAAATAGAAGTTGTATTGTCAAATACGATCGTATTTGTGAGTAAAATATCAAACAATCAATTCATCTTCTTTTATGGCTCGCAGTCTTCGTTACAGCCAATAATTTTTACCTTACAGGGCCATAACGAGCCATATGATCGTGAGTAAGTTCTTTCAAACTTTTTTTCATTTTTTAATTTAATTGTTTTGATTTTTTATTTATATTTTGCTTTTAATATTGTAATTTGTTTGATTTATAGCTTGCCAATTACTCAAGTCCTAGTTTTCACTTGCTTATGGTGATCGCCTCAAAAAATAATATGTTCTAATCTTTATAATACAAATATAAAGTTATAATAAAATAAAATTCTTAAAAAAATTGTTGTATATAACTAGATATATAAATAGCTAGTTTTTTTTTAGAATTTTAAATTGATTCATAAACTTGTAGATAAAAAATTCCTTTTATCATCTGGCAACTTATTAAAATATAAAAAAAACAACAATTTTTTATATAAATATAATTTTACATAACAAGAATTTTATAAAATTCTATGACCATAAAATTTTATTTTAAAAACTAAAATACCCATAAAAGAGAGAGAATGAAGGGAGATTAACCAACAAAAATAACAGTTTTAACCTTTTGAGTACAAATGATTAAAAATATAAACTCCAAACATGCAAAACAAGGTTTGAAGTTACAGAAATACAAGCAGTTAAAATTATCAAACGTGGTAATTTACTCCGGTAATTATCTTTTATCTTTTTTCTTAATATATACATAGGAACGGATTAAGTTATGATACACCTTGTACCCGTAATAATTCGGTAAAAGGTTGTTTACGTTCACGTGTGCCGCGTTTCCTACACGTTCATCAACGAACTACCTCCAGCCAAACGACCTACGCTCACCGGGACCCGCGATATCACATCCAATGCCTTGCTGTTGTATTGATGCAATAATCCAACAATCCATACCTTACCACCTCTCTAAGCAAAACACCCCCTACAAATCATCATCTTCATCTTCATCTTCATCGTAAACATCTCACCACCAACAATGTCAAAACAGACCTACAGAGTATGTTTCTGCTTCCGGCGGAGGTTCCGGCTGACCGCCGCCGAGGCTCCGCCGCCGATTAAGGCTCTCTTCGACCGGTACTCCGATAGGGGCATCATGAGCGTCGATCACTTCCACCGGTTCCTCGTGGATGTGCAGAAGCAGGAGAAGGCTACCGTGGAAGATGCTCAGGCGATTATGCATAGCACCACGCATATCTTCCATCGTAAGGGGTTTAACCTCGAGACGTTTTTTAAGTACTTGTTTGGAGAGGCTAATCCTGCTCTTGATCCTCATCGTAAGGTATGTTTATGGTTTGATTTCAAGTTGTGGAAATTGTCTGGTTGTTGTGATTTTAGCCCTAATTTCGTTCGGTTTTTTTGATTTCTGATTTTGCGCCTTCGGAATTTGAATAAACTTTCGAAAAACCACTATATGGTGTACGATATTTTCTGTTATCTATTATTAGTTATTATGATTTGATTTGTTGTTTATCTTTAAATTTGTTTGTTAGTAATTATTCTAGGTTCTGACACCACACATTATAAATCGACACCCTCCTATACGCCTCGTATGGCACTATACGCGGCGTATAGGTGTTGAATACACTGAAAACGAGGAATACGCCCCATATAGGGATATACGACACATATAGGGCTATACTACGCGTATAACAAATTTCGACACTGAGTACGAGAAAAAATTCAGGGGGCTGTCAGAGGGGTTATATGTCCCCTATAAGGTTATATGACCCCCCTATACGATGCGTATGGGGCTATACAACCCGTATAAAAATTTGGGGTGTTAATTTATAATTTTGAGGTGGCTAAATATCCACTTCCTTATTCTATCTCTAGTTTGCATATTATGAGGCGTTTTATCATTATCGTTAGCTTTGTTATAAGATAGTTAGCTTTATCGTTATCTATGTCATTGTTGATTTGGTTATTGATTATTCAATACACAGAAATTGTTATCAACCAATACAAATTTTCATTTCATTTGAATTCTTTCATCATGAACATTTTGTTAATCGTTATTGTTCACTGGAAAAGATTGATTTGAATATAATGAATATGTTTCTTGATCAGTGGCTCAGCATACTTGTTTGCAGTTAAACGGTGATAGAAAGAACGTATAATGGTTCAGTTGGATTAAAATAAATTCACACATTGTCACTTTTCTGAACTTTTAAGATATTGGTGTTTCTTATCTTTTAGGTTCATCACGATATGAATGCTCCATTGTCTCACTATTTTATATTCACCGGTCACAATTCCTATTTAACTGGGAACCAACTGAGCAGCGACTGTAGTGATGTTCCCATAGTTGAAGCATTGCAGAAAGGTGTGAGGGTTATTGAGTTGGATATATGGCCTAACTCAACCAAGGATGATGTGCATGTCCTTCATGGAAGGTATGGTGTATATTTGTTGCACTTATTTTAATAACAGTTTGCTTTGTTTCCATATAGAGCCGTTACGTGTTCCATCTAGCAGTTTGACGTACAAGTTATTGTCATCAATTGTTGGTTATATTGTGTAGGACATTGACCACTCCAGTTACATTGCTTAAGTGTTTAAAGTCTATTAAGAATCATGCCTTCGATGCATCTGAGTATCCTGTAGTAATTACCCTTGAAGACCACCTTACTGCTGATCTTCAGGCTAAAGTGGCCAAGGTGAGCAACTTTGTCTTAATTTCTTATTTACAGGCTATCAAACTTCAAGAAAATGCAATCTGCTATTATTATTTTTTTACGAATATGCGTAACCTACTTTTCATAACATTATGCAACATCCTGACCATTGTTACCAAAGTGCTCAAATTGTTGCATTAATTAATGGTAAAGAAATGGTAAGTATGTTGCATTAAATGGTTAAACAAATTAAGTTGCATAGATCAGTAAAACAGGGAATAGCACAATGCATTTTCTTGTGATTTACGTTCTACAATCCACTGAGGACTTGCATTCCTGCTAAAATAGAACTTTTAGGTTCTTAAAAGTGATCTTGATTTCATATGTATACAATGTGATTAAATTGTAGATGGTTACTCAAACATTTGGAGACATACTGTTTACTCCTGACACAGAGAGTTTAGCTGAATTCCCATCTCCAGAATTTCTTAAAAGAAGGATTATCATATCTACTAAACCTCCTAAAGAGTATCTGACAGCCAAAGAAACTAAGGCAAGTGGAAATCTTTCACAGAAAGAGAATGATTCATCAGAAGCCTGGGGTGGTGAAATTCCCAGCTTTAAATCCAGGAGTAGTGGTGATTTTAAGGCATTTAAATATAATTAGCTCATTGTTTCAACTTCATAATTTGGAATACAAGTTGGGTTCCTTGCCAACTGACTCTCTTCTTGCAGGATGATTTGGAAGAAGAAGAAGAACTTGAAGAGGAAGATGATTGTGCCCCTGTATATAGGAATTTGATTGCAATTCATGCTGGAAAGGGAAATGGTAGTTTAGATGATTGGCTGAGAGTTGACCCTGACAAAGTCAGACGACTTAGCTTAAGTGAGCAAGAGCTTGAGAAGGCAGCAAAAACTCATGGACCACAAATTGTCAGGTATTGTCTAAAATGTTCATAAACATTTAGGTTTATTTACAAAGAGTGCTAAGAACTGGCTTGCTTTAGGTTCACTCAGAGGAATATTCTGAGAGTATATCCTAAGGGGATACGTTTCGACTCATCTAACTATAACCCAATGATTGGATGGATGCATGGAGCTCAGATGGTGGCATTTAATATGCAGGTTAGGCATCCAGTCCATTTAACAATTTATTAGTCTGCCATAATATTGTAACGGATCTCTTAAGCTGAACTGTGTTCCTTTGTTGGCTTATGCTTGTGGGTTCATTTTTACTTCTTTTCTGTACTTGATGTTAAATGATGGCTACATCACACTATATTTGTCCTTTATAATAGAGTAGAGGTGGAAATTTTAAAGGGCCGAGTGGTTGGGCGACAGCCGACAGTTCAAACATATTTGTGTTGACATATTTTGCTATGGTTGAAATGGACTGCGTCAGGCGTTAATGTGCACTTACAAAAACACTATTAACAAGAGTAACCAAATCTTTGCATGAAAAGAATTTAGGAGGTTGAATGACGTGGACCGATACAATCTGATCCCATTTTAGCTGATTTTTATAAAAGCATTGGTTTAAGATGAATCACATTGAACCATTCATATGTAAAAGATTGCCACATATTTGTTAGTATGTATAGAAGATTAGAAGTAGACAAAGATCAGTATTTTCAAGCAAATGCCATGCATCCATTGATACTTAACTTAAACCTACATCCATTAATCCAGTCAATGGAACTTTTGGTCTATGAAGCAAATATATTTGAACCCAAAGGCAAGGAAGTTATATTTCAGAATTTTCCATGTTTAACAAGAAATGTAGGTTTCTAACTCGATGCAACATATTTAACTCCCATTCACTCACAATATCAGTGGAATTGTTTTTTAGTTACAAACACTGTTTATCATTTAAACCATTTACTCACAAACATTGTTTTCACAATCTTACAATTGCTGCAAGGTCTGCCCTAGAGAAATATAGATAAAAGCTAAAACGTAATATTCAGAGTCACTAGAAATTAGCTAGCTACCAATAACAAGTTTATGTTGGCAGGGATATGGAAGATCACTTTGGTTAATGCAAGGAATGTTCAAGGCCAATGGTGGTTGTGGATATGTTATAAAACCTGATATCTTGATGAATAATGAGTCAATCTTTGACCCTAGAGTTACATTGTCTTTCAAAATGACTCTCAAGGTAAACCTTCAAATTTTTTGATTCTTGGGTACAAATTTTTATTTTTAGTCCTGTTTTTGTGGGTCCAATTTCGTACAAATTGAAATTGCTCAAATTTTTGAGCAACAAATTTACGATCTTACTTCGGAGGATAACATGTTATCTTAATCGGGCTCATCTATCCGTTTCCGGGTCAGGACCGCACTCCCAACCCCATCAGGAGTAAACCTAGAACTGGGAAAACCCTTGGCTCAACCCGGAATATTTTTGCTCTGAACGAGACTCGAACCCAAGACCTTCCCATTTTGAATTGTCTTGGGTACCTCACCTCAAACACTTGGGCTAAGGATCATCTGTTGAAATTATTTAAATGAGCTATTTAAATTCCATATAATTAACATGTAGTATGATCTGTTAAGTTTCACATTGACTAACAAAACCTTTCTTGGTGGTTCTTAGGTCACCGTTTACATGGGCGAAGGATGGTACTATGATTTTTCACATACACATTTTGATGTGTACTCACCTCCAGATTTCTACACAAGGGTAAGACGGTTAATGTAATAATCGTCGAATGTTGACCTTTTACCCATCATGTTTCTTTTAACTGATTTGAGTTATCTTTGATCTCTAATTAACCCATTAATTGAATTTTTAACAAACACAAGTTATTTTCAAAATTGTTTTTAAAACAATTAAATTGTTAGATCTTTAACACATAAAACCTCCCAAATTATTTCATTCAAAAGTGATATTTATCATAATGATAAAAGTTTTTGTAATAATATTTAACACACTAGTATATTTAAAATAACATTGGTTTTGAGAAAACAGGCCCATTTAAGGTAAGAAACTTGACACGACAATCATGACATGATAATAATTAGGCCCAGTTTAATAAGTAGGTCGTATTCTAGTTGGTTTGTTTAACCCATTTAATTAAATACTTGTAATTGGGTTGATATGTTTAACATGTCTAGTTAAGCATGTTGACTCATCAACCCGTTTACCATCAATCAATTTGTTTAATAAAATACTTGTATTTGGTTTGATATGTTTAACATGTCTAGTTAAGCATGTCGACTCATCAACCTGTTTACCATCAATCAACTTGTTTAATTAAATGTGTTATATTTGGGTTGGTATGTTTAATATGATTAGTTAAGCAGGTCACCAGTCAACCTGTTTACAACCAGTCAACCTGTTTATGGCTCTTCTACAACTTGATTACAACATATTTCAATCCACCAACCCATTAACCTGTTTGACTAGCTTAGGTATATGGGTCACACGATTTTAAGTCTATTCTATTAGATTTGATGTCTTCGAACAAAGGTATATTTGGATCGTCCGTTGTGTTTGGATCCATCAATTCAATCCGCCAGGCGCCAACCTTTATCCGATGCAACTTTTAATATTACCAACCCATCTGGTCTTGGCTGCTTTTAAATAGTAATCATATGCCATTTGCGTATTGACAAACTTATTGTAACATCTTGCTGTGCAGGTCGGAATAGCTGGAGTACCTGCTGATAGTGTAATGAAAAGAACAAAAGCATTCGAGGACAGTTGGATCCCGGCATGGAATGAAGAATTTGAATTTCCGTTATCAGTCCCAGAACTCGCTATCCTCCGGATCGAAGTTCATGAATATGACATGTCAGAAAAAGATGATTTTGGTGGCCAAACATGCCTGCCAATTTCCGAGCTACGTAAAGGCATTCGATCGGTTCCTCTATACAGCCGACAAGGCGATAAGTACAAATCTGTTAAGCTACTTATGCATTTCGACTTTATATAACTTGTATCATAGTGTCGTTGGGGTTTTATCGTGTTTGTTAGATGAAGCCTTGTGTCGTGTGTATATGTTGTATGTTATTTGTTGAAGTTAACTATATGTGTGTATTTCCAAAGTTTGTTGTACAACATAATCACATGAGAAATCTATTTTTTCGATACTTATGCTTAATCCCTACTTGTGAATTTTCCATTTTACCCAAATTATTTGTTGAATCTAAATTAGCACAATGACTAGATATGGACTTGGTAGTGGTGTGGAGTAGAGTCCTTCGGCTTAGATTCGTTTTCGTCATAGTCATCCTTGTTTTGCTCTCACGCACTTACATATGTGCGATGCAAGAGAGTTTTTAGAGAAGTTTTAGAGAAAGTTTTAGCGATAATGTGACCCAAAATTAACCTCCAAGTGGAAGGTTTTAATTCTATGTATAGAGGGGAGCAACTTCAACCCAAATGACCTAGTACTGGGCCAACCTATTAGGCCTAAGTGTAGTTACAAGTGGTAGCTCTTCAGCATTCAAATCATATTTTAAAAAACAGGAAGCTTTTATAATCATTTTTTGTAAATTTATAAATAAAAACGTAAAGCGGAAGCATATAAATAGAGATAATTAGACAATTGAAATGTGACAGATTTTGCTCAATAATCATTGCGTTAGGATACTAGTAGTTGAGAGTGCTATGGGGGCGAAAAGTGCAGCGTAAGCAGTGTGTGATAATGAAAAATAGTGGTAGAGTGTGGGTGAGAGTGAAGGTTTGTAATTATTAGGTTTGATGATGTGGATTAATGTGATAGATGATAACAAGTGAAAAAAAAAAAACAAACTTTTGTACACAACCAGTGAGTCCACTCACGGAGCCGCCTATCATGCCCCTATCACACAAGTGGAGTAGTGTTCCCAATGTGATAGGGTATCACGGCCATGGATAACACCTCATTACGTATGGCTTTAAACTTTTATTAATAAAAAGAGTTTAAATATGATAGGTTTTGCTTAAAAGTGAAAAAAAGAAAATGACTAGCTAATTACAAAGATGACTTCCAAATAAACATATACAAATTAAATTTCTTATAACTCGAGTCATTGAATTTTTCATCAACTTGCTTCAGGTGTTTCATTTATAATGAGATTCAAAATAATGACTAAGATGTCTCTTGTCTTCCAACTTTTTATGCATCTCTAATCAACCTACTCTGCCCATATATTCTTATGTGACCAAATTTAAGTTTTTTTTTGGAACGACAAATCTATCTTACTTTTACTCCTAAATTACTTCATATTACACCATGCTTGGGATTGAACCCAGGACCTCCCCTCTAAGAGATAAAGCATATTTAAAAAAAAAATTCTTATGTACTAATTAAGAATTTTTTATCAAAAAATCATTTTAATATCAATTTCTCCGAATAAATTATGTCATCATTCCCTTCTATCATCACACATCCAAATGAAATATTACACTCATAACCCAAGAATAAACAATATTATCCCCTGAAAACATGTGCTGAATAGAATATACCGGTTTGTCAATGTGTTTAATGGAATGAACAATAAACCAACATTGTGGGTGCTAAGGTTATTTTATTGTTTTAATTTTAACAACCAAAACATTGATTAATAAAAAAAAAATATATCAAATATGTTAATTTAACTTTTTAGTTTGATTATGTATAATTTAGGAATCAAAGAGAGTAAATGAAACGACAGAACTAAACCAACAGTCTTGTTTTGTAACTTCGGGATAATGAGTTTAAATCGTGAGAAACAACTAACTGTATAAACTATAAAGTTTAAGGTTAGACTGTGTGCATTAAATCGTGAAACGATTCTCCCTGCACAAAACAAAAACTAATTAGTGAGAGTTAATGAACTCCTCAAATTTGACTCAGGATAATGAAAGCTAAGCTAGTCAAGTCAAATTTGTTCACTCGTTTAGAGGTGAAAACTAAAAAGTCAAAACTTTTGGGCCTTGACATAATATTATAAATGGAGAAAATGTTCTATATCAGTCAACACGCGTTAAAAAGGATGCCCCTTATATTTTAAGTTTATAAAAAGGGAGAAAATCAATAGTTATGAAAATCGAAAAATATGTATGTGTATGTACGTATATTATAGATATTATATATAGGAGAAGGTCAAAATAAGAATAAAAAATTTTACAACGAAAACATAATAAAAAAATTATAAAGCAAAAAATAACATAAAAATAAAAAAACAAAAATATTTCTCTCGTTTTTCTTTTTTATAAAAAAAAGTAAAACTTTTTTTTATAAAAATAAAAAAACTCGTTTTTTACGAACTTCGTTTTACACATCTATAATACCGGATTTACATATGTGTAAAACCGGATTTACACATTTGTAAATAATGAGTGGACGATTATTTTTAAAATACTATATCAATATGGTACACATTGAAAAGATAAAAAAAAATATTTAATTTTATGTTCAAATTTTTTTGAAACAAAATAATGTAGTGAAAAAATGTTATAAACGTTTTATAAAAAAAAAAGATGAAAAAAACATGTGACTTGCATGTAATGTTAAATGTATGACTCATATTAGTTTCTAATGATTTCATAAAAAAAGATGGTTTTCAAGATAATCCTCCTCTATATAAACACATAAGGTTTTGTTCTTTAGCTTTAGTGAGTTGTATTAATTTTTGGATTTATTTTAATCTTAAATTTTTTTTAACCATAATATTTTTACATATTTTATAATTTAACTCTTAGAAGTTTTTACTTTCATCATTAGTCCCCTATGATTTCATCTTTTATAAATTTTTTGTTTTACGTTTCGGTCTAAATTTTAGGAGTTAACACACCACAATGTGTGCATGTGATTAAACGTTTATGCGTCTATTGTTTTCCCGTTTAACGGCCCCGTCATAACATATGGGTTCTAGATTGTCACACCCTCAAAATCCACGTGCGGAGTTTTACCGCGAGGCGTGTGAACAAACCAGGATCACAGTCACTAGTTACTCAGAACGACACTATATGCCATATTTAAAAATAAACCAATCAAAGCTCAAGTTTTAAAACCATGCGGAAGCGTTTTGTAAATAAGACAAACCCAAAGTATGTAAATGTAAAATTTGGCAAAACACGCGCCAACCCATTATTCAAATCTCATAAATAAAATTCAAATGTCATGACTTAAGATGAAGTCTTAGAATGCATGCTGGACCCGTGTTGTGCTCCTAATGGCAAACTGAATCAATGACCTGAGAATAGCATACTAAAAATGTCAACACAATGGTTGGTGAGTTCAAGAGTTTGCATTTAACATAAACAATAATAGTTTGCATAACATAAGAAGTGCATTGAAATAGATAGCTAGTCTATATTCATAAGTAATAACAATAGTGATTTCGCGATCGAAGCTGACTGTGTTGCGTTTGTTGCCTCCCGTCATGACTTACCAGGTCGTAACGATGTTTGTGTTTAGGACAATATTGCACCCGTTTGACCTCGAGTCGCACAGGTGGGGCTTGTCAAACCCAGTAGTACTACCCAAGATTTCCTGCTAGTTACCATTATTAACGATCCGAAAGTGTGAGGACTTTCAAGGTATTATACACCATGTTAAAACATACACAACTTATAATAATGATATAGCGTTTGTGAACAAGTATGCTACCTCTCCCATAAGAGAGTTTATAAAATAGTGGGGCATGAACTCACCTGATGTGCAAGGATAATGACAAGAGAGAACTGATGATGGATGAAAAGACAACCCTTCAAAGGTTACCTAGAACACGTAAGTACATAAGTACATGTGCACAGAAAACTTAACAACCCTAAGTGCTCAATAAACACATTGACCCAAGGCTTTGGAAAACAAGACTCCTCTAACCTAGTTGACCCGTTTGACCCGTTGGTGACATATTAATTGAAATCTCGTTTAATCAAATGTATCAACTTATCATACATGATTATCAAACAAAGTATTCACGCATATCACATCATCAACCCAAGTTCAACCTAGATCATCATACAACTTATGCGAATCTCAAACAATCAACATGCTCAACACAATCATAAATATATCACAACTAATAATTCATTCATGAAGTCTAATCATGCACAACATGCCATGTGAAGCCACTCACGACTTCACACCCTAAACCCTGCCAATCCTACTAAGTAGGGGCCTCAGATTCGCACGCGTGTATGACAATCATAATAACATAAATCAACAAGATTCATTCCAACTAACACACACAATAATGATCAATTCCAATCCCAAACATGATTTCCTAATCACTAGCCATAATTCATCATCATGTATAATCACCAAGAACCTACAATCCTTAAATGATCAATCAAGCAACCATACAACCCAAGTAACACATTCCACCACATTAGGCATCATCCATAAGCATTTTAACATGACCCTTACAACATAAACATGCTCACATCATCATATCCAATGATCTTCAAAAATAAAGTTTCCCTTTTTAGAAGGTAACACCCAAAAGCAATCTAACATCCAATTCCTTTATAGTTTCATCAATTTTATACCTAATCAAGTCCATAACATTCATCCTAACATGATAATCATCACTAATTCATCAAAATTCCCAATCATCATGCATAAAAGTTTCCACTTATAGTAAGGTATGAACAAACCCTAGATTTCATGACTTTTCTTGCACAATTCATATAAACCAACATCCAAGCAATGTATCCAACATCATACAATCATCAAATCATGAATTCCAAGAACAAAAAGTTTCCTCTTAAGGCAATGTGTGAACAATGTGATCAAACCATGGAATTCTTGCATAATCAACATAATCTAACATTCATACAATCTAACTAACATCAAATTAACATCTAACAATCATCAATTTCACTTTTTCATCACCAATTTCGAATTAGGGTTCTTCAAGAATCAAAAACCATGAAAAACTAATCAAAACTAACCTTTAGGTGTGCTTAGATGATGATTAACACTTGAAAACAACTTGTAATACTTGAAACCACTTGGAATTTGACTTGTGCACTTGTTCTTGGATCAAAATCGCAAGATGAAGGTGTTGGGAGGGGGGTTACGGCCGCAATGGGGGTTTGGGGCTAGGGTTGGGTTTAATTTTGTTTAAATATGGTAACTTTTTATTTCAATCCAATTACAAAATAAACCCCATTGTTTATATTTTATAAAAACTAATCTTTTCAACACTTTTTAATAGGTTTCAACTACAAAATATAAACATTACTAATCAACAATAATAATCACATACATTTTCAACTAATAGCAAAACATATGAGATCATAGTTACACATTGTCACGTTATCAAGTAAAATTCACAAACAATAACTTAAAATGCATGAATCACATAACCACAACTAATAATCAACATTATCCACTAGGTTATCATTTGTTTACCATAGATAATTGTTATTAAGTCACCAACGTTCAATGACAACTAGTGTGTGCTCACGACACGTGTATGCAAGACCTAACGGAACTAACGGAGTTTGGTAACGGAAAATTACCAGATGTCACATAGATCAACTTAGTTATTGGTTTTAATGTTTTATGTTTCATATGCGTGATTCAACATTTTGTCTACTTTCATTTCAGTTTTATTTTTTTCGTTTTTATTTATTTTTTATTACGAGTTCTTTTTTGTGTTAATGGCCGCTCGCAGTGGTGTGATATCGGTATTATTTGGTATGGTGTTATGTATTCAAACCAGCCGGATTAGTATTTTTTAATTTCAAAAAGCAAGAATAGTTTATAAAACTTAATTTGCAATTATTAAATTTATATACTTAGAGCACTAGTACTAGTGCCTTTTTATCCTTTAATAACTGAAGAAAAGGAATAGTCACCTTTTCTCATTTTTGATTTTGATCACAATAATTTTAAGATTATTCACTTTAATACTCTCTCACTCCAAAGGCATTAAGGTAGCGTTTTGGTACACAAGATTGACGGGCGGAATAAAATGAACCATTGAGGATTAATGGAAAAAAACATGTTTGGTTAGTGAAGGTAATGAAATGAACAATTACATAGTTGATTTCATTCTCTCAAATTCATTACATCCACCACCCATTCTTTTTTTCAATTATTTCTTTCTTACATCATTAGTCACCAACACCATCCACTCACCCACCACAACAACCACCACCGGCCACCAAGATCAATCGTCACCAGCCACCGCCACCATCGCCAACCACCGGCCACCCGCAACGCCGCCTACGACCAACGACTCGCAGCACCGAGAACCATCACTACCATAACCACTTTTACATTTTATTTTTTAGTTTTTTTTTTCTACCTAACAAATAACACAAACTAAGGATTTATTTCATTACTAAAGGGTAACCAAACATGACAATGAAATGTAATAATTAATTTCATTCTCTCATCCATTCCATTCCTTCATTCATTTCATTTCTTCATTCATTTCATTAGCTCAAACCAAACATACCCTTAAAGGTTTGGATGCCATGTTTTCTTTAGAGAGAGAGGAAGATATATAGAGATCTCTCTACCTCCTCAGATATCAGCAAAGGACCTGATTTGCCATCTTCTGTTGTGGTTATGTGTTTCTTGGGTGTTTGATTTTGGTCTTTTAAATGCATATGGTTGTTCAATTTGTAGATCTGTTTCTTGATTTTCATGTTTCTGACCGGCTTTGTTTCTAAAGCTTACTATTCTTGTAGAATTGCTCTCTGGTTCTCGATGATGCATAGTGTGATGGTTATTATCACGTCAATAATGATGGAATACTGATCATCTGAGTTGTGTCATCAGGTTGATAGTGGTGGGCGTTTGCTCATTGGAGACATAATTTCGTTTATTTCATGATCTTTTGTAACAGATTGGTGCTGACGAACTTTTGTTTGTTTGTGATGAGGCTTCAAGGAAAAGATGTTGAGTTAAGCTCACGTGAGATGTAGATAAAATTCTTTTTGATGCAGTTTTATGCTTTTGAAATTGCGAGCTATCTCTGATTTGTTATTAGTGACCGGTTGTTTTACGAGACAGCTTTTGTTGGTAATGTTGAGGTTGTAGTTGCTATTACTTTCATACGACTATCAATATATACTATATTATATGCACAAAAGGCACCGGTGATACAAAAAAAGGCATCCGTGGTTTGCGTGGCATCACTTTTGGTTTGCAGCCACAAGAGTTCACATATTTTAAGCATTCGATTGTGTTTGCGTCAATTAGGGTTGTTGTTGTTGCGTTAGACATTGAAAACTAATGCAATGCGTGAAATTAAATAACTCTAGTTTTTTTAATTTTCATATTTTCTTTATATTTTAAATCTTTCAATCTAAACATTTTTTTAATTTAATTTTTTCAATTATGTTTCACTCTAATACTTGAAACTCAACTAGATTTTTCTTAAATTTCGAGCGTCCTCAAAATTCAGTTTCCCCATGCCACGCACTTAACTTTATCTACTTTTTTCATGTTTCTGAATGTTTGGTTTCACGACAATGAAGTGTTCTCTAAGACCTTGCAATATGATTATTTATGTAAAATCAACTATCGTGAAGCGCTCGTAAATATAAGCCAGTGTAAACTTAATTTTAGTATATTTAGTATATTTATTGTTTATAAAAGATAGTGTTAATTGATCGACTTTAATGTGGTTCCTATTATAAACCTAAGAACCGTGTCTTTTTCAAAATTTTTGTTTTTTTTTCACACAATAAAAAAAGTGAAAAGGGAAAATCAAAACATGTACACATTACTAAATACTGATATTCTATAAGAAATTTGTGTCAATAAAAAGGGTAACTAAAAGCGTAAAAAAAAATCTCAATCATCAATCTTCTAATCAATGAATGAGATCAAATTATAAAAAAGGGTTTGTATACGACATTATATTTTTTAAAAGTTACATCATAAAAATGTGTGTTTTTTATCTTAAAAATGAGTATATTATCATTATATAAAATGATGATAAATTATTTTTAGTCAGCTAAAAAAATTGACACTGTTGTGTAATTCTACTATGTAAAACACAACGATAAATTAATAACTAATTAATCTAATACCTTAAAAATACTGACCAAATAATACAAAATGATATAAAATATAAAACATAATGACAAAATATTTTAAGAAAAGTATTACAGAATAATAATCAAGTTTTAAAAATGTTTCAATTAATACATGAACGTTACAAAATAATACCTTTAAATTAGATAAAATCTTTAATTTGAATAAAACATGAAAATTTATCTAATTGAAACACTTTCAAGACTTGGTTACTATTCTATAAAGTTATTCTTAATATTGTATTTTTTTTTGTTTGTCATTGTGTTATTCTGAACACAATAAGTTTTAAAAACATATTTGTGAAATAACATCATTGTATACCTCTAATTATAATACACAATGATCAGATAACAAGTCTAAATAATGTATGAAAACAGTAACAAAAATAACATAAAATGATTAAAAACGTAAAATACAATAATGAATACATATAAAAATGATGAAAGTATTTAACATAATAAATTGATACTTGATGCGACCCTTCAGCCTAATGGACATGTCAACATATGAATGCAAGGGTCGAAACTATAAACATGATGATCAAGTAAGGAAATTCTTCAAGTATCTATGAGTATAGGGTCATAGCGATCACCAAGGGGTCATAAAGTTGGCTAAAACAGTTTTCCATGAAAGGAGATCGAGGATCGGGAGTCAGGCCTCATAGCGGACCGTCAAAGGAATCCAGTAACGGTCCGGTAAAACCATCACAAGCTACCAAAGGGTCGCTTAACGGTCAGACAAAAATATTCCAAGACAAGATGTGAACATTCCATTTGAAAGGTACCAATATACCTTATATATGTCGGTAGCATGCTGCCAAACTGGGCTTAACAGTCCGCGAAGGAGCCCACTCGGCTGAACGGAGTATGAAAACCCAACTTCTACCTCATTTGGACAAATCATTCCCGGTTTACTCTCTCTCTAAACCTGACATACGCACTCTTTTTCTTTATGATCTTGGTATATTGAAAGGCTTGTGTGAACAATCTAAGCTCATGGTCGCATTCATTGATGTTGTTTTAGCTTGGAACTGACGTTTGAAAGCTTTATTTTTCCTTAGGAAAGCCACAATCCCATTTTAAATACGCTTAATGGCTATGAATGAACATGAGTATGCGTGTGGAACCCAATTATAATGTTGGATTGATCAGTGTGGACGTCAATAAACAATCGTGAGCTTAGAACTGTTGTGGTAAGTTTCTAAAACCTTCACATTATATATTTTCATAAAATAAAAGGAAAATCAAGGTTTTTGGAAAGAATCAAACTGGTAGAAAGCCATTAGGATGCTTATGATCATTATGGTATTGAAAATTGTCATGTCCTAACAATGTTATAACCGTACGATTAACACGAGAAATAAGCATAAAAGGGTATTTGGTGTAATAAAGCTAGAAAAGTTTATCTGGTCATTATGTTGGGCGTGCGCGAGAACCTTAGCTCTTTGACATGTGTTCGTCATGAGCTGTGATGAGAAATGATTACTAAGAGTTATGAAAACCCTAGCCTGAGGTCATTCACATGACTAGGTTGGTCACCTAGATTAACTCGGATGGGGAATGCCGAGGGTTTGCATGTTTGAATTTATATGAACTTGACATGTGCATTTATGTGATACAGGATTATAAAACGCTCGGTAACAAGTGTGTGAGGACACGCTTGGTAAAGCTCATCAATGTGAGTTTAACCGCTCCTTTTTTATTAAATATTTTGGGATTGCATCCGAGCTTGTAAATGATTTGATGAAAATGATCTAAAAGTGTGCAGAGAAGTAAAACAATCTAAGACCTAGGTAGTCGTGGTGTTAGGTACGTCCAAACCGATAATGGGCACTAGATACGGGAAATCATTAAGGTAAAGAGATTGCATTTTTTTTATTTCATTAGACCAATGATGGCGGGTATTAAACCTTCAGAGGCATCGTAAGGTTTGTGGGGAGATTGTTGACCCGTATTTTTTTAGGCTTTATTGCATGGCTATGATGAGCTTAAATGCATGTTATTGATTTTGAACCATGTGCACCTTTGGCGTGCAAAATCTCGAGGATGGCGGGTTGTTATCTACAACTCTCTTCAGCCATGATGCCCTGATTCAGTCTATGCTCCTAAGCTTAACAACATATGTTATAAGCCATTCTACGTTTATTCTTTAACATATATATAACTTATAAGCTTGAGGCTATGATGATAACACATTAAAATGTAAGATGTTGTAATCGTTGGATTACATGTGTTTATCTGAGTTTAGCATAAACTTGTCTAGTATGTGCGCAAAGCCCAACTGCCCATGATATGGTAAGAACGGAATAAGTCTTCTATGCCCAATCGTGAAAGCTCAATCAAGAGAACTAGCTTCTTTTTATTTAGAGAGAAACAATTCTCTCGTTTGAGAATCGTCATTCATGCACTCTCCCTCCCCACTAAAAAAGCAATTGAGAACCTAAACAAAAATACAGAAGTGAGTGTACCCCAAGGCTCTTCTCTTTCGCTGTTTTTTAGCCAACATCATCAACCCCATTTTTTATCCGTTCAAGGGTGCAATCCTAGTAATTAATGTATGATACTCGGACGATGTTCTAGTAGTTTTCCTTAAGATACAACAAAATAAAATAAATTAACCATTTAAAACGTGTTCATAATCTCAAGATAGGATGTCTTTCTTTATCTAAAGTGAATTTAAAGAACCGATGTTACACCACTTGCCACTTGAGAGAAACGATTGGAGGATTCTATATGCCTTTAATCATTAGGAATAAAACAATAGCATGCATATGCAAACTTAAGATGTTTTTTTTATAACAATCATAAGATATTATTTAAAAAGTAAACTTTAAATAAAGTTGTTGATAAAATTGAAGTTAGCATTTTAAGTTTTTCTTTTTTGAACAGCAAAGGTACCCTACCATCACTACTAAATTACTTTAAATATATTTACCACATTGCCATTAGTTAATCTCAACCATTAATCAAACAAATCAAAGGTGAAAAAATGGTTTTTCCGATTCCCATTTATAATGTGGTTTTCATTGGAACCTCTCATATATATATATATATATATATATATATATATATATATATATATATATATATATATATATATATATATATAGGATTGGATTCATGTGAGAACCTTAGTTTTTGTGAGGACCCTTTAACCCTTCTATTAGCCTTTGATTTAATATTAAAAATTCTAGATAACAAATCAATGGCTAAGATCTAATAAGTGCATTTCTGTAATTTAACTTTTTTTACTTTATGCTTTTTGTCAAATTCTTTTTTTCTTGAAAACTACAACCACAACCACAACCACAACCATACATCAAATCTTAAAATATTTTTTAAATCCTCATCTATATCCATCTAAAAAATCACTTAGATTCATCTCAAATCAATGGCCGAGATCTAATAAGTGCATTCTAGTAATTAATAATAACTTTGAATCTTCTTGGTGTTTTGTTGTTACAGTGATGTGTATATATATATTTATTGGTTTAATTTTGTTACAATAGTCTAATTACAATGATGAATTTTTTGTTACATGGTGTAATGTTGTTTTGGTTGTTAGGTTTCTGAAATAATTGAGTTTTAGTTACATTGTTTAATGTCATTCGTTTTACACATTGATTTACATTGGTTAATATTGTTTTATATATATTCGTTTACATTGGTGTGAAGTCGTTTGGTTGTTGTAATGATTGTGTCACTGTTAGTTGGAGTGGTGTAATATCAGGTAATTAATAGTGTAAATAGATGTTTTCGTTATAACTTTGCTAAATGTTACATTAGTATAACATAACAGTGTAACTACATTTTTTTTTCAATACTATAGTAGTGTAAAAAAGTGTAATCCTTTTTTTGTTATATCACTATTAAATGTAAATGAAATTATTAATGGGTATTTGTTTTTTTATTTTATTTTTTATTTAATTACATTTTTGAAGTTTTGTTGTATTAGTGTAGTTATATGGTGTAATGTTGTCTGGTTGTTAGATTGTTTTTTTTTTTATATATGTTGTTTGATGTAATTCACCGGAAGTAATTACGAAATGATGTAATCCACGATAAGAATTACGATTTACATTCAAAGAAATATGATTTTAATTCATCGTAAAGGTTCACATATATGTTTTTTTATGATTTGTCTACACATTACAGTAACGTAATAAGTAATGATTGAGAATAAATTTTAAAAATTTTTGAAACTATATTGAATTAAAGAGAAAAATGAGACGAGTTTAATGGTGTGATTTTTATAAAAAAATAATAAGTATAAAAAAGTTATATAAGTTTTAAAAATAAAAGGGGTAAACTTTTATAAAAAAGTAGATGGAATCTTTTGAAAATAGGTGGTGACACTTGTCAACACCAAATTAAAAGCTGACTTTTGTGATACGAGTGAATAGTCAAAAATGCCATTTTCTACTAAAAAAAGAATATGGACACTTGTCATCATCTTATGGTTTTAAAATATAATCAATAGCCTACAAAGAGTTAATGGGTTCTTACAATTAGTATGGGTTCTTAATAGAACCAAATCCTATATATACATATATATATATAAGGGAGGGTTCAAGAGAAAACCATCTCTTACTAAAAAAATAAAAAAAACCATTAATCCACCATTAATTTGTGTAATCAATGGTTGAGATCATATAATGACAAGATTGTAAATAAATAGTGTTTAAAGGTTTCAATTAATAAATAGTGTTTAAAGGTTTCAATTACAAGCTAATAAAGATATAATGGGCAAAGCATATATTTAAATTATATACAAATTCTCATTTAATTAGTTGAACTCCTAAAATCATTCATTCTTTCTGCTCTTTCTTAATTTAAACCAGAATCTTTAACTATATATATATATATATATATATATATCACAAACAAGTTTATAACAAATTTAACACTATAACAAACTATTTTTTGTATATTGGAATATTTGAATATAAATGGAGCAAGAAATCAAACGAATGAACACCATTGAGTTGTGTATGTAATCACATATATGTAACCCAATTAAGTTTAAATGCCACTATCAAATCGAATACATATAGCAAGTTTAAATGCCACTATCAAATCGAATATCAAATTTTCTAAATAACAAATCCATGTTGATAAATCTTGTTATGTATATACAATCATTGTCATTTACGTGTATGTAACTATAACACATATAGCAAGTGTAAAATATTTTATTACACTTGAAAATTTTCTCATATGTAGACTTGAATACATATATGTAATTTGATTTATATGTATACAAAGCTATGTGTAACTTGGTAATTACATATACGTATCACTAAAAAGAACATTTGAATCTAAAAAACTTTTACAGCATAGATTTGAAGCTATATGTAAACCAACTTATGTATAGTAAGCACTATAAAAATCTGCTTATGTATATGTAACTCAACAACGTTGGAGATGAACAAAAAAAATCGTAAGATAAGAAAAAACATGATGCATCATCATCTTATTTCTTCACATCTTTATTTTCACTTAATATACTAGAATAATACCTCCTTTTCATTTCAACGATATCAAGCATAAATCAATCGTCTGCTCCTACGTCATGTCGCTATCTTCAACATCTAATAACCCTACCTTTTAAACATATTTGCATAGATCCTGATTCTGAAACTGTAGCCGACGATAACACCTGTTTTGGTGGTTTTGCGAGTGGATTTTTTTCGTCTCTTATTGGCGCTTTTAAGCACGAAGATGTGCTAGATCCCATAAAATTATGTTTGAAGTTTATGTTTGATGAAGCTATAAGATTAAAGGAATTCAACTTGCTTTGATTTGCAGGTGTATGATGATAACAATCTGGAAACTTTTAAATACTCAAACGAAAATCATGGGAATTTGATTAAAAAATAAAAAGATTACCAATATTAAACATACGTAATCTTACTAATTTATCCTTTTTGATTTAATAAAATCACCAAATATATAAATTATATAATTGGTTGGATGTGGGTTTCTTGGTTTTCTTATAATACGGTGGTTTTCATTTGAAGCATCCTCTCTCTCTCTCTCTATATATATATATATATATATATATATATATATATATATATGATAGAAAACGAATGTTTAACCCTTATTTATTACGATAACCCATTAACCAAACTAGTGGTCCACAACAGGCTACGTCATCACTGTAAGTTAGAGTTACAGTGATAAACTAGTAGTCCATAATTAACGTTAAAAACTTTTTTAAAAAATATAGCAAAACTATACTTGAATTAAAGATATTAAAGGGATCTATTTAATGGTGTACTTTGTATAAAAAAATAACATCATACAAAAAAGTTAAGACCTTTTTAAAAAAAGGGTGAAACTTTTAAAAAAATGGAGGGAAAATTGTTAAATCAGTGGTGTAACGCGGTGTAAAGTTGGTTGCATTACATAATCATGGTGTAAGTGCATGTTACATTAGTGTTAACATATTATCGCAATAAAGGTGGGTTAACAACCGTTCCTTACCCTGTTTTAAAATTAAAACCGTGGAAACCACCACTACCCAATTACATAATTTATAATTGATTTAATTTTTAAATTGTTTAAAGTATATTTGAGTAAACTTTAACCTTATATTTCAAGGTCATTATATGTTTTTTAATATAAACTTCAAAGAACGTCGATAATGACGAAAGACTTACATATACGTAAATTGTAGGAGCTATATGTAAGTAACTCTTAGTTACACTACATAATCATGGGAAGGAACTGTTGTTAACCCACTTTTATTGCGATAGCCCGTTAACACTAATATAACCAACACTTACACCATGATTATGTAGTGTAACTAACTTTTACACCGCGTTACACCACTGATGTAACAATTTTCCCTCTATTTTTTAAAAATTTCACCATTTTTTTAAAATCGTCTTCAATTTTTTGTATGATGTTATTTTTTTATACAAATTACACCATTAAATAGATCATTTTAATATCTTTAATTCGAGTATAGTCTTGCTATATTTTTTTAAAAAAAAATTAACGTTAAATGTGGACCACTAGTTTACCAATATAACTCTAACTTACAGTGATGACGTGGCCTACTGTGGAGCACTAGCTTGGTTAACGGGTTATCACAATAAACAAGGTTTAACATTCGTTCTCTATCCTATATATATATATATATTGAGAGAGAGAGAAAGAGAGAGAAAGGTAATGGTACAACGTGTTTTTTTCGTATGAAGTGTACGAAGTTATCACGCAAGAATGAATGTTATGAGCGGAATTATAACGCAAGTATAAGAATTAATCACACAGAAATGAAATCATCACGTAAATATGAAAATATTACGCATGAAGGTATTCTTTCATGATAATTTCATCTCTGCGTGATGATACCACGGGAGTAATCCGTTTTGCGTAGTGATTACTTGTTCTTGTGTGATAATTACCCCCAAACTAAGTACGCTTCGCATGAAAAATACACTTTATATACTAACCGTCCGCTATATATATATATATATATATATATATATATATATATATTGTTATTTATACCATCACTATACTTTAATATTATTATTTAATAGTGAAAAGAACCGAATTAGGATGTGCTAGAAAGTAACATGTGTCTCTGATTGTTATTTTTATATTAGGTATAATTATATAGAGATAGAAAATTAAATAAAAAGTGAAATAATAGTTAAAATGTTTATACAAGACAGGTATCAAAGAGAAATAATTAAAAAGCTCGAAGGGACAACATGTGAAAAGTAATAAATATTTAACACCCTTATATTTGATATGGTCTCAATTTCACAAGTGAGGATGAGTAAAAATTATTTTCACCTAGACGTCACCTCACCCATCTCTTGCACCCACCTTACTCACTTGTGAAGAAAATAATCTCACTTAGGTTAGTGTTTTTTTGTTTTAACATAAATAGTATAAATTAAAAAGTTAAAATGTGTGAGTCAGTGAGGAGATTAACACTTCTTAAATCACTCAAACATGAACCTTCCACGCCCATTTAATAGAAGAGGGGAGTGGTGTTTTTGTGAGGGTGAGTCAGCCACATCACCTCTAAAACATTGTTTGGATGGTTTATTTTGCAATGGATAATTACAAGGGTAAGGTTATAGTAAAAATGATATTTAATCTAAAAAAATTAAAAAGAATTATGGCTTGAGACTTGTCATTCTATTGTTTAAAAATGGGGCCATTTTGGTAATTGTTAAATATATCAACTCATTATGTCTTACACATTTATTGTGTCAAATATTAGTTCATTGTGTCATATATTTTACATCATTTGTTATATGAATTTATTATTGTATTTTACGTTTTAGATCATTTTATTTTATTTTTGTCATTGTTTTTATTGATTATATAGACACGTTATCTAGCATTGTATTTTACAATTAGAAATACATAATGATATACTTTCATCAATGTATATTTCAAAACTCATAGTGTTAAAGATAACACAATGTGTTATTTTTCTCATTGTGTTTTATAGGTTATATAAACTTGTTGTTATTTATCATTGTATTTTACAATTAAAAGTACATTAATGTTATTTCACCAATGTATTTTTTAAATTCATAGTGTTAAAGATAACACAATTACAATAAAAAAACACAATGAAACATTATGTTATTTTATCATTATTTTTAATGTATAAGATTAATTAGTTATTAATTTATTATTGTGTTATACATATTAGAGATACACAATAGTGTTATTACACCAACACATTTTTTTTAAAATTCATTATTTCAAAAAAACATAATAGTATTCAAAAAACACAACAACTAACAAAAATACACAATGCTAACAAAAATACACAATGAACTATACTAAACACAGAATGACGAGATACGAGCTTAAAAATGTAAAAAATTTATTATCTTTTTATATAACTATACCATACTCGTTTTAAAGATAAAAAACTATCATTTTTATAGTGTAATTTTTATTAAAAATAATATCGTACATAAAGGTTACGAACTTTAAAAAAAATATTGGGACTTGTAAAAAGTCAAGAAAAGTGGCTATTGCTTAAATACTCATCTAACAATTTTTTCTCTATAATTTGGTGTCAACTATTGATTAAAAACATTGATGGTTGACATTAGGTCCTACACTTTTTATTTTTAGGAGACTTTTTATTTTAACCTTTCCCAAATTACAAATACATACAAAGATACTCAAACCACACATTTTTTCTAAAAAGAGAAGAGTATAAAATAGGAAAATATACAAAAGAATGGAGTGTCATTGAAGAACTTATTTTTAGAACTTGAGATGAAAGACCTTGAAGGTTTAATTTTTTCTTTGGAATCAAAGTAATATGTTCTATCATATGAATCTTAATCTTGCAGAGAAAGTACATATTAGATCTCTTAACTGAAACAAAACTCTTAGATTGTAAATCAGCAAAGACTCCAATGATAGTGAAACATGATTCACAACAACACAAAGATATGTATAATAAAGAGCTATGTCAAAGGCTAGTAGGAAAACTAGTATAACTAGCACATACAAGACTAAACATGGCTTATGCAGTAGGGTTGTAAGCCATTATATGCATATACCTAACAAAAGCCATATGGATGCAACCTTATGCATAAAAAGATACTTGAAGTCATCCCAAGAAGGGACATTCTATTTAGCAGAAACAACACCATGACGTATAATAAGCATACAACAATTCAAATTGGACCTGAAAACAAACCAGTCAAAGATAAGTTATACATCAGGGTACTTCACATTTGTCGGAGGAAACAAAACAATGTGAAAAAGTGTAAATAAAAAAAAAAAGGGGGGGGGGGGGGGGGGGGGCTATTAAGTTCTAAAGTTGAGGTGAAGCTGAATTCAAGTGTGTTGCAAAAGAGTAGTGAGCTCCTATGGATATAGAAGTTAATGACTAGGAGTCCGTCACATAAAACATTCAAGATATATTAAACCTGAAATTGTTCTCTCTCATAATCTAGTTCAATATGACTTAGTGTATGTTTGGCAATGACTTTTGAAAAGTTACTTTTGACTTATTAACTTTTGAAAAGTTAATAAGTTAAAAAAAGTGTTTGTTAAACCCAAAATTATTTTTCAAACTAACTTTTCATATAAAGTAAAAAATAGGTTTTGAAAAGTAAGTAAGTGGTTACTTATTAATTTTTCAAAACTACTTTTAGTTTAATTTTCCATTATACCGCTCTACTACCTCCTATTGACTCCCCTAATATTTAAATTATGTCTTTTTTGGTTATTTTATAACGTTTTAGTTTATAAGCTAATTCAAACGTTTTTTTAAAAATATTTTTGAAAAGTTATAAGTTAATAAGTCTTTTTTATCAAAAGTTGTTTTCAACCAAAATAAGCAATCCCAAACATGCCCTTAACAAACACATTGAGATGGATTGACGTTTCATAAAAGAGAAATTTGACGAAAAGATTATTACATACCGTTTGTTGGTTCAGAAGATACGTTGGCAAATCTATTAATCTAAGTAGTATGTGGAAAAGTATTGCACAATTGTATCACCAGGTTAGGTACTCGTTATTCCTCTATCAACTTATAAGTGTTGAAGAACAACTAATTCACTGATGTAATTAAAATTATGGTTAAGGAGGAATTTGCAGCTAAAATCAAGGAGGTAAACAAAAAGAGTCAATAAATATAATCAAAATAATCAATTGGACTTTCTAATATTTAGGTCTAACCAAACTTATATAAGTAAGACCATGTATCATTTGTTAAGTGTAAGAAAAAAATATCCACTTGATTCTTTATTCTATATTTTCAATAAGAAGAACAACTAGATTCATAAGTCAGAGCGTTTGGGCTCATATGGTTTGACCAACTATATAGTTGTTTATTGAGTTAGTTTATATTTCTAGCCTTTTGTTCTAATTGTTGTTTAGTTGTCTGGTATAGTTTGGTGTCTCCAAGGGTAATGTCCTAGGGGTGGTGGGAGAGGTTGTTAGAGTTTTAGTTGTATTATTTATGAACATTTTTGGAGATACCCTTTCTAAAAAAGTAAATTCAAATGGTTTTATTAACGGCATAAATCATACAAGATATTTACTCAAAGAATGCTTGAACTCTGGTTTTTAATGGCCTTTCAAATGCCTTACCACTATGTTATCTTGTAATAGTTCTAAATTAAAATCGTTAATTGAGTATTCAAAGTGCTATTTTAAAAGCCTACAAGATTGGGATTATTCGAATGGTGACGCTTTTATTAAATTAGCCCGAGTTTTTAGATTAATTCAAATTGCACATTAAAGTCTCAGTTAACAAATGTGAAATTAATAACGATTTAGAACTGATTATTTATCAAAATAAAATTATAATTATTAATTGTAAAAAATCACCATTTTGAGCGATAGCAGAACATGCCACTTATATTTTTCAACTAAATACTATAGCTAAAAAAAAGTTGTCCACAATATTTGTTTCCCACATACAACCAAACAATTAATAAAACCCTACATAAATCTTAGTTTCATTTCAAGACAAATGAAACCTTATTTAAAAACTTTATATCACCAGACCAACACACTTACTCATGGGTCCCAAAAATCACATGTAGCTATATTTGCATAACTGAACCAGTTGATCAAACTACAAACATGTTTAACCAGTCCAATTAGCCTATTTAAGCCGTTGCCATATGAACGAGTAAACCAGACAGTTAAACAAATCAACCGGACTTAAAGCTTGTTTTATTTTCTTCTATCAAATTCTCACTTACTCATTAATTTAATGCTTTAGTTTAAATTCATATCACGTTATCCAGTTTTAAATCCAGTCCTACCAGGCAAACCAGTAAAATAACCGGTCCAGTTTTAAAAAACATCCATATATATAGCCGAGTGAGGACCCTTTGTGCCCATAATCGGTTACAACTACCAGATCCATTGTACCTGAACCGCGTGGGGTTCACACTTCACAGCCGGTTCAAGCTCACACACCACTGGACCTGTAATCCCCCATTATTATCCACCCAGGTGTCCATTGGTACAAACCACCATACCCCACCATCAATTCCAATTTGCATTTCATTTGCATTTCACATTAATTTATCTGCAGTTTTGAAGTGGCTGTGCCCTCACTTCCACCATTGTTGAATGCTTTGACTTTTGACCAAAAAAAGTATCACACCTTCCTCCCTCGTGCCCTTATATCACATTATTTATACCTTCAATTTCATCGTATAAATAATCATCAGTGTTATTCATTCTCTTCATCTTCATCGTTGCATAATATTAATTATTAAGCAATTTCTTCTGCAATTGCAGGTTTTTATGCGTAATAAGAGTTATTCTTCTGGTTTAATCATGGAGGATGATAAGTTTCAACAGAAACGAATTGGGTTTCTGTTAAAACGCTCGAATTTGCTCGATTTAGCAGCTGCTGATGATCTTTCAGCTTTTGTATCGGAGGTAGAAGAAAGGGGGGTCAACGTTGATGAAATCGGAGTCTGGTATGGAAGGAGTTTGTCGAAATCGAAGATGGGGTTCGACGAACGAACCCCTCTAATGATTGCTTCCATTTATGGAAGCAATCGTGTTTTGAAGTACATAATTGGTACTAAGAAGATTGACATCAACAAAAGATGTGGTGCTGACGGCGTCAGCGCACTTCACTGCGCTGCCGCCGGCGGGTCACCGGCGTCGGTTGAAGTTGTGAAACTGTTAATCGACGCCGGTGCTGATGTTACTGTAATGGACAGTAACGGGAAAAAACCCGGTGATTTGATTGCCCGTGGGTTCAAATCGTCGGTTCGAAAAGGGTTGGAGATGATGTTGAAGGGTTTTGTGATGGAAGAATTTGTTGCGACGAAGAAGGAATACCCGATGGAGGTACCTTTGCCGGATATAAACAATGAATTGTACGGGTCCGATGAGTTTCGGATGTATAGTTTTAAGATTAAGACGTGCTCAAGAGCGTATACTCATGATTGGACAGAGTGTCCGTTTGTTCACCCCGGCGAGAATGCTCGCCGGCGTGACCCTAGAAAGTACAGCTATAGTTGTGTCCCATGCCCGGAGTTTCGCAAAGGAAGCTGTGCTAACGGTGATGGTTGCGAGTATGCGCACGGTGTGTTTGAATCATGGCTCCACCCGGCTCAATACAAGACTCGGTTGTGTAAAGATGAAGTCGCGTGTGCGCGAAAAGTGTGTTTTTTCGCGCACAAAGCGGACGAGTTGAGGCCTTTGTATGCCTCAACTGGTTCAGCCATCCCTTCACCAAAATCAACGAGTTTAACTGAATTGGGTGCAATGAGCCCAATTCAGAACTCGAGCCCCATGGCTCTTGGTTCAACCCCACCCATGTCTCCGTCTTTATCACCAAGGAATGGGTGGCAGAACCAGAGCCAGATGAACCATTTGACACCGCCGGTTCTACAACTTTCCGGTAGTCGTTTGAGGACTACTTTGAACGCTCGAGACTTGAAACTACAAAGTTTAAGAACTCAACAACAACAAAGACAACTAATGATCGACAACTTATATGCAAATCTTTACACCAATCGGTTTGGGGAAATGAATTCTCCAAACCTTGATGATGTTTTGGGATCTTTTGATCCGTCTTTATTGTCATCATTGAAATCTCCCACTCAAGAAATCCGAGGAAATTACGCATCATCTCCTATGAGAAAACCAGCGAATTTCGCTTTTGATTCATCTGCTGCAGTTGCTCAAGCAGTGGTGAACTCAAGGTCTGGTGCGCTTGCGAAACAACGCAGTCAAAGCTTCATTAACCGTAGTGCAGCAGGTGCGGGTTCAGGGGCCATGGGTGCACCCTTTTCGCAATGGGGTTCACCTGATGGGAAGCTGGAGTGGGGTTTCAATGGTGAAGTTACTAATAAGTTTAGAAAATCTGCATCTTTTATGGTAAGAAATGAGGCACCTGTGAATGTGGATCATCAGCCAGATGTTTCATGGGTGAATACGTTGGTTACCGATGTTTCATCGGTCGGAGTTGGGTTGTATAGTTCATCGGATAAACAGAGATACGACAGCCGCGGAGAGAAACTGCCGCAATGGGTGGAGCAGATGTTAATAGAGCAGGAGCAGTTGGTGGCATAAAATCAAAGTTATTGTTGTGCCACTGATCAAGAATAACAAAGTAGATTGTTTTGATTCTTTTATTTCTTAATTTGATGTATTGTTTTCCTTTTATATGCTTTGTTTATGAGGGATTTTAACCATATACAAGGTGGTTAACTAAAGTTCTGAAGTAATTGCATGTTTCCACATAATATGTTTGATGTAATTCTTATGTGAAGCTCAAAATGTGCATATATATGTTATGGATGCATTCTAGTTTTTTTTTTTTGTCTACACTGTGTCTTAATTCAAGTCTAAGTAGTTAATATTTATTAAGAGTTTCTAGCATATATTTGATGAAAATACATTAGCTAAGGTATATGGTTATGCTTTCATATATTTTTCTTATTTTACTGTCATGTTTTACTGAAACACTTAGACGGTTTAGTAATTTCTAGGAAACATCTTCGTGGACACCATATGTTTACTTGAAAATAGATAATAGATATCTCGTAAGGATCTTCATCAGCCCAAAGGTATTTGCGTTTGGTGCATGATCTCATAATTAAGTTAGAGTTACGATAATGAGTTTGCTTGTGATTTATTCTTTAAGGTCTTTTTTTTCTATATCTTAAGATTGTGACATGATAGGTCATACACACACCCCGTATCAAGAGCAAGTTATTGTTATGACTTGATCCACTACCGCTCGCGCGAGTGCTTCACTCTAAGGCAGAAAGCTCCCTTACCGATGTATTTTTACATCCCACAGCTTCGGCAGATCGCTTAGCTCCGTTCATCATTCCTTACTTAAAAGTTCTTTAGCATGTCACTCATGACCATTATTAAGCGTTTCATGCTCTTGATTTCATGAATGCTCGATGCAAATATTGAATTGTGTTATGATACAAATTTCAGATTTGGTTATGTCTGAATTGAGACATGTCTACTACATAATGTTCGACTTGTAAAATGTTAATAGCACCCATACGTAAAAGAGCAACTCTAAAATCGTTTCATGATAACCTTTTCGCATGTGGTTTGGTTATGAGCTTTTCGAGTGAGGGCGGCCAATCAACTATTGGACAAATAGCCGAGTTGCTTGGAGTTTTCAAAACTACAACTATTTATTTATCTGGAGTTTATCCCACGAGTTTTCTTTAGTACATAACCAACTATTTTTAACTGACGTTGCACTCGTTTGCCAATCTAGTATTCTAATGTATCGACATTTCAAGTCATCGGTCTGCAGGGGCAGAGTCAAAGTGTAATTAGGGCCTAGGGGGAAAGGCCCAATACATACAACAGAAGTATGAAAAAATAAACAAAAATTCTTAAAATTGATTTAATGTACATCAAATTATTTAATTGTTTGTTTAATTAATTTCTTTAGTTGTTTGATTAAACTAAATTTTTACTATTTGCTATATTTATGTGTTAAACTGTTAATATTTGTAATTTGTTATCTTTCTAATATGAGTCGACTTTTCAAACCTACTAGCTTGTGTAATTTGAGATGTATGATTGTCATTTGTCAATATTACTAATGAAAATTGTAATCAATCGTTTTTAAAAACATGAAAAAGATTAAAAAGTAGAAGAAAACTGTAAGGTGTACTTTTTTTTTTCTACTATATTTAAATAACAATGTTTTTTTTTATACTATCAAACCAAGTAGTTTAGAATTACCTGAAATTGAGAGTATTTGAGACCTCAATCCGCTATGAAGTATTTTAGCACAAGGACGATTCAATTTAGAAAGGCCAATCTTTTTTTGCAAGCCCAATATATCTTCATATCCAAATCTCAGATTAACCCGAAATTGAGTTTTGATTAACAATTTACTAACTTAGCATATATTATATACTAAGTTACTACATCGTGTATTACATGGATTAAATAAATAAAATATTAAATATTTAGTAATAAAAATTTATTAGTCATAAATGATATTTTGATATAAGATATAATTAAAATTATGTATGAGTAAGATATTTAGTATTATACATTCTATATTTTGGTTTAATTTATTAGTCATCAGCATTCAATATATTTTTTATTATTACTTCAAGTTTTAATTATTTTGGTTTATAAAAAATTTTAGTTTTTAAAAACAATGATTTTTGTATATTTCTTATTTTTAAAAAAATTAATGTTTTAAAAAAATTTCTAATTTTATAAAATTTATTTACGTAGAAATTACATATATAAAAAAAATCTATTTCTTAGTTTATTAAAAAACTATTTATAATCTTAAAAAGAATAAAATAATATTATTAGTAGTTAATATAATTGTTTGATAATAGTGAGAAACGAGAAAATTAAATCAAAAGGTCTAGAATTGTATCAAATACTCATTTAAAATATTTTTTTTATTATAATATATAAATATCTTATTACTACATAGCATATATAGATGTTGATGAGGTTTAACTTAGGATCCATTTTCATTATGTTAATACATAGAATAAATTAGTCTACTTTTTATTAATTTAATGACAATTTAGATGGTATTGTGATTCGACCCGTACCCGTTTCCCCGGCCCATTTATTTTTCCACCTCAAGTAAGTTAGATCCATGGGTACATTGATAGTGATGTAGTACTTTGTGTTAGATTTTCTTCATTGAGATTGCACATGCATTCAATCATATGTCCTTTTACCCATTCGGTCCACGGCACATGGTTCATACAGTTTGGTTTAAATCGGTCCCTTTGGCCATGCACATGGTTCATATTGTTTGGTTCGAGTTGGTCCCTTGCACATGTTGTATGCTAACAATGTATGACAATATAGACAACCCTTAATAGTAACATGAGATAAAGATATATATGGACATCAATAATTATTATTATTACACGAGCTGAATTGTGAAAAAAAAACAATAAATAAATCTATTCTATATCTATAGTATATAATAAAAGAGTAACTAGGAAACCACATGTCACTCTCATGTTACTCCTCAAAAAAATTTTCCCGCCTAAATTAATATACTATTTTAGTCAAGTTTTTATTTTAAGAAACTCAATAAATAGTAATAATTCATTTTGTTTTGAATTTAATTTTTTATATTATCAACTTCATTGTATAATCATATTGTTTTGAACTATACATATTTTTATAGCCCAATAAGATTCAATTTAAAAAAAACTAAAAAAATATTTATTGATATATTTAAATATTTTAGGTTAGTGTGATTTTAAGACAACCGATTTTTAATTTTACAATGGTTAATTGTATATTATATTATTCAAAAAAGTATTCAAATATTTATAAATTATAAATGTAACTTTTTATTTTTCATTGTTATAGTACTACGTAACTTAATCATACGAAATATTTATACATTTATAAATTATGTTGTTTTTACATTTTCAACCCTTGTATTACACGGGTTTACTAAAACTAGTTATATAATAAAAGAGTAACTAAGATGTCACATGGCACTCTCCTGTTACTTCTCAAAAAATTTTTCCCGCCTAAACTATTATATTATTTTAGTTAAGTTTTTTATTTTAAGAAACTAAATTAATAATTGATTTTGTTTTTAATTTAATTTTTTTATATTATCAACTAAATTGTGTAATCATATGTTATTTTGAATTGTACATACTTTTATAGTAAAATAAAATTTAACTAAAAAAATTAAAAAAAACATTTATTGATATATTTATATATTTTGGGTTAATTTTAATTTAAGACAATTGGTTTTTTATTTCACAAGGGTCAATTGTATGTTATATTATCCAAAGAAGTATTCAAATATATATAACTTGAAAATGCAACTTTTTTATTTTTTATTATTTTATGTAATACGTAATTTAATCATACGAAATATTTATACATTTATAAATTATATAGTTTTTATATTTTCAACCCGTGTATTACACGGGTATCTAACCTAGTATCTTATATGATGATAAATTATTATTTGATTTTAGAGGCCACGGTTGGAAGAATTTTATTAGATTTTGTAAAACAAAATGTCAATTCAAATCATACATTCATTATTAATTTTAAAAAAAATTACAAGATATATTTTGTTTAATTACATTGATTTTAATCAAAATATCAAATAATAAAGGGAAATAAATTATTATGATTTTGAATAATAAGTTATATATTAATTGCCTAAAATAATGAGCGAGAAAATTAGGTGAAAAAGTTTATGGATGGGTTTTAGAGTTGCGTCACTTGACCCCTTAGAATTTTTATTTATTAAGTAGTATGGATAATAAATTTTATATGTGAATGCGTGTGACGTACTAAATTGTTTTAGCATTAAGAAAAAACACTTATATAGTAACAGTTCATTATATTTTAGAAAAAAGTTAACATGTCTAAATCTTATGAATTATAATGAATTAGTTAAATTTTATTTTAGCTAATATATTTAAAAAAGAAAGTTATTTGTTAATAAAATATTATCCTGCATTTTATGTTTGGAATTTTAAATCATTATAAATTTAAAAACATTTAAATAATATTTAATCAATTTAGTAGTTTAAAATAATAAATTAAAATAGATAATTGAAAAATATTTAGCGGAAAAACAAAAATTTAAAGACTAAAAAATTTGTGACACGTGACATCTCAAAACCTTTGTTTATTATAACTGATAGATACATACTTATAACTACCCATGTTACCATATAACCAAAATATCAACTTAACTAATTACCCTTTATGATTCTTTTGAGAAATGAACAAGAATGCTATTATACTACAAATTCTTGAACTAACTTCTTGTCAAGAATGGGTTCAATAGGCTGTTTAGCATCCATTTTTGTTCTTCAATGTTAACGGGTTCGCTATTTTGAGCCTCTGGTTAGCTTCGGGTCCGTTTGATAATAAACAACATCTCCTTCGTCACTCACGTAATGATCCTTTTTCATGCTACTCGCAAGAAGCCCGAGTAGATGGAATGGAAGTGGCAATGATTTCTTTGGCTCTCTGTAATATTTCCCGAGCACTGGCTTTGCAGCTTCAGTCTACATTATTAGGATTCGGGGTCATTATTATTCGATTAAAATTGATGTATAAATTAAGACTTTATATTTATATTTGTGTTTAGTGAATGTTTTATATCAAAGAATACTTACTGCCTCTATTAAGTGATAGTGTGGGATTTGAGGGAAAAGATGATGGATAACATGGGTTCCAATATCATGATGAATGTTGTTAATCCATCCATAGTCGCGATCAAGTGTCGTTAGCCCTCCTCTTAGGTAACTCCATTCCTGTTGAAACCATTGAAAACCATATCAAATAATCAGTATCTTAGATTGAAACAGCAAATATATACCCATTATGACACAAAAACATATTGTTTTGATAAGTTTAGTGAGATACAAAATCAAAAGCTGGGTCAGGTCAGATCGGGTCAGTTTCAAACCTTGCCGCGGTACCATGGGAGCTTGTCTTCATGGCCATGATGATGCAAGTAGGTTACTAAATCCAGCCACATGACAAAACCCTGAATTTGAAGGAAGAATCAAGTGAACAATATAACAAGAAACATAACTTTTTTGATATAAATGTTACACAGGCGCACGCTCAATACAAAAGCAATTTTTAGTATAAAAAGAGAACTAAATAAGTACTTGTAATTTTGTAAATAGAGTTTATCAGGTGTACTGATGCAATGGAGAGAGAAAAAAAGCAGTTAGACAGTTACATAACCGTCTTATGCATCATATTTCAAACAAGTAAAAGGGTTTATGAAATAATAACGATTTTCTACTTAAAATTGATCCTGTATAAACGCGTGTCATGCAATATAATCAAAAGTTATTGCAGGAAGATAACTAACCAAATAGGGGATGCCATAGAGTTTAAGTAGTTGAAGAGGACCCATAACAAAGGATAAACCCACAAGCAAGGCAGCCATGGCTGACCAACAAACTGTTGATGTGATCACATCTTTTCTTTCATTCGGGAGAAACAAATCGCTGCCCGGGTGAAAATGAGAGCCTTTCTTTCCTGGACTTCTGCCCCACTGCCGTTTGAAACCCGAAACAATAAGTATGACAGCAGAAAAGTTAAAACAAAATGGGTCATTTTTTGACTATCCTGGTTCTTTCCTGTTATAATCTTGCTAAATTTCAAAACCGATTCGGCGATTTGGACAAAATCAATCTTTTGACCTTTTGACATGAAGAACTATTTGTTCTTGAAAATAATATGTTAAACAGTAAAATGCCATTGATTTCATTGAAGATTTGCAGACTTACCAAATAGAAAGGGTATGCAAGCATAGGGAAAGGCAGAGTGAACCTCAATGTCCTAGTAACCATGTCTAAACTTTTATAAATCTTCTCCGTTAACTACAAACACAGATTTATATCAATTAGAATTAATATATAAAGTTAAAATTTGATTTTTTGAACCAAAATTATGAGTCTGATACTGCATATGAACTTACTGGTTGCCAAGATTCATCTTTCTCAACATGCCCATGGTTCTGATGATGAGTTCTATGGCTAATTCTCCTGTAATCACAACCATAATTCATAAAAATAGGTAAAACTGATTTTACAAAGCAAACAATATTAGGCCGATAATGATCTATACTAGCAATTGATCAATTACTCTCCTAATTTTTACTTTTGTTGTCAACACAATCTCACTTGCATAATTATCATAGGTTTCTAATTGATTTTGCTCTAAGTTTTCCCGTCATCATTGTGAGTAAAGTCAAGTGAAAATCTACGATGATCATATGAGTGAGATTATCATTGGCAACAAAAATAAAAGTTAGGATATAGGTGTCGTTACTCAGATTGCCCGTATGGATTTTTATCGGTTAATAATCATAAAAAAATCTCTTCTTATAAGAAGAAAAATGAAAGGACATACCATCCATGATAAGGTACAAGTATGGAAGAATGAAGAAGATGACCAACAACACTATTAAGCTTTGCATTACTAGAAAAACTTCCATGCCCACTGCCAATCAAAAACCACAATACACAATCAAAATCCAACCTTAACTTCCCAACTACATACATACATACATACATACATACATACATACATACATACATACATACATATATATATATATATATATATATATATATATATATATATATAAATTAAAATGGGTTTTATTTTAACAGTTTTTTTAACAGCTAATTAGATCACTGATAGGCTACTGCCCACCAGATCATCTCCGTTACTCAAATAAAAAACTTTTACTTTACTTACCAATCATGACCAAGAACAAACAGAGCCCAAAACATTGTCCCCTGAGCAAACCAATACAAAGGCCAGACCACCATATTGTTAAAATAAGCCGCCACCGCGGCTAACCCAAAAACCACCACCACATCTCTAACAACATAACTCATGGACCGCCATGGGTCCTTGACCCAACAATGTTTCGGGATCGCGGCTCGAATGTCAGCCAACGTGAAGGGCGGTGGTGCACCAGGGTCGAACCCACTTTCTTTAACATCAAACCCACTTTCTTGAACATCGAACCCACTGGCTCTTGGTTCATCATGTTCGACTATCTGCACACCGGCCGGGGCACTCACTTTGACCGCCGGAAAGTTTCGCCGGAGAATCTTTGACCGTGGTGGTGTGATTGAAGTGGGAAAACTTGAAATTTGTGTTCTTGTTGTTCTATTGGGATTGGGGTAGAGTTTAGGAAGTGGTCTGAAACCACATTCTGATATGACCCATGAAGCCATTTAATTACAGAGAAAAAGTGTGTGTGTTGATGATGATGATGATTTAGAGGATGAGGAGATGGGATGCCCACGTCCTCTAGATGTTTTGATTCTTTGTGTAAGATCTTATGATGCATATATATATATATGTGTGTGTACATATACATATAGAGGTGGATGTATGATATGTGGACTGTGGTGGTGATGTTGTCTCCTTCGTACCACTTTCCCTAAATCCTACTGGCCTTTGGCTTTCTATTATTGTTGTGAGAAATGTGAGCTTTATTTGTGGTCGGAGAAATCTTAGTATGAATATGATGATAAGAAATTAAGCCGTGGATATTTTAAAAGCGTAAAATCTTTCAACTTTAATACAAAGGTATTTAAAAGTGACATTTGTTAATATTATATTACTCTTTATTAATTTTTTTTTTTTCCTCCTATTTAATAATCACATTAATTACTAACAATAGTATTTAATTTTTTAGATTAAAATAGAGATCTTTGTACTAACGTTATTTTTAAGAAAATAATTTTTCATAAAATTAAAAAATTTTTTAGAACATCAAACTTTTTTAAAAATACAAAAAAATTATAATTGATGTTTTTAAAAAGTAAATTTTAAATAAAAAATAATAATAATAATTGAGAGTTACAATAAGAAAGTTTTTATGTATGACATTTTTCAAAACGTTTTATGTTGAAATAAAACTTTTATTTTATTTATTATAAGAAATATTTTAATCATATCTTATTTTATTATATTGATTTATAAATTATAAAAATTTATTCTATTTAATATTTTTTATTCAACTCGTGTAATATACGGGTTTACTAAAGCCAGTATAATAATATGAATAGAAGTGGAACTTACAAAATAATTAAAGTGGACTTCAAACTCATAGGGTAACATAAGTCAAATACAATTTTTTCTATTTTATTAAACATAAAATTACAGTCCTTTAATTTTATATATTTTATATAAAATTATAGGTATCATTTTTTATTTTTAAAAAATACTCTAAACATCCTTTATGTTAATATTTTATAACAGATTTCGTCATTTAAACTAACTGTCGTTAAGTTTTTCTGTTAAGTAAATGGCAATTTGGTTTTTTTAGCTCTAAAGTACTATTAATGTAATTTTTTCCCAAACATAAAGAACGTTTTTATAACTTTTGTATCTTTTACTTTATTTTTGTATTTTTAGAATTATACATATAAATATGATTTTACATATAACATAATATATATTATTTAGTTATTTTTATCCATTTATTATGTTTAAATATAAATTATATAAATAATTAAATAATAAAATGATGTTTAGAGTTAAATAAATTAAATAATTTATATTTATATATAATATGTTGATAAAAATAAACATATATTATTGTTTTCATCAACGTATTATATATAAATATATAATATAAATAATTAAATATATAATTATTTTCATTCACATATTATATTTATATATAAACATTATATAATTACATTTATTATTGTTTTCATCTGTGTATTTTAAATTATATAAAGTATATAAATAATTAAATAATATAATTTATATTCATATATAATACGTGGATGAAAATAATTAAATAATGTATATTATGTTATATGAAAAAACCATATGTATATGTATAATTGTAATAATACATAAATTAAGTAAAAGATAAAAAAGGTTGCAGAAAACGTCCTTTATGTTTGGAAAAAGTTACATTAATAGTCCTTTATAAGGAAAAAGACCAAATTATCCTTAACTTAACAGAAAAACTTAACGGCGGTTAGTCTAAATGACGAAATCTGTTATAAAATGTTAACATAAAAAATGTTTAGAGTACTTTTTAAAGATAAAGGATGATAACTAAAAATTTATATAAATTTAAAGGATGTTTTCTGTAAATTTATGTTTATTAAATTAAAAGAGGCTCTAACAATACTAACCACTACATTTGATTAAAAAATTTTTTTAATGAAATGTTATGTGGCAATTTAACTAAATAATCACTACATATAATCTATCACTACATATAATCTAACAAATGATCTAAAAGTATTGTTATTACAAATGATTTATAAACTCAAAACAATTTTACATTGTTTGATATTTTGGTAGGAAAGTTAAGGCCCTGTACGATCGTTGTGACAATTGGCCATCCGATCAATGACTCCGACAAACTTCATTGGTTCCTTGTGGTCTTGGACCTTCCTTTGAAACTTTCTCCACTATGGTTAGAACTACAAAACCAGCCCCTACTTTTCACGGTCTACTTGCTCAAGCCGAAAGCCATGGGCTTTGTCTACGATCCTTACATGGCTCCAACAATCCTACTGTTGCATACTCTGCACAATCTTCAAAATAGCCCATTTTCTCCAGGGGTCAATGTCGTCATTTTAATCATTCTAACAATGGTTGTGAACGACGCCACCTCATTGCCGACTATCCAGGAAAGATGGACAATATGCTAATACATGCCCATCCCTCCCCTTGCTAATCAAGTGTCCAACAACTTATGCTCAATTAGCATATGCAATAATGCCTAATGCCATGTTTCCACCAATACTCCCAATTGGCATGTTGTTGGTTTGGGTACTACGGATCTCCTGACCGCATCACCCTACTCTCTTTCTCATGTAGTCGTGGATGTAGGTAATATTTTTCTCACCTTTGGTAATGGTCATAAAATTCATATTCCCACATTAGTCATGTCAACAACATTCATGATCATATTAAGTCAAAAGATGTCTTGGTTGTCCTTAACGTCGTTAAAAACCTTTTATACGTTAGTAAATTAACTAAAGATAATATTATGAATGTGTTATTTTTTTTTTGCTGTCACTCGGTTACACAAAGAATTTGCTATCAAGGATTTGAGAGAACTTAACTATTTTCTTGAACTTGAGGTTCATTACACAAATCAAGGAATGTATATATACCAATCTAAATACGTTTTGGATATCCTTGATCATTCAAACATATTGAATGCCAAACTTGTTCAAACTCCCTTACCGACTAGTGTCTTTTTGACCTCCACCAATGAACCTCATGGTGATCCCACACATACCGATCACTAGTCGGTGCTCTATAGTATTTAATCATCATCAAACCTAACATATCTTACGGGGTTAATCAAGTTGGTCAATTTCTGTAGGGATCAATCATCATTATTTTCAACTTGTTAAGAAGATCTTACGATACATGAATAGAACTTTGCAATTTGGGCTCACTTTCAGTAGGCACGCTACCACTTTTATTATTGGCTACTCAGATGTTAATTGGGCATGATGCATTGAAATCAGACGGTCCACCTATGGCTATTATATATTTTTTAAGGGCAATCTTGTTTTTTGGAGTGTAATAAAAGAACCTACGGTCTTTTGTTCTAGTTGTTAGTTTGAATATCAGGCTATGACAAACAGTGCTACAAATTTTTTTTTTGTATCACTTATTTACTTAGGGAGCTGTATGCCTTACCAGATAGTCCTTCTCTTTTATGTGACAATCATAATGCTTCATTTCTCACACAAAACCCAATTTCACATAAACGGGTTAAACATGTTGCTTTGAACTACCACTTCATCCGTGAGCTTGTTGCGACTGGTCAGCTACACACTAATTTGTTCTTACCGAGCCTTAAGTGACGGATATTTTTATTAAACCCCTTGACAACAATTTGAATTTTTCGTGATCAGCTTTGTCTCGGTTCACCACCTTTTTGCTTGATAGGGATGTTAATACTTAAATGTACTTGTTGTATATACTTGTAATTATTTAATTATTTTGTTTCTCTTTTTTACTTGTAAATATGTGGTTGTGAGGTTGTGTTTATTTTGTCCCACTTTCCCTAAACCCTATTGGCCTTGGGCTTTTTATTATTGTTGTGAGAAACGTGATCTTTATGTGTGGTCGGAGAAATCTTAGTATGAATATGATGATATCAAATGATCTAAAAGTATTGTTCTTACAAATGATTTTAAAATTCAAAACAATTCATAATTAACGACTTTATATATTGTGTGATATTTAATTCACAATAAACGCTTGCCATTTTAGAGAAAGACAACATTTCAATAATTAACTTGATATTGTTGAATTACATTTCTTTTGGTTACTACCATTAGATGTTTATTGTGATCCTATGTTAAAAGGATTTATAGAGTGGTATACTCTTAATTACATAAGTTTTGGGTTCTTTTAAGAATTCTCACACACAACTTGTTATAAATCAATAATTGTCATATACAAAAGTTAACCATGACATGTATATATCAAGGCTTATGAATAAATATAACATCGTTAACTGAAAATTTCAAGTATTGTCGTGTAGGCTAAAATTTTCAAATAATCATTTTCTTTCAATTTAACAATAGTATACAACTTTGTTTGAGAATGGACCTGCTCGAAGAATAAATAGCAGACGTAAGTAAATGAGTGAATTGTCGTTTTTCTGTATGTGATTTGATCTTATTTGTTATTTTCATCCAAAAAAAGTTTTTTTTTTTTTTTTTTTTTTTTTTTTTTTTTTTTTTTTGCTGCATATGTATCCTCAAGGTTTGAAAAAGTTGTCATTTTCATCCAAACTCATGAATTCCATGAATGGAAGTTTTATCAGCAACATATAAACATAAATTATAATTTTGTTTTTATATGAAAATTTACATAAGTACCTTTTTAACGATAAATATGTAATATTTTAAATTAATAGAGTTAACATTTTTGGATGAAAATGACAACGTTTTTAAAAATTGGAGAGCCAGATGCAATAAAAAAAATTTTGGGATGAAAATAAAAAATTTACCAAACCACAGGGACAAAAACAACAATTTACTCTAATTAAATGCATGATAATAGTTAGATAAGGTTTAATGTTTTAACTAAACCAAGTTGTTCATGATATCATGATTTACATCAAATTTTTTAAAGAAAAAGAAAACATCGGGATTCAACTAGTACACAAGGTGTTGTTCAAGAAGCTTATAAAGACAAGTCAACAAAAGATGAAATTTTAATCAATTTTATGGTAAAATCCAAGCCACACTTATATTTCTTAACCACATTTGGAAATGTGGGATGAACATGCTTGGACATCTAAGTTCAAATTAACAGTTAAAAGTATTTTAAAGACCTCAAGGTATTGCTAATAGAAGAAAATAATATTTCAACTAGAAACAATATTAGAGACTAAAAGTCAAATCACGATGCAACTCCTAATCTATTTTGATTAACTATTTAGATATGTATCTAGTAGGATTTGAACCTTTGATCTTTTAGATAGTTTGGACATTACCATCAAAATGTCTTTTTGGGACGACATGCTTGGACAACTAATGTGATCAGGTTGTAGGACTTTTAATTTATTTGATGGAGTTGACATATTAGCATGATTAATCTGTTCAATTCTAAGTTCATAACTTTGATTGTTCTAGTATCCAGCTTATTTAAATATTTATTGACGTCCTCTATTTGCATTTAAGAATCAATAAATAATAGTTATTGACGTCCTCTATTTGCATTTAAGAATCAATAAATAATAGTTATAGTTTCAATTGTCATGGGAGTCACAGCGAATTAAGTTGACTATGAACAATTAATTGGTATAATTTGATGAAAATAATATTATGTAGACCGTTATATAGTCATCGATCTCATCGTGATGCTTCTCAATTGGTTGCAATATTGCGTCCTTAGATCGATGTAAGTTACTTTATGATTGACCACAATGTGATACTATGATTATAAAGGTTATTGCTAGTTGTAGGGAGATATAAATAGTCAAGATGAGGTTGTTTAGTTGAATTTGTTTCGTCTATTTGTAATTTATAATTAATTTTTATCTATACTACTATATAAAGCAAAATCTTAAAACATAATTATAATTTTATAAAAAAATTAAGACACTAACATAATATTTTAAGCATTAAGTACAATTATTCTATACAAACATTCCTATTTTGCCCTTCATTTAATAAACTTATTTTAATTAATACCTTATTTAATACTATGAGATTATTTAATTCATTACATTATATATTATATTATACTACTTTAAATTAATACTTAAATTTATTAATAAGTATTATCTTATTTGAAAATTTTACTATATAATTACTAAAACTTTTATTATTATAATAATAATAATAATAATAATAATAATAATAATAATAATAATAATAATAATAATAATAATAATAATAATAATAATAATAATAATATAATTAAATTTATAAATAAGTATTGTCTTATTTGAATTTTAACTACGTAATTACTAAATACTTTTATAATAATAATGATAATAATAAACTATATCTATAGTATATATACTATTATTATATAAATTATTTGATAATGACACACTTGTTATTTTACTTAAAATTTAACACATCTGATATAACTTTTTAAAAATAAGATACAAGTGCTATATACAATAGTTTTTAGTTTTCTCATATTTAATAAGTTTCTTCCAATTAATATATTATTTAATATACTTTTGTTTTAAGTATTATCTTATTTATAATATTTTAAATTAATGTTAAAATATACATATTTTTATAACTTAACACTATTTTATTTAAGTATTATTGTATTTAAATAGTTATAATAATAATACCCAAATATATCAACTTTTAAGACAGGTCGAAAATAGGCTCGATAACACCTGTCGTATCACTATATATAACAAACAAAAAAATTATGAGTAGTGAAAGTGTATATTTTTTCAATGTTACCATAATATTTGTTTTTTCTCCAGACTAATAAAAAGACTACTTTATTTTTTATAATTTTATATTTAAAATTTTAAGAATTTTTTGAAACTAACCACAACAATTTCTCTCATTTTGTTTTTTTTTTTTCAAATTGCTACCTATTCATTTTGTTTTTTATTTTATATTTAATCCTTCGAATTATGTCAAATTTACATTTAATCACCTGAACTTTTTTTAGGTTTCATAATTAAACGTTCGAGTTATGTCAAATCAATTTACAATAAAGCTCGTTAATTATAGTAAAGTTACCATTACAAATTCACTGTTTTTATTCTCTATTTTGATTTATTTATTTTTTAAAGTACTTTTTCTATTACACTTTTTATCAATGTCTAGCATGTAATCTTTTTTCGGTTGGTTATGTCTAACGTATAAAATCATTAGAATTAAATTGTTTAACTTTTATAACCCCCGCCGCATTGCGCGGGTTACAACCACTAGTAGCTATAAATTAGAAGGTTAGGATATGTGTATATTCATACAAAATTGCAAGGCGACCTAGACGAACATGAGAATTAATAAATCATATAATTAAGATATTTATTAGTACTAAATAATATAATTTATAATGAGTTATATAACGGTTTACCCACTAATTTTTTTCTAATATCAAACTGGCAAGCATTACGTATAAGTATTTTATGTGGATCTGGTAATTATTAACACAATATTGGTTTCTAAAAGAATGCGTCCTTATATATAGTATCATATACTCAAACTAAAACATTAAAATTCTGAACTATATGCTATATTTTTTATAAAGTAAATAAAAAGGTTAAAAATAAGTTTAAAAATATGGTATTCACATAATTTTTTTCTTTCTAATATCCTTAATGACAATTTTCTTCAAACAAAAAAAAAAAAAACAATTACATGTTTTATCTTCTTAAAATATATATATAAGGTTTAGAAAAGAAAAATATCTAATTGGTTTTTTGGCTTATAAATATATAATTAATAGTTTTAGGAAGAAAAAAATATATAAAAAATCCCAAAATTATTAGAACTAGATTTAAGTCAAAAACTCAACATCTACTCTACATTTTTTCACTCCTAACCTATTAACTTCTTGTTAGTTACAATGTTGTCACCGTGTTAATCACTAACTATTGGAAAATTGTTTACACTCTTTGTATAAAAATTTCACATTATGCTTTTCATTTGATTACATATACACACACCCACACATACATATATTAAACAAAGGTTCCTACAATTGAAGAGGAGTATGTTGTTTCACCAGGAGCAGGGGCGGATCTACCCTTCGGGGAATGGGGTCAAGTGACCCCATTGATTTTTGAGCTAGTAGTGGACCGTATAATACCGAAATTTCGAGTGAACCCATGGTTTTCTTTGTAAGTGAACCTTTAGTATTATTAATTTCAAATCACAAACAAAAACTTAGGCTTGGCGCCATTCTTGTTATAGGTCATGAGTTCAATTCTTGCATTGGGTTTTTTAACACTCCTTTTAAATAATTAATTTACCATTGCAACGTATGTTTTGTTCGGCTGCTGAGTGTTGAGAGCTTTATCAGCTCCTCCCTGACTCCACCCGGTGACCGCCAGCCAGACCTCCAGGAACCTGTCCTCCAGCGAGGCAGCACCACATTCAAGGTTGGTGTTTTTGATTTTTCAAGGTTTTTCTCTATATGGATTGATATGGTGTTTTCATTCTTCTTAGTTGATTTAGTTTAATAATTTTCATAACTAAATTTTCATTCTTCTTAGACGTTTAAAGCACAACAGCCCACATTCAAGTTTATTTAGAAAACCTGAAAGGATACGGCATAGCAATCCTAATCGCTCCAAAATTCTTGTCTGTTGTCTTTATGTTTTGATGTATTGTTTTGTGCTTTTGAAGTAGTGATCCTCGATGGTAATTAGCAAATTAATTTTTTTGATTTCATTTTCTATTCTTGCACAAACACAATCTGTTTCATAGGAATGCATATGACAAAGGCGATGTGGTTGGGTTCATCAGTTCATGGTTTCTGCTTATTAAGTGTGTTGGGTTTTAAACGTTCAAGAATATATTTTATTGTGTTTTTATACACAATCTAATTTATAGTTTTTTAGTTTTTCTTTTCTAGTCAAATGATCTTATTCTTCTTGAAACTTTATAATGATAACTAGGTTAAACATTACCAAAGTGCCTTAAAATCTATGATGTTTTTGACATGTAATTGTTGAAGATGTCGAGCATTTGTGTTGGTAATCGGGTCTAGCGTATTATCCTTTTTCAATGTTTATCTTTCATTACTTTAATAACGTTAAGATTATATGTGAAACTTGATTCCTATATGGAAACATAAAACTTGATTGAAATGAGTTGTTTTATTGTTCTTAATTGAAACTTTAGTGATAAAACATGCCCTATCATGACCCGATCCAGCCCGACCCGACCCGAAAGTTCTATTATCGATTGGCTAGAAGTCGAAGCACCCACAAAAAGTGACCCGAGTGAAGAAAAATCCTGGTTCTGCCACTGACCAGGAGAGAACTTGATTAATACTCATTGAGTGGCTAATTTTATAAAAAAGAAAAAAAAACAGTATCAACCTTGTTACAAGAAGAGATTTCTCTCTATAAGTAATTTTCGATGTGATACTAGTATTAGTAATGTATAATAAGTGATAACTTTTTATTGGGCAGAATGTAACCTTCTTTCATGGATTGATTTGGCTATTCTCAGGTGATTGGGCTCCCGAGGCACGATCCTAAGTTGTGTAACAACTACCAGATCGTAATCAGTAACCGCTAACAACCGCTGGTATTTGTTGACAAAGATGGTCGTGTATCACCCATGCAGTTATCTAGCCATGTAGACGGATGTGTGATGTGTCGGTCATATGGAGCATACCCGGTCACAATTGTTCGGGTTGGGGTATGGATCGAGAGCCGCATGCATGTATAGTGGAAGGTTATCCTAAAACTATCTTTTTCCTAAGAAGACTAAAAATGTAGTGCCTTTTCTAAAATTGCATTGTCTATTTTAAAATTCGCGTTGTTATTTTAAAATTCGCGTTGTCTAATTGAATTTTATAATGTTTGATTTAATTATATTGTTTGATTAAATTTTATTATGTTTAATTGAATTTTATATTGTATTTTTGAATTTGTATGATATGTTTATGAAAAATTGTATTGTCAAAATCTGATTTTATAGTTAGCGGAAACAGTTTATCGTAGATTAAAGATCCAATTATATGACGAATTGATTACAACCTCGCTTTAAGCCTGTTTTTAGATGTCTAAAATCCTTGTTAAGGTACTTATTTACAAATTTGTTTTTATTTTAAACTATCTCTATATATGCATGTATGAAGAATGAATTAGATTATTCTAGATAATTTCTTTTAAGACGTGAATTGAATAATCCTATTAAGAGTTGGGTAATTTTTTGTATTCGAAAAATGTAATAATTCTTTTCAAAACCTTTTCGAATAAAATAACGAAAAGAGGAGAATAGTGTTGGTCAAACTTGCAAGTGGAATTGACGCGATGACATTGTAGCACTTAGCGCGGCAATATTGGTCTACTCTCCGTCCATCTATCTTTATATTTCTTTTATATTTTGCTCATTTAAGCAAAATTATCTATATCTATACTATTTGTAATTCAATTTTTTAAGCATATGATACAAGTATTTTACGTAACAATTCCTAATTTATCCCTATCTAATAAGCTTCTCTAAATAAATATATTATTTAATTACATATTAGATTATTTAATCATATTCATTAAACATTATCCTATTTATAATATTTTAAATTAATATTTAAATTCACATTTACTTTTACATTATATAATTAAATATTATTTAAATTAAGTATAATCTTATTTAAATATTTAACTTTTTATTATGTAGTAGTAGTTGTAATAATAATAATAATAATAATAATAATAATAATAATAATAATAATAATAATAATAATAATAATAATAATAATAATATGTTAAAAATAGAAATTAAAGATGATGAATACTAAAGTTATAGATTTTCTTAATGTTAACGCAATAGTTTTTTTTCCATCGAAAGTAATCAAAAGACAGTTTTTTTCTAGTAATTTCACACTTAAACTTATAGAGATATTTTGAAACTAGTCATAATATTTTTTTTTTCAAATCGACTATTGTGTTTTATTAAAATTTTACACTTAAACCCTTGAGTTATGTTAAATTTACACTTAATCTCTTAAACTTTAGTAAAGTTTTATTTCTTTTTTCGTAACCAATTTACAATATAGCCTATAACTTTAATAAATTTACCATTTACACATTCATTATTTTTTCCCTTGGGTTCGAGGATTCACTTTTTAACAATATTTCCATCTGTTATACTTTTCTTATTAGTGTTTCGTGTGAGAATTTGTTTACTAACGAATAATTTGTCAGAATTAAGTTTTTTAAATTTTATAACCCCTATAGTTTATTATAAAATAGACAACAAAAAAGGATTCTATTATAATACAATAAGATTTTTGGTGGACACTTTGTAAAATTCTAGACCTTTTAATTTTATTTTTGTTGTTTATCTCTCCTATTAAATAACTACATTAATTACTAATAATATTATTTAATTATTCTTTAAATTAATAATAGTTTTTTAAAAATTTAAAAAAGAGATGTTATTATAAATATAATTTCTAAAGAAACAAACTTTTATAAATTTTTTTTTCCAAAAATGTTAAACATTTTTAAAAATAATAAATATGTTAGAATTTGTGTTTTTAAAAGTAATTTTTTATAACCCAAAATAGTTTAAATTTGGAACTATAATAAGGAATTTTTAAAATTATGGTTTTTTTTAAATAGTTTGCTTTGGAACAAAATGTTTAAATTTTATTATTAAAAAAAAACCAAAAATTTTTTTAAAATTAAAAGTTAAAAAGTGATATAATTTATTCATTACTTACATTTCTTACTCATATATAATTTCAATAATCTTATATTTATATTATTTTATAGTTAATAAGTTTTTTACTAACTTAATATATTATTTATTTAACATATATAATATACGAGCTAATAACCTAGTATTTTTATATAATAGTAACATGTTTGTTTAGGGTTCCACTAAAGTAACTTATATGTATTTTTAATAATGAAAATTAAGTTTTAATATTGTACAAAACTTATGATATACATAAATTTTATATATGTTAACTCATATCTTTTTATAAATGTTAAAATTTTAAAATTAAGTGACTTAAATGAAATACATATGAAATTAAGTTTTAATATATAAGTAGGGTTATAGTATAAAAATATTTAATTTAAAAAGTGTAAAGATTATAAACTTGACATGTGTCTGTCCTTCTATTGTTTGAAAGGGAGGACAATTTGGTAATTGTGTCAAATATGTCAAGTCATTAAGTCTAATATATTAGGTCATTGTGTCTAATGCGTTCGATCATTGGGTTAAAAATCAATTCATTGCATCAAATACTTTTTTATCATTGTGCTATTTAGTGATATTATTTATTAATGTATTTTTTCAAAATTAACAACGTTCAGGATAACATAATGTCGAGAATAAAATATAATGAGTTATTTTATTTTTTTTATATAGTATATAAACTTGTTATTTTATTATTCTATTTGTAATCAGAAGTACAAAATGATTTTATTTATAAATGTGTTTTTTAAAACTTATAGTGTTTTAGAATAATAAAATGATGAGCAAAAAAAAAAAAAACACAATGAGTCATTTAATTATTGTATTTTATATATTATATATAACTTGTTATCTTATTATTGTGTTTTACAATTAGATATACACAATGATGTTATTTATCATGTGTTTTTCAAAACTTATGTCATCCAGACTAACACAATGACTAGCAAAAAAACACAATGAGTTATTTTTATCATTGTGTTTTATGTTTTATATCATTTGCATTATATTTTTCATTGTTTTAATGCATTAGATTAATTAGTTATTAATGTATTATTGTGCTTTACAAACTAGAAATGCACAACAATGTTATTTTACTATCATATTTTTTAGAATTTATCATTTTAGAAAAACACAATATTATTCAAAAAATACAATAACTAATAAAAAGATACAACAAATTGCATTAAAGACATAATGGCGAGCATATACTATTATCATAAAAATGTAAAAAAAAAGTATTTTTTTATATAACAATGTTGTACTTGTTATAAAGATATAAAACACTCATTTTAATATTGTAATTGTTATAAAAAATAATATCGTAGACAAAAGTTATGAACACTTAAAAAATCGGAAGAACTTGAAAAAATACATCTCTAACAAATTATTACTACAATTTGATATCAATCATTAATTAAAAATATTGTTGGTTGTAAATACTTCTAATGCTTTTTTAGATTTAAAATCTTTTGTATATGAATCCTTTCTTATAATTAAAGAGAATAACGTCTATTCCGTGATTAAAATTAGATATACCAATTTGCTATAGGTATATTGAATAACATAAATCATATCCAGAAAAATATTGCTATAATCAAGTCTTTTATGTGAGTGAAGCTAAACAAATGATCAAATAAGTACCAAATAGCTATAGGGCTAATGTTTTCTAAAATATCCGTATAGATATAACAAAACATGAAAATTAATAATTACAAGATTTTCTAGATAGAGTAAATCATTTAAGAACTCATTAATTTATTCGGAACATAAAAAACTCATATCAGTCATTTTAATTTATTTGTTTTTAATTTTTTATCAAGAAAATTATAAGCATAACATGTTTATTTAATCTTTCGTTAAATTGAAAAAGACACATGTTTATTTATTCTTTGGTTAAATTGAAAAAGAGACAAGAAACAAAATTTATTTATGTATATAACCTGCATACATGTAACACATGTGTTTATACATATGTAGGTAAACAATTAAAAATTTCTAAACATATGAAAAAATTGCTTTGATGGTTGTTTATGAACATAAACATAGTTGTTTGTATATAAAAGATATAAATTTTGAAAAATATCTATTACAAAATAGTAGTTCAAAACCCTTGATTAGATAAACTAAATTCTAGCTAGACATTATTTAGAAGACCCAAACACAAATAAATATTAGATTTATTGGATTTTTAATAATCATAACTTTCATTTATTTGTCGGGATTAATCTTAACTCAGAAAATGTTAAATACACTCCTAAGTTTGAGTTAATTTTCCTCTAACGATTTCTTACTAACTGAGAGTTTACCTCGCTAGTTTTTTGATGACGTGAACTTCTTATGTGACCAAAACACTAAGCAAAAAATTAAAATGTACCTACCGGTCCGTGAATCTAAAATTTCTGCATCCTGAAACCCATTAATCTCCACCTCCTGATCTGAACCACTTGACTCGTTAAATGTAGATTTCAATAGAGGCTACACACCGAAAAATAGTATGGAATTATTGAAGGAAAACAAGTCTAAAGTTGAGAGTGTCTATAAATATTTCTTGAGATGTAATTAATCTCGGCTAATAAATAAAAATTAAAATTATTAAAATTCAATAACACTAAATATTATATTTGCCTTCGATAAGTCATTTTGACGTTGAGAAATAAATCCCAATAAAACTTGTAATATTTTAAAGATTACACTGATGAATGGATTTTATCTATCTTTATAGCTTCATTTTCCAAACACATACTTAAATTAAATTAAAATGTGGCCCTTTTTTCCTACAGGGTACAAATTTAGTTCTTTTTTAATTGTGATATATAGATACTTAAAAGAAATGCATAAAACATATAAATATATTTTAAATTTTAAATGTTGTTGTCAAAAGGATATATAATTAGAGTTGAGTTGAGCGTATTTATATTGCATTAAACAAGAATCACGTTTTACTAAAGGAAGAAGAGTCAAAAAAGAAAACTTATTTCTATGTTGCGGCTGCGAATGAAGTGGTCCAAACCGTGTGATGAGGGGTGTAGCCAACCTTTATCTCATAGTACCTTTCCTTGTCATACATTCAAATAAATGTTATATAAAGTTAATTGTTATTTTCATCATTGAGGTGCGATGCCTTTCATCGTTTTCATCCAAAAACTTTTTTTCCCATCTATGTTCCTTACATTTTAAAAACTTGTTATTTTCATCTGCTTCCGTTCACCTCATTTGTTTTACCTGTTAAATGGAACATTAGGTTTAAATAAGCATGTACATGACACATGACGTTGATGTGCTAACATATGTTGTTCTTTCTCCATGTTAGAGTTTGTGTATAACCCTAAGTTTTAGAACCATATATAGAGAAAAGTGTTCAAAATCATATATGGAGAAAAATGTTCATAAACACCCAGTCACAAGACCTCGACACTATATCATATGTCATTCTTTCTCCATGCTAAAGTTTGTGTATAGCCTAAATTGTAGAACCACATACGTATATAAGCAGGGTCGGCTTTATAATATAACATGTGATGCGTTGAGCTGGTGGCCCTCTAAAAATAAGGGTCACCATTTTAGATACATATACATATATATATGTGTACATATACATATATATACATATAGGATGGTTCCGGTACAAACACTATGCTACCTAAAAACCGTGAGAACAAATCTGGTGCGTTGATTAAATAAATGGATGGCTAAGATTCTTGACAAGTCATCAATCTTCAATTAGTCTAATAGTTAATGAAAGTAAGGTTAAATTAGTAATTAGTGCTAATTATAGAAAACAAATATAACGTCCAGATGAATCTAAATCTTCAATACGCTGACTTTTTTCAAAAAATTAAAACTACTTCCTCTAACTTTTTAAAACTAAAATAATTTTTATATACTTTATTATTTTTTTAAAAAAATTATATAAAATTAAGAATTTTTTTATCTTTAATATGTGTATCATATTGCTATATTTTTTTTTTTAAAAAAATAACATTTATTTAAAGAGTTCACAAAAATATGCAGTATGACAATGCTATTATAAGACAAATATAGTGCTACTATCGTATATGGTGCTATTTACGTATTTACAAAGTGCTACTTACATATTTTAGATCACTTTGATTGTCCTTATTATTATTTCATCATTATGAACTAAACACAACTAACTACATACAATGTTTTTGTCACGTAAAATAAAGAAAAATATGTTCATAAAAGTTTATATGACAAACCAAATAAAAGTAGCACAACGAGGAATGTCACAGTAAATTAAAGTAGCACAATGCGATATCTATAGAAACATATATGAAAATAAAAGGTCCTACTAATATTTGGATGTCAAATATATTATAAATAGCACATTCTGATGGATATGAAAATAAACACACCTAATTATAGCACAATATTCAACAAAACCAACAAAATTAAAAAAATATATAAACAAAATACAATAAATGTGTTAATTTACGTTAGAAATATATATAGCACGTCATCATCACACACAGAACCTAAAACGATGTTACTTTGAATTCTTTACCTTACATGTACAAAATCATTACTATACCATAAAAATAGCACAACAGTTACAAAACGAATGATTCATATCACTTATAAACTGAAAACCTTGATTGATTCAAAACCGTGTTGTTAATCCTAGTGTTATAACAACAGAGATAAAAAAAAAACCTTACATACTATAATTAAAAGACTGATTTTGATCAATTGTATAGCATTGAAAACCTTGAATAACTTTAGTGATTGATAATTCTTGATATTTACTCAAGGTTCAAATGACAGAAGAAGATGATGATGATTACGATTGTAGGATTTTGAATTGGTGGAATAATCTCTAGATTTTATTTGTTATATATATATATATATATATATATATATATATATATATATATATATATATATATATATAGAGAGAGAGAGAGAGAGAGAGAGAGAGAGAGAGAGAGATTAGAAAAAATTCAATTAATATTTGCTAAAATTAAGGGGTTGTTAAAAATAAAAATATATGTAATTTCTAATATACTCATTAATCCTAGTCATCAATTAATCCATATGGCAAAAATGTATTGGTTCCTATGGTTTTTACACAAACTAGTGTTTGTATATAATCCTACTCCTATATACATACACACATACACACACACACACACATATATATATATATATATATTACATATACATATATATATATATACATATACATATACATATATATACATATACATATACATATATATACATATACATATACATATACATACATATATCACTCTACTCTAATAAAAATGTAAATGAGGGGGACACTTGTCACTATCACATTTCTCCTCACTAAATTTTTCCCGCCTCTCTCTACTATTTAATAATTACTATAATTACTCATAATACTTTTTAGCTTTTTATAGACTAAAAATACTTTTTAATAAACTTAAAAAAAGTTCTTTATATTAATGTTATTTATAAAAATAAATTTTTACAAAACAATAAAAATTTTTTTGAAACATGGTGTTTTTAAAAAACTAAAACATTTATAAATAAAAAATAATTAAAATTGAAAGTTATAATAATAAAAGTTTTTTAACATGGTTTGTTTTGAAACAAAATGTGTAAGTTTTTAAACAAAAAGTTTAAAAAATTAATATCATTGTTTTATTATGTATATCATTACTAATTCGTAATTTTAATTATATTTTATCTTAGAATATCGTTTTTATAATTAATTAAATTTTATTCAATTTAATATTTTATTTATTTAACCCGTATAACGTACGAGTTACTAAAACTAGTGTGTATATATATATATATATTTATATAGGGTACGTTTTCTCTGTTAACCCTTATTTATTTTAATAACGCATTAACCCTAATGTACCAAACACTTACACAACAATTATGTAATGTAACTAACTTTTACACCGCTTTACATCATTGATGTAACGATTTCCCTTATTTTCAAAATTTTCTTTCATTTTTAAAAAAACTTCACCCTTTTTTGAAACCTTCTTTACTTTTTTATATGATGTTAATTTTTAAAATAAATTACATCGTTAAATACATCGTTTTAATATCTTTAATTTAGATAAAGTCTTGCTATAATTTTTTAAAAATCTTTTTGATGTTCGTTGTGGACCACTAGTTTTACCACTGTAACTCTAACTTACAGTTGCGATGTGGCTTGCTGTGGATCACTAGTTGGGTTAATGAGTTATCGCAATAAACAAGTATTAGCATTGGATCCCTATGCATAACTTATTGAAGAGTCTCGATGCGACTCACAAAGCAATCCGATTGATGATGATCGGCTACTAAGATTCGAATTGAGACACAAAGTACTGAAGTAGACTTGCAGATGAGATATGACACCAATCAGTAAGCAACAAACCCACAAAGTATTTTGATTTATGAATACCCTTTGATCGATCGATCATGTATCACCCCTTTTGGCCTCGTTGATCGACACACAAAGCAGAGGACACAGGCATAATTCATCTGAGGCACGGGATCAATCACCCCTCTGATTCTCTTAATTATGATTTTGCTTCTATTTTGTTCAAAGTATCAACGTTGAATGTCTCAAGGTTAGTATTTGATTGCCTATAATTCTCTGAATTCTAAATTTTGAATTTAGATTTTGCCTTGGAATTCTAGTTTTGCTTTTGTTTAGGTTGCTTTTTGATAAATTTAATTAGGTTTCTTACTTGCTTTGAGCTTTTGATTTACTGTTTTCTTTAAAAGAAAATTGATTAGGTTCATAGGTTGCTCAATTGTTTTTTGATTAGTCTGCTTTGATTTACTACTTAAGTGCTTTTGATAAATTTGATTAGGTGGTTGCGAGCAATACGACACCAACGTGGATAAAAATTTACTTTTTAAGTGCTTTTAATTAATTTTATCAGGTTCATGAAGTGTACCTTGAATTTACTGCTTTAGTGTTTAGATTACCGGTCACAAGTCAGGATAAAGAAGGAAGTTTTTAATAAATTTTTTTGAAAAGGGTCCCATTTATTAGTTCAATTGGAGTCCTGAAATGTGACACCCTATATAAATCTCACATCTGCCGTGGACATGAGAGATTTCTGGTTTATAAGTAATGTCCGGTCTCTAATATTACTAATGCGTTTTGGGCGTATTAACTGTTGATAATAGGAGAACTCCATAGTTAAGTGTGCTCATGTAGTAGCAATCTACGGATGGGTGACCTCCTTGGGAAGTTTTTACGCGGGCAACCAAAAGCAAATCCGTGAGCTACTCGTGGGACAAATCGCATAATATTGATGGTATGAGAGGTTGGGTGTTACATGAAAAACGTTGAACCAACCCGTATATAAGGAAATGTTCAATTTAAAAGTATATGTGCAACTTAGTTGTTATAAATTCTCAACAGCATATTTGTCAAACGACATGCACATATGCCTGTTAATTGGAACAAATTAGAAAAACTTTCCTTCTCAACAAGATACACTCACGTAATAGAAAATACACATATTTGAGAGCATGCCAATATTATCTTCATGAGGTGTGGGGCTTTGTATCTACGTTTGTGGGCCTTCCCTCTTAGCTTGCATACGGGAGATTTATTAATATGACAAATTTGACTTTAATAATTTAAATTTTATTGTTTAATAATAATTCATACTAATAATTTTACCAATCTAGTACCATAATTATTAAATATTTAAACATTATTTTCGCGTTCAACTTAGCTCACAATGATTGTTATGAAAAAAATAAAAATAAAAGCAAAATCAAATGAAAAATAGATGTAAATTGGGTTTGAAGATAACATTATAAAATCAAATTATTAGTACGAATTATTATAGTCTAATAAGTTATAATTTAGATTCTTAAAATCAAAATTTTCTATTAGATTTTTACATTAGTTATTTATATAGTGAAATTAGATAAAAGAAATGTCGGCAAGCATAACCGTTTTAACTTATCTCGAAATTTTATTGTGTTTTACCAAAAAAAGAAAATAATAATAATGCACGTTATCTATACCCTCATAATTAAATAACTATTTTGCGTCATAGATCATAATTGTGTGAATCCAAGATCATTTTCTTGCTTCTCTTATTGTACCCATTCTACCCTTTCAAGATCGAACCCCTCCAAAAATATATAGCGAAAGTTTTAAAATTGATTCTTTCATTTTTAAATTATCATTTTATAATTTTTAAATCTGAATTATTAACTATTTAATATTTTATTTATCTAGTTATGTAATACACGAGCTTTTAACTTTTCTAAATTATATATTTGAATAACTTTAGTAACACGTATATTACATGGGTTTAATAAATAAAATATTAAATAGAATAAAAGTTTATTAATTATAAAACGATATTATAAAATAAGATATGATTAAAATTACGTATGAGTAAGTAGTATATGATTAAATAATATTAATATTAATTAATGTAATTATTTAATAGGAGAGAAGTAAAAAAATTTTGATAAAAAAAAATGTGATGTTACCACGTGTTTTTTTTAAATTTTTTATTAGAGTAAAAAAAAGATTTGTTTTGGGTAAACATAGTAATTATTTATGCATGTTTATTCGTTAGTCGTTACGACTTTAATATTTTATTTATTTGCAATTTGAATGTTTGAATCTTGAAAACCCCAAAAGCATAGACCAAGACCAATACTCGGTTAGACCGATGGTGTTCTTCTACCCTGGTCTTATAACCTGTAAAATACATATATTCTGGTAGAACAATTGAACAATTATATCACGTCTTGTTATATTATTTAAATATTTTTTATGGATATATAACTATATATATGCATATCTTTAATAGTTATAATCATATGTAACATAATAATATAGATTATTCAATTTTTATGTGAGAAGTATATATGCTGTAATAATATTTATTATACACTTATATATTAGGGGTGTTCAAAAATATCCGAATCCGAGAATCTGATCCGAAAATTCAAATCCGAAATATCCGAATGGATTCGGATAGTGATTTTCAAAAGTTTCGGATATTTGGATATCCAATTATCCGAAAACTAAAAATTGTTTCTTTATTTTTTTAAATTTTAAACATATTTTAATTTTATATTGAGATTTTTTAGTGTACATTGTGACTTTTATAATATGAGTTGGTTTTTTTATATTATTTTTATAATAACATATATCTAATTATTGTAAAAAACTTAAAAATAAAAAAAATAAAAAATAAATTTCGGATATCCGAATCACTATCCGTATCCGTATCCGAAATTTCGGATACGGATACGGATAGTGATTTCTAACATATTTTACATACATCATTATATTAATATAACTAACATATTCGTTTAGCCTCATGATATATCTAGCGACTAGCCAGATGTATAACACTCAGGCTTAAGCTCTTTATTTAATGAGTTGTAATTTAGACTTAAACTTAACTCATGCTCGTTGCTCAACTCAAACTTTTAACAAACGGTCTCAAATTGGCTTGTACAATTGTTTTCTTAAGACCATTAACTAATAAAGATGAAAACTTTAGTAAAACTTCCACAAAGTTATTTATATTGTAACATAATGATCTAAGAAACACGTTTAGACTCTGAAACATTTAATACATAATTCTGCATATCCGTTTATCCATTGGCGGAACCAAAGGGGTTTCAGTGAGATCCTTTGACCCTCTGCCATGTGAAATCTTCTTTAAAGTAACTAACAATAACGAGTGTGAAATTAACGGTAGCAAGGGGCTTGCAAACTTACAGAAATAAAGAAGATTACTAAATTAATTACTTACGGTGATGTGGGCCTTTCTTTAAGGTACAACCCAATTCAAAAATGTTGTCGGCCCACTATAAAGCATCAAAAGTAATTTGAAGTTTTTATCTATTTTGTTTAACTTCATATAAGACCATTTTAACCTTTTCATTATATTTTTAACTTTGGCAATTTGTTTTCTTATAAGGGGCTACTAACTTTCTTAGTTGGTTTTCTTGATTCTTTTATGCATAATCAAAGAATATTTCTTTTATTCTTTTGATAAAAGAATAAAATTTAAAGTGATTTTTAGAAAAACGTCGATCATTCTTGTATTTATAGTATGTCGACCGTTAGGAAAAAGTAAACAACATGTCTGTGGATGCCAAAAATAAAATTACATTTAGACCGCACTGAAAATTTTTGGTTCCGTCATTACGATCAAACTTTCTATATATAGAAAGAAGTAGGACACAAAAAATGCAAGTAATCACGATGTTGAATAGTAGGATATGGACCATCATAGTCGATTGCTAATTAACTCTTGAATGGTAGCTATAATAAAGGAAGGCAACTAGTAGCTATCATTAGACTTGGTCAAAAAAACCGGGTACGGACCCGACCCGGCGAACCCGACCCGGACCCGGGTCCGGGTACAACCCGGTATAGGGTGTACCCGGTTTGGAACCGAAAATACCCGGTGGGTAGGAACCGGTTATGGTAGGGTAATAGCTTGGGTGAACCCGACCCGGGTTCGAACCCGGTTCCAAACCGGGTACACCCTATACCGAGTTGTACCCGGACCCGGGTCCGGGTCGGGTTCGCCGGGTCGGGTCCGTACCCGGTTTTTTTGCCCAAGTCTAGATGGGAGTGAGCTTATTTAGTTATTTAATTTATTAACTCATAGATTTTTTTAAGTTTTGGGTTTATACGTATTTTTTTTATAAATAATGGAGTCACCATCCAAAAACATAATGGTGTCACTCGAAAAACTCATATACATCTTCATATATGCGTAAAAATTCATTGTATTCTTGTGACTCTGGTCTGTTGAAACTAAATCTGCCCATAAAACTTACCATCGCTTCCATGGTCCTAAGTGGCATCGTAGCTACGCGTGGAACACCATACCTCTGTAGTAATGAGATCAGCAACAATGAACCACTAGCGTGATTCTCCAAAAGGTTTCTTTCCACACTTTACACCCACACCCACACCCACACCCACACCCACACCAACATACAATAGTAATTTAAAATATAGAGAAATGATAGATTAAAGAGATGTGGGAAGCGAAAAACATTTACATAGAAGACTGGGGTCATGAAGGTGGAGAATGATATGTCGTTAATGTAATGTTGAGTGGGAAGTGGAATGTGAAATGCACGCCTGATGGTCTTGACAATCTCTAGCATGGCGTGAAAATCATAAAATTTTATGTTATCACATATAACCCGCTTTTAATAAAGGTCGTGTTCTAACTAATATGCTTAATTAACTTCTTTACTTAACTTGATAGTGTTTATAGTGACTTGTTTAATTAGTCCAACTAGTTAAAATTAATGACATATGACATTGACACAGAGCCAATATGAGATGAAGAATTATAAAGAAATTAAGTTTAGTGGATTGACAATCAATTCTTCACAAGTGTAGTTACCACTATCAACACCATCATCATACCACCACCCCCGGGCATTGATGTTTCCACCACCGGGCACAAAGATAAGTAATGGTGGTAAAAGTATATTACTCATTAGCTTGCAAGTGACTACTCTATGTTAATAAGAATATGTGTTTTAGGTTACAGCCCATGCTCAAGTTACAACATGTGGCGCTAACTGTATGTTGATTGTACACTGGATGCTGACTTTAAACTAGATAAAGCCCTTGATCAAGTAACACTGTTGTGGATCAGGTGATCAGCAGCTCTAATAAATTACTTAATTTATTTAATTTTTTTAAATATAAAACAATAATAATATAAGATTAAACATTATAATCAAATAAAATTCATTAAAAACATAAAAAAATAAAAAAATACATAATAAAAAAACATAATAAATAAAAAAATAATCTAACTAATCTCGCTCTTCCAATTCTCTACTAATACGGTCCTTCTCGTCGTCCATGAGATCATAACTTGGTTGAAACAAACCATCCAAATTGCATGATATTTTCTAGTGAGATGATTTTTTAAAAAATTTAAAGAGGAAGAACAGAAAGTAGATATGAATGTTGTGATTTTTTATAAGAAATAGGGTAGTATTTATAGGATAAAATGTAATATTTTGGTTTTTTCAAATGAGTCCAACGGCTCTATCCCTTTTCCCCAGACCCCAATGATTACTTCCTCCGCGAGCTCCCTCATGCCCCTTCGATAGATCCCCTAATCGCACCCAGTCGTTGCGATGTGCGCGACCAGGTGGCTCGCGCCCTGGTTCGCGGGTACCACAATACCGAGTCTAATACCTCAAGTTTCATTTCACAAGTCTCTAAAATATGTTTCAAAAACGATACATTATTACTATAGTATTTTTTTAAGATAAGGTTATTTGAGAGAGGTTGTATGCATAGAAAGTACATATCGAGCAACTTTCAATTGCATACTTTTCATTTTCGCTAAACCTTTTAGTTTTATTCATTTAATCAATTACAAATAAAACATCACCAAAATTGATACATTCAGAAGTAAATGCGACAAAAGGTCATCTCTTAACTGTGTTCCCGAGTTTTTTTTTTAAATAGAAAAATGGAAGGAATTAAATGGAAGGTAAAAATAGTATTGTTCCTTAGTTTTTTAAGAAAGAAAAATGAAAATAAACTAAATAGTATATGTTTTTGTGAGTTTATTAAAGGATGAAAGTAAAGAAAAAAAGAAAATTTGTAATAATATTCCCTTCTAACTTGTACTTCCAAAACAGAAAGAAATAGAAAGAAAAAAAAATTGAAACACATAATTTCTTTTTATTTCCTTCTTATTTTGAAACATAAAGTTATAATATGTTTTTTTCTGTGTTTCTTTTCTCTCTCTAATCTCTTTAACTTTTATTTTTTTCTTTTGTTAATTTCCTTTCACATTTTTTTCTTAACTTTAGTTTGTTAAACTCGGGAACGTAACTTAGCGAAGGACAATGCAAGAAAGAAAAACTTAAAACATAAATCTATCGGAAACCTGAATCTAAATATGATATTTGTGTTTTATTTCTGTTCAGTTACACCTCACCAATTATAATAATGCGTCTAATACACTACAAGGTGCGTACAACGTTCCACAATCAATTCAATTTTATAGTAAGTTTTAACTCACCGTTGATTATAATGATGCGTCCAATTTCCAAGTCAGATTAGCCGGTGTAATAAGTTTTGCTTACGCAAATACCTTCCCACATTATAATAGCGCATCTATCCATTTCAATTTTAAACGTTGAATCGTACAATACTCTTATAACTTATTTTTAAACTAAACCAATTCCTGATTCATATGCCAGTAATCAAACCTTAGTCTTCTTCCTAAGTGAAAATGTCTCTACCAAATGTCATCTACCTAATACATGGTGTGTCCGACTTCACGTATATAGCAACCACGTTTAGTTAATTGACGCATATACTCTCCCCACTGAAATTTACAAGTCGAAAATCCTTCCAATGCTTTTTATTAAAAAGTTCCGTTTACAATAACCAGTCTCACACATTTACTTAATAACATTAACTCAAAATGTTTCTCATGCGTGTTGCATGTAGAATTTTGTCAAGGATTTGAATAACATAACACAAACACAAAAACAATTCATGACGGTTATCATTTTAACATAGAATATCATGACATCAAGAAAATGAAATGAAAGAACTAACATCAACAAAATAGAAGAAAACACGAAAGAAATATGAAAACACAAGTCTAAATATAGGACTAATGTTTTTCCTATACATCTAAACGTAATTACATTTTAGAGAAAAGCATGTATGTTGCATGTTTGGATTTATAATTACCTTTTTTTGTACGGCAAATGCACGACCCTATTTTAGAGGATAGATGTTACCTTAATTGGGTTTATTTATTAGTTTTCTTGCTGGGTTGAACTCCTAACTCACTCAGGAGAAAACCAACAACTAGAAAAACACTCTAGCTCAACCCTAAATATTTTTTACTCAGATTGAAACTAGAACCCAAAACCTTCTTATATTTACATGTCCTGGGTTTATATTTACTTGGTTTGAATCAAATCAATAAATAAAAAGAAATGAACAAATAAATAAAAAGAAAGTAAAAAAGCTAAACCGAACTAGTAACTACCAATAATATAACACAAATTAAAGAAAGAAATGACATTAAATCCAAAAAATTGATTAAGAAACAATGATAGATAGAAAAACAACTTAAAAGATATCAACACTATTACTAAAACTACATTGAGGTGTTTAGCAAGTTGGTGTTAGTTTAGGGTTATAGTTATGACTTTTTAATAATCAAATATAACAAAAAAAAAAAAAAAAAAAAAAAAAAAAAAAAAACGTGCTTGTGAAAATCAAACTCACATGGGGGAAGTCGATCCCCACATGCGAGCCAACTGTTGGACCAATCCCTATACAAGCTATTTAGTATAGATGGAAATTACAACATGATACGGCCAAAACAATTGGAGATCTAGAGTCAGTTTGTAAATATGTTTTATGGCCAAAACAATTGGAGATCTAGAGTCGACTAAGCAATGTGTGAGAAACCGTAGTTGATGTTTATTACAACATGATACGCAAAAATGAATTTAACGTTGAACTATTTTAAATCTTTGAATTGTTAATAAACCTAAAATGCAAGATGATCAATAGTAATATTTTTATCTAATGGTGAAACATAGATCTAGGTAGAAAGCTTACACATACACGAGTCATATTATTCGTTTGATGTCTTAAAATTGCGTCTCGATGATGTACATCTTGGGCTTTGGTAAGATCAACAAATTGGGCTTAATCCATCCATTACTCTCCTATGCATCTTTTCACTCTTCATGTTGACATAGATTATATAGCCATAAGTCCAAAATCCATATATATTGCTATTCATATGATACAAAGATGTCTGATGGTGTTCCTCGATGGTACGACTTCAGGTTCAGAACCCGTTCTAATGAGTTTTCTTCATGTTGCAGTTAACCCTGAAACAAGTTTGGTCCAGCAAATCATTGATGTCACAAGTTATAGACAACAGAGAATACTTAATTTTGTCGAAAGTATTAAGAAAGAAATACTTGTGTGTTTAAATTCTAACTAGTTTTTTTCTCTCATGCTACGTGACGGTAGTCCAGTCAAATTTTCACATGCAAAGCTGCGTTATTTTAATCGTTATCTGTCTAGCTCATCTGAAATTATAAAATTAAAGTCTGGTGGTAAATACTAAGGTTTAGTAACTAAACTCAAAAAAAAAAAAAACTTTACTATAAATAGTTTAACAGTAAAATTTTAAGATCCTAAACTTAAGTGGTCAAAAAGTAACAAACAACTCAATGATCAAACCGTAAGTTCCTAACTATAGTAGCTAAAGTCACGCCCTATGCAGCAATAGTCCAGTCAATTTTACCACACGTATGCTGCGTCGTTATCTGTCGTCATAAATTAAAGTTTAATGGTAAAACTCAAAAGTACTAAATCTAATGACAAAACTAAAAAAAATAAAATTTCACTATGAACAGTTTAGTGATCATCAAATTTTAATATTTTAAACTCTAGTAAAAAAAATAAATAACCAAAGTTAGAGTTAAAAATAAATATACTATGATTAAAATCTAAAAATCAAAACTTTACTATTTATTTATTTATTTGGCTTGACAATTAACTTTCATTTGACTTTGGGAATTAATTGATTATAGAGTAATGTGTGATTTTTCATTTTTATGTCTAAAAAAGTTAGTTAAATAGGTCGTTAAAAGTTTAAGATGCAAGTTGTAGTTAACGTATTCTTCAAAATTAGCTCGTGAGAATCTTTTTACTTTAATAAAAAAACATCTTGTGATAACACGTGGCGGCACCACATTCATTCTCACCAAATTTTTCCGCTTCTCTCTCCTATTAAATAATTAACTTAATTATCAATAATATTATTTAACTTTTTTAGAACAAATATAGTTTTTTTAATAAATTTAAAAAAGATTTTATTAATGTTATTTCTAAAAATAAATTTTATAGAATAAGAAATTTTTACAAAACATCATACTTTTTTAAAATTAATGTTTTTAAAAAGTAAATAAACAAAAAATAATTAAAATTAAAACTTATAATAAGAAAATTTTTAAAAATGATATTTTTAATACGGTTTGCTTTGAAACAAAATATTTATTATTTTTTTGGAAAAAAAAAACTTTTTAACCAAAAATTTAAAAAGTTGATATACTTGTTTTATTACATATTGTTCTTATTATACGTAATTTCAATTATATTTTATCGTAAAATATCGTTTTATATTTGATAAAATTTTATTATATTTAATATTTTATTTGTTCAATCCGTGTAATACACGGGTTTAATAAAGCTAATCATCACATAAAAGAAGAAACATCCAAATCACGCAAGCAACACATACGAGATCTTCATTACTTATATTAAACTTGATAAATATTAAACTTTCGATAAAATAAACGAGTAAATTTACAAAATAGTAAATAAGTTTTTTAATAGAACTCATGCCAATTCAGGACATAATCAATACTTATAACCTTATATAACCACTAACACAATCTACAACCAAAACAAACCACAAACTCATACCACCATCTACTTATTACATTTCATCACAAAAACGACTAAATCTTCAAACCCATCAACCAGTGGACTCATCAACGTCTATCTGTTCGCCGATCTTCCCTCGCTGCCGACCGCTTTGATCGCCGCTGCTCAGACCGCCCTTCCGCCCGATCTCTTGATACCCTTCGGTTCCCAACTGATCCCTCCTCGTCTGGCCCCCTCTGCTCCTCCCTTTCAACCACAAAATTTCATCATCTCATCAATTATATTATCATGCATGCATTTGCGTCATCTTTTAACCATCTGATCAATAATAATATTATCAAATTTACCTTCTGCAAGGTGTTGTTGAGCCTCGTAGCTTTTTCCGCCGGTGCCGCCCGGCACCACCGTCTCCCCTCTCCTCGCTCTGTCGTCCAGCTCCTTCCGCTGCTGCTCCGACGTCATTTTTAGAACGATTTTGGTGAGAATATGTGTGTTTGGTGATGATGGTTGATTATTGATGATGTTGAATTCTTTTATATGTAGTTATTATATGCATTTGGGTTGAATGATGATGTGGCGACTGAGGGTGATGAATCATCTGCCACGTAGTTGACGGTGGTTTGTGCAGGAGGTGTTGTTTCGACACGTATGAAGAGAAGATATCGTCATAATTAGTTTGTGGTTCAGGATAGCTCTAATCTGTTGTTATCGGGATTCGATCATAGTCACAAAGATGCGTAAGTTAATTTACAAGGACGTGACGACTTGGTGATATAATATGTGGAGTTTTAAGTTTATTGTATTGATAGGACTAGTCAAATTGTTTGTTATTTAGATTAGTTTGATAGGAAAGGATATCTGAGAAAATCAATAATTATGTGAAAAATAAAAAAAATCACGAAATCTAATAATATAATTTATAATTTTTTTTATTTTAATTGTTAAAATGTTATTTAAGTATGTGATATATATATATTGAGCATACATACAAGAATGAAGAATTTTACGTATACGTAACACTATTTCGAATGAAAAATGGTTACTTATACGTAAACTATGTGTGACGTATATGAAAAACCATGTTGCGGTTTTTCGTTTGATTCTACCTTTATTTGTATATACTTACACATATATATAAAGGGTAGTGATAAAAAATTTATAAATTATATGATTGTTTTCATTAGTTTTCTCATAACATAATTGGCATGTATATTTTCTATCTCCTATAGGTGTATATTACCTTGTAATCTCTCATTTAGTGAAAATGCCAAACTCTCTCCACATTTATTAGATTTCAACATCTTGTTGAAAACAATTTATATTAGAAAATTAAATAGTTCTCTTTTGACTTTGAAGGCGAATATGTCAATATTCATCCCTATTTTTTTTTAGTATTTTTGGTACTGAGTTCATCGATTTAGACACTTATTTAAGTTTAATTTGAATGTTATAGATTCCGAAGGGAAATTGATGATTTTTATGAAAAAAATAATCAAGATTTGATGAAGTTAAAAGAAAAACAACTTAATCACATGCGCATTTCTAGAATGAACATGCCTGTGTCAAACAAGTTGAGATTTCTGCTGAACTGATGCCCAACATGCGCATGCCATTTATGAATTAAGTTCGGCCTAGATACTAGATCACAATACTCCCCCATTTGAGCCATATTCAACTTTTTCTAGCAAACCAAAGATCTCTCAAGTCTCTTAGGTGATTTATGGTAGATTTTTGAAGGTCAAGGCCAAGATTGAAGATTAAGCACTTCTAAGGATGATGTAACAACACCCAACCTATTTCAACTTGATTTGATTCAAATTCCTTTGAATCTACTATGAGCTCTGTCATGTTTTTGAGTTTCGATGTGGTTTATGTAAGCCTCATGGGCTAAACTCATACTATCACTTGAAATAGATAAAACTTAGAATGTTTTAACAACTTATACATGATTCTTGGTGTTGTTTATATTGATGTCATGATGAAATTTAATTATTCTTCAATGATTATGTATGTTTGTTCTAATATGATGAAATATTTAACCTTATGGTTGTTGTAAGCATGTTATGTTAGAAAACCTTATGTTGTTATAACACTTAGGCATATGATTGCGTCTTTTTGTGTAATTTGTGTCATTTGTCTAGGAATGGTGAACAGAGGTTAAACGTTTAATAAAATTCGATAATGTGCATTTTTATGTTTATGTCTGAGAAAACTGTGGTGTATTTTATGAATCTCTCTTTTCATTGGTTATGAATTGGGTTTTTAATCGTGGTATGATGTTCATGCATTCAAGGGCAATTATAGTTTTGTTTATTTTACACAAGTTGAGATGATTGTCATGTGTTTATCGTGTCAACTTTCCATAGATTTGTGGAGTTGGATAATCCTAACAAGAGTTTAATTTAGCTTTCACGTTGACATAACTATACCATTTGTTTCTTATTACATAAGTTTATGTGGCTATGGTGCGTTTATTGCTTTAGCTTTCCGGAAAAATATATGTTTAGATACCCTTGACGATGGTTTAGGCTACTTTCATTTATCATGTGTAAAAAGGATCTCATCTCAAGTTTGTGTTAGTTGTTTTTGTTACAAGTGGTATCGTTTATTGATTGTGTATCTTATCTTTATTTCCTTGCTTTATTAGTTCAAGTTGTTAATTATTTTAGTTATTCTAATAGTCACGGATCCAAGTTCAATTGATTTGTAAGATAGTGATAACGATTTTATATTGGAAGTCATTGTGTCTATGGATTGATTCTTGGTTTTTACCTAAAGCTATACTACTATGCGATTGATGAATTTGCCGATTGTGTGTGTAGTTAGTATATGTTATACCCCTATCCATGGGCGCGACCAGTTGTATCAATCACACAACAATATACAGTGGAAGACTCACATTCAAGAACATCGAAGCTAGAATGAGTTAAAACCTTACAGTGCATACATAATCCACGCAACCCTTGCATTTAATAATACAAAATAAAACTACATGCTCTGTCCCATGCAGCCTTAACTTAGTCCCTATCTTCCACACGAAGAGTTTATTTTTCACAACCGCTAAGTGTCCATGACGTTCTGTATCATGAGCTAAACACGTCAACAACATTGTTTTTGATGACTCATAACCAAAGATTCTAAACAGTTAGAAAATATAATCATAATGTGTGCAAGCTAATTGTTTGTCAAATCAAATGTTACTCAATTCGAAAATCACCAATTAAATTCGAATTCGAATTGAAGTATTTTTAATCAAATCCGAATCAAATTTCGAACTTATGATTTTCTATTTGATTAAATTCGAAAATTGAATCATAAGTATACATATAATTGTATGTATAATCACACATGTAATATGGTTATTTATATATAACAATTTATTTTATCTACATATACTTATATAATTTGATTTAATCGTGATTTCTTCGTTAGTTATTATTTTTGTGTATTTGTTTAATTTGTAGTTGTATCTGCTCATGTTTTTTATTATAGACTTGTAGGTTGTAGAACTTGAGAAGATTAAAATTTTAAACGTTCTAGTTTGCTAACATATAATATTTTAATCTGTAATTTGGATGTTGCTTTATTGAATATTTGAATGATAGACTACTATCATTTTATTTTGAGCCTTTTCAACCACTTGTAAAGTTTGAGTTTGTTTTCTAAATTATAGGTTAATAGTTTTAAAAATAAAAGTTATATTTTTTTTAAATAATTCGAATCAGCTTGGTTTTAAATCGTATTCGAATACGAATCGAATCCTTTAAATCCAATTTGAGTTGAATTTTAGTTTAAAAAAAATCAAAATTTGAATAATTCAAGAATTCAGAATTTGATTTGTTGTACCCTAATAAAAAAAATCGAGGGCAAAAATTGATGATGAGTGTAGTATATTTTTGTGAAAAATATTCACAGTACGCTACGCAATACTCGATCAAGTTAGCACTAGTCCCCCCTCCCCCCGAGTGCGTTATTTTTTTTAACGACAAATCCATACTACTATTACTCATAAATTAAATAAAGATACATCATGACTAGGTTTAAACCCTGAACCTCCCCTCTAAATGCAAAACCTTTACTATGTGGGTTAGCTCTACATTTTCCCCGAGTGCGTTGATTAGATATATTTTGTTATTAATTCTTATTGTTTTTTATTCTAGTTTTTTCATTTTTATTTTTCCCATTTTCTTATATTAAGAAGTTTACAAGTCAGATTTGAATTAAATAAACAAATAACTATTATTGAGAAGTTTATCGGTCAAATTTGAATTAAATAAACATGTAACTATTATTATTATAATATAACTCAATAAATTATTAGATTGTTATTATTTAATTATTAGTTTAACTGTTCATTTCTATTTCATTTAATATAGGAATAATTTTGTAACTAAATTTACGTTGGAACATAAAATAAAAATCATCTTATATTTGACTGACTAATTTCTGAATTAAACTAATTAAAGTCAATATGTAGGTGAATGTCGAAATGTAAATATACTCTCAAAGCATATATAAAAATATGAAAATAAATTTATATTTGAGCCAACTCATAATGAAAAGTTTACCGGTCAGATTTGAATTAAATAAACAAATAACTATTGTTATTATATACAACTCAATAAATTAATATTACTATTTAATTATTAATTTAACTGTCCATTTGTATTTCGTTTAATATAGGAATTACTTTATAATTAAAACTGAGAGTATAACCTTTTAAAGCAGCAACGTACAAGTAATGAACATACAAGTAATGACGCAGAGAACACGAATCCTCAGATTTCGACTACTCAGGTTTAGGCATGTCTTCTTCTTTCTTTCTAGGCTTTTTCGCTTGGATTTGGACAGAGTAGTCTTGGTGCTTGCATAGAGTCCGGTAACATGTATATTGTCATCTTCCTAATCTTACGATGGGATGAACAAACCAAGAATCTATTTAACGAAGAAGATGAGCAGGATGCCACCGATAACATTATCCACGAGGCAAGGGTAGAGAGGAGATAGCCGAGGCGGTGCTATTCGACGTCGGTAATAATGGTTTCGCAAACTGATGATGGCGAAGGATCTTCGGCAAAAAACAGAAGGTGCATGTCCTGTTCTGGACAAAATTACGAATGTTAAGGTAAGCCTTCATACCCTAATCGAGTTCCGGTTACCTTCATCTTTCATTTTACGCTTTCACTACCGCTGATTTCAAATATGAGGTGCAAAGGTTATTGAGACATTTTGTTTGCTTTTTTTAATAATAGTTTTAAGGATTGGGAGATTTTCAAGGCTTTTATATGTAATTTTAACAGCCTTTGTCTGCTGCTTCTTCAACACCTTCCGTAGCTCTGGTGCGGTCAACTTTCACTCGTAGTCAATTTTAAGGCATTCTTAACCCTATATATTAAAACTCTAAGTGTGTTTGTTTCTATTCGAAATTAACAAAGAATTGCAATTTACAGGTTTTGTTTATTAGTTTCATGATTTTACCTTTTAACTATAGTTTAGGTTTGGCATATGATTTGTGTTTGATAATGAAATTAGGTACTGAGATAGGATTTGTTTTAAATTTTTTTATTCAAATGTGTACCCGGTTTATATCATTCAGATGTCATGGCAATTTGAGTGATGCTCTTTATGTGTTTCGACTAAGTTCTTTATATTGATGCATAATGTTATTAGTTTTTGCAATTTCTATGGTTTTTCTTGGCCAAAAACAGATGATTATAAAGTATGATTTCTTCATGTGAAGTTCTGATTCAACTCGATCTCAATCGAATTAAACTTTATTTTTGAATTTTGATCAACTCTATTTTGAATGATGAAGCTTTATGTGTTATGATTAACTCTAGTTGCATGATTGACCATATAAATAGTTAAGTGCAGTTTTGATATATTTATCTATGATTAGGATTGTCAGTTGAAGGCATTCACAATTGTTGTTTTGATGTTTATTGATTGCTAATCATCTTAATCTTAAAATTAGCTTAATTAATCATAGTTTCTACAGGAAACGAAAGACCAAAAATAGAACTGATTTGCATAAATCCAATAATGTTTATAAATAGTTATGAGTGAAGTTTTGATGTATTATAGGAAAACAAATTTGGTATGAACATCATAGAATTCAATATGTTGTTTTGCCTATGACATTATAAGAAATTAAAAAGATCCAAAATTGGGAATACCATTTCCATCAAGAGCATTCTTTTGCAGAAGAGCAATTACAGAATTGTGTTTTGCCTTCTGTTGTTGTTCCAGCTTGCCACAATTGCCTTTGTTTGTCTGAAGCGGGCCAGCAACCTCTAAACTTTAAAAGTCCAACTTTCTTCCTTCGTTGTTTACTCCTACGTTTGGGTCTTTCAGTTCCGTAATTCGGTTGTTGTTGTCGGTGTCAGTGTCCTTTTTTTTTAAATTGTCAACTTTAAATTTTGAAAGGAATAGTTTTGGTTACTCTAAGACGATTGTTATTTAAGATTATACTATGATTAGAATTTACCCGCACCCAATGGTCCGAACAAAATATAACAAACCAAATTGTTTGTTTCTTACTATTTTAAGATAATTTTATGGACTTATATTGCCTTTTATTTTGAGGTTTGATGCTACTGCTTTGGAAGCTGGTTTTGATATGTTGTCAATGCTTTTGAGATCATACACGATTAGCCAGTTGGACCTGAAACCAATTTTTGCTGAATACGTTGTTTTGTTGCACCAATTGTAATTTACAGCTACTACATATCACATGTGAACTTCAAATTACTACATATCACATGTGAACTTCAAATTGCTAATTTTTTTTGCACCAATTGCAGCTTCTTTTATGTGATGATTCATATATGAACGGGAACTTCAGAGGTGCTGAACTTTGATACAACAAGTCACCAATACATCTATCGAACTTTAAGTTGAAATTTTTTACAAATGCTTGGTGTCGGTTTTATATGTTATGCGTCATAAACTGATAAAAGAACGCATTGTTACTTATTTTTATTATGTACTTCGGCGCAACGCGCCGGGGAACTCTCCTTGTAATAATTAAACCACTTATGGTTTTTTACGCAAATTTTCTCTTAAACTAATATAAATACTTTTTTTTATCAAGAATATATAAAATAGAAGTTAATTTTCTCTTATCTCAGACTATAAATCTTAAACGAACATTTTAGTAACCTAGTGTCAAACATTATTTTTTTCATTAAAGGCAGTAATAGACAATATTGTACTATGCACCTGGTATATTCATTTCTATCGTGTGGTTTATTTTAAAATACATTATTAAAAATAAATTTAAACATCCATATACATATTATTAATATGCTTACAAAAATTAAAAATAATAGAAAGTCTATAAAACCTTTATACCTTTGAATGATAAATTATATGCTATTTTTTGACGAAATAATTGATTTAAAATGTAAAAACAGGATTTGTTTTAACTTTTTTAGGAAAAAAAGAATGAATGTGACTAATATTAATTTGTTTTCAAAATTTAACATTTCATATTTCTATATGCGTTATTTTTGAGTCACCATGATAATGAATAACTATAACGCTAATATACTTTTTAAATAACCATTTATTATGATAAAACTGAAAAAAGAAAAAAACTTTAAACAAATAATCCAACATCTAATTTTGTGTTGTTGCTTATAAAATTATAAAACTATAAATATATAAAGCCACCTATTGACAGTTTTATCTAATTTTTTATTGCAAAAAGTATAGATGACGATTATAAGAACGTTGTAGAATAAAGAAAATTCTTATATTGTAGATATTTTCAACTGCTTGTTAATACAAAGAAACATAATGATCTATGAATTTAACCATGAAAAATATTCAACCAAATATTGATTGCTTTATGCATAGAAGAGCACAATTGCACTTGCAAAGCACATGGAAAGGGGACAAAAGAAGAGCATCTCTTTGGACATTTTTTCAAGATCAATAATTACATCAAAACCCATCAAGTCACATTCTTATTGCTTGAAATTCACATAAAAATCAAACTTGATGCATGATTCAAACTTATAATATATAATCTCATGATGATATTCTACAAGATCATGTCATAAGTCCCTAAATTAACAATGATAGAAGAGGTAGGGGGAGCTTACGACTCTCGTATTCATATATAAAGTCAATCATTCAAGTTTAACTGAATGTCATGGAAAAGGGTGTTGTTGAAACTCGGTCATCAATCCACCATGATCCACCACAAAGTCGTCAAAAGACGACATACCAAATTCACCATCCAACATCAAGATTGGTGAAGTAGTGGAACAAGAAGCGTAAGATGTCCTGGGGGAGCATCGAGCTAGTCGGGCTTTAGCCACAGCTAGTTCATGTTGTAGCCGGAACATCTTATCTTGCAAAGACGTTATTGCGCCAATGCATCCATATACAGGGTCTTTGAGCCGCTCCTCGGCCTCAAACACCAGGGAATCGACTGCATCTTGTCTTTGTGCTTTGGGGACCTCGTTTAGGATCTTGGTGATGTTACTTGCCCCAAAGACCTTGTGGACCTTGGCAAACCTTTTGGGTTCATCGGCTTGAAAATAAGGTGCCAAAAGGCAGTCAGAAGTGCACCTTCTTTTCATGAGCTTGCAAGCTGCACAAGAAGAACTTGATCGTGGCTCTTGGCTTCTCATGGATGATAATTGCTTTGTTAAACTTCTCTTTTATTGGCCAAGTATATATAGCGTTTGATAGGGGCTGAGCTTTGTTATGTGAACTGTAAACCCTCCCTACCCAAAAAAATATTTTGTGTTGCTATATAAATGAGTCATCCATTTTTATTAGCTTTTCTTTTTCAATATAAATTATAACTTTTGTGAAAAAAGTTGTGTGAAAGTTTAATATGGAATAAATGTATTTGTTATTTATATATTAATGCAAAATGTAACCAAATAAATTAATAAATAAATCTTCATCTTAACATAAATGGAAGATTTTTTTTCATAAATCGATCACTAAGGTTTTTTTTCCCCCTTAATAAATAAAATTTCAAAATTTATTTGAGGTTTTATGATAATTTATTCCGTAAAAGGTCACATCCAACACACTTAAGTAACATAGTTTACTCTCACTTACCGGATCTTTATCGAAGGGCTTGTAGCTTAGTTGTACCAAGTATTTAGTAAAGTGTTCTTTCTGTTAAAAATTAAAGATTCAAGTTCCATGATAAATTAGCATAGAAAAAGACGTTAAAAAATTATGTTTTCGACTTTTATATGCATCCTTACTAGTAAATGGTAAAATGCTTTAAACTTTAAAATTTTATATTAATTTTTTATTTTAGTTTTCCTTTTCTTATTTCTTAATGTTGCTACATTGAACTTTTGAGTTATCTTGTTATAAAGCTCATTTAATGTACGTGTTAGAGTGTTAAGAGTCTATGTTAAAAGCACATGCATAATTTTATGGCTTTGATAATAACTTAATATCTCTCTTTCTAGACGGCAAGCCAGTGATATATTAAACATAACGAGAAGCACTCCAACAAGATGGTAGAGCAAATTAAGAAATCAAATCTATCAATACTAATAAAAGAAAATTTTTTATGGCACATGGCGCAATTATAAAGCTTCTAAATCATATTTTTCTGTTTTTCTCTCCTAATTAATAATTGCATTAACTACTAATAATTTTATTAAATTCATTTAAGATTAAAGACATTTTTTATAAATTAAAAAAAGAGATCATTTATAAATATAAAATTTCTAAATAAACAATTTTTTATAAAATAAGAAAATTTTATAAAAGATTAAACTTTTTTAAAAATATAAAATATTGCAAAACTTGTGTTTTTAAAAACTAAATTTTTTTATGAAACAAAAATGATTTAAATTCAAACTTTTTATAAGAAAATTTTAAAAAGAACATTTTTTAAAAACGTCTTATTTTGAAACAAAAAAACTTTCAAGAAACTAAAAATAAAAGTTTAAAAAATGATATCGTTGCTTTATTATTTATAGTCCTTACTCGTACGCAATTTTAATAATATCATATCTCAAGATATTGTTTTATAATTCATAAATTTTTGTTACAAACTATTTAATGATTATTTATGCAACTCGTGTAATACACAGAACACTAAAATAGTAAATTAATATTACACTAAGTTTCTCCTATTCTTTACCCCGTGAATATGTATTTGATTTAATCAACTCGACAACTCTATCTTTTTCTTTCATGCGATCTTGTTATAGAGAATTTTATTTTTAGCCTTCAATATGAACCGCATTGTGAATAAAATCTTTTGAGTGACGTGTGTCTTTGTAATAAGGAATATTACCTCTAAGATCTCTTGTAATACTCTTATAATTCATTGGTTGTCGTTATCTTGCAATACATGTTATGAACATTTTTTATAACATGTATTGCAAGATAACGACAACCAATGAATTATAGGAGTCATTGGAATGCAAGTACAAAACGAAGCATGCAGCACGAAGTAATTCATTATGGTTTGTTTCTTGCAGTACAAAATTACCTTTTTCTGAAACTCTAATTAGCCAACTTTAGGAGTTAAAACTTATGCTTAGTAATATTTATGTTGAGGGAATGAAACTTAGTGAGACTTTCCAAGTTGCATGTATGGTCGAAAAGTTACCTTCTAGTTTGGTAGATTTCAAGAACTACCTTAAGCATAAAAGAAAAGAGGTGATAATTGAAGACCTTATGCTTCGTCTTCGAATTGAGGAAGACAGCAGATTAGCTAAAAGGGAAGTCAAATGCAAATGATGGCTAAAGCCAACATAGTACAACATGGTAGATCATCTAAAGGCCATGAAGCCAATAAGGGTAAAGAAAAGGCTAAGGCAGTTGACCTTGGGCGAAGGAACTAAGATGTTAAGAAGAAGGTGGGTCCCTTTAAAATATGTTACAAATGTGGTGAATCTCGGTACCGTGCTAATCAATGTATGGCACCTAAAAAGGAGAAAACACATATGATTGACAATGATATGCCCTTATTTGCTATGATCTATGATGGAGGAGGTTAACTTGGTTTCAAGCAGTACCAAGGGTGGTGGGTTGACATCGGGGCAACACGCCATATTTGCTCGGAAAAGCCTCTATTTATTACGTTTCTAAACGTAGTGGGAGATGAAAATCTATACATGGAAAATGAAGCTACGGTCGAGATCAAGGGTGAAAGCGGCGCGATCTTGAAATAGACTTCAGGGAATGAACTCACACTAAGCAATGTGCTTTATGTCCCCGACTTGCAAAAAAGCCTTGTTTTGAGATGGTTGCTAAACAAGTTTGGTTTTTGTTGGAAAGAGTTATGCTGAAAATGGTATCTTTAAACCCAATGTAATCATAGTGAAAAAGATTATGAATAAAAATGCTTCTACTTCAGATTATTTAATTGAGGCGTCTAATGTTTGGCATGGTCATTTGGGTCATCTTAATTTTATTTCAGTGCGTCGATTGATTAAAATAGATTACATATCTGCCCTTGCCATTGATTTGAATTCTAAATGTTAAACATGTGTTAGAGACCAAACAAACAAAATCCTCATTTAAGTCGGTTAAAAAAATAACCAAGCTTTTCGATACGACTCGCACTAATGTATGTGATTTAAAGTTTGTTCCCACTAGAGGTGGTTAGTTGTTTGTTTGTGGTAAGATGAAAAGTAAGATTAATTTCAGAGGGGAAAATGCCTAAAGGCTAATAGATTATTACATTTTAGGTTGTTTAATATTAGTTCTCTATCCTATATATAGATACATACATGCATATACATTCAAAAAATTAAGAACTAAAACTTTGATTTTTATAATACCATCTATTTTTTATTTTTTTCGTATATTGTATCTTTACAATTAAAACCATCCAACCATAGTAAATACTTGAAAGCTTTAAAAATCAATCAATAAAAAACAAATATTATCATCATTCCTTTCTTTTAATATGTTAAAGGAACATAATTTTGAATTTAGTGATACTTGAAGACTTATATATAAACAGAAGTTTTTAAGTAAAAGAAATAAGTTAAATCAGAAAATTCACAATTAATTTCATTTTAAAATTATATGATTAATGCTACAATAACTATCCATTATTAAATAATAAGTATACATAATTAAATGTATATTAAATATTTAAAATAAAATATTTGATTTTAGTTTTTTTTTTAATGGCAAACGAATATTTTTAAGCCCGGCCACCCGGGTAAACCCAATGGCGAAAGGCCACTCACACCTGCGAATACAGACAGCGCTGATGACCTGGCCCGCCCGCCAATCCAGGGGAAACCCACCACCCGAAGGCCCACTGTGGTAAAACCCCTGGCCCACTTGAAGCATATTGCACCAAGTTAGACTCCAACCCATGACCTCCAATTTGGAAAATCATGAGATGCCTTCTCTCAAACCAATTGATATAGGGCTTATTTTGATTTTAGTATCTTTCTACTTTAATAAAAAACTATCTATGGGTGACACGTGGCATTATCACATTCATTTTTATCAAAATTTTTCCGCTTCTCTCTTCTATTAAATATTTACATTAAGTACTAATAATATTATTTAATTATTTTAGATCTAAATTAGTTTTATGAGCAAATTAAGAAATAGATATTTTTATTATGTTATTCCTAAAGAAATAGATTTTATAAAATAAGAAACTGTTCAAAAACACAAAACTTTTTAAATATATATTTTTTATAACGGTTTGTTTTAAAACAAAATGTCTAATTCATTTTTGGGAAAAAGCCAAATAAAAGTTTTAAAAAAAAAATTTAAAAAGTTAATATAATTATTTTATTACATATAATCCTTAATCATATTTTGTATTAGAATATAGTTTTATAATTAATAAATTTTTATTCTATAAAATATTGTATTGTATCAACCCGTGTAATACACGGGTTTACTTAATCTAGTTTTTATTATGTATTAGAGAATAGAGGTGGAAAAATAAAAAAATTAGATTATATAAAATGGTGACAAGCAAAGGTCCCTAGTTATTTCTATTTTCTTAGTATTAAATATTAAGATGATAGTGATAGTGATTTTATTCATTTAATAAGACATTGACTATTTCTTGGTTAAAGGGGGCGCATATGAATATATGATGGCTCCCACAAAGGAGTGGATGAGACAAATGTGGCCTCATAAGATTAGATGGGTCATCATGTAGTCCGCTCATCATAAATCATAAATCATAAATTAAAAATAAAATAGCAAAATGACATTAAAATTGTGGTTGTGGGATTTGAATTGATTGACGAAAAGAGTCTTTATAACCAAAAAATAAGACCTAAAAAACATAAACTTGAATGCATCCACATGAAGTAAGCCTGTAAGGCCCCTACACAAACCTTGGTTTGGAAACCTAAAATAACTTGTTGGACACAACCAAACCACTATTTAATTTGTATATATGTAAGTCGTTCTAGTATTATTTTGATCATTCCTATTAAGTTTAAGTCTTTTGATGTTATTTCAATCCATAATTGTTAGTTTAATCAGTTATATTATAAAAGTGAGGGAAACGTTTGTGATGCATTAAAAAGTATTGTGTTGATACTTTTTGTAAGAACCTAGGGAGTAGTTCAATATGCTATTTTATAATTCATTTCAGTTTTTGACAATTCAATTAGATCCTAAAAATAATATCTAATTTTGTTGTTAAGTGATTAGAAAAGAGATAGCATTACATGAATAGTGGTTCCAACGGATGTTAATAAATACACCTAACATCCACTATTTGATTTTCAACAAAGGGTTTATCTTCAATAAATCCGTTTCTTTGAATCGGTAGAAATCATTATTACAATGTCTCACCGAGGAGATGTCTGTCAAATATTTATTGAACTTTTAGTTATACTACTTGGATAATGCTTTATTATCGATTTAAGCTTTTAGAGACTATTTACCTAGCTAAAAAAATAGAGAACACAAAACTTGTTAGATGCTGCACATTTATCTGTGATCGAAACTGGGAAATGAAAAATAAGAAACATGATGCTTGAGACGGATTTCACCACTATATTCAGCTTGAGAATTGTGAACATTTATCTCCTCCAAATTATCTGTTCAAATTAACCCTCAGAATGATCATCTTACATTTATTTCCTATCACATATAAATGTCAAGATGCTTGTATGATTACTGGGTGAATTTTGCATTTCTAAATAATATCTTGCTCGCAGTTAATATAAATGGTGACAACTTCTGACACAACGTGAAACATAACATAAAAATAATTAAATTTGGCTGGTACACACTAATTGTTTAATAAACACGTCATATTCAAATTAAGATGACGTAATGCATGGGATGGTTTTGATTGTACTATAATTAAAGGGTTGAATTAAATTATGGGGTCTGTTATAGATACATCCAGAGTGATATCTAGACGCCCTCGATACGGCCCGTAAGAGCCTTCACGGGCCGTAACATTTTATAAATTGACTAATTTGGTACTTTGCCAACCAATACGGCTCGTAAGGGTCTTTACGGGCCGTGAAAAAAATTCAATGGGTGTCCGCATAACACCAGGGTGTTCGTATATCGCACCCCTTAAATTATATTAACTATCAAATTGTTTATATTTATGATGTGGATCTTATGATTAGGGTGTTTTTAAAAAAAATAATAATTTTTTTACTTTTAACCTAAAACTTTTTATTTTTTGGAATTTAACCACATAAAATTTGAATTTTTACTTTTAACCTAAAACTTTTTATTTTTTACATTTTAACCTCATAACTTTTTTACTTTCAACTTTGATTCCTTATACTTTTTATTTTTCGTAAATTTTTGTTTTATGTTTCGTTCTAAGTTTTGCAAGTTAACATGATACAAAATGTATGTGTGCTCAATATTCTTGCATTTTGTTCTAAATTTTGTGAGCTATCACGGCGTAATGTGCATGTGTGGTTCAACGTTTTCACATCTATTTTTTTCGTTTAACAGGTTTGTTGCAACGCGTTGGCCCTAGATCGACTTAGTTATACTTTTCTATGTTTTACGTTTTGGTGTAATTTATTCGCATTAACACATCACAACTTTAGTGTTGGTGGTAACTAATGATGATCTGACATTGATGTTGTTTGGTATAGTTTTACGCTCAACCGCAACGCAGGGGGCTTAATTCTAGTAAAAACTAAGTTTAATATGTCAACTTGTGTAAACTAGTCTAGCTCCTTTACAACTTTATTATAACATGTCTACAACTCGGGTACAACTGATTGCAACTTAATCACTAACATACCAACATAAGCTATTATGGTCGGAAAACCTATTTAGGTAAAAAACTTATACGAATTATTTTTAAGATGAATGTTTTAAGAGTATCAAATAGTCTTGAATTTAGAGGTAATTTTACAAAATAGTAACCAAGTTTTAAAAGTGTTCGAATTAGGTTACTCAAATTTAAAAAATGTTTCAATTAAGTTATTTAGTTTTACATTTTATTTGAAATAAAGGTTTTAACAAGTTTTACTTTTTGATACAATTAGAATTATGAATATATATATATATATATATATATATATATATATATATATATATATATATATATATATATATATATATATTGATGCAGATGTGCAATGGTGATGTGGATTTTAGGTAAGTTTTTGATTTTTTTAAATATAATTTACATGTTTTTTAAAATTTTTAATATAATTATATATATTAAAAATCCCAACCACCCATATATTTTTCTCCATTTCTTTCTTGGCTCAAAATTATTCGATTATGACTCGCTATAATGATTTAGTGATACAATTTAGACAAAATATGCATAGTGACTTAATTAAAAAACTTTTAAAATTTAGTTTATTATATTTAAATTATACTAATTACCAACCTTTCTATGCACAATGGTGTTGTATCTTATGCATAGGGAGTTTTTCAAAAAAAATTAATTTTTCACTTTTAACCCAAAGGTTTTCATATTTTTCAAAGTAACCTTCCAAAATTTGATTATTTTTACTTTAAACCCAAAACTCTTCATATTTTGTTATTTAATCTCACAAAATTTTATTATTTCAACTTTGATCTACTATATTTTTCATATTTTGTAAATTTCTGTCTTACGTTCGTTCTAGGTTTTGTAAGTTAACATGGCACAAATATGCATGTGCGATTCACCAATTTTACGTTTCGCTTTACGTTTTGTTCAAAATTTTGTGAGTTGACACATCATAACATTCATGTGTGGTTTACCGTTTTTACGTCTATATTCCCCCTTTAGCAGGTTCGTCACAACGTGTGAATCTTAAATCGACTTAGTTATATTTTTATATGTTTTACGCTTTGGTTTATTTTTTTCGTATTAACACACTTTCGTGTTGATGGTCATTAATGGTGGTGTGACATTGGTGTTATTTTGCGTAGTTTTACGCCCACCGCAACACAGGGTGCTTAATTCTAGTTCTTGTCTATTTTGTAGGAAAGTATCACTGCCCCATGATAAACAAGATGTTTACACATTTCACACATATTAGTAAATACAACTATATATACTAATTACCAACTTTGTTATGCTTAATGGGTTGTACCTTATGTTGGGGGGGTTTTCAGAAAACTTTTGATTTTTCACTTTCAACCCAAAGTTTTTCATGTTACACAATGAAACCTCTCAAAAATTGATTATTTTTACCTTTAACTCAAAACACTTCATATTTTGCAATTTAAACTCATAGCTTTTATACTTTCAACTTTGATCCCCTATAATTTTCATCTTTCGCAAATTTTCGTTTACGTTTCGTTTTAAGTTTACACGACGCAACATTCATGTGTGTTTCAATATTTTTGTGTTTCGTTTACGTTTCGTTTTAAATTTTGTGAGTTAACACAGCACAATGTGCGTGTGTGGTTCAACGTTTTTACGTCTATTTTTTCCTTTGACAGGTTCGTCATAACGCACAGGCCTTAATCAACTTAGTTATATTTTTCTATGTTTTACGTTTTGATCTAGTTTTTTCGTATTAACACACCGCAACTTCAGTGTTGGTGGTAATTAGCGGTGCTGTGACATTGATATTATTTGGCATGGTTTTATGCCCCCGTCGCAACATGTGGAGCTTAATATTTGTTTTCCCTATTCCCTAAAATTTAACATATATAAATATATATATATATATATATATATATATATATATATATATATATATATTGTGTTGACACTCACCGGTAGTAACTTATCAATTAACCCATCAACCCGAGATAACTATGACACTAAATTAATGCATTTAATAAAAAAGATTAGAGTTAATCACATAAATGGTTCATATGGTAAGGTTCATTTTCAAGTTTACTCTTTAAGTATCATTTATTACAAGTTAACTTATTAATTATGTTATGTTATAATAAATTTGTCCCTAAGTTGGATGGAGAACATTTTCTATTAAGTTAGTATGAAATAACTACTATACCCCCAAGAAACACCATGATCCCACAACCCCACATCATTTCTTTTTGGAAAATTATCAAAATAAATATTTTACCAAATTAAATTAACAAATTAACCATTAACTTTTTCAATTACGAAAATAACTAATAAATTTTGACCCATCGCCTTTGGCGAGAAAACAACATGAAACATCGCCCATGTTAGCAAATTTTCCCTCACACATGTGACATTTTCTCACCACACGTGTTAATTAATTTACCAGCATTTAGCGAGGGACACATGAAACGGGGCGAGGGATTTGAGCCTCTCCTCACCTAGTCAGTGAAGGAAACGTAACACGAGGTGAGGGATTTGACTCTCTCCTCGCATAGTCAACGAGATCACGAGTATCGAGGCGAGGAGATTTGACATCCTCCTTGTCGTGTACTAATTGAGGCGAGATCGTGATTATCGAGGCAAGAAGATTTGATCTCATTCTCGCTGTGCACTAATTAAGGCAAGGAACACGAGTTTCTAGGTTTGTTAAGAACCTTGTCTTATATAAGGGAAAACCACATTAAATCACAAATTTAAATGTGTAAAAACAAGAAATGAAAAAGAATAATAAAAGTTACAGAGTTTTGAATTTTATAAAATTGGATTCTAATAATCTAAAGTATTAAATATTCATTAATATTAATCCCAACTGACATATTACATAATTAGAATAAAAATTTTAATATATCAATCAATTTATGTTTATGTTAAATAACTTAAAAAATGATCTTTTATAAAAAAATTTAAGTACTATATTTATGTTTCTTATTATATATATATATGTTATACGTCACGTCACGAGACACACAACATGATAAGTCATAAAAGAAACTAACGAAGTTAAGAAACAACTAGACTGGGGTTGTTATTAGTAATAAAATCAAAAATTAGGATTAGTGCTGGGATTAATATTAATCAATACTCAATATTTTTAAATTATTAAAATTTAATTTTTCTTAAATTTTTGGTAATTAATTTATTAAAAATTTAATATTTTATAAAATAAAATTTTTGAGCGAGAAGTGACATTTCTATAAAGCAAGGAAAACCTATGATTTCTGTCAGCGTGGAATACGGACACGAAACTTGACATGTCGGCGAGAAAACTTAACATGTCGGCGAGGAAATATGTGATATCCTTGTCGAATCAGCTTTTTGGCGAGGAATTATGGAGTTTCCTCACCCGCATGGCGAGGATTGAACACGTGTCGCATTTTTATTGGATTTTTTTGTAAATTTTAATTTTCAAGGGATTATTTTGGTAATTTAAGTTGGTCAAATGTCTATATTCGTAATTTTCCCTTTCTTCTTTACCCTTCCTCCAAACAAGTCAACTTCATCAGCCAACACCACTATGGCCTAAACATTAGCACCGTCACTGCCATCATTGGCAACCTCCTCACCTTCCTTGTCGGTGATATGGCATCAGAGGATGGTTCCGGATGAAAGTTGTCTGCCACCACCATCGCCCCATCCTTTCTTCTCTTCCCAAACCATCGTCTCCATTCATCCTCAACCTACCACCACTGTCGCATCCACCCTCAAATCCACTCCTCGTCTTTTTTACGACAGCGATGGTTGTGCCAGCCGCCACACACCCGTCGCTTCCTTTGATGGAGGTGGAGGTGATGTTGATAGACTTGTTCTTGACAGGTGAATAATATCAAGATGTTAACAAAAAAAATCCAATAATTAGCTCGAATCTCATGAGTTTCCCCTTTTAATCTTTGAATTTTCTTTGATTCTTTCTATTTGTTGGTGATTGATGGTGATAGAGGTGGTCGACGATGGCAGACGTGGAGGCGGCGATGATGAATCAAGGGGTATTTTGATTATTTCGGAAATTGTTAACAGAAAAATTAACACTCATCTACGTTGGGCGTCATTTTCTTATAAGTTGTTATACTTAATGGGCTATCTTGTAATAAATCATATTTGGGGATTAAACCATGAAAAACGGTTTTACCATATAGACCATTTATATAATTAACTTAAAAGAACATTTTAATACTAAAGTTAAGAAGACACACAATAATAATGATATATCATAAAATTTTATCTGAAATAATAAATTTTATACGCAAAATAGTAGGCTATTTTTTCTACTATTCCAACATATATTTTCCTCATTTATAATTGAAGGTTTTGTGGCTTAAAATACATGAAGACACACAATAATAATGATATATCATAAAATTTTATCTGAAATAATAAATTTTATACTCAAAATAATAGGCTATATTTTCTACTATTCCAACATATATTTTCCTCATTTATAATTGAAGGTTTTGTGGCTTAAAATACATATAATTATACAATTAAATGCATTAAATCATAGTCTCATTATTATTTGCATTTTATCTACGTTCAAATAGTATTAGAATAGAATAATAAGCACAATGAGTGGTAAATAAGTTCATTAAATTATAGTCTCATATTTATTTATATTTTATCTACGTTTAAATAGTATTAGAACAGAATACTAAGCACAATGAGTGGTAAATAAATTCATTAAATTGTAGTCTCATTGTTATTTGCATTTTATCTACGTTTAAATAATATTCATTTATCTACGTTTAAATAGTATACATTTATGGTAGCACATGTTTTTGTAGGAATTAAATTCCTGAAGTCAACGTACGTATAACAACTTGTATAGTTGTATGTTAGAAATTGTGAGTGGTAAATAATGGTCCTTGGATTTAAGCACAATGAGTGGATGAGATCGTTTCGATAATTCTAGTTCTTTCTTCTTGTTTACATTACTCCTGTTTAAATATTGTTTGTCATAATTAAATCAAACATAAAAGTAGGGTTTTTAGCCTTTTTTAATATCGATATATTAACTGCAAAGTGGAAGGTTTTTTTCTTCTAAACTTTCCAAAACTTTATAGTATAAGGATATAGAATAAGTAAATCTTTAATTTTCTACTGTTATTAACTTGCTTTTTATTGTAAAAAGAATTACTAGATTTTAAGGTGATAGGTCGTTGCGAACTAGATATTAATGTAACTAGATAAATATCTAAATATCATTTAATGTCTTGAAATAAAAATGTTATTTGTTTGAAGATTGATAATGTGTTGAAATAAGGCTTTTACATATTGTAGAAGTTAAAAATATTAATTGCAAATAACAATATATGTCACATGTTTGGAGAATATGTGTGCACACAAAGTCATATATATAGCGAGTTGTCTTTATGAATATATCTTGTATATAGTTTGAATCAAAAGATAACAAATTCTAGACCAATAGTCAGGTACATTAACCAGTTCAATAGCTAAAAGCGAAACTATAAAGCGCACTTACCCTAGTATTTATGAAGAACAACTTAAACTAGAGAGTTAGACCATAAGCCTACCTCTTGATTACAGATAAGGCAGCGGTTGAACACGATGAACAATCGACAGAGAGAGTTGATAGCATTTTGTGTGTGACTTTAGACTGTCGCTCTCTTTTTATACTCAGATATTACACTCCAGCCTTGTTATATTTTTGCTCATAGTCCTTTCTTCTTCTAGTAATGTCAACACACTCCTTTGTTTCCTGACAATTACTCAAACAATGTAACCCGTAAGTATTGATACTATTACATAAATTGATTGAACTACTCTCTTAACAGTTTTAAACACCCCCACTCAATCCCGGTAGTCAGTCCATTTCCATCAGCCGGCCGGTGGGAGAGAGAAGTTTGAGATATGTTTGGTGTTTCTTCCATCAATCATCCAGATCTACGCCGTATATCAACAGATTGTATAAACATCGCACATAATTAATTTCTTGCTTAAAACTTCTTTTATTTTGTGTTTAAGCTTCTTGTAAAAATATTTGCTTACATAGGGACCTAAATTTTAACTTTTTAGAACCACAGAACAACTTTTCTCTCAAAAAAATATAAATCAATCTTAAAATGTTTCGAGTGATCATGAAACACACGATCAAATGAGATTAGAGTAGTTGCATTGTTATCACAATATAAATTCACATGACATTGTTGCTTCTGCTTTAGGTCAATTAAAATGTTTAACAACGAAATATATAGCCTGCTACAACCATTGCATGATATTCGACCTTTGTAGAGGATCGAGAAATTGTTGAGTGTTTCTTACCCTTTCAAGAAACCAAACTATCACCCCAAAATATGCCATAACCAACTACACATCTTTTAGTTTGCCAAACATTTCCCAAAATAGTCCTTTAAGCAAAAGTTATTAGATTTGTTAAACAAGACCCCTTTCTTAGGACTTCCTTATGAATTACGTAACAACCTTAGTGCAACGTTCATATGTGACTGTAACGGACAAAGCATAAGTTGACTCAAACTATGAACCACATAAGCTATGTCAAGTCTAGTTAGTGTCAAGTAAATTAATTTACCAATCAAAATTTTATATTCAAATATTTTTAACAACAAAATTATCTTTCATATGAATTTTCAAGATTTCTTACAATTACATTTTGTTCAGTAGCATTATTCACTTGTTTTGCCCTCCAAAAACATAATTTAGCAAGCAAATCTAAATAGTACTTTCCTTAGAAATAAAGTAAAACCGATTCACGTTCTGCCACTTCAATCCCTAAATAAATAGTTTAAGTTTCCCAGATCGATCTTTAATTCAAAATTAGCATTTAAGCATTGTTTGACAAATTTAATTTCATCAATTTCCATTCATTTCTATATCACAAAATATATAACAACAAAACAATTATTCTCTCTCCTTTAATTTTAACAAACAAAGTATAGTCATTAATAATCTGTTCAAAACCAATATCATGTACATTATTTCATCTAAATCCCCATATGAAAAAAAAAAAATTGTTCATTTTATTGATATGATCGAATCATTTTAAACAGCTAAAGAAACTAAACAACAAATAGTTACCTTTTTAATAATTGGTAAAAAAGTTTTATCAAAGTCTCTTCCTTCTTTTTTATTATACCCTTTAGCTATAAGTATAGCTTTCTAACGTTTTACTTCTCCATTAGACACTCACACCCTATTGGCTTTCTAGGTGAAGGTAACTCAACTATTTCTCATGTACTATTTTTATTTAGTGCTTTCATTTCCTTGTACATAGCTACTACCCAATTCTAATCTTTACTTGCTTCATTAAAAATTTTAGTTTCATCAATCTTATTTACCATTGAAACAAAAAACTTCAATTCATTATAAAATCTAGAATATTAACTACCTTATCTAGATTGTACTTAACCTTACCATTTGGGACATAATCACTCAACCTTTTAGGTGCTGTTATTGCTTTTTAAAACAGCCAACAAATATGGTAAATAAAAAAGGAAAAAGTAAAAAACCAAATGGCCTGATCATTACATACCATGTGTCCAAGGCCACCAATAGAAATATACTGCTGTTCGCCTATGTTATTATTGTATGTTATATGATATGTGAAAACACCTTATCTTTAGAATGTAATAGATATCCACACAGCTATTATATCCTATGTTATTATTGTATGTTATACAATAAAAATCTACTACGTTTTATGATAAACCTCACAAGAATGTGTATCATCTTACAAAGACATGTTTAGATCATTTTTAAGAACATTCAACACATGATTAGATGGATGCCCAAGTTTGTTATGCCAAAGATTAACCACATCATATGGAGGAGAAGCACATACTATGTATGTGATTACAAGTAGTGTTACCTTTTGTTGTATCTTCAGAAAGGTATAATCCATCTACTTGTCTGCCGGTCATCACAATGTTCTTTTGATGTAAATCCTAAATGTAACACATATTCTCATCAAACTAACTACTTAACTTATTATCCTTAGCTATTTTATAAACTGAGAGTAGGTTTGTATTGTTTTCAAGCACAACCAAGACATCCTTAAGTATTACCTTACATGTTAAATTCAAATTTCTTTCATATTTTAGTTATTAAGGCTTTTGTTCCATTAGGATATCCTGTAGTTAAAATTTAATGCCAACACATTATTTAATTTTATCAAATTTTCTTCTGAAACAGTCATGGTTGGTTTGCTACCATTCCTTTTCAACGAGAATATTAGACATTGCAAAGTTATCCTAACACATAATTGGTTTGGGTTTATGTATTGGGTCTTAGTTAGACCAATTCTCCTATTCAACCTTAAATGGGCCTAATTTATCATCAACAGTGTTTTTAGAACTGGATCAGATCGGTTGAACTGGAAACCGGTATGGTTGTGTGCGTTTGAACCGCTTTTAGTTGAATCGGCTGATTACCAGTTGGACCGGTGAACCGGTTGAACCATACCGGATTTCAACAATTTTTAATTTACTTTTTTGTTTTAAAATCTCACTTTTTTATTAAATTTAATAATTTATGATACATATTTAAGTTAATTAAATGTTAATATTATGTTAAAAGTGTAAATCCACTCTAAAACATATAGTATTTTCATATTTTATTTTTTAACAGGATATACATAATAACTTTTTGTATATTTTATATATGACGTGATCTAGTTCTTAAACATGGTTCGATTGATCCGATTGGTCAAACCAATAAACCTCTTAAACGACCAATTCGCTTCCCGGTCTGGTTTTAAAAACATTCCTACCTGGTATTGAGCCTTAGCAACTATCGAGCTATGGTTGACTTATACTATAAAATTTTAAATTGAGTCTGAATTTTAAAGATTATTACAATAATTCTTGTCGTTTATCCTCTATTAGGCTACGTGTAGAGTTCTACTCCGATATATAGTATGTAGTATGCTAAATTACTAATAAGGTTGATGAGACACTACATGCTTTATGGATTAGAAAGAGTTTACGGAAATTTTGTTTAATAATGTAGGTTTGTAAAGCGTACACTCCGCACCTCCGGACTTGTTTGATGGATATTATGATCAAATTGGTCGTTAGTTAATCCAATTACACTAAAATATCTAACAGTTCTCACGGTTTTCAAATTTTGAGGTGAGCATACCAATATATATGTATATATAGGAAAAGAATCGAGAACCTTCTTTTATTGCGATAACTTGAGAAAACATAACAAGATCAAAATAATCATCATTTTTTTATTATTGGAATAACACTATTATACATATAGAAGATAATGGTCTTTTATGTATATGTGTAAATTTATAAGTGTAAAAAATTAACACTATTGAAACTTTTACCTAAATTTGTAAATATATCTTTTATTAGCAAAACTTGTATAGGTGTTAATATTTTAATACTTGTGAATTTAAACATATTCATAAAATATCATTATCTTCTAATATGTGTAATAATGATATTACAACAAAAAAAGTAATGATTATGATCGATCTTAGAAGGGTTTTCGCAAGTTATCGTAATAACACAAGGTTATCGTTTGAACATCACAGTATATACATGTATCTCTATTCTGTGTACATAAATTTAGGGTGTAAACTACATGATAATAAAGAAAAAGACTGGAAATCAATAATAGTAGATTGTGGTGGTTATGTTAACAAAAAGAATGGTCATTTCAAAGGGGTTGGTGGGGAACGTTGATGATGGAATATAAACAAGACAAGACAATGGGCTTTAGGTTGGCTACTGTTCAGTCTCCACGTCGCGCTTAGGAAAAATATCCTGATACGGATCCGACCTGGTGTATCCGACTGTACTTGTTTTCGGCTACTACCCAGCAACCCCCATACCCGGTCCCTACCTGCTTGTACCCACAAAATCCTATCCCGTTCATAACCTTGAAACGTATAATGGTTCCTAAACGGATCCAAACCCAACTCGGTTCCTACCCGGGTCAGATTTATGCCTGATTTTTGCCCGGTAAAAAACCCTATTTGGACCCGATTTATGTTTATTTAATGGTACATACATTTATTTATAACATATATAAATAAAAAAACATAACCGATTTGCACCTGCTTCTATACTCAACACTACACGTCCCGGTTGTAGTGGGTATGGTTCAACTAACTCATGTACCCGGACCTAGCCAAGTTCTTTGGAAAACCTGGTTCCACTTGTACCCATTAGACCCATACCTAGTTCCGGATACAACCCAATACCTTAAATGTGCACCCCTCGCCACCCTTATCGTTTGGCCTCCCTTTGGATCACCTTATGTTGTATCATACTATCATGTCATCACTTCTCAACTTCCATTCAACAAAATAAGAGCCCAGAGACTTCTTTGTATTAATACTCGCTAAGTTGCAACTAGGGTGTTTGTTGGTAAACTAAAGAATAGGTCGCTTTAAAATACAAAGATTAAATATTTGAAAAGAAACCATATTATAAAAGTTTAATATGACAAATGTTTAAAAATCAAGTCTATTTAGATTCACGTAGGTTTCTTTATCCTCCTACTTATCCTTCGGAAGTATCTTCGCTAATAGTTAAGAATAACCCAAGAGTGCTTACAACTCAAGTCTCATTTGTTGAAGACAACTCCCCTGATGAGACTAATATCATGAAACTAGTGACTAATATCAATACATCAGGTTCCAATAACCACACATATGACCTTAACAAACAACAACGTAACGTTATACTAAAAAAATTAAAAAAAATATTTTGAACCGATGACATTCTCAGAACTTTTTATTGGTGTCACTATTCAAAAATGTTAGATGAATTAATACCATTCGAATCACTAATCTTAATGATACTTTTAAAAAAAGTAACATATACATACATAAACACATGAAACAATTTTACCAATTGCACTGTGCTATATATACAGGTCCACTGCTATATTGGTACATAGAAGCAGTTTATGTAGGAAATCTAAAACAATGACCAAACCGAATATACCTGTATCTGTCCAGACCAACTTAGCTCTAGTTACCACAACACCTTCACAAAAAATTCATAAGATCTAACTCCTCTGTTCGGGAATTATGGAAAACCAACAGTAACATACAACTGCTGATGCAAGAAATACAGCATACATAAAACAACTGCAAAGACCCGATTAGTATCGGCAAATTTAATGTTAAGTTCAATATGTTGTAAAACAGATGACCAAAGATTACAACTGGAAAGAAGCAATAATACTGAGATCTCAAGAAGAGAAAAGAACGGGCCAAAAGCAAGTGTTCACGACAGATAACATGAGATAACATGATTCGCTTGCTGTACTATTTGACATAAAACAGAAGTCAAAATGTCGACCATGAGGTCAAGATTCACAATTTCAGCCTTCAAGCCAAGCAGCATGTATACAACTGAAACTGGGACATTATTATTTTTCTGCTGTTTCGTGCGTCAGAAATTCGTCAAGACTTTTGAAAATTGGAAGAACCTTGGAGCTGCCAGTATTCGTGATGTTTAGATGATGTGGGTTTTTTCAACTTCAGATCAGTGGCATTTGATTGAACCATGGTCCTATATAGGAGAAGAAAAGCTAAACTGCACACCGGTCTTGGCTCGATCATGCTCATGCTGTCTCAGTATGTAGCAGTAATTGACCTAAACAATTTGACCAAAAGATGGTTATACGAACAAGAGGATGACAGTGGACTCCAAACGATTATCGTAAGTTGATTAGTAATGATGATAATGGTCTAGTTTTTATTGCAACCTAATTTGTCATTTATATTATAATTATGGTGCACAAATCCCATTTGAATTTTGATGGTGTACAAAACTACAAATCACATCCCACAAATGCAGTCCTTGAATTTATCATGAGCATGATGTCTCACTTCCAATAAGTAGGTGTGGCACAATGGTCAACTCAGGTGGGTTTGGTAATAGGTCAAAATGGGTTCAGGATCAAAAGCAGGTAGTTTCTTAAAATGTGTCAAAACTGATCCGGTCGAGTCAGCTTACCAAAAACACTTTTTGTCTCTAACTATTTTTTTCAGATAATTACTCAGTCAACTATTATTACAAGTATATTAGTTCAACAATATTCTAATTTTTTGTACAAAAGGATTTAAGATGTTTTTTGCAATAAACATACACTTGAAGCAACTTCCAACTCGTTCTACCCAACTTACCTCTTATCAAGTTAACTTTCTTATTTAATCCTACTATAGATAATACAAAAACTAAATCAACCAATTCAGAAATGCATGGGTCGAGATTGCATCTCAACTAATAAGTTCTCCAAATGCAGTGAACTTTGTCAATATATCAGGTCAAATAATTTAATTTACTTAATTTCCGTACATGTTACTATAGCACGATGATGTCAGGAGAGAAAACTAACCTCCATGCGAAATAATTTAGTTGGTACAATAAGGCCAAAGCCCGCAGAGCTACGGAATGAATCTCGGTATTTTTGGAAAGAAAAATCTCGAAATGAATTCTCAGTTACTTTGGTAAGACTTCCAGCACAAGCAAATGCATGTGCATGAATATTTGAATCTCTCAATACCTTCAATGGGAGATCAAAGGAGAGATCAGCAAAGGCAGTAACTGCAAGATCTCCACCAAGAAAATCTCTTTCATATGTATCAGAATTTGCATTTTCAGAGTTTGGTTTGACTTCTCTTTTGGGCTCACTTGGGCCCAAACCTCTAGTCTTGAAGCCCAATAATGATGTGGGCCCTCCCAATGTGCAAACAGGAGAAGAGTTCCCACCCAAGAAGAATCGATCAGGTAAAGATGTAGGTGTGCTCATGAATTCACTTCCCCATGGAAAAAGAACACCACCAGCAACTCCAAAGTTTAGAGCAGCACGAGCAAAACCCAGGGGTAAAGCAAAGCGAAGGTCAAACTCCTGTCAAGAAAAATTAAAAGATGTTTAAAATGCGTTTATTAGAACAAAAAACAATTGAGTTTGGTCTGGATGCCGATATTTAATTTAGTAGCATGAAAAGTTTACATGATGGAAAAGATTCTACTGTTCTGTGCATGTTAAAGGGGTTTTAGAAAGTCACCCGTGTGTACTTTTTTAATGAAGAAATCCTCCCAAATTGTTACTAGAAAAAACCCATATTTTTAGTAAGAAATAAAAACAATCTTGCAATAAGAAGACCATATACCTGGCGGATAAAACGCAAGCTTCGATAATCAGGAAAAAGGCCACCAAGTTGAGAAGCAGAAACAAAAGCAAAACCTTTAGTAGGTCTAAGAGATGAGTTCCTTTTATCAATCTTAAATGTGTACTTCAGATGTGATAATAAACCATGTCCAAGCTGCCTCCTTATTGACTTAGAAGCCATTTGTGATGGGTCGGTCAAGGTGCGCCAAGAAAGATTATATGCCAGGTCATGGTTCTTAGTTGAAAATAGTCCCAAAGACAAGCCCAAGGATTGCTCTTTGTAAGAAGAGAATTTCAACCAATCTTGAGAATGTAGAAATATGCGTGCCATAACAGGAGTTAATAATCTCATGAATCTTGGTAAGGATACACCAGCACTAACCTCTGATGTTTGGTCCCACCCATAAGATAAAGAACCATCCCAAAGATCACCATAACCAAATAAGTTTTTAAACTTGAGTGATCCCTCAAGGGACCAAGATCTAGCCTACAAAATCAAATAAAAAACACAGTATATGAGACATGTGAAGGAAATACACCAAAAAGCATAACACAAAATAACATGCATCTACAAAAATATGTGTCAAATTTTCAATTAACCACCCATATAATGGCAGCTAGGCAACTGATAAGCTTCTGCCAATTAATAGCATGGCATTATTTAATATATAAAAGATAATCATTTTTATATTACATGAACATATTTAAGCTGAATTTTTTAAACTTATATATCCATCTCCATGCTTATAACCCCCAAGCAAAAAAGAAAAGAAAAATAAAAGAAATATATATAAGTAGAAGGATAATATCATAAGTTGCACAACATAATCACAATCAAAATTTTAAGGACTAAACATGACAATTCCTAAAAGTTGATTAGAAATTGATGCAGGAGAAAATTAGATGGTGAGTTAAGTACATCATAACAGTCTTTGATCATAAATAAATCAGAGGTCAAATCAAGTTTTAAAATCCCTAGGATAAAAATAGCATTGGATTCATGCACCCTCAAATCTACTGTAGAAATCAGACAGAGAAGAAAGGAAGAGAAAAGCTCAAGGTGGTAAAGACAAATTTTGGCCCACATATGACTCAAATATAGTTCTTTAACCGATGTCAAATTAAAATTAAGTAGTAGGGTTATGATGATGTTTGGATCATGTTGATAACATCCCCATATGTCAATTTCTTTTCTAAACCTACTAAATTGGTGGTGTATATTGATAGATGATACGTAGAAAGTCAAGATAAAACTCTTTTAAGAGTAAAATTATTAGTTTAGAGTACTGTGTTAGCTGGACATGAGGTTTGTATGGAATTTGGATGTCAGTTCATACAAAAAATGAATCTGGGAAGCTTAAAAATGACCTTAAAGGAGAAAAAAATAGAAAAGGTTTCAATGGCTTGTGTTATTTTTACTGTTGTATTCGACAAGACGACAAGGACGAAGGCAACAAAAGAACAAATCGCTGAGTACAATATGACTCATAGTTCCAGGTTAAGCTCAAGGTAGTCAAGCAACAAGAGGTAAAACTTGATCTTAGTTTAGGTCAAAATGTTTTCAAATTGGTTTGTATCAACCCCTACAAATGCTAAGAAGGATTAGATCAATGAGTCTCAAGACTAGAAATAAATTCCATCAATCACCGTCCAGTCAACTTTCAGCTTAATTCCAACTTATTGTTCTGAAAGAATAAATTCAGTGATTAGTTGCTCAATCAAGGTGGGAGTGTACTTAATGCCTAGTTGGACCCTAAATTGGGTCTTATAGGACTCTATTCAATTTGAGTATAACCTGGATACCATATACATGGGCAAGAATCTAAAAGAACAGACGATTTTAAATGATGAAGTAAAAATAGATCAAAGAGTATGGTCATCACAAAACCACGTTAAACTAGCATTACTAACAAGAAACTTCTCATTGGCTGAGTTCTTCATGGTAAAGTCAACTGCACATCATGAGATACAGAATCTTAACCAAATCTAAAGCATGTTGATAATTATGTCAACTACAAACTTACATCCATAATAACATAACAAAAGGATCTAAAACTCAATGATTTCCCAAACAGCTCCAGTATTAACCTCATGTAAACAGAGATCTTTCCATCAAGAAACAAGCTAATTGACTTGCATGAATAGTAACACACAAACATCTTTCTATTCCAAGAGAAGCAAAGGATTGATGGGGTACCATTCTTTAATCAGCCATTGTCACTTTTAGAAAAAACAGTTGTTCTGGTCATCGTTTTTTTTTTCTCTTGCAGATATATCAAATAATGGATGTATTACCTACGTAGATGAGTTCACTGATACTTAAATATATCATGATATTTATCTGCTTAAAACTGATCCACTCTAAGTTCACACATAACAAATGATCAAGGACATTTTCCCCATGCCTATGCATGGACCCACATATCATAGGTGGGCAGCGGACATGGTACAAAAGAAACTTCTTCCATATGAATATAATAAAGAAAAGGTATTTAATCCATGTAAAATATCAAGCAGCCCTGAGAACATGATTCAGCTATCAGCATAGACAAGTATCACCACAGCATACACTCAAAATCTAGGAGTCAATCCCATGTGATACACTTCAGATATGCAGTACATCATATAACTTCAAAGGATGGGCAGTTAATAAGAACTTTTTGGTTCAAACCCATGAAGCTTTTGGCCCATATCAATACTTGAAACTTGGTCGGTTGGTCCTATGAATTCATATTGCCATGCTAACTTTCATTGAAATACCTATAATAATCACTCATTTGTATTCAAGAAGTAGATAAGTTCATATCAGTTCAGAAACAATTGATCCCCTAAATGACAGCTTCATCCTGCAGAATTGACTCATTATCCAAAACCTAGATGCTAAACAAAGCATATAGATATTTGATCACGAATTATCTATCACTCCAAATGGCGACAGTGTTACCACCTACTAAGAAATCACAAAAACTCAACTCTAAATAAACCAGACAAGGGTTTAGTTTTCACCATCAATTTCTCTGTCTGAGCCTAACACATTCACATCAATAATCAAAACTATTTCATAAACATTGCACCATAGAAACCTAGATTGCAATTAGAGCACCAACTAATCATCAACCAAACGATCATGTTATTCCAATCACCTCATCATAATCAACTAACAAAATCAAGGTAATCGTTAACTACCTCCGGCTTGGTAAAAACGCCGATATCACCAGTGAGAGGGTTTTTCGACTCCACAACTTCAACAATCACGTTCGACGTCCCCGGCAATTCCGGTGGCCCTGAATCAAGCGTAATATTCACCGAATCAAAAATATCCAGCTTCTGAAGCCTCGCATTCGCTATCGTAGCCGCCTGAAGCAGCTCCTGCACTGACGTTGCGGCCTTTAGGGCTTCAATTTCAGCTTCGATTAACGCTTCTTTAGTCTTCTTGTTTCCTTTAATCACCACATCGTGGACTCTCAACGGAACTCTCTCCGATGATATCCGGTGGAAAAGTCCGTCCATTCTCGCCCTTTCTGCTTTCATTCTCGATTCAGGTGTTACCAGTGGTTCTTCTTCGTCTTCTTCTTCATCATCGAAATCATCTTCTTCCTCTTCCTCGTCTCCGTTGGATGATTCTTCATCATCTTCTTCGATTTCTGAAAACGGTTCGTCTTCTTTCACCATTTTTGATTTCGTTTTGGTTTGATGCAGTACAGATCGTGAGAGCTGAGCGGTTTGACGACGAAGGCAAAGGCACCGTCGATCGATGAGGGTGTACGGTACCTTCGGTTTTCTTCCGGTTTGGGCTGGGCTAGTGGGCTGTGGCTAGTGGTGCGAAAAACCGGTTTCGGAACCGAAAACGGGTTAAAACCCGAAACCGGGTTGTCTGGAATTGGTTCGATTCGACCCGACCTGTTGGTTGGAACCGGTTCGAGATTTTTACGTCTAGGAACCGGGTTGTACAAAAGATCGTTTATGATGAAAGTTGAAACTCCAAACAACGCCCACGATGATGAATATTAGCTCTAGAATGTATTATAGTTATTTTTTCTAATTCCCAAAATTAAAATAATAAAATTTTACATGTATAATATTTGCTTTTATATTTTAGTTATAAATAGATATTAAGATTTTATTTATAAAATCCATATCTACTTTATATTTTATTATATCTGAATTATAAACTTATAAAAATACAGTTTTATAATAAAAAACTATAAATAGGAATTGAAAAAAAATTAACTTTAAAAAAACTAATTATTTAAACCAAATGGGTTTTAAATCCGCTTTCAACCCTGGACTCGATTTGGATAAGATCAGGATTTCCTCTCTACAAACAAAGTCGTATCCAAACTGGTTTCACGTCAATCAGGGTTTGACAATGTTTGATCCAACCCGACCAGATTTAGCATTACACCCCACCTTATGCGGAGTCTAATGTGACCAATTGATGTCAACAATTTACGCAGCAGAAATTTAACTTTTGCGTATTATACATTTTAGTTAGTTTAATACAATATTGGGGAACAATTAAATAGTTTAGGGATAAACTAAAACACAAAAATAGATGTTCCGTCGCACTACGTCCAATAACATCGTCTAAAAGAATGTAATCTTGCACACACCTCAAGCTACAGTGATCTTGTCAGATTCACTCCGTAAAATACAAGGTAAAACACATCAACACAAGGCTAGTGAGCCATAATCAAAACTCTAAAAAAGTAATACTTAATAATATAAGTATGTTTAGGATATTTAAGACTGATGTTACTCAAAACATAACTTATCTATCAATCAAACTATCTATTGAACAACTGTTTTAGAAAGAACAAAGCTTTCAACAAAAAAGTCCAACTTGAAGGAACAACTATATGCTGAAGAAGGGCAAGCTTTTGAGAGTCTTTTATTTTCAATACAACGATTCCTACTGATAGCACTTTCTGATCCCAATGAACACTCAACTTCTGACATGTCATCCTGTGTCAATTCTAATGATTAGTGCAACAACCCTAACTTTGTACCAAAAAGAGATCCTTGGCTCATCTACAACAATGATTTCGTTTGTCTTGTTTCTTACTTTACGTAAATCAATTAGAAGACCCAATCGAGGTATGCCACATTGTATACATCGATGGTTGTAATTAGGCGTCGATTTAAAACCCTAGAATAAACAACTTCAATAGTTTTTTCGGTGTTTGCTCCAGCTTCTTGCTTATGTGTAGATGACCAAATGGGCGTAGTTCTTATATAAAACATCTCAACATAATAGTTGATAGGTTATGCTTCCGTACTTGTAATTTGCTTACTGTATTGTAATATACAATCAATTGAGTGAAATATATATTTAATTTGTAATATTACTGTTTTATTATTCTTATTATATTCGCAGGAGTTGCTAACCTTGATTAACAGATATTTTACATCTTTTAATCGTTATCTTTGAAACTATGTTATAATAATCAAGTTGCATAACAAACTAACATGCATAAGAACAAAACCAAATAGAAAGTAACCCTATCTGAATATTTGCTAACATATATACCACTCAGGCCAATCCACACGCTATTACACGTGACTACTCGATATACCAAACAACATCCCCTGATTGTCTATGATCTACTACAAGCATACATTTGTCAAAATACAATAACCATCGAACATAAGTGGCAATTGGTATATTAAACAACCACTTTTTCTGAGTGATCCTACCATATATAGACCGGATCCAACTATGCGTATATATGCATCACGCTCTCGGTAACTAACCAGGTTAACGATAATTATCATGCATAGTTCTATATAACATGCTCGCTCACATCAAAATCATTTATCAAAACCGTTACAAGCATGGTTCAACCCTAGCTAGAGCAATTGAGAATGTGGAGTTTGATTACGAATACACCTTAGTCCAATCAAGTAAGTGTATCATGCATAGTTCTATATAGCATACTTGCTCACATCAAAATCATTTATCGAAAAAAGAGGGCGGCAGGGGCCCCTCCCGGTCCCTTTAATGCTTCGCCCATGGTTACAAACTTACAAGCATGGTTCAGTCCCAAATACAATAACTGAGAATGTGGATTTAGATTACAAACTCAATAAGTATGCTTTATTGTTTTTCTTTAGACCATGTGTAATGGTTCAAGCCCCTTGGGGGCGTTTTCTAACAAGTGGCTGCCATGACAACATTGATTTTTTAGACTCACAAAGGGTGTAATGGTTCAAACCCTTATAATACCCTTTCAATCATTATCTAATTATTTTTAATTAATGTTTATTTAATAATTAAAAATAAAACATATGATTCATTTTATTATAGAAAAAATACGTAAACAATTATAAGCTAGAAATAAAATAAAAACATCATTTTCATTAAAAAACAAAGAAATATATAAGTTAATAAAAATATCATATTTCACTCGATGTATATTTTTCCTTGATACGTTCATGTAATTTGATGGCTAGCTCATGTTGCAGTCTTGGAGATTCCAGAATGGATTTCGTCATAATATCTAAATCAATTGCCATTAGTCATCTCTTTTAGCTCCAAACGGTTCATGCAATTTTATTTAACTATTTTTAAATAAAAGAAAACAAAATAAAAACTTACAACATACCATTTTTGCTTTAATTCTGGATGTTTTTTTTTCCAACGTTGGTTAAAAAGTTCTAATTTTTGAGTCATTTCTGAAAACCTTTCATTATTATCGGAAATCTCCATTTGTGTGTACGGTGTGAGTGTTGTGAATGGATGGGATTGGTTTTGACTATTTTATCGTGGGGGTTAATGGATTTAAATACTCTCAACTATTGAGAATTTGCCGCTGCCACCCCCAAGTATCTTTTTGGCGAATATAATTCCAAGTAAACACTTCGGTGTCTGTATCACCCGTTGTTTGTCAGAACCCTAACGACGTTAACTTTCTGATGATGTGGCACGTATACGTGTGCATGCCACACAAGCTAGGCATGAACTTATTATAACCATTCTTAAGAATTTGTAACTGAAATCTGAATTTGAAACAATATATGATTTGTAACTTAAGTTTCTTGATATATTGTCTCAAATCAGTAACTTAAGGATTTGTAACCTAACTGATTTGAGTTATATTATAACCATTCTAAAACCATTCTACTGTTGTAATCAATGTTCCTGTGTTTCTAGTTAACCATTCCTTATTAACAAAGGTAAACAAGTGATCCTATTATGCTAAAAGCTAAATGGCTTAATTTCACACTTTAATCGAGTTCTAAGGGATCGAAGACTAGAGCGGTGTATCAAAGGTTATGGCATCAACAGCTGCTGAACCGAATCAACCCAAATCGACGCCAGGCATGCGCGCAACTGAACGATGGTAACCATGGTGTCGTACAAGTGATTTCGCATACAGGTTGCTTGTCAAGCTGCCGTGGGTTGTACTTTCTGTTCTTCTTGTTGTACTTGCTTTGAGAGATTTGAGAGAGTGAGATCGAGAGATGATCGTACTCATAACATCTTGAAAAAGATAAAGAAAAAACTCAAAACCGTTACAACCCTTAATTATACACTATAATAATAAGTGTGAATTTTAATTCTCTTAAAACATAGGGTCTGTTTGGTATGAGTAATGGAATGGATTAAGGAATGGAATGAATGAGGGAATGGAATGGATGAGAGAATGAAATGAATTATTGCATTCCATAGTCCTGTTTTGGTTACGTTTTATGAATGAAATGAATTATTAATTTGTGTTGTTTATTACGTATGAAAAAACGAAAAAATGAAATGTAAAAGTAGTTATGGTGGTGATGGTGGTCGATGAAGGTTTCCGGCAGCGGCGGCGGCGGCGGCGGTTCCGGGTGGCGGTGGTTTTCGGCGGCGGCGGTAGGTGGTTGGCGGCAGTGGCCGGTGGTGGTTCCAGGTGGCGGTGGTGGCCGGTGGTTGGCGGTGGCGGTAGTGGTGGCCGGTGGTTGGCGGCGGCGGCCGGTTGTCGATGGTGGTGGTGGTGGTGGCTATGGTTGGTGGTGGTTGCCGGTGACGAACGATCTTGGTGGCCGGTGGTGATTCTCGTGGTGGGTGGTGTTAGTGACAAGAAGGGATGGAATGAAAAAAAAGAGGGGGTTGGATGAAATAAATTTAAAAGAATAGAATCAACTATGTAATGATTCATTTTATTATATTTGCCAACCAAACATGTATTTTTTCATTCACCCTCAATGATTAATTGCATTCCGTCCTTTATTACTGCATACCAAACGCTACCATAATATTAAACAAGAGTCAATGACACTAATTACCTCGATTTATAACAGATTAATTATTATAAATTTAAGCTTAAAACTCTTCAAGGAGAGAAGAAGGATACGAGCTCTTTTTTAAACCAATGAATAATGATTTTACGAAAATGGTCCACTTAAACATTCTATAATTGAATTCGTATAAATGGAAAATAAAAGTTTACAAGGCACGTTACCTTTATTTGTGTAAATAAAACTTACATATATAAAAAAATAAAAAACGCCCACCGTGGGGCTCGAACCCACGACCACAAGGTTAAGAGCCTTGCGCTCTACCAACTGAGCTAGACGGGCTTTTGTTATACTTTAATTCTGTCAATTTATAAGTTGAAATACGAGGATTACATATGCCGTATCTAATTCGCCTTAGGTAGTAAATTTCCAGTTTAAATCACGTGGGTTAACGAATAGGTTTTGTTATTTTTCATTTAGGTAGTTCGTGAGATATTATCGAATATGTTAGATTGTGTTATATCTGTCGTTTATATAGTCATGAACTTTTTATATTTAGTTTTATCTAGGTCGTTTGTGAGATATTATCCGATATATTTTCTGTTGAAATTTTATGCATTTTTTGGATGTTGTATTATTCTGTAATATTACTTTGCTTGAAAATTTGATATTTGTGTTTCAATATTCAAATTCGTGTTCAAAATTTCCGGATATCCATTGGAAGAAGATTGTTATCATCCTCATCGATGAAGTTGATGCATGATGAAAATGTTCTCATAAAAGATTTTAGTTAATAGGTTTTTGCCTTGGTTATAGATCGGTTAACCTTTTTTTTCCTTCTTGAAATAATATGGTGAAGATATTTGTTTAATTTCTTAATTTCCCATTCTCTCAGTTCAAATCCTAATAGAAGTTAATAGTGATCTTGAAGAGGAAATAAACTAATATTCAATATATTCCAAACTAACTTTAGTAAACCATTGTATTACGCGAGTTAAAAAAATAAAATATTAAATAAAATAAATTTTATTAATTATAAATAATATTCTAAGATAAGATACAATTGAAATTACATATGAGTAAGTATTATAAGTGATCAACAATAACATTAACTTTTTATACTTTTTTTTAAACGTTTTTTTTTGTTTTTTCAAAATATAAATTATATTTTTTTCAAAACAAATCGTTATAAAAATATCAAAATATCATTTTCAAAACTTTTATTACTATAACTCCTAGTTTTAGTTATTTATTGTTTATGAAACTATACTTTTTAAAAACAACATTTTTAAAATATTTCGTATTTAAAAGGTTTAATGTTTTAGAAAAAAAATTCTAAAATCTTTTTTCTTTGAAATAACATTATTAAAAATATTTTTTGCTTAATTCATTAAAAAAATATATTTATTTTAAAAATGAATTAAATAAAATTATTAGCAATCAATGTATTAATTAATTAATAGAATAGAGAAACAAAAAAATTTTAATTAACAGGAATGTGATGATGACACGTTAGTTACCCTTTTATTAAAATAGTAACACTTATTGAAGTGAATTAGTAAAAACAAGTATATTTTCATTCCAAGCATTAACACACTTAACCATAGTTACATTAATGTTTAGGTGATGGACAAAAGTCTTAACAACAGACCATGTTTCACAAACTAATATTTAGAACTAAATACCTGTTTCTTTTATGAATTTCCACTTTTGAAATTCTAGTATAAGCTAATGGTGATCTTGAAACTCATCTCGAAATAATTTTCTGTAAGGTATTTCAAAAAGGCTAATGCACTCAAAACAATCAAGGAGTCTCCTGCATGCATGCACTTTATGCATGGTAGAAGTTCCTTTAGAAGTTTTACACACTGCAAAGAAATTACTCTAAGTGTAAAATCTTTCGAAACCAAAGACCAAATCTTCCGAAGCCAAAAATGAAGTCTTCCGAAGCCTCAAAGATAGAAGACTGATTTCTTCCGAATACAGAGAAGACATGCTCTCTGTGATCAACAACTTTTCAGAAAAGCTTACCAACTTTCCGCTTCCACTCTGCAGACTCACCAACTTATACAAGTTGGTGAAAAGGTTCATGCTTTAGGAAACTGTAGATTAAGGTCTCGAGTCTGTAACTTTCTACTTTATGTACTTTTATCCTTTTTGTATTACATTAGGATGTGAGCTATGGCATGTCATAGTCATTATTCAAAAGGCAATTAGTCTTTTGACTTTACATTGATCTTGTTTTCTAGATTAGTGTTTTTATCTGGCCTTCAAAGTATGGCCGGCTGTAAGATGTAGTATAAAGTATCTCAGGTCCTTGTATTTTATATGTATGTTTTGTAACACTTGTAATAAAACTTGAGAGCAATATACTTTATTCTTGAAAACCAATCTTGTTGTTCTTAAGTTTTCTGTCTCTTGTTTACTTGTGTTTTCTTAGTATCTCCATAAAGATTCCAGTTCACTATTTGATCTGTTAAGTGTTCTAAGTCTCTCCTCATTGTGAAACTGATTTGCATTGAACACCTTCAAACGGTCCTGTATCTTCCTACTCTAATAAAAGAGTAACTATGGTGGACACATGCCACCACCATATTTCACCTTACCTAAATTTTCCCGCTTCTCTTTTCTATTAATATCACATTAATTACAAACAATAAATTAAGAAATATATTTTTTTATTAATATTGTTTCTAAAGAAATAAATATTTATAAATTAAGAAACTTTCAAAACATCAAACCTTTTTAAAAATTTTAAATATTCTAACATTGATGTTTTAGGTAAAATTTTTATAAACAAAAATTAATTAAAATTAGGAGTTACAATAAAAAAGTTTTAAAATTTATATTTTTTAAAATGTTTGTTTTGAAACAAAGTTTTTAATTTTTCTTAAATAAAAAAACTTTAAAAACATAAAATTAAAAAGTTTATATCATTATTTTATTATTTATAGTCTTTACTTATACATAATTTTAATCATATTTTATCTTAAAATATTATTTTATAACTATTAAAATTTTATTATATTTAGTATTATATTTATTCAACTCCACGTAATACATGGGTTTACTAAAACTAGTTGCTTATATTTCCCGAAACCTTAGAAAATATTTCACACTTGAATGGTTATATGTATAGGTTAGGTTCAGCTAAATTCAATTTGTTAAAATAGGTTAATTCGGTTATTTGCTCACCTCTACCATCCACGTTGTCTTTTACTATTCGTATTTGTGGATGCAATAACTTAGCTTTTGTTCTTTTTTAAAAGCGGTCTTCAATTAAGAGTATGAAGATTCATCCACACTGTTTTATGGTGCAGTCTAGATTTAGTGTGGATGCATATACTATTGTTATGAACCAGGATGGACTAAATGAGTTTTGAGTTTCAAGTATTTGGATCATTTTGGCTAGATGGATGTCGTGAAAATTATAAGAATCCTGTTAATCTTTTTCTCTGGAATTATAAGAATTATGGATGGTCTGAATATCCCTAGCTTTCGAATATCCTAAATATCTAGAGTTTGAAAACAGAGGGTTCACTGGTGTTCAGAATTACAAAGAATGCCTTCTGTTTAGCAAATCTATGAACAAGTTTAGGTTTATAACTGTAAGACATAAGAGAGGACAAAATTGAAAGAGTCAATGATGCTTAAACACCCTCAAACTATCATTTCTTAGTGATTGCTTCTTTATCTTGCAACATTTTGTCAATGTATGTCACAACACTCTTTGGTGGCAATCCAAGCAAACTAAACATTTCTTTAGGCCCATTAAATTTAAGACAACCCTTTAAAAAGAAAACACCTAATTATAAAATTTTGGTTTGGCGCATCTTTTTAAAGGCATATTTTGTTAGCATAATATTTTTCTCTCAGTAATGAGATATTGGATGTTTCTTTTATATATATCTTTTGACACAATATCTGCTCTGTCAATGGCAAATGAAAGATTTTTAAAAATTACAGTGTGTATATACATATATATTTTTCTAATTCATACTAACTAGGTTTGATTTTTTATTTTCAGTCTCTTTAGATTTATAATTCGATTTCAAACCGAACACCCCTTAAATAAATGACTGATGACAAACTTAAAGAAACAAAATTGTTTGCCCTATAATATTTTTGTGATAAAAAGAAGAGCCGTGTGTGCACTTGGATTCTTTTTTATCCTAGATTTAATTATAAAGATAGTCTCTGTGGTATGTCGTGATTTCACTTTTGATTTCTAACTCTTTGCATAAACGTAACATTTTTAGTTCCTAAATTGGATGAACGTCGTTTCTCTTAACCTTTTTAAATATGACTAATACTACCCTTGAAAAAAAACAAAGGGAATTAAAAAAACGTATAATTGAGGTTTCAAGCAATGGTTACAACGACTTTCAAGGGGTTCCTAGGGAGCTTTGACCGGTTCAGTGGTTTACGAGTTACCAATTAGTCGACTCAAGTTTGGTTCTCCGGTCCACAAATCTGGTCGATTTAGGCGGTTACGAGCAATGGTGGTGGCCTTACCGGGAAATCTAAGAATATCGTAAAGGTGCTGGCCAGAGAAGACGAATCGGAGTTATGGTAGTGGCCGAAGAAGACAACTGACGATTGTGGGGTTTGACCATTCAAGGGGGTCGGTGACAAACATTGAAATGGGCCAGCTAATTTAATTATCTTTTATAATTGGATTATTTGATTTTAATAATTTCAATTTTTATTTATTAGCCGGAATTAATCACAACTCAGAAAATGTTTACATACACTTTCAACTTAAAGTTTATTTTCCTCTAACGATCCCTTACTAACTGAGAGTTAACCACATTAATTTTTGATAGCGTGAACTGCTTTTATGATCAAAACAATAAGTAGAAAGTTGACATTTACCATCAGGTCAGTCAATCTAAAACTTTCGCACCCTAAAACCCGTCAATCTTAAAATTTTTATTTAAACAACTTGACTCGTTGGAGGTAGATTTTAGGTAACGATGGAGGCTAAACAATGGACCTAATATAGGCTAGGTGGCGCTAGAGTTGAAAAATGTCTCAAAGTTGGCCCCATTTCATGAAAAAAACTAACAATGGTTAACTCTCAATTATTAAGGGATAATTGGAGAAAAATAAGCTTAAAGTTGGTAGTGTCTGCAAACATTTCTTGAGTTAAGATTAATCCCGTCCAATAAATGAAAGTTGGAATTATTAAAATCCAATAACTCTTTATTATTAAGAGTATCTCAATCATTTTTAGGGCTGTTCACGAGCCGAAACGAACAAGTCTTTGCTCGTGTTTGGCTCGTTTCTAAACCAAACCGAGCCGATCGGATCGTTTACAACCGGGCCAAAAATCGAGCGAGCATTTTTCGAGCATTAATTTTCCGAGCGAGATTCAAGCAAGCTGCGAACAATCTTGACAGCCCACGATATTGATAGTCATACGGTCTAGTGTGTCACACGATTTAAATTTACAAAAAGAGAAAATGAATATGTTGAATCTTAAGTTTTTACGCTTTAAAAGACGACGAAATTTCATAATATAGTCATGTTTATAAACAACAATTCGGGTGAAGACCATCATTTAACGATATAGAAAAAAATTATAAATTATTTAACTGGTTTCATTGGTTTTCTTTAATTTTCTCATAACATTATGATTTTCTTAGTATCCTTCCTCTATATATATATATATATATATATATATATATATAGAGAGAGAGAGAGAGAGAGAGAGAGAGAGAGTGGACCAAATACAATGGAGTGGTATGTATAAAGTATAAATATAATTGTATAATTGTATATTTATGTGTATATATATAATTATATACAAAAATTAAATTAAAAATTAATTCGAGCCAAACGGAACCGAGTGGACCTTGCTTGTGCTTGGCTCGTTTACAACCGAGCGATAAATCGAACAAGCATTTTCCAGTCATTTTTCGAGCGATCGTCAAGCGAGCATCGAACGATTTGAACATCACTAATCATTTTACATACATTTGACAGGTGTAGTTAACATCCGTCCAGATCAAAAACTATAGATTTTATGGTTGTATAAAGTTTTAGACCAACTTTGAGATATCCAAAAATTAGGGACCAAAAGACATATCACAGAGACTATCCATGCAATTAAATCAGTATTTTTCTTTCTAATAACTAATCTTTTAAATAAGAAAACATAATACATTTTAAGTACATATATTTAAGAGGTTTAGAGTGTTTAAAACCTCTTTGAGTAACTTTCAAACTTATCGACCCATTGTTAAATTCTAAAATTTACCTAGTTAACAGGTAAAAGAAAACGTGAATATAACTCTTTTAGATCAAAAGAACAAACAAAAATAAATACTGCTAGAAAACAAAATTAGGTTTTTGGGTCAAATCAAGGATAATCTTCATAGATCAAGAACCATCTAAACGTTTCTTTTAAAATCATAAGCACCATACACATTACTTTTAGGGGCCCTTAAATATTGTGTGAAGGTGACCCCCAACCATATATATTATATGGTCCTAATTGCACTAACGACATGCCATTTGGCTAATTGACCATATAATGGCTGCGAGCCACAAACCAATTTCTGGCTCTAAAAGATTCACATACCAAAGGGTCATACCAATGTAAAAGAAACATGTTACTATTCAAGTTATTAATGGCTCAAGTTTTATGATCAAGAAAATATTATAGATTCAGATGTAGGATTGAAGAGTGTGTTAGACAGCTGTTTTTTTTTAAGATTCACATGACATAAATAAAACAAAGACCGAGTCCAATTGATAACACAAGAGAAGACATTAAATTATCACTAACATTAGAAGACACAAAAAGTCTCAGAAGCTAAAATCACCCACAGCCTCTAAACCTACAACTAGAATAACACTTTACTCCATCAAGCAGCAGCACCTTCATTCAGGAGCATCTGATCAAAGTGCCAGACACCTGCAATTGGAATACGAACATACGATTACCATTCTTAGTATATACGATTGAATATTTCTTGAATTTCAAACGATCGTGATATAAAAAACTTGAAATATGAGCATAAAGTAACCATTTTGATCAACTACAACAAATGACACTAGAAATTTTTAAAAAGTGAAATGAGAGTTCAAGCGATGAAATATTGAAATATTTACCATGCCCTTTGCCGACTCTTCTTAGCTGAGCAACATACTCGGATATCTTCTTGATAGCGTCAACCTTTCATTCGAAAAACAGCAATCAGTACCACTGTAAACCCTTTGGTAATTTAAAAGTGAAATTTGATATTCACCTGTTCACCAAGAAACTCACTCTCCACAAAATCAGCTAATTGCACATCATTGTTCTCATCGGCTACCTGTTCTCATTCAAAACTTGCATATCAGAAACTTGAATCTAGTTGTCAGTATGCTAAATTGAAAATCTTTGTATAACTGTAAATGAACACAAAAGGCGATAAGTATGTCGGACCTGATGGAGGTTTAGAAGTTTCTCATTTGTTAACTTCTCCAGGGACAATGCAAGCTCCATAGCTAAGATCAAAATCAGTTATAAATAACCCTTCAAAATTACTATTAATCCAATCATTAGCACACAGATGGTATGTTAAAACTTACCATACAATGCATCTCCTTTCTCTTCATGATCAAACTCAGACAATGGCATAATAATAGATTGCAACTTCACCTTTCCACCTCTTTTGTTCTGTAAATTAAAAAAAATTAATCACTTTGATCCACATCCGAAATGTAACGCTACCCGCTTTCAAATATAAGGTAAACAAAAGCTAGATATAGTTTATAAAATGATCAAAAACCTGGTACTCCATTAACTTTTCTGCATGTTCCCTTTCTTCTTCACTAGACTCCTTAAAGAACCTATATAGTTTAATGTACCATAAAGGCATAAATCAATAAACCAGATAAAACCCAATTTCTACTTTGATAAGTAATATTAAGATCAATATTATCATGAATATGAAGATAGAATATTAGATAGTGGTAATAACTTACTTGGCTAAGCCCTTGAGAGCAACATTGTCCCTATCGAAGTAGGCATACATAGCATGGTACACATAGGAAACATTATACTCAACACTGAAAGAACACAAAAACAAATCATCAGTAACAAACAAAAGCTCACAACCAAAGAGGACAATACATGTGATGATATACATGCATTATATACAATTTTCCATCCAAAATGGTAGTCAAGCTGACTCTATTCATTTAAATTCATCAGACCTTTTTTTTATAAATTGTAATGATTTTTAAGAACAATATATGAATTTAACCTCTTAGTTGTAATAGTTGTAGAAAAGAATAGAACCCATTATACCCATCATACCAAAAGATCTGGTTCCACCACTAATACCAACCAAATCAAACAAAAAAGATAATATTTTACCCTTTACAATCACATGAGTCTTTGTCTGATAAAACCAACTTTCACAAAAAGAATCTTTACTGATTATAAATTATGTATAAGTAGATCTTGTCTTTATTCCACTGCTTTCATTATACAAATCTTGATCAATTGGTCTTCAATTGAAAGTTTGAAACTCTACTAAAACTATCAACATATACAAAGTGAGCAACAATCTATAACACTATTTCTCCTAGGACTTTTATCAAACACATGGTGTGCAGTTTAATTTCAAGTTAAATTCAACCACCAACAGTAAACTATCACATTACAATTGCATATATACAATTCCAACACATAACATATCAATCTTCAATTCAAGGAAAAAGAAACTCACTTAATCTGTTCGTTAATCGCAGCTTCACAAGCGTCAGCAAACTTCTGACGAGCAATAGACTGTTGAGGAACAGAAGGCACCAAATTGAGTTCTTTCTTCACCTCCTTAAAGGGTTCAAACACAACCCCAGCAAGCGCGCTATGATTGGAAGAACCACCCTTCACCGCCGCACACACGACGGTCGCCGGCGACGTGAAAGAAGACGATGAAAGCAGAGGCCGATTGAAACCCTCGTCGGCGGTGGCTCCGTTGACGAAGGAGAGGGTGTGAGGGGCTCTCAAAAGCATCATTTTTAGGGGAATTGATGAAATGATAAGATGAAGAGTGATGAAGGTTTTACAGGGGTGATGAAGGTTGAAGATGATGTGGGGGTATATAGAGGGTGGGTGTGGATGTTGAGCCGTTGGATGAGGGGACACGTGGAGGGGTGAGATTGAGTGAGAGAATTGGCGTGTGGTTGGCTTGTGGCGTATCTGGATATTTTTGGGGGTTTGTGGTGTGGAATCCAATATGGCTATGATTGAGACTCACCAATCAGTGAGGGGATTACTTTGAATGAATAAATAAATGAAAACACTTTAATTCATAACCATTAAAAAATAAGTTTGCGGTACTTGTTAACTGGCCTATGACACCTCTGCTCTAGAATGACGCAGTAGGTAACCGATTTATGGTTTTAAACTAGGCCGATGTGTGAGATTTGAATTGCTATCTCTATCCATAATCATGTAAAGCTCGAATCTTGATTGACATTCCTCGATTATCGTCGTGAGCTCGTCATCTCAAGGTGTTTACCTTAACTCGAATATGGTTCTCTTTTGAAAAACACCGATTGCCTACCACTATAATAAAATGATAACTATAACAGACATATAACAATATCATTTTTTTTTTCATCAAAATTTTCTCACTTTTTTTTATTAAATACTTATATTAATTACTAACAATATTATTTAATTTTTTAGATCTAAAATACTTTTATGAAAATGATCTTTTTTTTAATACTATTTGTAAAAAAAAAAATTATAATATAAGAAAAATTTTCTAATACATCATTTTTTTTAAATATGAAATATATTAAAATTGATGTTTTTATAAACTGAAATAATTAAAATTGAGAGTTATAATAAAATTTTTTAATATTTTTAAAACTGCTTTGTTTTGAAACAAAATTATTAATTTATTTTGAATTTTTTTTTCAAAAAAGTTGATATTTTAGCTCAAATATTATTTTATAATTAATACATTTTGTTTCTATTTAATATTTTGTTTATGTAACTCATGTAATACACGGGTTATTATATTTATTTATTTTTATCTGTTTAATATTTTTTTTTTAAAGTTGATATCTTATCTCAAATTATTAAGTTTTTATATTTATAATTACTTTTATATTTATTTATAATTTATTTAATTATTTTTATCAAAATATATATATTCATATATAATAATATTATTTATGTAAATATATATTTAATATATATAAACAAAATGGTCGTTTAGGCTTGTGAGCCGGCTCGAGCTTGATATCTGAAGCTCGAGCTTGTTAGTACACGAGCCATAATGTGAAGCTCAAGCCGCTTAAGCTCGAGCTTGTTAGTACACGAGCCATAATGTGAAGCTCAAGCCGCTTAAGCTCAGCTCGATTCAAGCTTTTTTCAAGCCGATCCCGAGCAGCTTTCGAGCCGATCTAGAGCAGCTTGTGAGCCGTCTTGACTCGTTTACACCCTACAAGTTCATATCTTTAACGAACGATTACGAACAAGGCATTATTCGTTCTATATGTTTGCAACTCTAGTCCCAAACATATAATATTCAATTAATCACTAATAACAATTAAATTTTAGTCCCATATTGTTATTTTGCATCACTTTTAGCCCAAACGTTGAAACTGAAATTGAATCCGCTAGGAAAAATGAAAATCAAACTTTCTAAAAAGCAAATTACTATTGGTTTTGGTTTGTTTAAAGCCTAAAACCAATTCAAACTGACCTATAGGCATCCCTAGGCTATACCAAATGGAATTACACCTTTCCTAGCACTCTAAATTTTATTTTTTTACCATCAAGACTTGCTAAGTTAGTTTTTTTGATTTCTATTATGAAATATACGGGTTATAGGAACCACACCTATTGCTTTCTATTATGAAGTTTATGGGTTTTGAGAACATATAGTGTGTTTGAATTAAGCTTGTTTGGAATCAGCTATCGCTTCGATGTTGATTGATGATAGTTTCATGGAGAAGTTTTATCATGAAAGGGCTCTCTAGGATCAATTATCACATTTTTTATTATGTATTTTAGCCATGAAAAGTCTTCATGTGACTATTAAAGATGCTATAGAGGTGGACTTTTTCAGAGGGATGCGGATCTCTAATAACCTTACTACATCTCATCTTTTATATGCGGATGACAGTTTAATTATGAGAGAACGATCGTTACAGAATATTTATAATATTATTTCACTGTTAAATTGTTTTATATGGTGTCGGTCTTAAAGGTCAATTTTCATAAACCTATTTATATGATGTCGGTCTTAAAGTTTAATTTTCATAAACCTACTTTTTCGGGATGGAGGTTGATGATGAGGAAGTCTCTAAATTTGCTAAGATTTCGGAATGTAAAGTTCATAAGTGCCCTTTTTTGTTTATCTTGGTATGTTGATTGGCACAAATCTTCAATTTTTGGTTCTAACTTGTATAAAATACTTGTCCTTATTTCGCACGTTAACTGCAATTACAAATACATTAGAATTATTTGTTCCATGTTTTTTTTTTTTTTTTGAGGAAAGTGGAAACTCAAGAAAAATTTGGAACCTGGTTATAGCAGATAAAGAAAAAAACGGGTTAAGAATTGTGAGTTTTGAGGGCTTTAAGTTAGTCCTTAAACAAAAGTGGCAGCGGACGAAATGGATTAGATTTGTTCCTCGTAAGGTCAAGATATAGTCTTCGCGAGTAGTTTTAAAGCGGCTTCCTACTAGGTCCGATTTGGTAGATAATTCCATCGTCTCTTTGTTGTCTTTGTATGGTGCATGTGGAAAGTTGTGGATCACATTTTTAGTCATTGTGGCTTCTAGAATGTGGAATGATGGGTAGGTGGTTACATTTGAATTTTCCTACATATGTCGATGGAATTGTTGGGGGTTATTATATATCTTCGATTGAGATGTTTAAGTTAAATTAATAATATATAATATGTCTAGAAAAGAGATGTTGGAGGCTTTTATCATGTCGGCCTGAAGGTCTAGTGGATGCTTTGAAAGTTCAGAAAGGAGGTAGTTTTTTTAGAAGGATAATGAAGAAAAAATAAGAAACAAAAATATTATTAATATAATTATCATTAAAGAAAGAAAAAGCTAAACCATGTTACAACCTTTCTTAAAAAAAATTAGAGCTAGGGTGAACCATTAGTTGTCACGATTATCGTTCCCTCCTACAATGTTAACCACTGTTTCTAGAACAAGAACAAAGGAGTTGGTTGGACCAAGAACTTGTTTGTTTAGTTGAACTATTTTCGTTTGAATTGATAGGTTTCTAGTCATAACAGTGAATCGGTTGAACCGACCGGATTTCAATCTTTTTCCTTCTTCAAAATCTTTTTTTCTAATTAATTTAGTATTACATGATTCATATATTAGTGATTGTCTCTTCACATTTTGTTAATTTTGCATTTCATACAAAAACATTTAGTATTTTCATTATTTGTTTTAAATTAGATATATAAAAATAATTTTTTATTTTCTATTGTTTATGATGTTATCCAATCTGAACTTTCCGACAAATGAACCAAAATGACGCTTAATTCGTTGTTCGATCGGGTTCTGAAAACATAAACCTGTGCAAGTGTGCAACATTCTCACGCTCGCAACCTCCTTTCTCATCTCTGGCCTCCAAGTGATGTTATCACTCTGTCCCTTCTCTTTTAATAACAACAAATTTACAGTGTTTTTTGTAAGCAAACATGTATGAGTTTTTCTTTATATTTCATATATTTTTATTTTAGTTTTATCATTATCATTATTAAAATGAAAAAGGACAATCCATATTAGTGTTTCTAACATAAATTCTTTTTATCATAAATACCACTAAATAACATTTAATCCTATATTATAAACATTTAAACTCTTATTGCATTCATAAAAGACAATCATCAATATCAATAGAATGAGGCTATTGATGACAATCCATAATAGTGACTAAGAACTTGTTTACAAGTCAATAAATCAATACCATGAGAATTAGAAAAAAGCATTCATTTAATGATTCTACATATTTATCAACAAGGTTAACTGAAGACAGGAAACACTAGAATGAAATGACTTATGTCTAAGAGCATTTACAGTAAAATTTTTATCTTTATTCATATAATTACTAGTATGATTATAATATTTCTAAAGTATGATTAAACACTAGAATGAAATGACTTTGCATTCTTCACCAACATTCTAACCTATGATTATAATATTTCTTAAGTATTATTTAAATATTTTTAGTTTTTACCTTTTTTATTTTTAGTTATTTATAGTTTATCATATATACAGTTATCTCACTTATCTTTTGTAATTATTTGTATATCTATTAATCATATCAGTTCAAAAGGTATGAATTTGATTGCTTAAAAAACGAAAAATAGTAAGACTTTAAAAGTTCTTAAGTTTAACATGTCACGTAGTCCATATAAACCGTTTTATTGGGCCTGGTTAATGGGCAAGCAAACGTTGGTCTAGTCCAAACTCCAAAATGTTGTGTTAGATGTGGGAAAAAAAAACCACTTACAGACCCGACACAGTGTACCTGACCCGTACATGGTTTTGGGTAGTACTCGGTAGTAGGTGTACCCGGTCCCAATCCCTTTAAACCAGCAAGGTAGCACCTGGTTCAACATTTTACTCCGAACACAATACCCCCAGCCCGGACTCGATGGAACCAGCGCTGGACCTGGTTTTTTCCATGTTTTTCCAAAAGTGAAAAATAGCCGTTTAAGACATTTTTTGAACTTTTTTTTTGGTATTTTAGCCCCTTTAAATTAATATAAATAAGTTTGAGTTGATATGATTGGGTACCCAACTCTAAAACGCAAAAACATACCCAAAAAAATACTCTTGTTGTGCACTTTCTACTCTCATTATACCCTTTTACTCTCGCTTCACATTTTCTACTCTCTTTATATGTATATAATGGCTCATTTTTAATTATCCGTAATGTTTTCAGAACCGGATCGGACGTTGAACCGGACGCCTTACTGGTTCGGTGGTCGGACCGGTCGGACCGGATTTAAGAACCGGATGACGTCATAATTATATATATAGTATATTATATATATAGTTATATATATAATTAAATATAAGTAATTTATATACGTATTTTATAGTTATATATAAAATTTAACTATATTTTTATATCTAACATACTAATTTATGGTTCAACACCCCGTTTTTACCCATTAAAATCAAAAAAATAAAAAAAAATAAAAAAAATTACAAAATCCGGTCCGAACCGGTCCGGTTTCCTGGTCTGACCAGCGGTTCGGGATGAACCGGCCGGTTCAACCGGCCAGAAACGAATCGATGTGAACCGGACCGGCCACCCTGCCGATCCCCGGTCGAACCGGTCGGACCTGCCGGTCCGATCCGGTCACAAAAACACTGATTATCCGTTGGTCAAGGTTTGTCCACCTGGCCTACTGTTGTTCAAGTTCTTGCACATAATCAAAACATGAATGTTTGGTGCAATTATGATTTGATTGAGTTGACTGGCGGGTTTGTAAAGACTCGTTGCAAGTTTTGTAAAAATTTGCTAGTCAAGATGTAAACACGATTTTGAATAAACAGATTACAAAGAAGTTTTATGAGGCGTTGAATAGTAGTCCAGATTCTAAACAAACACAACTAGGTGGAGATAGTGGAATCTTTCATTACGACATTAACACGGTTCGAGATCGGATGACGAAGTTTATGATTCAAGAAGCTTTGTCTTTTGGCCACTTTGACAACCCTCGGTTGACCAACATGATTCGAGAGAAGCTTTAACCTCGTCACACCCACGTAAGTCGTACTATACTTAGATATTATTGTTTAAAATTATTTAAAAAAGCAAAAAAAATTTAATTGTATTTTTTGAAAATTTAAATACCGGTGTGAATTTAACTAGTATGTTTGTTCTGCTTTACATGGTTTGCTTGAATTGCACCTTTATGACACCGCTCATTTGGTGTATCTCAACTCATGATAAATAATGAACGTACGATTGTGTTTGATTTTTTTTCATATACACATACCAGATAATTTTTGTTTTAATTTATGGATAATGTAATAATTATTTTTAACTTACAAAATAACTTTTTTTAATTGCATTCGGTAATGCATCAAACAATACAACAACTATTGAAAAATTAAAATTACAATATTGTCCGTTTTGCAACGACGGATTTTTCCATACTCGATGTGTTCCATATATTATTAATTTAATAGTACACGACGGGCTAATCGTGAAATTTGTTGAAACATTGATTAATTCTTTTAGATTTATGTTAGATGATGTTTTTAAAAATACAAGAAGAAGATATCAAGATTATAAATAACTTTCTATTAATACGAATTCTAGAATTTTAGATTCTAATTGAAATGTACCTACTCATTTGTTATTTACATGTACTCTTAAGTTTATTTATTTATATACACTTTAAACCAATACTTAATTATGTAGTTATGTATTTGTTATTTTGGCACATTTATAACTTTTTTGGTTTCTTTTTTCCTCTTATAAATATTAGAATCTAATGTTTTATAAAATTTAAAATGTGTTCTTATCACGTGCTTATATTTATCTATGTTTTGATTAAATTTGATGCCTCAGAATGTACAAATTATCAAAATATAAAAATAAAAGTCGTCAAAACTTACTTAAGTCATCAAAGTTTTTACAGTTTTCTTTTCTCATCTTCTTACAACTATTAGAATATGAATTTTTTAAAAAGTCCAATGTTAATATTTTAACTGTTAGGTTTTTTTGCGATTATGGCGCACTTATTTTTATGGACGTACGGGCATGAACTTTTTTAACTTTTTCATTTTTTATATAAACTTTCAAATATTATTAACTATCCCATCGCAATGCATGAGTTTGTGAAGTTTTTCTATCTACATAAAGTTTTGAATGTTATTAACGGTGTAACAATTCGGTTTTTTTTTTAATGGTTTTATATCCTTGCTGCAACACAGGGTCTTAACACTAGTCGTTGGTTAAACGATAGCTCTAAAAGGGTTGGATGTAATTCATATACCAAATGGCAAAAAAGTTAGATGAGAGGATACGTTTTAGTGTTGGTTATTTCTGAATCATTCTAAAAGGCTGAAATGGTTAATTGGTTATGACATATTTTACTTTGAGTAAATTACTGTTTTAGTCACTCAGTTTTAATCAAAGTAACCATTTTAATTTAAAAGTTTATAAATAATTCTTTTAGTCCAATAGATTTATTTTTGTAATCATTTACATCCGGTCTGTTAACAGCGTTAATTTTGTTCCGTTAAGTCTGTATAAAAGGATTATAGTACCCTTGATAACATAACAAGCATTACACGGATGCCCCACCCCTACCCACTCTTTCTTCACATTTTCACTCTTCTCTCTTCTCTAATCATCATCGGATGAATCAACCTCTACTGACGTTTGAAGCCACCATTGTCTGAGCAACATGCACCTCACACTCTCTCATACCTCCCTTCTTCCTTCTAAGTTCTATCTCTCTCATTGGACACCACCATCTCCTCTGAATTGCTCACCATACTAATAGTATCATCAACAACGAACTCCATTTACCGATGATCGATCGTCTCCCTTCGATTTAAAGCTTCTATTTGGAGTTTTTGTACAATAAAATATTTTCAATTTAGATTTGGGGGGTTTGTCCAAATAAAGCTTCAATTTAAAATTTTGATCATGTTCCCCCCATCTCCATTAAACCTTGAAATGGTGATGGATGAAACCCCCTGTGATGTTGATGTATTTGCGTAGTTTGTGTCTATTTTAGTTTAGGGTTTGTGTAACCCCTGTCGATTTTGTTGTCGCCGTCGATTTTGGTTTAAGCGATTCGAGGTTTATTGTGGGTGGCTAGCAATTTTGGTGGTGGTTTAAGGTGTTAATGATGATTATGGGTGATGGGAGAGGGAGAGGGAGAGAGAAAAAGAGGGAGGGAGAGAGAGAGATGGAGGGAGGAAGGGAGGGAGGGAGGGAGGGAGGGAGAGAGAGATTTATTTGAAAATTATATGTAATTTTTATTTTCTTTTTAATTTTATGCCAGAGGAACACTGCATCCTTTTGCATTGAACTAACAGAACAACACTAGCGGTGTTAACGAACTGGATGAAATTTGTTATAAAATTAAATATGTTGGACTAAAAAAGTTATTTTTAAACTTTTGAAAAAAAATTGATTATTTTGACCAAACCTCCGGGATTACAATATTAATTTATTCTTTTACTTTTTTTATTTATATGAAATGTTATATTTATGTATTTTTCTGATATCTCAAGGAATGTTAAGTTTTACCCACCAAGATATTCAAATATCCGAATCCGTTGGTTGGTAGACCGTGGACATTAATCGTAGAATTTTTAATGTATGATAGTTTTAAAACGATACTTGAGTAAAAAATAATATATCAAATAATTCATGCAGTGACAGCTTGTATTATCTGCTTCAGGAGTTGTAAGTGCATTGTTCAATGGAGTTGTACGTGTGCCCTGTTCAATAAACAATACTAGGCTGCCACATATTTTACTTGTACTTTAATGTTGTTTTACAAATGCTTGGGTTATTTTAACACACAATTTTATTATTAAGACACACATTTACGTATTTATATGTAAGTATAGAAAGATAGAAAGAATTAAAATAAATTAAGTGTACTAATAATATGTTTATTTTCAAAAGTGTGGTTCTCTCCTGCAAAATAAAATTTGAAAATTTTTTTGAAACTTTTTCTTTTTGCAAAATCAAATTTTAAGCTCTTATTTTTAGTTTTTAAACTTTGATCTAAGATGCCTTTTAGTTTTCTCTAATAATTTATAATATTTAATATTTATTTATATATACAATCTTTTTATAAATTTTTTACTTTTTTGTCCAAACAAAATTTTCATCAAAATTTATGTTGTATCCAAAACAAAATATTTACTTTTAAATATTACTAGGCTATGAAAATACTTTATTTTGAATAAGTCAGTTTTCAATAATTTAATGAAATATAGACAAAGTAAATAAACACAACGATAATTTAGTTTATACCAAACATTAGTTAAGAAAATTAAATTATATTAATATTCGCGTTTCTATTTTTCAAATTTGAGTTAACAGGAGAGACAACCCGGAGTTACCATATTTTTAGATAAAAAATTACATCCTTCTGAAAATGTGTTGCAACTAAATTCTTTGATTCCCTCATATTTTTAATTAATCGACTTATGAGATGATCATATCTGACAATGTTCATTTCTTTCTCTTCGTCTCCTCTCTTAAATATTTTAAGGTGTTATTATTACATAATGTTATGAGATTAAGCTAGTGAACATAAAAAGTAAAAGGATATATTATTTTCTTATTAAAATAACACTATTTCATGTAACAATCTTTCTAAATCTATCTATTATAATAAAACAAGCTTTTGAATTGCCACTTGTCATAGTATTAGACTATTAGACCTCCTAAACTTAATTTTCTCGCTTCTCTCTCATATTAAATATTTACATTAACTACTAATTATATTATTTAATTAAATTTAAGATTAAAATAGTTTTTAATAAATTAAAAAAGATTTATTTTTATAAATGTAAATTTTAAAGAAACAATCTTTTGTATAACATAATTAATTTTTGATAGTAAAAAACACATAATATTTAAAATCAATGTATTTAAAATTAATTTCTTTATGAACCATAAAAAAATTAAAATTCAAAGTTAGAATAAGAAATTTTTAGAAAATGAAATTTTTTTAAAACATTGTGATTTTGAATGAATTTTTACTTTTTTTTTTAGATTTAAAAAATTTAAAACAAAAGTTCAAAGAAAATAATATCATTGTTTTTTTACTTATAGTATTTACTCATACGTAATTTCAATCATATTATATTTCAAAATATCATTTATAATTAATAATTTTTTACTACTATTTATTTAATATTTTATTTATTCAACCCGTGTAATATACGGGATACTAACCTAGTAAATGATAAAGTAGGAACCTTGCAACCTAGAACTTCAATATATAGTTAATGATTTACCTTATTGCTATTTTAATATTAATTTATAATATATTAATTATATATGAAATAAAAAAACAATAAAAGTATTAAAAAGAAAAGGAAAAGGAGATATGCAATGCAAGCATTCATGATTGACGGAGCAATGTCAACTCATCCCCAACTGTTCCATATGCTAGCACCAAACATATGAAGTTGATATCTTACCTGAATAACACCTAATACACCTTTAAAAGTTAAATCAAGTCATGCTCAACATAACTATACATAATTACATATAGTCATACAAACACATGGATAAGATCATTTTAGAACACAAAAATTTTATAAAATCAAGTGAAACAATTCTAGACAAATTAAATTAAGTCAGTAGTTCAAGCTTTTAAATTTATAAACATATGTATGTTATAAAATTAAAAAAGCATCAAACCAAATTGTTGATATGTTTTTTGTAGCTTCATACAATTTGCCTACTTATGAACTACAAATGTGTAGGTATTTATCAATCAAACTAATTTGATATATTGTTTTATGAATTTTAAGAGAGTGGGGTTAGAACAACAAACATTATATTTATATTAATTTCTTTTTTTTTAAATTTTTTTAAGACCGAGAGAATGAATGATTGATGTAATTCTATGTGTTTTGGTAAATTGTATATTGTTTTCCATAAACCCATCATGGGCGTGTCTGTATAAAGACGGAGAAGGCCGTTCGTTTCTGAACAATACATACTTTAAGAATTGTAAGAAATGCATAATTTACAAAGCATTTCTCACAATTCTCAAAGCAAAATGATATATACATTTAAAATAATTTAAGTATCGTAAATGTCTTTAAGGTTTACAATTTTGTTATCACCCAACAAGAGAAAAATAAGAAATCACGAAACTTAAAGAAAAAAAAAACTAATGATGTAAAAAAATATATTAGGTAATGCATATAAATCACCTTTTAATATATAAACTGATATAGTCATCATAATATGATACTCTAAAGACAGACGATTAAAGGTTGTTTATTGATTATTAAATCAAAATATTTCGGTGGTCATTATGAAATACTTTGTCTTGTAAACATGAACCTATATAGTATCGTATAATGTCACGAGAATAAAAACCTTTTTATTTAATTTTGAATTTTCAATCTTGAGAAACAATTCCCCTTTGTTGGAGTGAATGGAGTAGTAATTAAATGATAAAGTAAGGCAGAAATGATTGATCATTTCCTCAAACAAAAACTTTGCTTAGAAGCCAAGCTTCCATGATAGGATCCATTCAACTGTTGGTTTCACCTTCCATCATACGTATCCTTCTTTTGTTACAATTATTTTAGAGAAAAAGATTGAGTGACTTGAAAATTTTATATATGTTTCATAATGGTACCATAAATAAAAGAAATAATACTTTATATAAATATCACAAAATTAATTAGAACAATTAATGAAAGTTGAATTACTTTAAAAAGATAAAATCTTTAAGCGATGTCATTGGAACATATGAAAAACTTGATTTCTGTTAGGCGCAATTTTTTTTTTCAAAAATATATTAGTGAGATATGATGTGTATGTGTGAAAGATTGTATTTTTATTACAAGACACAGGTATATATTTTTTTCCAACATACTCTTGTAGAAAATAAAAAAAGTCCCTTTAGGAACCATCCGATAAAACTGAAACGATACAAACATGTTAGAGATTGTCGGACTTGAGTAAAATTAATTCAACAATACATACTTTTCAGCTTTTTCTTTGCTAAATATTAGCAAAATATATCATTAAGTAGTTTTAGATTTTAAAATAAATTCATTGTACTTTGAACAAGAAATAATATACCGGTGATTTTAATATGATTAGAGACATTTTAGTTTACTTGAATTTATTTAAGACTATAAAGAAGTAACGCAAATATTTTTACCACTTAAGAGTTGTGAAGTACACACTTGTACAATACTGCTTATTTTTAGAACTTTGAACATGATGGTAAAAGGGGGCAAAGCCCCTTAGACCATGGTGGGTTCCGAGAGTATTGCCGCTGGTGCGTGGTCTAGGGAACAACCTTGTTAGGCTCCAAGCTGCATCATAGTTGGTGGGGTTGAAGTGCAAGGTCAACATGAAGAATTTTTTTTTTTGATATGTTCGTTATATATAGTCTAGAAACTACTTCATACTCACATGAATGCTGAAAATTTGCTTGAAACCAATGATCGACGGGAACCGATGATAGATAGAAACTAATAGTGTGTAGGAATTGATGATAAGTAGCAAATGAACAAGCAATAACAACATATATTAGTAGCAACTAAATCATTAATAGCAACTAATCAACAAGAAGTATGATCAAAAGCAGCTATTGGTCAGCAACAACTAAGTCGCTATTGAAAGGCAAGACATCAGTATCAACTAAGTTATACTAGTTACAACTAAGTTATACCGATGAAGTTATGGCTAAAGACTTCACATCAATATAATTGTTAACTACTGAAAATTATAATAACTAGATAACGTCCTTAATTTGGCAAATAGTTTCATTGATTCGTGTTATTGATTGACCTATCATATAAGAAAAAATGTTGCTCTGATTTCTATTACGTACTCAAAACAAAATTCACATGTTCTTGTTATTATTTTATTCTGAATCATCCAATTTAATTTTCATATAATTTTCATGAACACAAATAAAATATTTCAATCTAAAAATGATATTCAAAGAGATATTAAGTAAATACGAACTACATAATAGTAATATTGTTAGAAGGGGAAGTATTAAAATTTTGAAGGTTAAAGTAATTCTTTGTGATACACAAGTTGGAACTAATGCATTTAATTAATTATTTAGCAGCACCAACCCATATTACTAAAAATTTAGCAAGTAATTTGACACCATAGATGTTTAGTTTATTAAGTTAGTTAAAAAATGTTAATTGACAATTAATTTAAAATGTTTATTTATATGAAAGCTTAAACATATAGTTTTTCCTTTTAACGAATGAATATTCAATTTAAACAAATAAATAATCATAAATTGATTGATTTATTAATATTAATAGTAATAATATATTCAAAATGTTTATCAAAGAAATTCTACAAATGGCGGGTCCTATGTCTCTTTTGTAGCTCATTTCATAATTACGATAAAATGATTTTCAACCTAAAAATTATTAAACAAAACCTAAATCCAAAGCATTTGTTGTTATTATTGCTATCATTATTAAACAAATAGGTTATATTATTGAAACATGCGTCATGATACAAAAATTAGCTTATAATACTAAACCATGCATCATCATATAAACACACGATTCTACATTATACCAAAAACCAACCAACAAAAACTTAGACATTACACTCTAAAATTCAAGAAAAAAGTCATGAAGCCACCTCCAACTTCTTCATCTTCAACCTCCAATCTTATTAGAAAAGCAAGGCTTTCTCCATACCTTTTCACCCTCTTAGTCTTCATCTTCTTCGTCACCATCCTCTACGGTCAAGACCTCGGTTGCATCCTCGGGCAATTTGACCTCGATATTATTTCAAATCGACCACCTCCGATTCCAAGTAAGTTTAATTATTCTTGTTAAAAAAAACAAGTTCTTTGTCAAGACGAAAAACATGAAAAATGTTTGCGTTTTAGGTTTTGCTATGCTCTTTTCTTACAGGATTTAAACTCGCTAGAAGCCTAGGTTCGTTCAAATCCTGTAAGAAACAAATTGTCAAAACAAAACCAATTTTGTGTATGAAAATGAAAAAAAGTTTCAAACTGAATTTTCTTTATGTGATAAGAAATTATCAAATATTATAAGTTTATAACTAATGTTTATACATAAAATCTCCCTATATATCATCTATGATTCGATGAACATGAATTCTTCGTCTATTATATGAATCAGTCACTTGTTCCCGATTCAAAACATGCATTCAATAATTTTTTTTTGGGATTAAATTAGTAAAATGTATCAAAAAATTAGAAAATATGACATCTAATTAGCACATAATTAAGGGGTTTAAAATGTGGTTAATTTTGTAATGTGGTGATATATAATTAGAGAAGCATTACAAGAAGCTGCCATTTTCTATCCCGGATACGGAGAATGGTTGCGACATTTTCAGCGGCCGGTGGGTGTGGGACCCAGTGAACCGGCCGCTGTACCAAGAATCAGAGTGTCCGTACATACAACCGCAACTCACATGTCAGGAGCACGGCCGGCCGGACCAGGATTACCAGTTCTGGAGATGGCAACCCCATGGTTGTTCACTTCCAAGGTACGTTTACAATCTTTTTATATTTTATAAAAGTTATCTTTTTAAATTTTGTTTTAAACATGTGTTTTAATTGTTGATGTATAACTAAGACATCGTATATGGATTGTTTAAAGTTAATTGCTTAAAATAATAACATGTTTTTCATGTTTTACTATAATTAATAACAACTTATACCGTAGTTTCTTAGAAACAGCGAGATAATTTTTTAATAGTCTCTGCAAACTACGGTAAAAATGTTGCTAGGATGTAAAGTTTTTGAACCGGTGTACTTACAAAACTAATGTAAAATTTTCTTAGATATTATTTAAGAACAAAAAATACTTTATGTATATCTTGGTTTTAAATATAACTTATACTGTAATGTAGTTAAAAAAAACCCTACAATATAAATACGAAATATAATAAATTAGCAGAGAAAAATTGAAAAAAAATATTCTTGGTTGGAGTAGATGGCAGAAGCACTGTGCATTTAATTTTGGAGAAGATTTTGGGTTCAATTCCCATTGCCTACGTCATTTTTGTCGTTAAAAAAAATTAGAAAACAAAAGTATAATATATTTATTTTCAAATTGAGTGAAGGAAGATGACCGGGGTTGTGAAACCCGATTATTTACTTCTGAAAATCTAAAAAAAGTTTTGAATCTGGGGAATTTTGTTTTTAACTACAGTACTTTGGGAAAAAACACCACTTTTAAAAAGTTGGTTAAAAAATGCAAATATGTTACTACTACTGGTTATTTTGTGATTTGCAGTATGCTACCATGACATGTAAATAAAAAAATAAAATATATTGTTATTTTAAACTATATATTATTTATTTTATATTATAGTTAGTGGAATAAATCAGATTTGGTTGATTTTTGATAGTTGTAAATCAGTTCTTTATATGTTAATGGAATATTTAATGAGAAAGAGATGATAATTATTTTGTTTTTCGTAAAAACTACTGTAAGAAAATACGACCGAAATATATTTATTAATTAGGGTTAAATATATTAAGTTGAAACCGGCCAAATGACAAAAGTTAATAAAATACATTGGCCGCTCAAAAGGAAAAAAAAAAAAAAAAAAAAAAAAAAAAAGTACAATGAGTGAGATTTAATTTTCAATTATTTATTTGGAGTTAGATCAACGGTTCTACCAACTCATGAAATTGACATTCCATAGAGGATCCACAATTTTTATTTTTAAGTCTAACTGTCAACTAATATAAATATATTAAACGGGCTATGATTATATATTAACGTGGAACAGAAACTGTATATTTATTTAAATTAAAAATATTAACGTTAAGATGGACCTACTTTATTTTTATATCTCGTTTATCTAAATAAGTCAAATATCTTTACAGGACACGCAAAACTGTTATAAAAATATTACAGATGGAAAACTATTTGTGATGGGTATTAGTGACGTAGATTTTTGTGAAGGATCTCGTTACAACAGTTTTGCAAAGGAAATTGTTGTGACAGATTACGACACATTTGTTCCGTCGCAAGTCCCTCATAACTTTCTAGCTAGTTATTAATTAGGTAAAAATCAACAGGTGACACTTGCTTACAATTTAGAATCCACTATTACATATTTGCTCTAGTTTTTGTTGTTTTGTTAAAAGTATTAACGGGTCATAAACCGATTAGAAGGTTGTAATCAAGTGGTAAATGGGTGATAAATCGGTTAGGGTTGGTGTTAACTTATTTTTAAGTATACAACTTCTGATTTATGTTGTGATTACTAACACAGCTTCAACGCGTCACTGATGCTGGAAACATTAAGAAACAAAAGAATGATGTTTGTCGGAGATTCCTTAAACAGAGGCCAATACGTTTCGATGGTGTGTCTTCTCCATTCACTCATACCCGACGATGCTAAATCCATGGAAACCTTTGGTTCTTTGACCGTTTTCACTGCCAAGGTTCGAAGAAACACAAATCAATTACTACTCATTTTAGCTCATTTGTTTCTGTCAATAATCCGTCAGTAAATAACCCGACAACAACTAAACATATATTTTTTTTTAATTTTGTGGAATCCATCAGTAATTTGTCAGAACTATGTTGACAATTACCTATGGAACTTTAATCAGTGATACTCATTTGTGTTATAGTGTTAATAACTGTAGGATTACAACGCGACAATTGAATTCTACTGGGCACCATTTTTGCTCGAATCAAACTCTGATGACGCCATCGTACATCGCGTATCTGATCGAGTGGTTCGAAGAGGTTCCATTAACAAGCATGGAAAGCATTGGAAAGGAGTTGATATCATGGTTTTCAACACTTACTTATGGTGGATGACTGGCCTCAAGTTCAAGATCCTGTAATTTCTTATTCTCTAACTTTTTCACAAGTTCAAGATCCATGTGATCAGTTGAACCCACTCGGGTTCTTTTTATATAACCCGACCCGTTTGGCTAAACATTGTGACAATTGTAGGCAAGGTTCTTTCGACGACGAAGTGAAAGACATAACAGAAGTGTCGACCGAGGACGCTTATCGAATGGGGATGAAGAGCATGCTAAGATGGGTAAGGAGGAATATGGATCCGAAGAAAACAAGAGTATTCTTCACAAGCATGTCTCCTTCACATCAAAAGTAAGTAATATCTCTTTGTCCTTGATCTAAAACCTACACATGCAATTTTTTTTGGAGTAAAAGTAATCATAATGCATGAAATACAAGTTGTTGTAGCTAGGCATGTGAACTTGTTACAAGATATGAACCTAATATAAAATTCGCGAGTTTAAGTTTAGTTTAAACTGGCTCGTGTTAGCTTCAGTTAGACTGTGTATACATGTTTAGCTAAACTGGTTGAGTTTTGACAAAACTTTTTTAAGATGTGATCAACGGAGAATTTTAAAATATAAAAGAGAATGATAACCAATTTTTATAGAAACAGGTTTATGTAAAAGAGAAATGGGTTCAAGTATACATATATGTTTTTCTCAACATCTTGTTATTCGGTTTAATGCATAGGAGCGCTGATTGGGGAGCGGAGCCAAATGGAAACTGCTACAATCAGACGGAAATGATCGCAGATCCAAACTACTGGGGATCAGATTGCAGGAAAAGCATAATGGAAGTAATCGGAGACGTGTTTAAGAAATCAAAGTTTCCCATAACATTTCTAAACATCACACAACTCTCACTTTACCGAAAAGACGCCCACACCTCGATCTATAAGAAGCAATGGAGCCCTTTGACACCCGAACAAATAGCCAACCCCGTTAGCTATGCTGACTGCGTGCATTGGTGTTTACCTGGGCTCCAAGATACATGGAACGAGCTCTTATTCGCGAAACTTTTCTACCCGTGATGAGTTGATTGTACATTCAATTATTATTTGTTGGTGCATATATTGTTTGTCATTTGAGTTGTTCTTTTTGTCGTCTCAAAGGCATAAAAATGCAACGCAAAAAAGAACTCTTTCAATTGATTGGGCCAAGTTTTACAAGCCTGTTACGAGCATATGGTTTACTAATGGGCTTGTATTATTTTAATGAATCTTTTAACATAGCATGGGTTTAGGGGTTTGGGTATGTTACTATCAGACTATGTTTTAAAGTGGTATTTGTTGTTTATGGTACGAGTTTGAGGCCCACTCTGGCCCAATCTTATGGAGCATAGAATTAGATCCCAACTCCTATCAAAGAATGGGCAATGTGATTACCAATCACATCGAATATGTAGTATTAGACTATTAGTTCAATATCACAATTTACTTATAGAGTTATATTTTGTAACCAGGATTAATAGACTTTTAGAAAAAGAAAAAGAAAGTAGTATACCAGTATCCATAATATGTATGCTAGTTTTACAATTTTCTTTTAGGAGCGGAAGTAGAGGCGTATAACACGGTTTTTATTTTTCTGAAAAAGGTCTCCGCAGGCTGCCAGGACCTTCTGTCTGCGCCACGTAGACCACGCGCAGACATTATCATTTACAGACTGTTTGTTTTTCCGAAAACGTTTCATTTAAAAACGTCTGCGCAAGCTCTTCTTGGTGCAGACTTGGCACATCCACTTCTAAGGTCTGCGAATAGTTAAACCCACTACCTACCAACACCTACTGTCCACCACCGCCACCACCACCACCACCACCACCACCACCGTGCACGACCACCACCGCCGTCCACAACCACCACCGCTGTCCACGACCACCACCGCCATCCACGACCACCATCGCCGTCAACCACGGTCCACCGTCCGCCACCATCAACTTGGAGTCCCAAATTAGGGGTGTTAATTGGATCCAATGACAGATTATTCGGATCCGATTGTTCGGATTTGAAAACTTTATGATCCTATCCGAAATCCGGTCTGATCCGAATAAGAATATCTCTATCCGATTCGAATAAAAATATCTCTATCCGATCCAAATCTCTACGAATTCAATTCAGAGTGGATTCAGATAAATTCGAATAATCTGAATTTATTTGAGGAAACCAAATAACATTCTTTTTCTATTTTTTGTTTCTATATTTTGTCTACTTCTTTTATTCTTAACATTTAATAAGTTTAAACTCACAATAGAAGATATTAAACTAGAAATTACAAATTTAACTTAAACAAAAATTCAAATTGAAACATAATAGGTAATTGTAAAGAATCTGGATATTAAAATATAGAATTTACAACAATAGTCGATTATTGTATAATTATTTAAGAGTAGAGAACTAGAAATTGTCAAGATTCATGAGTGTTGAGCTGAAAACATAATAGGTAGTTGGGTAATAAGTATTGGGATAATACAAAACTTTCGTTTACTCCCAAATATGTATATTTTCAATTTATCCCTAATATTATATATAATATACTCTTTTAACCTATTTAATTTTTTACAACTTGTGACACCCTACATATTTTCCATATCGGCCATGGACAGAAAAGATTCCTGGTTCATAAGTAACGCTGGTCTCTAATATCACCAACGCATTTTGAGTCTATTGGCTGTGGATGAGAGGAGAACTCTACAGTTAAGCGTGCTCAGGTGGCAGCAATCCAGGGATGGGTGATCTCCCTGGGAAGTTTTCACCCGGGCAACCAAAAGCAAATCCGTAAGCTCCCTCGTGGGCGAAGCGGACAATATTGGTGGTACGAGAGGCCGGGTGTTACACTACTTTTATTTTTCTTCAATAACTTTCATTTGTTATTAGAAAAAACTAATTTGTGGTTGTGTTTAATTTTTTTTCTTGACATCACGGTATAAATTTTGTTATAAACAGAGTTATATTCAAAATAGTGTGTTTTTAGGGCATCGTAGGTTATATCGACTGACGGTAACGTACTGGTACTATAAAGAACAAAATCGGGTCCAATCAAAGAACATCAGTATCGCTATATAATTTTTTTCTATGTATGTTTTGATCTCTAGAATCAAGTCCGCACAACTTTATACGTTTCTTTTATGTACATAGTCACGTTAATGTCACCGTCATAATTTGAATAACGAAGTTCACAAAAGCGTCACATGCCCGCGCGCAAGCTTACAACTTAGAAAGTATTCATTATTATCTATTATTTACAATCATCAACATGCATATAATGTCTGTTATATTCATTTCTTACCACCTTGTACTTGATTAATTAACATAGCTTAAATGAAATAAGAGACCCATTCAGAAACAAATGAAAACCTTGCTGAACTGTCGGTTAGACGTGTGATCCCTTACATTTATATGAACGTCTAGAGACGCTCGTTTAGCTTTTTGTATATTATTTTTAGCATTCCATAAAAACATATCAAATTGGTGAACAGCCCAAGTTCTTAATTACCCTTTTTTAAAATAACTAATATCAACTAAAATAATTAATTACTCAACTTGTTATAGTTAAATCTCTTAAAACTTTTATAAATTCTTTTAAGAATAAAGTGATTTAAAAACTTATTTATTAAATTCTTTGTAAATTGTTGATATCTAAAAAAGTTAATGTTTTTTTGTATGTTTTTTAAACACAAAAGTTTCATATGTAATATTTATGCGTATGTGTACGTGGGTCATGTGCATATATAAAATCAACTGATAAAGAAAGTTGATATTTGACAGTAAAACAAAAATAAAAAATTTTGGTTCATCTGAATGGTCCATCCGTCTTTAATAGAACGAACATGCCAGGTTGGTTTCTCTATATATATTTACTTTATCTATTATCTATTATCAATTTTTACCTTTTTTATTGCTATTTATTATTTTTATATATCTAGTTGAATTTAACCTTTATTTGTTATTTTATTATTTTTATAGTCTAACAGCATGACTCATGTATGGATAAAATATAGACTGTTATAAATTGAAAAACTTTACTAGCTACCACTTAAAACACTCTTATTATGTTTTCAGTTTTCTATATATATAAATTATTATGTGAAATTTCAGTTATTTTTTCAAATATAATTTATGTGCAAAACTCATTTAGTTCTGAGTATAAATTATCATGGTTTTCTTTACTATATATATTTGAATACACTAATAATATAACTCCTTTTAGGGATAATTTTCATATACACATATATACAGTTAAACCAAATTTAAATATTATACATCCATAATGTCTCAATTGGGTTATATGATGTTAGCTCTAGGTAATAACGAGGCTCACGTGCGGAGCCTTCCACTGTCACTGTGGAGCGAGATTGCGCAAAAATAGAACATAATAGAAACTTCGCCAACTTTCTCATAAACCTTGATTTCGCTACGCTCAATAAGAAGCCGGAATAGCTGAAATAAGCTTTTAAAACATCGAAACCTTTTCAAAATTTCATGCATACATCTAAAAACTTTTAAAATATCACATATACACCCAAATCAAATTTTAAAATATCATATATATACATATATATATATATATATTTTTTTTTAAGTAATCAATATATCATAGTAACTCAAATTAACTTAATTTGTTGAAAGAAATTAGAATGCATGTTTTACACTTGTACCCATAGTTTTTTTTTCACATGTTTAGTAATTTTAAATTTCTTTATTAGAATTTTTTTCTCTCTAAAAAGTTACGTATTAACGAGGTCCAGATGTTACCGTAACGGATACAAGTTTTTTGGTCAGTGGGGACAAGAAAGTGAACATATAGAAAAAGATCAAAGATGATGAAAATGTCCTGCCAAAACGAGTCAAATATGAAGAAAATAACCTATCGAAACGGGTCAAATATGTAAAAAGCGGATTGTTAGTCGAATAATGATCATTTATTCTGCCTTGATAAAAAAAGCTTTAACATCTCAGATTATTTTTAATATAGCTGAGAATGAAGATACTTTGTAATTGCAATAAAACTATTTTATCTATACAATCTCTGGGAACTTAAGTCGGATAATTTGAATAATACAGGTAATTTCTAACTATAATAAATCAACTTGAGTACATCCACCTTCGGTTTATTTAGACGTATTTAAAATCTAGCTATTTAATAATCAATAAGATATACATTAATCTAAAATTAACAAATTCACAAACTTATGTATAACTAACGAAGAAATGGATAGAAAACACAAGAAATTTCAGGAATTAAAGGTGTGTAGTGTAAGTTTAAAGAAAGATAAATAAAATTAGTAAAAGTCAAGTAGAAAAGTTCAAAGTAAATAAAAAAAGGTAAATTGGATTTTAATAATCCAAACTATTACCTATTGGCCGATAATAATCCATACTATTAATTTGGCCGGTAACACTCCAAACTTTCACTTTTATAACCAACAACAGTCCCAGTGACATAATTTTCAATTTTTTACGCTCAATTTGTATCTATTTTAGTCTCAATTTAGCTTGTATGTTTATTCATTTCGTTCATAATTATTGTTGCGAACCGAATCGAGTCCAAATCAAACATAAAAAATTAAAAATTATGTCATTGGGACTGTTGTTGGTAATAAAAGTGAAAGTTGGGAGTGTTACCGGCCAAATTGATAGTATGAATTATTATCGGCCAATAGGTAATAATTTGGATTATTAAATTCGAATTTGCCATAAAAAAAAAGTAATATATTTGGTTTCACCTAGTAAGTGAAGAGAGCAATTTTTCATACAAAATACAAAAGTTTTTACACTATTAGAATAATTTCAGTCTTAATATGCATTAGATCCGTCCACGATCCAGTTGTTATCATAATTATTTATTTCCAACTCGACTAGCATTAATATCCACAGCATCAAGCTGTGGGAAAGTCCTAGCTATTCATCAACTACGAAATACTATAATTATAATTTTCTTCCAAATTTACACTAAAATACTCTAGACAGGATAAAAAAAGAACATTTTAACGAATAAATTTGTTGAAACTAAAAATAAAAGAACCAACTATCTTAGAAATAAATGTAACATTTACTTCTGTAAACATTTAAAAATTTAAACATCTATCATTTTTCATATTTACAACTAGAACAAATGCACGCATCAGATTATTTTTATAATTAATAATTATAAGCATAAAAAATGATATTTTTATTAAACATGAGAGTAATCTAGAATATTTCACAATATTACACCATGAAATAACAACCTGATAAAAATCCCATGAAAAAAGATAAAACCTATATGAACTCCTATTTCTTTTTGAAAAAAATAACCAAAAGTAAGTAAAACTTATTTATTTATGTGCTAAACTTTGTGCTATATGCTTCAGGGACAACAGGTTACATCTCACGATCGTCTCCACGAACACACACGTTTCTTCCACGGTGTTCTCCGGCGGCACGTCGACGACATACGACTCCACCACGAGGGTGGAGCCGTCACACGACGGTGCAGAGTGCACCGTCGTGACAGACCGATAGTTTTTCAACCGGTGGTCACCACCAACAACGCTAAAGCTCATAACATGCCGTTCGTCATCAAGGATCTCTAGCCGCTCCAAGCTCGAGCCCGCGGGTAGTCCCGACACCACCAGCACCTCCCGGACCGAACCCACCTCACCATCTCCAACAATCACCTCACAGCTCTTGAGAAAGTGCTTGTAGGCTTGAGGGTTGTCGAACCGACGGACGACTGACCACACAGTCTCCACAGGAGCTGAGATGTGTTGGATTATTGTGGAGGAGCACTGGTGGTGAGCCACCACGTGTTGGTGGTGGCGGTGGATGTCTTCGGGGAGGTGCACTGGCGGCGTGACTCTGCGTGTGGTGGCGGAGTGGTGGTTTACGGTGGATTTAGGGTTTTTATCTGGAAGTCTTTGGAGTTGGATTGAAGAACACATGACTGGTTGATTCTGGTTTGGATGGATTGATGGGATGTACGTAGCATGTGATATGATACGATATGATATATTTATATTTATATTTGAAGGCATGAAATATATGTGAAGATTGAGAATGGTGGTTGCAAGTTGCATGTAATTAGTTTAAATTTGGTTGGGTGTAATGCAAGTAGGGGAGCAACTTGCATTAAAACTTTAATATGAGATGCCTTTTGTCTTTATTGTTTGTTACTTTATGATATTTTTCTTAGATTTCTAGAAGTTATAACGTTTTTCTCATTCTATCTTAAGTATTTATAAATTATAAATTTTATTATAAAGGTAGTTTGTCATTTGAAATGATTCTTAACAGTTTTTTATTTTGTTTTTTTTGTTTTAAGTAAGCATTAAACTCATAACTGTTTGCTTATAATTAATATTTCTCTTTTACCACTAAGCCCAAACCCCCTGACCTATTTGAATTTGAAATGTTAAGGACAAATTATAAGAACTTTAAATGGTTCATTGCTATGAAGATGGAACACTTTAGGCAAGTTATAGAATGCATAACACTTATACAAAATGCAACATAGATCTTAATAGTCTTAAACTTTTAAGGAATAGTGTGTAATAAATACGTGATGAGATGAGGATATAGAAATTTGTAAGACTTCATATCTTTGGCTAAACCTCCCTTATGATGTTAACCGATGATTCAAAAACAGTACTAGGTGATTCAACCGGTTTAATCGGAACTGCCAATACGTCGGTTCAAAAAGTAAAAGATTTTTATCAAATTGGTTTTATATTTATTGGCATATAAAAAGACGGATGTACATGAAATACAACTTATTCTCTTTTAACTTTGAGCAAAAAGCTTCTTATATAGGGTTGACACCTGCTTTGATTTTTCTATACAACCGATATGAGACACGAACATTTTCTATAGTTTTGGTTTGGGAACAAAATTATAAATATAGTATAGATTTGTGCATAAACATTTGTATGAAATGCAACAACATAAATCTTAAGTGTCTTAAACTTTTGTGAAAATTATCAAATTGTTCATCATAAAGATACAAGAGCTCTTAAATTTTGATCGTAAAACAAATGATGAAAAATCAATTTTTTCTTAGCCATGCTCAAAAAGTACACAGTAGTTTGCACAACAAGCGCACATCAGTGCAACCCTTCTTGAATTTCTTGCTTGGTCGATGTTGTATAGAAACATTTAGTCACTATAAGGATTAAATTATAAATGACGAGTTGTTTATGCATCAATGTTTGTATCAAATACAATAGCTCATTTATAAAGTGTTTTAAAATTATAATGAAATTACATTGTTGCCCATATCAAATGTTTTATAAAATATCTATATCAATATTTATATCTATATTTATAATAATATATATAATAAAAGAAGGTTTATGTAGTTTCTGTAGTGACACATGCGTTGCATGATTATGTTATACAAATAATATTGGTGGAGAGTATAATCATACAACAAAGAATGTATAAGAAAGAACATATATAGTGGGACAAGATGATGTTGTTAAAGACTGTAACAATAAGTATAATGCTAGTAGTAACAATAATAGTAATACTACTAAAGAGTGCTACTGTGCAACAACACACGTCGTCATGTCCACTCTATGGTGCTTTTAACTAGAATCTTTTTTAATAACATGACTTAAGAGATGGCAGAGGTGCTTGACGAGATAAAGTCTTCGACTTTTCTTTAGGTTAGTTTAAAGAGAAAGTAACTTATTTGAGGTGGAAAGGTTGGTGTAAAATGTTGTTTTAGTAATGTTTTTGTTTTTATGTAATCTAGCATCTTGCTAGTTTCTTTTTTAATATATGCTTTCAGTCTTTTAAAAAATAACACTTGCGGTTATAATAATAAAAGTAAAGGTGACCGTAACAATAATTAGTAATAGGAATAAGAATAGTGTTCGCAACAACTAACAATAATACTTATAAAATTAACAACTACAAATGCAATAGTAGTTTTGAGAAACAGGAGAACAAATATAGAAGTACATGGGTGTTTACTTGTTTAATTATTTAAAAAAAATAGAAATGATTTCAAAATTGTGTAGCCATTTCAATATTAATTGTAGGCAAACACCGACAACCAATCTTCACGTTTCAACCCGGATGGTTTCTTTTTCTTTTAAATATTTAATAACAACGATAAAATATGAATCTTTATTTTCATACTCTAATTACAAAACATTCATACTTATTAAATTTTATCGCTTATCTCTTGTATTTAATAATTATTATAATTATTAAATATATTATTTAATTTTTTTTAGACTAAATGTATTTTTTAATAAATTAAAAAAAGTTTTTTTTATTAATATTATTTTAAAAAAATAATTTTTTATAAATTAAGAAATTTTTAAAACATCAAACATTTTTAGAAGTTCAAAATATTTTAAAACTAGTGTTTTAAAAAAAACAAAAACTTTTAAGTAATAAAACAAATTTTTAAAATTGATGTTTTTTGAAAAGTAAAAATGTTTATAAATAAAAGATAATAAAAACTAAGAGTTATAAAAATGATTTTTTTTTTAATTTGAAACAAAATGTTTATTTTTTTTAAACAAAAAAAAGGTTTAAAAATTGAGATCTTGTTTTATTATTTATAGTATTTACTCATACATAATTTAAATCATATTTTATGTTAGATTATTGTTTTATTATTAATAAAATTTTATTTTATATAATTTTTATTTATTTAACTCCTATAATAACATGTTATTAAAACTAGTGATGTGATATAATCGTGTGGAACAAATAAATATACACGTGGGATAGTGTATTAGAACATAGGAATCCAGTAATATAATAATCTGAAGAAAATATTACCGCTTTCAGAGCTTAAGAGAATTAAGTTGTGATAAAAGAATTATATTTCGATAATAAAGAGAGCCCACCTTTGGCTGTTTGCAAACTGCAAAGCTCTTAAAATGAGTTGGATTTTACATTTTTTATTTTGTCATATTGCCAACTTGAGCAACATGATTTAAATTAATCATGAGAATTAATAAGGTTTCCTTTGTTATTTTATTATATACAATAACTTGTGATCCAAAAAAACCATTTTTTAACATGCTCCACACAGAAAATAAATATTTTTATAATATTAGAGCATAATATCAACATCAAATTGTGGTTTATACAATGCAAACTCTGTAACTGTTTTTCTAAATCATTTAAATAGGATAACATGGTAGATCGTTCTTAATTTATAGGTTACAAATGAAAAAAATAAATAATATTTAGCACACATATATTATGCTCAATTAGAGTTATGAGTACCACATAAACATCTGTACATGATGTTAATGAAAACAAAGAAAAGAAAAAATATTTTATTTCTCTCTACCCACTCTTTCATTTATTCTGATTTCTGCTCTTTTAAAATGTTTTTAAGAAAATATAACAATATGAAAATGAAAAAGCGCATGTAGTGTATATACAAATTGCACATAGTGTATTGTATTGAGTCTAGGATCCTTGGAACTTGCTGAAACTAGAGGCTCTAGTCAATATATAGCTTCTTATGAAAATTTTCACCTATGATTATAAGTCTTTTTGCTAGGTTACATTTAATATTTCCTAAAATCTTGGCTTAATGAAGGTGAAATAAAGTTGTTTGGAATAGAGAATAAATCAACACGTAAACACAAATACATATAATCATTGGAGTGGATGTTAACACATTAACTCATCCAGTCCACTTATTAGCTCCACCAAAAGTTGTTCTTCACTATAACACGTCTCTTTAAGCTCGATAAAGATCACCATTAAAAAGAGTGGGATCACCTCTTCAACTTTTAACTTATAAAAAGGTAATGATCAATTTTTTTCTTTTAATGATCGAAAAAAAAATTAATTAATTATGTTGTGATAAAACACTTCTAATCTTAATATGATTCTACCTAATCACAAACGATCGAGTGAATGAATAAGATGTTACAATGGATTTATTTAATCGCTCAAGAATGTGTAAACTGTTTTTAGCATTGAAATTAGTACAATAGATTCGTTAAAATGTGGGAGAATTGATTGGTTAGACATCCAAATCGGAGAGAGACAATAAAATGAATATGACGATACCTGCTCTCCCTTTGTTTTCTCTTTGAAAAAAAATAGATTCCTTAAGAAAATGTCTAAAGCATCGATTTTGGCTCTTTATGCAACCTTTAATTTAAACAAAACCGGAATTTTTATTCGATGCTTGTCTTAAGCAATGGATATAGACAAATGCTTAAAATATCTAGCATCTTATCTTATTACTCTAATAAAATGGTAACTATAGTGTACACATGGCAACACCACATTTCACCTCACCAAAATTTTTCCGCTTCTCTCTCCTATTAATATCACATTAATTACAAACAATAAATTAATTACAAACAATAATTTAAGAAATATATCTTTTTATGAATATTGTTTCTAAATAAATAAATATTTATAAATTAAGAAACTTTTAAAACATCAAACTTTTTTTAAAATTTTAAATATTCTAACATTGGTGTTTTAAGTAAAGTTTTTATAAACAAAAATTAATTAAAATTATGAGTTATAATAAAAAAAAATTTAAAAAATTATATTTTTTAAAATGTTTGTTTTGAAACAAAGTTTTTAACTTTTTTTAAATAAAAAAGTTTAAAAACAAAATATTAAAAAGTTTATATCATTATTTTATTATTTATAGTCCTTACTTATACATAATTTTAATCATATTTTATCTTAATATATCATTTTATAAGTATTAAAATTTTATTATATTTAGTATTTAATTTATTCAACCCGTGTAATACACGGGTTTATTAAAGCTAGTTTTTTCATATAACCCAATTTGCCATTTGTCTCTTTCAGAAATCATTACTAATTTTGTTTAAACCATAATGGTTTGACTAGTTTTGTTTTTTTAAGTATTCCTTTTAAGGAAGATTCTCCATATTTTGATAATAAAATGCTATATATATTTTTTTTTATATATGATGTAGCAATGTTTTTAAAATCTTGAATGGTTTAGCTTAAAATATATTCATGAGAAATTTGTTTTATACCATCCTTGTGATGATCTTACTATTTGTATATGACTTAGCTTGATGGAATTTTAACTTTAATCTTAGAAATAAGCTCACAAAGGTGGCGTACTTGAATGCACGGTTCGACTATACCACTGACCATAGACTTTGAGAGTCGAACCACTAACCATAGACTTTGAATTAGCATTCTGTGGTCAATCTTGGATAGAAGGTTGGCGGTCAATCTTGGATAGAAGGTTGGCGGTCAATCCATGATCGATCGTGCACTGACCTTGATGCTTTTGATGAACAATTTGATCATTTTTAATACTTGATCATTCACATTGCATTATGGCTAAATCTATGTGTTGGTAATCAGATGGATTTAGGCAATATAAACAAGGAAAACAAGAACAAAATTTAAGCGGTCAGATGTAACCGTTTATTCATAAAATTGAAGGCTGAATGCTTCAATAAATATAAAAAAGAGAAATCAAGATATTATTGACTGATTGATTACAACTAGCGACTACTTCTATTTAAACACAAAATACGAAAGCTAAAATCCTTGAATAATAAGTCAATCCATTTGAATTCTGAACTGAAAGCAGTGTTCATTATTCTGCATGTTCAACGTTTATTTCCTGGAATCTCGATTGTGGATGACTAGGTCAACATTACACTCTTACTTTCCTCAAGTTGTGTTCTCAAGTTACTTAGGGAGAGAAAAGAAAAGAAACATTACTTTTTTTCTTTTCTTTTCCTTTCTGTTCTTTTTCTTCTTGTCTCTACACTTCCTTTCTATTTGAGAGGATTGAATTTAGCCTTCATTTTCTTTCCATTTCCCTTCTAAACACAATTTATTTTACTTTCCTTTCATTTCCTTCAATTAATAAAACTTTGAAACACAACTGTTTTTTATTTCCTCCCACTCATCTTCTTACACAATGTTAATGTTGACATGGTCCTTCATTTCTTCAACACCCATGAGACTTCTCATATCACGATACTTGACTCGCGGTAAGAACTTGGTCAATGTATTTGCTTTCTGCAAATCTACACTTACATGCTCAACACAAATTTAAGCACGATCCACACATTCTCATATGAAATGAAATTTGGTGTTTATATGCTTGATCCTTGCATGAAATTTTGTATTCTTCATTAGTGCAATTACGAACTCATTATTAGGGCTGGCAATTTCTGACACGGACCTGTTAACACGACACGACACGACACGAAATTAACAGGTTTCGTGTTTAACCTTAACAGGTTTCGTGTCTTAAACAAATCAACACGTTAAGACACGATAAAATTCGTGTCTTAACAGGTTAAAATACCTGTTAACCTGTTAAGACCTGTTAAGGACCTGTTTATAATTAAATAATTATATATATATATAATGTATATTATTCAACAAAACCCTAACCTAATTTCCCCTACCCCTTACAAGTTACAACAGCCGCTGCTAACCATCAAGTCATCGACCAGCCTCTAGCCCTCTACCCAACCCAGCCTCCATCGACCACCATCGCGACCACCTGACCACCATCGCGACATCGCGACCTGCCGACCACCATCACGACCAGCCGACCACCATCGCGACCTGCCGACCACCATTGCGACCGGCCGACCACCATCGCGACCGGCCGACCACCATCGCGACCGGCCGACCACCATCGCGACTGGCCGACGACCATCGCGACCGGATGGGACCAGCCGACCACTATCGCGACCTGCCGACCACCATCGCAACCGGCCGACAACCATCGCGACCGGCCGACCTAATTTCCCCTACCCCTTACAAGTTACAAGTGTTCCTAAACAAGTTTCTAAACAGGTTATTTCGTGTAACCTGTTTCTTAACAGGTTCGTGTTCGTGTTTTAAAAAAATGACACGATAAGTTTTCGTGTCGTGTTCGTGTCTGACATGACAGATCATCGTGTCTTATCATGTCGTGTCTTATCGTGTCGTGTCTGACCTGTTATGCCAGCCCTACTCATTATCAATTATTATTTAAACCTTTTGTGCTTCTTCACCAATCAAATCACTAAGTAAGTTCCCCAGCCATAATGCTTGGCACACCGCTGAGTTTGCAGCCATGATAGGAGCTAAACGTCGCTGTCTACTACTTTTGGGATGAATATGTTATTAAATGACCTAATTAACAGAATAATACACATGTTGTTCCTCTTTGATCTTTCATGTCAGTCCCATAGCTACTATCACTGTAGCCTAGGATCTTTTCATCTCCATAGTTTTGATACTTCAAACCATATCCCGATTTACCTTTAAATTATCTTAGTATATATCTATTTTAGTACAGTAAGGTGGCTTTCCTTTGGTGTTTGCATGAATTTTCTAACCACCCCAATCGAATATATCAAATCTGGTTGGGTGTGGATCCAATATCGATGATATTTTATGGCATCTACTAGTCTTCCGTCATCATCTGTGGCTAGTTGCAATTTGGGCACCATGGGAAATTCGGTCGTGATGTAATTCTTTATTTCAGCCATTATAAGAATCTGCTTTGCAGACTTTTCCTTATAAACAACATGCTCATGTATGCATCTTTTGAATCCGAGATCCTTTAGTATCTTGTCTAACTTTACATTCCAGGTTTAAGGAGCCTGCATTAATCTTAAAAGAGCATTCTTCAACTGAAAGACTTTGTCTTCTTCCCCTTTGATTATGAACTCAAGTGGCTGTAACACGTACACCTCTTCCTTAAGTTCATCGTTTAAAAACACAGACTTGACATCAAGATGGTGCACATCTTACCTTTTTCAGCTGTGAAAGCCAGTAGGTACCTTATTGTTTCTATTCGGCCAACTGGTGCAAACGCATCATCAAAATCAACACCTTCTTTTTGAATATACCCATTTACGACAAGTCGTGCCTTATGTTTCACCAATTTTCCAATTGCATCATTTTTTAATTTGAACAACCACTTCAATAGGATTGTCTTGTGACCTCTCGGTAGTTGAACTACTTTCCAACTTTGTTTTTTTCTGTATTGAATCCAGCTCTGCCTACATAGCTTTCTTCCAATTAGCATCAGTTGTAGTGTCTTCATATGTTGCTGGTACACCTTCAACAATCATGAAGTCATGATCTCTTTGCATATAGGTTGTGTATATGGTCATCGGTTAATGCATGTGTTCGTTGGTGAATCTCGTTAGTTGGTCGAAATCCTCGCAAGGGTGTGTTGTCAAAAGGTACAACATTGATCACCCCTACTTCATTCAATAATTGATGAGCTTGATTTGAGGCTCCATGATTTCCATTACCTGGTATTGAACCTGCAAAACCAAATCGTGGTGAGGATAAGTGTGATTGAGTAGCAGTATTGGGGCTATTAGGGCTCAGCTCAATGTCTCCATCTTATGTATTTGCTACTTGCCTAATATTAGTAGGCTCAATAAACTAAATTTTGCCCCAAGAAGACATTGTGCTTTCATTACTACTCTCGCCCATGTTTTCTTTTCATCAAAAGCCACATCTTTCCCAACAACTATCTTGTTCTCCTTAGGGTTAAATAGTAGTTCAACCCCCAAGTACACGATTGTAATACTCCGATCTTCTAACTTTGTAAGATGACCATTCCATTGCTTTAAGGGCGCCAACATCCAAATACCCTCAAATAGGGATGGCAATGGGGCGGGTTTGGGACAGGTATGGGTAATCCCAACCCCATACCTGAGTAGAAAAGTATGTTCCATATAGTAACATTTGACACATTTTGAAATGTAAACCCGAAACCCCCCTTTTGGGCAATTATATAAATAAAATTCATTATTTAAGTCATCTAGTAAGTTAATATTTTAAATACAATAACTATGTTAATCATTCAATTTATAACAAATTAATGTAATTATTTTTAAGTTTTATAAGTTTATAAAGATTAATGTTAATAATGAGATTTTAATCAATTTAAATTGTAAATATTATACCAGATTTCATCAAAAAATTATTTGTTATAAATTACTAAATTAACAAAATGATTAATTTATAAAGTTTTATGAATATATAAAGTTTATGATGGTTTTATAAATTAATAAATGTTTAAACTAGGGTTTATTAAGTTCAGGGTTCAAATTGTAAGTCTTCAAACTTAAATTTGAAAGTTTTCACTTGAATGATAACAATTCAAATTACAGGGACCAAAGTGTAAAATTCTTACCCCAACCTATTGCCCCGTTTGATCTCCGGCCACCTCCGGTCGAACTCTGGCAGCTACCAAATTCACCCAAAATTCGACCTAATCGACTCAATCAACCGCCTTCTCTAATGTCGCATGCCCGATTCGAACTCCGGATGCATTCAAATTAAGCGTTTCTTCGAAACTAAAGTATTAATCAAGATTAATACGGTTTCAAGCACAAAATTGATTCGATTAACATAAATCATTCAACCCTAAACTTATACCTAATCAATTCAAAATTAAATCATTTGATTTATTCCAATTGAAACAACAAATCCATCATCGAATCACACCCGAAATGCCCAATTCAAAATTTTAACTTGTCAAGTATGAAACAGCAAAAATGAACCCTATTTAACAGAGGGGTATTGTTATAATCGATCTATTTAACCTCTTTAAATCATCAATCACACAAACAACACACACACACCCCCCTCAACTGATCATCGACCTCCTCTCGAACGTTCATCTAATGGATCTGTGTTTCGAACTAGTTCAACCAAAATTGAGTGAGGGCTTTCAATCTTCGTCACCACTCAAAGTTCCCAAGCATTTAATTGAATCAAATCATCAAAATTCAAGTGCATTCGATAGCACCTTGGTCGCAGCTATTTTTAGTTTGTTCTACCCAAAATCATACATCAATTCTGGTAATTAAACACGCAAACACACTTGATTAAACATGAGGAATCAAAACCCCATGTTTATTACGGTTAAAATACTTGTTTTGGGGTTCAATTGGATTAAATTGATATAGGGTTCTTATTAAAATTTAGGGATTTCGGTGATAATTGTTTTATTAATTAAAAATCAATTTATAACAGATCATCGGCTTACAACCCACTGGTTAAAGAGTTAACCAACACAAAGGTGAGCCGTGTTCGACCCTAGGCACCATATTTATTTTTTTAAAAATCTTAATTTCAACCATCTTAATTTTTACAAAATATTAATACATTATTTTATTAATATAAAAATTATTTATTCAAGAAATTGATATTTAATTTGAAAAAAATTCTAAAAAATGTAAATTCACATTTCTATTATTATATAAAACATTATTAATTTGTTTATGCATTTTAAATTGTATAAAACAAACTACTTTAAATCAAATATAAATCACTTCAACCACCTTAGCAATATTTTATAAATCTTGTAAATAATTAATTATTTTGACCAAGTTTTAAATAATTAATTGTTAAATTTATAATTTCATTTCACTTTAATATTCAAACTCTATTTAATCAAATACTATAAACGAAAGATCCGAATAATATTTAATAATTCTATTCCATATTTTATTCAATTTTTGTTATTTAATCATTTTGTTTTGTTTAATCAAGTTATAACTTTTTCATTTAAACAATTTATTAAAACCCTAAATTTCAAATGAAACCCTAATCGACCTTTGGTCTTTATTCATATTATTATCCAAATCTAAGATATCTTTCATTAGGTTAAAACCGTGAGAAAACCATTGGTATCTAATCTACAATCGTTAATGTTCAAATCATATTCTAATATCTATGTGAGTATTCATAGCACAGTTTATATGTTTTATTATGTGGGAAATAATGTGATAATTATTCAATAATTGTTATTCATTGTTATTATATTTCAAAATTCAATTCTATACATGTTATGTTATTACTTGCAAATATGTGTTTATAGTTAGATAAACTTAATGTTAACACAATCATTAATTTATAAAATCACGGTAACAATGATAGATCTATTAATTTGACAAACCCACCCCGTATGATAATTCGAGTGGTGATTGGAATCGGATACATTCAATCAATCATAAGGCTCCGTATGCGTACCGAGTCAATTCAGTCATTAGGTTTGATTGTGTTGGTTTGTCTTTTATGTTACATTAATGCATTATAAGTCTTGACATCGCCATGTGAATTGAATTCTTTTCAATCATTTTAATCAATCTGTATATGTATTTAAACCTGTGATTACTCACTTGCTAATTCTTTAGCTTACTTGTTACCTTTTCATATTATTTAAAGAAATGCCATTTAGTGGACTTCCTCTTAAACATCTAGAAATTGGATCTAGAATAATAAAAAAAAAATTATTATGTTTATTTGAACTATCATATGATTGTAATGAATTATGTTATTGGTGTTATTTAATAAAATGCATTAAATATTATATCAACTTATTTAACGCTATGTGTTGTGAACAATCGATTCCATATTCGTGCGCCCTGATGATTCGCCATCAGTTGGTGTGCGACACATACCCGACCCAAAACCTGTCGGTTATGTAGCGGGTATTTACCTGTCGGGTGTCCTATAAACCCATGGTTAATTGGGTATACTCGTTAAGGCTATAAAATTACTCGTTGGGCATACCCATCAGGTGTCTATTAAAATTAGAACAATATATAAAGCTATATTTACATATACATATTAAACAATATTTTTAGTTAAACCTTAATATTATTATTTGTTTACGCTCCATCACTACTACTACTATCATCCAATTTTAAGAGTTTTATTATAACTTTGTAACATACCATATGATGCAAATAATAGGAAGCTTAATAGTTTATATTAACGCATAATTATTAAATACAAAGATATTAACTAAAATAATAAAAAGATATAATTATATATAATATAATTATTAAGTATAACAAACCGAAAAATAAAATAATTTTGGGTATATAATTGGGCAAACGGGTATGATTAATCGGGTAATCTGGTCAAGTAAACGGGTATACAATACAATCCCACACCCGTCCCATACCCATGAAAAAACAAATTATCCCATATCCAGTATCATACCCGATTACCCGATCCTATACTCGTCCCACATGCCTTGGGTTTTAAGTATGCTCTTCGTGTTTGGTTTAGATTATCATCCCTACTCCCAAATAACTCAAATTAGGCTTCTCCCCTCTCAAGCCTTCGTAGGGCGTCATTCCCTTCATTGATTTCATAGTGATTCTATTCTGTAGATAGGTGGCATGATTAGTAGCTTCCCCCATAAGGGATCAGGCACATTCATCGAGTTCAACATGTATATGGTCATCCTTAAAATTGTGTGATTCAAATGCTCCATAACACCATTCTATTGTTAGTGTAGGGGGATGTGGTTTGGCGTTTGACTCTTTCTTTCTAGCAAAATTCAGTGAATTCTCGTTATGTAATTCAACCCCATGATCTATTCTCAACATTTTATTTTGAATTAACTTTCACTTTCAACTTCTGTTTTTTTCAACCTCTTTTTAAAAATTTTTGAACTTTTTGAGTGCATCACTTTTTGTTTTAAAAAGAAATATCCACATGTAACAATAATAGTCATCTACAACTAAAAAATAATGGTTACCTTCCAATGTTTGTGTGTTATCGGGCCATATATATCAGCGTGATTAGCTCAAGGGGCTTGCTTGTTCTCTATTTTGTTTCATCTTGAGAATGTTGTCTTGTATGTTTTTCCTTTATAAAACCCTTCACACACTTGTCTTGGATGCGAAATACATGGCATTCCTCTCACCAGTTCCTTCCTTGTCACTTCTTCAAATCTAATGAAACAAAAATCAAATCTAATGAAATCATTCCAGTAAACTACCACAATATATGCACTTTCGGTTAATGGTCTTGATAAAAATGGATCAAATATGGCGCGCAAGTTGTGAAAGATTTTAAGTTGTTTGAGAGAAGAGCGCCCCACCGGAGAGCGCCGTAAGACGATCGCTTTCATAAATTCAAGAAGATGTTGATGAATGAATCATAATTTAATGGATTGATTTTTGTGATTTTAATTTGATGTGTGATACTACAAGCAATATTAAATATTATTTATTTCATATGATATTATAGTATGATGATACTACGTATATGTAATATAGAATCAATTTGACATGTTAATTTTTTTGTTTTTTAATATAGGATTATTATACTTAAATCAAAGATTTAAAACATTCTTGAATGGTGTATTTTTTCTTAAAAGAATAACATATGAAAAAATTATGATCGTTCAAAGAAAAAATAAAAGAGTTTTTTAGTTTTCTCATTTAAAAGAGCCTTTTTTTAAATTCTCTTTCTCTCTCTATTATGTATATATTAATAAAGGAAAAAGTAAATTAAATGTTCAATGATTATCAAAGAAAGAAAAATAAAATTAAAATTAAAATAAACTAAACCATGCGACCACGCACCGTGTCAACGTCATGCGGCTTCATTTCACCAGAACCACATCACACGTTTAATGTAGGGATGAGCATTTGGTATCCAGTACCCGTACCGTACCGGTAACGGTACCCAACTGGTACCAAAAATATGTATAAGGTACCGGTATCAGTACTTGATTTTCTTATATTTCGGGATCGGTATCGACCGGTACCGGTACCGGTACTTTACCCAAAAGTCCCGTATAGTCCCGCTAGTCCCCGAATACGAATATGTTATTTTAAAATATTTTGTTTTGTAATATTTTTCACCCCATCAACTTGTATTCTATTTTGACTTTTGAAGCTAATTGTTATTATTTTTTTAATATCATTCTTTTTATTTACTACAATGTCAAGAGATATACTATTTATGATTTTAATAGAAATGAATGGTGTACTAATGCGTGAATTGAGCTAGTAGTAAATGAGAAAATTAAATAAATTATTATTTTATGTGGATACTTTTTTGATATTTTATTTTTGTTTAGTTATTATAAACTTTTAGAGGTATCGGGTACCAAACATGTACTGGGTAACAGGTACAAAAACAGGTACTAGGTACCGTAACCAAACATGCACCATATAGTAAGCCTAAAAAATAATGTTGTGTAGGTAACGGGTACCAAAGAGGTACTGGGTACCGAAATACCGGTACTGTACCGGTACGGGTACCTGTACCCATATACCAAATTCGGTACCGGTACCGGTACTCGTTTTTCATAAAATTCGGGAACGGGTACTTTCGGTAACGGTACCGGTTCGGTACAGTTACGGTACCGAGCTCATCCTTAGTTTAATGTTCCGCTCGGCGTCATGAAGCTGCTTCGGCACCATGCTCTAACCTTTTATTATTTTAAACTAAATAGGATGTTAGAACATGATAAATGTATATATGCTTATACGTAGTGCATGTGCGAGTAAAAAAGAGAGAAAAAGATACGATTATCGGGTACGTTACAACACATCTTGCGTATGCGAGTCCAAGCAAAGGAAAAAATATTTATCAATCTTTTTTTATGTATATCACGATGTACATACATATTTACAATTTGAATATGTATTTGAGGAGAAAAAAACTAACACGAACATTTCTATACTCAACCAAAGCAATGCTTATCCGTTCTAGTTGTTAACTTTATCTAAATTGGTCGTGTGTGGAGAAGACAAAAGAGGTTGTTGGGGGTTACTTCCATACATACAATTGACCATCAATACGTTTGTACGTAAAACAAAATTAGTCTAAATATAGAATGAATTAGACGTGTGTTTTTGTGTATTTTTTTCTTTTAATAGTAAAGAACATTGAGTGCAAGTTAGAAAATAAATTGAATCCTAACAAATTTGTAATCCAAAGATCTCTTATCAACAACACATTCGTCTAAATTAGTATTCTTTTTAAATTAAAATACTCAATATTGTTTACAAGTGTGCGATCAAGATGGTTTTATTGTTATAAACTTATCACGCATGGAAAATCACTACAATGATTTAATATGATTAAAGGATTATAAGATAAGTGAAAGGATGATTGTGATGATATAATTTGATAAAAAGGATTATATCATGGGTGGAAGAACAATCACTCTTAATGAATCATATTTGAGTGAAATTAGCTTGTTATATGGGTAGTGTGAAATCAATGAAAAAAAATATGAGATTCATGTTTGGGTGTAACGTGATTAATAAGTGGTGATGCATCCTAATATTATATGAGTTACATGAAATATAAATAAAGATGTAATAAACACGTAGTGTATTTTTCTTATAAAGATAACTACAAAATTAAAGATAACTAACAGATGCCTATGAAAAATTTAGTTGAATGTTGAGGTCATGTCGAAAACTAAATTTTGCCAAATTATGAGTTTTTACAGACTTATTCATATTTCACGTTATATAACATTGGGATACATGACTACTTATTAATCACATTGCACCCACTCCACACGTCCATTTCATTTTTTTCTATTTACTGATTTCACACGACCCATATCAAATTAGGTTGGATCTACCATTGAATATTCTTATATTTGCAACCAATTGAGCATTTCAAAAGACCTAATTTCGTGCATATATGATTCACTAGATGGCACAGAATGGAAACCGGGGAGTCGCGGGGAATACTGACTTTGATTGGGTACACAACCCTTCAAACCCGCCCCGGCCCATTGATTATTCACTGGTTATCATTTGTACCAACTCCTCTTCTATGACCGTTACACAACATTAACAATATGTTACAAAACAAAACTATAATTTTATATACGACATAACTACCCTCGTTTTTTTTATTTATTATTAGGCGATGTTCAAGGCACCATCTCACCATCAAGAAGTATTATTGTGTATACTAATTTTTTTACTAGTTATATCTTATGTTTAAGTTATATTAATCTTTATGTTTGATTATTAAAATATTATTATTTATGTTTGTGATTTATTTTTAAGGTACGTGAATAAATCGACCGTAAAAAAGCTCATAATAGAAAAGTGAAGAATATTTTACAAACAATAATCCAACATTTTTCCCCAAGATGTTTTGAAAAATATTAAAATTGGATAAAGACCTATTTCTAATGATTTTTGGTCATTTGGAGACCACCTTTGAGTACTTTCAAAATACTTTTGATGTGTAAGGTTCTTAGAGTTTTACTTTGCTATAAAAGTGTACTTCCCTCATATGACAACCAACATATAGGGATGTTTTTATGTGCTTGATGAATACTTAAATATGTCTGAGAGAACATCATGTAGATACTTGTAACACTTTTTGATTTGTTATTAATTTCTTATTTGACAAAATATCTTTGTGAACCGAGTTGCAATGACATTGAACTTTTATACACTGCACATGATGAATGATATGGTTTTCAAGGATGTTCGGGAGTATAGATTGTACAAAACGGGGTAGGAACAATTGCCAAACCAAATGGCGAGTGCAATACATGATGATAATCACAATCAACTGTTGGTAATACTTGAAGTGGTGAAGTCTTTGGAGTTATGGATTTAACATGCATTTTTTGGCACCCTAGGACTAACAATAACATCAATGTCCTCGGCCGATCGTATTTTTACAATGATGTTGTTAATGAAACCACCGCGAAGTGTCTTGTTGGGGTACACGAGGTTGAATATAGCTATGAGTATAATCATGCTGATGGGATATATCTAAACTAGGTAACCATACTTAAAACATCGTCGTACCCAACCAAGAAATATTTAAAACGAGAACTATTCAAGAGAGTGCAAGAAGCGGCGAAAAGAACGTTAAGCTTTGGGCTCTAAAAAGTAAGTGGCATATACTTCAACAACATGCAAAACAACTACATACCTAAAAAATAATAAGAATCATGTACACATATACTATTTTATACAATATGATTTTTCAAGAGAGATGATGTGGTAATATTTCTCACTTACATAGAGGATCCGTCAAATGATGAACCGGTGGAGCACAATATACTTTCTTGTTTACCATCACACATAATCCATTTTAACTTTCTATCTGATCTTATTGAGCATACGAAGCATTAATATCAATCAAACCAAATGAACCAATAGTATTATTTTTATTAATAAAATGTTGTCTTGAATTTTAATTTTTTAAGTATTTTTTTCTTAATTATTATTTTTTATGTATGTACTTACATTTAATTAAAAAATAAGAAATATAAATAAAATTTAAAAAATAAGTTAATTTGGAGAAAATGACGAAACTAGGTAAAACCAGGACGACACCCTACAAAGGGAGAAAACTAAAGAAAACTAAAAAAAAATATTATAAAATTATAAGAAAATAGTTATGTCAAGCTAATGTGTCATCAGAAAAAAACCAGTTGTTCATCCCATTTTGGTCTCATTTAACACTTTACTCAATTATCAATAACATTTACTCTAAACCAAACCATTCCTCCAATTCCCCCCCCCCCCCCCCCCCCCCCCCCCCCCCCCCCCCCGGCAATTTGAATTAGCGAGCAAAACTCTCAACTGCTCATTGGCGTCCCAACTAAAATAATCAATGGCAGCGCCTACTGTTGGAATGTAGTCATCTGCCGTAATGCCGCTAGATCTTGGTTAATGAGAATTTTGTTCTTCCATTATAAAACTTGTTCTTACTTCAATTCAGTGATTTAACCAAAACTTTTTATAATTCTGAATTGGCATCCAAGTTTTTCTTTTATCATAGCATAAAACTAAATCACTTTTTACTAGAAAGTGGAGACTTGATAAAATTTATAATGCCACAAAGGCTTTGGTACAGTAGTAATAAGCAGAATGTCTCTTTGGTGTAATCCATGTGAAATCATGGTAACTAAATAGCTATGATATGACATGATTTAAGAGTAAAAGTTAGATAAATTTGTTATTAAAATATTAAAAAATAAATAAATATTATGATAATATCTAAAACTTTAATTTAACCACCAAAAATATTTAATACATAATAATCGTACTAGTGGAAATGCCCGCGAGTTGCGTCGGTACAGCTGTTGCGTGATTTTTTGAGAATTCGATTTTAATCAGTATTGGCTCGGTGCGTTATGATGTAAATTAAAAAATCAAAATATAATTATTGAAAAAATTGAATGAAAGAAAACAATTACGTATATTTGAAAAGTTTTTAATACAACTATATTATCCCAACAAGATTAGTGAAAACATGTGTGGTATTTGTGGTCGGAAATCACTTATTACCTAGATTTAAGGGGGGTTTCATTTTATGAATATAGGTTAGAGTTTTATGATCATCGGAGGCAGCTTTCGGTGGTGATTTGCATAGACCGGAGAAAATTAATAGAGAAATTGTCACAATAAATTACCATCTTGATTGTTATTGACCTTTTAACAACCGGCAAGGGAAAGGGGAAGAAGGATTAGTGCTCAATCGTAGTGAATGAACAAAATTTAAAGTAAATGACAGTTTTGTTTGGCCACGTGTATATATTTTAGTATTTGTATTACAAGAATCATATATTATACTTTATTGTAAGGGCATAAATGAAATAAATGGTTAATTTTTTGAAATTTAAGCATGATTTTTTATATGATTGTCTTAATACATATGTATAATTATCATTCAATAATCATTTCATTTTTATTATAAAAGATATAGATAAACATTAAAATTATTAAACTCATAATATGTCAATAGAAAATTATTAGTATTATAGTTATTATAAACATGAAGATAAATATATATATATAAGTTATATACTTAAATATTTAAATAAAATAATACTTAATTTAAATAATATTTAGTTATAAAAATATAATTAGTAAATATAAATTTAAGTGTTAATTTATAGTATCATAAATAAAATAAAATTTAATGAAGTGAATTAAATAATATCATATTATTAAATAATGTATTAATAATGTTTATTCAATACATGAAAAAGACAAGGGCAAAAATATCAAAGTATATAGAATTTAATTAATAAATTTACTATATTGCTACTAAAGTGTCTTAAAATCTTAATCAATTCTTTATTCTACCCCTCTTAAATGTCTTGCATTACTTTGTACATGTTGATTTAAAACTTGTATGTTTGGCGAAATTATATCTCTATCTAGAGAGACTTATTATAAAATAGTATAGATATAAGTATTTAAAAAAATAATACTTAATTTAAATAGTATTTAGTTAAAAAATAAGATTAGTAATTATAAATATAAATATCAATTTATATTATTTTAAATAAAATAAAACTTAATGAAGTGAATTAAATAATATCACATTATTAAATAATGTATTAATAATATGTATCACATAAGAAGAAGTTAATTAAATAGGGGCAAAAGTGAATTATTATATAAAACACTTTACTTTATGCTTAAAATGTTGTATAAGTGTCTTATACTTTATATAAAATTACCATCTTATGCTTCTAATATATTCCTAATCTAATAAAAAAGTATCTAGTGAGGACACGTGGTAGCACCATATTCATCCCCATCAAAATTTTCATGCTTTTCTCTCCTATTAAATAATTACTTTTATTACTAAAATATTATTTAACTTTTCTTTAGATTAAAATTAGTTTTTTTTTTCATAAATTAAGAAATAGATCTTTTAATTAATGTTATTTCTAAAGAAAAAAATTTTATAAAGCAAGATTTTTTCTAATACATCAAACTTTTTTAATGTACGAAATATTTTAAATTGATGTTAGATTTTTTATAAACAAAAAATAATTAAAAATGCGAGTTATAATAAACAAATTTTAGAAATGATATTGTTTAATACGGTTATTTTTTAAACAAAATATTTAAATTTTTTTTGGGAAAAAAGTTATAAAAAGTTGATATCATTGTTTTGGTACTTATAATCCTTATTTATATTAATTTTAATCATATCTTATCTTAAAATATTATTTTATAATTAATAAATAATTATTATATTTAATATTTAATTTATTCAACCCGTATAATACGGGCTTAATAAAACTAGTGTATTATATAGTAGTATAGATGATATGTATTCATTTGAGAAACATAGGAACCAAACGATCAAAATAATGATTGGATGTTAATTGCAACTAGTTCTTTTCCTTCGCGCTACGCGACGGGAGTTTGGTGGGTTCTCCAAGCTACGCGGCGTGAGTTTGGTCGCTATCTTCTCAACTCTTTGAAAACCATAAAAAGTGAATGCCGAAACCAGTTAGGATAATATCAATGTCGCAACGATGTTTTCCACTCATAGTCTGTTCGGTTCGTCACGGTAATAATAATAATGCTTAAAAATATAATATAAATGAAAGGGCTAAAATAATGTATTTATATAATTATATAAAACCAAGTGTTATATATTTTATAGAAAAAATGATAAAAAAATGGCATTTCACCTTTAACCAAAAAAACAGATACTAAAAAAAAAAAAAAAAAAAAAAAACTATGTGACAAAAAACTTAAACCGTATGGGTAATCTGAGGGTTATTTGTAAACTCTTGAACATTGGTGGCTAATACTAAAACCCATAAAATCTACTGTAGCACATGAGTTGGTTTTTAATAAATATAATAATTTCACTTGTGAATAAGACGTCTAAGTGCATATTATGTGATGGTGATAGTAGCCGCGGTGAGGGTGGTAGTGGTATTCATATTAGTCTCCGTCATAGTGGTGGTGGTGGTAGAACTGCAGAAGCGGCTACAACATCACAATAGCATCATTATAGTATGTTGGAAAGCTTATATAAAATAGACAATTAGGGTTCAAAATTGTATTTTAGCACATGGGTACTACTTACATAATCCTTAAATTCTGTCACCAACCTACAAACTGATGTACATATAACACACTTGCCAAGCTGCAGGAGATGGAAAAAGACTATGATAAATTCATTAAAAATATTAAAACTAACAAGTCTCTCCTAAGTTGCGATGGGCGGTTGTTTCAAGTACAGCGGGTGAATTACATGGCCTTCGTTAGGACTCAGAGGGAAGTGATAAGATTGTTATTCTGTGACCTTAGCGAGAATATAGGGTAAATCTGCGTATGTTAAATTGCATAGCGATCCGGCCTTTCCCCGAACCATATACAAAATAGGAGCTAGGTCAAGCACCCGCTGCACCTTTTTTTAGTTTTTCTTATTGAATTAATATCAAGAATCCAAGGTTCAATATCACAAATAAAGTATAATAATAAACAATTGAGTAACAACTCACAAATCAAGTCAAATTATAAATGAAATATTACCTTTGTGGAGTTGCGATTATGCTCGGCACCGATGGAAGACGGAATGCCGGAGGGTTAAGGGCAACAAACATATATTAGGCCCAAGTCCAAACTAACCCATATATCAACAAACAAATAAAATCTAAATTAGATTTTTCAAATGGCTGGAAACTTAAAATTCGTTTAGAAAAAAATTTAAAACGTTCGCTCAAATGCAGCTCGTTTACAAACCGAGCCAGTTTGGCTTGTATCAGCTTGATTTTGGCTCAAATTATTTAATTTTAATTAAGTATGTGTGTGTATGTATGTATATAATTGTTTAGTAACGGTGTATGTTTTTTTGTTAGTCTACTGATCATTCTATAATAGTAGTAATTATATAAACTAGTAACGTCCTTACGCGCGTTGCGCGAGAAACTTCACTACATGATCGAATTTCAAAACTTAGAAAAAAAAACACATAGTAACGTTATCACTTCATCGCAAACAAAATAAACCCAAAAAATTATAAAGCAAACTTAGCTGACACAACTGTTACAAGATAAAAATTAAAAGAATTAAAAAAAATATAAGTAACATAATAAACACAAATACAAAAACATATAGTAACGGTGTTACTTTGATGCAAACAAAAAAATAAAAAAAAAATTAGATGAGACAATCACTAAGCGATGAAAGTTCAAAGAATTTAAACAATATGTAATAAAATTAAGATTGAAAGAAAAATATGAAAATTAAAAAATAAGATAGTGTTATTCTCTATGCATCTAAGATTCTATCAATATAGTTTAAATAAATCCCACCGACATTACTATTTAATAGAAGGTATAATGTCTAAATTTTCAATTTCTTATCAAGTTAAAATCAACTTATTTATCAACCAAAATTCTTAATATAGTTATTTCAAAGTTTTTAGTTTAAATAAATCATAATTATTATATTATATATTAAATTATTATGACATGAAGATAAAACAAAGTGCATGCAAATACCTTGTTGGGCCGGATAATAGAAAACAAATAGGGTAAATGATCCATTTTATCAACCGAGGGCCAGAATGTAATAAAAAAACATCATTTTAGTGATCAAAATTTAAAAAAACAAAAAAACAAAAACAAAAACTAGTGTAGCGTGGAAATGCAAAAAAGTTAAAAAGTACTGTAGCCAACACTCATCTTTTATCTAGATAGTAATTTAAGTTCATGCCATAATTCTTGTCAAATACTACTGCTCGCTTGCCAACAACAAATATACAAATGCTCAAATGACTTGAAATTGGCTCGTGAGCCAGCTCGGTGAACACCAATCCACCTACCCTTAAATGATGGCCACGGCGAACGTAACAGAGAGAGTGTTAGTGAGAGTTTCAAATTAGTTTGACAAGAGACGATGATATGAAGGAAACAAGGGTCATTTCAATAGTTTAGCGATAGTTAGTTAGAGATGAAAAAAATATATTAATAACATAATATAATATGATATCTAGCTACTTAAACAAAAGAGAATAGTACTAGCGAAGGGAATGACATCCCTCTAGGAGTATATTATTTTGTTCCCATGTATGAGAGTTTAACCCATTTTCATTTTTACATAAATAAATAAATAAATAAATAAATAAATAAAAGCCTTTTGATCATTGAATTTTAACAATTAACAACTCCTAAGAGATGATCCATCTTCTCATAATTCCTACCCAATCGTTCAATCTTCTCTCATCTTTCAGTTTGTCACCACTATAAGTATTCATCTTCATAATCAATCACATATAGTATCCTAAGTTAAGTCATCAATGGCTTCCAACTTACTTCCTGTGAAGCAAGAAGATTCAACTAAAGCGTCCGAGATTAACATGAAGGTGTTAAGTCAATTAAACGAACTGGACCAGTTTTTCAGAGTGAAGCGCGATGAGCCGCTGCAACAGCTTATGATCAAATGGTCCTTTCGGGCCGATGTCAAGGACTACCGTATGTATCGGTTCTTATTGGATGGTAAGATGATTAACGAGAACCAGACCGCGAAAGAAGTCGGATTGGAGGATGGTGATTGCATTGATGTTTTTACTGAACAATTTGGTGGTTGATCAAAATTTATTGATGTTTTAGTTACTGAAATGTTAAGTTTTATTTGATTGCCTGTGTTTTACGTACAGTTTGATTTTTATCATCTGAAAACAAGTTTAGAGATTTCACTAGATAATTAAAATTTGTGTGACGATAAAACGACTATAACTATAAAGTTTTGGTCACGTTGGATCGAGTTGTAAAAGTAATAAAAATAAGGCAATTTGGATTTTAATAATCCAAATTATTACCTATTGGATGATAATAATCCTTACTATTAATTTGGGCAGCAACAATTTTTACTTTTACTTTTGTTACGAACAACAGTCCCAATAACATATTTTTCAAATTTTTACGTTCTATTTGTATTTATTTTGTGCTCAATTTAACTTGTATGTTGTTTTTTATTTCTTTGTTAATAATCACTATTGCGACTAGAATCGAGACCAAATCAAACGTAAAAAATTAAAAGTTATATCCTTGGGACTGTTGTTGGTAATATAAGTGAAAGTTTGGAGTGTTACCGTCCAAATTAATAATATGGATTATTATAGGCCAATAGTTAATAGTTTGGATTATTAAAATAAAATTTGCCTAAAAATAAAAAATGATTGAAGCACCCGTCACGCTGTAAGTAAAATCCTTAGCTCCCCATTACCAACTTTCTTCTTCTTTAAAGTATCATTATGTGGATAGCATCATTTTGATAATATCTGTTAAAACTCGTCTATAGTTTTCTACCAACTAGAAGAATTCCAGAAACGCAAATGCTTGTGGTTTTTGACTTTTGTAGTTGAGTGAACATTTTGTACATGGGGTTTGCTTTGTTAGATATGGTGTAAACAGCTTATTTATAATGATGTACAAGGTTTTTGTGAATTGAAGTAATTATTTGGCAATAATTTTTATAGGCAAAGAATATAATAAAGTGTTAATATTATAAGCAGAACTAATGTAATCGAATTTTGTATGAAAAAATGTCTCGGTTTAAATTTTTTAAATTTCACTTTTAATATATATTAATTTATGTAAACTTGTTTAAAGAGTATGTACATGTGAAATCGAAACTTTCATGCGTAGTGATTATGTAGACTCGTTTAATCAAAATGGCAAAAGGTGTGCACCTAGCTAGACTCTCTAGCTAGGTGAGCCTATGGCTTATTGAAGATAAACAAGTCCACTTTTATGATGGATGGGTAGCTTAGTTATTATTTTTCTTTTTCATTTTTTTAATTTTGAAGCATCAATAATTAATTTGTCAGGTACTTGTTTGTAAGCTTTTTTGCGGGAAACTTCCAGCAACAAATGTCTTTGTCGGGAAAATGCATATTGTATATTATTTCTACAATTTTGCGACGAATGTTAGGGTTATTGTTTTGAACCAAACTTGTTGGAATTTGTCAGAAAATAGTAGTCGGCTCATAGAAGCCAAATGCAACATATTAGTGTTGCGCGTTGACTTTTCACCAAAATAATCTTTTAGAAGAAGTTTTTTTGTTTTTTCATGATCTAGATAACTTGAATTCGTCTTTGATGTGGACATGAAGTTTCGGCCTTTACGAAATGTGTAATAAATTGGAGGGGCAAGCGCACTGCACTAACGAACAACTCATTTCCCTCAAAAGAAACAAACAATGACGATGAAGATGACGATAAAAAAAATGAAATACCCATTTCTAAAACCAACGATAAAAAAAATAAAATACCCATTTCTAAAACCATCTTACAAACCTTCACCTTTCACCCCTTATCACCAGAGGTGAGGAGAGGGGGGAGAGAGAGGGAGAGTGGGTATTGTTATAATGTGACAAATCATTTAAATTACAATGAGAGAAAATTGCATAAATAGTTCATGTGATTTAATCAAATTACATGTTTGGTATCCAAACTTTAAAAATTATAAAGATAGTACAAACTTTTGTGTAATCATTGCACGTTTGGTCGCTGACACTAAATTCATTTATTTTTATGCATTTCATAAAATTTAAATTAACTCTTAAATTTGATTTTGGGAACCAAAAGTGCAACCCTACATAAAAGTTTGAACTAATTAACTTTGCAATTTTGTAAAATTTAAGAACCAAATTTGTAATTATTATACAAAAATTTGAACTAATTTTATAATTTTTAAAATTTATGTACCAATCATGTAATTTGATCAAACCACATAGATCATTTATGTAATTTCTTCTATAATAGTTTGATATAGGAAATGCAAACATACTATTGGGTATTTTACAAATAAAAAGTTAGATTAATGTGATTACAAAACCATGCTACTAAATATAAAATAAGTTTTATTAGTAAAAAAACAAAAACAAAATAAAAATAATAACTTTTATTAGTGAAGCTCTTTATAATATTATACTTCAATAAATTCCAAAATATTTCAAATGAGTTTTCACCTTTTGTCAAATGTAAATTTAACAAAAAAAATAATAATAATTATCGTCTACATCCCCTTCAAGTTATAATGCGAGAATATACAATTTCCTAATATAAGATTTATGCTTATCATTATATTCCTAATATATCCAAAATTTAAAAACCAATAGATGTGTGTACATTATTTTTTATTATTACGTTTAACCATCTTTCGGTGAAACCCATTACGCTACAAATAGTTGCACATTATGCAACAAAGGTTGTACTATAAATTAGGATAAATACGTTAAAAGAAATCTAAAAATTAAGAGACTAATATAGTATCATTATCTTAATTGTACGGAAACCGTATCTTCCCTAAATCTCGCATATCATTATTATCCGCGAGAACGTCGAATAATAATTAGGGTTCCCATCATCCAGAACGCAATAAAGAGTTGTACATCATGCATTAAGGATCGTACACTTGTTATACGTAAATATGGAAACATATTTCAAACTTAGAGATTATTATTATTATTAATCTCATTAGTTGTACTCCTAAAATCCTATCTAAATCTTTAACCCTAAATAAATCTGTATATATATATAATCATCCTGCATGCGTTATGTATTCATTCATGATAACTTGAAGAAACTGAGGAGATCATCAATGGCGACTTCAGTTATCAACAATGCTAAACTCCCACCGAAGAAGAGATGCATGCGATTACTGACGGAGGAAGACAAACAATACATACCAAAGATCGAAGCACTTGTGAACGAAAAGCTGATATACTATCGTGTGATAGAGTTATATGATGATGATGATGAAGAAGAAGAAGAAGAACCGGAGGCTGTATCAGAACGACCACCAACAACGTCCACCGGAGAAGATGATCGAAAGAAGAAGAAGAAGAAGTTACGTGATGAACAAGTTAAAGAGCGAAAGAAGCGAAAGGCTAGGTCGTCCGGTGGTGGTGGTCATAAGAAGAAGAGGCGAAAGGCGCCGAAGAAGGCGGTGGTGAGCAACGAGGCGACTGAAAGGTTGAAGGAGTCGATCGTGAATGAGATGAAGGGGACAGAGTTAAGGCTCGTGATTCAGAAGATGTTGTTTGATTCGGATACGTCGCATAATCAGAATCGGTTAAACATGCCGGTTAATCAACTGGAGAGTGAAGAGTTTTTGAGGGAGGACGAGAGGCGAGTTCTGAACTCGGACGTTAAGAAGAATGAGATTGATGTTGATGTGTTTGGGCCGATGTTCGAGTGTGTGATGCCGATGAAGCTGACCAAGTGGCATATGTCGCGTACCGCGAACTATGTGTTGAAGACGCGGTGGTTTGAGTTTTGGTCCAAGAATAAAGAGCATATGCCCGAGAAGTCCACGGTTCAAGTGTGGTCGTTTCGGAGAGGTGAGAAGCTTTGCTTCGCGGTTGTATGTGTGGAGATACCGGGTCATGAAGAAGCAGAAGATATATGATGATAATTTTTTTAAGATGATGTTGCATGCATGAGGATAGGATGGATGATCAATTGGTTTTGTTATGTTTTATTTTTTAATAAGTTCTTGTTTTGATTTGTATATTTTTATGTGAATGTCTAGACTAATAATTTGTTGATCATGATTCATAAACCAAATCTAGTGGAATCTTAACTTTACCTCTTGAATTTCGGTTCAGGTTAAATCGACTTAATTGTATAAACAATATGATAACTTGTAAGTATTGATCATGACTAATTGACTATATAAAAGTAAATTAATCGATAACACATGCTGCAATAACCATTTGGAAACAATAATTGGAAGGCTTAATAGAGTTTGATCATATGCTTATTTCATTGTTGTTCATGTTTTTCTTTAAAAGCATCATGCATGTTAGTATGAAATACCCCAATATCTCATAAAAATAGATGAAGATCTTGAGATAGATCTCACATGTGATAAAAATAAAGGTAGTCTTAGGTTTCGTAATTGAGTGATGGATATGATCGGATGGGTCAGTGTCCCGTCAGTGATCCAACTAGACGTTAAAAAAATAATAATAAGTCACGCCAGTTCTAGACCGGGCTATCGGTTGGCTGGGTTTTATTCATGTTTTAATAATAAACATATTCATGTTTGAAAGACGATAACTGATTTATACTAATTGATAATTCATTAATCCCTTCATAAAACTAGGTTTTTACTCCGTCGCGCGTTGCGGCGACGGCATGTATAAGTATAGGTTATACTTTACTGACTCTCTTTCGAAGTAAATTAACGTCAAAACATTGACAAACAAAGAACATACATAAAAATAAACATGTGCAGCAGCGCCGTTGTAACATGTCTAATTCGTTTCCAAACTTAATTTTTGTCGAAAAATAAAACAACTCAAATTTATTACATCATATAAAAACCTTTATATTTGATTTGATCTCATATTCCTACAAGAAGAAATGTTTAAAGTTGTCAACATAATTAGCAATCAAGTTGTATGGCAAACTGAGTCTAGATTCATGATTTATAACCTTCTGGTTAACATCAAAAATAAAAAATCACATCTTTTTATTAACATAGAAATCATAAAAAAAAAATTTATATAATATGAAATTTTCTAAACCATTAAACATTTTTGAAACAAAATATTTTAAATCGGTCTTTTTTAAAAAAATTATAAAAATATGAAATGTTCTAAAATCAATTTTATTAAAACAAACGTAATAATTAGAAATCCAAGTTTTTAATAAACAAGATTTTTACAAACAATAATTTTTTTATAAAAAAATCTTAACACGAATGTTTAAAAATGAAACTATTTAGATAAGAAAGTTAAAAAAATAGTATTATTGTTTTATTTCTTGAACTATTACGTATAGATAATTTTAATCATATCTTATATTAAAATATCGTGCTATAACTCTTCATGTTTATTACTAACTATAATACGTTTAATAAATAAGTTTCTAGCCTATTTATTTATCTGTATATCTATCTATCTATAACCAAAAAAACTTTAAAATAAGACTTGACAAAATTATAAGTTTTATCATATTAATTTTCTCATTTTTTTATTATTATTAATAATATAAAATATTAATAATATTACTCATACCATTTTTAAATTAAAAAATTATATAATTTAATAAATTAAAACCTATTTTTTTAAAACATACTTTTTAAAAACAAAAGTTTTATAAAATACAGAATACAACAAACTTTTTTTTAAATTAAGCTCATTTTTCTTAAAACAAAACATTTAAAACCCATATTTTTTTATAAAATAAAAGTTTAAAAAAAATACATTGTTGTTTATTTACTTAAAGTAGCTATTGATATGCAATTATAATCATATTTTATCTTCAAATATGGTTTTATAATTTATAAACTTTTATTACTAATTATTTTATATTTTATTTATTCAACCCGTGTAATACACGGGATACTAACCTAGTTACTCTTTAATAGAAGGTATAATGTCTAAATTTTCAATTTCTTATCAAGTTAAAATCAACTTATTTATCAACCAAAATTTTTGATATAGTTATTTCAAAGTTAGTATAAATAATCATAATTATTATATTATATTATATTATAAATTAAATTATATATTATGACATGAAGATAAAACAAAGTGCATGCAAATACCTTGTTGGGCCGGATAATAGAAAACAAATAGGGTAAATGATCCATTTTATCAACCAGGCCACCAGGGTTAGAATATTAAAAAAAACAATGATCAAAGCAAAAAGAACAAAAAACTATTATAGCGTGGATATGCAAAAAAATTAAAAAGCATTGTAGCCAACACTCATCTTTTATATAGATAGTAATTTAAGTTTATGCCATAATTCTTGTCAAATACTACTGCTCGCTTGCCAAAAACAAATATACAAATGCTCAAATGACTTGAAATTGGCTCGTGAGCTAGCTCGGTGAACACTGATCCACCTGCCCTTAAATGATGGCCACGACGAACGTAACAGAGAGAGTGTTAGTGAGAGTTTCAAATTATTTGGACAAGAGACGATGATAATGAAGGAAGCAATGGTCATTTCAATAGTTTAGCGGATAGTTAGTGAGAGATGAAAAAAAGATATAATAATATAATATGATATCTAGCTACTTAAACAAAAGAGAATAGTACTAGCGAAGGGAATGACATCCCTCTAGGAGTATATTATCTTGTTCCCATGTATGAGAGTTTAACCCATTTTCATTTTTACATAAATAAATAAATAAATAAAAACCTTTTGATCACTGAATCGTAACAACTAACAACTCCGAAGAGATGATCCATCTTCTCATAACTCCCACCCAATCGTTTAATCTTCTCTCGATCATCTTTCAGTTTGTCACCACTATAAGTATTTATCTTCATGAGTAGGGATTCTAAGAAAACTACAAAGTTATGAGCAAACTAGAGAAAACCAATGAAAACGGTCACATAATTTATAAATTTTTTTATCACTACCTTCTATATATATGTGTGAGTATATATAAATAAAGGTATGGATCAAATAAAAATCGTAGCATGGTTTTACATATACGTCACACATAGGTTACGTATACGTAACAATTTTTCATTCGTATAGTGTTACGTATACGTAAGTTTCTTCATTCTCGTATGTATGCTCAACATATATGTACCAAACACTTAAATAACATTTTAATAATTAAAATAACAAAAAAAAATTGCATTATGTTATTGTTTTTCGTGGTTTTCTTTGGTTTTCACATAATTATTAGTTTTCTCAGGAACCCTCCCCTTATCTTCATAATCAATCATATATAGTATCCTAATTAGTTAAGTCATCAATGGCTTCCAACTTACTTCCTGTGAAGCAAGAAGATTCAACTAAAGCGTCCGAGATTAACGTGAAGGTGTTAAGTCAATTAAACGAACTGGACCGGTTTTTCAGAGTGAAGCGCGATGAGCCGCTGCAACAGCTTATGATCAAATGGTCCTTTCTGGCCGATGTCAAGGACTACCGTATGTATCGGTTCATATTGGATGGTAACAGGATTAAGGAGTACCAGACCGCGAAAGAAGTCGGATTGGAGGATGGTGATTGTATTGATGTTTTTACTGAACAGATTGGTGGTTAATTGAGCAAAATTTTAGTTCGTAAATAGATCAAGTGATTGAGTTTTAGTTACTGAAATGCTATGTTTTTTTTTATTGCATGTGTTTTACAAGGAACATGTTTTTGCATGTGGTTAATTGATCAAAATGTTAAGTTACCACAAGAAACACTTTTTTTGCATGTTTTTTTAGTTTGTGTATTATGCTGAATTAATTAATTGTTGATCGTTGGTTTTTGACTTTTGTAGTTGAGTGAACATTTTGTACATGGGGTTTGCTTTGTTAGATATGGTGTAAACAGTTTATTTATAATGATGTACAAGGTTTTTGTGAATTGAAGCAATTATTTGGCAATAATTTTTATAGGCAAAGAATATAATAAAGTGTTAATATTATAATTAGCAGAACTAATGTAATCGAATTTTGTATGAAAAAATGTCTCGGTTTAAATTTTTTAAATTTCACTTTTAATATATATTAATTTATGTGAACTTGTTTAAAGCGTATGTACATGTGAAATCGAACCTTTCGTACGTAGTGATTATGTAGACTCATTAAATCAAAAATGACAAAAGGTGTGCACCTAGCTAGACACTCTAGCTAGGTGAGCCTATGGCATATTGAAGACAAACAAGGTCATTTTTATGATGGATGGATAGCTTAGTTATTATTTTTCTTTTTTATCTTTTTAATTTTGAAGCATCAATAATTAATTTGTCATGAACTTGTTTGTATGCTTTTTTGCGAGAAACTTCCAGCAACAAATGTCTTTGTCAGGAAAATGTCTATTGCAAATTATTTCTTACAATTTTGTGACGAATATTAGGGTTATTGTTTTGAACCAAACTTTTCGGAATTTGTCAGAAAATAGTAGTCGGCTCATAGAAGCCAAATGCAACATATTAGTGTTGCACGTTGACTTTTCACCAAAATAATTTTTTAGAAGAAGTTTGTTTGTTTTTTCATGATCCGGATAACTTGAATTCGTCTTTGACGTGGACATGAAGTTTCGGCCTTTACGACATCATTTAAATTACAATGAGAGAAAAAAAGCATAAATAGTTCATGTGCTTTAATTAAATTGCATGTTTGGTCTTCAAACTTTAAAAATTATAAAGATAGTATAAACTTTTGTGTAATCATTGCATGTTTGATCCCTGACAATAAATTCATTCATTTTTATGCATTTCATAAAATTTAAATTAATTTTTAAATTTGATTTTAGGGAACAAAATTGCAACCCTACATAAAAGTTTGGACTAACTTTGTACCTTTGTAAAATTTAAGGACCAAATTTGTAATATTTACATAAAAATTTGGACTAATTTTATAATTTTTAAAATTTGTGTACCAATCATACAATTTGGTAAAACCGCAGATACTATTTATGTAATTTTCTTCTACAATAGTTTGATATAGGAAATGCAAACATACTATTGGGTATTTTACAAATAGAACTTTAGATTAATGTGATTACAATACCTTGTTACTATATATAAAATAAGTTTTATTTGTAAAACACAAAAACAAATAAAAATAATAACTTTTATTAGTGAAGCTCTTTAAAATATTATACTTCAATAAATTCCAAAATATTTCAAATGAGTTTTCACTTTTTGTCAAATGTAAATTTAACAAAATAATAATAATAATTATCGTCTACATCCCCTTCAAGTTATAATGCGAGAATATACAATTTCCTAATATACGATTTATGCTTATCATTATTTTCATAATATATCCAAAATTTGAAAACCAATAGATGTGTGTACATTATTTTTTATTATTACGTTTAACCATCTTTCGGTGAAACCCATTACGCTACAAATAGTTGCACATTATGCAACAAAGGTTGTACTATAAATTAGGATAAATACGTTAAAAGAAATCTAGAAATTAAGAAAGTAATATAGTATCATTATCTTAATTGTACGGAAACCGTATCTTCCCTAAATCTCGCATATCATTATTATACGCGAGAACGTCGAATAATAATTAGGCTTCCAATCATCCAGAACGCATTAAAGAGTTGTACATCATGCGTTAAGGATCGTACACTTCTTATACGTAAATATGGAAACATATTTCAAACTTAGAGATTATTATTATTATTAATCTCATTAGTTGTCCTCCTAAAATCCTAACTAAATCTTTAACCCTAAATAAATCTATATATATATATATATATATATATATATATATATATATATATATAATCATCCTGCATGCGTTATGTATTCATTCATGATAACTTGAAGAAACTGAGGAGATCATCAATGGCGACTTCAGTTATCAACAATGCTAATCTCCCACCGAAGAAGAGATGCATGCGATTACTGACGGAGGAAGACAAACAATACATACCAAAGATCGAAGCACTTGTGAACGAAAAGCTGATATACTATCGTGTGATAGAGTTATATGATGATGATGATGAAGAAGAAGAAGAACCGGAGGCTGTATCAGAACGACCACCAACAACGTCCACCGGAGAAGATGATCGAAAGAAGAAGAAGAAGAAGTTACGTGATGAACAAGTTAAAAGAGCGAAAGAAGCGAAAGGCTAGGTCGTCCGGTGGTGGTGGTCATAAGAAGAAGAGGCGAGAGGCGCCGAAGAAGACGGTGGTGAGCAACGAGGCGACTGAAAGGTTGAAGGAGTTGATCGTGAATGAGATGAAGGGGAAGGAGCTAAGGCTCGTGATTCAGAAGATGTTGTTTGATTCGGATACGTCGCATAATCAGAATCGGTTAAACATGCCGCTTAATCAACTGGAGAGTGAAGAGTTTTTGAGGGAGGACGAGAGGCGAGTTCTGAATTCGGATGTTAAGAAGAACGAGATTGATGTCGATGTGTTTGGGCCGATGCTTGAGTGTGTGATGCCGATGAAGCTGACCAAGTGGCATATGTCGCGTACCGCGAACTATGTGTTGAAGACGCGGTGGTTTGAGTTTTGGTCCAAGAATAAAGAGCGTATGCCCGAGAAGTCCACTGTTCAAGTGTGGTCGTTTCGGAGAGGTGAGAAGCTTTGCTTAGCGGTTGTATGTGTGGAGATACCGGATCATGAAGAAGCAGAAGATATATGATGATAATTTTTTTAAGATGATGTTGCATGCATGAGGATGGATGATCAATTGGTTTTGTTATGTTTTTTTTAATAAGTTCTTGTTTTGATTTGTTTATTTTTATGTCAATGTCTAGACTAATTTGTTGATCATGATTCATAAACCAAATTTAGTGGAATCTTAAGTTTACCTCTTGAATTTCGGTTCAGGTTAAATCGACTTAATTTTATAAACAATATGATAACTTGTAAGTATTGATCATGACTATATAAAAGTAAATTGATCGATAACTCATGCTGCAATAACCATTTGGAAACAATAATTGGAAGGCTTGATAGAGTTTGACATATGCTTATTTCCTTGTTGTTCATGTTGTTCTTTAAATGCATCATGCATCACAGAGGAAAAAACAACAAATTATACTAAAAAAAAAACAACATTCAAGAATAAAACCAACATTTTTTAGAAATATGTTTTGTGAGCACCTTCTTGTTAGATTTATAAATCTGAGCAAAATAGATGTTCAAACTTCAAATAAATCAAAGAAGCAGCAAACTGATTTAGCGATGAGCAACAAACCAAAGTCGATGCCAGTGGACTGTCATGGCTTATGCCTTTGCAACGGCGATGACGATCAGTGAACAGTGCCAAGTCGGATTTGCCCAAAACCGTGGCCAATCGCTAACGATTAGCACCTATTATCAGATGTGATGCCACCAATAAAATTGTTCCATAAAATTAAACAAAATAAAAGGAAGACAAACCTGCAAGATCAAAAGCACTTAAAAACAATAAATTACTACAACTAATGTCACATGTATTGGAACAATGATATTAATATGTGTTGCTAACATTTGAATTGTTTTTACACTTGACACTACTTAATTAAACATAAATAATTTCAAATGTTGTTAAAAAATATTTTAAATAAAGGTACTAAGTGTTGAAAATATTTCTGATCAAATAGAAATCAATTGGTTATTATTAATTATTACCAAGTTATTGACCAAATCAGTTTGATCCTTCGTGATCAAATTGATTATTAGAAAGGTAGAAGGAGAGTGTCCCGTTATCGGACGAATTAATAGACACGCAATAATGTAAAACCAACCTATTATACGATGTTCTTCGAATGATCAACTGCACGGAAAGTACTCCTGTCCTTAAAGGATTTTACGCGCTCTATTTGCTGTAAGCTGCAGCGTAAACTCCCAGGATTTAATGCAGAACGAATCCGGTGTTCCAACAGCAATGGAACCGGATCAACGTGAAGCTTGAGAAGAAACAGAAGCAGAGATACTTGTAGCAGAGAAAAGTTGTAGCCTTTTTTCTATTGGATGCTTAAACTCGAACCAGAAGCCCTATATTTATAGACTAAAATGTAACTAATTTTGAGAAAAAACGAGGATGGGGATAACCCCCACCAGTGCGAATTCGGTTACGCAGATAACCCGAATTTCTTACTGATCAACTCTATCCACCGTGTTTATCTCTTAGTCGGTTATTTCGAGTCTATCCGCAAGCCTCTGAACCGAGCCTTAGTTAAAAATAAAAGCTCCTTAGCTCCTAGCGACGATGCATACGTGCAAAGTGCAACTCATACGCGCCCATTCACGAGCTCGCGTCTCCGTCTCCGTCTCCATCTCCGTCTCGGCTCGGCGTGCTTGTGGGCTTAGCCTTTATCTTGGCCCAACAATCACTTTGGTGACCCATAAGGGAAAGCCCTTTATAAATCACTTAATGATTTCTCCCCCCACCAATGTGGGACAAGATGAAACATGCCAACTTGTATTATTCATCTTATGAATTTCCAACACTAAGTGAATCACAAACAGCGGTTTATGATAGCCATTTGGCAGGTAAATTATTACTTATGGTATTTCTGTCTTTAAAGTGTATAAAGTGTATATGAATACCTGTCGGTCTATGAAAACGTAGCATGTTTCATTGTCTCAGAAGGCTGTTGTCCATTTGCTACGACGCGTACCTCAAGTGCAGGTATCGCTCCATCCGGTCTGAGATAAAATTTCCGCTAGTTCCATCAGATGTTGTTTGTTTGACACAAAAAAAGGTTAACATTAGTTGAATTAGGTTTATAGGTGGTTGCGAGTCATGTGTTTGCAGCACTTAATTCCAATCGTGTGTTTGTAGTACGTAATTCAAGTGTACATTTTCCATCTATTTTATCTGGATATTTGTGCATGGAGAAGCCAACTACCACCTTATGTTTATCAATCCCAGCAAGCTATTCAGTATACACTATCTTTCATGTTGTATTTTCATGATCATTGGGTTTGTTTTTTAGTTAATACTTTTATAGAGCGTTTGTTGACTTTAAAATAAATATACAATTAAAAACCACAAACACTATTAAGAGCTGCTACACTTGACCCAAACAATCTATTGTTCCCATTGAGTTATTAGCTAGCAGTCCCCATACTTTCAATGCTCACTACTCAAAGAATGAGACCATATATGACTAATCAGCATCAATATTAAGAAAGCCTCATACTATTACAACATCTCACCGTCACAACAGGCGGATCTATCACCAGCGTTGCCGTCTTTTTGCTCTTCCAAACACCAGTTGGGGGACCTCGTTTACAGGCTTTAGATCTGGTTAAATTAGGGGTAGAACTCAAGAAATTAGAGTTACATATTACTTTATGGATGTCTTCAAATCAGATCTCATTACAACCGAAATCAATCATCATCTTGCCGGAATATCTGCTGCAAAGATCACCGGTGTAGTCTCGCAACACCCCTAGAGCCACCGAAAACCTTCAACACCCCTAGACACAATCATGCCCCTATTTCTACTGGTATGGCAACAGCTCTAACACCATCGGCGACAGCTCCAACACCATCGGTGACAGCTCCAACACCACTGGTGACTTCGCCGTTGACACTTTCCGGAGAAGCCACAAGCCTGTCTTCTCTCGATCTCCTGTAATTTTATGTGGGAAATAATGGGCAACAAACCACTAAAAAGATAAGGCGGACGCGTATGACCGTCGGCCTGAGATACGTGTCAAACTCCTCTAAATTGAACACCACTGTGAATCTATAGCCGTTGATATATAAATGAACGGCTAAAAATCGTCAAATTACCGTTCCTCGCCTTCCTTTATTAACATATAGGGTAATTAAGTTTTTTAGCAAATGGATATAGATTTTTAGCAAAGGGTTTTCACACAATTAAGTTTTATTTTTTAAGAAATGATTATCACCGTAAGACTATCTACACACATAATAGACAAATGTACTTATTATATCCTTTTATAGCTATGGATCTATTGATGAAATATCTCATGATATTAGATCTTCATCACTATTTAATCAATCAATAATTAGTGATTTGTGCATACAGAATCTGATATAAAATTATTAACGATTTAACAAAACAACAAGAGAATGCAAAGATGAACACGATAATCAAAGAAATATATAACTTAGACTCGAATCAATTTGGTAAAACAATAACAACTACTAAAAACTCAAAAGTGAGATCATTTCTATACATAATACATGGATATACTAGATTTCCGTCAAGGCTAACTAATTATATATCTCTTCGTAGATCTAGAACGATAGACGTAAAATAATCACCTAAAGTTGTGCAATAAAAATCCATTTGTATAATTATGGCAATATTAAAAATGTATTATACTCATATCAAGGTTATCTAATTTTAAAAAGTACAAACACAATTTTGATCATTAAAAATAAGTTGTTTACCTTCATGTTAATCTGTTATAGATTCGACTAAAACTTGTTACTCGTCTTCACTAAATTAAAACTTGAAACCTGTCTTAGTAAAAACTTGATCAAAATTAACTGTACTTGATTGAAGTGTTGATTTTAGTTTAAACTTTAGTATTTTTTCTTTTTTGAACAACAAATTACTATCATATATCATAGTGTATCATGAGACTTAAACCCTTGATATCTTGAGGAGAGGTGTCATTTTATACACATGGATCCCACTAGACCAAAGGTCCTTGGTAGTTGAAACTTTAGTGATTATAGTTTTAGGTTTTAGTTGTTCTCGTTAAAACTTGAACCAACCATACCTAACACATCTCGAAAGTTATGGCGACATGTTGTTAGAAATATGAACATGGAGAAATAGTGACCTTAGAGCATTCACAACCCATTACTCATCTTTATCCATATGATATACTAAAAATCACTATTTTTTCTCTTTCAACTTTATCATTATTTTTTCTTTCTGCTCCACTCGCAACCACTTAAAATATATTAAAAATATTATAGAGTTTTGAACAGTGTTTCTTAAAAATACAGATTGAACAGTAAATTTTCTATATCCTTCACTTACAGCCATTTATAACCATACCAAATAATATAGAAAATACACTCACATAAATTTAGGGAACGAGTTGCGAATGCTCTTAGAGCATTCACAACCCATTCTCCATCTTTATCTATATAATTACACTAAAATCACTATTTTCTCTCTCCTTTTCAACTTTATCATTATTTTTTCTCTCTAATCCACTCACAACCACTTAAAATATATTAAAAACATTATAGGGTTTTGAACAGTGTTTCTCAAAAATACAGATTGAACAGTTATTTCTTATATCTTTCATTCACAACCATACCATATAATATAGAAAATACACCTATATAATTACAGAGAACGGATTGTGAATGCTCTTACATGGGAAAAAATGTATCCGTTTGTGCATGCAAGTTTTTTTTTATATTTTATTTACTTTAATGTATGGATTCATGGTAACGTTTTCACATTAGTTTTTTTAGACCCTTTTGATATTATTATTATTTCATTAAATTTTCTAAGTGTTGGTAAGTATGAACTCATCATGAACTCATTATCCATAATTCATAGGATCCACCAAAAATCTATGAACTCATTATGAATCAACTATCAAGTGAAAATCTATGAACTCATTATGAGCCCATAGTCGATAACTTACAGAACTAAAAAATCAAATTCATAAAATCTATGAACTCATTACGGATTCAGCATATACGAATAAAATCAAGATTCGATTCACCACACCATTTGCATGATACTTTCTCACTTGATGATTCAAATCCAAACCCAAATCATCTTCCTTTTATCTCTGTGAGTCTTCTTAGTTCTTCCTCACAAAATCGAAACGATGGAATCGGCTTTAGGTTTCCGACTGATTCCAACCATTGCCTCTTCGTTTCTTCCACAAATCAAGCTCAGATTAGCGGTTATATGTTCATCTTTTTCAATCAATTTCTCTGTTCTTAATATCTTATACTTGTATGCTGAATTGCTGATGTTCTGGTGTTTCACAGAGCTTACAACGTTCAAGATTCGTTGAGCAACAACGGAATCGAAAGAATGTGATTAGGGGTTGTTATGGGTCTGAAGAAATCGGGCCGATTGAGGGATTTCAGTTCATACCCACCAAGGGTTTAATGCAAGAGGTAAGTTTTTGGGTCGAATGTAGAACCCTAATGGGAAATTTTCCCCTGTTTTGTGATGATCTTGTTGAATTATGGGTCAATTGTGTGATTAGGGTTTTGATTTTGATAATGGGGTTTATATGAATTGCATTTTTAGGCAATTGGAGCTGAATATGGTGAAGGGTTTGAGACTTTTAGACCAGATGGACCTTTGAAAGTTGATGTTGTAAGTATTAACTGTATGTCTGTATTACTGTCTCTTGGCTTTCAGAAGTTGATACACTTGTTAGTTTTGATTCAAACTTGTTTCTTATGAAATGAAGTTTGATCGTCAGTCAGTCGTATCATTTCGATGTGAAGCATTTTGATTTTTATCTTTGTTTTGGAAAAGGGAGAGCAAGTTATGATGTTTTTTGGGGTAAGTTTAGATCATAGAAGGATTAGAAGCTAAGCTTGCAAGATTGTGTTTGGTTTGCTTGCAGGACTTTTTAAATGATAGATTACAAGAAGGCTTCCTAAAAAGAATTCGATACGCGATGAAACCTGATGAAGCTTATGGACTTATTTTCTCATGGGACAATGTGATGGTAAGTTCTTGAACATTTGTAGGTCATAACTGAAGCAGAGTTAAATGGTTTTTTTATCTTTACATATGACAAGCTTTTGTTGTTTCTTGTTTTTCTTTTTCTTTTTCTTTATTAATAGCTGTTGTTTATTGTTTTAATCCATTAGCTTTAGCACCTTTTCATCTGATTTTAAGATGAATTTGTTTATCGAGATCAGGTGGGCACTCATGCTTTGAAATTGAGTGCTTGGGAAGAACTTGCACGCGAAGAAGGTATGTGGTCATGTTTTATATGTATAAATACTTTACTATAGCATATGGTATGAATTTTAATACAATTATGATAAATATTGCAAAGGAATAAATAAACTGTTAATTATACTATTAGTTTATTTATGATTAAGGTTTAGTTGTGTTTCGCCTGCGGGCCCAAGATAGGTGTCTAGGAATTCTGTTACTTTTCTTATATATCGAGTGTTCCCCTCCATTGTAATTTACAGCATTCGAATATTAGTTCCAGTCCTTTTTACAGTAAAAAACAAAGTTTTAACGGTTGATTACATCGTAATAAGGTTATATGCTTGCTTTCTTAATAAGTGCATCTTTTAGAGACCTTTATCTTGCACATTTCTTTTGCCTATGTTTTTAGAAAAAATTATGCTCACATTTTTATGCAAACTTGTGAAGGAAAGGAGATTTCTAATGATGATGAGGTGCAAAGGCTTTTGCTTCATGGTGCTCCTGATCATGTTTTGCATAAGGTTGAATTATTCTTGAAACTCAAAATTCATTTCCATATTAATCAAATGTAGGGTTTAGGGTTTATGCTTTGTACTTCCTGTATTACCTAATTGATTTGTGTGATTTTCTTGAATTTAATTTTTTCTTGTGTAGTTAGTTTTTTTAGGTATGTGTCCCCTAAATCCTTTTTAAACTCTTAGGTGTTGCTATGGGAAAATGAAGCATGTGAATTGGAAAGATTGAAGTTGAAGCTTTCACAGTTATATAACAATAATCTACTAAAGGTTTTCATTTTTCTTTAATGACTTAAGTCATTTAATTTATTTTGCTCAAAATCATATTTGTATTCTTGTTTATTAGCTTTCAGAACCGATGGAAGGCCTGAGAGAATGGTTGGAAGCAGTATCAACCGCTCGAATTCCTTGTGCTGTTGTTTCAAGTCTTGATAGGAGCATTATGGTTGAAATATTGGAACAAATGGGACTTATGAAGTATTTCCAGGTACGAATAACGGTTTCCTTGCCAAATGTTTACTATTTTATAATGATAAAATATTTATAAGTGTATATTATTCTATCTGATAACAAAATAGTTTTCATATTTCAACAAAATACAGAAGGGAGTCATTCAATAGAATGTGATTTTAAGCATAGAATTGTGACCACCACATAAACATTTGTTACTGTTGCTTTAACCATGATACATAAGTCGATTATGTAACCGTATAATCACCTTTGTTTCCCCTCCCAATAAATCTTATTACTTTATTAGCATTACGTACAAGTGCTTCTTAAATTTGGTTGTGTACTAATCTTGTGAACCGTTGCCCGTTGGTAAATCTAAATGACCAAAATGCCCTTGTTGATGCACTTGCAGGCAATAGTAACAGAGGAAGATGGCATGGATTCTATGGCTCACAGATTACTTTCTGCAGCAGTAAAGGTAATATCTCTTGATCATGCCCTTCTGCAACAAGTTTTACAAATATCCAACATAAGTAATCTTCATGTTTTCGTTTAATATAACAGTTTTTCATTTTAATTGAAAAAATCAGACTAAAATGAGAATATTGTAGTTGAAAGGTGCACCTGGCGAACGTATCGTTCGGGAGGGAAGCCCTCGTATGCAGTGTTTCACTTGATTATGTGGAGTTTAAGACCCCTTAAAGTATCTTTGGTTGTTAACAATTATTGGATAATCTCCTTTTACAGTTGGATCGAAAACCTTCAAAATGTGTGGTTTTTGAAGATGACCCTCGTGGTATAACCGCAGCTCATAACTGCACAACGATGGCAGTGGCACTTATCGGCACACATCCAGCGTATGAATTCCAATGAGCATTGAATCCCTAACAATGTTATATCGTTCCAAGTAATTATAGATTAATATCTGAGATCAAAACTGCAGGTATGATCTGGTGCAGGCTGATCTTGCTGTTGGTGGTTTTAATGAATTATCAGTGATTAATCTTCGAAGACTTTTCGCGCACAAAGGTTCGACTTTCATGGAACTTCAAAAGCAAGTTGTAGAGAAAACACCTCCAAGAAGGAGACTTTCAGTTGACACCATCTTTTGATTCTTGTGAAATTCTTGCTGTAAATATTTGTAAAGTGCAAGTTCAAATCTTGTTACCAGTGATTCTCAAACCCATAGCAATAACACTACTAGTAACTCCCAAGTTTATTTACACAATATGAAAAATACGCAGATGAAGGATGAAAACGAAGAACTATATTAGCTGGTAAAATGTTTGATTTTCCTTCAGAAAAATAAAAAATTGAACATCTGCATCCATCTTCATTTTATAATATTGAAAATCATATTCCACCTGCAACAAAAAATGAAAAAAAAAAAAAAAATCACTTTCAATCATATCTTTATATTAATAAATAAAAATAAATCCAGACACTTGTTATCATTTTAGTTTATCTAATAATTGGTTTCCCGATTCTCTCTCCTCTTAATTATGAATGATATAATAACTATTTATTAATTAATAACTATTCATAATTAAAATTTTAAATATGCTAACTTAAAATTTTCAAATGTTTAATAAATGAGTTTATTCAATCCGTATAATACACAATATTTATAACATAACTTTTTATATTATTAACCATATAACAGTAAATTTATTTAGCTCGTGTATTATACGGGATTGTAAACTAGTTATATATATAAAAAAAGATTGTATTTTCAACACCATTTGTTTAAAGTCCCTGATTGTAATCGTGTCTCATCTATGGTAAAATGGACCCCTCTGCACACCGAACCGAAGTATCCCTGGAACAAGTCTGCAAAAACATTAACGGAAAGATGTTAACTTTAATGCTAACTATGATAAAAACAGCATGAAGTATCATTGGAAATTTATGTTACCTGTTTGTTTGGTAATCTTTTATCGGGGCAACTGACATGGTATTAAGATATTCATCTGTGAAGAGAATACATTGACCAAAAGGTAATTGATTTTCCATTCTGTCATTAATACGATTACTAAATTCACCATCTTCTTTGCACGAGGGGAATAGCATCTCATTATCTGAGTCCTATCATTGATGAAATTTATGTCAAACATGTTAAGCTTAAAACTTTTCATAAACTCCACTTGAAATAATACTGATATTTAAGATTGTAAACATAAACTTCAACATACTTGCATTTCCACCTCATTAGAAGCTAAAATGCGTCTCTCTGTCGCTTCCAGTGTTTTCAGAACCGGATCGGACGTCCAACCGGGCGCCTTACTGGTTTGGTGGTCGGACCGGATTTAAAAACCGGATGAAGTCATAATTATATATATAGTATATTGTATATATAGTTATACATATAATTAAATATAAGTAACTTATAGTTATATATAAAACTTAACTATATTTTGATATCCAACACACTAATTTATGGTTCAACACCCCGTTTTTACCCATTAAAATAATTAAAAAAAAAGTCAAAATCCGGTTCGACCACCGGTTCAGGACGAACCGCCCGGTCCAACCACTCAAAAACGAACTACCCTCAACCGGTTCGGCTAAGGCACCAAAACCGGTTCGACCGGCCGGTCCGATCCAGTCTCGAAAACAGTGGTCGCTTCTCTTGGTTTGCTGACATGGCGCATATCCTTACCAAACCATTAAAGGTGAAAATCGACCCATAAATTCTAACCAGGGACCTGCAAAGAAAAGAAAACTTAGAAAGTAAGAACAAGCTTATATTTGACTTAAAAATAGATTATTTGATATTATGACTTTTTGGCAGATAAACATGACTCAACCAAAAAATTAAATACCAAATATAGCCATCCAAAATACAAAAAATTCATACATATCATTTCAACATAAATAATTTATAACAAGAATATTATATATCTTTCTACTTTCACTTCAAAATCTTGTATCATAATGCATGTTTTAAGAGAAAGGTAAATAAGGTCATAAACTTGAAAATGGGTATACATCTGATATTATGGTTTTTCATATGTGACCAAAAAATTAATATCAAATATACTCATTCAAAATACTTTAAATTTCATATTTACCCAGACTGAAAAGTGAAAACAATATACTATAAAATCATTATATACCCTTTTTCCTCCTTCAACTTCAAACTCTATCCAATAGGGTATAAATGTCATAAATTTAAAAATGGGCATATTTAATATTATGTTTTTTGTTAATTAAATATGATGTTATATAAAATTTTGACAGATTTATGATATTACAGCTAAAAAATAATTTTTTTACTCTAATAAAATAGTAACTAATTATGACACGTGTCACCACCATATTAATCCTCATCAAAATTTCCCCGCTTTTCTCTCCAATTAATTACTACATTAATTACTAATAATATTATTTAATTTTTTTTAGATTTAAAATAGTATTTTAATAAATTAAGCAAGAAATTTTTTTACTAATGTTATTTAAAAGAAACAAACTTTTATAAAAAAAAAATTTCTACAACATCAAACTTTTTAAATATGAAATATTTTAAAATTGATGTTTTAAAACATTAAAAATTTATAAATAAAAAATAATTAAAGTTGAGATTTATTGTAAGAAAATTTTTGAAAATGATATTTTTTAAAACGGTTTGTTTTGAAAAAAAAATATTTAATTAATTTTTTAAAAAAAGAAAAAAATAGCTTAAAACAAAAGTTTAAAAAGTTAATATCATTGTTTATCACTTATAGTCTTTACTTATATATAATTTTAATTGTATCTTATCTTTGAATATCATTTTATAATTAATAAAATTTTATTTTATTTAATATTTTATTTTTCAACCTGTATAACACATGAGTTTACTAAAGCTAGTATACATATATAAGATTTCAGCTTGTCTTCTTTTTAAAGTTACCGAACTCACAGGAACACATAAGACTAGCTGACGCTCCCAAAGCCGCATATCCGGTGAATCATCCATAGAAAATTGAGAAACATCTGTAAACTTGTTGGTATTCCATGTCTCTTTATTCTTCAGAAGATAATGGAAAAATAAGTAACAACAATAAAATGTTCAAGACTCTATTCATGAGTTAAATGAAGATCATACATACCTTATAAGTACCAACATATAAATCATTTCCCAACATGTCTTGAATCATTCCACGATGATGACTGGTTGTTTTAGAGAATTATATAGACAATCATAACCATTATGGTTTGATCATGGTATAAGTTTGGTTTGAGATTTGAAAAATTACAAACTTAATCTAAACATTTGACAAACAGTTGTAAGTTTAGTTCTCACTGTTAAGATCTGTTAGTTTTTAATGATTTGGAGACTAAACTTGCATTATGATCAAACTATAGGGACCTAGCTCTTCTCAAACCGTGTGAGCTCATGGTTTGATAGCTGGCTTGTTTTTCATAGAAACTCGATTTTTCGGATGTTCCTTTACAAGTGTACTGGACCAATTCCAATGGTTTATGGTGGTGAAAGAGTGCTGGTTTCGTGAACGGTTCACAAGTTAAGTCGTGTAACTACATCATCAGGTTATTTCACTGAAACGAGTTCAAAAGGGGCTGTTAACATTCCTTTTCCGGGTGAAAACACTCTACGCTATACATGTTTTGAACTCGCAACTATTGTTAGTTACGTGAAAAGCCCGGCCCTAGTCGAGGCTAACCATACCCCCACACAAGTTAAAATTCTTGAATCTAGGAGCAACATACAAATTGTAAAGTACGGTCTACAAGTAATATAGCAACACTGCCCCAGATTACAAAATGTTAAACTCTTTTAGCACAGAAGCTAGTTGCACCATATATCAGTAATGCAAGTTCTATACAACATAAACCATACCAACTTCCAGCAAAGATGCTGGAGGCACCTTCAACACGACATCCGGTCCCCGACAATTCCGCCTGAGAAAGTTATACCCGATATTAATCGCTAACCTCTTAAAAACCGATGATCCCTGTTTCGACTTCACGTGTGAGTGACCAAGTATGAATGCAGTCCCACTTTGTTGAGCATCCAATAAATCTTGAAGTTCTTCTCTCATTTGTGTGTCTTTTGGTTCATCAGAGTCATTATGATCATCAACAGCAAACGTCACTCGTCTTGTTCTCGACTGTGGGTCCATCTCGATTATATCTGCTATGCTCTCGACTGTTTGAAACCCGACAGATACGCTAAATTGGTGTATACTTTCATCTGGGTCAAAAGCCCGTGAAGAGGAAAAGTTTGAGTTTCCTATTACAGCAAGCCTATACTCTCCTGATGATCTAGTTGATCGAAGCACGTCTTCTTCGTTACCTGCATGCATGGAACCCATGTGAAATTCGAATACTGAACACACCTGAAAACAACTGAAGTACAAAAGTTACCTGGATCAGTAGCCGGTTCAGGGTGGGACCAGTCATAACAGATGAAATCAGCAATGCGGTTAACAAGTTCAGCTTCGAAGGAATCCACATCCTGGTGAACATCTCGATACCCGTATCGAACAATGCATCTGTACGATCTAAGACTAGGGGGTCCCACACGACCCATAAGGTACCTCTCGGCTGGAGGGACGAATGGAACAGGTACAGATTTCACACACACAAACACCAGGATGCGGTGAAACGCAGGCAGATTGGTCACGAACCGCGAGAAGTTAGCTGGGATTCCCGAGGTAAGATCTGTGAACACAATCCCAATCCCGGGGACCCTTGAGATACCCAAACTTGGTCCCAGAGCTAGTAACCATTCTAAGGAGACCTTGTTTTGAAGGTCATATTCGTACTTTTTGGTGGTGGCGTAGTGCCAAACGAACATTATGGTTACTAGAATAAGTGCTAAGAGAATCGGGAGCCATGCACCTTCACGAAACTTGACTAAAGAAGCGGAGAAATAGAGTAACTCTATGGACCCGAAGAACAGTAAGAAGCAAAGGGCTAGAATGGGCGGTTTATGCCAACAAAGAATAATTACCAATGATGTTAGGCAAGTTGTAACCAGCATTACAGCCATAACGGCTAATCCTGCAAAACATCAAACATAAAGATTGAAACTTTTGATAAACAATTTATAATGGGTCAATGCGGGTTATGTTTTACAATTGACATGTCTTTATGGTAAGGCACTAAGGCGAAAATAATTAACAAAATTTTAACATCAAGATCACACCTCCATACCACCTTTCAAAACTTAACTAGTTTGCATAAATTCTGATTATATAAGTTATTTCATTTGACAATAATTAGCAAGGAAAAAAGCTCAAGCGCCAACCTGATGCATTTCCCATGTGTTTGATGTCCCTGAATCCAACGGTCACAGCGATACAAAGGATCATGAGAATCCAGTTGATCTCCGGGATGTAAATCTGACCATGTTTCTTGTCCGAGGTGTGAACAACCTTAACCCTTGGAAAACAACTAAGTGATTGACTCTGGTTAATGATTGAGAATGTTCCACTGATGATTGCTTGACTCCCGACAACAGAAGCAAGAATGGCTATTACAAGAACCGGCCACCTTAAACTTCCTGCACGTAGATTATTAACTAGTTATTATCGTGAATGTTTCCTTTTCAGGAAAGATTTTAAGTTGTAAAGAATACCTGGCACTGAGACATAATAACTAATGTTGTCAGCCATCTGGTGGTTTTTAGACAAATAAGCTGCTTGTCCCATGTATCCTAGTATTAGTGCAGGATAAACCAGGAAGGTGAAAGCAATCTGCAAAAGAGTTGCTACATAATAAATTCCTAGGTCGACATAAAATCAATAATTGAGGTGGCAGTTAAAACTTGTCTGGATCAAAACAGGTGAATTTTAGAATGGGTCGGGTCATCTCACAAACAAACACTTTTTGACCAATTTTATAACTTCTTAAAGAAAATCAACGCGTTAAATATGCTAAATAAGAAAATATTGATGAACAAAAAATGTATGTGAAAAAACTTGTATGTGACTTCCATTCTGTGACAGATCTCACATGTAAGAATTCCGGCCAAACGTACCTGAATTGCAGCATATGAGAAATGACCAAGGTCAGCAAACATTGCTTCCGAACCTGTAAGTACAAATGATCAATTAGGTTCAATAATTGAATTTTAAAGTGTGAATTTTTTTTTAATTCAATATTAGTTACTTTGGATTCAAATATGACAAAGATTTTATTTTACTTTTGATATTCTCTCTAGATGCAAATATGTGGTAGCAAGAGTAACACATCTATCAATACTTTTACTAAAATTTGGAAAAAAAGTTTAACTAAATTTGAATATTATATTTCATTTTTTTGACCTCAAAAGTCAAACAATATCTAACTATGAAGGCTTTACCTGTAATGCATAATAAAATGCCTCCCAAAGACATCCACCCTCGTGTTTTTGTTTTCTTCAAAAACTTGTACATGTAATACGGCGAAAGAGCTTTGTAAACATGTGGGTTCCAATGAAAAATATTATATAATCCGAGTCCACTGATGCATAGCAGCCATAACATCACAATTGGAGCAAAAAGGAAACCAACTCGATGTGTGCCATAGTGTTGTAGTGCAAATAAGCACACTAATATGAAGCAGGTAATCGGGATCACAGCATCTGTAAATAAAACCTGTTTTAGAATATGCACTTAACTCATAATAGCGTGACTATTTGTCAAACATAATGAACCTTTTGTTTGGATAATTCTACTTCTGATTATCTTAGTATTTTGTCAAATAATAAGTTTCAAACCAGCTGCAAATATCTGAAGGTAAGTAAAATTACCTATTTAACCACTGCTAACCTAATTTGAACAAGATATCTCTCTCTTCTCACAGTAATGTTCCTTGGTTATTTTACTCATTCAATCTATTACCTGCTTAAATAATCAGATTTGCCAAACACTCACACCTGATTAACATCTTCTAACAGAAACATATCCTAGCTTATCATTTACAGCCCATTCTACTATGGTTGATTATCTAGTTCTAGTAATTGAAAAGGGTACATTACTTTCAAACTCGCGTCCAAACACCACCTAAAAATCTTATGAACCACAAACAAACATTAGATACTGGAGAACTCACATTCATGATGTTCTTTAGACATTGATAACTCAAGCCCAGAGACTGCAGAAAAAACTGCAAATCAGAAGACAAAATATATGTTAATAATGCAAGTAGGTAAATAAAGGATTTCAAATGTTTGAAAATGATTCTATTGTTACCAGATATAACTGGTGTAAGTACTCCATCTCCAATTACCATACAAGTGCCAAGAAGAACTAAGATTAGTAAAGCTGTATGCAAAGTTTTGTACTTTTCAAGCAACATTTTCACTTTTGACCCGTTTTCACGTTCTGGAGGTTGCTTCAGTTTATATGTTGAGAGTGATTCATCAGCCACTTGTCTGTTTGGTAGTAGGCTTACTTTAGCATGCCGACAAATCGAGGAATAAAGAGCAAAAGTTCCTCCTATACATTTGTCAATAACAGGTGAGGATTTCGACGCATTCATTAGTGTTATGTTTTATCTCTAATCTATCAAAATAAAAAGAAATAGCTTAAAACTACACAGGTCAAGGGGTCAAATGGAGAAAAATTACCCATGATATAACATCAAACCTCCTAAATCATTTAATTCAAAAAACTAGATTATTACTGAAATAATATTATTCTTTAACAATCTTTGACACACTATTTGTTAAAAAGCTAAAAATCAAGAGAAAAGTACCCTAATGACCCACATAAAAAAGTAGCCTATTTTAACCGGTTACCCAGCCTACCTGCCCTACAAAACAACCAGTTACATCCAAAATTACATTTTTCATGAGCCTAATTAGTGTCACTCCATGACAGTTTCAACTAATTAGTGTCACTCCATGACAGTTTCAAATGCTAACTACTTCAATAAACTAAAATTGATTACCTTCACCATTATCGTCAGCTCGAAGAACAATGAACACGTATTTGAACAGAGGGACAAGAGTTAAAGTCCAAAAAACAAACGAAAGCACACCAAAAATCTCTTCATTTGTTTCTGAGTGATGAATGTCTTCTGCAAATGTGCTTTTATAAACATAAATTGGGGATATGCTGAGGTCTCCATAGACTACACCAAGACTCTGATAAGCTAACACTAGTGTTGTTCTCCAAGAATCCTTCTAAATGCAATTTAACAAACAGTAAAAGCCATATAAGGATTAGTTTTCGGCAAATCAAAGAAATGAAAATGAAAAAAGAGTTGAGTTTATTTTTGCTCTCTAAAGTTTGACAAAAATAATCATTTTCCTCCAAAAGATTGAAAACGTCAATTTACCTTTAAATGTTTCATAATTTGTTTCAATTTTAGTCTGAAAGTTTCATCATTCTTTCAACTTGAATCCAAAATAATGAAACTTTTGGACTAAAATTGAAACAATTTATGAAACTTTTGGAGGTAAATTGATGTTTTTAATCTTTTGGAAAAAAAAGTTATTTTTATCAAACCTTAGGGAGTAAAATTGAAATTAACTCATAAAAAAAAAAAGAACCACTTTCTTTCCAAAATCATTTATTCTTTCATTAGTTTTGCAGTTCTACAGAAGTTTAACAACAACCAAAAGCAAATGTTTGTAATTTGAAAAACCAGTAACTCTATAATTTGGTGGGCAGACCTTCGAATTTCCCCAACAATTTTTGCCCTCAAGATCCATGCTTCTCAGAATTGCTGATGATGATGATTGATGAAACGAGCTAAATGCAGATCCCAGCTGAAACAAAACACATCTAAATTTGAATTTCTTTTCTTAGAGATAGTTACTCAAACAAAAAGAAGATTGCAAGACTAATATAGAAACATCAAGTGATAGCAACCAAGAAACACTGACCCACTTAATGTTAACTGATATTCCCTTATCTTGGTCTCGAGAAAGATGGAAAGAGCTTGATGACCGAATTTTGGATAAATTTTCTTAGCTAAAAAGTGAAAAACCAAAAGGGATCCAAGCAGAAAGACAGGATGATGCAAAACTGAATCAAAAAGATTGTCTTTTTAAGAAAATAAATTAAAAAATCGCAATTTCTATCAAGATTATACTTTCTTGAATAAAAATATATCTCAATGACACCACTAAATCAACCAATTTCCACGTCCATGAATCAAAATCAAGAATTGAATATCCGAAACAAGTGGTGATTAAAAATTCAAGATTTTAAAAGCTCACTTCACCCGAAGCAGTAAAAAACAAGAGAATGTTTGGGATACGACAAGAAGAAACAAGCAAACAAATTCACATGAGTCTACAGCAAAATTGCATTATCGTGTCCACAATTCAATGCAGCTTTCAAGGGCAAATTTGGGCCCCTTCTTTCTCTCTCTCTCACACATAAAAAACACAGACCATGTATTCACGTGGGTTGGTTAGAGAACTATAATTCCTACCAAATAATAGTTAATTATAGTGTATAGAATTAGGCAAAAATCTTGTATCAAACACTAAAATACACATTGTATGAAAGGGTTTATAGGCTTATAGCCTGGTCCTATACAAAGGGTGTTCTTTAATAAGGCGCGCGATGGTTTCACTCTGAGTTTAAGAGTATTTTTAGTGGAAGTGTGAATTCACCGTAAAGTGTATAAGATAGTGAATATAATAATAATAAATAAAAAAAAAGACATTATGACAAGGAAACTATACCTTCCAATGTTTAAAAGCAGCCCTCCCAACTAACACAAAACCCAAAATTATGATATAATCGTACAAAATTGAAGTTACTTGAAATCTTTTGAATAATAAAATAACTTTTTGGTGCATACACATTAGCAGAAGCAAATTTGGTTTACCATATCCATAAAATAAGTCAAATTTAACTTATCTTGGATCTTTGAGATGAGTACTTGGGACCAAATTTGTCCATACTCTTCTATGGCTTTTGATCCACAATATGAAATAACAATCCAAATTCTTTTACATCATTGCATTTTGATTTTTGTTAAGCCACCAGGGAAGACTCTATATATTGAAATTCTAGACTTGAGACTAATCCCAAATTATTGGGGCCACCAATTTAAAAAAGAAAGTTCTATGTATAGTTTAATCCAGTTTTCCTATTATAAGTCTAAATTATCTAACCCTAGTTCGATCCTATTTAAAAAAAATGAGCTTAAAATAGTTTTATATTGTATAGTCCAATCCTATTTTAAGGAAACGTATTTTTTGTCCATACTCATAAAACATCATATATTTTTTATTGTTTATGATAATAATATTTGAATAGGACCCTAAGTTAACCCAGGAAGTAACGAAAGTGGATGTTTATGTCCGGTCTCTTTTGACGAGACCAAACAGCTAACTGTGGTTTTAAGAAAAACAAACCAAACCGATTGATTGGTAAGACGGGTCGTAAATATCATGCGTTTATTAATAAACAAAAAAACAAAGAAGATAAAATACATGTTCGATTTATATCACTACCAGTTCTAAATTTCAAACGCAATGTGATCTGGTCCATTAAACCAAGTTTTCAAACAGTAAATCACTGACACGTAAACAATCATAAACAATTTTTAGACCTCTAGCTACTATTCTTAAAATTTGTGAATGCAGGTTGCTATTTCATATTAGTGGTCGAAAATTGCTTATAGTGTCATTTTCTACATATCCCCAACAACGACTCATTAGAAACCAAAAGGCCACCACCTCATTAATCAGTTTGAGTGAAACTAAAGCAATCCGAAAAAAAAAAATAGTGATGAACTGATAATCTTTAGCATTCCACCTAACTTTGTTCTCAACAGAAACCAAAAATAAATAAATAAAAAACAAATTGGATTTTAATAAACCAAACTACCACCAATCAACCAATAATAATCCATAACATCTATTTGGTCAATAATAATCCAACTTTCAATTTTGTTGTTAAAGACAACCCTATTAACATAATCATTCATTGATTTACACGTTATTTTCACTCGATTCTCCTCACGATGATGATAACCATACAGAGTGAATCAATGAGAGGAAATGAAATGTAAATCAATGAAAATTATGCTGTTAATATTGTTCTTGATAACAAAAATGAACGTTAAGATTACTATTGGCCAAAATAATAGTTTTAATTATTAAAATCCAATTTGCATAAATAAAAAAAAATTCAAATCGTAAGAATTTGCAAATTCGTAAGAATATCGCAAGCTAATAGCATTTCTCACCCAACATTGTTAACAAAACAGCTGCAAACTTTTAACAGTAGCACCATCAACAACGAAATCGAAACAAACAATTCAAAAATTAGGTCACACTAAATCAAACACACAAAACGCATCAACTGATACAAAATGATTGCATAAAAACACTGAGGGAAATCGGAAATATGGCTTACAGTTGGTACGCGAATCGGAATTCAAGTACTCAAGGTAGCAGATAGAATGGGCATGAATTATCGGCCATTAATGGAAAGTGATGAAGGTGCTCATTGAAAGGGGAAAGAGATGATTGTTGATGTTGATAGGTCAATGGTTTTATCGTGATTATTATCGTGATGAGTGAAATGATAGAAAATTAATGGTGGATCCACCATTGAAGAGGTGAAGAGAGTGTGTGATGAAGTGAGGATGAACACGTAATGGGAATCTCTGTGGTTTATCTTCTGTAAATGGTTATAAAATTATAATCTTTTTCTATTCGATTGAATAATATGTTATATATATATTTTTTTTAATATTTTTATCATTTTTGTACTTATTATAGTATGAAAAAAGAAAGAAAAGAAATGAACAGCGAGTCTATGAATATAAGAAGAATGAATATTATGAATGAGAACAAAGTAGCAAGTCTTTAAATTTAATCCTTATTTTATGAAGCGAGATTGAGTTTTAAAATATATAAATTCCTTTAACGTTATCCCAAATAACATAGATGTTTCAATGACCCCTAGATCAATTATTTTGCGAGTAGGCATCCCATGACTTTTTAAAGTGGAGGTTTTAGGTTCCAATCTCACTTGGTGCAATATGCTTCAAGTGGACTACGGGTTTTACCACAGTGGGCCTTCGGGTGGTAGGTTTCCCCTGAATTGGTGGGCGGGCCGGGTCATCGGCACTGTCTGTGTTCGCGAGCGTGGGTGGCCTTTCGCCATTGGGTTTACCCGGGTGACCGGAGCTTAAAAGTAGTCGTTGGTCATTAAAAAAAACAGAGATGTGGTTGAATTGGAAAATAAGATTTAATGCTATTATAGAATGATGGTTTTTTTAAATGCATCAAAATACCCGCAGTGGGCCTTCGGGTGGTAGGTTTCCCCTGAATTGGTGGGCGGGCCGAGTCATCGGCACTGTCTGTGTTCGCGAGCGTGTGTGGCATTTCGCCGTTGGGTTTACCCGGGTGACCGGAGCTTAAAAGTAGTCGTTGGTCATTAAAAAAAACAGAGATGTGGTTGAATTGGAAAATAAGATTTAATGCTATTATAGAATGATGGTTTTTTTAAATGCATCAAAATACAGGTTTTTGTTTAGATTATGAGTGGCAAAATGGGTGGGGGGAAGGTTTGTGTAGCCGATCTAAATAGGCTAATGCAAAAACTGATTCACTTGCTATATTTTGTGTAATGGTTGCTAGCGATAGCGGTTGTGCATACACAGGCATCAACTGGCATTTAGAGACGATGATGGTGATAATGACGATGGTAGATGATGGTGGCAAAGGAGGCGGTGAGGCTGGGGTGGAGACGATTTTGACGAAAGTGACCAACATCCGATAGGTGTTAGGGTGGAAGGAACATGAAAGTAACATGGATGATAGACGCATATGTTGTGATGATCGTTAAATCATAATTCGATCTATCTTGATCCTTCTATTGATTATAGTTTGTTTTTCTTACACCCAATAAGATCTATTAGAAAAAGTTCGACTCAAAATTTAATTTTTTGGGATCATATTAGGAGTTATAATAAGAAAAAAAATTGATATATTAAAACATGCTATACGTCATAAAATTGTAATTAGTTAAATATTGTTATTTATATTAAACTAAGGTTACATCCATGCTACGAGACAAAGAACTGAATTTTAACTATATTTATAACTTAAAAGCGTAAACGCAATAGTTAAATTTTTTTTACTCTAATAAAATGGTAAATATAGAGGACACATGGCATCATCACATTCATACTAATCAAGTTTTTTCCGCCTTTCTCTGTTATTAAATAATCATATTAATTACTAATATTATTTAATTATTTTTTATATTAAAATAATTTGTAATAAATTAAGAAAAGAGATCTTTTATTAATGTTATCTCTAAAGAAACAAATTTTATAAAATAAAAAATTTTAAAAAAAAATCAACTATTTTAAAAGTAGGAAATATTTAAAATTTGTGTTTTTTTAAAAGTAAAATTTTTATAAAATAATTAAAATTAGGATTTATAATAAGAAAGTTTTTACAAATGACATTTTTTAAAATGTTTTTTTAAAACAAAATATTTATTCTATTTTTAATAAGAAAGATTTTAATCATATCTTATATTAAAATATCATTTTATTATTAACAAATTCTAATTCTAGTTAATATTTTATTTATTAAACCTGTGGTAATACACGAGTTTAATAAAGCTAATATGTGAACAAGAAACTCAATAGGGTGTTAGAAAAGAAAAATTAAAAAAATGGGTAAAAGAAAAACATTAAGGAAATAATAATTAAAAAAATTAAAATTGAAAAATAACAAAAAAAATAAAAGATAAAAAACGAGGGGGTTGTAGCATTGGATTGGACTTGGGTAGAAGAGGGTTAAGGGACATAGAGCTTACAAACACTCTTTTGGTGTTTACTATCCTTTCAATACTCTTTAATACACTCATTAATTCGTGAAAAGTATATATAAAAAAAACGTTGGCTCAATCACGTCTTTTTAAATTACATATATAGTAATTTCGATAAGAACGTGGTTCGGTGAGAAGTGACGGTTTAAACTTTTTTCTAAAAAGACAAAGACACAATGAGTTTTATTTGTTTTTTTTTATTTTTCTTTTAAGTGAAAACTTATATGTATTTAGAAAAAATCTACTTATTTTACACCATTTAAAATGGTTCCTTAGTGTTTAACGTTTTTTGAGGCCTATCTCAAAATTTTCTAATAAAAACTCTCCTTTGCTCCTCTATCAAGACTTGAGTAACAATAATAAACTATAACATTTATAGTTGGTCGTTTTACTATTAGGGTTAATATTTAATAGTTTGGGTTAATCCTTATAGTATTTAGGTTAATCTTTTTTTTTATGCAAGAGTTGGGTTAATATCAAACACCTAATTCAAGAAGCCTAATCAAGGCTTGCAAAATACAATCATAAAATCAAGGTACCTAATTCAAGAAGACTAATTCTCTTTGAGCCTAATTCAAGGATTGCACATATTGCTTAATTCAGGCAGCCTAATTCAATTCAAGAAACAAATAGACAAAATCAAGAATTGCAATCTTGCTCAAATAGAAAAAATAAATAAATCACAATTAGAAAACGGCCTAATTCAATTGAATGAAATCAGTAAACAATAGTTTAACAAACTCCTAATACAGTTGAATATAATATGTAAAACAAACTAATTCACAAAATCAAGTAACCTTAAAGGCAAAACTTAGAATTCAGAAGCCTTGAATAGTTAAACAAAATCTATAAATCACAATTCACAAATCAAGTAACTTGGTTTGTATTTCTGTGAACATCTAAGACTAGACATCAACTTGAACAGTGAATTTTGATTCTATGAAAACAAAGTTGTATCTTTAAAGTAGGCTTCGAAAGTTCAACCTTCGTAATAAAACCTATGGCCAACTCACGATTGGCCGTCAGCGTTGCCCAATCGGAAATTGCCATTCTCATTGTTCAATATAGACTCTTCATTACCTCGAAATAATCAAGTGTCGTATCTGTATTGTTAACAAGAAATCGAGTGTCGTCTGTTTTTCACATCGCGCTGCCTATGTGCTCGTATTCATTGTATTTTGTCAACTTTTGGGGGCTAGAATCAATCAAACAACCCAATAGCCGACACACACACACACACACACACACACACACTTATAGTGGAGAGATCAATAGAAAACCATCAACTTATGAGAAAACCATAAAAATTACCTCAAGCAAATCACAAAGTTTATGTATAATTTATTTTTTATAGTTATATAAAAAGTATTTGGGTAAATTATGACTATATTATAATAGATGATTATATACTTTTTAATAAAACCTTGAGTTACACATATGTAACATATAGTTTTACATAAGTAACTCATAGTTACATATATGTATCCCTTTGGTTTTTATAGTTTTTGCACAAGATTTCATTTTCTTATAACCCCTCCCAATACACATGCATATATAATTTGAAAATGAGAACCCAATTATTTTAACGGCTCACAGTCCTAGCTTCATCTTTTAATGAACCTTGGGTCAAACATGATGTCAAATATTATCACTACAAATTTTCGACCAATAGTGGCGACAAAAGTCGCCGCTAATAATGGTCAAGAACGCCGCTATTATTTTAAGGGCTCACAGTCCTAGCTTCATCTTTTAATGTACTTTGAGTCAAACATGTCGCTGCTAATAAGTCGCCACTATTAAATTGTCACTAATGACTAAATTTTTACCGCTAATAAGTCGCCCCTAAAAGTGTTAATTGTTTGTTTAAAAAAAATCCGGCTGCATTTCCTCTTAGCTACCAAGTATATACATATAGCAATATATACTCGAGGCGCAAAGAGAAAATGACAAGTAAATTTTTCTTAAACAAACAATCATGTAAAATACATTCATTTCCTAAATGAGATAAAATATTTAAAAAACAGTCTCAAAACAAGAACAACCCGAAATTAATTACTAAATCAATTTCGGCGCGGGTATTTCTAAGCTCGTGATGATTAGAATGAAGTCACGAAACCTAAAAGCTCATAATATACAACTATAAGGAATTACTATGAAAATTAAGTGAAATGTGACATTGTTTGAACAAATTAAAACATTATTGCAATTGGTTCAAAGAATGTCATATTTCGTTTGATTTTTTTAGTAATTTCTTATTGTTGTTTATTACTATACAAGTTTAACTCAATTTAACACCAATTTATTAAACAAGTTTCACTTAAATTAACACTTAATTAATAAACAATTTTTAACCAATGAAACACCTAATTTAACACATAATAACTAAACACTATTAACACAATAACACAATTAAATAGCAAACCAAGGAATATGTTTATCAATTAACACAACCAATAAACCATTTTCCACCAATATATTATTTACCAAATAACACAACTTGTTACCCAATAACACAACTAATATAGTAGATTCACACAACTACCATAATCCAAATAATCTAATTACTAAACACCATTAACATAATAATTTCAACCAACAAAGCATCTAAACTAACATAACCCAAATAATTTACCAAATAACACAACTAACACCCAATAACACAACTAAATTAAAGATTCACACAACTAGCATAACCTAAATAATTTACCAAATAACACAACTAAATTAAAGATTCACACAACTAGCATAACCTAAATAATATAACATAATACGTATGAAAAGAAGAGATAAAACCTCAAAATGGTGCAAGAACTGAGTTGGTAGTGGTGACTGTGAAGTAGTAGGAGCGCGGTGGTGGTCGGTTGCTGCAAGGGAACGGGTTCAGGCGGTGGTGGTCGACGGCTGCGGTGGCGATGGTGGTTGACGGGCGACTGCACAGTGGTGGCCGGCGACGGATCGGTGGAGGCTCGGTTGGTGGAGGTTGGTGGTGGCCGGCGACGGTTCGCGGTCGATGTAGGGCTAGAGTTTAGTGGTGGAGTGAGTGTGGAGGAAAAACGTTAAGGTGGAGGGAATCTGCTATGCGGGTTTATCCTTTAACCAATAGCGGCGACATGTCGCCGATATTGATGTCGCTGCTATTGATATCGTACGATAAAACTGTGGCCGTTAGATCTATAGCATGATCAACTGCCCGATCTAAGTGAAAAAATTGAAAATGGATCATTCATCAATAGCGGCGATATGTCGCCGCTAATAGTTTCGACGCTATTTTAGACATTTCTGGTAGTGATTATATAATTGAAAATAAAGGTGTAGTTTTGCTGTGGGACATATTGAGAACTGTGGTATATTTGGTTTTGAAGTTATTTTGTAAGACGAAATTAAGAAAATATAGTAATAATTTATAGAATTAAGTACACAGGGAGAGCCTAGGTGTTTGTTAAGTTACGACTTGGATCTCTAACTTTAAGATATCACACGTTTGCACCAATAGTTTGCACAAATGTGAATTGTTTAATCCCTAAAGTGAATTAACACTTATTTATTTATTATTATTTTTGTAATTTGTGTAATATTACCAAGATACCCATTAATTTTAAAAAAATAAAATAAAAACTAAAATCTTCATTGCCCATCCGTTTTCTATAAAAAGCTGAAAATATATACTTTTAAATAGAACCTTAAAATTAAAAATCACTCTAACTATTAATTGCCAAAGGATAGTTATTTGCATGTGATATTGCCTTTTGGACAACCCCTTAAAGCATGTGGTTGTGTGAACTCTTTTAACACATGATACACTTGATTTAGTTCAAGAGTTAATCACAATATTTCTAAGTGTTCACTAAGGATTAACATGATTGGTTATATTTGTTTAAGCAAAATTCACCTATGAATGGTTTTTATGGATGTACATATGGATGTTCAAGCTTGAAATTAATATGATAACTAATAACATTAATTATATATGGTCAAACTTGATTATCATTGATCCACATTCATGTTTATGAATTATTCACCAAGTATGATAACTTATGGGTAGATGCGAGTATATATTCGGATGATATAAAGCTAATGTACGGATGTTTTAGCCATCGACATTTTACATTAGGATAATTTGACTTAACTTGACAAATGGTATTATCAACCTCCTAACAACAATTCTAAGCTTTTAATTCGATTGAAAATAGACGAACCAATTGTTAAATTCAACATATACTCTTTTTCTGTTTTGGTTTTAAATTGATATGACAACATATAGAGGAATTTAAATGTTAGAGACATTTATTTTGGAAATACAATATTAAAAAAACAAATTGTTTATTGTGGCATTTATAAGAACACAAGTATGTATTGGACCTTGCATAGTTGCGTATATGACATCTTTACTCATCACTCGCAAAAGGACGCTTGACATTTTGCTTGAAATGTGTTACAATACGTATCCCGCCATAACATTGCGGTGGGAATAATTTTAATGAATTTATTACAAGGATATATGGTATGTTCTTGTTATGAATTTTTACCTTAAGTTTGTAAAATTATACTGGTCTCAAATTATACACGACGTATTCTTGTCATTAATTTATGATCCCAATAGATCACACAAGGAAATAGAACAATAAGCGCTTAAAGTAAGTTTTAGGTATCCCACATAGTTTTATAATTAGGCAATTATCATTAAGCAAAAAGAGAATATATAAATCATAATCATATTAGAGCATTCACAATAGGTTTCCTATTTTCGATGTAAGTGTGTGCTCTATATTATGGAGGATGTTTGTTAGTGGTTGTTAGTGAATGAGAGAGAAAATATATGAGAATTGTACCGTGATTCCTAATATTTGGGGAAACACGGTACAACCCCCATAAATTTTTTAATATTTTTAAAAATGGTTGTGAGTAAAGAAGATAAAAAATGTAATAATAAAAATATTAAAAAGTATTATTTAATTAAAAGATGGAGTAAAAAATAGTATTTTAATGTAAATATGGAGATAGGGATGGGGTTGCTAGTGTGAATGCTCTTATTATGATTAAGTTTTATGGAGTCATGAAATTCTGATATCCAAAATTTTTAAATAATAAATTTTACTGTCCAAATCCGTGTCCGAATTTCAAATAGTGAAAAAAATATCCGAAATAATTAAAAAAATAAATAATAATAAATAAAAGTTTTTAAATTATAAAAATAATTAAAAAATAAAAAAATAAAAGTGTATATAATTAAATAAATATAATATTCCAAATTTAGATTTAGACTTTTATTTTTCAATTATAAAAATTAAAATATATATAAAATATAATATTTCGAATATTTCAGTATTCCAAATATCCGAATTTTCCAAAAATACCATTCGAATCCAAAAACTAGGATATCTAAAATTTCAATATATCTGAATTTTCAAATTATTCAGATTCGAATTTTAGGTTTTTTTTTTCCGGATGTCTGCATTCAGGTCTTTTTGCACACCCCTCAATTCTTCTAGGGGCTTGACTCATAGATTTTATCCTTCTCTTTGGATAGTTTCAATAGATCCTTGATAGGTTAGGTCTAGTGTGTGATACGAGGTGGGTTCGAGTCGTGACAAGTAAAGTTTGAAGGCTTTTGTGGCAAGAGGTTCTTTGGATCTCAACATATGATATTTGGTGGAATCTTAGTAAGGAAGTGTTTGTTTCAGCCTCTTAATGCTTCAGATGTCTGAATAGTTCAATGCTTAATGGTTCAGAGTGTTTGTTTCGTGAGCAGATTTCTAAATGGTTAAGCACTTTTGCATCTAAATGGTTAAGCATTATACTGAGTCTGAATGTTTAAGAGCTCTTATCTGAATTGGTCAGACATTTGCCTCTGAATATTTAAGTAATATACTAGCTATTAATGATTCAAACATCTTATTGGTTCAGCACTTAATGATTCAAAACTCTTTATGGTTCAGCACCTACCAATTCAGAAGTTGCCAAACAGCCTCTAAAGATTGTTTGTAATCATGATATCAGTTATTATTCATTAAGAAACAGGTGCACAAGTCTCTCAAGATATGAGATCTGAGTATTTAAAAACTTTACTAAGCATGACATCAAAACCATAATAGTAGATATGGAAATACAATCTCCAACTTACATAATTCCAAATTTCAATATAAAAAGATAGATGAAGTCGAATGGAAAGCTTAATTTGGGAGCAACTCTCCTGCCTTTTTCAACCAAACATTGTAGATATCATCTGAAAAAAGCACAAAGTGAACCTGCATAGAAAGCATAACAATTTGGCTCACAAATATCACAACGGTTGATTGTTAGCTAATATTGAAAAAGACGCGTGTAAATACCTCTTTAATGGCATCACAGTGCTCTTTGATTGTAGATATGGCCACTGTTGCCGCTTCATCAAAGGGATATCTGAAATGATAGTTACATGCTCTAGTGAGATTCAAAACTTATATAACTACAGTGCGGATTCCAATACACATTGTGGATTATTTAACAATGTCAATAGCGTTAGGTTGAATTGATGAACTCAAACAAGACCCGTACATTCATTCATGTCAAAGGGATCAACCTTGACCCAAACACATGATATCGTGTAGCCAAACACAACCCATATATGTATGCTTGTCAAAGGCATCAACCTTGACCAATACACATAACCGATACACATCCTGCTATTTGTGTTTTGCGACCACGTACCAACCAATAGCGATTTTTTTATTTATTTTTCATATAAAATCGAACCAGAGTACCAGACTGATTTATTATTATTTATTATTATTTTTTTTTTAAACATAAAATTTAGATGACTAATAAGTATATTAGCTATTTTGGTGGCCTGAATGTTTATTTATTGAATGCATAGTTGTCAATAGCGAATAGCGGTAAATAATGACAAGCCACCTATATGCTATGTAGCAAATAGAGGTAAATAGCGACCACTATTTCGTGTTTAGCAATTAAGTATAATAATATGTAAGAATGTTTTACATTCAATAGATAAGCATGTTTAGCAATAAAGTAATAGGAAATCTAAGCAAAGACCCCCAAAATAGCTAAAATACTCGATTACTAATCATCTAAATCTCATATTTACCAAAAATAAAAAAAATAAGAATAAAAAAAATAAAAAATTTCGCTATACAGTCGCTATTTACAAATAGCGAGGGAGGGGTGCACGCTACATAGCGCGCTATAGCGGTAGCTATAGCCGCTATTGACAACAGGGATTGAATGTAAAACATTTCTTAAATTTTCTATTACTTTATCGCTAAACATAAAATAACGGGCACTACTTACCGTTATTCGGTACGTAGCATATACGTGGCTTGTCACTATTTAACGCTATCTGCTATTGACAACTATGAATGGGTCATAAACGGTTGGTGGGTCGTAAACACATCATAATAAATGGCCTACATAGGTTGGTCTATCTAATTAAAAGGTTAAACAAGCCACCCCACACACGACTTGCTTAATTAAATGGAAAACAATTTATCACCTTTGATTAGACGGGTTGGAAATGACAACCCAAAACCTGATTATTTTATGCCATGTCAAGAATTGCCACCACTAACTTTATATCAATAACTAATCATCTATCTTTTACGTCACTAATCTCAAATTACTTACATATGTGAGAAGTACTTTGTGCAATTTAATGGACTCACCCAAAGACACCACAAGATATGGCAGGAAATGCAACATATTGAATATTGTTCTCTCTTGCAACACGCAGACTGTTCCTGAAACAGAGATGAAAAAAATTCCAATTTTAATAAAACTATCAGTTAAGGGTAATGTAAGAATCTGTCATACAGTTGCCAATATAAGTTTTACAAAAGAAAACATGGGGATTTTAAGGGTAAAACGATACCTGTAAGCATTACTCAAGGAGGCAGCAGGATTGCTGTCAACATCATAAACGGGTCCAACAGTGTGGATTACATGAGATGCAGGCAATTTAAACCCTCTGCATGAATTTCGTAATAACAAGTTTCATATTTGAAATAGTGTGTGAATAATAATGATGAAAGTTAAATCTTGATATCATACCGGGTGATTCTTGCTTCCCCAGTTGGGCAACGAACTCCAGGGCGAACTTCAGGAACCTCATAACATGCTGTTCTCAGTTCTGGGCCAGCAGCTCGGTGTATAGCTATCAAAATCACAAAAAATCTGTTACCATTAATGCTACATTTAAAACAATCAGTTTGTGTCATAAGAGAATTACCTCCATCAGCACCACCACCACCAAGCATCCGCTCATTTGCTGGATTTACCTGCGCATAACATCAATCAACGATCAAAAAGTTCATTTACATCTCCTTGTTTGAAAATCAATTCAGCAAACCACGTGAAATCAGTTGAAGATTTTCAAAAACTGTCCATATAATCACCTCCTTTGGTGATCATCTTCTTACAATAGTACCAGAACAAAGTAATACAGTAATACACATACATTCATAAGTCATAACCTTAACAATAGCCATCAACTGACACATCTAGGGTTTATTATGCCAAAGAAGCTTCAACTGAACTAACACTAATGCACATCACTACAAAAGAGCAGAGGATAATGAAAACAAAACAAAACCTAGGGTTTAACTCTATTTTGTAAATTTAAAGGCACAGATGATTATATTAGCTCAATCATTTCTACTTAACATCACAAGCAATATCATTAATTTCATATTCAAAGAGATCAATAGATCGATTTACACAATCTACAAACATACAATAGCATCAGATGAGCCATCGATGAACCAACAAGTGATATCTCGTTTCTGAATCTTGAGCAAACTCGTCGGTGACAGATTGAATTGAGCCACGTGTGTCTCGCCTCCGTTGACAGACATACCGGAAAAAGCTCTAGCTCCGGCGATTCGTTGCCTGAACGGAAAAGTTTTCTTCACAGGTGCTCGAGAATCAACAGAGGTGTTGATCGGAGATTTGGAAGGTGTATATCTGAAGATGAATCTAGGGTTTACAGATCGATTACAGAGAGAATGAAGAAATGGGGATTTGATTGAAGAACAGATTGATGGTGAAATTAGGGGCATTTGTTGTTTCACACACTGGGCTCGGTGATAGTGGGACTGTGTGTTGGTTTATTCGCAAGTCAATGGTGACCGGTGCCCGAGAAAAAACGAGCAAGAAGACCCGGCTCGTTATCCGGTCTCTAGCACTCGCGTCTCAAAAATGCACGTGAGTCGACGCGACTTACGGGGTCTCCTGCAATCAAAAAATGAGGTTCGAGCTATTGCCTTTACCTAACATCGTGTTATGTTAGATAATGGTAGTGGTTCGAACCCAATTTGTTATTAGATCATGATTTATTGCTTAAATCTTTTGAAATCGAACCATTTGGATTATGGCCCTAGGCCTTTTAAAATGTTCGAAAGACTTTGATGAATTAGTAAGACAAATCTTAAATTGTGATGTTATGCACTCTGCTCTAGACAACAGGTTAGCTCTCAAGTTTGAAAACGTGAAATAGGCAATAAAAAAATAGAGAGCAATATACAACAAAAGACAAATGGCGGATTTCTTGGAGATATGGTGGAGGTATCGTAAGAAATTGTAGAAACTATTGAACTCAATGAAGATGAAACAAACTTAAAATTGTAGGCGGACCTATATTGCTCAAATCCACTCCCCCCCCCCCCTCCCCCCCCACAATTTCAACTTCTTGTAGGAGAAGATAGGTGTTAGTGGTGCATAAGTGGTTCTGATGTATTTTCCACAAAATTCTTAAGAAACTTAATTGACAAAAACAAGAATTTTGATGCAGGCTTAATTTACAAGTGTAAAATTAACTTTTTTGTTGTTAGGGCGGCTTTAGATAGATTACCAACAAGTTGAGGGAGAACATCACTAAACGCGATGTCTCTTGTCCCTCAATCCTTTGTCCCACTTGTGTATCATTTGAAAAATCTCTGGATTATGTCGTAATTCATTGTCTTAAGGAAAAAAATCATATGGGCTGCAATCGTTCAGTGCATAAAAGCCCCAGAATGCATATCAGAATCTATTAAGGAGTTTATGAAGAATAAGACTAATTTGTTTAGCTTTAAAAAGCTCGAAAGCCTGGTGATCTTGGTGGTCCTAACAACCATGTGAGCAATATGGAAAGCACAGAAATGATAAAGTATTCAACAAGGAGTGGAGTACAAATGCAACTTTGGATGAAATAAAGATTTGGAGTTTCATCTAGGTATCCAACAAAGCAAAGAACTAGATTTTTAATTGGGTAAAATTGGTTTCGCTTGATGTATTCTAGTTATGTAATAGTTTGGGCTACTGTAACCTAGGTAGCACAGGAATGGGTACGGGAGGTGGGTAAGGGGACGGTACGGGTATGGGGACGGTACGGTGACCGGGAACAACAAATATAAAAAATTTTAGATACAGGTACGGCTAAGGTACGACAAAAAAATATAAAAAAATAAATATATATCAAACAATTTCCAAAATAGACATTAAAGTATCAAACAAATTCCAAAAACAAATTCCTTAGGTAATTAATTACCAATAATCAAATCACTTTCATATCCTGGTTCATCTAGTGTGAGATCAACAACCTCCAAAAACCCTACATCTTCCATTGAATCAAAAGCATCTCCACCCACATCCCACATATTTACAGCATCATTTGGATTCCTTGAGAAAAGTTGAAGATTATTGTGGATGTAAACCAAGTCTTGAGCACGACTTGTAGTTAACCTGTTCCTCCTAAACGAGTGAATAAATGCATAGATACTCGAATTACGCTCAGCACAAGAAGAAGAACTAGGTTGTCTAAGTAATCTAAAAGCCAAAGTTTGAAGGAAAGAAGTTTAAGCACCAAAGTTAGCCCACAAAAGTTAGCCCACCAATTCTTGGGTTCCATACTAGCCATCTGTGAAATATTTGTTAAATCCTCAAAGGACCATCTTCTTTGAAAACATTGCATATTCATCAAGAACTTTCTTATGCTCATCTTTATTAGAAAACAACCTTTTAAAACATTTAATCATTTCTTGTGAAATTTCTCCATCTCTATGTGGAGCAAGTCTTTTAGAATCCTCTAGTAACCATTCATCATTATAATACCTACAACATTCAAACGTGAAAACATAAATAAATAATATAAATCAAGCATATAGTTTAAAATCATGTACCTTGGATTTAAAGAGTGAGCTAAACAATGTTGTGGAGTGTTATTCTTCGCCCATCGAACCACTAAAATATCATGCATAACATCATAAACGATACTTAAATCAGATGGCGAACGTTTTTCTTTCTTGTAGATCTCAATCTTCACTTTCTCAATCATGAAATCCCACATCTCATAGACCAAGTTTAAACATGGTTTGTCGGTGTCATAAATTCTAATCATCTCATATATAGGTCTAATGAAACTAAGAATATATGATATTTTTTCCCCACCATTCACCATCTAAAAATTTTGCTTTAACAAAGCTTGCTTTCACAATGTCATCTTCTCTATAAGAAGATCATTCTTCACTTATGACCATAACTTGAAGACCCCTTTTGATTAGTTTCAATCTCTTAAGCATCACAATAATGGAGGCAAAGCGAGTATCTGCAACCAAAAGTAGTCTAAGAGGAGTAAACTTGCTGAAAATCGAGAATCTCATGTTATGATTCATGATGAAATTTTTTATTCTAAGCGCATCTCCGTGAACTTCTTTTATCCATTTGCACTCTTCATATGTTGTTTCACATGTTTCTATAATCTCTTCCACCGCCTTACAATTTGCTGCATTGTCAGTAATTATTTGCGTAATTTTTTGATGACCAATTTCACTAATGACTTCTTTCATCAAATCAACAATAAAAAATTGATCTTTTACTTCCCCAAAACAGTTAACTGCCTTTAGAAACAAAGGACCATTACCTAAGGTAGCCATATAATTGATCAAAGGCTTTCTTGTAGGATCAACTACTCAAGTTCATCACGAACAATATCATAATATTTTAAAGTTCCATTTAACTAGCAAAAACTTAACCATAAGACAATAATATATAATTATATATATAATCTTAAAAATCATTAAACTTAACTATTGATGATACATTGATGATCCAAAAATCAAATTCTACATTTTAAATTCATTAATGATCCATTATCCAAACCATAATATATATTTTAAATTCATTGATAATCCAACATGCAAAATTATACATTCACAATATTTATATAATATATAGAACCACAAGGTCCACAATAACACGCAAAATTATGCAAAATTATACATTCCAAATTATACATATGGAAAGTCACACACGGCACCGCGCACAGCTGCACAAAAGTCTCCGACCACACTACACCGCGCACAACCTCACAAAAGTCCCTACAAAACTATGGACTGTTGATTCTTAAATTCTCACACCTGAAAATCGAATGAAGGTTGAACTAAAGTATGTTGTGATGCTGTTGAAGAGTCGATTAAAGGAGGCTGTTGATTGTTAAAGAGTGAAGACTTGAAACCTGGAGGTCGAATGAGGCTTGTGAATCCACGAAAGATTTGAAGGTTGATTGAAGAAAGCAATTAGGCGGTGGCTGTTAACGGTAATACTAAAGGTTTTAAATGGAAACCCTAAATTTAATTAGAAACTCTACGGGAACTTAGTCGAAACGTCCCCGAAAGTTACCCCCAAAACCGATACGCCCTCGCAAACGCTTCGGGCACGTTTCAGGCGCGTTTCCGTTTCCAGAAAGTACCCAAAATGGGTACTCCCCTATTTTTAACGCTTCGGTGTTTCAGAGACTCTGTAACTCACCTTTCCCTCTAGTTACTTACTAGAGGTGTAGGTTGGGGACTTATTTTCTTTGGAGTATTAATAACATTGAGTGGTTTGAGTTCAAACCTAATCACGAAGTAGATTAAATTGGTGTAAATTGAGATTATGGTAAATTTAACGTTAAAAAAGATTATATTACTCTAATTAACTTCTTAAATTATATTAATTTAATTAACTATTATATGACAATGCCTTAAAATTTATTATGCTTTATTCCAGTATAAACATCTTCGTTTGAGTTGGTCTGCTTCGACTTTGAACAAGTACGAATCTTTACAATAGTATTGTTTGATATCAATGAAGAATTTTCTGTTTTGCTAATATGACATACCTTTGAGGAGAATCCCACTTGCTAAGTAATATGCAAAATCAAAAAACCAAGGATGTTCTTTGATTGTGGATTGGATGTTTATAAGGAATTCATGAGGAAAGTTGTGGTTTATTTTGACTTCCTCAGTTTTGACGGGTTTGGAAATTCAAGTCGAGAGAGATGATCGACTACCGGATTCTCTGCTCCTTTTTATCATGGATTTCAATGTTGAATTCTTATAGCAAAAGTATCCATCATATTAATCTCAACTTTTCATCTTGCTTGTTGAGTGAGTATCAAAGGGCTACATGCTTGTTGTTGCGTAGTTTTCTTGTGCATTGTTTAGGTTTTTGTTCACATAGTAAATTGGTGAAAATGCTTTTATTTTCATTTGCCTACCATAATTCCTACCGTAAATTTTCTTGCATAACATGTTAACTTAAATGGTAATGTCTAGTCAGGGGCGACCATGATCGAGCGTTTACCATTAATCCTTTACCAAGTTGAATGCACTCATGTATTCCTTAAAGAATATGAATTGAGCATTTTTATTGAGGAGTTGAGTCATTGGTTGTGCGATTTTAGAGAAATATTTAATGGATCGTCGATAGAAACCTGCATGACCAATGAAGCTTCTAATTGATTTAACAGATATGGGAGGCGAAAGTTTGGAAATAGTTTCGACTTTGGCCTAATCAACATTAAGTCCTGCTCGAGAGATCTTGTGTCCTAACACTATTCCTTCTTTCAACATGAAATGATACTTTTTTAATTTTGGACAAGATTAAAGTATTCGCATCTAACCAACATCTTTTCCAACTTTTTTCTAGACATTGCTCGAAAAATTTCCAAAGATGAAAAAGTAATCCATGAAAAATTTAATGGAATGTTTGATCATGTCATGAAAGATTGTTACAATAAATTTTTGAAACTTAGCAAGAGCATTACATAATCCTAAAACCATATAATGATAAATGAATATGCTGTATGGACATGCGAATATTATTATCTCTTGATGTGTAAGAGCAATTAGAAATTGGAAATAGCCTAAAAAACCATCAAGGAAACAATAGAGTATTTTCCCTTTCAATCTTTCAAGCATTTGATCAATAAATAGGAACAGGAAATGATTATTCCTTGTGGTATCATTTAGCTTGTGATAGTCGATGCAAACTTTCTATCTCGTAACCGTGCAAGTGGGAATTAATTCATTCTTCTCCTTGGTTACGACTGTCATTCCTCTTTTCTTTGGAAGAACTTGTAGAGGACTCACCTAAGGTGAATCAAAGGTAGGGTAAATCAGACTTGCATCAAACAATTTGATCACCTCTTTCTTCACAACCTCTTGCATACTTAGATCTAGATATCTTTGAGGTTGAATAGTGGATGTGAAATTTTCTTTGATTAGAATTTTATGAGTGCAATAGAATAAGTTGATTTTCTTAATGTCTATGATTTTCCAAGCGATTGCTCATTTATGTGACTTGTGAGCATTGAGCAGCTTGTTCTTCTCATCATTTTATAAAATGGATGAGATGATGACAGGAAATAAAGATGTGTTTTCCAGAAAAGCATATTCGAGATGAGAAGATATTCTTTGAGTTCTAAAACAAGCGGATGTTTGATAGACTGTTTTACTTTAGGTTCTATTTCTTGTTCAATGATCTCGTATACTTCTTGTTGAGATAAGGTTTTTTCAACTTCTAGTTATGGAGTGGCCTAATTTTCATAGACGATCTTGTGTACTTTGACTTATATCAATTGAGTGTTGCAAGCTTTATTTTCGATAGTGTCTCTTAAATGAAAATTTTTGATAGAGTCATAGATATCGATATAATAGACTTAATCATCATGATACTGAGGGTGTTTCATGGTTTATTTTTAACAATGGTTGACCTAGGATGAGAGGAACATTTTTGTCCTCATTCATGTCAAGGATCACGAAATCTATTGGAAATACGAATTTGTCGATTTTAACCAATAGGTTTTCTATGACACCCTTAGGGTATTTGATGAAACGATCTGCTTACTAATATTTATGCTGGTTGATATAGGTTCTCCTAAATTCGGCTTTTCGAAAACTGCATAAAGTATGAAGTTAATGCTTACCCCTAAGTCAGCTAAGGCAATGCTAACAAACAAATCTTCTATTAGGCAATGTATGTTGCAACTTTTAGGATCGATCATCTTTTGAGATAGTTTGTTTTGAAAAACTACAGAACATTCCTCATTTAAAACTACATGTGACAACTCTTCTAGCTTCTTTTTGTTTGACATCACACTTTTCATGAATTTTGCATATTTTTTTACATATGAGCCAAAGCTTCCACCAATGGCAGGTTATGCGGTGTTGCTTAAACAACCACAAGAACTTCCCATCGTGCGCCTCCATTTGTTATCGCGTTACCAGCATATGGAGATGGTGGTACACAAAGAGGTTGTGGTACGTATTTCTTCAATGGTTCTTCTTTTGCAATCATTTGCTTTTGCCTTTCATTTGCATTACATGGAATTTTGGTTTCATCTTTTTCCAAGATTGGTTGTAATGCAAGTGTATCACCTTTTATTGTTTGACCACTTCTTGTGGTTATGGCTTTCACTTGTGCATTTGGGTTTGTAATAGTGTTGCTAGGCAAAGCACCTTTGGGTCTTCCAAAGAGCTGTTGTGCTATCCGACTTACTCGGTGTTCAATGGTTTGCAACGATGCCTTGTTACTTTAGATGTCAGCTTCATTCCTTTGAAATCTTTCCTCGTATCTTCGGTCGGACCTCTTGATGTACTAATATGTGGCTTGTTGTAAACAACAATTACTACAACATATCTTCCATGGTTGACCCTCCATGGTCTTGGCCACTATTGCTTGTTCCTTGATGTGGTAGTTTTTGTTTCTAGTAGGGGGGTCTTTTGTTGAATCTAGAGGATTATTGCCAGTTGCCACTTCCTTATGGATCAAATTGTTTCTCCAATTTAAGTTGTTATATGATTTGTTTGTGCCTCCTATATAGTCAACATCTTCTACAATCATTATGCTTTGCGAACATTCACTGGTTTTGAGAGAATTGTCGCACGTGTTGCAACGAGTTTGAACTTTCTTTAATTTGGCTTTCAGTTGCTCAAATCATTTGGTAAGTGCTTTTAGTTGTGCTGCATCTAAGGTTTCATAGCCTACTAGATAAATGCCTTTAAGGTTTGGTTTGTTTTTTTAAAGGTTTATAGACATAACTTTTCTTAGCTGTTTTTTCTAAGGCGTGATATGCTTCTATTGGCATTACACTTTTGAAGTGTCCTTACTCACTTTGATTGACAACTTGTCTAAGTGCAATGGGTTGAACTATCTTCCATGCCCTACTTATTTATTTGTTGGGTTTTGCTCCAATTTTGAGTTGGTGTCAACTTTATTCATTTGTGGTGATGATTGTTCTTTGGGCTTGCATGTCAACTTGAATTTCAACTCACTCGAGTCCACTACCCATTTTTAGTGCTTCACTATGATCTTTTACAATGAAATGTTCTTTGTTCTTTGAACAACCCATATGGACTAACATTTATTCTATTGTTACACGGGTCATATAATCAGTAGGTTTTTGACCCTGGTTCATTTATGATATATACTAGCATCTTGCTCCTCTCATCAAGTTTTCTTCTATTTACAAGTGTTATTTTCATATGTGCACAACAACCAAAGACTCGGTGCTAGAGTTTTGAATACTTTAATGGTTGTTTGGCTTTGTACATATAAAGTGTGTCATACACATTCTCCTCATAGGCTTTGTGGGATTTTCATGGGTTTGAGCAAGCTCCTTATTGTGTTGAGTATTGTCTAATTCTTTTGGTTCCACCACACCATTCTGTTGTGGTGAGTATGGTGGTAAAATACCTTTTCAATCATGTTTCTTCACAAATGGCATTGAATAAATGATTCATGTATTCCCCTTTACAGTCGATTCTTATGGCCTTTATATTTAATGCAAATTCCAACTTCACCTTTTGTTTGAATTTTTTAAACATTGAGATTCCATTAGTTTTAGTTTTGAGAGTTTAGACCCAAGTGTACCTGGAATATTAGTTGTTCATTAACTAAATAAAATAGCGACTTTCTTAGTGTTGGTGGAGGGAGGTGTTTGTAGAGGTCCATGTGCACCAATTCAAATGGATTTTAGCTTGATAGTTAGACTTTTTTGGGAACGAGCTTTTTTGGTGTTTTCCAGCCAAATATGAATCACAAACTCGATCTTCTTGTGATACTTTCGTGTCACACACTGGTTTCAGGACACCCCAGAACGCGACTTGTTAGTACACATGCTTTCATTTATTTATTTATAAATTCAAAGTTTATGCCGTGGAAAACTTATTTCATAAAATATATCTTTAAAAATTTTAAACTTTATTAATTTCATAAGATTGGAAAAATCCTTGTACTTACATTATCATCGATTTCTATGATGATGTATCAAAATCTTCAACAACACATGGTTTCAAAACATAGTCACAAGATATGATCAATTCTTAGGCTTCATTGTCCTTCCGGCACCTATTCCTTGCTAGCCTATTTATGTTTACTTGAAAATTTTGTAAAGTCATACGTCAGCATAAAAGCCAATATATACATTCAATAAACATAAAAATAGTTAGACAGAAATATAATTAAATAGTTTGATCGTAATATTATGGTAACTATACATTTATCAGTCTATTTCAACTATGATGTTCATCCTTCATATATATTAATCTATTTGTTGGTCAGACTAATAATGGAATGTTTCAAATCATTATTATTTGTTCTATATTTGAATCAGCCCCAATATAGGATTTTCATTTATCTCCAAGATATAACATGGCCAAACTTTACATATACTTCTGGTCTAATAGTTACCGTCGGTAGCACCTTTGCGCATTAAAATATAAAACATATCTTCCAAAGTTTTAGACTTCCATAATTTCATAGGATTTGAAAAACCTTTGTATTTTCATTATCATCGTTAACTACAATGATTTATCAAAATCTTCTCTATCACATGATTTCAAAACATAGTCACAAGATATAGTCTATCTAGGATTCATTGTCCTTCTGGCACCTATACATGGCTAGTCTATTCATGTTTACCCAAAAAATTTGTAAACTCATACGTCAACATAAAAGCCGGTGAATACACTTAATAGACACAAATAGTTAAGCATGAATATAACTAAACAGTTTAATCATATTTTTATGATAACTACATATTTAGTAGTATATTTCAGCTATGGTGTTCACCCTCATCTATACTGGTCTCTTTGTGAATTAGACTAATAACGACCTTCTGAATCATGATTATCTACATTGTATCTAAACCAGCCCTAGTATAAGATTTTCACCAATCCCTAGGATATAACTTGGCCAAACTAAACATATTTTCACCTTTGTGGACTAAAGCGTCTTTAACATATTAATGCTAATTTTAAAAAATTCACGTATTCACCTTTTAGTTTTAAGCCAATCACAACTTAGGATTAAGAAGGTAGTATACATCCTAATACAAGTATCACTTCGACTGACTTCTTGTTTCCAACTCTAACACGTTAGACAACGCCAAGGGGATTGTCTGAAATAAGTCTAATATAAGAGAGTGGTTCATTTGGAGAGAGATTAGAGAGAGGGCAGAGGATTCGTGTGTTTGAGGGTTTACACCAATGCTCTTTATAAAAGGATTTTGGGGGCCGATGCGCCCCATATCACCAAGCCAATACGGGTCGCATCGCCTTTATGTGATGCGTGGGTGACACGTGTCACAACCGTATCAATTCGTATCTTCTCTAGTCGATGTGGCCCGCATCCTCACCTGATGCGGCCCGTATCTTGGCCACATGTTGATATTCAGCCCTTAGTCATCAACCACATGTCAACCCTCAACTCCTTTTCCTTAGACACGTGCAATTGAACCCGACATCCTTATCCACACTGTTGTAGCCTGCAAGCAAATAAGGATGTGGTCCTTATCACTATGCTCCTACGATGCAACCTATATCACTTACTCGCTACGACCAATGAGCATGCTTTCTTTTCCTGTAAGCTTCATGGTTAGAAAATTTATATGACCATGCTTGAACACCGATCATGTTTAGTAAGCACACCGGTCTTTCCACCTTTAAGTTTATTTTGTAGAACCGATTGTTCTCCTTGGTATCTTCATTAACAATTGTCTCCATCGTCGTATAACAAGATATGATTTTCTACAATCCATGTGTTGTAGTCATTTTTTATCAAACTAACCTATGCTCATTATGTTACTACCTAACACCAACATGTATTTAATGATACATTGAATTGTAATAATTATTTATATACTTTTGAAATTATAAAACAAATTTTTGATAAATTAAAAACATGATTCCTTTTTAAAAAATATTAATTTTTTAAAACAAAAATTTATGAATATGAAATTTTTTAATAGCTAAAAAATACTTTTTAAAAAATGTGGAGTGTTAAAATACAATATTTTTTAAATCAAAAGCTTTTTAAAGCGAAGATTTGAAAAATTGTTATTATTTTATTACCTAAAGATTTTAATTATATGTAATTTTAATCATATTTTATCTCAAAATATTATTTTATAATTTTTAATTAATAAATAACTATTAATTTAATATTTTTCATTTAACTCGTGTAGTATAGGGTTTCTAAACTAGTATATTCATGTGGCAAAAAAAATTATGATTCTTATTATATCTAATTTTGTGTATATTAATAATTTGGTATATGTTATTATAATCATACCCAAAGATTATGGTAATCTTGTGTGTATATATTCTCCATTGATCAATGAATCAACCAAAGAATTACTTCAACGTTAGCTAGAGTTGTTAAAACATGAAAGGAGCTTCATTGAAGATGGTGTTTCTTGTCATAATATTATTGATGTTCATATCAGGTATTATTTGTCTCTCTTGATATGCAATTCATGAACTACCCAATTCTCATATCGATACTAATGAAGATGGTATGTGTTTTCATAGAAAAGAATCGATGATGACCCCATCAGTGCATGCGCTATATAGTAACGATGGTGGCATCAACCGTATGGTTCCTCATTGTAATAACGATCGTGATTGCAAAAAACTTTGTAAAAGTGGCCATGGTTCATGTGATGTTTACGGTCATTGCTCTTGTTACAACTAAAAGAAGTTGGTTATTTACATTAAACTCATGAATAATATTTTCTAAAATATAGTAACTTTTATCCCAATGTTCCATGCGTATCATTGTTCAGACATTTCACTTGTGGATTAGGCGATTATTGTGTATAAATCAATTAGATTACTAACTAGTTTTTATCGTGTCACTCATCAAGAGTTTAATGGTTTTTTATTCACACTACGTGCCACGACTATGGTCACTATTGGTCTGGCTTACCGTAAACCATAAAAGCAAATAATGACATTGGTTCCATTAATACCAATACGAACAATAATGATGTTCGCTTATAATCGATTTGATTCATCACGATATGACCTACGATATCTAGAAAATACTCGATTTTGAATTCAACTCGTCTTTTTAAAAAGTTAACAAATGAGAGTGATTCCCCCATGCCACATGGTAGGAATTTGGTTGCCACACAACGCGGTGTGAATTTGGCCTTCACCCCCTTGCCTCACCTCGCTGAAAAAATGAAAGGGAAGGCCAAAAACTGGTCCTGATATTAGCAACAATTTTTATGCTCATAATCGATTCAGTTTGTAACGATACCGTAACAGTAATTTCACTCGCTATAACCTACGATACAAAAAATATTTAATTTTGAACGCAGCTATGTTTTGACAGAAATTATATCAAAATGTTAAATAAAGTTAAACACAATCACACATTCTATTTTTTTTGAAAGACGAACGGAAGTTATCTATGATAGAACAAATATTCGATTTTGAATACAGCTCCTCTTTGAAAGAAATTATATCAGAACGTCGAAAAAAAGCTAAAGACAACCGCACATTCTGTTGTTTAAAGAAGACATTAAAATTCTTCCCATGTGTAATTTGACGTGAGTTTGATCATCTTTCCCCTACGCTAAAAATGACTTTTGTTCTCATCGTCTTGACTCATCGAAAACCATTAAAGTAACTACCGAAACAGGTTCCGATAATAACAATACCAACAATAATGTTTTTTGTTCATAATCAGTTAGGTTCGCCGCGATACCGCAACGATAACTTCACTCCCCAAAGCCTACAATACCCAGAATAATACTTGATTATGAATGCATATCCATTTTCAATAAAATTATTATTGGATCGTTGACAAAATAAAAACTAAACATAGCGTTGCATTTCGTTTTCCTAGAAAAGCTAAATGAACAAAAGCTATTACTGAAAATAAAAGTTTAAAGAAATAAAATATACTATTTATTAAAGTCTATTTTTAATATAGGATGTTTATTTATTTAGAAGGACCCAAATTACACTATTTATTTTTATTTTCACATAAATTTAATTAATTAATATTATTTTTATGATCTTGATAATAATTTCAAGAGTAAATTACAAAAAAAATCTTTATCTTTCTAACTAATTTTACTTTTCAACCTTTATCGATCTTTATTATTTTCATTATATAACTTTTATATATATTATTTATTTCATCTTTTTTTCTTTTAGTCTAACGGTTATTAGTTTAAATGATTAAGTTAGTTCATATGGTTATCACATGAGGATGAATGTGTAAAAAAATATCCAAGCAACATAATTCAAAAATGAATCGATGTAATTCAAAATTTTCAAGCACCCGAAAGTTTGTTAGTAAATATTATTAAATTTTTATAAAAATTATGAAGTAATACATATTTTTTAGTAAAATTATTAAGTAATGCATATTCTTTTAGAATTCGTATATCCGTTCAGATATCCAAATCTGTATCCGAATTTTGGATATTCGAAATATCGAATTCCGATTTGGATATTGAAATCCACTATAAAAAATTTTCGGATACTCAAAAATCCAGATACCCAAAATTCGAATATCTGAGTATTTGGATATCCGAGTTTAAACATCCCTATTTAATATTTGTTATCTATATATAAGCAAAAAATTGCAAAACTAGTCATTGTTATTTGGGCAAATTACACATTTGATCTCCAGAATTTTTGAATTGCAAAATTAATGTAAACCTTTTGTGAGTGTTGTACATTTAGTTCCCAACATTAAATCTTGTTAACTTTTAGGGTTAAAGTAAGAGTTATTATGTCTTTTAACATTTTCTATTTATTTAGTTGTTTAAAACACAATTCATAACTAGAACTTTAATTCATGGGAGGGTTGCATGATCTAGTTAGAATCATAAGACATGAGTTCACAATTAATAAATCATACATAAAATAACAATAACGTTACTAATGTTATTGATGGGAAATACTAAAGCAATACCATATACAATTTGCTTGTAAGTAATAACATTATTTACATGAAATGAAATCAATTTATAACTGTAGTCTTTGGAGAGAACTTCCTTCACTTATATCTTGAAACCGCAAAGGTTCTTCACAGCTTTACCTTTTGTATACACAATGAACTAACGGAAAAAATTGAATGGTGGTTGAGAAGAAACCTTAAAACAAATTCTGCGCCTATTCTCACACGAGCGCATTCCTCTCCCAAGGTACAACAATCGAAATAGTAGTGTACTACCGGAGATATTCTGCACCCGAGATAACAATGAAAACAAAGGTGTCTTGAAGATGAAACTAAAGAAAGAGATGAAGTAAGAATATGGAAGTAGTATAATGCATTTTTATGGAGTAGTATAGATTTTTGAATTGCAAAAAGTTTATCAAATCACAACAAGAAACATATCCTTGTATATAGACTGTATGTACATATAATAGTTTCAAGAAAAGATAGACCAAAGGTCTCATAACTAACCATGTTATACCAAAGGTATTCTCATTAACATAGAGTTAATGTTACGATTATTGATTATTAAGAAATTTATTGCAAAAGTTTAGTAATCTTCCAATACGAGACCAGAACCTCTTATATACTTCACAACTTCAAGCTTTGTTTTACCACTCCATCAATATGAGATAAAACCAAAAACTTTCACTTATTCCATTAACTTTGAGTATCGATATGTTATTCATCTTAGCTTCGTTTTGGACATGATTTAACTCGTTGTGATATTCTCACAAATAAAAATACAAACTCACTAATAAATAATTATTGTATTAAAAATATAAATAGTTATTAATGTCCAAAACAAAAAAAACCTTATTTTTCACTAAAATTTTTAACAAGAGCAACAGAAACACAGGGCTTAAATACTTCGTTCAAAGCAACATAAACACAAGAATTTTGGTCAATAGATTATCCATGAATGTTTGTCATTGTTGTAGGCTCGCTATCATTTGCACCTCATGGACAGATTGTAACTCATACCAGCGATTTTACTCATTTCCATAATCGGTAATTTTGAGTTAGTTTTACTCCTACAATTTTACTCCTCGGATTCTACTCATTCAATTTGATTTCATAAAACTTAAGTTGCAGATCTATAGGGTCGGTTGATCCTCCAATATGCAAAAGAAGCTTGAAAATCATCCCTAGTCTGTCAAGGAAAAAAAACAAACTTGAATGTGAAGTAAAACAACTAAGTTCACGAAAACGATTAAAGAAAATTGTGACTTTAGCATGCTTGTAGCTCTAGGGCTCATATTTGTAATGTAACTAGTATTTCGACCTCGCGTTGTGGCAGAGACGTCAAACCATGAAAAATAAATTTGAAATTTTGCTGAAAGTTCGCGCGTTGGAGTACAAACGTACAAGTTCTTAAAGCTTATTTAAATTGTCGATTCTTTTATAATTTTCTTTTCTCTGGCTCCTAGCTACAACTTTTAAAATATAATATTTATAAATTTATTTGTGCATACTTTTTTTTATTGAAGCTGATATTTTAACCAATGTTTTCAGATCCGGATCGGACGTATAACCGGACGCCTTACTAGTTTGGTGGTCGGACCGGTCGGACAGGTCGGACCGGATTTAAGAACCGGATTACATCATAATTATATATATAGTATATTATATATATAGTTATATATATAATTAAATATAAGTAATTTATATATGATTTATATATGTATTTTATAGTTATATATAAAACCTAACTATATTTGTATATCCAACACACTAATTTATGGTTCAACACCCCGTTTTTACACATTAAAATCAAAAAAATATATATATCAAAATCCGGTTCGGACCGGTCCGATTTCTCGGTCCGACCACCGGTTCGACCAGCCCAAAACGAACATAGCGAACTGGACCGGCTAGGTGGCCGATTCCCGGTCGTACTGGTTGGACCGGCCGGTCCGATCCTGTCCTAATAACATTGATTTTAACCCTTTGTAGCTAGGAGCAAATGAAAAATAAATTGTAAAAGATATCAATAGTTTAAATGAGTTTAAGAGCTTGTACGTCTGTACTTTAATGAGTTGGACATTCTGACGTACAACGCCATTTGAATTTACAGAACTTGTAAATGAAGATAAATATGTCGTAATGACGTATTCAAAACCTTTTTAAAATGCTAAAATTTATAAGATAAATTAAAAAAAATTATGGAAATTTCAAATAAAATAAATATATAATTATAGGATATAAAATGTATATGCATCTAAACTTGAAGGGTTGTAATGAAAGAAAATTATCGACTTTTGTTCGTAAAGGGTTTATTGTACCTAAATCTACAACTCATTCAGCGCTTGGCACTAGACTTTTTTTTTCCAATAATTCCTAAATTAATTGGTTTGAAAGGAGTCATCTATGGCTTTCTAAAGTAGATTATGGGTTCGAGTCTTACTTGGTGCATGAGTTTTATCACAATTGTCATTTAGTTGATGGATTTTCCCTAGAATGGTGGGCGAGCCGGGTCATTAATGCTGTATGTGCTCACGGGCATGGATAATATTTTGCCAACAAGTTTACCCGAATAACCGTGATTAAAAATTATTTGTTGACCTTTTTGAAGAAAAAAGAAAAAGAAGTTATTTGATTTTTTGCGCGGCGCCTATACAACACTGTTTTTCTGGGCGGTTCTTGATTTTTTGGGGCAGTGTTTTTTTGGCATATTTTGTGAAATTTACATTTTTTTTATGGAGTGGGCTTATCTCCATTTAGTTATCTTTATTTTATCTACTTGAACAAGTCCACTCCTCAACTTCTTCTATCTTTTTTTGGTAAATTCAGTCCTTAACTAATTCCAGAATATCACTTACCATCCATAAAGTTGTTTAAAAATGGATTTGTATTTAAATTGAGTTTTTTACTTTTTTATGATATCGTTAAATATATCTGAGGGTTATTGGATTTTCATAATCTCAACTTAATGAATGAATGTTAACATTGAATTGATCATGATTGAAATCTGTTTGAACCTCATTCCTCATCTATCGTTATTTGAACTAATGATATCAATAAACTTAGATGGTCTCCCCCTTTCTTTGATATCACCATGAAAAACCATTAGTTTACAGAGAATAAGATGATGATTCTTTACTCAAAATCAATCCAGTTTGATAGAACCCCAATCGGAGACAACTATAGATTAATTTTTAATAGATTTATCACTTATTTTTCTTGGTGTGGAAGATTATCAAAACATATTTAAACTTCAAGCCTTCTTAGAGTTATTGGTTAGTGCTATTAGGTATCTAAGTAGCGGAACACACACAATCACACACACAAAAGCAATAAGAAGAACACGAGAATTTTACATAGTTTTCATTCAGTATGAATCCTACGTCCACACGCTGCCATGGTTTTGAAAACCGCACCGGACCGGCCGGTCCGACCGGTTGGACCGGGAACCGGACTCCAATCCGGTCCGGTTTGGTGCTTAAAACCGTTTTAACGTTGAACCAGTGGTCGGACCTGTTAAACCAGTCGAACCGGTGGTCGGACCGGTTAAACCAGTCGAACCGGTGGTCAGACCGGTTGAACCGGTGTTTTTATATAATTTTTTATTTTTCTGTGATTTTTACATATATTTATAAAAAATAATTATAATTTTACCCGGTTCTTATATCCGGTCCGATCGGTTAAACCCAGTAAAGCGTCCGGTTCACTGTCCGGTCCGGTGTTGAAAACATTGCACGCTACAACTAGATCTTCGTTGTTACGCTTAGTTGCAAAGATTACAATATATGATATGGTATTTATGGAGATGTAATTAGGGTCTCTAGCTTAGGGACTAAATAAAACAAAACTACTTCTTCTAGTGTATGTAGTTTTGGAAGAGGTGGAGTTATGAGAGGAAAAATAGATGATGTAAATTGAATCTCAAGAAGAACAGAGCTAAGTCCACAGGGTGGTTTACTGGTAACAAGGGAAGCAGATCTAAGAGATGCTCCTATTTCAATTGGATGAACTTTAATTGAAGTATCCCTTAGATATGTGGTCTTTCCTTTGGGTATAATTGGTTCCTTTTGTGAGCGTGGGCTAGAGAATAATGTAGAGAAAGCAAACACTTAAGTTTTTGGTCTCTACTCTACTTGGTGTGCAAGAGCATGTAGAAAAAAAAAAGCTGGGGTGTAAATGAGTCAAGTCGAGTCAAGCCCAAGCTCTTTTAGGCTCGAGTTCGGCTCGTTAAAATTTTTTCAAACTCGAGCTTGGCTTGGGATCAGCTCGTTTATCACTAAATTATCAAAAATTTATTTCTTTTATAATTACTTTTGTATTTATTTATAATCATACTTATTATGTAAGACATAATGTATATTATTCAATTATTTTAATCATAATTTTTGATATAATTAGTATTTTTATATAAATATATATCTATCATGTAAAAAAAAGTTATATAAACAAAAAGCTCGTTCAGGCTTGCATGCCGCCTCGAGCTCGTTTAGAAAATGAGCTATAATATGAGCTTGAGCTCATTTAAACTCGACTCGATTCGAGTTTTTTACTAGCCGATACCGAGTAGTTTGCGAGCCAGTTTGATTCGTTTACACCCATTAAAATGAGTAAGTGCATTGGAAGTTGGACTTGAGCTGACCCTAACCCTAATTAAGGAAGCTAATTGGATAAATTTTCTTGTTAACCCTGTCTAAGTATTATAAATAAATGGGTTAGTCTTTCTAATTACTTGAACATCTAAGTAATAAAAGAGAAACACTAGTTTTATGTTGGTTTTATTTATTAACAAGAAAAAAAGCAAAATATGAATCATAAATTTTCGTTCTCATAAGATCAAGTATTAAGTTGGTTTTTATTTATTTTATAATCTACTAGGTTAGAAACACATGTATTACATGGGTAGAAAAAATTTAACATATTAAAATCATTAGGCTTCATTAATATTTGTATGTTACATGTTATTAGTCATTAATAAAATAATAAATAATAAAACTTTATGAAATTATAAATAACAAATAAAAAAAATCAAGAATTATGAAATTTTGGATATTGAATTAGAATAATAACATTTATATTTATAATTTAGTATATATTTTAATAATTTATTTGAATAATGAGATTTATATTTTGGATATTAAATTATTTAGTTTATTTATTTATAATCAATTATATTTAATAGAATAAAAAGATATGAACCAAAAGTTTAAACTTCAACAAAAAATATCACGTGTCTCTAAAAAAATCTTTTTTATTATATAGTATAAATTCTAACCTTTCTAACCTATTTTAGATTAAAATTAAAATCTAATTTTTAATAGTTATAACTTCAATTTAATATGGCACTTTTCAGAAATCCGGAGTATCAAACTTTCCAAAAGTCCGGTTTTAAACGTTTGTAGCCTTAAGCTTTGACACTTTCTCATCCAAAATCTCCCATTTCTCCCTCGCTATCGTAATCCCTATTAATCTCGACTCAGGCAAGCGATAACCACCAATATGGTGCTGTCTATTTTTTAAACGGCTAAAGGATTACTAGCGGGTCACTGATGCGCCCAATCATCTTCAGTACGCACTCGAGTATGGAACCCGGGACCACCTTAAGGAGGAAACTTACCGTAGGTGAGAAATTAAACCCCATAGTCCAACCCGAAACCCCCTAATTTGTTATATATGAAACTTGAACCCAAGCTCATTTCCTATATTAATGAATTCTGGCACTATCTAAGTTTGACATATAGGCTTTGTAGTTTGGAAATTTCAAAATAGTATTATAATCCTTCTATACTAAAGTTATTAGCGGGCACTTTAAATATTTAATCAAATAAGATAAAAGGGTTTAGAAAACAAGTATGAATATTTTTATAAAACTAAATGAAGATCATCTATATATCTAAGTTAGAACAAATGATTTCTTTACATAAGGGCTAAATCGGTTCTTGTTTTTAGATGGGAGGTCTCAGGTTTAAATTCAGGCATTGTCTTAAATAGTTTGAAATAATTTATGAGTAGAAGTATAGTAGATTTCCCGTTTAAAAGGGTTAAATCAGTTCAATGAATCATCAAAACCGCTCATGGAACAACAAGACAATTGACGATTACAACTGCTAACAGCTTATAGTTACACTGGTAGTAGTTAAGTTATTATCGACCTACAAAACATCAGTAGTAACATTGTTAATAATCCAACCGTTGATGCGATGAAACGACAATTGATGATTATAACCGTCAACCGCTAATAATTACTTAAATTGTAACTAAATTAATACCGTCATACAAAACATTAGTGGTAACTTTGTTAATCATCAATCGTTCACCGTTGGAAGTTACAACTATCAATTGCCTATAGTAACATATGTAGTAATTAAGTTATTATCAACCTACAAAACATCAATAATAACAAATAAACATAAAAGTTGCTTCCAAAGCCAAGTTGATACTAAAAATTATTTTGCTAACGATGATCATTTTTGCTACAAATGATAAGTTGAAACCGATACATTAGTTACTTTTGAAAGACCAAAGATGCTACTAATCATAATTTATCTCAATGATCAGTAGCAACTTACTACTAATGTGTAGTTTGCACATATTGTCGAATTTCAAATGATTTCAGAGGAACTTACAAACTAATGTATCAATTCTTTTGATCACCACCAAGAGTTTTACCCCTTGAACCCCACCATGGGTAGCCGCTCTTTCGACCCTGACACCAGAGACTTTACTCCGGATCTTCTTTGTGCAATGAGCTTCACCCCCTTTAATTACCGAGGCTAGGTTCCTTTTACCAAAAATCATAATAGTTTTTAGAGTAAATTATAAATTTTGTCCTTTATTAATATATAAAATTACACTGTGTGTCCTTCAGTTTTAATAATTACATTGTGTATCTTTTTTTTTATATAAAAATTGCACACATATTATTGTTTACACTAACCTTCATCCAAATTAATAGTAAAGCTAGGCATGTGTCCCTCACATGAGGGACATTTATGTAGTTTGACCATTGGTGATAATAAAGCATAGAGTGATTGATACTTTAATAAATTATTTAACTCTTATGTTTTTTTAGAACGAACAATAAAGAACAAACTCTAAATGCTAAATTGAAAGCGTAGAATGAAGCAGAGAAGTACAAATTACTACACAAGAAGCTAGAAGCAAGAATGACACTTAGATGTCAAGGCGGATTCTACGGTTAGAGCGACGAAAACAACGGAAATTATCAATGCTACATTGTGTCATCATTGAATCCAACGTCTTCCCCATCCCTCAGATTCAACCGAATTAAAGCACAACTTGACATAACTAAATACATTGTTTTTCTCTTCCCCCAACAAATTAAATCTAATTGAAGTACAATTTGATATCACTATCATTTAAAGTTCATAGACTACATAAGCAAATTAGTGCAACAAAAGTTTATCTAGATTTGTGGTTGCTTTATTTTCGTTTAGTTTGTATAATGTAGTTGCTTTATTTTTATAATAACATATATCTAATGATTGCAAAAAGAAGAAAGTTTGGATATCCGAATCGTTATGTGTATCTGAAATTTTGGATATCTGAAATTTCAGATACGGATATAGATAGTAATTTCTACTATCCAAAAGTTTCAAATATTTAATTTTAAACACCCTAAAATACATAAATTCATTTAATGTGAGTGGCACATGCTTGAATTAACTATGAATTTGGATGGATGTTAGTCTAAAGGACGATAGATGTGCAAATTATTATAAAAAAGGCATAGCATGTAATTATTAAAACTAAATGATATAAAATGCAATTCTATATATTAATAAAGCATACAATTTGTAATTTTCTTTAGTTTTTATTAATTGTGCACTCCACACCTCTAATATATATCAATGTATATTCTAATTTCTTATTTAGTTATAAGTGAATCTAAATTTTCTAAAATGATCTGATGACACTAAAATTATAACATAACATCACTTGATGGACCAAAACATGTGACAGACTTGCATACATGGTCGGCTCTATAATGTAATTTGTGACGTATTAGACTCCCCCCCCCCCCCAAAAAATAATAATAAAGTAACGCCCCCATTTTAAAAATAAAAAAATTATAGTGGGTTTTGGTATTACATGACTCAATGAAATTTTGAAGCACACTTGATAGTTGAGTCCCGATGAAAATTTTGATGATTTGATAAGTTATTGAAGTAACGCAGTCACACAATTTACAAAGTAAACGAACCTTCCTAAGTTCCTTCTTTTTCGATTGATCTGATAGACATCGACTGGCCCTTTTTTGTCTCTTTTTTGTTCAAAGAAATCAACTATTAAAGATTCAAGGTTTGTATACCAAATTTTCTTTGATTTATAAACGAAAAGTAGAACCAATAGTGTCCCGTAAGGGTGGTTGACAAGAAAAGATGGAATGATGCAACAATGAGTTACTTGTGTAATATTTGAAAGATAATTGCAATATGTCACTAGTGACAAAATAAGGCATTAATTTGGAAAATACAACTACAAAAGTGCGTACAGTGAGATGACAGATCACCCTTTAATTAAGATAGTAGTGTAATTATAATTACTAGAAAAAGGTCATATATTATATGTAAAGATTACATATATAGCATCTTGCAATAGGAATTCAAATTTAGGAATAAACAAAGCCCTCAACAAGTTACGCATATGCGTATTATATATATATATATATATATATATATATATATATATGTGCGCGTGCACACGAGGCAAGCTAAGATGCATGAACCTTAACTAGAATGATCACTTTTAGAGGATCCAAAATAAGCCTTCTTCTTGCCTTTGTGCCCTTGTTTAGGGTTCGCTCGATGTTGCTCATGATAATCCTCAATATCCAAATGGATACCAGGATCATTGGCGGTGTAACTACCTCCAACCATGATTGAATTATTGACACCTTGAAAGTTACTATTTAAGTAGGTTGTCAATGGAGGACTCGCTTCCTCATTACCTTTCTTCATACCAGATTTATGGTCATCCATACTCATCTCGCCCGTCATGATGGCACCCTCGTTGCTTCCTGCCATAGTTATCATCCCATAACCTCCGCGGTCATCCTCATGATCATACATGTTGCTTGCACTTCCTCCCTCTGTCGGTTTCTTGTGGAGATGAGCAAGACGGCTTGTGAGTATAGACATCATACCGCGGATTTCTTGATCAAGTAGTTGCTTTTGTTGCTTCTCCCCTAAGTCAGGAGCCGGCATGATTGGTTGTTTATTTGAGCTACTTTAAGTGTTTAAGGAACAAGAGACATATTTGTGACGGTGTAGGTTGCAACTTAAATAGAAAATGAAGTAGGAATATTACAAAGGTAGGAAATGCCTTCCGTTAGTAGCACTTCAAGCATTTGGTTCTCTTTGAACCTTTAGTTTAAGGGAAAAAAAGAAGCAAGGAAGGGATTGCTTGACCTAGGGTCCATTGTCGTCATGTTAAAAAAAATTTTTAATAAAAAACATACGATTTTTTTAATTGTGTGTTTAATAAAGTATTAAAATCAGTGTAGTTTTTTGCATTTAAGAACTAACTAGAAATTAAGCCTGCGCGATGCAGCGTGTTTGTAAACTTTGTTACACGTGTTGCGATTATGACATTAATATGGTTAAGTAAACAAAAGAAACGTAAGAAGTTGCAACTTATCAAACATTTATATAACACTATTGATGTTCTTCGTTCGATTTTAATTTTCTTCATGGTTCCAATACATCAGCGTCAGTCAATATAACCTATGACACCGAAAAAATACCTTATTTCGAACACAACTTTGTTTTTAAAAAATTCAATACCGTGATGATGTTGACGATTATAGTGTCGCTTGTCGGATACTTATATCAGTGGAAAACGAATAAAACCTGAGTCTGGAGGCTGACGACGCATGATGCTAACTATTGAGTGTTGCATAATTTTTTAATTCCTTTTATATAAGTAAAAGAAATACAAAATTTTAGAATGAAATAGTATTAAAATTTTATTTATTTATATTTATATCAATAGAAATAGGGTTATTGGATTTTAATAATCCCAACTTTCATTTATTGGCCGGAATTAATCCCAACTAAAAAAATATTTACAGACACTCCCAACTTTGAGCTTATTTTTCTTCAACGATCCCTTACTAACTGAGAGTTAACACCGTTTAGTTTTTCGATTACGTGGACTGTTTATATGCCCAAAAAACTAAGTAGAAAGTTGAAATCAACCATCTGGTCCGTCATTCTGAAACTTCTGCACCCTAAAAGCCGTCAATTTTCACCTTCTGATCTGAACCACTTAACTCATTAGAGGTAGATTTCAGGTGTCGTTGGAGGCTAGACACCGAAAAAAATACTTGATAGAGGTAGGCGGCAGCGTAATTAAAAAATAGCTTAATGTTGGCCCTATTTCATCAAAAAAAACTAACGGAGGTTAACTATCAGTTAGTAAGAGATCGTTGGAGGAAAATAAGTTCAAAGTTAGGAGTGTCTACAAACATTTCCTGAGTTAGGATTAATCCCGACCAATAAATGAAACTTGGGATTATTAAAATCCAATAACCCATAGAAATATGTATAGTAAGTAATAAGAAAGTAAAAGTCTTGATTTTGTAGTTTAAGATTAGATTGAAAAGATGAAAAAAAAATATAGGTCATGATAGTTGAGGGGTATGTTTTGTCAAAAACACATTTAAGATGGAACTACAAGTCAAGAAAAAGAAAAATAGATACCCCACCAAGACTTGAACCCGGGGCATATAAGTATTGCAAAAGAAGTCTACAAAACAAACCACCAAGCCAAACGCAAACTTTTGTTCTAATTTGGTGTTACTATATATATATAGAAAAGTTAATTTATTAAAAATTATTAAATTTACCACCGACCTTTGCTATTAAGAGTAAGTATAATAAAATGAGGTTATTCACATGGGATTGGAATCATCTCAAAACCCACAAAATTCGTTTCAGAGTTTGTTACCGGCTTCTAATTTAATATTATTACATTTCTGTGGCTGCACGTTTACAAACTCTATAAATACTTTTCAGGTTTCAAGAATCAAGATACATATTTAAAACAAATATCTTTTATATCTTTTAATTAACACGTATAATCTAACCTAATATACTAATGGATTAGCCCATGCGATGCTACATGTCACCGATACTCTTTTTCGATCTGTTTTAAACATTGATTATATTTGATCATAATAATAATAATAATAATAATAATAATAATAATAATAATAATAATAATAATAATAATAATAAATAATAATAAGGGTTATTAGATTTTAATAATCCTAACTTTCATTTATCGGCCGCTATTAATCCCAACTCAAAAAATATTTATAGACACTTCTAACTTTGAGTTTATTTTCCTTCAACCTTCCATTAGACCATTACTAACTTAGATTTAACACTGTTAGTTTTTTTATGACGTGAACTGTTTATATGACCAAAACACTAATCAGAAAGTTGAAATCAACCATCTATTCTGTCAATCTGAAACTGTCGCACCCTAAAACCCGTCAATCTCCATTTTCTGATCTAAACCACTTAACTCAGTAGAGCTAGATTTCAGGTGACGTTGGAGGCCAGACACCGAAAAACGGACTTGATGGATGCTGGGCGGTAGCGTAGTTGAAAAATGGCTCAATGTTGGCCCCATTTCATAAAAAAACTAACGGCGGTTAACTCTCAGTTATAAAGGATTATTGGAGGAAAATAAATTCAAAGTAGGGAGTGTCTGCAAACATTTACTAAGTTGGGATTAATCTCGGCCAATAAATAAAAGTTGTGATTATTAAAATCCAATAACCCTAATAAATAATAATAATAATAATAATAATAATAATAATAATAATAATAATAATAATAATAATAATAATAATAATAATAATTATTATTATTATTATTATTATTATTATTATTATTATTATTATTATTATTATTATTATTATAATTATTATTGTTATTATTATTATATTCGGTAATCCTATTTAAATAAGATAATACTTTTTAAATAGTATTTAGTTATAAAAAAGGGTTATTAGATTTTAATAATCTCAAGTTTCATTTATTGGCCGGGAGTAATCCCAACTCAGGAAATATTTGCAGAAACTTCCAACTTTGAACTTATTTTCCTCTAACGATGCCTTACTAACTGAAAGTTAACATACGTTAGTTTTTTTGATAAAATGAGGCCAACGTTAAGCCATTTTTTAACTACTTCACCGCCTAACCTCTATCAAGTCTTTTTTTTTTGTGTCTAGTCTCTAACGAAACCTGAAATCTACCTTCAATGAGTTAAGTGGTTCAGATCAGAAGTTGAAGATTGACGGTTTTTATGGTGCAGAAGTTTCAGATTGATGGATCAGATGGATGATTTCAACTTTCTACTTAGTTTTTTGGGCATATAAACAGTTCACGTCATCGAAAAACTAACGGTGTTAACTCTCAGTTAGTAAGGATCATTGAAGTAAAATAAGCTCAAAGTTGGGAGTGTCTATAAACATTTACTTAGTTGGGATTAATCCTGGCCAATAAATGAAAGTTACGATTATTAAAATTCAATAACCCTATAAAAAATAAATAGTAAATGTAAACTCATATATTAATTTGGGGAGGGTTCCTGAGAAAACCAATAGTTATATGAAAACCAAAGAAAACTACAGAAACCAATAACATAATTCATAATTTTTTTTGTTATTTTAATTATAAAAATATTATTTAAGTATTTGGTACATATATGTTGACCATACATACGAGGATGAAGAGTCTTACGTATACGTAAAACTATCTCAAATGAAAAATGGTTACGTATACGTAACCTATGTGTGAGGTATATGGAAAACAATGTTACGGTTTTCATTTGATTCATAACCTTATTCATATATACTCACACATATATATAGTGGGTAGTGATAAAAAATTTATATATTATGTGACCGTTTTCATTGGTTTCTCTAGTTTTCTCATAACTTTGTGGTTTTCTTAGGATCCCTCCTCATATTAATTTAAATTATTATAAATAAGATAATTCTTAATATAGTGAATAAAATAATATCATATGTATTAATTAGGAAAACAAGGAAGTATTGCAATAAGCTAATTCTGAACATTACATTCAAGTTCTAGAATTTATTAAGATTTAGGTTTAGGTTTATTTTGTTTGTTTTTGTATTCTAGACTTGCGATATTATCAAAGATAAACTTATACGAGGTTATTTTCTGGTTTGAATACTAGTGATTTTGGGTCTGTTTCGAGTCCATGTTCTCAGTTTATGTTTTTGTTCGCAATTCAAGTAAACAAAGCTTTTTTCAGTTTCTGCTGAAGACTACGGTTTTAATTTGTTTTGACTTATGTAAATTATTTATTTGTTACATTCAGTTTTGTACGCGATATTACATTTTTGTATTTCCCATCAACAACGTGATTATCATTATTATTATTTTATTAAATATTTAATAAAAGTGAACCTGCTACACAAAATCATCATAACAACTATTTGCTAATTTGCTTTGGTTTCATCTATGTTGTTTGATGGTCTCCACCTCCAGTTGTGAGAGTAGTAAGATGTTCGGCATTGTGAGTTCACCTTTGTGAAATTGAGGTTTCTTTATCAAATTGGTTCTGCTAAGTTAGTGGAGGTGAATGTGAAGCATTGAGCATATGTGAAGAGGAAAACATCTTGTTGACCGGTGAGTATTAAGGTTGTACGCAGTGACAGAGCTTGACCTACTCTATAGGGGGGCGGGACAAAAGTAAACTATTTTATAGGGGACAAACTCTATAAATATTAAAAAAACTTACACTACCAGACTGAAAATTAACTCTACTGATGAAAAAAGAGGGGATTATGGCTGTAGGTAAAGGTTACATGCGACGTGGGGAGGAAAAGATGCCAGTAAATGCTCTGAAGGTGGAGCCCAACTGTTGACTTTAGACAGTGGAGATCAAATTTGAATCAATCTAACGGTCCATATTATTACTAAGAGTAGTGACCTGAAGTTATATATTATATAATTTATAATGATTTTGCATTAAGAATCAATCACGTTCAGATTTGGAAAACCCTAGATGGATACGCAACAGTAATTCACATATGAGCACTTCTGAATCTAATCTATACTTATTAATAAAGCAAAATATTTAATGTCACGTGTCATGTTTCTAGGTATTAATATCTCTAATTTCCCGTCTAAAAATGTATGTAACATCAATTTGGTTGTAGTTAATTTTATTAAAGTCAACTTTTTACTACATTTCACATTTGGAGAGGTTTAAAAAATAAAGATCAAAAATTAAAATTTGAATGTAATTTGTGTCATTGATTGCATAAAACAGAACATCAGGTTTTAAATAATAAATTTATAAGACAATTTGTACTACGATCTATATTTTATAGTAATTATCAAATGCTTTATTTGTTATATGCAAAATTATGCTACAAAATAATTGCTCCGATTGTACTAGATTGATATGAAAAATAAATTTGCTTTTAAGATATTATACTATCAATTTTTTTGCAAAAATTATGATATGAAACTTTTAACTCTATATTGTATACAAACAAATATTTAGAGATTTGTAAATTAAAATTTTAACTTTTCTTTGTTTCACTTTCATATGTAAAAAGTTACTTCAATAATAAGAAATATACATAGATTTATGTTTTGTATCAGCGATTTCTTTTGCAATGACAATAAACAAAAGCTAAATACAATCACTATTCAAATTTGGTTTGTTTTTTAAACAAATGGTGATCATATATAGTTAACTTATATTGCATTATCTTGAGTAATTATAAAAAGAGAACGATTAAAATTTTTAATATTACATAAAAATAGTATAGTTACCAACATAACATCAAATATTGTATAAAAAGGAATATTCAGATGTTCATGAATTTCAAGTATTCGTTTGCATTTTTAATTGTATTTGTTTACTACTTAAAATTATTATTTAAGTTCATTTTATTTCACAGAATACATTATTTAGAGTTATAAGCATAGATAGAAGAAAGACTACTAATATTAGATGTAGATAATATTACAAATAAAATATAAAAATCAATATGCAAAATACTATCAACATATTATAACTTACGAACTTTTTTAGTTAATATTATTTTTATTGATTCAATCCGTGTAGTACACGGATGCTATTAACCTAATATAAAAAAAACTTTTTAATTAAAAACACACTTTTATTTAATGTAAAAAAATATATTACATGTTTAGTAGTCTATTTAATGTAAAAAAAAACTTTTTTCAAATGCTGTAATTTAGTTAATATAACTAAATGTTTAAATTTACTTTAATAAAGCAAATTAATTTTTAACACATGTGATTTTTTTAACTTAAAACACACTTTTAAACAAACAAAATTGTTATGAAATATGAAAATTTTCTACTACAATGAACTTCTTTGAAAAACTACACTAAAAAAATTCTAAGTGAAATGTTTGAAAATCAACTTAAAAAATAATATTTTTTAAGAAATGTAAAAAAAATAAAATTATTATTTTATTACTTAAAGTAGTTACGTATATGAAATTTTAATCATATTTTTATTTAAATGTCGTTTTATAGTATAAAATCTTCATTACTAATTATTTAATAGCTTATTTATTCAACAATTACAATACACAAGTTACGAGCCCATTATAATAAGTTCAAAATAAAAAATCATTCTTTTTTTTCACATTTCAACCGGGTTATTGAGTTGTTTTCTCAATGAAAAGAATATAATTATTTACTTTTAAAGACATTAAATTATACTCATACTTCAAAACCAAAGTCGATAAGAGTTTTTTATTTCTATTTTTTCGTTCCCTCTCTATTTTATTTAATGTGATGTCCAAAGTTATTTGCTCAACTTTGTGTTAGCTAAAATGGTTAGGAGTTTAAGTCAAGCGCCTTTGGTTTGAATCTAACCCGTTACAATTTTTTTTTTTTTTTTTTTTTTTTTTTTTTTTGTTTTTTTTTTTTTGTTTCATATACTCATTTGTAATTTTCTTTTGTAATTACTTTTTTTCCTTGAGCGTGTTGTCGCCTTATTGTTAGATTTTCTTTACGGAGCAACATCAAAGGCATAATTCTCTTTTGAGTTAAGTTTAATTTTACTACTTGAGTTTTGTTAAAAACACGATTTTGAAAACCGAACCGGACCGGCTGGTCGGACCGGTTGGACCGGGAACCGGACTCCAATTCGGTCCGGTTCGGTGCTTAAAACCGTTTTAACGTCGAACTGGCGGTCGGACCGGTCGAACAGGCGGTCGGACCGGGAACCGGACCGGTTGAACCAGTGGTCGAACCGGTTGAACCGGTTTTTTTATATAATTTTTTTATTTTTTTTGTAATTTTTACATATATTTATAAAAAATAATTATAATTTTATCCGGTTCTTATATCCGGTCCGACCGGTTGAACCGGTCCAACCAGCGGACCGGTAAAGCGTCCGGTTCACTGTCCGGTCCGATTTTAAAAACATTGGTTCAAAAATAACTATTTTCCGTCAAAATATTAAAAACATCAATTTACCTCCAAAAGTTTCATAAATTGTATCAATTTTAATCCAAAAGTTTCATTAGTTGAGTTAAGTTCAATTTTACCATTTGAGATTTGTTAGAAATAACAATTTTTCTCCAAAAGATTAAAAATATCAATTTACCTCCAAAAATTTCATAAATTGTTTCAATTTTAATTCAAAAGTTTAATTACTTGTTTTAATTTTATAAAAAATAATGAAACTTTGGGGTGAAGTTGATACAACATATGAAACTTTTGTAGGCAAATTGATGTTTTTAATCTTTTGTAGTAAAATAGTTAATTTAATTAAACCTTAGAGAGTAAAAACTGAAATTAACTCTTGTTTTAATTTTATCCAAAATAATAAAATCTTTTGAAGTGAAATTGAAACAACATATGAAATTATTAAAGGTAAATTGATGTTTTTAATCTTTTGTAGGAAAATAGTTACTTTAGTTAAAACTTAAGGAGTAATTCTGAAATTAACTCTTCTCTTTTCTATCTATACCGAACCATCACAACTGCACACATTTCTTTTACGTGGTTACCACATTAATGTTACCGTCGCAGCCCATAACAAGGTTCCAAACACACTGCATCACGCTTCGGTTTACCTTCTATAAATTTTTATTAAAAAATAATTTATTATGTTCATATTTTAATGTACGTGCGTATAAATTCGAGTTTGTCTACGTTTTAACATAAATTTATTCGGAAATGAGCTAGGTAAAAAAAATAAAACGTTTTCGTGCTTATTTTCAAATATGTATTGAGTTGGTTTACGTTTTCACATAATTTTTTGTGAGAAAACTAGTCGGGTCAAATATAATATTTTATTTATTCAACATTATATATTTGAGTTACTTTACGTTTTAACATAAATTTAATTTGAAAATGTGTCGGGGCGATTGTAATCTATACCTTATCACATCACATACGACCCTACTGCACGTGTTTGTTTTTAGATACTTTTTGAGTTGGGTCATGTTTCGACATAAATTTTATTTGAAGTCATATCAAATACAATATGTTTTCATTCGACGGTATATATTCGAGTTACTTTGCGTTTCGATGTAAATTTAATCTGTAAACGAAACAAGTCGATAGCAATCCATACTTTATCACATCATGTACGATCATGCCAAACGCGCGACATGTAACATAATATACTATTAGAATAGAAAGTGAGTTCTGCCCTACAATATTTTGATTCGGCCAAATGGCATTAGTTCACGGTTTGTCTTTTTGTTATCAAGATTTAAGTATACTTTAAGTTAAATTCTTTCTAGTTATCCATCTATATAATTTCACACTCTTAGCTACAATAAATTCTTAACTTTTATGTTTTAGCCACAAAATTTTTATGGCTTTCATAGTTGGCCCTTTTATCTATATATTTTCACTCTTAGCTACAATAAATTTTTTAGCTTTTGTGTTTCGGTCATAAAAATTTAATTTATGGTTTTCATATTTGATCCTTTTTTTAATTTTTTAATGCTTTATGACATGCATGTATGTTTATATAAAAGTGATTTTAGTAGTTAAAAATTATTTTAAATACCTATTTGTTTAATTACCTATCAGTATAATCTTAAAGCCTTAGTTACATGAAATTTTTAGTTTTTGTGTTATGACCACACAAGTTTGTGGTTTTCATATTTGTCCCTTTTTTATTTGCCAAATTATTTTAGTAATAATTAAAATTATTCTATATACCTATTTATTTAATTTGTATAATAAAATATATGAAAACTTGTATTAATTCGACGCGTTTGTTAAGTTTATTATATTATGTTGACGTTATTTCTTTTTTTCCGATTGCTTTAATGTCTGCGAGTTTAAAGTCGAAGTGATAGCTGTTACTATATTTTTTATATAGTTTTTCATATTTAAGTTTGTAATGCAACTACCCGCGCAACAAGCGCGGGAGCATTTCTAGTTTTTTTTTAATAGGAAGATGAGATATCATTAAACACTAGCCATGGGTTAAAAAAATAGATGCACCAAGGGAATAATGAAATGCACAATAGGTTTTTCCAAACTAACATATCTTCAGTTTTGTCGGCCGGTAATTTCACTCTTATCTTTTTCTCACAATATTTCGTCGCGAGTTCAAATCTACTTTCATACAATATATTAATTGAATTATATCTAATGTTTAGTAAATTTATTTGAATTCTAGATATACACTTGTGAAAATCCTTGCAATAAACCTATAATAAATTCTAAATATACACATATCAAAATCCTAGCAACGCATCTATAATAAATTTTATACAAAAAAATATTTTCTATAGATAGTTGGACTGGTATTAAAGAACACTTAATACCAACATTATTAATAAAAATAGAAGTGGGGCGTAGCCAAACGATAAGGCTTATAAACGGTATTCTTACTTTTGCTCTCGTCTGGATAGATTTGGTCTCATTCTCTATTGCCACCTACATATATAGGATATTTTAAGAAGTAAATGTTTTTCTTAGTAGCGGGGTCCGGGAAAAGAATAGGAATTATGATTTGATTATATTTCTTCTCATGAACAGGACCCAGTAAATTAAAGATTAAAATGTATACAAAAGCTTATTTACCCAATAATATCAAGGTATTACGATTCAATTTAATTTGTTAGGGTTCAATCTAATGTAGGCCTAACTCATTTGGTATAGACTTTGCTTATTAAAAATAAATCTTGTGTTTAAACCCATGATACAACTAATTAGGTATAATTTATAAGTTAATAGAAATTAATCATGATGCAACTAATTATATATACTTTAAAAAGCAAACACAACACCCTTAATGCATGGGGTACTAACTTAAGATGCATGAAGCTTGATGTGTTTGACTTTGGCTAATTCTTTGTTTTCAAAGTTATTATTTTATTATTATAATTATTATTTATTATATTTTATTTTTTCATATAACTAAAAATTTAACTTTTTATAAAATTCTGAATACACCGCTGTGACGTGTTTATTTTTGTTTATGTTTAGGCGGAAGTTTCGTGCGAAACCGATAAAGGTCAAATACAATGTTTTATTATTTTTTTTCAAAAAAACGTAATGGTTTTGGAAATTTTAAAGATATGTTTCGAAGTGATTATCTCTATGAATATTTTGATATAAGTTTTATTTAAAACGAATCATCGCAACACAAGGCCAAAACCCAAGGTCAGATTTGAGTATTATATGCTTTTAGTTCTTTTCAAAACATCATATTGTTTTCAATATTTTGATTTTCCGTTACGATATGTTTATTTCCACTATTTTATTTGAACCGGCTCAACGCGCGGTCAATATACTGGTTTGGTATAATTTAAAAGTTAACACAAATCCAATCATGATGCAACTAGTTTCGTAATTTAAAGGTAGAATATGATATATTTTTGTTTGAAAATACTTATACATAAAAGTTTATATTTTGATCCAAAATAGATTCGAATAAAGTGGAGCATATCCAAAGTCCCGCCGCACCTTCTGAATATGTTTTGGCAAAATAACAGAATTCATCTCCAACTTTTGTCAACATGCACATTTTCACCTTTAAAATTTTTTGTTTACAGGCAAATCCTTGCTATTCCGATATCCTCTTTCTTCGGTTTTTAATTTAAATAAAAGACCAAGATAATTACAAAAATTGCATAAAGTTTGCATGCCAATTAATGTATGAAAAAATATAACACTAACGTTTAACAAGCAGTTGAAACATATAAAACACCAAGAAAATAAGCAAAAGTATTAATTATTGAAAAATCAAACGGGCACTAATGACACCACTTTAAAGTTTGTAGATTCACCCAATATTTCATGTCTAACCCATGGAAAAACATATAAGAATGCTATTAGCTATGATTCTCTGAACGTATCTTTGTATTCTTGGATAAATTCAATTACCATGAACGTAACTTTTTGACAGATTACCATTTCTTGAAGGACTAATTCTGTAAATCGCATAAACTTATTGCTTCACCGTGGCCAAAACGATTTCCTTTCCCACAAGCCACAAATAAGCAATCGCTGAGGGCCCACCGAAAAATAATAATAAAATTCATGTGAAGGCAACGTAACCTCACAATTAGGAAGTTATTCTTTTTCCTCCAATAAAATCACGCCACGTCATTATTACAACTTTCAATTTCCTTTTTAAGGCGGTTGTAAGCGGCAAATCGATAATATTATCAATATTATTAATATTAATATTATTATCATTATTTCATAACAGCTTTCTTTTGACAGCAAATTCCTCGGCGATACATCCTCAGGTATGATCCAAATTGATCTTCGTTTACAGGTGTTTGATTTTGGTGATGGAATGTCTTTTCTTTGATTGTTTGATCTGTGTGATTGTTGTTGTTGATCTGGTTGATGTTGAATTTAGGGTTTAATGATGGTAAGATTATTGATTACATGATGTGTTTTTGTTGTGTGCTGGGTTTTAGCGTGTTTCTTCTTTTGAATCGTTGATGATTTGTGATATGATTGAAGGATGATAGGGAATTTGAAGATTTTAATGGGTGATTGATATGCGTTGGGTTCAATTTGGGTTCAAAGATGTGCATGAGGTTGAATCTGCAAGTATGTTATGTTGGTTTTTGTCAAGATGTTTTCCTTTGAATTGGTTCAAGATGAGCTTGTTGATGAATGATGATGTTCCTCTTTGTTTAAATCTTCTAAGGAAAATTTGTTGGTGTTATTTGGATTTTCTGAAAAGAAGTCTTTAATCCCCCTTAAATGGATTTCTAAAATGAAGTACGTCTTTCCCGTTTTCTGTTTCGGTAAAAGATTGGTGAATCTAGAGAACATCATGATGGTGTTTGGCTTGATCTTGAACAGTAATATTTAACAAGATATGCATTGCTTAAAACTTGGTTCTATGACTCTATGAGGATTGTTTTGATGCATGAAGTTATCTGATTCTGTAGATACACTCTAGTCTCTGTGGTTGCGGTTATGCTCGCAAGCTTTAATAAAATGTTGTTGCATGTAGCTTGTTTCAGATGTTAGTGCAATATGCAACTATACCCCTTAATCTTCATTTCAAGCTCCCATAAACATGAAATGTTAACAATAATAATAATTTCAGGAATATGATCCTCTGTTTTTTTGTTAATAATGTTAATGGAGCTGAATTTAGTGATTATATGAATGCATTTCTTTCTTCTCGATTTTCTATCTAATCTGTTAATTCTACTCTATTTACACATGTGCTTTTGTTATAGGACAAAAGCATGAAAAAGAAAGATATATTACTTATTTATTTTGCAGTTTAAGTGTTGATTGAAGGTTTAGTCCAAACTCCAAAGTTAGCTTTTTGTATGAACGTTTAGAATTTGGAGTGTTTCTGATTAAGTAGAAAGAAGCAGAATATATGAAATTTAATCTTAGGCCTATTGATATATCTTGCTTATCTAACATTTGCATTACAAAAGTTGAAGAGACGAGAGAGGATGTTAGTTATAGGATAATGGCTAGCAAGTGAAATTCAGACGAAATTATATGAATCTCTATTCAATATATACAGTAGGTATATGTATTTGGTTTCAAATATATTATTCTAAGCGACTTCTTTCCTAAACTGCAGTTTGACTGCATGATCTTCATGATTTCAAGAAGCATTGCTACATCCACTGTTTCCTGTGAAGCGGGAAACAAGAACAACTTCCCTTTCTGGATTCTGATTTGCCTTCTCTCGAGATTCCTTGGGACTCCACTTTTATACTCGACCCTCCTGTTTCTTGTGAGCTGCTCTTCATCAATTTAGAAATTTCAACCATTTATCTTGAACTTTGGAAAATGGTTGCTTCTCAATGTTTGCAAACAACTGGAAGCACCACAGGCAAGACTGCCCAGAACCAACTGCTTATTCCAATGGGCCCACCTGAAGCTCTTCCAGTGGATCATGTTGACGTTGAGTTTGACTTCTCTGACGTGTTTGGTGTGGCCCCACCTCAAGTGCCTTCTCCACTTGATACAAATGACTTGGTGTATGATGAGCCTGAAGTAATTTGCAGCCGGTCCCATTCATTGGTGGGTCCTACAACATTCACCAGTCAATCGATGAAGCTTAGCAAGCTCACTTTACATGAGACTGAGTATGGCCTTGATGTTGATGATGATGATGGAAATTCAATGACAAACCATGGTATTAGTGTGGGACTTGAAGATTTTGAAGTTTTGAAAGTGGTTGGTCAAGGAGCATTTGCAAAGGTTTATCAAGTGAGAAAGCATGGTTCATCAGAAATCTTTGCAATGAAGGTCATGCGCAAGGATAGGATTTTTGAGAAAGATCATGCTGAATATATGAAAGCTGAAAGAGATATTTTGACAAAAATAAACCATCCATTCATAGTGCAACTCAAATACTCATTCCAGGTAATGATCACAGGATTTACGAAATATGTGGGCCATATTTATCTTCTTACACCGAAAAGGTCCTAACAACATTTTTTGTGGTTTATACGTATGCAGACCAAATATAGATTGTTCCTTGTACTTGACTTTGTAAACGGAGGTCATCTTTTCTTTCAACTCTATCGACAAGGCTTGTTCAGGTATGTGCCACCTTTAGATTCCCAACCCGAAGGGAGACAACATTTAAAATAGGAATAAGAGAAAACTTTTGTTCTATGATTTGCAATTAAATTAGAGGATCAAACATTATTGTTCCATTTGCAGGGAGGACCTGGCCCGTTTCTACACTGCAGAGATTGTTTCTGCCGTATCACATCTCCATGCTAATGGCATAATGCACAGGGACCTGAAACCTGAAAATATTCTTCTGGATGCGGATGGACATGTGAGATCCTCGCGCTGCGTAATCAGGATTTCAAATTGCATTTGCTTTCTGCTTTCTATTAATATAATATATTCTTATTCGTGTTTGTTTCAGGTTATGTTGACTGATTTCGGTGTAGCAAAGCAATTTGATGAGAGCACACGATCAAATTCCATGTGTGGAACATTAGAGTACATGCCACCTGAAATTGTACAAGGGCGGGGGCATGATAAGGCTGCTGATTGGTGGAGTGTTGGAATTTTAATATATGAAATGCTTACAGGAAAGGTTTGTTTTCTTTCTTTCAAACTAAATTACAGGCCAAATTTAGCATGAGGTTATAATTGTACCATTAATAATGTAGTTTTCGTCTATGTTATTCCTCTTATTTTCATTTTGTATCTGCAGCCACCATTTAGAGGTGGAAACAGACAGAAAATTCAGCAAAAAATAGTTAAGGATAAGATTAAGCTTCCAGCCTTCTTGTCAAGTGAAGCACACTCTCTTTTGAAAGGGGTAATATACTTTCTCTTTATTGCATAGACTAATTTTTATATATGCACTCTTGAAGGTACACTGAATATACACCTGTTGCCCTGTTTTGTTCTTGTACTACTTTCCTGATGGCACACATTTTTTTTCAAGAGTTATTATTTCTGTTGTAAGTAATCATGGTGTCTTGCCATTGTTTAGTTGCTACAGAAGGAAGCAAGCAGGCGCCTAGGCAGTGGAGCAGGTGGAAGCAATGAGATAAAAAGCCACAGTTGGTTTAAATCAATCGATTGGCGAAAATTAGACCGCCGGGAAATAAAGCCAAGTTTTATTCCCCAAGTTGCTGGTAAGCAATGCATTGCGAATTTCGAAGAGTGCTGGACCAATTTGCCACCAGTGCTCGATTCCCCGGCTGCCAGTCCCAAATGTAACGAGAACCCCTTCAAGGGGTTCACTTACGTAAGGCCTGCGCCTCCTTTTCTACACATGAATGAATGATTCTTCCTACCATTGTGAAGTAACCATTTCATATGTGTTTGTGTAACACCTCTTTTGCTTTTGGGGATTTCTTTTAAGAATCTTTTATGATAAGTTGATGTTTTACTTGGATCTTTGGTAGTTATGTTGTGTATTTGTCCATTTGGTGCTGTTATGTTTTGTGGCTTTGTCTATGAAGGTGTGATGGTATTACAGAACCTAATTCAAATGCTTTTGGAAGTTAGCTTTTACTTTGTACTCTCTTAAAAGAGTTGGAATAATGATTAATACCTTAAAGTTTAAACAATCTGAACTGCAACCTAGTGTGTGTTGGCTTTAGTGTCTCATTATGTACTAAGCTTGTGACATCCCAAAGATTGGCGTAGACGCCGCTAAAGTTGTATTGTATATGATCATGTTCTCTCTATTAATAGAGGTAGCAAAATGGGCAGGTCAGGATCAGTTCCGAATGGGTTGATTAAAAAATAGTCATGATGGGTTTGTGTCTGGCTAAAAAATAATATAATTCAACTAACACTTCCACTATATCAACATTCATATAAAAATTAAAACCGATTGGTAATGAGAGTATGGATGTTTAAAAATAACTTGATATATCATATTCACAATTGCAGTTGTATGGCAAAATGGACGGGTTGAGTTAGGTTGAGTGCCAAGTCAGGACTTTGGGACATGTCATGTTATAAAATGATGATCTTGATTCGAGTCAGATCGGGCGTTGACAAAATTGTAGAGGTGGCAAAGTGGGCGTGTTGGATTGGGTTGGTTAATAGGTCAGGATGGGTCTAGGTCAATATGGGTTTAGGTCAAGATGTGTTGATTAGAAAAATGGTCAGAATGGATATGGGTCAGAATGGATTCGGGTCAGAATGGGTCAAAGCTATTACGAAAAAAAAAAACATATTTTCACTCAAAAGAATTCAACCGACAAATTTTTATCAAGCGGGGGTTAAATAAAGTGTCGTCGTTGATCAGAACAACTAACGGAACAGATACAATTACGACCCTCCGGTCAAAAGTTTATGGTTTTGACACTGATTATTATTACGACTTCTAGACACAAACCCTCAAATCGACATAATCTATGATGAAATTATCAAGAATCCTTGATTCAGAGTCAATTAAAATGATCACGAATTATCATCCGATCATTTGGAGATGGAAGACGGTGACCACCACGTCAGGAACGATAATTAAAGATTACGAATGCATGTGATATAATTAACATGGAAAAGAATTAATAGTTTAACTATATAAAAAGTTATTAACGTAAACAAAATCAGTACAAATTGAGTTTTATTTCTCTAACCTATGTTTTAAAACAAACAGTTGTATCACACTATTAAAATCAATTTTAGAAACATAAATACGAGTTATTTAATTTGAAATAGAGCAATTACACACTCTTCTTCGGTGATGGATAAGTTATAAAGGCTACCTTCGAACTTTTGTAAAATTTTTAAGCAAAATCGAAGGCATGCCCCATGGATGGTGGTTGGGTCGGCATCAGTTGGTGTTGGTGGTGGTTGGGTCGTGGTGTCGGTGGTGGTTGCGACTGCGGTGGTCTGCGCCGATGGTTTGTTATGGCGTTGGTTGGTGGTGGTGGTGGTTGCGGAAGCGGTCGGAGCTGGTGGTTTGTGTGGCGTTGGTCGGTGGGGGTTGCGGTGGCGGTAGTTGGTGGTGGTTGCGGCGGCATTGTGTGGTAGTGCTAGCTGCGGTGTTGGTTAGTGGTGGTGCAAAGGTGGCGGTGGTTCGTGGTTGGTAGGTGGTGGTCCATCGACAGTGGAGCAACACTGGTGGTCAATATTTTTGAGCTGCACTGAGGGTAAGTCGAAGGTGATGATTCTTTCTATACATTCAACCATCTCACTTGTTCTTCAAGACAAACGATTACCCATTCTTGCCCATTCAAGAACTTGTTCTTACCCATTTCAACCCATTCTAAACTCACAACATTTCTAGACAACACATTCTGATCCGTTCTCTATGATGATTCGGCCCATTTCAACCCAAAACAGAAAAATCTTGTACCCAAAGTAATCCGTTTTCACTACTATGGGTTAAGATTGCTTGGTTTACAAAATTGAATAGGGGTCACAATAGGTCATTTTAAGAATGGTATTAGAATTTTACTACGATACCACTAATAAATACCAATAAATAATAAAAAAATCAATTGATCATTTTTAATAATTAGATAAATAATTATGTGGGCCACATTAATTTAAACGTGAGTCTAAGAACATATGGATTATCCACGGATTTCAAAAGTTAATTGTAAAAATCAATGTTTTAACAACACGAAGTCTGCTATTTATCTACTTGAACTCATAGTGATTGAAGTTCCCACATATGATTTGTTATAACTTCATTAGCGTAGGGATGTTCAAAAATATCCGTATCATAAACAGAATCTGAAATATTCGAAAATCCGAACCCAAAATATCCAAAATTTCGGATTCGGATTCGGATAGTGTTTTTGAGGATTTTCGGATATCCAAATTATCCGAAATATTATTAAATAATAAATATTAATTAGAAAGTTCGGATATTTTTGGTATTTCGGATATTTTTATAAAAACTCAGATTTTCGAAAAAAAATTTAATAAATAATAGTAAACTTTCATTAAAAAAATATTAAAAAATACATATTTTATCTAGAATTCTTTCGAATATCTGAATCTGAACTTTATCCAAAATTTTGGATAAAGATTCGGATTCGGATAGTGAAATCCGCTATCCGAAATTTTCGGATATCTGTAATTGAACGCACCTACATTAAAGTACATTCAATCAAACTATCTTACAATTAGGTTTTATTTTATTTATTGTATGTTCATTTTGACATTAAATTTGAAAGCAATGAATCAGAATAAAACAGTACCGTATTTCATTAACTCAAACATACACCAACATCACTTTTTAAATATATAAAGGCCAAAATTTCAATTATTACACAATAACGGCTAGCCCGTGAGCTTATACGACATATATAGATCCTTTTTTAACAAGTGTATACATGCTTCATGAATTTATGCGCTAATTATTTGATTGAAATTGGGTATGCAACAAGCGGGGTTGCTCTAAGCAAGGCTATACCAAATATATCATTCATGTCCATCTCCTCTCTAGCATGAGTCAATTTCCAATCAAAATAATATACGAACGATGCTACCATTAAACTCACCACCCTGTGAGCTAAGGGTATTCCGGGACACATCCTTCGTCCTGATCCAAATGGTAAAAATTGAAAGTGTTGACCCTTAAAGTCAAGCTCGTTATTTAAAAACCTTTCTGGCATGAAGCTTAATAGATTTTGCCAATATCTTGCAATGGCCCATACGTTAACCAAAATCTGTGTGTTTTTTGGCACAATATACTCACCGAGTTTAACTTCTTTCTCGGTTTTGTGAGGCACTAATAGAGGCACAGGGAGATGAAGGCGCATTGTTTCTTTGATCACAGCTTGCAAATATGGCAAGTCGATGATTTTTTCCTCTTGAATTTTTCCATCTCTCCCTACTGTGGTAAAAATTTCTTTTCGTACTGTTGTGAACATATCAGGGTTAAGAAAAAGTTCGGTAATTGCCCATTCAGTTGTGCTTGAGCTTGTTTCTGTACCCCCTATAAACAAATCCTGTGAGTTATAAATAATATTGTTAATTTTCTTAGGAATCAAGGGCCACACCCCAAGGCAAATTGGTGGTGTAGTTAGACGTTAATATTCACCGCAAATTGTTTTAACATGAAGCACACTAAACTAATATTTACGAGTGAAAGAGTTGTTTTCATCATTAGATGGTTCCTTGTACAAAATGTTGTAATTAAAAATTATTTTATGTCTTCATCCGTTTAAATTAAATTAACATAAGATCCACAAAATCTTCTTAAATCCACAAGTTATCTTTCATTTATTTTGATTTCACTATTTAACTTGTAGTTTTGTAGACTGTTTAATTAGGATATACCACTAGTAAAGTCTTGATGTGTATGAGATTGAAGTCCGATGAATTGTCTTCATAGTAATCCAACATCGAATCCAACATGTCACCAAAGCTAGGAAGCTTTGACTCTCGATGTTTTAACCTATCACTTATGAAACCTTGTAACACTTGGTCTAACCATCCATAAGCAGCCTTGGCTTGTCGCCGGATGTTTTGGGGGTCGAATGGCTTCAATATTGGAAATATATCGGCTATGTTAAACTTCCCGTCAACCTCCATTATGGTCTTCACCGCGGTCTTAAACCCTCCAACATCCTCAGACTCGTAACTTGTCACATTTTGTGAAAAGCATGTGTTGGATATCTGGTTTAAGGCAACTGAGAATGCTAACTTTCCTATATCCACTGACTTGTTGTTCATTGCACATTCCCTTAGGAACTCTAGCATCCCTTCCACCACATTTTGGCGAAGGTCACGAAGAGTGTCGAGTTTGTGTTGGTGGGTCAGGTGTATGCTGAGGACTTTTCTGATTGTTCGCCACTCTTCATTTGTTGATATCCATACGAGCCCCCTTTCATGCTCCTCCAAGGCGGTGATGGCATCTGGGATCATACGGCCAGAGCAGGCGTCATCATGATGTTGGAGGATTTCTCTGGCAGCATCAGGTGTAGATGCCACTACACTCATGATGCTGCCCAATTGGATGGTCATGAGTGGACCATGTTTCTTAGAGAGCTTGGCTAGTGACTCGTGAGGTTTTGACCCAATGTCAAGAAGGTTTCCGATGATGGGAAGGCCCAGAGGGCCCGGTGGCATTCGCCTTTTACGGTATAGGTTGAGGACATGGAGGAGGAAAAAGAAGAAAACAATGGTGGAGAGAATTAGAAGTACAATCTCCATTGTTTTCGACCTCTTTGTTTGATTATTATGTGGAATCCACAAAGATGAGCTGCTTTTTATAACAACACAAATTTTAATCTTTATCTTTTTCTTTATATATAATAAATGAAAAAAGACTTTGCCACATGCCTTGATTTTAACTAGCGCATTGCCACATGATATTATTTTTAAAAGACAACAGTCATGTGTCAGCTTCATGTTTAAATGACGGCTAGGGCAATAATTAAGACAATAATTTAAATTCAAATTTAAAATTGATATATAGTTATTTTTTCTAAATTTCGCATTTATCTTATTTAAATTTTCCTAAATTTAGTATTGATTATTTTGAGACAGATAATAATGATGATAATTAATTAAGATAATAATTTAAAATTTATATTTAAATTTGATAGTTAGTTATTTTTCCTAAATTTAGTATCATTCTTATTTCAGTTTTTCTAAATTTAGTATTGATTATTTTTGGAAGAAATATAAGTTTAGTATTAATTATTTAAATTTAATAATAACTACTTATCAATTTTATTTTGAATTTAAATGCTATATGACATATTCACGGCATATTATCATGCAACATTTTATTAGCAATATGCTATTAAAATGAATTGTTTAAATAGTATTTTATGTCTAATTAAATAATATTCTAAAATTAGATTTTAAAAATTTAATGATTGAAACATTAATTTAAAAACTTTAAATTTTAAATTCAATCTTCAATTCAATTCGAGATTTTATCTAAAAATAACAAAGTAAATTAGTTAGAATTTGAAATTTAAAACTAACAATTTGAATATTCAAATGAAGCATATGTAGTTCACAAATTTTAAATTTTAATGGCAATAATCAATCCGAGCATTTTGGGTTAATAATTTCAAATTTTGAAAATCTTTTATATTTTAACAATATCGTATAATATTTATCTGTATTATATAACATAATACCAGTATTTATTATATATATACAATAATTTTTTTCTGTTTACTTATCTTCCACTATTAAAGATATTTCAAAAATATACGAAATAATTTCTCCTATAATCTAAGAGTACTAGTATTCTGCATGAAGAACTTCTCCTACTTCTTTATTATTCACACAATCATTATATTCAACTTATTTTGTATTGTATTCAATTATAATATTACGTACACTTGGATTTAAAAAAAGTTTTTAATGATAAACCTTAAAACTGATATTTTTTGTTCTACAGCCATAGCTTTCACTTCGTTCATTTTTTATTTATATATACTGGTTTATATATTATTGATAAACCATCAAGTTATATTGCTCAACAGGATATCATCAGTATCATAAGTAGGTTTCTTAAATGATCTTAACATATCAGTTACTAATGTTAAATTTTTTAAAATGACTATTTTACCTACAAAGAACATCAATGTAATTCACTTTTTATTTAAATAAAGAATGTTTTTAAAAATGTCATTTGTAGAATGTTTAGTGTTTTAAATGTTTCTCTAAAACTTTTGAATTGTTAAATGTCTCTCTTAAAACCTTTTGATTTTTTACAGGTACTTTTTAGAAGCATTATTGTCTTTCTTAAAAGCATTTGGTTTCTAAATTTAATTTTTATAACTATTCATTTTCTAAATATTTTTTTAAAACTATATTTTTATTGAACGTATTAAAAAAATATTAAAAATGTCGTTTTAAAATGAATTGTTTTTGAAAAAGATGTTTAAAAAAGTAATTGCTTTTAAAGATGCTTTAAAAAATAGATGGTTTAAGAAAAAACTTTAAAAAACCAAATAGTTTCATAAAAAAGTTTAAAATATCAAACGATTTTAATAACAACATTTAGAAAACTGACGGTTTAAACACATTAAAAAAACAAAAATTTTATAAAATATGTTATTAAAAAAGTTTATTCATGTATTTAAAATGTATTTTATTATATAATAAACATATTAATAATGAAATAATAAAAATATTAAAAAATAAAAAACTTTGAAAAAACAGGAATATATAGCTTTTCTTAATAAAAATAATACTATAGTTTTTAAAGGTAAATTAAATGGACGGTTGTTGTAGGTAAAATGTTATTTTTATAATTTTTAACATCATTAATTGTTGACTAAGATAATTTGATAACATAGTTGAATAAGAATAAAATATTAGGGATCATATTTAGAATTTTTAAATTTTAAGGACTAAAACCAAAATTTTAACATAATATAATAACCATGTATTTAATCTACTCTATTTTAAATATAATTTTTTCAAGCCGTGTAATACACGGGTGGTTATACTAGTATTATATTTACCAAACATTTTATTTAAAATAGACAATATTAGATGTTACCCACAGAATTATGAGATTATATTCAGTTATCCAGTGAAATTTTAATGTTAGAATTTTTTGGCATTCATATATCTATTAGGAAGGTTTTGAATCTAAACAAAAAGCAATCAAATAATCAATATTGGAATAATCAACCAAATTCTCCACATTCAAACAATCATAACAATCAAGTATAATTTAGAAAACATAAGCATACCTAAAATCAGGGTTGTTTTGTAGTCGTCTGGTTATTAAAATTAATGTTATATATTTTAGTATAATTAGATTGACCAGTTGATCAATATGATGATAATATCCATCAAACAAATAAGAAGGTGAGGAGTGCATATTTATTTGATTTTAATGTGATTTTCAATATTAGAACCTTTTTAGGGGCGAAGCCCTTAAGCAATGAGGATTTCACGAAGGCAACGCCCCCTTGGCGGGGGTCCGGGGACCGCGCTCCTGATAGCGGGGTCCAAGTCCAAGGGGCAGTGCCCCTGGCTGTAGTCTAGCTGATCAATTCAGATTAAAATTTTTTATTAAAAATGCATTATAAATTAAATTTTCTTGAATTCACACATGAAATCTCGGAATAATTTTCGCTCAATTTTAATTTAATTTTGAGTAAAAATGTAACTGCCCGAAGTCAGTTTTTTGAGGACTTTGAAGACCCTACCCTGAAAAAAAATACGTTTACATTTCGAATTGATCAATTCTCTCTGGTTCACGAAATCACACTTGAATATTCATATTTGTTCTTGATTCATTCTGAGTTTTATCCAATTAAAAGTTTGGACCGAACCCCAAATTGTTTCAATCTGAAAGCGTTTCGCGACTCTCAGATCATCCAAGTTCTTGATCATTAAATTACGATTTTTTCAACAATTAATGCGGTCGCTTTGGAATGATAATGTAGCCAATTTGACAACCGTTTTGGTTTTAAAATATTACTTTGCATGGTAAACACCAAAGTGTAAAAAAAATTTAATTTCAGTTTTACTCCCTAAGGTTTAACTAAAGTAAACATTTTCCTTTAAAATTTTACAAACATCAATTTACCTCCAAAAGTTTCATGTATTGTTTAAAATTTCACTCCAAAAGTTTTATTATTTTGGATAAAATTAAAACAACTAATGAAACTTTTGGATTAAAATTGAAATAATTTATAAAACTTTTGTACGTAAATTGATGTTTTTAATCTTTTGAAGGAAAATAATTATGTTTAACAAAACTCAAGAAGTAAAATTAAACTTAATTAAAAAAAAAAAAAAAAGCTCTTCTAACTCTTGTAACTAATGACCGAGTATTATGTGAAAAGTGATTATACTTTAGAAGATACACAAGTCGTGCACAATCATTGGTATATGATTATTTTGGCATTATATTTTAAAGGCTTGAGTTCTAGTAAAATGTAAATCATATCATTAGTCTAATTCAAACGCTAATGATCTCGTGGCCTAGTGGTTAAGGGGGAGGTGGGAGGCTTTGCCTCTCTTGGAGGTCCAAGGTTCAAACCTTGGCATTGACGAATATTACTAACTTGATGATACTAACCATTAACCATTAACCAGCCGTTAAAAAAAAAAAAAAAAAAAAAAAAAAAAAAAAAAAAAATTAGTCTAATTCAAACATACGTCCATCTCACCTTTTAAATATTTGAGGTACAAACTTCACATATTATACAATCATGGCTACCTTTTACAACATGTCAACATATAGATCCTTTATTAACCACCAAACAACATGTGTTCAAATGCTTGAACTTATTCGCTAATTATTTGATCGAAGTAGGGTATGCAACTAGCGGGGTTGCTCTCAGCAAGGCTATACCAAATATATCATTCATGTCCATCTCCTCTCTTGTATGAGTCAGTTTCCAATCAAAATGATAAACGAATGATGCCACCATTAAACTCACTACCCTATGAGTCAATGGTATTCCTGGACACATTCTTCGCCCCGACCCAAATGGTAAAAACTGAAAGTGCTTACCTTTATAGTCAACCTCATTATTCAAGAACCTTTCAGGCATAAAGCTCAATGGATTTTGCCAATACCTTGGGTCCCGAGCAATGGCCCAAACGTTTACTAGAATCTGTGTGTTTTTGGGCACAATATATTCACAAAGTTTAACTTCTTTCTCGGTTTTGTGAGGCGCTAACAGAGGCACAGATAGATGAAGGCGCATTGTTTCTTTGATGACAGCATGCAAATAAGGCAAGTCGAGGAGTTTTTCTTCTTGGATTTTTCCATCTTCTCCTACTATGGAACAAACTTCTTTTCGAACTTTTGCGAACATATCTGGGTTAAGAAATAGTTCGGTCATTGCCCATTCGGTTGTGTTTGAGCTCGTTTCTGTACCCGCGATGAACAAATCCTGTGATTTATAAAAGATATTGTGAATTTGTGACTCAATTGGGTTGGGTTGTGGTACTTTTTATAAAACGAAAATAATGACTAACCGAGTCGCACCGGCAACTCAAGGTTGCAAGAATCATATTGTTGCAACATGTCAATAAATGGTTGACTCATATTTTTTTCTTTTTCATTTAATTTTCAAACTAATTACTTTTTTATATAATTTATATTTTGTCCAATAATGTATAATTTTTTAGTTTAAAAAAAAATTAAAAACACGGTCTTGCTCAGTTATTTCATTAAAAACATAGTTCGTTTAAAAATTTTATTTTTAATATAAAATAAATATTAAACATCAATGAATTAAATAATTTAAAATTTTCAAATAAAATAATTATTTTATATTTCTATTGATTTTCAATAAAAATCAAAAATAGCAAATTATACTTACTTAAAAAAAGAAAGTAAAAGTTGAGTTGTTAATAAGAGTGTAACGTTAGGTTTAGTTGGATTGTATAGATTGAGGAGGGAGAAAGTAATTTTTTATTAACAGGTTGGGTTTATTAAGTTGTGAAGGGGATAGTTTTAGTATATTTTCTTTAGAAGTTACTGTGAAATTTGTGACTCAGTTTTTAAAGATTAAGTTTTAGTTTTAGCGAAATAGTTTTCCTTAGTTTTCCTAACATGTGTAATAGTTGTCCTAATCATAAAATAAAAAATTATATGTCAAATTAATTCTGTCGCGTACATTTTGCTATTAAAATATTAATTTAACATAAAACTGCCGAGTCATTTTCAGAATATATATTTCAATCATTTCTACTTCTATTAGTAATCAACTATTTTCATTGGTTATGATTATATAATTTCTATTTAGGAATTATATCTACTTTCATAACAAAAGGGATGATTTACCACTAGCAAAGTCTTGATGTGTACGAGGTTAAAGTTCTCTACATTAGATTCACTGTAATCCAACAGAGAATCTAACATATCACCAAACCTTGGTAGCTTCGAATTCCGGTGCTTTAACCTTTCATATATGAAACCTTGTACTACTTGGTCTAACCATCTATATGCAACCTTTGCTTGACTCCGGATGTTTTGAGGGTCCAATGGCTTCAATACGGGAAATACGTCGGCTATGTTAAACTTCCCATCAACCTCCATTAATGTTTTCACCGCAGTCTTAAACCCTCCAAGATCCTCAGACTCATAATTGGTCACGTCTTGTGAAAAACATGTGTTGGATATCTGGTTTAGGACAACTGAGAATGCTAACTTTCCAATATCCATAGGCTTCTTGTTAAGTGCGGACTCTCTAAGGAACTCTAGCATCCCCTCCACCACATTGTGGCGAAGGTCACGAAGGGTGTCGAGTTTGTGTTGGTGGGTGAGGTATGTGTTGAGGGCTTTCCTGATGGTTCGCCAGTCTTCATTGGCTGAGATCCATAGGACGGCCATGTCATGGTTCTGCAACGCCATGACGGCATCTGGGACCATACGACCTGAGCAGACGTCATCATGGCGTTGCAGGATTTCTCTGGCAGCATCAGGTGTAGATGCCACTACACTCGTGATGCTACCCAATCTAATGGTCATGAGTGGACCGTGTTTCTGAGAAAGCTTGGCTAGTGACACGTGGGGTTTTGGTCCAATGTCAAGAAGGTTTCCGATGATGGGGAGAGTGGCTGGGCCCGGAGGCATTCTCCGTTTACGGTATAGGTCGAGGCAATGGAGGAAGAAGATGAAAACAATGGTGCATAGAATTAGAACTACAAGCTCCATTGTTTCCTCTTACTTGTTGGATATGTGCATGTAATCAACACCAATGAGTGACTATTTATAACACCAATACTATGATATTCTTTTCACTAAACGTTTCATATAAAATGAACAACTTGATATTAATTACTTAACAAATTATGAGAGTACGTAATAATTGGCTAAATAATATCCCTCAAGGGACCTCCATCAACGGTTTAACGCAGAATCTTGCTAGCCAAATAACGCCAGCATTAATTTACTTACTCTAATAAAAGAGTAACTAGGGGGACATATGGCAAAACCACATTTATTCTCACAAAAAATTTCCCGCTTCTATTTCCTATTAAATAATTACCTAAATTACTAAAAATATTATATAATTTTTTAGATTAAAAATAGTTTTTTTTTTATAAATTAAGAAAAAGATCTAATAATTAATATTATTTTTACATAAATAAATAAGACGTTTTTCTAATAAATCAAATATTTTTAAAAATATAAAATATTTTAAATTGATGTTAAATTTTTTATAAACAAAACATAATTAAAATTACGAGTAATAATAAGAAAATTTATAAAAATGATATTTTTATTACGGTTTGTTTTGAAACAAATTGTTTAAATTTTTTTCAGGAAAAAGTTTAAAAAGTTGATATCGTTATTTTATTACTTGTAGTACTTACTCACACGTAATTTTAATAATATATTCTCTTAAAATATCTTCTTATAATTAATAAATATTAATTACATTAAATATTTTATTTATTCATCCCGTGTAATACACGGGTTTACTAAAGCTAGCAATTTAATATATATTTTAATTTCATTTGTCTCAAGTGATCAATGTCATTAGTTTAGATGACGGACCACTTGAATCTTTTTTTTTTCGGAGGCAACGTCTTGAGAGCATCCTTGACACATATGCACTTGTAAATCGGGCCTGCAGACGGACTCCCTTGAATCTTCGACTTTGACGTTGTAAACCGACATTTTTTTCTGGTGAAAGGCGGGGAGAGCGAGTGATTGAGTAGGTTATAAATAGAAACTTCAGGGCTGGTTAACAATTTCTGAACTAATAAATGTTGAACTAGTAAAAAGTCTGACGAGTTAAGAGTCTCTGACCTAGTAGGTATTGTTTGGTTGGATTTCTGAATAACTTTATAAAATGACTATTTTACTACACTAAATTATTTTGTGATGAATTGTATTAGTTTGGTTAGATCTTTGAATGGCTGTGTTAAATGATGAGTAATCATAATAAAAAGGACAAAAAAACATTATAGAAAATCCATATTGCACATTAATCATTCAAAATCCAACGCACATGGGCTTATTTCTAGTTTTATATTATCAAGAGTTTTCAATTTGGGGTTTATTATTAATTTAATTTTATGATAAAATCAGAAACAAAATGAAACCCCATCTCACGTGTCTGATTCTAGAAGTTGGAATATATAACTATTAGGTAAGATGCCCGTGTGTTACAAATGTGTAGATAGAAAAACTATATAATAAATATTATATGTGTATAAATTATAATCTAATATATTTTATAGGTAAGACATCAATGGATCAATGAAATTTATAGTATCTAATAAAATAAGATTTTTTTTACCACTTGTTATTTTTTTAAATCATATTTTTAACAGTTGTCATTCTTTTAAACATCTTCATTTCATTTTCCCTCTAAAAGGGTATTATAGTAATTTAAACACTCAAACTAATTTTTCTCTCTTAATAAAAATTAATTTTATTAATTGATACATTTTCTCTCTCATCTATATTTTTTTAAAATCAAGCTGTGTTTATAAAATTAAATCTTATTATGGAAATCAAAAATTACATCTTTTTATTAACATAGAAATCATAAAAAAAACAAAATTTTATATAATATGAAATTTTTTAAAACACTAAGCCTTTTTGAAACAAAATATTTTAAATTGGTCTTTTTTTAAAAAATTATTAAAAATATAAAACTTTTTAAAAGCAGTTTTATTAAAACAAGCAGAATAATTAGAAACCCGAGTTTTTAATAAACAAGATTTTTACAAACAACAAAAGTTATAAAAAAAATCTTAGTACGAATGTTTAAAAAGGAAACTAAGTAGATATAAGAGTTAAAAAATAGTATAATTGTTTTATTTCTCGAACTATTATCTATAGATAATTTTAATCATATCTTATATTAAAATATCGTACTATAACTATTCGTGTTTATTACTAACTATAATCCGTTTAATAAATGAGTTTCTAGCCTATCTATTTATTTGTATATCTATCAATCTATAACAAAAAATCTAAAATAAGTGTGTAAGTTTTATCATACTGATTTTCTTATTTTCCTTTATTATTATTAATAATACTGAATACTAATAATATTACTCATACTATTTTTAAATTAAAAATTATATAATTTAATAAATTAAAAACTATATTATTATTAAAAACATACTTTTCAAAAACAAAAGTTTTATAATAAACTTTTTTAAAATAAATTCATTTTTCTTCAAACAAAATATTTAAAACCCATATTTTTTATAAAATAAAAGTTTAAAAAATATATATTATTGTTTATTTACATAAAGTAGCTATTGATATACAATTATAATCATATTTTATCTTCAAATATAGTTTTATAATTTATAAATTTGTATTACTAATTATTTTGTATTTTATTTATTTAGTTTGGATTCGAGTCGCGACGATCGTAATCTATTTTTTTATCACATACAGCGCAGTTGTGCGTGTATTTTATGTATGTTTTGAGTTGTACTACGTTTTGACACAATTTTGTTTGGAAAAAGTCAGTTAAAGTATAAAATGTTTCGTTCAATGGTAAGATTTAAGTTACTTTACGGTTCAATGTAAATTTAGTCCAAAGACAAGTCGATTTGATTGTTAATCTATACGTTCTCACTTCACGTACAATGCCGCCGCATTGTGTTAGTACATTCACGTTTTAATATTTGGGATCATGGTGGAATTCTCCTGCGTAACGCGTGGGTTCGGAAAACCTAGTTATAATTTATATTGACTATTGTTCTAATGAAATATACATTTAATCAAGAGATTGGCTAAACGTTGCGCCCATATTATCAAATGTAACGTATATTGATTTTGTTGATATTGATCTTATACCCAAGTCTTGGACCTTGTATGCCTGTCCATTCAGACTCATAAACTTTCATATACGTCTGTTCTCCCTCGTATACACCTCATAGATGCCTAGTATGCATTCAGATACAACTTTATGTGCATTCGTATGTGATTGTTTTACGCTCTTATAATAAGGGGTTACATGTGTTTTTCTATTGTTTTAAAAATAAGAGCATTTTGGTTATTGTGTTAAATATATCAGCTTATTGTGTCATACATTCATTATGTCATATATTTTACATCATTTGTTATATGTATTAATCATTGCATTTTATGTTTTAAATCATTTTGTGTTATTATTATCATTGTTTCTATATATTATATAAACTCTGTAATCTATCATTGTGTTTTACAATTAAAAGTACACAATAATATATTTTCATCAATTTATTTATTAAAACTTATAGTGTTAAAAATAATATAATTTGTTATTTTTGTTATTGTTTTATATACGTTATATAAAGTTGTTATTTATCATTGTTTTTCAAAAGTCATAGTGTTCAATATTACACAATAACATTCAAAAATCACAATGAAACATTATATTATTTTGTCATTGTTTTTAAAGCATTAGATTAATTACTTGTTATTATTATTTTCTTTTACATATAAAAGATACACAATAATGTTATTCCATCATTTTAACTTTTAATACTCATCATATTAGAAAAATATAATAGTATTTAGAAAAATACATTAACTATCAAAAAGACATAATGAACCTTATTAAAAGACACAATGATAAGATATGAGCTTAAAAACATTAAAAAATTAAAAATTTTATATAACAATATTTATATGGTGCAATTTTTATAGTAAAAAAGCTTAAAATACAATAATTGTCGTTGTTTCAAAAGATAAAAAAGCTTATTTTTATGGTGCAATTTTTATAATAAAAAATATCGTACATTAAAGTTATGACTTTTTAATAAATGGGAGAACTTGCAAAAAATTAACAATAATGGTTATTTTCAAAAGTACCCTTCTAACAATTTTTTTTCAACAAATTGATCACAAACATTGATTGAGAAGATACATGATTGAGATTAATTATTGCAATTTTTAGTTTTAGAACTTTTTTTATTTAAAAGTTTCCCTTTAAAAAAATAGTTATTTACTTTTTAAATATATAGAAAGAAAAAAAGTAAAACAATAAAAAGCTATTCAAATTTACTTTTCCAATCTCTTTCATTCATAACTTTATAACGTGGTTCCCTCTTATCATCTTAACCACTATTTTGTTTAAGTGTCCACACTCCTTTAGCGGGAAAAAGAAAATCTTTAACGCAACTATTTAATTTTTTTGTTTGTCCATATCCTTCGCGAAACAAAAGGAGAATTGCAAAAAAAATATGAAAATCACAGAGGAAAAAAAATAGAAAAACACCACCGACGAGATTCAAACTCGCATCCTCTCGTAGGAGGGCAATTAAGCTGGCCAACTCTTTTGTTATAGAGTTGCAACATAAACGCTCATATCATCTCTTTAATTATCTTAATCTCTATACTAATAAATAAAAATAAATCCGGACACTTGTCACCATTCTAGCATATCTACTAATTGATTTTTCCGCTTCTCTCTCCTCTTAATTATGAATACTATAATAGCTATTAATTAATTAATAACTATCCATAATTAAAGTTTCAAATATGTTAACTTTAAATTTTCAAATGTGTAATACATTGGTTTATTCAATTCGTATAATACATAATATTTAAGACATAATTTTTTACATTAATGACCATGTAATAGTAAATTTAGATACCCGTGTATTACACAAGATTATAACCTAGTATATAATAAAAGAAAATAGGTTTTGCCACATGACAAGATTTTAGCTAATGCATTGCCACATGGAATCTTCAAAACATACAAATGTCATGTGTCATTTTATTAGCCATGTGGTTTTAAAAGAAAATACTTAAATAATATTTAATGTCTAATTAAGCAACATTTTAAAATTTAATAATTGAAACAAGAAATTTAAAAACTTTAAATTTTTAAATTTCAAATTCAATCTGCAATTAAATCTAAGATTTTATTTAAAATAACTAACTAAATTTGTTTAAAATTTTAAATTTTAACACTAACAATTTAAGTATTCAAATGAAGCATATGTATCTCTCAAATTTTAAATTATATTGGTAACAATACATCTGAGTATTTTGGATTATTAATATCAAATTTTGAAATATTCTATATTTTAACAATATCGTATAATAATTGTCTATATTATATAAAATAATACCATTATTTTATTATATATATACAAAAATTTTTTATGTTTATTATTATTTCATTATCAAAAATATTTCAAAAATATACGAATTAACTTCTCCTATGATCAAAGAGTCCATATATTGTGTATGAAAATTTTCTCTTACTTCTCCATTATTCACACAATCATTATCTTCAACTTATTTCGTATTGCATTCAATTACAAGATTATATACACTTAGAATTAAAAAATATGTTTTTAATGATAAACCTTAATATTAATAATTTTTTCTCTTATTACCATAACTTTCACTTCGTTTATTTTTATTTATGTATACTAGTTTATACATTATTGAAAAACTATGAAGTTATCTTGTTCAACAGGACATCATCAGTATTATAATTAACTTTCTAAAAGGATCTTAACATATCACGTCGTGATTTGTTTATGGAGGCAAGCAATGTATAATAATCCGATAGAAAATTACCCTATTAAGTTTATTGTGGTTGAGGATAAGGTATTGTTCAAATAATCGAATTGTTATCTTATTTTTTTAGTATTTATCTTATAAAACATATTTTCTATGTATCCTTAATGTTTTACATTTTTAATTATAGAAAGCTATAATACATAAGAAGTTATTTAATCAATCTGGTTAAATATTTATATATGAAAAAGTTTTTAGATATTTATAAACATTAATATTGTTTTATATGTATTTAATTCTTTCATTTAATTTACATGTATACACATTTATTTAATCGACATTCGCATGTGTATATATTTAAGACTTATTAATAGTAACCGATAGTTTATGTTTCCATTTATTTTAAAGAGTATATTACATGAATGGTTCTTGTAGTTTGGTAAAAAAATTGAATTTGGTTCTTAAACTTTTAAAATTTCTAATATAGTCTCAAATATTATATTTATCAACCATTGGTTATTATTCTGTAAGTTTAGTTACTAATATTAAATTTTTCAAAATGACTATTTTACCTACAAAGATAATCAATGTAAATTACTTTTTATTTAAATAAAAATTATTTTTAAAAATATCATTTTTAGATTGTTTAGGTTTTTAAATATTTCTTTAAAGATTTTGAATTTTTTAAATGTCTCTCTTAAAACTTACTAATTTTTTAAAGATACTTTTTAGAAGAATTATTGTCTTTCTTAAAACCATTAGGTTTTTTAAATTTAATTTTTGTAATTATTCATTTTGTGAATATATTTTTTAAAAAATATTAAAAAATAGCATTTGAAAATTAATTGTTTCTAAAAACTATGTTTAAAAAAGTGGTTCTTTTTTAAGGATGCTTTAAAATATAAATGGTTTGAGAAAAACTTTAGATAACCAAATAGTTTTATAAAAATATTTAAAATATTAAACGGTTTTAAGAATAACATTTCAAAATGGACGGCTTAAACACGTTAAAAAGCAAACATTTTATAAAATATTTTTAAAAAATTTATTCTTGTATTTAAAATGCATTTTGTTATATAATAAATATATTAATAATGAAATATTAAAAATATTAAACATTAATAAACATTTAAAAAACAAGAATATAAAGCTTTCCTTAGTAAAAATAATACTATAGTTTTAAAGGTAAATTAAATTGATGGTCCGACACGGGTAAAATATCAATTTCATAAATTTTAACATTATTAATTGTTAACTAATAAAATTTGGGACCACAGATGAAAAAAAATATTAAGAATCATATTCAAAATTTTTAAACTTTAAATACCATATCTAAAATTTTTACATAACATAAGGACTATGCATGTAAATTATTTTATCTTAAATTTATTTTTTTCAACCCGTGTTTAGGCTAGTGATATATATTAAAAAAAAAGTTAGATCACTACCACATGACAACTCTTGATCACAAAGTGTGTATTTTAATAAAAAAAATCAAATATTTAATCTTTTTAAAACATGTTTTTTAATTTAGATATGATATAAATAATAAGGAATAGTTCAAATAAAAATGGTAACAAATCTGGTAACAAATCTAAAAAATGTAAGAATAATCCTAACCATCAATTTTTTTAATTAATAGTTAGATAAAATTGTAATGAAAATATTTGTTAAAATGGTATTTTAGACATAGCTATTTTTGTTGATTTTTTTCAAGTTAACCTAATTTTTTTAAAACATTCATAACTTTTATATATGACATATTTTTTTAGAAAATTAAACCATAAAAATGAGTGTTTTTTAGTCTTTAAAATGATTATAATATCGTAATATAAAAAAGAAAATAACTTTTTTATGTTTTTAAGTTCATTGAAAATCTACTCATCATTGTGTTTTAGTACAGTTTATTGTGTCTGCTTGTTAGTTATTGTGTTTTCCTAGAATAATAAAATCTAAATAAACATAATGGTGAAATAACATTATCGTTGTAAAACACAATGATAACTTATCAGTTATTTAATTTAAAATAACACAAAATAATATTAAACATAAAAACACAATAATAAAATGTCTCAATGTGTTTTTTACTCTTCATTGTGTTATCCTAGACATAATAAGTTATGAAAAACATATTGTTAAAATAATATCATTACGTAACTTTAATTGTAATACACAATGATAAGATAATGTTGTGTGTCTAATCCAGCAAATAAAATATGTAAATATGAACCTACTGTGCTGATGTGTAAGGGTTTTTATGTGTGTTAACATGTTTAAATATATGTTTTTACATGTTTAGCAATGTGAAAACATAATTACTTTAATAGTTAATGGTTTTGTAGGTGTATAAAGTTAGACGAATGAATTTAGGTGTTTTTTAGGAGTTACAATGGAAGCTGGAAGCTCACAATGAAAATAGGACTTGGAAAAGAGAAGAAATATGAGAAAAGTTACGAGGGACGTAAATTGCGTCCCTACAACGTAACTTACATTTTATAAGAAGTTCAGCCAAAAAGAGCATGCAAACTAGGACGTAAAACAAGAAAAAAATATGTTGTTTCAGGTGGGACGTAAATTACATCCCTGAGGACATAAATTACGTCCATTTGCTGACTGACATGAATTTTCAAGGTTTTGTGACCTACATGAAGGGTAAAAAGGGGGCTACAAATTCAAGCTTCCCCAACTCAATTCTAATCATACCAAAGTTTATTTTGGAGCCAAGAATACCTACGGATCCATCTTTTCATGTTATTGATTCCTCCTATATCCGATTCAATTCCATGATGACCATGAGAGGCTAAACCACCCGTGATTTTTTCCGGGTAGGGTTTGTGTTTATGCTACTTGTTTAACATTAGTTGTTCTTAGTTTGGGTTGAAGTTTTAATTGGCATGTTAAGTCATATGATTTTATTTCTTGATTGATTTCTTTAAATGATTTTTATTTGTTTTGAATCTTAACTAATCTTTATCAGTTTTTGGTTTTTTTAGATTATAAATATTATGAGTATTAGGTTTTGATTAGCAAATTAAAATTGATAGCTTATGAATAGGTACGCTTACAACCTGTTCTATCATTATCATTGAAGTCAATTAAACCAATACAAGTATTACTTTATCACTTGTGTTTTACAAACTTAAAACCCAGAGTGGATCTTTCTTCTTATTATTGTTTTCAGAATTAATCAAGTTTATAAATTTGCAATCTTGTTTTCTAAATCAATCATTAATTCAAAGTTATTTTCTTTATAAAATAAAAGTTATTAAACTACAATTACACTTTCTTCATATTCTTCGTTACTCGTATTAGTATAGGTGAGCTAAGTCTTGGTCTTAATTTATTTTTGAGCAGACCACGACAATCTACATCACGTGAACACACTAAAAATACTATAAGAGGAAGTAGAGTTTTTGTCCTCAGGGATACGTGTTACTATTTTAATACCAAAAACATTTTAGCATAATTACTTTAGTTGGTTATGGTTAAAGAAGACGTGGGAGTTTTAATTAGAAACTTAAACTAAATGCAACTTGCAGAAAGTAAAAAAATTTCCAGCAAGCTAACATGGACATGTCAAAATTGTAAAGGAAAATTACAAGCGTCCGTGTTAAGGTTCTACCAAAAAAATATAATTTGATATCTTTTTGTGGTTTTTAATTATGAAAAAGGATTACTAAAAATTTTAATTAAATTGTGAAGTAAATTTAGATATGAAAATAATTCCAACATTAAGGTAATTTCTTGATTTGATTCGCTTATGATCATTAGTGATTACGGTGTAGTGACCCTTTTAATAATAATTTGTATCGATACTAGAAATCACGTGGTTCGGACATCCACTCTATCTAATGTCTAATCAAACGTATTTCGTTGATGAATTTAGATAATTAATATATCAGGCTCTATGAATATTTTATTTTCAGATACTATTTACAAGTATTACGTTATTTATTATTATAGATTTGTTTGCTTTTTAAAAATTTTTGAAATGTTATAGTAACTAGCTAGAAGTAAAGGGTTGATACATTACAGCATTAGTATATTATACCAGCAACATACTTTATTGTAAATCATTCTTATCGTTGCTTTAAAATCTTAGTATATAAATAATAGATTTGTTTGTCTAAGTTTGTGATAATTGTACCTAGTCTATCAATCCTAGTTTTGTCATATAAAAGTTATAATGAATTTTGTACAAAGAGCTTAAAATAATACAAACGATGAAACATGTGTAATATAATCGAAGAGGAGATGTATCAATATAAGATGGCATTTGAATAGGTGTGCGTATAAAGGAGATGATCATTGTTCACACAACTTGTAGTGGCGGAGCTTGAACTATTCCGTAGAAGGAGGCGGGGGCGAAATTAAATTTTTTTAAGAGGGCGAACTCGATATTTATATAAAAATTTACACTACCCCGCCAAAAATTTATATTATCGGACTAAAATTTATCAAACTATATTTCATAATGTATGATCATTATTTTTTTCTTGGTAAAATCTTGTTCCATCATTTTTAAAATAGAAAATTACATAAATGTTTTATGTGGTTTGATCATATTGCACGTTTGGTCTTTAAACTTTATAAATAATAAAGTTAGTCTAAATTTTTATTTAGTCATTGCAAGTTTGATCCTCAAATTTTAAAAACTACAAAGTTAGTCTAAGCTTTTATGTGAGTGTTGCACTTTTGGTCTCTAAAATTATATTTTAAAGTTACTCAAGACTTTATAAAAATACATAAAAACTAAATTAATTTAATGTCTGGTACTAAACTTGTAATGAGTAAACAAAAGTTTCAACTAACTTTATATTTTTAAAGTTAAAAATACAATCTGGTTAAACCATATGAACCATCTATGCAATTTTCTCTATTTAAAAGAAATTATTCCGTGAAGTCAACAATTTAATTAATCTTTAATTTCATTATATTATTACTATATTTAATTCAAAAAATAACGACTAATCTTTCTACTCTAATAAAAGAGTATCTTGGGTGACACGTGACGGCACCACATTCATTCTCACCAAAAGTTTTCTGCTTCTCTCTTCTATTAAACAATTACCTTAATTATTAATAATATTATTTAACTTTTTTATAACAAAAATAGCTTTTTTAATAATTTAAAAAAGATCTTCTTATTAATGTTATTTCTAAAAATAATTTTTATAGAATAAGAAATTTTTACAAAACATCAAACTTTTTTTAAAATTAGTGCTTTTAAAAAAGTTTATTTTTTATAAACAAAAAATAATTAAAATTAAAATTTATAATAAGAAAATTTTTAAAAATGATATTTTTAATACGGTTTGTTTTGAAACAAAATATTTGTTATTTTTTTTGAAAGAAAAAAGTATTAAACCAAAAGTTTAAAAAGTTGATATAATTGTTTTATTACATATTGTTCTTACTATATGTAATTTCAATTATATTTTATCGTAAAATATCGGTTTATAGTTGATAAATTTTTATTATATTTAATATTTTATTTGTTCAACCCGTGTAATACACGGGTTTACTAAAGCTAGTGGCTAATAAACACGTTTGATTACACTATCAGGTTGTGTCATTTCACAATGCTAGTTTGTCAACACGTTTATTTACAATTTTGTATTTGTATAAATATATCATTATTAATTGTGCTATACCACGTGTAATTACAAATATGAAACTAGACTGTAAAGTAAAAAAAATAGTAAAAATGTTTGCCTAATTATAATGCATGGTAAAACTTAAAATCACAACTTTAACATAATTACATATATCGTTATGTAATCACGTCATTTAACTATATGGACTCATATAGCCATCGACCAAAATACATGTGTCGTATGTTGACAACTTCGTGTACTTCACTTGAAAAAGCCATTTATATATGTGTGTTTTTTTTCTTTTTTTTTACTTTCAAGTATTTTATTAAGCAGTAAAGCAAAACTAAAAACTAGAAGGACAAAAGTCAAAAGAAAAACATCATTAATATAATTAGATTAAACAATTGTAAAGTTACATAATCACATTAGATTTGGAAAGATTCTTACACTACGTACTCCAAAATTTTATATGTAAAATAAACGTGATCAACGAATGAAATAATGATCAAATATTTTTTTATTTCTTGCCAAATCTTTCAAGAAAATCTAAATTACCTAACAAATATTTAAAGAGAAAATGATTTTTGATTTAATATCCTCATAAGCTTCCTTGATTTTAATTAATAGTTATAAGACGGGGGTCAATCCGTGTATCTAAAAAATTTCCAAAGCTAAACTATAAAAGAAATATATATTTATATATACACTTGTTATTTCAGCATTAACATTCTTATTGTCATATTTAAAAAATAATAATAATAATAAATAATTATTGATATATTTTCGTGTTGGGGGATGATGGTGCAATTTCTCGTTATTTACTTCATAATCTTCAAGTCGGGTGATTTATGAAGAAAAACAGAACAAATAATCATTAGAAGATGCCACTTTAATTGGATTTATATGTGTGATGTAGGTTATGTCCCAGGTAAAGTTGGACCCAAATTTTTTTTTTTTTTTTTGAACGACAAATATATAAACAAAATACTCACTGACTAGCATGTGACAAGCCAGAGGAAACGAAACAATTACAAAGTTAAAGTGGGATTTTGTAACCAATCCATCATTTGATTTTACATTTTATGTTCGACATGAAAACCATAAGAACGAATAATGAATGATGCAATCAAAAATAAAAGCTGGACCCCATCTGTGATACTCGTTGAAAAATATGACGTGGGTAAAGAATTGCTAATGGTTTACATTAATAATAAGATATTACCAATGGAATTGGACAATTCACATGACAATATCATAGCCGGATTTGTCCGTGACTTTTCAACGCATGGTCACAGATAACATGCTACTATCGATGGGGTTTGTGTTGATGGCCTGGTTACTATTGATGGCAGTCAATGCGAATAACTTGATTGATACTGATAGCTGGTTTCAATTTTCTTTGATTTTCATTTTAATATTTTAGGGTTATAAAATTAATACAAATACAAATGAAAATGATACATAATAAAAATTAAAGGATTTGTTACCAAATTTTCATGTAATCATATAATTTATTTGTAGCACATAAACATGTCGATATCTCAGAATACTGTTGGATAAGGACAATTTCATTTGAAAATGTCAACATTAGCATTTTGAAAACACCTGGGATATTTAAAATTAATTATAACTATTACATTTGAAACTTATGTTAATAATGATTTATTATTTTTAATGCATAAATCACAAGTGACTATTTATTTTGACTTTCGAGGCACTCCTCTTGCCATTTTAAACAATTATATCATTCAAATAATAGCAATTATATAATTCAAATAATAGCAGCATATTATATTATAGTGTACTTTAAAATAAAAACTTGAAACACATAAAGCAAAAGATACAACTAGATACAAGATAAAGTAGTGATTTGTAAAGGTGAAAAACAAAAGATTTTTTTTATTTACCCCTTGAAAATTACAATTTGAACTCTTTAAGTTTACTTATATCTACTTTTTATACCTTATACTTATTTTTTCGGCACCTCTATATTTTTTTGTATATTTTCATTGTTCTGGAATAAATCTTGAAATTTATTGGTTTACAAAATCTTGAGAATATCGTTGCAACATGCTTATTTTAACTACGTCTCGGTTTAATTTTTATTTAAAATAAAATAGTAAGTCATAATGTGCAAATCATCGATATCGTCAAAGCTGATTTAAAGTTTTTATTTTTATATAATTTATTTACCATTTATCCTTATATTTTTAAAATGCTTTTTTTAATTCAAATTTGTACATGATTACTTTTATCACATTAATATTTGTAGTAGTTTAAATTTATTCAGCCTTTTAACATTAATTTTTAAGGGTTTAATTTTTATATTAATTTTCAAATATTATTAACGGCCTCGCCGCAATGCACGAGTTTGTGATTGTTTCAATTTTTAATATAAAGTTCTGAGTGTATTCAATGACGTTTTTGTTTCCTTTTTTTCACCTTTATTGCACGAATCACCACAACATCTAGACTTCGTTTTTGTATTGTTTTATGTCCAGACGCAACGCGGAGGCTTAATACTAGTTTATAACATTTTGGTATTATACTTTCTCAAATAAAACTATTCGTAGTCGGAAGAACAAGCATGCGTACTTCTATAATAAACTAATTTTGAACTATAAAAATAAACGTACATTTATAAAGGAATAATTAAGAATAAGTAACATAAGTTCTTAATAAATTATTGATTAGAAATGAGAAACAAACTTAAGAGTAACTTACATTGGATTTTTGCGATTTCATGATAACATTAATTTTTTAAAACTTCAAAAGATAACAGACACTAAATTACTAAAGAGATAAGCATTCGCATGGTTTATACCAGTGGCGGAACAAAAAATTATTTTTGATAGGGTAATTATATTATGGTGATTAGATTTTTAACAAAACAACGGTAAAACTATCGGGTTGTCAGATCGGATTAGGTCTGGTCGGAATAGATTGAACTAATTTTGAAGTTATTATTACACCTCTAAATATAATCATATCCAAGGATGATAAATCTTATAATAGATTGAACTAATTTTCAAGTCAGATAGGATCAATTCAAATTTTAGCAAGAATCACTTGAATTAATTACCAAAATCAACGACTATAATCACTATACTTTCTACTAAAATCACTAATTTACCTATCTATTAATAAAGCAACTTGATGAACAGTTGTTGTACCGGTTATTAAGCACTATGTACAAGTTGTTTATGCACGTACGTTTTGTGAAGCACTGTGTACAACTGCATGATGCTCATTCGGACTATAAAAGACGCTTTTCACCTCATTTGTGGACCGCCTTCTCTCTGCTACCTCCGAACGCCGCTCTCAGCCACCGCCGAACGCCGCTCTCCGCCGCCTCATGCCCTTCTTCCACCGTGCGTCTAATCTCTTTGGTTATACCGGTTAGTCCGCCATGGTGGTGGGGGTGGTGGATGAGACAGGCTTTTTGTGGGTATGGCGGTGAGAGCGGGAAGCTGAACATCCGGCGGGCCTTTGTTTCGACCCTCAATTGGTGCTTTCCCCGGTTGTTGGAGGCTCGATTTGTGCCTGAGATCTTGGTCTCCGCGTTTCCCTTCTCGCCGGTGACAGCTTCGATGAATGCATGTTGGCTACTTTCTTTGTTTCTGGTTAACCGGGTCTCAGGTTTGATGTAATTCTGTTTTGGTGTGATATTGGGGTTTTCAAGTCTGGTTTGACTTGGACTTTGGATTGTCCTTGCCAATGATGTTTCGGTCTTTTCTATGGGATATTAGGGTGTTCAGTTGTGTTTCGTGTTGGTGTTTGGACCATGGTTGTAGCTGATGTTTTGGTCTTTCTTTTGTGATATATGGGGGTTTTCAGATCTGACCTGGGTTATTTGGATAGTGCCTGTTGATGATGTTATGGTCTTTACTTCATTATGTGAGACTTTGTTGATCACATTGTCGATGATGTGGAGCTTTAGCTCCTCTGAGATGTTGGCTTACACGTGTTATATGACAATATCCTATCTATCAATAAAGCAACTTGATGAACAGTTGCTGTACCGATCGTTAGGCATTGCCTACAAGTTGTTTGTGCACAGACACTTTGTGAAGCATTGTGTACAAGAAAAGAGCTGTTATTGTAACGATTTCATCTACTAAGACTGTGTTATTGTTTGTGGCTTATGACGATGATGATGAATGTGTGCTCATCTGAGACATTTCTAATGTTGGATTTTATCTATTCTAGGACGGTTGGTTTGCAGGTTAGAGTAAGGTGAGATTTGTTTGTTTGTTGGCGAGCTGTTCCTATTGGGTTATATTGTTGTTTGTTGGTGTCGATGATGATGGATGTTTGTCCATCCGAGGCCTTTCGTTTTGTTTGTTTCGGGCTGTGATGATACACCATGACCAACGTCGGTTGTCCTGGCTTGGCAACCGTTTACGGTGTGCAGCCGCAACCGTACATGGTTCTGAGCTGCGCTATACTGTTATGTTGTGACTGTGATGACACAAACATTGTGTTAACAGCGGTCTAAGGATCGGTTTACTATGTCCCTATGACACGCAACGCGCGTCGGGGGTCAAGCCCTAGTAACAATTTAAGATGGAACCAATTATCACTTTTTTTAGACATAGCCATATGCGATGATGAAAAACTTTTTTGAAACTTGAAACAAATAAAGAAAAATATCTTAGAATCATTATTGCACCCTTAAATATGATCAAATCTAATCCTAATCACATCAAGTAATAATAAAGAAAATCACACTTAGCTGGTTTCATTTACATCTTTATAATCCAAAGTGGGAAAGAATTCACAAATCACCTTCAATCTCCTTCTTACATCGCTCTAGAATTAGCACAAGAAACCTTCAAGAGAGACTCCCATTTATAAACTTGAAAACTCACACCTTACACCAAACATTTATCATTTCCTCTTCAGGTTCTCTCATTCTCAAATCCTCAATCCAAACACCCCTAAATAAAATAAATTAAGCTGCAAATGTTATTTCACTCTCTGTATTTGATGAGATTAAAACATCTATTTTGATTAAAAAAAACCATAGAAACTATTAAAACTACGATAAGGTAAAATTCATCTAAAAGTTTCAACATGTTAACAAGGAAATAAGAAATCGAATCACTTCAAATTGAATTCCAAAAACAATATAAGATTGGCATAAACTCAAAGTCAAAGAAACAAACCTTGAATGGTTGCCGCAGTTCTGGTCGCCGGAGCGCAGAAGGAGAAGGGTCGATGGAGGCTTCCTAGAGGTGTGAAGTTTCAACCCAAAAGCAAAAACGAAAGCTACATGGATGGGAAGGTGGGTTTTGGGTTAGGGTTAAAGGTATTTAAAATAAGGGTATAAAAGTAATTTACAAATTTAAAAAGAGTGTAAAAATGCACGTTTGAAGAATCGAACCCATTATCTCCAATGTCGTTGGACGCGCGCATAATAAGTGAAAACCAGTAAACCATGAATGCATTATTATATTCTTCTGAACTTGATAACACTAATGGGTTCACCTATAGAAAACCTATGGGTGCATTCGGTAATATATAGTCGACTACTAACTCAAAAATTAATGTGGTCATTTGATCTCGTTCCCCGAAGGTAGTTCCAGCCCTGGTTTAAATAATGACTTTGTTTTGCTATATGTTGTCAACATGCGAGTAGTTCGAGGGGCCTTAATCATGTGTTACTGGTGGTGGAGATTGGCAGCGAAGGGACTATACACTTCGACTGGAGCAGTGGCGGAGCTTGAACCAAAGTTTAGCGGGGGCGGGGGCGAAGGTAAACTATTTTAGGGGGGGCGGACTCTATATTTATTAAAAAATTTTCACTACTGGACCAAAAATTTACACTATCGAGCCGAAAATTTACACTACTGACGGAAAAAAGTAGCCCCCCCCCCCCCCGGGCCCCAAGGAAGCTTCGCCCCTGGACTGGAGTGAGATGCGTATATGAGGCGGTGAGAGGTAAAAGAAAAGAGGAAGAAAACTTGTAAATAAAAGCAGTTTCAGTTAAATGTATCACATGCATAAGAACCGAAATATCACTGTATACCAGTGTTTTCACGACTGGATTGGACCGGCCGGTCCGACCGGTTCGACCGGGGATCGGCCACCTAGCCGGTCCGGTTCGGTGCGACTCGTTTTGGACTGGTCGAACCGGCCGGTTCGTCCCGAACCGCTGGTCGGACCGGGAAACCGGACAGGGTCGGACTGGTTTTCGTATTTTTTTTTATTTTTTTGATTTTAATGGGTAAAAACGGGGTGTTGAACCATAAATTAGTGTGTTGGATATAAAAATATAGTTAAGTTTCATATATAACTATAAAATACATATATAAATTACTTATATTTAATTATATATATAACTATATATATAATATAGTGTATATATAATTATGACGTCATCCGGTTCTTAAATCCAGTCCAACCACCAAACCAGTAAGGCGTCCAGTTCGACGTCCGATCCGGTTCTGAAAACATTGCTGTATACATAACTTTTAAATGTTATAGTGTAAAAGTGTAATTTTAGGTTTACTTTCTTCAAATCCTTTCTTGTGAATGCATTTGTCTTTACAAATTTTTAATGTATTGTGTGTAGCAATTTGAAAAATTAGATTCACGAATCATGTCTAAGGTAAATTTATCTCCACTTTTTGGTGATAATCTTCATAAGACGTCATGACAATCTTGAATCGTCAATTAAGTGGTGAGTTTCGTTTAGAAGTGATTCCCATATATGCACATGTTTCTTATGGAAAATGAATAAAGATAAGTTTTTTTTTACTAAGATAGACAAATTATAATTTCAAATAATTATATGTAATTGTCACGAAATGTAATTATTATTTACTAGGTCTATGATTAAATGTGAGAGTTTCACAAGGAATCAAATCATGTCCAAAATTAAGGTAAGAAAAATAATATGTCAGTGCTTAAATATCTGTGTTTAATGTAAAGCTACGAACTAGGAGAAAACATGTGCAAAGTCGTCCCTCATATAGAAGAGTGGAACTTGATAGTGATATATAAGTAAGAACCTTGTAAGCATAATGTTTCCCTTAGAAGGAGACATAAGTGAGACAAGCGGGGACTATATACTAACTCGTACTTGAAATCAGACATTCATGTGGTTTGTGTGGGTGATGATTGTAATATGGCATTTTGACGGTGTTAATCGACATGATCAGTTGCTGCTGATATAAGTCAGACTTGGTGCATTTGATTCTGAAGGTGTGAGTCATGCAAGATCTCTCGATAGTTGTGACTAATGATGTCATCAGCAGAAACCCACTAGTGATGTCACCATTTTAGTTGATGAGATCAGCCACCAATTGCGACTAATTGGATAGATGCAGTTGTGACTAGTCACAATTTCCATTATTATTGATAGTTGTGACTAATCTACGTTAGTTCCAACTGATTAGTTGAACTGAAGTAGTGCACGACACTAGCAGTTTTCACTGATTCATTTAAAACTGTCTAGTTTTGATCATAGCATTTTACTTCCTCCAATGCAAGCTAAAACAGAAACTTTAAAAGTTTTAGTATAGCCTAATTAAGTGAAATGAAATCAATTTAAGACGTTTAATACAATTTATTTTTTACTTTAATTATTAAGTTGGTTGTTTCAACTTTATTTCACTTTGAATTCTAAAGTAATTCTTAGTCGCATACACATTAGAATTCACAAGTATTTCTCTCTCAAACAAATCTGCAAATTTTTAGCAAAGCCTTTTCATCCTATTGTTCTTGCTTCAAGGTAATATTTCAGGTGCTAGTGTTTTTACCGACGATACACACTACTGTGTCTGTTGACAAACAAGTTTTCTTGAAATATTCAAAATTTGTCTTAGGTGATCATTTTTAACAAGAATCTTTAGCCGCTCCCTGTTTTTTTAACTTTGTTCTTCATCTTCTTATATTTTACTTCATTTGTGTTGTTAAACTATTTTTTACTTTTTTGCATTCCTTTTATTTCAATAATGTAGTTCAATTATAAAAGTGTTGAACGGTTTTCCTACAATATTTAAGAACACCATTCTTATTCTACATTTATGGCGATAATTATGCAGCTCTATTAACTTATGCAAACCCAATGTCTCATGAGAGAACCAAACACTTCAGGATTAATCAGCATAATAGGTTTTGGTGATGGTCAACAACTCAACATGACATATTGTGCACCAAGTTAAAATAACTTGATATGTTTACACCTTTGATTTGGTGGAGAGTGTCGAAAATAAATATGAAAATGTCAATTCGGATGTGTAAGTTTATTTTTTTTATTTAACTTTTTATCCTATTATTTATTGTTTTAGTGATTTTATATTTTGTATGTGTTTGTGAGGTCTTTTGGGGCTTGGGCTATCTTGATAAAAGAATGGGTTTTTGGGCTAGATGGGCTGGAGATTTGTTTTGCTGATGCTTTCTAGGCCCACTCGCAGAAAGAGGAGACTAATGGGTTGTTTGTTTCAGCCTATTAATAGTTCGGATGTCTAAATGGTTCAGCATTTAATAGTTCAGATTGTTTGTTTCGTTAACAAATGTCTGAATGGTTAAACATTTTTGTTTCTTAATAGTTAAGCATTATACTGAGTATGAATGGTTAAGAGATATTTGCTTTTAAATTAGTCAGACATTTGCTTTTAAATAGTTAAGCAATATAATAACTCTTAATGATTCAAACCTTTTACTTGTTCAGCACTTAATGGTTCAGCACTTACCCATTCAGAAGTAAGGGTGTCATTCGGGTTTTGTAATCGGGTTTCGGGTTCTTCGGTCGGGTTCCTCGGGTTTTTAGGTGTAAGAAATCAACCCGAAGACCAAACCAAATAAGTCGTATTTAATCGGTTTTCGGGTTTCGGTATTCGGGTTTATTTGGGTCGGGTTAATCGGTTTTCGGGTTAAGACTAAACAATTAAGCGTTAAATTATTTGTTGTCTCAAATGTTTGTGTAATGAATATATATGTGATAAAAATGCATGTATGAAATTTAGCATGTGTTAACGATATATGATTTTGTTTACTATATTAAAAGTTTTTACATATGTACGTTCATTTTATTATGTATATTTAATTGTCAAAGTACATTACATCTTAATTATCCTTAAGTTCACATAAGAAAATTAAACCACAAAAATAAAATATAAAGTTTAGAAATCATGTTTTTAAATCTTGAAAATGGTAGCATATACACACATATATATTAATCTTGAAATTTTGAAAAAAAAAATATTCGGGTTAATTGGGTTGACCCAAATCTCACAAAACCAACCCAAATACAGAACCATTTATAAAAATCGAGTTCGGTTTGATGTAATAATCGGGTTGGGTTACTCGGGTTAGTCCTTAATCAGGCTCGGATTGATTTTGTTTGGGCTTAATATTCGAGTTCGGGTAAAATGCACACCCCTATAATCAGAAGTGCCAGACAGCCCCTAAGTGGGGTAGGGTCGTAGGCTAGGGTTTGATCAAATTACATTCACATTAGTTTCATAACCTAAAACACTCTTTTGTTGCAGTTTCATAGAATCTGTGACGACTTTGCTTTATCTTGTAGATATTGTTCAAAACATAGTTGTTTTGATTCTTTTGTTGTTTGTGTTGATTATAATCTTTTTAATAACAAGAATTAGTGGTTTAAACAGTTTACTTAATTGCTTTTTTCATCTAAATAAACAAAGTATTACTATGAAATTAGTTAAAATATATAATATGTTCTTTTTGTGAAACAAATTATCACTATTCTTGATTGCAAAGAATGTTTTTCATGACTGGTGTGTTTTAAAACTTCAGTGATAAATATGATGAAATAGGTGTGTCCAAAATCACAACCGAACCATGATGTCCGAACTTTGATGAAACAGGGAACATGATGAAATAGGGAATTTTCCAAAACTAATATTTTATTTATTCTACTAGTTTTGTTTATAAACCATAAGTACACGGGTCGAATGAAAAATAAAATTAACAATTACTACGTAATTTTTTGAGATAAGATGTTACTAAATTACGTATAATTAACTATTGAAAATAATAACAATATTTTTAAAACTTTCGTTGTTTTAAGAAAATTGTTTCTTTACACATTCTATCTTTTAAAAGTACTTTTCTTAAACAATTTTGTTTTTTTAAAGTTATTTATATTAAAAAATTCATATTTCATAAGATTTTGTTTTTTAAAAAGTTACATTTTTAATGAAAAATATATGTTTTTAATTTATTAAAAAATTAATTTTAGAATTTGAAAATAATATAAATAATATTATTAGCATTTAATGTCATCATTAAATGATTGAGTTGTTATGCTAGGACATGTGCTAAAATGAGTATGAAAAGATAACATGTGACAAAACGAATGTAAAAAGATGACATGTGACAAAACTTATTTTGCTTTATTAGAAAAGGTGAGATTAGCCCATATCAATAGAGTAGACTGCTTTTGTGACTTGGTTCAATAAAATGAATCCATCTATTATAGAAGATGACATGTGATAAAATTTATTTTGTTTTGTTAGAGAAGATGAGATTAGCCCATATCAACAGAGCAGACTACCTTTGTGACTTGTTTCAATAAAACAGATCCATCTATTTTAGGCTTTTTTATTTTTTATTCTTTATTGTGTGTGTGTGTATAATTTGGGTAGTGTTATAGTAAAAATAATATTCAATCTAAAAATCTTATGAAGTACAGTCGGTTTGACATGTATTCTTCTATTGTTTTAAAGAGTGGGACATTTTGATAATTGTGTCAAATACGTCAACTCATTGTGTCAAATATGTTAGTTCATGTGTCTTATACGTTCATTGTGTCATATACCTACATAATTTGTAATACATATTTATTATTGTGTTTTACGTTTTAGATAATTTTATGTTATTTTTACCATTGTGTTTATAAATTATATAAACTTGTTATATATCATTGTGTTTTACAAGTGTTGTAAAAATCGGTATGCGCTAGTCGAGCGGTGAGATAGGGATTAGGGTTTAATCGTGATTAATCGGATCAGACTTTTGCGTATAATTTTGCAAATTTATGTATAATTATATACTTTCTTATGAATTTTAATCTATAAATTTGGGGGATAATTAGTAAATTGGTGAATATTGAGGGGGTTAAATGTAAAAATACACAAACTTAAGTTAAATCATTAAACCCTAACGTTAGAACAGCCATCCCCTTTCATCGTTCAAGTCAGTGCTAGTCGCCCCTTCCCTTGTTCCCGTCACCGAAGTTGTAAATCGTCGCCGGATTCGGCAAATCCGGCGCCGGAATGAGAAAATCTGGTGGTTATCGTCGTTGAAACACCGCCGATTAGGACGATTTTGTCTGGCTTTGACCAATTTTGATCGACTACCGCCTACCACCACCAATTTGGCGAAACCGAAGCGGCCAACCTCCGATTAGCGACTAATCGGAGGCTAGTTGCGATTTTTACAACACTGTGTTTTACAATTAGAAGTACAAAATGAGATACTTTCATCAATGTATTTTTAAAATTTATATTGTTGAAAATAACACAATGTCATATTTTTGTTATTGTTTTTTTTATAGATTATATAAGCTTGTTATCTACTATTATGTTTTACAACTATAACTATATAATAATATTATTACACCAATGTATTTGTCAAAACTCATAGTTAAAATAGCATAATGACAATCAATGAACATAATGAGACGTTGTATTATTTTATCAGTGTGTTTAATATATTATATTAATTAGTTGTTAATTTATTATTATGTTATATATTAGAAGTACACAATAATACCATTATATTTTTTAAAATTTATCATTTTAGAAAAACACAATAGTATTTATAACAAACAAAAAAAAACATAATGAACTGTATTAAAGACACAATGACGAGATACGATCTTAAAAATATAAAAAAAAATTGATTATCTTTTTATATAACAATAGTATACTTCTTTTAAGGATAAAAAACATTTTTTTATATTGTAAATTTTATAAAAAAATAACATCGTACATAAAAGTTATGAACATTAAAAATAGAGGGGGAACTTGTAAAAATTCAACAAAAGTGCTTATTTCTAAAATATATCTTTAGTAATTTTTTTCTTATAATTTGATCTCAACCATTGATTGAAAAGATTAATGGTTGAGATTACTACTTACAACTTTTAGTTTTAAAGGTCTTTTTATTTGAACATTTTTCATATAATTTATCATTTAATTTGATTTAAGATTATCACTTTATAAAATTTTGTCATATTTTTTCAATTAACTTATTAACAACTTAAAATATATTTTTTTATAAAGATGATTGGGCAAAACAATAGAAGAATTCCATAATAAGTTATATTATAAATGTACCTAAAAAAATAAATAAAAATCTATACTGCCCCGATTAAAATTTTCTAGATTCGTCATTAAAATTATGCATGCTAATTTGCTACCTCAATAAGAACATACTTATTGTCACGTCGAATTCAGCTCGCAATAGGGACATTGAAAGAATGAATGTGTTCATACGTAGTTTAGATGTTTCAAACTTTCACCGGTCGGTTATTAGTTATTTTATGGCCTTTGGAAATTTATTTTGGTTTGAACTGCTAATTTCGATGATATATAGGTCAATGGAGGGATTCCATATCTTTTGTCTTTCTTTTGGAGCAACTCGACCAATTACACGTTTCATTACGTTAAGTTGTTTTATCTATTGGTGTAACTAAATTATCATATATTTCATGCACGTTAATCCATTGTAATTAGTTATTTTCGAAGTTAAAATAAAAATCTATATGTTGGTTAATTTTAGTTTATGAATCAATATGCCGGAACCCTAACATATATCTAATTATGTAATTATAAGGCAAAAGAATGAAACACTTACTTGTAGAAAAGATTGTCATTGGTGTAGAAGATGATAATATCATACGATTCCATTATAATACTGTAAGGGGACTTTTGGTTGGAAGGAATGGAATGGAATGGAATTGAGAAAATAGTATAATTTTCAAGCAAAATTATGTTTAAGTGGGTAATGAAATGTAAAACCCAAGGGAATGTTTCACCTCAAATTCCCTTGGTTGTGGGATTTCAAATTCCCTTGGTTGTGGGATTTCAAATTCCCTCTCTAGGTGAAAGGATTTTGAAATCCCACAACCAAGGGAATTTAAGATGAAACATTCCCTTGGGTTTATTTTTAATTACTCACTCAAACACAATTTTACTTGAAAATTATACTAGTTTCTCAATTTCATTCCATTCCATTCCATTCCTTCCAACCAAACGCCCCCTAAGTTTGATGGAGAGATGATAGAGATGATTCTTTATGACATTTTTCAGGAAAATCATATGATCGATGATTTCTAAATTTCCTGTACCCTCTTTTTATATACCAGTATCTAAAGGAAATCATAATGTCTCTTTTACTTATTAATATTTAAATTTATATCCATCAAACAAAACTTAGGCACTATTTATGTCATACTGATATAATTAATTGTTTTTAGTGAATGGTTCTAAGGTTATTATTATATGGATAGTTTTCCATCACTATAAAAAAATTTATATTATTATATGTGTGTGAGAGAGAATAAGATACATTTATGAACAGTGACGTACAAGTAATATGAAGCATCAAAGTATAAGTTTATATTGCATAAGTTATAGTAACACATAGGTCACTCAACGTAGTTGTGTACAACTTGGGTTGTATTTCGTACGTCAAAGTGACTCTTGGGCTAATGGCGGCAATCATCAATCTTCACAAGAAGCCCATCGAATTTAGCTACAATCTCGTGATTCTAACGATCAAGACATATAGCAAAGCCAAAATGCAAGCGCACAAAACAAGCTAGGTCTACCATGGTTACCAGAATCGTGAACTGCCCCAAATTTCAGTCTAAAATACTATCTGGTTTCAACTTTTTCTTCACGTCAATGTTAAAAAATGAACATCTACTATATCCGCTGACATTTTTAGTTGAAGCACATCAATCTTAAGTTGATGTGTTGGAAATGAGGCATGCAATCGCCGAACTAAACCCAATCTGGTTGAAGAAACACATCAATCTTACGTTGATATGTTGGAAATAAGGCATGCAATCGCCGATCTAAACCCGATCTGGTTGAAGTAACACGTCAATTTTACGTTGACTTTTGGCAACAAAACCCTCAATCAAATGAAACAAAATATACAGCATGAGAATGAGAATCTAATTCATAATTGCATATGAAAAGAAGAACCATATCGAATCGAAGGGGAAACGGGAGGGACAAGGGTGGTTTTGTTGGTCCAACAAAAGTTTATGCGCCTTATCATAAAATAATATTATCATAGTACTATGTATATATTTGCATAGGCGAAAAAAGTTCTTTGCTTTTATTAGTCAAATTTTCTCCTTTCTAATGCTCTTTGAGTAAAATTTGATATTATTTTATTTTGTTTAATTATTTTATACATATTTTGTTTTTATCTTATATTTTTAAAGAATAATTTTTTTATAATTTTGAATATACCATTGTGATATGCTTATTTTTATCTACGTTCTGGTATAAGTTTCTTTTGAAACGTTTTGGTATAAGTTTTCATACAACAAAAACATTCTAATTTACTTTCTAAAAATTACACTTCTACTTTATATAAAAATATCATTCTCCTCACCATGAATCTAGACAACATGTTCAACCAAGTTTTAACCAAGTTTTGTTACTTTGTACAACACGAACCACCCATGAACCGAAAATTAACCAATCCACTCAAATCAATATAATTTGTGGGGCCTTATTCTTTTTTATCGACCCCAACCACCTATGCAGTCATTCTTCAATGCCCACCTTCGCTCAATGGAACCAATATACTAGCAGAGATCTTTTTGAATATGGCACTCACCCCCATCACTCAAGATTGAAGTCATTACCGAAACACAAAGAGAACCCTACTTACAAGTGATTCCCGAAACACAACCCCACCGCCACCAAAGAGGCGAAAGAAAAAAAGGCAACCAAATCAATATTTGTTACAAAATTCAATTCATGAAATTAGATATTCACTTTTTTCGTGAGAAGGTCCAACAACTAGAGCTGCAAACAACCCAAATGAATACAAACAATGCCTTGTTTATGTTCGTTCATTAAGAAAATTGGGTTGTTCATTAACTGTTCACGAATACTCATTAAATAAAATATATTGCTTGTGTTCGTTCATTAAGAAAATTAACTATTCATGAACTAGTTTACGAACATTTACCGAAAATAAACGAACACAAATAAATGTTCATAAACATAAAAAAATTTCGTTAACACAAACTTAATATAATTATCCAAACATAGTTGATATAATTATAATTTAGAGTTAATTACATGAAAGGTTCATGTGGTTAGATCTGTTATCACTTTCGGTCACAGGTTTCGAAAACTACAAGGTTGGTCCAAAGGTTTGTCAAAATGTAACACAAAAGGTCCATACAATTGATGGGAATTTAAATATTCCGCTAAGTGATTGTAAAATGACTAGATTACCCTGCTTATTAAAAAAATATAAATAGTTATAATATAATTAAATAAAGATTTTGTTTAATGCAAGAGTTAGTTACATAATGGACCTGTCTCCGGCATCTTCTTAGGTCCTGTCTCCGGCAACAGCATCACCATCTTCGGCAACACCACCACCACAAGCACGGGTAACCTCTCACGACCCCCACGTCTCCGAACACAATCCCTGAAGCTTCATCTTTAACCTATATTTATCATTTAAAACAGAAACACCCCACATACCATCGCCATACAACAACACCACTGCATACCACCGCCATACCACCACACCAATGAAGCTGGATGGCTAACATGAAGGGAGGGTTGACGAAGGGGGTGGAGTTGCGACTATGAACATGGATTGGGGATAAGTAGGTGAAAGTGGTGGTAGCAGGAAAAAGTAGCTCTCGCTGCGGTGGTTGACGACGAGCACAAAGCGAGGGTTGTCCGACTTAGTGGTGGTTGTGGTTGGTGTTGACCGGGGGTGGTCAGAGACGATGACACAGTGGAGAAGGGGATGGGGTAAAGTGAGAGAGAATGGTTGGACTTAGGAGCGATGAGGGCATGGCGTCGAACTGATGATTATGGTAAACCATGGTGGTGATCGGCGGCGACGGGTGCCGGTGACAGAATTGAAATCGACGGGAATGGAAATGTGTGTAGATTGAAGAAGATGGGCTAGGGTGGGGTAAGTCTAGGAGTGGGACCTACTACTTTTAAATATATTCCGTCTAATTTTTAATAATAAACAAACAAGGGTATTTTGCTAATTTTATAAACTTAACGGAATATATAGCATCCCGTCAGTTGTAAGGACCTTTTGTGTTACATTTTGACAAACCCTTATATCGACTTTGTAATTTTTCAAACTTGGGGATTGAAAATGAAAATAGACCTAACCACAAGGACCTTTCTTGTAATTAACTCTATAATTTATATAATTAACACAAAAATTAAAAGGCTTGTCAAACTTTAGCATGAACTTACGTTTGAAAAATATCAAACGGAAAAGTTAATATAAACATATAATATAAAATCTTTAAATGAAAAGACACAAACGAACACAATTTACTTTTTCTTATTCGTTTATTTATTAAACGAATGAATATAAACAAAATATTCATCCGTTAAATGCTCGTTTCGTTTATAAGTTATAACGAAGGTAAAACTTGAGTTCTCCATTATAGAGAACGACTTAATACGTATTTAAAGACGACTTAATACGTATTATTTAAAGACGGTGTTTGTCACTCACTACACTATGTCACTATCTCTTATACATCTACACCAATTCCAAATGTCTTTCTAATAATTCACCATCTTTATATCGTCACTTTGCACCCATCACACGTTTCTTCATATTCAATTCAATCTTCCTCACAATTGATCATCGTTTTCATTTCCTAATCGACAAATTCAATTGAATTATTCAACCTACTTCCACCACAAACCCTTTAATTCATCTATCAGCACCTCACGGAATCACTAATTCAATTCACACAAACGTCTATATCGCTACCTAATCATTGCTTTGACTTCAGTTTTCTTTCTCCTAACGTTCTTCTTTTTGGGTTTTTTGCCTGAATTTCATGATCCTCGAGTGATTTAGAGAATCTTTGGGTTAAAACGGTGGAATTACGATTTGGGTTTTTGTCGTTTGCATCAATTGATGGAAAGAGCCACTGTGAGCGTTGATGCAACGGATTCTAATACGTTTGTGAGTGATAATTTAGCTTCTTCGTCAAACCCTCTATCTCAGTCTTCAAGAAGAGTATCTTCATCTTCTTCGTTTCCTGTAATTCGATTTCTAAGAGCACCTGTAACTACTGTGTTGGAATACTCTGGTGTTCTTCGACCTAGGGCAACCAACGATCACCATGAATCAGAAAGTTTGATTCTTGATCACCATCATCATCATGATGATACTCGTAGTTCTTCGAGTGATCGCGGTGTGGTTACGAGTGGTAATGGTGAGAATGGGGAGGTTTCTATTAGGATAATTGGTGCTGCAGATCAAGAAGAAGAACATGGTGGAGATGGTGGTGGAGGAGAGGGACAGATGGCTGATCACAGTGGTGCAGATGGTGGGAATGATGCGAGTGGGAGTCATCGCGATTCATCGTATCAACAGCGGTATGATATGCAGCTGGTTTCAAGGTGGATTGAGCAGATTCTTCCATTTTCATTGCTGTTGTTGATTGTGTTCATTAGGCAGCATTTGCAAGGTAATCAAGAATTTAGCTTTTTGTTATCTGGAAACATAAATGTGTATGTTAGATTGTTAGAATTCGGACTGATTGGTTTATTTCATTAACATTTGTAGGTTTCTTTGTAACAATTTATGTAACTGCTTTTATGTACAAATGTAATGATGTTCTTCGAAAGCAGACGGCTTTAAAGGTATTATGGCACTTCTACTATCAAAATAATGTCATTAACCACATGTCCGCATGTTGAAATCCAAATACCTTTAAACATCTTTCTTGAGCTTAAAATTGTCAAATTTTGCAGGGAGAGAGAAGACTATCTGTTCTTGCTGGTTATTTTGTAGTTTTTGTGCTTCATGTGATTGGAGTTTATTGGTGGTACCAAAATGATGATCTTTGTTATCCTTTATTCATGGTTCCACCAAGGGAAATACCACCATTCTGGCATGCTATATTCATCATCATTGTCAACGGTATGAATCTAGTTTGAGTGATTTCTTTTTAAGCTATCTTTGCTCAAAAGATGCCAAAAAGAGATGAGTATGAGCATTTTGGACACAAAGTGCCAATACCATGGTTCTTTTGTTGCATTTATATTTCCTCAAGTTGTTTAAATCCACACATTCTTGCATACTACTGAAGAAAGATCTATTAATTTTTTAAAGAAAATGCGAGTATTATGTTTAGAAGAGGTGATCAGTGATCACTTTGTATTTGCTCTTTTAATCCACATAATGTTTCTCATCATCAAACGCATCTATGATTAGTTAAAGCCTTCGATGCTTTAAGTTCTACCAAGTTATACACATGTAATTATTATATAAAATTCTTCTGTTACCTGATATCGGTTCCTGCAACTGCATATTCCATACTATGTAAATATATGGTAGTTCATTATGTTTAATGTGTTCTATTTTTTGCAGATGCAATGGTGCGGCAGGCAGCAATGGCGTTTAAGCTGATATTGCTTATGTATTATAGAAATGGCAAGGGTCTTAATTTTCGTAGGCAGGTACTGTGGTAATGCTATATAATATGAAACATGGTTTTTTTTTTACCAAAATGCAATATGTGCAAGAAATCTTTAGCCTAATTAACCTTGTATTTCAGCTTCAATGAATTTGACATATATATTGCCTTCATTCTCTAAGTAATGGAAAGTTACTTACCTACCACTTCACCTTATCTGAAACTTCTATTTTCATTTCCAATATCGTCCCTACTTTTTTCACAAAAATGTCCTTTTTTGTTGTTTTGTCTACTAATTTTTATAAAGAATTTGACAAACACTTACACACCAAAATATATCTCATTGTTACAGCTTTAAACGGCACAAGCACGTTCAAATACATTTTTCTGTTGCCATTTTTATTCTAGTTGGTTACCTGGTTCTCATTATACAATGTCTCACGTTCATTTTAAAAACACAACATCACCTTATTCTATTTTGACATGCACTTGTCAAATTGGCAAATCGTTGATATCATGCTTGCATTTGATAGCTAACCCTATAAACATGGTTTGTGATGTTTGAGTTTCAAACAGACACACACGTACGTGCACTATATTCTGACAGACTGTATTATTTTTAGGGTCAAATGCTGACACTAGTCGAGTATGCACTGTTGTTATACCGTGCGTTCTTACCTGCTCCAGTCTGGTACCGTTTTTTTCTAAACAAAGAATATGGGAGCCTCTTTTCGTCTTTGATAACAGGGTTATACCTAACTTTCAAGCTAACATCCATAGTTGAAAAGGTAGCAAGTGCCATCAGTTTAAAAACATTGCTTTTTATATCTATTAAAAGTTATATTATTGGGAGTTAATTAGTATTTTATGTCCCCTTGCTCACAGGTTAGATCTTTATGGACTGCATTCAAGGCATTATCACGAAAGGAAGTCCATTATGGATCATATGCAACACCGGAACAGGTATCGTGATGCAACGTGGTGCTTCAAATGGCATAAATGTTTACATACGCTCGTTTTTCCTTATTGTGGGCCCTTATCAATTCTTTGTATACAACTCACGATCTCATTTTTCCTATCACCATATAAGAAAAAGAAATGTTGGAATGCTGAAATTGGTCTAAACAAATAGTCTATAGAGGCTCCAAAAGGCAATTGTAAATGATTTTCTTTTTGGGATGTCTAAGTAATGGAAGTGGCAAAAATGCGGGTCAGGGTTGGTTAGCGGTTCAAAACAGAAAAGCTTTTTTCTTGTACAGATTGTAATGTGTCAGATTAACGTGAAACACTTTTTCTCCATTTTTTTAAAACCTTTTACATAATTGGTGTGTTAAATTGCAGAATCTATAGTATTACAATAATGAGCTAGATCTTTGAATAAAACATTTTTGGAGGTTGTATGCATCAAAAATATGTTTGTGACAGCTTTCTAATGTTTTCATTTTTTATCTATTTTTTTGTGTTAGACATTAGACCACTTACAATAAAACATAACCAAATTAACCCATTCATGAATCAACGGGTCATAAGTGCAACCACCTGTACTAATAATGAAGGCAATACTTCCTTTTGTGCAAAATTTTAATCAAAAAATCATATTTAACATTCTTATGAGGGTATGAGTGTATGACCAATAGTCAAACAATTCCATTAAACCACATGCATAGATAAATGTCACATTTATTGCAGGATGGAGGGAGTATATTTTATTTTTCCTTTTTTTTAAAAAAATCTTTTTTCTCATTTTCGTTGCTATCCCGTCTTATGTGCTATTTGTCAGGAAAAGATGCAAACACCAGTTTTGTTGCGTTGTAAACACATTTTCTGTGAAGATTGCGTTTCAGAATGGTTAGATTCCCCTTCAAACCCTCAACTTTTAGTTTGATGCTAATAGCATGTGTATGCTAATTTAACACAGGATGTGTTACAATTGCACGCCTGCTAAAAGACCATATAGCCAAATTTTGATCTTGTATTTAGAAAGGAATTTTGCAACATTGTAAACGTAGTTTTAAATTTTTTTTGTCAAACACCGAAAGTAACCTTTCAATATAGATGAAACAGAAAAATCTTGAAAACATATATTTAATCATCAACTTTATCTGAAACGATAATAATGGACATATAAGTTTATTTTAACTTACAACGTTGAAGCTGTATATGGTCATATCATTTTTGGTGCTGGTCAAAACCGGCAATACCAGGGTGGTGTTGACCCACAAATAGTTTTTGTCCGTTTCTTTATAAATTATAAATGTGTTGATTGTGATCACTGATCACAGGCACAATATTATTACAATTCTTTGAATATAATGATTTGTGAGATTGTATGTGCCAAAATAGACCCTATATAGCTTTCAGTCCATTTGACCCGTTCAGCCTGTTTGACCCTTTTTAGCTAAATTTCTTATTTGACCCGTTTGAGACAAAACAACCCTCAATAAAGACGAAACAGAAAGATCTTGTAAATATATATGTAATTATCAACATTAGCTAAAACGATAATAACGGAAGCATAAGTAATTTTAACTTACAGCTTTAAAGCTGCCAGCTCATATCATTTTATAACTGGTCGAAAATAGACTAAATTACTACCATTGATGATATCAGTGACCGGATCAAACTTTTGACCCGTCAAAACCGTCTTATTTTGTCAGGTTTGAAAGAGAAAGAACATGCCCTTTATGTAGATCTGTGGTGAAACCAGCAGATATACGCTCGTTCGCGGATGGATCCACAAGCCTCTTCTTCCAGTTTTTTTGAAACTGGAGATTTCTAACGAAAATGGTGTTTTCTTGACACCATTCTTTGTGGATATGTGTCTCATTCTTCAAATACCCAACTTATAACCAGGAGCACAGTAAAAGAACAAAGTCCTGAACATTCTTTTCCACTTAAAGTGTAGTTCTTGAGCTTTAATGAGCCATATGTATTTAATGTTTTGATACACATTGTACATGAAATACAAGCTTCATGCATCTTGTTGATATTAGCAACACACCAAAGGTGTTTGGATATATTTTTATATTTTTTGTATTTTTAGGAAATAAAATAATATAAAAAGAAAAAAAAAAAAAACCTAAATAAAATGTTTTGACTTTAAATGTGATGAGGCAAAGGTTATAATTTTGCAGGAACCTAAATGGATAGGTCTTTTGTCCTAAACATGTGATGGTAGTTTTCATGTTCATGTTATATTTCTCTTTAGGTTAAAAATGAGATAAACAATAATATAAAGGTTTACCTATAAACTTCTTGACAAAAAGTAACATGGTGAATCTTACTGACTCCCAACCGGAGGATTTTTTTTTAACTAAATCTTTATATTATAAAAATAAATCCGGACGCTTGTCACCATTCTAAACCATCTAATAATTGGTTTTTCCATTTCTTTCTCATCTTAATTAGGAATACTATAATGTCTATTTATTTATTAATAATTATCCATAATTAAAATTTCAAATATGTTAACTTCAAATTTTCAAATGTGTAATACGTGGGTTTATTCAATCCGTATAATAAACAATATTTAAGACATAACTTTTTATATTATTAACCATGTAACAGTAAATTTATTTAGCCCCGTGTATTGCATGGATTGTAACCTAGTATAACTATATAAGGCCATTGGTTTTGGACTGGACCAAACGATACTAGAAATATGATTGAGATGTATGGCCAAACCGTTGCATTACTTGTAGCACAACCTCGTAGATGTCTTGAAGGGATGCCACTTAATCAAACAACCATATCCATGAAAAGATGTTACAAAATGGAAGGGGTTGATTAGTCTTTGACTTGTTTTGGTTGGTTCAGTATATGTTGAACATGAGGTGATGACTGTGGAGGTAATATAAGAGGGATCTTTTGAACCAAGACCATGTCACAAGAGATTATTTAAACTTCATATTTGAGTGAGTGTCGATGTTATATAATACTTCACAAATCATTTCAAAAATCTATTTGTGAAAATAAACATTCGATTTTACCGCAAAACTCTTTATTAAACATTTATTACTGACATCAACATTAGACAATAAACATCAACTTATCACATTAACAAACATAAACATAATACATAACTAAACATATAATCTTACAAATACCACATCACATTACATTATTTGCCACCAACACCCAAATGATACATTTTGTTTATTAAAAACATTTCCTCCCGATCATTTGCCCTCATGACATCTCATAAAACAATGTTTAACGTATCATTTAAAACATTATTTAATTAATCATTATCTCACCTAAAGTTTTGTTAATGCTTTGATTAGATGTCACCATGAGACTCATCGTCTTGGCACAAAATATGGAATTTAACACCTTTGCCAACTCACTTGAACTTTAATACCATTGATATCTCACGTCGACTTTAACTTCAAATGCCACTTAGACTAAGAAATAACTCATCCGACACTCTTGGTTAAACACCACCCACCACTAAGGAAATCTTGGTTTCATATTTGTTTAAAAGCATTCATTTTAATCACCATTATTAAACACATGTTCAGGTTTCAGTTTCTTAGTGAAGTTTGATGGAGAAATAAGTTGGGTAGCTCTCTGTACACATAAGATAAAGGACATCAGTAAAAGCCTAAACTTTTTTTGTTCAGGTTTCAGATTCTTATCGTATACTAGATCATGATCAAAAACCTCCGCTGTCCTCTGATTACCCATGATTTAGGCATTCATATGTTCCTTTATGGTGTAGCGAAGGGATGTCGTTGGGTTTCATAAGCTTACGAGGACAACAACAGCGGAAGTGGAGAAGACGACAATTTTTAGGAGGGAATTTCATCAAATGAAAAATAGGGATGTGCGGTGAAATGAAGTACCCACAACTTTACAAGATGAAATGACCATTTTATCCTCACGTGAAACGCACGTGAGGTGACTTGACGGCCGTTCAACTTAGGGACCAATATTGTAACAACTGGGTGAACAGTTAAGACATTTCAAAAATTGAAACCAATATTACAATACGAGTAAAACACAAGAACCAACAGTGGAATCAACTCTTAATAGTATTACAATGCAAGGGTGTAAAAAAAAAAAATTTTAATATATTAAGTTGTAACCTCCATCCAACATCGAGGAACGCACGCATTAGTATTAGAATAGTAGCGTAAAAACAAAATTCCAATACCCTTGTCTTCATTCTCCAATCACGAATTCCTCGCATCGCAGAACAACAACAAAACTCTACGCATACTTCATTTCACCCAATTCCCTCACTCTCTTCTCATCGGATCTCATCTCATACATCTTTCACTCTCACAAATCCACAATAACTCGTTCATCAACCAATCTAATTCACAATCGCGATCGCTAGACGCTATTCGATCCTGATTTCAACTTGATTAACTTCATCTTCGAGGTCAGTTGGTTCCAATTGCGTCGGATTCCGTTTCTTAGGGTTTTTTATTTGCTGACGATCGTTCAGATTCATACGCGTTGCTTGAAATTCACGTTACGGTTTACGGAATGTGAAATTTGCAGGTGAACGGAGATGATATTGATTTACGGGATTGTGCGATCGAGTGATTCTCCAATGATTTCGTGAGTGTGTTTGGTTCGTTTTATTTGCGTTTATTACTTTAGTTTCGTAAAAATTGTTTTGTTTACAATTTGATGTATGATGAATGATCTATGGACTGATTGTAGCTGTGAAAGTGTGAATTTCTTTTATTTTTTGTTATATGATTGGTTCATTGGTTGCCTGCTGTTTTATTTAGTTTTTAAATTCAGTATGGTAAAGGATTTATATGAGTTTCAGTTTTATAGATAAGAATTTTAGGTGCCAGTTGTGTTTTTTTGTATGCTTGCTATTTTAGTTCTCATGATATTATATTTGAGAGACAGGATATGATGTTATTGTGACAGTAGGAACGTATAAGTGATTCTAGTTAGTAATGATGTCTTCTGCCAAAAAAATAAGTGCTTGATTGAATGCTTCATTGAGGATGGACCCAGGTGAATGTTATTGCTTGAAGTTTCATGATATCACATAAAGATGTCCGTTCGTTGTCATGTTATTAAATGTGTTAATGTAATAACTATGCTGGATCTAATAAGTATGAAGGTTTCATCTTATTAACTATACATACTATTACTTCTTTAATTACCTGAACTATTTATATTGAAAATCTAGATCACTAGTCTAGAACTCTCTAGTATTTACAATGTTCTCTATCAACATCTTTTAGAGAGTAGAAACTTGAGAACATCGTTTGACACAGCTTGTTGCAATTCCAATGTAGCATGTATTTCACTATCTTATCTTTTAGTTTGGTTTTTATGCAATCCTTTAGCTTTTACTTGATAGCTATATGCAACATGCTATTGTTGTTTCAGCTTGATGACTTCCTGAAAAGTTGGAATTGGTTATGAGAATATGTTCTGCATTGGATTAAAAAAACAAGTAGAGGATCTATATTTATCATGTTATCCGTGCAATGAAATTGGATTATGTTTGTTGAACATTTACAGCTTTAGGTTGCTTTAATGACTGTTGTTTCTTCCCCTATAAATTTGGCTGTTTCACCAACACGAAGATTTCAACAACCGCATTTTGCAGCAGTTGAGCCGCTCGATGGATACTATCTATGACCCCCCTGGCAGTTACGATGCAGAGATTGATGGGAATGAAGTAAATTTATTATCAGTATCCTGGAACCAGGATTATGGTTGTTTTGCTACTGGCACAAACCATGGTTTTCGTATATATAACTGTGATCCTTTTAAAGAAACCTTCAGGCGTGATTTAAAAAGTGGAGGATTTGGGATTATTGAAATGCTTTTTCGAAGCAACATTTTAGCACTTGTTGGTGGTAAAGCTAATACACAATATCCTCCAAATAAAGTAATAATTTGGGATGATCATCAGAGTCGTTGCATCGGTGAGTTTTCATTTAGGTCAGAGGTTAGGGCGGTAAAATTAAGACGTGACCAGATTGTTGTTGTTCTTGAACATAAGATATATGTTTATAATTTTATGGATCTAAAGCTTCTACATCAGATAGAAACCCTGGCAAATCCTAGAGGACTTTGTTGTTTATCACACCAGGTGAATACATCTGTATTGGCTTGCCCTGGTCTACGAAGAGGACAAGTTAGGGTGGAACATTTTGGGCTAAATGTGACAAAGTTGATCAATGCTCATGATTCTAGGATTGCATGTTTGACCATGACCATGGATGGACTTCTTCTTGCTACCGCCAGCACCAAGGGCACATTAATAAGAATTTTTAACACAATGGATGGGACTCGATTACAGGAGGTATTCTATTTTTTGTTACGTGGGTGTTCATGTAATATTTGGTCCACTGTATGTAAACTATAGAGGTGGCAAATTCGACCCATTGCTTTTTATGTTTGATCTCAAACTAGTTAAACGGGTCAAATTAAAGATATTAATTAGAAAGAGAATGGCTCAAATGGGTTGAACAAGTCAAGCAAGTCAAAAGTCACCCAAAGTGTATTTTAAATGCATAACAAGATTATTACTATAATACTAAAGTTTCTGTATAATATTTCACATTCAGTTATTCATAGAAAATTTAACAACAATGAAGAAAAGAGTGTTTGTTAACCCGGCCTGAATTGAAAAACTACATGCTTCAACTGATTATCCAACTTGCTTTTCTTTTCTCCTCTATTTGATTAAAAAGATCTTCTACATCAGACAATTTGGAAAAATGAAGGTTGAAATAAAGTCTTGAAAAAGATGTGGAGTGTAAACTTAGATATACCCGAATTAAAAATTACCTGTTACCTAAACTGTCAATTCTCACATTTTGCCTCTAATTGATTGTAAAGATGTAAAATAAGCAACTTTGAACAATTTAAGGTAGAACAAAACATTATATCAAATTCATTCATTTCTTTAACTCTATGTCTTGGTAGGTACGTAGAGGAGTGGATAGAGCAGATATTTATGGTATTGCCCTTTCTCCAAATGTCCAGTGGTTGGCGGTGTCAAGTGATAAAGGTACCGTGCATGTATTTAGTCTCAGAGTGCGGGTGGTTAGTGAGGATCCATCCACTCAATCTACAGCTACTCATTCTCCACCAATCTCGCACCAGAATTCTTCATCTTCTCTTGATGCCCTAATTTCTCCAAGTAGTGCTGGTGCTAATCCTGGTTCTTCGCTATCTTTTATGAAAGGTAATACAAAGATCCCTTAAATTGTATGCGACTTTTATCTGTAGAGATAATGTATTCATAGGCCACACAAGTATCCAAAAGTTTGCATTAAGGCCATGAAACTATTAAAATAATTTTAGAGGTTACCCAAGTATCAATTTTGCTTTCATTTATGCAGATGCAGGATAGAAAAAACCTTCCCTGAAAATTGTTACAGAACGGAGAACATGCTTCTAAATTTTAAGCTTCACTAATATCTAGAGTTGAAAAAATGACACAAATGCCCTGAACCTACTAAAGATTCAACTCTAGATTTTTTTGAATGGCAAACACACACACCCATCTATTCCTACTCCTAAATCTACACTATTGTCTACCATGTGACTCGAACCCTCAATCTCATGGGCAGGGACACCCGTATGTACACACAAAATCCACTGGGCTGGATTCTAGAAGCCCTTTGGTAACTCTAGATGTATTTTCAAAACATATGAGCAGACTCAGGGGCACTTTTGCTATTTTACACTCTAAAAGTGACATGTTTGATAATTAGCGGTAGTTTTTCAGTTTACAATTTGGCAGGTTATTTTGTTGCCAGAATCTGTCATAAATGAAAACATATGGATACTTGGGTGACCTCTAAACTTGGCTTTAATATTTTGGTTGCCCATGCATACATTATTCTTTTTGCTTACAATGGCAATCAAAAGAACCACTTGCACAGAGTATATAGAAAGTGTGACTGTCATTAGACACCTAAAATATCATCCTAGAAACTTATAATTAAAAGATTATTGCGGACCTAAACCAATAGCATCTATTTGTTTGTGATGATATGTGTGGGAAATTAAGTAACTTTGACATAAAAGTTATCTGAGAAAAGTAAATGTTGTAACTTTCATGGCTCATCCTAAGAAAATTTTGCAATCTTATGGGATGTATGAGAGGTTCTAAAGCACCCACTACCCTGTAACAAATGATTAAATAAACGGATGTAGCAAATGATTTATTAGTTGGTCTTAATGTAAATAGGATAAATACATTGGAAGTTTTGATTTCAGTTAATATATTACATTCCCATCCCGTGAGAAATGATTGACTTGACATGGACGACATTGTCGACTCTTGATCACATGTCTAAAAAGCCCTTCATTAAAGGCAAAGTAGAGGAACTATGCAGGTTAAAGGAAAGTAATTTTATCAATTTATTGAAAACTTCCCATAAAAACTGAGATTTTGGGATTTTCATGTGAGGCATTTCAAATTTAAAAAAAGGGGGAGGGGGGGGGGGGGGGGGTGGGTTGGTTATGGAGCCTAAACTAAAGGTGGACATTTTTTTAACCCATTTACTTATGAATGGGCCCATGGCATTGAAGATTGCCGTTCATAATGGGGGGCATGTTCAATGTTCAAATCCTTGAAAGTTTAGGATCAGGTAGTATTTAGGAGTAAAAAAATTGTTGTTCAAAAATGTTTATTTATGAATGGGTGAATATGGATTATGTTTTTTTCTCTAACGGGTCAGACAGGTGAACCGCTTGAATGGGGGCAAGGGCCAAGGGGGTTGAAATTTGCAAAAACCGTACTTCAAGATAAATTATGTTATTATTGAAATAATTCAATCTATGTAATGACATATTATTACAAAAAGATTTGCCAGAATAGTTCCTCGTCAACCCAACCTGTTTTGACCCGTACTAGACTACCTTTTTTTTTACTTTATCCAACCTGCCTAACCCATTACCCACCCATGTTTCCTTCTTTAGAATAAACCATCTTTGCAGCAGGAGATGATTCTTTCACTCTGTAAGCTCAAAATTATTGGTTTAAATTTATAGTCAGGTTAACAAATTTTTATGTTCTCGGAATCTCTGTAGGTGTGTTGCCTAAATACTTTAGCTCAGAATGGTCGTTTGCTCGGTTTCACTTGCCTGAAAACACCCAATACATGTCAGCATTTGGATCACAAAACACAATCATTATTGTTGGCATGAACGGAAGGTACATCACTAGTTCATAAAAGTTTGTGTATACACCTCTTTTCATATCCATCTAATAATCTGTGAAATAATCAGTTTTTACAGGTGTGGATTTGATCCTGTGAACGGAGGGGAAATGGTACAACATGAGTATGTACGTTTCCTGAAAACAGAACCCAAGTCTAGATAAGCACAACATTTCCAAATTGTTGCAAGAATTCTAAAATTTTAATTTCCCTGAAATGTGAATATAAACTACTTGCATTTGTCTAAATAAGGACTTTGAGCTTCCAATATGTTATCTACTGGCTTTGATTTTCACATCAATTTTCAAAAGAAAAAAAAACTTATAATAATATTAAAGGCAACGACCAGTGAGTGAATGATTTGCAGCATGTTATTATATCTGGATTGTGAATTCATATTGTATGTCCGACTTTTCAATAACAGTTATATATCTATCGTAATGGAGCCTTTATTCCAATTTTCAAAACATATACTTAGCATGCTTGCCAAGTATGCCAAGTGTCATGGGACGTCTTTAAGGCCCTTTACGATAGGCTTGTTGTCAGATGCATAATTCTTGTGTATTCTATTTGGGCAAAACATCCACACCCCATTTAGTTAGATGTTAATTGCTGTCAATTGAGAGTCTTCAACATTGAATATGTCGCAGATAGTTTCTAAATACTTGTGTTTAGCTTGACGCATTATTTTGGGTTTGTGTGATCACCAAAAACCACTTGCTAGATCAATATATTCCATGCCAAACATCGATATCAACATACCTTGCATGATCTTGGTATCTCTATTTACTTCTAGTGAAAGCATATTATCTACGTAACAATGTGTAACTAGTTATTTTGTCCCCGCGCTACGCGGCGGGAGTCCGGTCATTTTTCTCACACGCAACATTGTGTTACTTTGGTTAGACTTGAAAATACGTGAAGTCCCACACGAAACGCCACATTATTTTGGTCGTTATCAAATTGTACACGTTTTGAAATAAGTTTAGATAAATTTATTGGCATGGTTACGCATACTCTGTGTCTGTTTAATTAGTTTTAGAATTTGATTGTATAGAAAAATAAAAAAAAAACAAACAAAAATAATAAAGCAAACCGTCAAAATTCCAGGACTGAGAACATGGGCCACTTGTTTGATATAAGAAGATCAAGACACTCAACCAAATCATACTTTTTTGTGTGGAGTTAAATGCTTTTCTAGCCTCTGGTTTTATGTTGTTTTTATCATTTCAGTACTTGTATTTTAGTTTTTTGCGATTTTAGCATCTGTGTTTCAAAAAAATACCGAAACAGCCATTCCGTCCAAATCCCTAGATAATGTCCGCTACCACCAGGGGTAAAACCGTCATTTCTTTTATTAAATTGCTATTTTCGTCCTGGTTTTATATCATTTTTGTTATTTCAGTACTTGCGATCAATCACATTCACATTCATCCTTTCTTCTTCTTCAACACCACTAATGATAATTTAAGTATGATTATTATCTATATTTGATTTTAAAACATTCAAAAAACAGTGAGGCGTTGCTGGTTTTTGTTTATGGTTGTATAATTTATAGTTAGGGTTTATACTAAATTGTTTGTCTAGTTTGTTGGTTATGTTTTAATTTCTCTATTGCCTAACTCGTTTTCAAGATTGGTTTCATACGTCTTTTGCACCGGTCTTTTTTTTTTTTTTTGTTCTTACGTGGTTTTTCCCCGCGTTCACGTATGTGGCTTCCTTTTCTTTTCTTCTTGTTTTCGCTTTGTGCCTTTGTCGTTTCCCCTTTAATTTTTATTAATAATTCATCAAAACACTTATAAAGGGCAGGAATTGATAACGGTGAAAGACTAAGGCGATTCCTCAAGTATGATTATTAAGGTTATCTAAACTAGTCTAGAAGGAGAAGTTGATAAAAAAATATCGATTGAGTACTATGAATAAATTAGTTCGTTATTGTTATTAACTAGTAAGTTTATACCCGCCTGCTGCCGTGGATAAAATACACGTTTTTTTTGTGGATAAAGTACATATTAAAAAATAAGATACTTTATTTACACCGGAATATATTATAAAATAAAAAAAAGTTTATTTACAACAATATTAACTTTAATAACTAGCTAAAACAATGACATCTCCAAAAACAAAAATATACCGTAACATTATAGGTGTATTTGATCGCGAGTACTGAAATGATAAAAATGATATAAAACCAGGGCTGAAAATAGCAATTTAATAAAGAAAATGACGGTTTTACCCCTGATGGTAACTGAGTTATCTAGGGATTTGGACGGAATGGTTGTTTCAGTGATTTTTTTGAAACACGGGGTACTGAAACCGAAAAAACTAAAACATAAGTACTGATATAACAAAAACAACATAAAAACAGGGACCAAAAAAGCATTTAACTCTTTTTGTGTGAGTGGCACACATTCATTTGTTAAAGTAGAAATACATATTTAAAAAGTAAAAAAAAAAACCCGATTACTTTGAAAAACGACATAAGATTTTAATATATATATAATTATTTTTGTGTTTTGCTGCGAGCGTTTATTATTCTATTGGCTGGCATTCACCCAAGAAATAAATTGTTTAAAGCCAATCGAAAACCTACCTAAATTAATAGACAAACTAATATTAAACAAATAATAATAACATCCATCTAATAATAATACATCTCCTTTATTTACTTTATAAAAGTCATTTTCTTGATAATTAATCTAATCTTGAGAATCTAAAAAGCAAAAGTTTCGTCTTTTTAATAATGATATATGCACATTTCCCCTCTCAAACCCACACTCTCTCCCTCTCTCTCTAAATGTTTCACTACCACCACCGCTTAGCATCGCGCACAACCTCCAACCACCGCTCACAACCGCCGACCACCGTCATCCCTACGATCTTCGTCCTCTTTTCATCTCTGTAGCCGCTTACCACCATCATTGGTCACCATCGCGATCGGGGTGTAACTGTGTAAGCCGGGTTAAGACCAGCATCTTTGTCAGGTGATATCTCCGGATGTGAAGTCAAAGAGTTAAAATCGAGTTAAAATCAGGTGGCTACAGTGGTATAGAAACAAAAGTCATAGGCAATTGGGTCTCATGTGCGATCGTAGGTTGGTTTTTGGAGTCGACGGCCGCTGCATGGCGGTGTTCGCTTAGCCTATTTCTCAAGCGGCATCTCCGGCTAGGAAGTCTATGAGCCCAAATCGGGTAAATCAGATAGTTATGGTGGCATAAAGAATGGAGTCACCTATGTTCGGGTCTCAGTGCGATCCTCGGTGTGTTTTCGGTGTCGACGGACGTTGGGTGGCAGTGGTGATCTAGAGACAATGTGAGCATGGCGGTGACGACAGCAGCAGACACGTGAGGATGGGAGGCCGACTCATGCTGACGACGCCGACCTGCCGGTAGCGGTGGCGGTGGCAACGTCAGCAACGAACCTGGAGTTGTACAGTGTGCATGAGAGGAGGTACTGTTAGCTACAGTAACCTATTCTCACACACCGAAATTGCATTTTAATATTAATTAAATTACAAGAGTGGTATGTTGGAACCTATCAAATCAACCATAGCTTCTTGATAAGGATGAACAACCCACCTTTCCTCTCGGTGCTCTCTGGACTGCGATCATTACAACTAGAAAATTTGTTCTTATGATGGATCTTTACTATTCATCACATTAATGGAGGTATTACCGTAAATCTCATGTCTAGACAGAAAGCCTATAAAAAACGGGGACACCAACATGATCTAACACCACATCATCCAACACCATCGAAATCTACCAACAATATTCACAATGGCCAACAACATTACCTAGGTTGCGAAGGAGACCTTTGGGATCACTACAGGAAACACTCGCAAGCATAAAGAGTCATGGTGGTGGAACGCAGATGTACAAAACAAGGTCAAGACCGAGCAAGAGTGTTCTAGAAAGCTTTTTGGGATGCAGTGATGAAACAGAGAAAGAAAGCATGAAGGGGTTCTATAAAGATGCCAAACGAGAAGTAAATATGGTAGTATCCATAACAAAGAACGTTTCATATGATGAGATGTATAAACGATTTGAAACTAAAGATAGGGAGGTCGACATGTTTAGGATTGTTAAATCTAGAGAACGGAGAAGACAAGACTTAGGAGCTGTAAATTTCATAAAAAATGACAATGGAAATGTCCTAGTAAAGGAGAACAGCATAAAAGGAAGATGGCAAACCTACTTCTACGATCTATTCAATGCAAGGGAGAGAATTCAAGAAGATAGCGAGGTCCTCAACATCCAACGAGGCCAAGCGAATAAATGTTATTATCGTAAAATCACAACAGAAGAAGTGACGTAGGCTCTTAAAAATATGGGAAGAACAAAGGTGGTAGGCCCAAACAACATTCAGTTGAATCTCGGAAATGTTTGGAGGAAGGAGTTACTTGATTGACAAAACTCTTTAATGTTATATTTAAAACTGGCAAGATGCTAGAGCAATGGATGAGGAGTGTTTTAGTCTCAATCTACAAAAACAAAGGCGACATACGGTGTTGTGGTAACTACATAAGCTCTTGAGTCATACTATGAAATTATGGGAAAGGGTGATCGACACAAGAACTAGACGACAAACCCAGATTTCAGTGAATCTGTTTGGCTATATGTCGGGACGGTCTACCACAGAAGCGATACACATTCAAAGGAGAATAACCGAAAAATACTAAGAGAAAAAGATAGACTTTCATATGGTTTTTATCGACCTCAAAAAGGCATATGATAATGTGCCACACAAGTTGATCTGGGATAGCCTACAAAGAAGACAAATCCCTTCAAAGTACATCAACTTAATCAGGGATAATTACGATGGAGCCACAAGAATTTGTGTTAAAGTCATTTTCTTTTCGCAGTAGTTCTGTATGAGTTGTCAAAAACGATATAAAAAGCCATTCCGTGGTGTATGCTTTTTGCAGATGATATTGTGTTGGTGGCGGAAATTATAAGCAAGACTTAAACCAAAGAATAGAAGAGTGGAGAGATGCCTCAAAGAGCAAACGCTTGCGCACTAGTCGAGCTAAAACCGAGTACTTGCATTGTAACTTTAGTGGGGACAACATGGAGGAGGGCGATCACGTCACTATTGAAGGCCAAGTTGTAACAGAAACTACCAAGTTCCAGTACTTAGGGTCATTCGTTCTGAACAATGGAGACATTGATTTTGATGTAGCGCATCGAGTGCAAGCAGGTAGATGCAAAGGGAGAGCAACCACAGTCATTTTGTGTGGCAAGATATTTCTAGTTTTATAGTGTTGTAGTACGATCGTCATGTTATATGGAACCGGTTGCTAGCCTATCAAGAAGACACATGCCTAGAAATTAGAGGTAGCTGAGATGCGGATGCTGAGATGGTTGTGTGGACACAAGGATGGACATGATAAGGAATGAGGTGTTGAGGATAGATTAGGAGTGGCACACATCTCATATAAGATGAAAAAAAGAAGGTTAAGACGGTTAGACCATGTGCATATGAGACAACTAATGGGGAGTATCATGTAAAAAAGTGGGTTTGTAGTACATGAGGAGTCGATTTTAAATAAAATTTAAAAGTAATTTTGTAAAATAGTAACTAAATTTTAAAAATATTTCAATTAGTTAACTTAAGTTTAAAGAGTGTTCTAGTTAGGCTTTTCTACTTTCATGTTTTAATTAAATTATAAGTTTCAACATGTTTTCTAGCATGTTTTTCTTTTTGTTTCGATTAAAAAATAATAAATTTTCTTTTTTATGCTGGTGTGGAATGGTGGCATGAATTTTACATATATTTTTATTTTTTAATATAATTAACATGTTTTTTTTTTTTTTTTTTTTTATTACAATAATATATTTTGAAGATTTCAACCCCTCACGTATTCTCCTCCATTACTTTTGTGACATAGGAAAATTCAATGATGACTTAATTTGATGATTTAGTGGTCTAATTTGAAGAAAATATGTTTGAGTGATCAAATTGTAACAGTTTTAAAACTTGATTAATATTATGTGTCCTTTTTCTCAAAATTTATATAAAAACATAGACAAAAGTAAATATGTTGTTAGGGTATATATGTTCAAACTTTAAGAGAATATTACCTTGTTATGGAATAAAAAAGCATTGAGGAACGCAAAAGCTATTATAAAATGTATGTCATAGATATAATTGTATGTCACACAATACATGTCAACAAATATTTATTTGGTTGCCCAGTATACAATCACTCCAAGAGCGTTAGTGATGAGGTGGCATGTGACGAGCGTTAAACACCACCACCGGACTCATCGGAGGCCACCGTGTTAACGCTTTAACGAGCATGAAGAAATTCCGATACACAATGATTTAATAGTTATTTTAAAATCAAATTGAACGGCATGAAAGGGTGTGAGACCATTTCTTGTGAGTGAGGTGGAGTGAAAAAAAGTGAAATGAATGACGTGACGTTTACGTGGAGTCAAAGGGGCATGAGAGTATACTCAATGGCCTTACCATAAATTGAATAACATGAAAAACTACTTGGTTGTATATGTAATTGAGAAGGATTTTCATTTCTTCTTGATGTTGAGTTTTAAGTACCAACATATATGAAATTTGACTTACTGAGCATGTCAATTGTTGTAAAAAAAGAAACAGGATAACATAATACAAGTATTATCTGTCAGAAAGGAGGATCTGTTGACACTGTGAAACCAGTAGGAAGATCAAACCCTGATACGAAATCGTCTCCAAAGATGGCTGCACCAGCTGCCAATGCTCCTGCACCCAACCCCATTGCAAAACCTGGTCCAGCCCCCGGTCCAGGTCTTGATCCCGACAGGGGTGGCATGTTGATGTAACTTGGTGGCAAGTTACCTGTTGAAGACGATGGCATATAGCCGAAATTATAAGGTGGTGGTGGTGGTTGAGTTGGCGGTTGGTAGTAGCTTGGTCCTGGTAGGTTGTGTGATGCTTGATGGTTGAATCCTCCTGCCGAACCATAATTTGGCGGTGCTGCTGCTCGAGGCTGGTGGTAGCTTGGGCCTGGTGGCAATGGGGTTGGGTAATTTGCCTGCAAATGGTTTTCTGAATGCTCAATTCGCGGTGGCAAGTTCACGCCATGGTCACGAATTTTTAGTTTGATCCCAACATCATTGCCTGCGCAAGTCGAAATGTAAATAAATTTCTAAAATACCTTCAACACCTATCCATACATCCAAACCCAAGAGTATGATTCAAGATATAGTGTTGTCCATTGAGGAACGGTAAACAATTCTGATATGCATTATCAAAAAATAAATAAATAAATAAATAAATAAAATTGTACCAATTCTTTTAGATTCAGATGGGTATCACCCTTACTGAAAATTTATCTTAAGTTTATACCAAAAAATGTTTCAGGGTATGCATCTATATACCATGTGGGGTTGGGGGATGAAATGATGAACGTGACCTGTATATTTATTCATGTCAAAGACATCTACCCCAACCCACATAAACTTGAAAACAGCATGTGTAACCCAATTATCTAAAACTGTAGATGTGTTCTAATCAAGTTGTAAATTGGTTGGTGGGTTTTAAAATCTTGTAATAATCAGGTTAGACGGGTTAGCCTTAAAACATATATATTTTTTTCTAGTTTTAAGCAGATCAAACAGCTTAAACAAGTAAACTTCAACACGGCTCATTGGATTATACAAGTTAAACACGTCAACCCAAAGACGACATGTTTATTAAACCAGGTAGACATGACACCTCAAACCTGATTATTGTCTCATGAGGCTAGTGTCAGAATTGCCACCTTACCCTTTCTCTCCTTCCCTTAAGTATTGTAATTGGCAAACTTACCTTCATATGAACTATCCTCATGCATCTCTTGCGACGTTCGAATCGAAACATCTACAAATCCTTGAGGTTTATTCGAATTCTTCTTTCTCAACTGAAAACTCCCAACTTCTTCAACATTCTTCAAAGCATCAGAATTGTTCTTATGCTTATCAAGAAACTCTTTCAGCCCAACACTTGCAGTCCCTTGAAGTCTCTCTTTCAAAAACACAGGATCTCTGCTATAAACTTCAATACTGAGGGCCAAATCTTCAAACCTTGAATCCGAGTCATCAACCAAAGCCGAAAACTTGGTTTTCCATACAGGATTTGCATTGCCAGAAGCATCAACTTTAGTGCAATACTTGTTGTTGGGATCAATCCACCCAACAGCAAACCATTGAAGCTTCCATAGTGATGAAGTTCTTGTGAGTCCTCTAGCTGAAATCAAGCAAATTTCTACCCAAAATTTGCCCATTTTTGGAGTCTTTGAGATTGATCAAGAAAAGGGTATGTGAAATTTGATTGTTTTCTTGCAGAAGATGAATTAAAGTAAGGTACTTTGCATCATTGCATAAGGGTGCTTTACTTTAATGTCAAGAAAGTCTTGGAATTGGTCTTGTTGGTGTTTAAAGAATCAATCTTTTTTGTTGGTATCAAGAAAAAGCATAATCAATGCATTTACAGGAGACAAGAATATGTTCAAGAGTCAAAAGGTTCACAGCAGAGTTTATATTAAAATGCATCTATAAAATAATGCATCAGTGGAAAGAGTCTATGTTCTGATAGAATAAATATTGGGGCTTTTAAACCAAATGATTGGGAGTCTTGGTGTACATCATTGTTGCATAAGTATATCATATCCAAATCTACATGCCTTAGAGAAATCCTTGAGGGTAATTTAGACAATTCACATTTTAATTAGCATAAATGGTTCAGTTTTTTCAGTTAAAAAATAACCCTCTTCACTAGTTCTCAATTTTGTGATTGTTAAACAGCAATAACTTCAGCATAGAGACTTTGGAAGTATATAAAAATCTATTTACTCTTCATGGTCCGGTTCGGCTAAATTTGACAAAAAAAGTTGGATCATATAGCTACATATGGTTTCAAAAAACAACAAAAAAATCAAAATAAACCTTCCATCATTCATATTTCCCAAAGCTCACATGGATGAATTGACCAATTAAATAAACATGCCATTAGTCTCTTTTAGTACCAAATCAGAAGTACATTGTGACTTTTTGATCAGACTGTATATATAACTTGAAGAACATTAAAAATTCTGTTAAAGACTTGTACAAGCAGTTGAAAATGAATGGTATTTACAAACCTGATGATCCTCTGATGAATCATTCGCATATCTACAAAGTCATTGATGCATGATTACATAAACATAAATTCAAAATTAAAGAATCTAAAGTGCAAACAGTTTTGAACCCAAATCAGATTGATCAATAGCTGCATATACTGTTTGCAGGTAGTCCCATTATCCGTTTTCAATTTGAAGAAACTTGCACATGTAATCTTGATTGATTCCCATTTTTACCGGTGGAAGATACAAATTTGATTTGGTTTATAGCAACGAGAAGGTAGCTTTCTTAATTATTTGAGTTTTCTAAGGAACATAGTACCCGTGCTATACGACGTGCTAGTAATTTTTAGCATAAAAATAAAAAACGTAATAACATAGTATTTTTAACGTGATAAAATAAATGCTCAAAGTTAATATCTTAAACTTTATCGTCGACCAATTGTACAATTATACTCTCATCGAGTCATCGTGAAGAATACCTAACAAAATGTCAAAAACATAGATAAAAAAAAGTAAAAAACTAAAAATAAAAGTAAAAAATAACAAAAAAGGAAAAATGACAAAACTAAGTTAAAGAATTAAAAATATATATCACATTATTTAATCCGTTAAAAAAAATATAGTTAGAGTGTAAATAAAAACTTTATTAAGGTTTAGGGATGGTATGTTAGTTGACTAAAAAATATAAGACAAATTAGATTTTAATAATCGTAACTTTTACTCATCGGCTGATAATTATACATACTATTAATTTGTCCTATGACAATTTCAATTTTTATTTTTATTACTAGTGGCAATCCCAATAATATCTAACCTAATAATCCTTTACATGTGGTGACAAATGGCATTTCCACAAATCTTCTAATCTTAGTTTTCCCGTTCAAACTATTTATTTCATTTTAAAAAGTCAAATAGCTAATTCTTAATTTTTTCGCATTCTCTCTCTATATTATAAATTCATATCCTTTTTTTAATATTAACTTATTAAAAAACATTTTTTCATTAAATAAAAACTAAGTATTTTGATTAAAATATACTTTTTTAAAATCAAAATTGTCTAAAACTATGATTTTTTTTAAACAGCGAAACCTTTTTAAATTATGAAATATTTTAAAATCAATCTTTGTAAAAAATAAAAGTTTTACATAAAAATATTTTTTACAAAACAAGTCCATAGTTTTTAAAGATTGAGATATTGATAAACAAAACGAAATTTTTTCAAAGCAATAACTTTTTAAAACGAAAGTTTTAAGTATATTAAAAATGTTTTATCAGCTAATCAAAGTACATTTATATTTGACGTTTTACAGTTTTTAACTCTTCGTTAATAAATATTTAATATTTTTTTATTTAACCCGTGTAATACACGGGGCTATAACCTAGTAATTATCATATATTCATACTCGGTTTGCATTTATTTCCACTTGATTTCACTTGTATGTTACTTCATTCCATTCATAATTGTTATTGTGAGTGAAATCAAGTTCAATTAATCGTAAATCTTTGATAATTATGTTACTGAGACTGATATTAGAAACAAAAATGAAAGTTGAGATTGTTATCGGCCAAATTAATAATATGGATTATTATGCGTAATAGTTTAGATTATTAAAATTCAATTTGCCAAAAAGTAAACATGGGTATATTACAAGTGTATTAAATTTAAAGAGGTGATAGTGTAAATTAAATAAAAATCTTACAAGAACACTGCTTGCAACATTTGAACCCAAGTGGGTTTCTAAAGCATATGAAAGATTTAATCTTGATTAATTAAAATAGAAAATTATTAGTATTAGTTTATTAATTGTTTGATTGAGTTTATATTAGAGTCATAGGCGAAGCTTCACTAGGGCCGGGGGGGGGGGGTGTTGGGGGGCACCGCCCCCCCCTGTTTCTTTCGCCAGTAGTATTAAATTTTAGTCCGATAGTGTAAATTTTTGGCCAGGTAGTGTAAATTTTTATATAAATATCAAGTTCGCCCCCCTAAAAAAATTTATTTTGCCCCCGCCCCCCCCCCCCCCCCAACGATATAGCTCAAGCTCCGCCGTTGATTAGAGTAGGATTATGTTTGATTATTTAATAGTGTTTGAGTTGGGTTAGAGCTAGTATGTTACTTAGTATAAATAGACGTGCTAGGGTATTACATTTTGTGTGCTTTTATTAATATAATAAGAAAAGAGTCGTGTGAAGTTTCACACAAAATATCAGCATCCTATTGTGTGTTAATTTTCGATCCGGACCAACAACAAAAGCTTCATACCACTCAACCACGTACCTTAGCCATTTATTTAAATTTTACAAAAATTATATATGACCTCTTATTTTAAAGTGTAGAAAACAAAAAAGAAACACCAATCAAAACCTAATACATGATCCAATACAAAATTTTCACTATAGCCCTCCATGATAAATGTATGTATATATAATACCACACCGAGTCTTTTAAAGATTTTTACAAAGTTAATTAAGTAACGAAAAACATTTAGTTACATATATTTATGATTTTTGAAATTTATTATATCTTTTTGTACTTATCTAATCTTACACTGAAATCTACACAATTATTTATGATTGGACTTGAACCCTACCCTTATAAAAAAAACATCATTATGTATATACAAAATACCATTAGACTATAAGCATTTTGTTGAAATTTACTACATATAATTTCTAATAATTTAATATATATAATTATATAATATGTTTTCACAAAAGTATGTCATTATCTACCAAATGATTTTATCTCAAATATTAAATGGGTGTGTAAACATTTATTTGTCAAAAGCAAACGTTTGTTTATTATTTGATATCTAAATATTAGATATTGTTATTTTTTTTTCTAAATTATGATAATTCATATAAATTTTATTAGTTTTAGTTATTTCACCAAATAACTATAAGCTTAACCTTGACTTGTGATATTATGTTTAAACCAGTTTTAAACACATACTTGATTAATGTTGATTAGTGTGTACTCCTTTGGGATCGTATATCAAAAGTAGTATCTTCTTGCATGTACACACTGGTGTATAGTATCAATTATGGTGTTCGTATGTCTTCATAGAACTTTATAAAGACCATAGAATTAAGTTAAATAACCAAGAATCAGCCTTGAGTCAAACCCGCCATTTTTCCTACTTAAACAACAAGCTATAATTTCCGTGCACATTGTGTTATATGATTACAGTTTTGGATGGTCGTTCTCCAGTTCCGTCGTAACTTTTCTTACCTATTGTACGTCCTTTTTATGTATTGTTGCCACCATACCGCTACAACTCAACCTGGACGATTGTGTGTTTTTTCTTCCATTTAAATTAGAGTTAATTACACGATTGGTCCCTGTGGTTTACCCATATTGCAATATTGGTCCCAAATTTTGAGAAATTACAGATTTGGTACTTACTGTTTACCAACTCGTAACACGATTGGTCCCTGGCACTAACTTCTGTTAAGTTTTTCAGTTAAGTGGATGTGAAAAGACCAAAATACCCCTACACTAAAAGAAGAAATATTTAAAATATAAATTAAATTAATACAACACCTCCCGCGCACCACCGTTGGCGCACCACCGTCGCTGCCCCATCGCTTGCGCTGGCACCACCGTCCCTGCCCCACCGCCTGCGCACCACCGTCCCTGCCCCACCGCCTGCGCACCACCGTCGCGACCCCACCGCCTGCGCACCACCGTCGCGACCACCTCCGCCGCCCCCCGCCTTCGCACCACCGTCACCCCCCCCCCCCCCCCCCCCCCGGCCTGCGCACCACCTTAGCCGCCCCCCGCATGCGCACCACTGTCTCCGCCTGCGCACCTCGTTGTCTTCGTCTGCGCACCACCGTCGCCGCCCCCTGCCTACGCACCACCACCGCCGCCCCCCGCTTGCGCACCCCGTTGTCTCCGTCTCCGCCTGCGCACCACTGCGCCTCCCCCCGCCTACGCACCACCGTCGCCGACCCACATTAATTTAGTTTATATTTTAAATATATTTTATTTAGTGCAGGGGTAATTTTAGCCTTTTCACATCCACTTAACTGAAAAACTTAATAGAAGTTAGTGTTAGGGACCAATCGTGTTACGAGTTGGTAAACAGTAAGAACCAAACTTGTAATTTCTCAAAAGTTGGTACCAATATTGCAATATGAACAAACCACATGACCAATCGTGTAATTAACTCATTAAATTATTCTTAATTTGTTATCTTTATTTTTTTTCTCTTTCTCTACTTATTTTCTCTCTGTCTTCTTTCTAGTATTTTTCATCTCCTTTCTCCTCCATGCAAGTATATGCTATTTTTCTTTTTTTCTTCATATGTCATTCTATTTTCTAGTGTTATTTATATTTCTTCATTCATATTCATGCATACATTTCCTTATGTTCATATACCATTAAAATGTCAATCCATCATACTAAAACTCAGACCATATTAGCATTCTTTAATTGATTAAATCGACCTCACGTTAATGGGAGCTAGAGCTTGAGCTAGCGTTTTTCATCATTTCATTGCATCTTGTGTGAGGTAGGAGTGGATCTAGGCTTTGGGTTGGAGGGTAGCCGCCTCTTGTAAAAACTTTTTTTAGTGTTATATACATGTGAAAATTTTGACCATCCATCCTAAAAGTATGCAATCATCCCACTTATAACCCCAATGAAAAGTTTTTCTAGGTCTGTTACAAGTTGTGTTGTATTTTGTATAATGATTTCATGTTAGCTTATTTTACATTAAACCTACAAAGCAACACCAAAATATTGTATCCCAACTTTAACTTTTCTTTTTGGTAATAGCTTTACAAAAACAAATTGCTCATTGTATGAGTTTTTCAAGCCCTATGTCTTAAAATGAGCTCCCTATCACACACTAAGCCTTTTAACAGATACTCAGTTTCAGATACACATATACATAATACAAATAATTTGTTTTTTGAAAACACTAAACATAACATATAATAAACAACATTATATGATTATTTCTAATTATATTGTGTTAATATATAGTTATTAATATACTATAATCAAAAGTGGCGTCTGTAGTATTAAGTCACCATTGGGTGGTTTAGCCACATGTTCTATGATTGATGAACAACTTTTATTTTCTCTTTCATGATTTACTGAGTGCATTAGAAAGTTTTAGAAAGAGAGTAGATTCCAAAAGAGTGTTGACTAGTGGTAAGCCGGTGCACCCCCACCCTCTTTCCTTTCATCAACCTCAAGTTCGTTGCCCCCCCCCTCGGTCTCTTATTTCTATTTGTTATGTTATATATTTTTATGTCCTAGCATTTTTAGTTTCTTTTTAATTATTTTCTTGAAATTTTGTTGACCCATTTTATAATTTCTTATTGTTGTTTTTTTTTCTTTTTTCTTTAACACCCCCTCTAGATTTCTTTTTGTTCATGTACATTAGCATTTAATAAAAAAACTAGATATTGTACCCACGTTTTGTCGCGGTATTCAAGCATACCATTGTTTGATACTTACAAAACGGAGTTGATAGATACTTACAAAATAGAGGTAAGATGTTTTATTGTGTCTTACATAACGTTCTTACATGGTATTCTTGGTTACTTACAAAACGAATGTTTGATTTACGAAAAAGAAGATATCCTTTAGAGACGTGGGTGATTGCAAAATAGTAGGCTTTGAAATGTTGGCTCTTTTTCTTCGTTCATACGTTTGTTTTCTACCTCTTTTTATGTGGATGAAAGTTTAGAATGCTTAGCTATGGTTGTGTGTTTGCGCTTTGGTATTGTAGATGCTTACTTTTGTGCTTTGCCAAGCTTGTTTTTGTTGAAGGTTTTGATGGTGTTGTTGGTCGAATTGCAAGATTACTATCTCTAGTGCCATAAATATAAAAAATAATAAGTACTAACTAGATATACAATCAACATATATAACAAATTAATACTGCCTCTGCGACGTACAATGTCTAATTTGAAAATACATAGATCTTAGAAAATAGAATAATTAATGCATAGTGGAATACACATGACATTGATGAAATAGTATGGTGTAATTATAAAAATCATTATAGTCAAAACTTTAAAGTGTAAATTCAACATTCAATTTCATAATCATTATCATCTTTCTCTATCTTTTCTATCTCTCACCCACATTGAAGAAACACAAAAACCGTCATTCCGACTACCACACCACCATCGGCACTTCCGGCCACAACACGGTAACCATCACCACCACACCATCACTCATCAACCGTCGAGAACCACATCATTGTAGCCACATATCTTACCACTACAAAATTGATAGAAACATCTACTTGAGAACCCCCAAATACGATGTGTGGCACTAAAACTCAAAAGAAATCACAAATTATTTAAACCCTATTCACAACGTTCGCAAAATCCAAACAACAAAACTTTAATTCCTAATAGACCAGGCATACAAGACAACAACTAACGACAATCACCTAACCTAGGACCAAAGACAAACCCTTAAAAGGAGAAAGACTATGAACCATCTCTCAATGATCTCCAACATAAGTGGAGATGAGAATATATAGATACAATAATTACATAAAGACCAAACAAGAATAGACTAAGTACACAAAGAGCACAAATAATATAAAGTTATAAAGATGGTGTGTTGATAGCCCCCCTCAAGCGAACCGGTGGAGGACCAAGGCGAAGCATGTTACGAAATGATTCAAATTGAGGTCTTGGAAGACTCTTCGTAAATATGTCAGCCACCTGGAGCTTGGTTGGTATGAATTTAGTATGAAGTTTTCCCGATGCCACTAGTTCTCTTATAAAGTGATAGTCCAATTCAATGTGCTTCATTCTTTTATGTGAAATGGGATTTTGAGTGAGAAACAAAGCACTGCGATTATCACAAAGCAAAGTAGGACGAATGGCTGGGAGAGCATGAAGTTCAGTGAGTAAATGGGTTCCGAGAGGGAGATGGCGGGCGATGGACATGTGCAGTAAACGCCACAGGAGGTGTGGAGTTTCCATGAATCGTGCGGAGAAACAATTCGTGATTTTCTGCCCGGGTAAGCAGATCTGTAAAGGATGGAAGAGGGCGTGAATTAAAAATAGCAGTGGAAAAGGTTTCAAAGGCAGATCCAAGACCGCAAAGAAACCAATGAACTTGATCGGATTCCTCAACAGTATGATTTATGACGGCGAGTTGATCACACAAGTTTTTAAAGGAGCGACCGAACTCAGCAACGGATTTGGAGCCTTTCTGTAACATACGAAGCTGATCACAGAGATGGTGGACTCGATCAATGGAGGTGTTACCATACATGTTTTCGAGAGCAACCCAAATTTGTCGAGCGGTGGGGAGCCCGACAATGGTGGTAACGATTTCTTCGGTAAGCGAAGCATGGAGGAGGATGATGGTTTGCTGATCTTTCATGACCCATGAAGCGTAGTCGGGATTATCAATGGACCGGTCACCGAAAATAATGGTGGCGGGAGGGATGGTAGACGAGCCATCAATGTGGGGAAGAAGATGTTGATAGGTAAGGATAGGAAGCATTTGATTCTTCCATAACAAGTAATTGGATGAAGACAATTTGATAGTAATTAGGTGCATGAGAGTATTCATTGGGATGGTGACATCTTTGGAGGAGGAAGCCATGGAGGGATGCAGGTGGAAGATGATGAGAAAGGGGAGATGAAGAAGAAAGAAAGGTTACAGTGTCACACCCCAACCGATGGCGGAAACATCGGGGCGCGAGAATGAGATGAGGAGTAAGATTAGGTAGATTTGAGGGTTTCTTTTTTTTTTTTTGGCATAAACATAAGATAATCAAACAAATCATAAGCATTACTAACGGGAGTTCTTAGTCATAGTCTAGGTCAAAACATGGAAGTTTTCCTAATTCCCTATAACTATGGCTCTGATACCAATCTGTCACACCCCAACCGATGGCGAAAACATCGGGGCGCGAGAAGTGATAGATTGTTCAAAGACATCATAGAACTAAAGTGATAATAAATTAAAATTAAATTTCATTTTCATTGATCAACATAACATTACAAAGTTTCAAATAAACATACAATAATTTTGAGAAATAAAAATCTAAAACAAACATAACAAGATGATAGATTTGGTGTGTTTCTAAGTCCACCTAATTGAATTTCTTGATAAAGCTTTAAGCATTTCCTGCAACATGTATGAAATATTGGTCAACATATGAATATGTTGGTGAGCATACAAGTTTGAATACATAGCATAATAGTGAAAAAAAAATCTCAATTCAACATGAGTCAAGTATACTAAAGTTTGTACATTGCTAGCATGCAAAGCCAATAATCAAACCAAAGTGTCCACAAGCGTAATCTTAGTATAAAAATGACCAAGATCGTATAGATTGAATAACTTAACATAGACCCACCATAATAGGGCGGATGTGCTAGTCCTATAGCGCTATACATGTTAAGGGAGGTTTTGATTGCTTGCAAGATAATGTATTCTAGCATGTATTCACAAATAGTATAACAAGTAGGCATGTTTGTATGAATTGAGTTTTAGAATGAGACTGATTGAATGTATGATTAAGTGTATTTGATAATTGATACATGTTGCAACCCAAATAGTGCTAAAACAAAAGGGGTGAAGTATGACTCACGGTTTGGCGATTAGAATCCACAAGAATAGATGAATGAGTTTAAAGGTTTAAATCACCAAAGTCACCCTAAAAGGTAAACAAAAGGGTGTAAGTTTAGGATTTATAGTTTGAGATTTTAGAAATTAGAAAGTATACAACAGTTACAAATATGAGAAGTATATGAAAGTATATACTACTTAGACACTTATTTGGACACCATGTAGTATGTGTTTTTTTATGAGTATTAGTCACTCATTGGAAGTCCAAAATAAGGAATCATAAGATTAGTATAATGTCCACCTTAACACAACATTCAACCATGGTTTGATTGATGTTACGGTTTGGTTTTGATTAAGTATTATGTAGATATAAATATAAGTCATGCATTAGAGGTAGGGTAATCCACAAACCTCAAGTGTTATATTCATATAAGTTATGTATTAGAGGTGGGGATATCCACAAACCTCAAGATTGTCACCATTGCACAAAATCTTCACATAAGGGTGATTCGGATGGTCATGAGTACATAAATGAAAATACTAAAGTAAACTAACTAGTTTGACTAAGTGTTCAAGTGGGGTATGGTGGATAGATTAGTTGTAGAACCAAGGTTCAACATCACCATTTTAGACCATAACACAAGCCTTTCAACATTGGTTGGAGGCTCGGTTTGGTTTCATCCACTTCTTGATTTGTAGATCACTTAGTGTGTTATAAAGATGAAAGAATGGGGTATAAAAGTCTCAAAATTTCTGAAATATAACTTTAACACAAGCCTTCCAACATTAAAGTTGTTGGTGACTTGGTTTAGTATATAAAACGCTTAAAAACAAGACAAGAAAAGTAGAATATTTCCAACTTGGACCTCAAAAATGGGGGGTTTACCTTACTTGTTCACCTTGGTGACTAAATGGTTAAGTCCAAGAGGTTGTTCCAAGTGGTAAAAAAAATAGAAGAAGAAAGTAAGAAAAAAAAAATAATTAAAACTCACAAGTTGCTCTTGAAGATTTCTTGCAAAAGATGAAGTTGACGGGTGGAATGAGAGAGATTATGAGAGAGTTTAAAGTGATGAAAGTGATTAGGGAGGGATTTGGGCTAGTATTTATAGATGAAAATTATGGTTGGGCATTAAAGAAAGTAGTTGGGAAGATGAGTATAGAGTAAATTTAAACTTTTAATTTCAACCCCTTAACTTATTTTACTTATTAATTTGCACCATAACTCTTGATTAATCATAAGTATTTTAACATATGAACCATAAAAATAAAACTTATAAATAATTTTCCAAAAATATAAGTCTCGATAAGTTACACGGTTTTGCGTTTAAGCGTTGCACAAACATTTAATCAACAATAATGATATAAAAAAAATATTTCCACTATGATCAAGTCTTGAGATTGCAAGGATTGAATAAGGAATAACATTACATAAAAAAAATAAATGGAAAATACGGAACGTTACATACAGAGGGTGAGAAGGGGAAGAGATACGGCTGGGAAGAGGAAAAGGTGGGTGGATCTTTATGCTCTAGATACCATATGAACCATCTCTCAATGATCTCCAACATAAGTGGAGATGAGAATATATAGATACAATAATTACATAAAGACCAAACAAGAAGAGACTAATTACACAAAGAGCACAAATAATATAAAGTTATAAAGATGATGTGTTGATAAAGACAAAATCAAAGGCCTACAACCAAAGAACAACAACACACTCCCTGTCGCTCTGCTGCCTTTGTCATCTCCGTTCTCTCCGGCCTTGCTTCATCGAAAGTGAAGTCATCGCCGGCGTTCCTAGTTTCTATTTCATGTCACATTTTCTGGTTGAGGTTTTGTCAAAAAAAAAGAGGCAATGAAAAGAAGTGATAGCTTTGTGTAACAAAGAAGAAAAAGATGCTAAAAGCAAGTGACAGGCATCTTCATACGTGTAAAACTCCCCTTCAAACCAACCCCATAAACAACAACTAACATCAATGACAAAGTGAAACCCAAAAAAATTTTATACGTAGAAAGTTTAACAAAATAACAACAAAAAATATAAAAGGGTACTGAAGTACCATACGTTACAAAATACATGCTATTAGCTAGAGTGTTTGTATCTCATAAAATAAAGCTAAAATTTAATAGACTATGAACTAAACACCCATTTACCCATATATAAAATGGCCTTTTTGGTTAACTAGTTCTTCCTAAAAAAAACCTTTTCTGTAAATAGTTAAAACTTAAAACTCTCAAAATTTTGAACACCATATTTTGTAAATTCCTACTGTGAGATTCTCAGTGGTAGAAACAGCACTGGTCACAAAAATATTAGAGCTCATTGCTCAAGTTGACAACTTGGCAATACAAGCTAGTGTTGAACCCATATCTTTTACATCCTTATTACTCTCCCAGTCTCAAATCACCATCACTTATAAAATCAGTGCTAAGGTTGCTCATGCTCAGCCTGATAAGCTCACAACACCAGCCTTGAGACTTCACTCAGAGTCTCAAAACTCTAGTGAACAACCTTCCGGGAAAAGTTAACATCCCTATCTTTTATATCTAAACCAACCAATTCCTGAGCTTGATTTCTACAATGATTAGAATCTGGATTTCAGTGAGTACCATGAGTCTCTCTTTCTTTCCTCTACTCAAACAGAGATAAGTACTCCTAAAACACACATTTCTAGCCCACATTATTCACCCACTACTGAGGTGGACTCCTTTGAAAAAGTTCAGGAGGTCCATATGGAAGAGGCTCTCACTTCTGCAAGTGACTACATATTTAATACCTCAACCATGGCAACTCATCCCCTTGACACTTCTACTAAAGTTGTCTTATAGCAGAGGAAATCCAGCAGCCAAGAACTCCATGCTAGTGACGAGGAAGAAGACTTTTGAAAAAAACTGAACTACTTTCCGCTACCATCTCTGCTGGTCACCAACTTAGATTAGTTGGTGAAAAGCTCGATACTTTTGTCAATTTTAGATTAAGGTCTTTGGTCTGTAACTTTCTACTCTTGTACTTTTATACTTTTTGCAATGCATTAGGATGTGAGCTACGACATGTCATAGTCATAAGTCAAAAGGCAATCTACCCTTTGACTCTACATTGATTTTGTTGTCTAGATTAGTGTTTACAGCTGACTTTCAAAGTATGGGCGGCTGTAGATTGTAGTATAAAGTGTCTTATGTATCAGTACTTAGGAACTAAGCCTTGTAACTTTTGTTGAACACTTGAAAGCAATATACAACATACTTGAAAACCAACTGTTTTGTTCTTGTTTGTGTTCTTTACTTAGTTATTTGTTTCCTATAATTGGTTCCCCATCTGATATTATAATTGTTTGCTTGTTATCTCTCCAACACCTGTGATACTGTTGCATTGATCTCTCCCTAACCCGGTCCTGTAATTATGGTGTTCGTATGTCTTCATAGAGCTTTATAAAGACCACATGATAAAGATAAATAACTAGGAATAGACCCTGAGTCAAGACAGAAATTTTTCCTACTTAAACAACAAGTTATAATATCCACGCACATTGCGTTATATGATTACAGTTTTGGATGGTTGTTCTCTCGTTTCGTCATAACTTTTCTTGCTATCATTTCACCTATTGTATGTCCTTTTTATGTGTTGTAGACACCATACCGCTACAACTCAACCCGATTGTGTGTTTTTTCTTCCATTAAAATTATTCTTAATTCTTTCTTTTCATTTTTATTTTATTTTTTGTTTCTCTTTCTCTACTTATTTTCTCTCTGTCTTCTTTCTTGTATTTTTCGTCTCCTTTCTCCTCCATGCAAGTATATGCTATTTTTCTCATTCTTTTTTTTCGTATGTCATTCTATTTTCTGGTATTATTTTATTTCTTTATTTATGTTCATGCTTGCATTTTCTTATGTTCATATACCATTAAAATGTTAATCCATCATAGTAAAACTCAAACCATATTAGCATTTTTTAGTTGATTAAATCGACCTCACGTTAATGGGAGTTAGAGCTTGAGCTATCGTTTTTCAACAATTAATTGCATCTTGTGGAGGTAGGGGCAGACCTAGGCTTTGGGTTAGGGGCAATCGCCTCCAGGTAAAAACTTTTTTTTAGTGTTATATGTATGCGAAAATCTCGATCATCCATGATAAAATTATGCAATCACCCCACTTTTACCTCACATGAAAAGTTTTTCTAGGTCTGTCACAAGTTGTGTTGTATTTTGTATAATGATTGCATGCTTATTTTACATTGAACCTACAAAACAACACCAAAAATATTGTATCCCAACATATACCTTTTCTTTTCGGTAGTAGTTTTACAAAAACATATCGTTCATTATATGAGTTTTTCAAGCCCTAGGTCTTAAAATGAGCTTTCTATCACACACTAAGCCTTTTAACAAATACTCATTTTCAAATACACATATCATAATACAAAGAATTTATTTTTTGAAAACACTAAACATAACATATAATCAATAACATTATATGATTATTTCTAATTATATTGTGTTAATAAATAGTTATCAATATACTATAATCAAAAGTGGAGTCTGTAGCATTAAGTCACTATTGGGTGGTTTAGCTACATGTATGATTGATTAACAACTTTTATTTTATCTTTCATGATTTACTGAGTGCATTAGAAAGTTTTAGGAAGAGAGTAGACACCAAAAGAGTGTTGGCTAGTGGTAAGCCTGTGCACCCCCACCCTCTTTCCTTTCATCAGCCTCGAGTTCGATCTCGTTCTACCTCCCCCCCCCCCATTTGTCTTTTATTTCTATTTGTTATATATTTTTTTGTCCTAGCATTTTTAGTTTCTTTTTAATTATTTTCTTGAAGTTTTGTTGACCCGTTTTATAATTTCTTATTGTTTTTTTTTCTTTTTTTTCAACACCCCCTTGAGATTTTTTTTATTCATTTATATTAACATTTAATAAAATAGATATTGTACGTGCGCATTGTTACGGTATTCAAGCATACCATTGTTTGATACTTACAAAACCGAGTTGATAGATACTTACAAAATAGAGGTCAGATGTTTTATTGTGTCTTACATAACATTCTTATATGGTATTCTTGGGTACTTACAAAAAGAAGGTTTGATTTAAGAAAGATTAGTTATCTTTAGAAACGTGGGTAATTGCAAAATAGTAGGCTTTGAAACGTTGGCTCTTTTTCTTCGTTCATACCTTTGTTTTCTATCTCTTTTTATGTGGATGAAAGTTTAGCATGGTTAGCCATGGTTGTGTGTTTGCACTTTGGTATTGTAGATGCTTACTTTTAATGATTTCACTTTCTTCTCGGGCGAGCACTTTTCCCTTGCAAATAAAAAGGCCTTCCAGCTAATCTTTTTAGACGAGTTCTTTTATTCCTCTTCCGAGAGTTACTCGTGAAAACCGTCCCTATTTGTGCTTTGTCAGTTTTGTTTTTGTTGAAGGTTTTGATGGTGTTGTTGGTGGGATTGCAAGATTACCATCTCTAGTGCCATATATATATAAAAATAATAAGTACTAACTCGATATAGAATAAACATATATAATAATAATACTGCCTACGCGACATACAATGTCTATATTTGAAAATACATAAATCTTGGAAAATGGAATAATTAATGCATAGTGGAATGCACATGCTGTCACACCCCAACCGATGGCGGGATTATCGGGGCGGACGAAATGTGAATCGATTGTTCATATCACATGGAATTTAATACGTTAAAATAATATTAAATGTCCTTTTCATTAAATAAGACTAAACAATTAATACAATACAATCAAAATAAACACATGTAAATATAATGAAATTTGTCTTTAATATTGACTAAGTCCAATCCTTAAGTGAGCAAATAAAAGTCCTTTAAACAGCAATCCTGAAATCATGTGAAAAGTAACGGGTCAGCTAACGAATTAGCCGGTGAGTAAACACAGGTTTGAATACATATATAGACTGATTAAATATATTGAAAACAATTCAATTCACATGAAAATGTCAAGACTTATAATGCAATAGTGTAACATAAAAGACAAACCAAACACAATCAAACCAAATTATTGAATAGACTTGGTCCGCAGAAGCCTTATTATTGATTGAATACGGTAATAATCACCACACGTCTAAACAAGTGGGGTGGGTTTGTCAAACCAATAGATCTATCATTGTTTACCATGACTAGAATGAATACATGATTATGTTATCATCAAGTTTATCTAACTATGCACACATAATTGCACGTAATAACATAGCATATCTTGAATTGAATATTGAAATAGAATAATTATGAATAATAATAATTGAATATAAATCACATGATTTTCCCAAAATATAAAACATGAAAATGAGCTATTAATACTCACATTGTATAATGATGGTTGTGGGGTTCATAAGAAAACTTGGATGTTCAAGAGTCAAGGATGATGGCCTAAAGTAAAAAAATAATAATAACTTGAGGTCGGAATTCATTACAAGAAGTTAGGACGTGTCGAGAATGCCAAAAGGGTAAAGCTAGATTGAACAAGGATTTTTGCACCAATTTTAGAATCTGGACAGAATATTTGGCACGTGTTTAAACATGTTTTAAAAATATCAAACGGTTTCTAAAAATTATAAAAATTTATAGTTAACTAGTTAAGAGTCTCCCGAACAACTTTCGTTGAGGAAAGTTTTTATAAAAAGACCCGAAAATAGGTCAAAACTGTAGCACAAGACAGAAGGTGCTGAAATGCGCACTTATCTTGTAAAGGCTATTGTTGAGTCCTCTGATTGATTTTAAAGATGTATAAACCACCGTTAAAAAGTGAATTTGATGAAATTAATATTGGAGTTTGAGTTTACTCAAATTTGATTTGTTATGACCAAGAAATGATTAGTTGAAGTCAGACTACATTCTGCCAAAATTTTAGTAATGCATTTATGTGCACTTTTAAAACTATTAAAGCATTAAACGGTTAGAACGAATCTTAATACGTTGATATATAGTATATTAGACTCCATTTGGGTTATAAAGAACAATTCAAGACTTCGGCATAGCCATCATTTAGAGAAACAATTTTGTGGAATAACCGAATACGGCGGCATAGCCGTCCATGTGCAAACTAAATTGTTTGTTTACGTTAGCGTGTTGTTAGCTTGATTTAGGCATGTTAGTGATTGTTAGAAGGTTAGTGAATGTTAGAAGGTTTATGATCAAATGATCATGATTAAAATAAAAGAGATTTAGTAGAAGAAAGAATGAACGTAAGAAAATAAAGTCATGAGAACAACGGGTGAAACCAATCATTGATGGGCTTGTTTATTATTTATATTCCTTACATCCATCATAGAACAATATAGAGTAAGTTTGGATGTTAGAATGGTTCTTTAAAAAAAATAAAAGAAAATTGAAACAACATAAAAAATGAATAATATAAAAGCATTATAAGATTACCTTATCATTAGATAATTCTTGAAATTACTTGTAAAAGAAATTGATCATAACCAAAGGATGAAAGAAAGGTTTGTGAGTGTGATTTTTAGAGAATGAGCAAATAAAAAATTATGCATAAAGCTTGTTTTTATAGTTGAGGTTAGGAGGGGGTTATGAATGGTGTTAATGATGAGTTAAAAGTTTTTCAAAAGGGGGTTATGATTGAATTTAAAGAAAGAATATAAACTTAAAATATAATAAATAAAAAAATAATAATTACAATTTAAACTCTAAATTGTTAAAACTCTAATTTGATTTAATCAACTTATATTTTTTATAAAATCTTTATAAACTTTATAAATCTCACAAAAACTTTACAATTTGATTATTTATTTTAAATGAATGTTTAAAATCTTATAAATATTAATAGCCTTTTATAATTTATAAAATTTATTTTATAAATTAAATAAATTGAGTAAGTGACACATTTATTTTATTTGAAACACAAAATTAAATAAAATGACTAACTAATTAATTTTGTTTACAAGATTGACTCAAACGGGTTCGGGTTTGAGTTCATAGTTTGAAAATGGGTCAAATTTTACACATGCGTATTAAACTAATAATATTGATAAAATAGTATGGTATTATTCTAAAAATCATTATAGTCAAAACTTCAAAGTGTAAATTCAACCTTCAATTTCATAATCATTATCATTTTCTCCATCTTTTCTCTCTCTCTCTCTCACACACATTGAAGACACACAAAAACCGTTTCTCTGTTTTTGCCACCACCACCTTCATTCCGACTACCACACCACTGTCGGCACTTCCGGCCACAACACCGTGACCACCACCACCACACCATCACGCATCAACCATCGACAACCACATCATTGTAGCCACATATCTTACCACTACAAAATTGATAGAAACATCTACTTGAGAACCCCCCAGGTACGATGTGTGGCACTAAAACTCAAAAGAAATTACAAATTATTTAAACCCTATTCACAACGTCTGCAAAATCCTAACAACAAAACTTTAATCCCTAATAGACCAGGCATACAAGACAACAACCAACGATAATCACCCAACTTAGGACCAAAGACACACCCTTAAAAGGAGAAAGGCAGGGGCCTACAACCGAAGAACAACTATACACTCCCTGTCACTTCGCTGCCTTTGCCATCTCCGCTCTCTCCAGGCTTGCTTCATGGAAAGTGAAGTCGTCACCGGCTATGCAGTTTCCCGATTTCTGTCTCATGTCACATTCTCTGGTTGAGGTTTTGTCAGAAAAGAAAAAAAGAGGCAATGAAAAGAAGTGATAGCTTTGTATAGCAAAGAAGAAAAAAAATGCGAGAAGCAAGTGGCACGCATCTTCATCCGTGTAAAACTCCCCTTCAAACCAACATCCATAAACGACAACTAACATAAATGCCAAAATAAAACCCAAAAATTTTATGCGTGGAAAGTTTAACAAGATAACAAAAAAAAAAAAAAAATACAAAAGGGTACAAAAGTACCATACGTAACAAAAATATATGCTATTAGCTAGAATGTTTGTATCTCACAAAATAAAGCTAAAATTTAATAGACTATGAACTACACATCCATTTACCCATAAAATGATTCTTTTTATAACGGTTCACTGGTTCTTTCTAAATAAAAAAAAAAAAAAAAAAAACTATTTTTGTAAATAGTTAAAACTTAACTTTCAAAATTTTGAACATCATATTTTGTAAATTCCGACAACACAAGTTGTCATTTAAATATATATATCTTTGTTAAAGTTCATCTCCCCCCATCATCATCAATTCATCCCCTTCTCCAGTCCAATCTCCATTTGGGACACCAAAGATTCAGATACAACACACACCACACACAATCACCACTTTAATTCAAAACACACCTTCCAAATCAAGTCTTCATCGCTCAATCACACTTCACAAGACCTCAAACAACCCAAAAATCCCTACTTTTTTCTACTTCTGGTGTTAGAAATTTAGGGTTTTCCCCGCAGATTTGTATCTTGTTGTATTCAAGTAATTTGGGTTTTCAGTTGTTGTTCTGTTAGGGGAAGTTTCAAATTTGGAGTGGTGATTTGAGATGGAAGGACGGAGGATCACGGCGAGCCCGCGGCCGTGCAACGGGCGGCGGTTGGTGGCGAAGAAACGGCGGCGTGGTGGTGGTGGTGATGGGTTTGTGAATAGTGTGAAGAAGCTTCAGAGGAGGGAGATTTGTTCGAAGAGGGAGCGTGGGTTTAGAATGTGTGATGCTCAGGAGAGGTTCAGAAACATCCGCTTGCAGGTTTAGTTTTGTTTATAAGTTGTGTGATTAGTGGTTTGATTATGCTTAATTGTTGTTGGTTTGATGACAATTGTGGGATTTGATTACTAGAGTGAAGTGTCGCTGAACAAAATTTGAAATTTAGGGTTTTTGTTATCTTGATTCTTAAAAGTTGTGACCACTTTATATAACTAGTTGGTGAAGCAAATGTTTAGTCTTTTTAGTTTGATATAATAGGCTTAATAAGTGCAAGTTAATACCTTAAAACAACCTTAGATGGGCTTTATAAGAGAGTGTATATTGCTGGGAATTATGCTGAATTTGTGATCATTGTTGAAGGTGTAGTGGTTTGAGTGATTTTAGTCACATTGTTTGAGTCTTTAGTTATACCTACAGTTGTGTTTCTTGTTCAAATTAGCTTGAGAAATGATTCTTGTCATTATGCAAGTTGGAAATGATAGTTTCTCATCTTTTGTGAAGCTTGTATGATTACTAGAATAAGAAGTGGTGAATTTCTGGTATATCCTGAATCTTAAAAGGTAGCTTTTTATGGTTACATGATTTGCATTTTACTGACGCTCATGATTTGTTGTTCTTGGTAATTTTTCCTGGATCTGTGAGTAGAGTCCATGATAGATGAATCTGATTTTGCTGATCTATGTCTGTAGGCTGATAATTAAGGTTGTACTTGATAAAGTTAGTTTTTATGGACATTTAGTATGATACTGCATTTTGAGTTTGTATAGTTTTATATCGAGTAATCAGTACTAGAGGTGGCAACTCCGACCCATGTGCATATGAATGAGCCGATGTGGGTTGTGTTTTATCTCAAATGAGTCAAATCTAAAGCTTTAGCTAAAAGGGGAATGGGTCAAAGTGTCAGACGGGTTGAAAGTAATAAATCATCTTTATTTAAAGAAGCAAAGATCAAGATAATCATTGCAGTAATATTGTTTCTGTAACCATAACTAATGCATGAGTTATTTATAAAAATAAAAAAAGTAAAAATGAACAGAAGGTATTTGCCAGTCTACCAAATCTAGCCCGGCCTGTTCTAACCAAATAAGCCGTAATAAAAAATTTCCTGTTTTTGACCTTAATCTGTTTCAACCTATTACCCAGCTTGTCCATCTTTCCATCTATAGAGTCTCTCATTTATTATGATAACTTATTTGGTAAATAATGATATCAGGAGGAGTATGATACTCATGATCCAAAGGGGCATTGCTCTATGGTATTGCCATTTCTTAAAAAGCGGTCGAAAATAATTGAGATTGTAGCTGCTCATGATATAGTATTTGCTCTTGCACAATCTGGAGTTTGTGCTGCATTCAGCCGAGGTATTATCGATTAATATTAAGATAAAATGCAGTTCTTGAACTAGATCATTAATGTTTAAGGGTTAAAGTATTATATATTTGATGCAGAGACTAACAAGAGAATATGCTTTCTAAACATTAGTCCTGATGAAGTTATAAGAAGCTTGTTTTACAATAAGAACAATGATTCACTCATTACAGTATCAGTGTATGCTTCAGACAGCTTTAGTTCCTTGAAATGCAGAACAACAAGAATAGAGTATGTGAAATTTGACTATTGATATTCTTGTTATATATATGGAAGTATTTTAAATATTTTTAGTTACTTTGTTGAAAATATACCATGTTTTTAATTGTGACAGATACATACGACGAGGTCAGCCTGATGCTGGTTTTGCTCTTTTTGAGTCCGAATCTTTGAAATGGCCCGGTTTTGTGGAATTTGATGATGTGAATGGAAAGGTGCTGACTTTTTCAGCACAAGATAGGTAAGCTTTTGACATTATAAACTGTCTTCTAGCATAATTGGCGGCTTCTCGGGATTGATGTTAATTTCTTGTTCTTTCAGCATTTACAAGGTCTTTGATTTGAAAAACTATACGATGTTGTATTCCATATCTGATAAAAATGTACAAGAGATCAAAATAAGGTAAATTCTTTCCCTGGCTGGAAGTTCTATATGTGAGTATCAGGGTCTTTGTTAGTTTTCTCAGTGTGGCATCATTTATTGATTGCTAAATAAGTGCTTTAATATTGAATGAACTACTTGTTCACTTGTGACCAGCTTTACTGAGTTTGAGAGAGTGATTTTATCTTTGTGAAGGATTCATGGTTAGAAATGACTGTGCACTGGTATGATTTTGTTGTTCAGTTCTTATGGGAACACCTTGAGCCATACAATCGAAACTTTGAATCGTAATGCTGGAACTTCATCATGAATTACTGTGTTTTGAGTTTCATTTGGAGAACTTAAGGATCATGAACTTTTAACATGTGGACTTGTTGAGTATAGCGATAAAAATTTAAATTCTGCAGGAAGATAGGATAGACGAGACTTAAAGTTAATACCATGGGTTCAATATAAAACTGCACCCATAGTTTTTTTTTTTTAAATTAGAAGTGTCAAACTTTGTATTCCGTTCACAGTCCAGCTTGGTATCGAACCAGTTCTAAGTCAGACGTGGAGTATTCAGATTATTTTGATTTCTTTACCAGTTTATTGTAGTTTTTCAGTTTCGGGCCTTCCCGGTCTTTACTTGAATACCCATAAATTCTATAACAAGAAATTGTTCAGATATATCACTATATATAGTATGATCTAAATGGAACTTGTTTTTATGACATCAACTTTGTAAGAGCATGTAACAATATATATATGATATTTTAGAATGGCAAATTTGTCATCTTGAAGCTTAAAAGTTCCACTAGTTCAATAATATCAATTTCCCTAAAATATACGTTAGTTTGTTTATAAGCATATTTAAGACATAACTGATGTTCCGATAAAATGTTTAATAGACAAGTCATGTCAAAGTCAGTTTCCTATGAACATTATCGTCATAGAGTTTATTATGTTGTATAATAGAATTTGCAGTAGATAAAGAGAATAAAATACGGAAAATAAAATTAAAACAAGTATTGAAAAAAAAAGAAACATAGTAGGGAGAGGTCGGTGTGAAAATCTAAGAGACATAAAAAGTAAATGGGTCGATCCGTATTATGATCCCTCTTTCTAGAATGGTTAGATCATGTCCCATATCACTAACCATTCGCCAATAGGGTCATATCCCAGTCCAATCCAAATCCAACCTAATGGCGCACCTTTTTTCTTTCCAAGATTAGCGTGTAGTATTTGTTTTTATGCATTCTCTGTTGTGCTCGTGACTTGTTTTTATACCAACTCTTCACTCATTATTATAAACAATTCAAAGCCTATTTCTCTAGAGACCAAGTTTCGTAGAGGAGTTATTTTCATTCTTTAAATCCTTTTTTTTTTTTTTTTGTGATATTCCAACTTTACCAAGTCTTTTTATTCTTCCTATATATTTTATTGCTATATTTCATGATATTTCCTTTTCCCATTTTCCATAAACAGCCCTGGAATCATGTTGTTGATATATAACAAAGCTAGCAGCCATGTCCCTCTCAAGATTCTCTCGATTGAAGACGGAACTGTTTTAAAATCTTTTAATCATCTGCTTCATCGAAACAAGAAAGTGGATTTCATTGAGCAGTTCAACGAAAAACTTCTTGTGAAGCAAGAAAATGAGAATCTCCAAATTCTTGATGTGAGGATTTCGCACTATGCCTTTGTTATATTATTATGTTTTAAGTCCCATGAAAATCTAATTTTTTTTTTCTATTTAGGTACGCAATTCGGACTTGACGGAAGTTAGCAGGACAGAATTTATGACACCGTCAGCATTCATCTTTCTGTATGAGAATCAATTATTCCTAACATTTAGAAACCGAACAGTAGCAGTCTGGAATTTTCGTGGGGAACTTGTGACTTCATTTGAGGATCATTTATTGTGGCATCCTGACTGCAACACAAACAACATTTACATCACAAGTGATCAGGATCTTATCATTTCATATTGCAAAACCAAATCTGATGATTCACCAACAGAAGGAAATGGTAAATTGCCCAATGTATATCTTGAACCATTTTAGTTTTGGGAAGTTTTTAGGTTAAAACACCTACAGAAGGTAAGTGTTGATTTTGATTTAGCTCCGTAAGGTTATTTTGGTTTTTCTTGAATGGTAATATTTCTTAAGTTGAGTAAGGTTGGATCGTTGGATATTACCTTAAACCAATATTATAAAAAGTTTGAGTCTTTCAGCAGGTGTAAACAAAGTTGGTTACCTAAGAGAAATTGGACCCAAGTCTACTTTTGTGGTTCTAAACATAAACAAATAACTGTAAATTTAATCATTTTGAATGCTGAGATTATGCTTCTTGAACATTCGACTTCTCATTTGTGTTTTTCACTAACCATCCACTTTGGCAATGCAGAAGGATCTATAAACATCAGCAACATTTTGACCGGAAAATGCCTTGCTAAAATAAAGGGAAAGAACGACGTTCCTTTAGATGAATGCAGCTGCAGTGGCAATGGCATCAACATGAAATGTAGTAGCAGAAGCTGCAAGTGCACATCAAGAAAACGAATCCAAGCATCTAGAATCACGAGTTCTGTTACAGAAGCTCTAGAGGATATCACTGCCCTTTTCTATGATGAAGAGCGTAACGAGATTTATACAGGGAATAGGCTTGGGCTAGTTCATGTATGGTCTAACTGAAGGCTTGCAAGATTTCTTGGGTAGGGTAGAAACAACCCGATATAGATGTAATCAGTAGATTTTTCTTCGGGTAAACAAGTTAATTGCTGAGTTGATTTTTTTTCCTGTTAAATTTGTAAAATGCAAACAGAATATGGATTTGTTATCTATTAATTGTTGAAATGAAGTGTATTAATTTGATGGTTTGTATTATTTGGCTGATCTTGGTCAAAGCCTGGTAACAACAAAAACCTGTGTGGATCATGAGATGAAATCTTGTTTACTCGAGCTTCTACTTTGACCCCTCGGATATGTCATTTATGAATTTTGCCAAAATGTTGTTAGCAGAATTAATGCGCGATGAGATGGAAAACCTTGCAATGCAATTTACGGTTGAGCAAGAAATAATTAACCAAACTGAAGCCGAGTTAACCCATAAAACCGCACTAAAATAACCGAATCCAATCAAAAGCTGATGGTTTGGTTTAACTATTTTTTATAAACCAAATTTTATGGGTTGATTTTGGTTATTGGTTTTATAAAAGCTGTAGAAAATATTTGAGTGCATTTCATTTCTGTATGTTTGGTTTTCTGCACTTGACTTGGTGGGTTGACCATCTCATAACTGAACTTAAACATCTTTTCTAGTCTTAAGTTTGAACTTTGATTATTTAGTGAATTTAAACTTCATTTTGTATAGAGATATATAGAGCAACCCACTTATTCATGCTTAATGAATACTTCGACGGCAAAAGGGTGAAATCCTATGCTAGAAACTGAAATGAACAATGTAGTGTTTTGCGGCTATGTGCTTTGCACTAAATAGTTGTGTCCAACTAAAACTAGAAAATAAGATCTTAACAACGGTCGCACGACCACGTAAAAACATACATAGGTCATTTCTTGCAAAAAAATGAATTTTGGTACACATTCATATGAGAAAAAAGCATGTTGTCATGCCCATCAAGCGATAAAAGATTTTTATTTATACTAAACATCACATGACTATCGGATATTATATAAAAGAAACAAGATGTACAACGATCTCATGATTTTATATTTTTTTTATATAAGCTTTTATTATCTTACTTCTTAAAAGCTCGTGATATTTTACACGTAGAAAAATCAAACATTTAAATTGTAATAGTTACACTAAATACTTCCTTTCTACTTTATGATACAAGTTTAACATCTAAAATTAAAGCAAGACATGTAAAAAGTTTCACCTCATATGTTTGCAAAGAAACATATGAAATATACATCTTTAGGTATAACTTCACAAAAATACTAAACTCTATGGTTAATACCATAAGGACTAAAGTTGTCTCTAAAACATTTTCATGAACCACATTTGCTATTTCATAAATACAATAGGGACCATTTGTACAACTTCTCCAAACTGCAAAAACCCTGGTGTTGATAATCTTTATTCTCACATCGATGTAGCTCAAAGCACAACAATTTCTACCATTTCTTCATCCCTTTTCTCTTTCAATTTGAAGTTTTCGTTCAAGAAAATTTAGGGGTTTTCGTTACGTCCCATAATCCATAGGACTGTGTTCTATTACCTACAATTTGAACCCCCAAATATCAGATTGTCGCTAAAGATAAGGTAAGATCCAAAACCCATGTTCTTGTTGTTTTCAATATTAGTTTCATGGGATTGGAAGTTATGTGCATTTACCATAAGATTGGATTTTGATGATGATACTAGTTGAAGTCTTTGTCGAATTCGAAGTTACAGGCAACCCATTTGACATCGTAGTCAAATGGTGATTTTGTCTCGAAGGATGCTTATGTTTAGGCTTTTGTTTGGTGGAATTTGCTGTAATTACTTGGTTAAAATGTTATTTTGGTGAGAAATTTGATTTTACTTCTGAATTTTAGTTTTGTTTTCATGAGTAAAAATTGGGTTGAACTATAGTTTAATTGCTTCCTTTTGATGGAACTACTTGTTTGACATGTTATTTGGTGAGAAATTTGACTATATTTTTAAATTTAATTTCAATTTCCAAGTTTGATTGCTCTGTTTGATGTAATTTACATGGAATTACTTGTTCATTAATTATTATGATATGATGATATTCAGGTGAGATATGTAATTGTGTATCTGAATTGTAGTTTGGTTGAATTATAGGTTGATTGTGTTTATGTTCTTTTAGGTTCAATGGCCCGCGAATGGAGTGGGATTCAGCAGTTTCCTCTTGCTACCCAGACCAAGTTGGTGGAATTACTGGGAACACTAAAGGAGAAGGTCGAAATGATTCCTATCTATTCGTTTTGATCATTTTTAAAATCCACAATAATAATTAGTTCGAGTGTTTAAGTAGATTCTTTTAACGTACATGATTGTTTTCTTGTATTTATATTTGTTTTTCCGATCCTGTAATGTTCCCTGATACCTAAAAAGTCAAGCGGCCAGGTGCCCCTTTCGACCCATTTACTTATAATGAGTTTAAACAAAAAGGAATAGCGTAAAATTAGTTAAACGTGTTGAAATTCATTCGATGTGTATTTAAATGATGCTTCAGAAGTCACGCAAAGTGGCTATGCTGAAATATTTAGTTTGTGATTGTATTAATAGTTTTTCTAATCATAATCAACATTCAACGCGTTAATTATTTATAAATTTCAAAACAATGGATAAATAGGTTTTTATAGGCTGACTCGACCCGACCCATTTTGACCTGTTATCTTACTTGTGTGACCATTTTGCAACCCTACCAATTACTGACGAACATTTTAGACATCTACAAAGTTAAGTTATATGGAAAACTGAACATTGCAATTTCATACAAGTTTATCACTTTTTTAATTATATTGTTATGCATTATCTCAGGAGAGGGACAGTTTGACAATTCTTGTAATGGGAAAGGGTGGTGTTGGGAAATCGTCGACCGTGAACTCCATTCTTGGGGAACGTGCAGTTGCAGTCAGTGCATTTCAGGTATTTATATTAAAACTTCATAGTTGTAGATTGATGTTCAAGTGAGTTTCAGTTCATAAGTTTTTGCTTTGTTTAATTATATGGTCATTTGGTTCTGCAGTCAGATTTGCCACGACCTGTGATGGTTTCCCGTGAGCGATCAGGGTTCACATTGAACATCATTGACACACCAGGCATTGTTGAAGGAGGATACATCAATGATCAGGCTTTGGAACTAATCAAAAGGTCTATTTTTGAGATTGTGTACTTATATATGTAAAAATAAGTGTAGCATATCGTGTTTTTAGCAATGTGTGTGTGAGCCTGTTAGTATGTGTTCTATAGGAGGAAGAATGGACTGGTTGGGTAAAGACTCAAAACGGGATTGGGTTGAAAGTGTTTGTGTTATATTGTGGGTTGAAACAGGATGGGTAGGCCCACTAACCAGTTGTTTTGTTAATTATTAGCAATAACAAATAACTAATGTGTTAAGTGTGATTTGTAAAAACATTGTTGTAGTAATAATAATTTAAATCCTTGATCAGAACAATTTAAGAAGCTGTACGCGGTAAAAATAGAATTTTGGGGCCTTTGAATCCATTGGACCTGTTTGGCCTTTTTCCTTTTTACCTAAATATAAATTTGATCCACTTGAGATAAAAGGACTAAACCCAAATCGACCCATTTATAAGTTTTTTTTTTTTTTTTTTTTTTTTTTAAATTTTAAATTTTTAATTTTTCTTGTATTTGTATCCTAAGCTTGGTGTTTCCCAAATAAGCTATGATGAAGGCAAGTTTTCAGAAATAAACTCTGTTTTCTCGAGTATAAGATAACTTTTCCGTGTATAAGTTCTCTATCACTAGCTTGGTTTGAAATGTTAATGTTTTCTTTTTCTAGAATAAGTGAATAACACATATCAAGGTTGTGGTAGCAATCTCTACATTGAGTATTAATTATGCGAACAAGCTGTTTTAAAGTTATATGATTTCTTGTTTGTCTAAGCAGGTTTCTATTGAACAAAACAATAGATGTTTTGTTATATGTTGACCGATTGGATTCCTATAGAGTTGATAACTTGGACAGACAAATTGTTAAGGCGATAACAGAGAGTTTTGGTAAAGAAATATGGCATAAAGGAATTGTAGTGCTAACGCACGCTCAGCTCACACCACCAGATTGTCTTGGTTATGATGAGTTTTTTGCAAGAAGATCAGATGCTCTCCTTAAAGTCGTAGACTCTGGGGCTCGGTTAAAGAAACGTGAAATTCCGGTATAATTTCTGATGCAAATACTTTTGCAGTCCAGAAGTCATAGCTTTGACTTAACAGTGACAAAATGTGTAGTTGGGTCACTGGTTATACTCTTTTAATACAGGTCCAAATGGACAGATCAGTTTGGGCAACCCATGAACATTTTTTTTCCTTTGGCTTTGAATTGTATAATAAACTAAAGTGTGAAAATAACATTGTTATTGTCAGAATAATTTTTCTTTAAGTGGAACAATACCAGGACTTTCAAGCATTTGAAAACACCTTGATCTATCTACTTTTAACCCATTGGACCTAGTTGACCTGTTTAAATCGTCTCCTTTCTAGCTTCCAATATGTCATCAAATTTTTGTGTAAACAGCTAGAAATAAAATACTTTGGTTTTCAATTTTGATGCGACCCTGAAATTGTTACAAAAGTCATAGGTTTTACCATATGTTGCATCTCTTGGATCATCTTTTCTTGGTATTTTGAGTTTTGTGTGAGTTTTAAGTTACTGTGGTTAAAAGCCTAATCTTTATAATATCCTTGAGTCTAGTAAGTTGAAAAATTTAAACTTTCTCATTAAGATGCACAAAGAAGACAAGAATCATAATAATTTGCGCATTTTGAGTGTTGCGTCTGTTTCATGTAGGGTCATGCTGTTCCTGTTGTCTTGGTTGAGAACAGCAGCAGGTGTAGTAAAAATGACAATGATGAGAAGGTTAGTATTGCTTTCATGTTTTGCTCAAACAATATAATTATATGTTAAATTTGACCTTTTTATTTATTTTTTTGTTGCACTAGATTCTTCCGAATGGAACTGCTTGGATTCCTAACATAGTCGAAACTATCACAAAAGTTGCTACAAACGAAAGTAAAAGCATTTTGGTTGACCAGAAGTTGATTGACGGTCCAAATGCAAATGAAAGAGGGAAAGTGTTCATCCCCCTCATCTTAGCATTCCAAGTAAGCTATCAAACTTGCTTCAGTTTTTCTGATATCTTTATATAGATGTGTCACATAGGCGGGTGGTTAACACGTCACAAAATGGTTCAAGTGAACACATCAACACAAGTGATTTTTCAGTATTGACTACGTTGGGTTGGGTTGACTTGAAACAAATTTTTCTCCAAACGTTCAAACATAATATGAATTATTAGGGTGTCAATTAGGATAACAAGATATTTTAGCAATAATAATCTTATGATTTAAATTATATTATTTAAGCGGTTCTATTTGCCATTTGACCCATTCGATCTTTTTTTTTCTTTTTTGCTTATGTTCTGCATCTTTTTGCAGTACTTATTTGTTAAACGAGTTCAAAAATGGATCAAGGATGACATAGCCAAAGAACCCAAGTCTTCTTGGGAATGAGCCGATTTTGAATAGTTCTTGCGTAGACGTGGTTTGATGAGTTGTTCGTGGCGGTTTTTCATATTATCTTAACCTGGTTTTTAGTTTAGATGTTTTTTGTTGATTCAGTGATTTTCTGGAGTAACTGTTTTGTTTAAGATATGATTTAAGTTTGTCATCGGAAAATAGTTCTTGTGGTGCCATGCCATGATTAATTGTTTTTGTGGAAGCCTTTCTTGACAACCAATATCAAACTTTTGTTAAAAGTCAAGGTACTGAAACTACAGGATGTATTTAGGGATGGCAAATGCCTGAAATGACGGGCAAACCTAAAGCCCGGAACATTAGAGATGGGTACGAGACATGGAATGGGATTTGTTTTAACGATTTTACTGGTACGATATTTGGTGATATCTGATTTGATTACCTTTTGAAAAATGCCTACATGCTCACTTGAAATATATCAGTAACTAGTCCATCAACTTTTTAGTTTTTATATTTCTAATTTTTCTAAACTTTTTGGGTGGCAAAATTGTTTAAAGAGTTGATTAAATAAATGGTCTCTGTGGTAAAATTGATTTTCTTGTTTAGTCCTTTGGTAACATTTATTACAAGTTAGTACATTATGACTACTAATAACAAAATGACATTCAGAGCGTTAATAGTTTTATTAAAAGTTTTTGAAATGACTAAAATATCTTTTGATTAACAAAAAAAAATTAATCTAATAAATCTGTAGGCTCCATATCCATCGTCTTCTTCGTCACTTCTATGTCACCATCCAACCAAAACCAACAATCACCACCTCACTTGATTGCTCGAGTGTTTTCCGGCCATCCACCCCGCCATTGGACCCTTGTGAATCATCACACCCTCTTAGAGAATTTCTTCCATGTTCATTCATGGTATTTAATCTTGTTTGAATTGGCCTAATACCCACCATTAATTCACGATCTAAGTTACATTAAGCATAAAAAGGGCGTCGACCTCGTTGGAGTGGTGGAGGTTGCTAGAGTGAGTCTATGAAGACGAGGCGATGATGACGGCGATTGCTAGTTTGAGATGGAGGTGGTGGTGGTGGATGGTGTTGGCGGTGGTGGTGGTGGAAGGTGTTGGCGGTGGTGTGGTAGGTGGTTGTGGTGGTGATGGAATGGAGTTTTTGCAAAATGAATAGAGAAGATGGTGGATGGTTATATTTTTAATATTATTTTGTCTATTAGCAAGGGATAAAATGATCATTTCATACCTATTTAATGAAAAAAGTTAACCTCTGTCTAATATAGGGAAAATTTTGTTACAAGTTGTCATACTTTGTGGGGTAAATTATAATAAATGATACTTAAAGATCAAACATTAAAATCGACCTTATTACAGGAACTTTTTATGTAATTAACTCTTATTTAAAAGTTAGAAATAATATAAAATGTATTTGGGAATCTCAGCAAAGAATTTTTAGTAAACTAATAAATATTTAAGATACCTGTAGGTATGTCTAGTACTTGACTCTTAAACTCTTAAAGGTAAAACGGGCATTTGATGGATATAGGACATGATGTGAAACATGCTTTTACGATTGGAAGACAAACAAGATTACCAATACTGTTCTACACTTGTCTCATAACATCCATTGGTATGTTTTTTGGTTAATTTACAGAATTAGAGTCCATAACATGCCAAAAAGAATGTTAAACCCGTCATATAATTAGTAAAGTAAAACTAGGGTTTTCATAAGCTCATCAAAATCAAGCAAGAAATCGAGTTTAGCCATTAATTTTTGCTATCCATGGGAGTATTCGAGTTTAGCCATTATAAAATGTGTAAGAATGGAAAAGGAGGCTGCCATGTTTGTTAGAGGTGAGGTTCTTATTTCATGATCAAAGTTAGTTCCCTTGAAAATAAATGTGTTCGGGTGGTGTGTCGGTTTAGGAAAGATCGCTTATAAGGAAAACGCGGTGAGAAGGGGAGTACTTTTAAGTACGTGATGTTTGCGACCAATGTAAGACCCTTGGGGAATTGGTAGACCATGCTCTTTTGAGGTGCAAGTTCGCGGATGAAGTTTGGGATAGGGTACTTGGGTGGTGTAATTCTCCTAGAGATGTATTTTTATCGGTTAAAGTTGTCTTAAATAACGTATGTGACATGTCTTAAAGATGTCTTTTTAACAACTTTTTAGTTTTTATATTTCTACTTTTTTTAAACTTTTTGGGCAGCAAAATTACTTAAAGAGTTAATTAAATAAATAGTCCCTGTGGTAAGATCGATTTTCTTGTTTAGCCCCTTGGTAACATGTATTACAAGTTAGTCCATTATGACTACTAATAACAAAATGACATTCCACATGGATGAGCGTTAACATTTTTATTAAAAGTTTTTGAAATGATCAAAATACATTTTGATTAATAAAAAAAAGAAAAAGAGAAAAAAGTTAATCTAATAAATCTGTGGGCTCCATATATATACATTGTCTTCTTCCTCACTTCTCTGGTCACCATCTCACTAATTACCACCCCACCTGATTGCTCGAGTGTTTTCCAGCCATCCACCCCGCCATTGGACCCTTGTGAATCAACACACCCTCTTAGAGAATTTCTTCCATGTTCATTCATGGTATTTAATCTTCTTTGAGTTGGCTTTCCCTAATACCCTCCATTAATTCACGATCTAAGTTACATAAGCATAAAAAAGGCGTCAACCTCGCTGGAGTAGTGGAGGTTGTCAGAGTGAGAGTCTATGAAGACGAGGTGACGATGACGACGATTGCTAGTTTGAGATGAGGTGGGGGTGGTGGATAGTGTTGGCATTGGTGGTGGAAGGTGTTGGCGGTGGTGTGGTAGGTGGTTGTGGTGGTGATGGTGGAATGGAGTTTTTACGAAATGAATAGAGAAGATGGTGAGTGGTCATATTTTTAATATTATTTTGTCTATTAACAAGGGGTAAAATGGTCATTTCACATCTATTTAATGAAAAAAAGTTAACCTCCATCTAATGTAGGAAAAATTTTGTTACAAGTTGTCATACTTAGTATGATAAATTGTAATAAATGATACTTAGATATCAAACATTAAAATCGACCTTACTGCAGGGGCTATTTGTGTAATTAACTCTTATTTAAAAGTTAGAAATAATATAAAATGTATTTGGGAATCTCAGCAAGGAATTTTTAGTAAACTAATAAATATTTACTTGACTCTTAAAGATAAAACGGGCATTTGATGGATATAGGACATGATGCGAAACATGCTTTTACGATTGGAAGACAAACGAGATTACCGATACTATTATAAACTTGTCTCATAACATCCATTGGTGTGTTTTCTGGTTAATTTACAGAATTAGAGTCCATAACATGCCAAAAAGAATGTTAAACCCCTCATATAATTAGTAAAGTAAAACTAGGGTTTTCATAAGCTCATCAAAATCAAGCAAGAAATCGAGTTTAGCAATTAATTTTTGCTATCAATGGGAGTATTCGAGTTTAGCCATTATAAAATGTGTAAGAATGGAAAATGAGGCTGTCATGTTTGTTAAAGGGGATGTTCTTATTTCATGATCAAAGTTAGTTCCCTTGAAAATAAAAGTGTTCGGGTGGTGTGTCGGTTTAGGAAAGATCGCTTATAAGGAAAACGCGGTGAGAAGGGGAGTACTTTTAAGCACGTGATGTTTGCGACCAATGTAAGACCCTTGGGGAATTGGTAGACCATGCTCTTTTGAGGTGCAAATTTGCGGATGAAGTTTGGGATAGGGTACTTGGGTGGTGTAATTCTCCTAGAGATGTCTTTTTATTGGTTAAAGATGTCTTATGCATGTTTCATGGCCCATGTGGAACGCTCGTCGGGAGCTCTTTCATGCAATTTTCTTGTCTATGTTAATTATGGAAAATAAAAAATGATCAGGTATTTGAAGAAAAATAAAAGATTCCGCGTGATGTTCTATGTGACATAAAAGATGATGGTTTTTTTTTTGGATTAAAAACAGGGGGAAGGGTGTCACTGGGTCATGGTCAATGTGGTGTAAATTTTCATTTGAAATTCTTTTATTGCTTTCTAGCATCTTGCTAGTTTCTAATATAATGGTTGTTTAATTTTTTTTAGTAAGTTTTAATGAAAAGTTTATGAACAAATTCATTTTCTTAATAAACGAACACGAACAAGATTTTGTTCGTGTTTGTTAGGTTCATTTACAACCCTAGAGTTCTCTCATTTCGATAAACTTGATTCTTCCTGTCGCCTTGGTAATGTGCCTTGTTTACATACCTCATGATTTGCTTGATTTCTCGGTAATGTGCCTTGTTTGTTCCCACATGAAACAACTCACCTAACCTACCAAGAAACAAATATTGGGTCTTGTGTGTGTTGAAAGCACCTTACCATTCTTTTAAAGTCACGACGATCTTCCTTTTCTTTTTCGCTGATCCCTTAATCTCTACATGTAGCATGAGTTCCGTGGGTAGCGATTGGAACAATCAAGCCGGTTGGGATTGCATCCTTGTGTTCATCGATTGTTGTACCTGGATCTATGTTCTCTCATAGTGGCGGAGCTTGAACTCTTCCGTAAGGGGGCGAAATTAATTTTTTCTAAGTGGGGCGAACTCGATATTTATATAAAAATTTACACTATCTGGACAAAAATTTACACTATCGGATTAAAATTTAACACTATTGTCGAAAAACAGGGTTTGTCTACCCTAGGCTTTCTTACCAATTGATGGGATGATATCAAAGCAAATATTGAATCTAAACTTGGCTAGTATTATTGATAATTAAAAGTGTTTATAAAGTAGCTTATATATAAGCACTAATACTTATCAAGTGTTACAAATTTTGGGTTTAGATAATGTAAAATGTAATGTACTCTAGATTTTAGCAATGTTATGAAAACCGGACCGGACCGGCCGGTCCAACCGGGAACCGGACTCCAAACAGGTCCGGTTCGGTGCTTAAAACCGTTTTGACGTCGAACCGGCGGTCGGACCGGTCGAACCGGTGGTCGAACTGGAAGAACCGGTGGTCGAACCGGTTTTTTATATAATTTTTTATTTTTGAGTAATTTTTACATATATTTATAAAAAATAATTATAATTTTATCCGGTTCTTATATCCGGTCCGACCATCGGACCGGTAAAGCGTCCGGTTCACTGTCCGGTCCGGTTCTGAAAACATTGGATTTTAGTAAAATGGCAGGTTCTAAACTCTTATTCAGACAGCATGTTTTACGAAACATATTAGAACACTTCTTTTATATAAAATTGTCTTATATTTTCTTACATAAAATGAAATTGTATTTAATGAAACAAAAACCTGGTTTAATGATACAAAACCCACATAATGAGTTTTTATATAACTTAAATTATAATTAAATGGACATATACATGTCTTTATAGCTGTAATGCTATTTTAAAACACCGAAAGTTAATCATAATTAGTTCAAAATTCAAATGTGAAAATCAAGATGAAGTGTTAAATTGAAAAAAAGTTAAAAGTTGATTTTTAGAAGAGTTTAAGGTTAATATATTTTGTATTTCTTTGATTGATAATAAATAGTAAGTTACAGTTTGGCTTCTGCAAAAGATTGTAATTTGTTTTGAAGTTTGATTGTAGGTCTGATTTAAAAAAAAATAACATTGAGTTATTTGAAAAAAAAAACATAGTTAATCAAATAACCTTAGTTTCTTTCTTTTTTTTCTTTGTTTTTTGAACTGACAATTTCTAGTTTATATAGGATAAATAACCATAACCTTCATGTTACATGATTTAAACCATCGAATTTTTTCTAATAGAAAACACAACTTAATCACTAGAGCATTCCCTCAGAGATCATTACCTTAGTTAAAACTTATTTTATTGTTGTAGTTAATAATATCATTAATGTATTAAAGAAATATAATTAAGATATAGTTTATTGCATGACACTTTGCTTGAAATAGGAACCAACATCAAGCATTCCACCCAAAGTAACCACATTAAAATCCAATGTAACATGAAATCAACTCCTAACATTACCTCTTATCATTACCACCCAAAACTCATCTTGTCTTTCCAAATCAATCCCACAAATTCATTCTCATCTAACCTTAGCCATAAAACTTTCCTAAAACCACCACCACCATCACGCCTGGTCTACGCGCTATGACATCGTGAAATCAAAAGAAAACAATGGATCAACCACACCGGGCTAGACTCCCTCTTCTCCTATTCATCTTAGTCTTTGTATCCCTTTTTGTCATCTTCATTGGATCCGATAGAGTGCAATCAGGAACCACCATTGCCTCAATAACTCACAGGTTCGACCCTGGTGTCGTCAATTCAGTAATGGTAGGCTCATATATAACCACATCCCCTCAAAATAAAAAAATAAATAAATAAACAAAGATAAAAATAAAAAAAATCCAATTGGTCATTTTTCATACTTCTAACATGTTTTGCATTCATGTGATATACGCGTGCAGCCACCGAGGCGTGTTGCCAGGTTAGAAGCGGCATTGGCGGGAGCTGCAACGCGATTCAAGACGGTTATTTTAACCATTGTGAATAAGGCATATGTTGAGGGTGATAAAGCAATGCTTGACATGTTTTTGGATGGGTTTTGGATGGGAGAAGGGACTCGACCGCTTGTTGATCATCTTTTGATCATCGCGGTTGATCAAACCGAGTATGAGCGATGCGCGTTTCTTCGGTTACATTGTTACAAACTGAAGACGGATGGTGTTGATTTTGTGGGTGAGAAGATGTACATGTCGGATGATTTTATTAAAATGATGTGGCAAAGAACACTTATTCTTGGAGAAGTTCTTAAGCGTGGGTACAACTTCATCTTCACGGTAATATAATAATTACACCCTCGTTAATTTTATTTTTTAACAGCGATGATTATTCAAGATGTTTATTTAAACAAGGTTTGACTAATTACTGATGGTTTTTTAGTAGTGTTAAACTACATGTTAAAAAAATTAATAATTATGAAAATAAGTGTCTTATGGCCACTAACGAATTAATTAGGTAAAGGGTGTGAGTGTGTCTCTTTGAGTATATTAAAAGTAAATATGAATAAATTAAACATCGATTGTAGATCATTATAACTTGCCATTTACTCTTGGTTTAACTAGAAACTTGTTCTAAATTAAATAATCTAAGCCGTAAACGAGGTCAAAATTCGTTGTTCAAGCTATCAATTTATTAACAGATTATATTTTGTTCATATAATTAAATTTATGACGATATTTAAATACAAAAAAAGTCTCGTGCATTCAGACTAAAGTAAATACAATTATTGACATAAAATAAAAAAAAAATTATAATTCTAAGAACAATTTTAACAATATTTTTAAAGTACCTGTAGAAATTTAATATGACAGATGATTAGATATGTTTGTGAGTGTTTTTAGCTTTTTTACTTGTTGATTGAAGGTTTTAAGTTTGCTTCATTATAGGACACAGACGTATTATGGCTACGAGATCCATTTCCAAGGCTAAACCTAAACGATAGCATTGATCTTCAAATCAGCGTCGACGTGTTTAACGGAAACCAATCGTCAGAACAAGACCAGCTGATCAACACTGGTTTCTACATGATCAAATCCAACAAGAAGACCATTACTTTATTCGACGAATGGTACGCGCGAAAGGACAACTCAACGGGGATGAAAGAACAAGATGTTCTCCTTGAACTAATGAGGCAAGGCGCGTTTAAACGGTTAGGCGTGGGAGTTAAGTTCTTGGACACAGTTTATTTTAGTGGAATTTGTGAAGATAGTAGGGATGTTAGGGCTGTTGTTACTGTTCATGCCAATTGTTGTAGGAGTATTAAAGCCAAAGTGCAAGATTTAAAGAGGATTATGCATGATTGGCAGAGGTTTAAGGCTTCCCCTATTGATCAAACATTGCAATTTTCATGGTCAAATCATTCTGCATGCATAGAGTCATGGAAACAATGAGGTCTAGATACTTTTTGATTTGTTTTTTTTTTTTTTTTCAGATTTGGGATTAGTTAAAATTTCCCACTTGTGGAATGTGTCTTGTAATTTTGTAGAGAAAAAAACTTGTACTTTAAAATTGCATAGTGAAGAAAATATAAAGTAACAAATATTTAACTTGGATTAGTTGTTTTGATAACATATATTAGATTTTAGACCTAGTTTGGTTTGAATTGCTCGAAATTGGAGTTAATTTTATTTAAAAACGTGTTTGGTTGGTTAAGAAAAGAATTGAAAAATATTAGAATGAATTTCTCTACTCGTAAAAATTTCCTTGGAATGTTTGAACATTACTGAAAAACCATCAAGTTTTCCCATGCCAAGCCATGATATATGATCAACACGTGTCGTAAAAATAGTAAAAATGGAAATTAACATATAGCTTTTCACTTTGTACGCAAGTATTTATATGTAACTATTGTTAAATTAGGAAATTGTTAAATTACAAGAACTCTTTGTAAACATTTGGTAACATAATTTGTCATTTAGACTAATTACCGTTAAGTTATTGCGTTAATTCAATGACAATTTGGTCTTTATACATGTAAAGGACTATCTATGTAAATGTTTTGTGCAACATTTACTTTAAAATTTTATTAATTTATGTATTTTTACAATTATACACATGCCCACACATGATTATTTTTGTATAACATTATATTTATTACTTTATTAGTTTTATCATCGTTTTATATATAATGAGTATATATTAGGGTTATTGGATTTTAATAATCTCAACTTTCATTTATTGGCCGGGATTAATCCCAACTAAGGAAATGTTTACAGACACTCCTCACTTTGAGTTTATTTTCCTTCAACGATCCATTACTAACTGAGAGTTAACACCGTTAGTTTTTTGATGACGTGGACTGTTTATATATCCAAAAAACTAAGTAGAAAGTTGAAATCAACCATCTGGTCCGTCAATCTGAAACTTCTGCATCATAAAACCCGTCAATCTTCAACTTCTGATCTGAACCACTTAACTCATTGGAGGTAGATTTCGGGTGTCGTTGGAGGCTAGACACCGAAAAAAAGACTTGATAGAGACTAGGCGATGACATAGTTAAAAAATGGCTTGATGTTGGCCCCATTTCATCAAAAAAACTAACGGAGGTTAACTCTCAGTTAGTAAGGGATCGTTAGTTCAAAGTTGGGAGTGTCTGTCAACATTTCTTGAGTTAGGATTAATCCCGGCCAATAAATAAAACTTAGAATTATTAAAATCCAATAACCCTATATATTATAGAAAGACCAAACTGCTCTTAACTTAATAAAAAAACTTAACGCCCATTAAAGACAATCTATTACCAAAACTTTGCATAAATGATGATTAAAATACTTTTGAATATAAAGGATGATATATTCAATTCCATATAAACCTAAGGTACCGTAATTTTGTCATATACATATTTCATAGAAAAAGGATCAAAATCACTGTATAAATACATTTGACACTCTTGTTTAGAAGTCAGAAAAGAGAAAGTATTGATTGTGTTCGATACATATATTATCTATATTATCTTATAATACAATTTTTTGTCTTATAATGTAATTTCAATCTAATTTTAAAACACATAAGAAAAGAGTTGTTACATTTAGTACAAGTGTTGACGCATAAACAACTCACCATTTACAATTCTATCCCTTTGGTGACTAGATTTTTCTATCCAACATCAACCAAGCGAGAAAGCGAAGGAGGGTTCAACAACTATAAAAAAGATTTATGATAGTTAGGAGAAACTTATACTAATGTGTGCTTGTTGTGTGTGGTGTTGTGCATGTTTTGTGCATTGTCAAGAAAAAAACCATCTGTTCTATAGTCAAAATTTTAAAGCTCTTGTTTTGTTTTGATTTTTCGGGTTCAACTTCGGTTTATATAGTTAGATTTGATCCCGTTTCACCTGGTTTGTGAAACCAGATTCAAATGAAGCTGGTTGAATACTAGGTAATCAAGCAGGAGTAACTAGCGGTTTCTTGTTAAACCAATCAAACAGGCCAGTTCAGTTCAGTTCAATTTTTTAAACATTGAGTGTAAGTAAATGGAGTGGGTGTTATCCCGTTACGTAACGCAAGTGTACCTGATATTACCTTGTAAAACATTTGAGATGGACACTCCGGTAATTTTCTCAAAAGTTTAAGACACTTAAGATCCATGTTATATTTCGTACATGTATTGATGCATAAATCTATACTACATTAACAATTTTGTCCCTAAACCAAAACTATAAAAAAATGTTCTTATCTCACATCGGTTCGGTTGTATAAAAAAACAAAAGTAGTACTCAACTCCCATATAAGGTAAAAGTCTTTTTGGTTTTTGAACCATGAGTACCAGCGGTTACCCGTTAAACGGTTAAACCGGCTAGTGTAGTCTGGCTTTTAATTCATTGGTTAGTACAATAAAAGAGGATTGGTCATAGACAAAGAATTTTACAAATTTTTATACTCCCGTCGCAACACGCGGGTCTCACATAATAGTGGGTAAAGTTTTGCAATTATCCCCTCAAGCCTCAACTCAAGTAATATACTGTCTGGAGCTGACATTAATCGCACATAGCAAAACAGTGCCATTGTCATTAATGGCATTCATTCCTATAAACCCACGTTATATCACATACTTGTTGGCACTCTTGTTTATATCAACGCCTCCTATCATTCATGTACTACAACACCTGTTAACCGCGCTCGCGGTTAGATGTGGAAGTCGTCGTTGTGCATACCGCCTCTAAACAGATACAATATTCATTTCGGAAACATATATAACGCGGTATACGAAAGCAAACCAGATAACATTTAACATAATAATATCGATAATAATAATGATAAGATGTTAAAATGCATAAGTAACTCATTAGAGGATTAATAAAGACAATATCATATTCTTTTAACATTTTTTCAGAGATGGGGAGAGATAATAGCTAAGATATATGAAGGTGTGATCAATAAATCAGTTTCCTCTTTCTCTCTCTATATATAGACACAAATTTTCAATTCGCTTTATAACAACATACCAACAAGAAAACACATTTAGATCACAAAAAACAGGGTGAAATGGTAAGATTTATGTTTCTGACTGTTTTAAACACGTTCTTGATCATTTTTCAACAAATCGTTGCTGACGATAACATACCGATCCCTCAAGACAAAGCCAGAGTTGAGAGTTGGTTTGAGGAAAATATAAAACCTTTGCAAGCCCGAAAAGGGACTCTTGACCCAGCCCTAGAGGCCGCAGAGGCAGAGCCGAAGGTCATAAGAGTCATGAAGTCGGGTGGTGGGGATTTTACAACCATTGGTGATGCTGTAAAAGCCATTCCACCCAAAAACAATAAAAGGATTATAGTGTTTATCGGGCCCGGAGAATACCATGAGAAGATTAAGCTGGATAGGGATAAGAAGTTTGTTACGTTCCTGGGAGACCCGAAAAATATGCCTACCTTGATCTTCAATGGAAATGCAGCAAAGTATACCACGGTGGAAAGCGGGACATTAACAGTCGATGGTGATTATTTTGTCGCTTCTAATTTGCATATTAAGGTCAGAAAAAGAAAATTCATTCATTCATAACCATATAGTCACGAATGAATCAATTCAGGTTATGCTCTAAACAAGATGATATTGAAAACAATAACTAAAATATTAGATACAATATCTCCTAGCTAAAAATGTGTGTAAAAGCCTGAAAGGTTATTTGAGTCAACCCAAACAACAAGTTACTTGTTTTGACCCAAACCTAATTTGTCGAATCATCAATGCATGTTTCACTATAGCACGCATGTATATGGTGAGCTTGTTCATTTACGACTTGGTGTTTGGAACGTATAGAATTCGAGCCCAAGACCTGACGGTAAAATAAAAGGAGGTCAAGCAGCAGCAATGAGGATTGGAGGGGGCATGGCTACATTTTACAATGTTAGATTTTACGGTTTTCAAGATACATTTTGTGATGATCGCGGTAGGCATTTCTTCAAAGATTGTTACATTGAAGGCACTGCTGATTTCATCTTCGGTAATGCAAAATCTATCTATCTGGTAAGCAAACGGTCGTGATGTTACAAGTTTTTGAACATTTTTTTGGTTTTATTAAAAGGAAAATGCTTTCTGGTTTGCAGAACACTGAAGTGCATTGCATATCTGGAGAGCTACAATCATGGATAACTGCACATGCTCGAGAAGTGGCTGAATCAGAAACCGGGTTTGTTTTCGTGCATTGTCGCGTGACCGGAGTCGGGCACGGGTGGTTCTTAGGAAGAGCATGGAAGAAGTTTTCAAAGGTGGTGTTTATTTACTCGGATTTGGGTCCAAGTGTCGACCCTAAAGGCTGGGAGGCTAACAAACAACCTTCACCTGATGAGTAAGTTCAGATAATCAACCCATGTAGTTAGTTAGGTGATAGTTAATATGGGTGCAGAACTGCACATTTAAACCAAACGGATCAAATCAGGAAAATAACCTAAAAAGAAATGGGTCAAGTTGATTGAATGGAAACAGGTCAAAAGAACGTGTTTTTGGTTCAACACAACTACCTGAACACATTTTGACCCATGTCCATCATGCAAAAACACAACAACTTGTTTGCTGAATGCAAAATAATGGTCGTCTCATTGGTTTTTTTGTAGGAACTTATACTTTGCGGAATATGGTAACACTGGACGAAGTTCTGATATGGATGAGAGAGGATCATTTGTTAAAAAGCTTAAATATGAAGAGGCTAAACCTTTTGTCTGTCTTTCCTACATTGAGGGTTCTAGATGGCTTCTTCCCCCTCCAAAATTGCCTCAAACGTTGAAGATCAAGAGAATAAATATGTAAGTGCATATATATAGTAGGAGGAAGTGTGGGCATGTACATTTATTTTCTTTTTTGTTTTTATTTGTAAGAAAAAGTAAGAATAAGAAGGGTACAAACACGTTAGGTTTGTTTCCACACTTTGCGTCCTAATTCACATGTAGAGGAAATTTATATTAGGGAAAATGATGCGGCAACAAACTTCACAGTTCACACAAGATTAGGTGTAGTAAGGGTAAATTAAGTCGTAATTGTCTTAAATGCATAATACTTATAGAGCTACAACTGTAAAATTTTATTTACTTTTTCTTCCTTTTTTTGTCTTTGTTACATAAAACTTATGTGGTGTTAACCGCACGAATGTTGGGTCCCAAAAGACCAAAAGAAGGGGGCATGAGGTGTGGATTCTAAGGTATTAACTAAAAAAATACAATTAAAAAGATCATGGTAACTTGTTTTATGGACTATGAGTTCTGGGTTCAAAAGCATGTTAAAGTGCATACAATCTTAGAAGATAAATCTAAAGAAGAAAGTCGAGGCATTTGGCAAATCGAAGCAATAGTACATAATGACACAAGATCTAAGACTAGAGAAATTGTACTAGTGTGACCTGTTATGAGCATTGCCCCTTTTGGCCACTAGCAGAATAGCTTGATTAATATGGTCGGTACCTCATTGGCCTCCTAGCTCTTGGAATTCGTCTGCAAAGTGACAAAAACAAGTTGGTTTTTGCATGTAAGATGCTATTAATCAATATTGCAAAAATGACGATATGACATCTAAATTCAAGCGCATCAGACCCTAAACACAATGCAAAGAAAGGTGTTTGTTAAAACAATTTACATGTATTTGCTAAGATATAAAGTGTATAAACTAAAAGGTATAAGTGGAACCAACCTGATAATATCCAGGTTTCAAGATGTCAAACAAAACTGTAGTTTGTTTAAGACTGTCAAGTTACAAGTGTAAGTTCTTGTTTTAAAGGCTTAAATTTAATAAAATTTCAATAAAATATACTAGTTCCCCAACTTCTGATTATATGCAAAACAGGTTCGGCCAGGTCAGTCTAAAACACTTTTTTTTTTCAAACAATTATAAATTTTAAATATATAAATTAGCATGTTAAAATAAATTAGAATATAATAATGAAAAGATTTTATTCAACCAAAACTAATCCATTCATCAGTAACAGGGCTAATTGCCACCTCTTAATGTTAATGATTAAAAGGAGAATGAAACTACACAGCTAATGAGGAAAAATATGGATACATACCCATAGCCATACGGAGAGTACATCACTGGGCCAGGCATGTAAGGCCTTCGTGGATAGAATCCAAAATACGGGTTGGGCCGCCTCCCTCGAAATTGTTTCATCCCAGGAACATTGGTTCGTTTAGCAGCAACCTGAACATGAGAAACCAACTGATGAATATTTAAAGCCCAGATTTGGTACTATTGCAAAGTGAATAAAGTAATAACGTTAGGACCTTGAGTTGACGACCATGCAACTCTGATTCATTCAAAAGGATAGCATTCTGAACCGCTTCAAGTTCCAAGAACTCCACATACGCAAAACCTTTTGGTTGACCAAATTTGTCTGTCAATATTGTCACCCTGTTTACAGTTCCACATGATTGAAAATGCTGCTGAACCTCCTCAGGCGTACATGCATAATCCACCTGAAGTTCACAATGAGTAAAATGAAGATTATTCAAAAGTATCTAGAGACTAGCATAATGATAAGAATCAATAAGACCATTGAAATATGTTAATATCAACATGATACTGAACAATTTCAACAATCTCGAAAGAAATCTTTTGTTGGTCAGAGTTTCTGAACATCTTTAGCAATTTTTAGCCAATCAAAGAAAATCCAAAGAAATAATATTAATTTAAATCCAAATAAGGATATGGAACAAAACAATATTCGTAGTTTTTTGTACATCATGCCAAGTGGAATAAACATTGAAGTAAAATAAGGTGAAAGGTAACAGAACCTCACATTACCAACATATATTGAACGGGCATCCGCCTCCTCTTTCTCAGCCTGGGTTGCAGAGCCACCGGAAGAATCGTCTAATCATGTACATAATCAAATGCACAGCAGTAATGTTAGGTAGGCGGATGGTAATCTAACTAAGACATTAGAATGGTTTTATACTTTATAGGGCAGAATAGTAAACTCTTGCAACCACAAAGAAAAAAGCAGTACAGGACTATTGTTTAAAAAAAGCATGGGCCACAAGACCATTTGTGTATCTTCCAACAGAGATATAGCTACATTAATTGGCTAGATAGAACTTGAATATATCATTAGCAACAGTTCTCAACTATCTTTAAATTACTAATTGTTGACTCCATGATCAACCTACGGGTGCATGATATCAACTATAAGTACAAATGTTTTCTTCAATTGTCCAATCATTGACCTGCTAAGAACAGTTTAGGAAAAACATAAGAGTTCAGCTTAAATATGAATGTAAGCCCCCCAGGCCCCAACCCACAAATTACTTGATGCTTTTAGCTTGAAATCAGGTCAGACAGTACTAATTTTGCTTAACTTGATTCCCTGCATTCACCTTATGGAGAGAAACAGTTGTGCGAACAATAAACAGACTAAAATTATCCTCCTAAATCTTGCCATTTATCTAGCTAAAATTTAAAGTTTAAACCAATAGCAATTCCAGCATAGCGATAATGTTCCTAAATCTATTATAGCAATTGCTTAAATTTTGATCATCTTACACACTCACGGTCATCTACAGTTACAGCTATAAAAGTCATCGAAGTTGTAGGTTAAAAGTAAAGAGCATGGTGATAAGCCTCATCAAAGCAAAAAATAAAAACTTAAATATCCTAAAATATGATAGAAAAATAAACAAACTGCTACATTGATATGTAAACCTTATTGCGCCAGTTTTTGCCTGCTGAGAGTTCCCACTAGTAAAAAACACTGTTCAATATTTGATATCTTTCCCTATCATTACTTTCAATCTTGTTACACATATACATATTCAAGACGTTCATGCAAATCATGTCTACAGTCTACCCACCTGTTAGATGATCATACCAAGCTACAAAGACATGATACGGTATTACGGTTAGTTCTCTATGCTACTTCAGACTTCAAGAAAGCTTTTCACTATTACAATAACTCCTAAGGATTCATTCAAACACTCCCTAATGATAATCGAAATCTTTTTCACGTTTACTAATATCTGTTAATTACTTTCTGGTCCCTGGATCATACTAGTCATCAAAGCAGAGATAGAACAAAAAGGTTCTGTTATTCTCATAATTAATATTCCAAACTCAAACTGTAAAATTTCCACAAACACAAATGCAGCATAGGTAGCAAAAACAAAATCATCACAGAAAACTATCAAAAGACACAAAAAAAGAACAAATTAAAACAAAAACCTTGAACAGAGCCCATCTCCTTCTCAACTTTCGCCTGCATTTCTCGAAGCGCCCCCGCTTCTTCTTCAATCTCCTTCAGTCTCTTCTTCATATCCTCCAAATCCTGAATCCACAAACACATAAAATACAACAACAAGGTGGAAATTAACTTAGGGCTTTAACTGAATTCAACCGAATATTCAACTCCTGATCAGAATCAAAACAGAGAGATCGAAAGAACCAGAATACAGACCTTGGAGTTGTTGGTTTCATCGGCTTCCATTTCGCTCCTTGACATCTCGATATCGGCGTCCATTTCAGCTTCATCTGGTATATCTCCGCCGTAGACTTCGTGCTCTTGATCTTGATCCTGATCCGCCATAACAGTGATGTTCGATCTGTGAAGAACACGCAGTTGGATGATTTGAGGGAGTTGTTGATCGATGATTGAAAACGAGATGATGGTGAATGGCAACACTGTTAGTTTTTCATTCCTGGGGGTATTTCTGGAATTTTGTCCGGGCTTGGGCTTGGGCTTGGGCTTGGGCTTGGGCTTGGGCAAGGTTTTAGAGCTTTAGTTGGCCTGTTAATTTGTTATATATTGAGCCCAAGCCCAGTTCATGCTAACTCACGGAGAGTCTCGTCGAGAAAGTAGTCGTCGTCGTAGAATCTAGCAGTGATCAGCGTGTGGATTCAACGATGTTGGTTACTTTTCTGGATGGCGTCGAGAAAGTAGTTGTCGTCGTTGTGGAGTCCTGATGTGGTGAATGTAACAGTTAGCGGGATGATGGTCGTTCAAGAGTCATTATACACCAACACCAAGGTTTTTCGCCGTTGATAGGTTTTGAGAGGCTCATCACCAGCCACCGTTGATGATGATGGTGGAGATGAAAGCTGCGACTTATGTTGTGTTTAGGTTTTATCCTGCTCTGTTACCATATTCTTTTTAGTAACTAGAGATCTCTAGTGTTTTTCATTGATTTAATCAAAGGGATTAGAAATACGTTTACATGGCTGTTATGGTAGTTATACTACTAACCAACACCAAGGGAACACCACACCCTTTCGGTAACTATAAATAGTGATCAATTGTAAACTTACGATCTTAATGCTAGTGTGTTTAGTTATCCACGAATCTCTATTGCCGACAATTAGCATTAGAGCCATGGGTTCCAAGAATCGTACAAGGAACATATATCAAACACAAAATCGTATCACTCATGATTTGTTTTTCCTTTCGAACCCTCGGGTTTTCAATTGGTAGAACAAAAGCAAAATTTAGTTTTGTGTTTGAGAAGAATTTGAGTATTAGAAACAAACTCATCAACGATTTCATTTGAAAAATCAAAACCTAAGAAGGCCTATACAAATGGTTTGATTTGTTCGATCATGTTTGAAAGGGACGTTCCATAATTTTGTTTTAGCAAATTTCACTTTAGACAAGTCAACAAAAATTTTGTAAGGCTAATTTCTGGTTCATATGGCAAGCAAAAACGATTTAGCAAAAATTAAGATAGCAAGATAGTTCATCATTTGAATAAGTTAGCAAGAAGCAAGGACAAGTTAAAGCAAGTTTAAAAACAAAATAGGAAAGAAACGATCCAAAAATAAAACAAAACAAGAAAGCATGAGAAAAAATCAAGAAGCACATTGACACCAAATCATGAGCAAGAAAACATATCACTTTAATGCCCGAAATTAACTGAGACAAACTACAATTCATGGATATTAATCTATTATTAATGGAAAAATCTTAAAGTCTTATTGTTTTCAGGAAGCAATTGATGCAAAAGAAGGAATAGAAGCAATAGATGAGAATAAAATAAATACTATGAAAGCAACGCTCTTCCGAACATTGTCGAAAGATATTTTAATGCAAGTTGCATTATGTAAAGATGCAAAATAAGTTTGAGAATTAATCAAAGTTCGATACCTTGGAGCAAACCTAGTTTAGAAAGTACGTTTACAAATGTTGAGAAACGAATTATAATTTCTAAAATGAAAAAAACAAACCAATAAGTGGCTTTGCAAGCATGTTAGGCAACATAAGAGCCAAATTCAAAAGCCATACCCATTTATAAGGAATTACTGTCCAAGACTCTTTCTCTAACAAAATTAGGATTTTGAATGTCGACCAGCGCTGCGGACCATAATAGGTTGGTATTGCGGTTCGCAATAGCTTAAGGAGGTTAAACTTTTTATTGAGTTGGCTTATTTGCACACGCGCAATTGTTGAGGACCGTAATGGGTTTACGTTGCGGTCCGCAATGACTCCCAGTCAACAATTTCTTCCTCTTTAAGCTTCCAAACTTAGTCAATTTCTAATTCGGGGTCCGGTTCTCTGCTCCATTTTGCAACAATGCCTAGAAAGAGCTGCAAATCCACTATTTTGTGGATTTAAATAAAACTTGATTAAAATATGTCGCTTTAAATGTTAAAACCATATGTGTTTTACAATACATCACTATTTTCACACTTATCCTTGCATAAGACAAGATGCTAACATAAACAAAGCAATATTTTATATAATGTGAATGGATATGCTGCCTTAAAAAGTTGTGAAAAAATTGATGTTCTCTACATGTTTTTAGCTCAACATTTAAAATAAACATCAGTTTTTATTATAAATCATATTATAACATATATGATGTTTATGAAGTCTCATTCAATTTAATTTTCAGTAGGTAACCGTATAGTTCATTAGCCCTATTCGCTCAATGTAAAGCCCTAAATTCCTATAATAACCATCGCAGTTACATCTTGGTTAAAAGAATTAAGAGGGGTCTCATTATAAAAGGAAATTAACGGACTAAAGATTTCAAATGCTAGAAATAATGCCCTAAAACTACTATAAATAGAAAGGTTGTCGCCCCACCCTTCTTCTTGTTCCTTTGGCTGCATATAAAGAAAAAGGTTAGAGAGAGAAAATCAACATTTGTGCAAAATAGGTAATTTTTCACATCGATAATGCTTATGGTAGCATAGATCTAGCTCATATTTGATGAGATCTAAAGTTTAGAGGTATTTTTTATGCAAAAAGATTGAAGCTTGATGATCTTGATTCTACGTGTTGAGAAGCATCATTTCTGGGGTTTTTTTACAACTAAAAGGTGAGTTCTATATGTTCTTTTTATGTGTATGTTAATAATTTGGCTAATATGTTTACTTATGAACGTTTCTGGTATAGATCTATATGCTGTAAACGTAAAGTTCAAATCTTGATATATGTATATTCTTGGGTTTATGTTACTAAACATGAATATGTGCATGCATGTATGTGCGTGAATGTAGAAACCCTAGCACACAAAATGTTTGATCTATTCATGCAATGATGTTGGGGTGAAAACAATAGGCTAGTTGTTTGTAAAACGCTTTAGTGCCCCGTAAGTGTAAGTATGAATGAACCCTACATATAAAGTTAATTATCACAAGTGACGAAGAAATTGACTACAAAAGTTACTTACGAAAAGACTATAACCTTCGTAAAAATATTCTGCCTCCTTAAGTAAAGATCTCGTAAGTGCTTTAGCCCTCTGTAGTTAGATGGGGAACTCATAACTTCTATCAATGCTAGAAAATCTTAAAGACAAACTCCTAATGGAGGGAAAGGTACCAAAGCTTAGAGATTAGAATTTTGTTTAAAATAAATAGTTTGAAAAACAATCAAGAAAATAAATAATAAAACTTGAACCCGGGTCAGAGACACGATTACTCATTAGTGTTAGGTTTATGGGCTTCCATTATAAAAATATTCATGTATGAAATTACATGGTTAAAAGTTACTTGTTAATATTTATATTACTTGAAACTAACATAAATGTGATGTTTGTTTTTGTGAAAAATGTCTGCGCAGGCTCTTCTGTCTACGCCGCGCAAATCACGCGCATATATTGCCATCTGCAAAGTGTTTGTTCTTTCGAAGACATTACATTAAAAAACGTCCGGTGAGCTATTTTTGATGTAGATTTGGCCCAGTGACGTCTAAGGTCTGCATAGGGTTAAACACCATCACCTACCAGCACCACTGTCCAGCATAGTCCGCCACCATCCACTACCCGCCACCACCCACCGTCCTCCACCATCACCACCACCATCCACCCGCCGCCATCCACCACCACCACCGTACGTACACCACCACCAGTTTATTAGCCGTCTACAGATGTTAAAAAACAAACATTATTTTTTTACAAGCTGCAAAGGTTTGATTTATCTTTTTTCCAAAGATGTTTTTAGATTAGTAAGTAAACTGCAGACATTTTACATTTGAAAAAACAAACCGCACCAAACACTCTCCAAAATCTACTTGAATTATTAGAAACTCACATGCAATTCTAACAATTTTATATTTTTAATAATTTATAATTCTTTTAATCCTTTAAAACACTATTTATTAAAAAATATAATTATATAATGTATTATTATTCTCTATTAAAATCAGTAAACAAACAAAAATTAAACTTTTTAATAATCAATAGAATATAAAGATGAGTCGAATTCACGTAAGAATTTTTTCTTTTTTATGCCTAAACGTATTTACTCGAGCATATTCTCTAGTCAACATCAAGAATTTCTTCACATGATTAACAAGTTTTTATAAAATAAAATAGCACAACTCAAATTCCCCATGATGACCACATGATCCGAAGGAAAACTTTGTACGTAATGGAAAAAGATGATTTAATTATTTTACTTTTATTAATATTTAATAATTGTTTTGTTTAGGCTTTTAGTGGGTTCCATGATCCAATCCATCAATAGTTTAAGGGTTTACTTTTTATAGCTAAATTAAATTTTACTAATGGTCTTCGTGTGTATTTTAAGCCATTAAGTCAATATAAACGTCACTATCGCGTATCGCCTATATCGGCCCCTTTCATCTAAAAGTCCATCTAACTCTATCCCATCCATTTCAATATTACACATTTAATTTAAATATAAAAATAAATTATAATATTAATATTTGATTAAATTTTTTAACCTTAAAAAAATAAAATAAAAGATTGTAACATAATCTATATCTTTAGTATCTAATAAAAAATTTTCTTTTTATCATTTGTTATTATTTTAAACCACCTTTATGACACTTGTCAGTATTTTAAGCATTCTCACTTAATTTTCCCTACAAAAAAATATTATAGTAATTTAAACAATCAAACTAATTTATCTCTCTTAATAAAAATCAATATTATTAATTGATACATTTTTCTCTCTCATCTAGATTTTTAAAATCAAGCTATTTCGGTTCTTTTTTTAAAAAAATTATAAAAATATGAAATTTTCTAAAAGCGATTTTATTAAAACAACCATAATAATTAGAAACCTGAGTTTTTAATAAACAATAATTTTTTTAAAAAATCTTAAGAAAATGTTTAAAAATAAAACTATTTAGATAAGAGAGTTAAAAAATAGTATAATTGTTTTATTTCTTGAACTATTACGTATATATAATTTTAATTATATCTTATATTAAAATATCGTACTATAACTCTTCGTATATATTACTAACTATAATCTGTTTAATAAATGAGTTTCTAGCCTATATATTTATCTGTATATCTATCTATCTATAACAAAGAAATTCTAAAATAAGACTTGACACAATTGTAAGTTTTATCATACTAACGTTCTCATTTCTCTTTATTATTATTAATATTGAATACTAATAATATTACTCATACCATTTTGTTAATTAAAAATACACTTTTTAAAAACAAAAGTTTTATAAAATACAGAATATAACAAACTTTTTTTTTAAATAAATTCATTTTTCTTAAAACAAAATATTTAAAACCCATATTTTTTATAAAATAAACGTTTAAGAAAAATACCTCATTGTTTATTTACTTAAAGTAGCTATTAATATTCAATTATAATCATATTTTATCTTCAAACATGGTTTTATAATTCATAAATTTTTATTACTAATTATTTTGTATTTTATTTATTAAACTCGTGTAATATAATGGGTACTAACCTAGTAAGAAAAATAAATAAAGTGTTTGTTCCTAATCTCTTATTTCAAAGAATATAATAATACATAAATGCCATACGTACGTAAAAATGGTTTGTGCGGAGCGTTTTGAGGTGATCCAAACACGTTTGGAACTTGATCGAATGAAGTGTTGTACCGTAGTAATTGTATGAGTTGTTAGTGTTCATGGTTGCAAGTGAAATGCAAAGCTAGATCGTGTATATTGAGGTGAAATGTAACTGGATGTAAGAATTTGGTATATATAGCGATTTGAAAAAATAAAATTTCATTTCCAGAGACGGTAATGGTCAATATGTACACTGCAGAAGAAAAATACAAGTTTTATCAGACTTGCTAACCCTTCTGTAACACCCTCTCCCAAACAACGTAACAGGTAACCAACTCATGATTTTTAATCAAACCAAGATCTAACTTTCAAACTACCATCTAAACTTCACATAAACGCTCAACTACCTATAGAGTATTTACCCGAAAAAACAAACCCAAATCTTTATTAAAAAACCCGAACGTCCTATCAACAAACCGTCTTAAAATAAATGATCATCAAGCTATAAACACTTAGGTTCATAAAATAAGGGTATTAATATAAATACACCTCACATTATAAATCAACACCCCCTATACGTCTCTTATGACACCATACGCGACGTATAGGGGTCGAAGACACTGAAAACGAGGAAATTCTAGAGACTGTCAAAGAGCTATACGCCCCATATAGCCATATATGACACATATAGGTTATACGAAACGTATAACAAATTTCAACACTAAATATGAGGAAAATTTCAGGGAACTGTCAGAGGGGTTATACGCCCCGTATAAGACTATATAACCCCTCTATGCGACGCGTATGAGGTTATGCGACCCGTATTAAAATTTAAGATGTTAATTTATAATTTTAAAATGTCGCAATATACAGACTTATAACTACCCCGATTGATCATGTAAACAGCTATGAATCTAGTCACATCATACCAATCCAAGCTTAAACAAATAATAATAAATTACAAAATACAAACACTCTTTTAGAGTCGTGGGGAGTTGAAGACAACGCAGATTCACACGCATAAACACATATATATATGCGTTGAATTCCACCATTTCTAAAACTTCATCTCTTCATAATTCTCTCCTGAAGATCATCATTCATCATCATCATCAACCACATTATTCAATTACTTCAAAACTTCTGCATCCGTACAACAATCGCTCTTATTCTACACAAAACAATCACCATGAACGCTTTAGCTGCAACAAATCGCAACTTCCGTCATGCTGCTCGTCTTCTGAGTTTAGATTCTAAGGTCGAAACGAGTTTGCTGATCCCCTATCGAGAAATCAAGGTGCGTTGATGTGTATTGTTAGTAGTTGATTGTTTCGATTGACGGTGGTATTGAGTTTTGATAAGTGTGTGATGTTTTGATTTGACGGATTTGTGATCAGGTGGAGTGTACGATTCCGAAGGATGATGGAAGTTTGGCGTCGTTTGTTGGATTTAGAGTTCAACATGATAACTCTCGAGGTCCAATGAAAGGAGGGATTCGGTATCATCCAGAGGTGATTTTGTTCGTCTTTGATTTCTGTTTTGTGTTTGATGGTGATGGAGATTTAGGGTTTAGAGTTCTTACATTATGGATCATCTCTGCAATGGGGATTATGGTGGTTTGGTGGTTGATTTTGGGGGGAATTTGTGATTGTGAAATGCTATTTGTTGATTTGGTCCCACATTTTTATTTTATTGCTTTTGATAAGAGTAATAAAACAGAACAGTCCAGAACTGGAACAAAAGGGACAGTAATTTGTTGATTTGGATCCACATTTCTTAAAATTTGGTTCAGTGCAGTGTGCTTCATAACTGTAATTCAACTGTTTTTTTTAGTGTTTTTGAACCTCTGCTATAGGTGTACTACTAACAATGGAAGCAAATACATGGATGTTTTCTGCTCATGGGACTGAACCGAATTTGAATTGGCCTCGATGGGCTTGCTTTTTGCTCGTTAGTTTTTGTTTTTAAGTTCCGTTTGATCTGGTTCGAGCAGAATCCACAATCCTAGAACATGTCTGCAATGAAATGCAGTTTTTAATGTTGTTAGCTAACTAATGTTATTGGGAATTATGACATGATTTGAGGATTGGATCTGTTAATTCACTTGCATTATTAGAAATGAGAAACTATAAATTGTATCTTATAGTCAATAGTTAATGATCAATGACTCAGCTTTTATATAAGTTGCAGTGATTAATAACAAATTCTGGATTTTCATGTTAGAATTATAAGGAAAATTCTGTTTGTTTGCATTAGCACAATGGCTTGAATATTGCTTGATATGTTTGGTATATTGGTATTTTACAAGGTTGAACATGGAGAGGTTAATGCCTTGGCTCAACTAATGACTTGGAAAACTGCGGTGGTCAATGTTCCTTATGGTGGAGCCAAGGGTGGAATCGGGTGCTCACCAAAGGAGTTGTCTATGAGTGAGCTTGAACGCCTTACTCGTGTATTCACACAAAAGATTCATGATCTTATTGGTGTAAATACTGACATTCCAGCTCCAGATATGGGTACCAATGGCCAGGTTTGTACAGTTACAACTAGTGATTACACACAATAGCAATTACTCCACAAACAAAATTCACTTAATAGGCATATCCCAACAAGTTTTCTATAACCATGATCATTTTGTATGCTACTTATTATATATTATGAATTTGGTACGTGACTATCTAGCCTGATTTTTTTCGTGTGACATATAAAGTATCTTACTAACTTATATTCACAGACGATGGCTTGGATTTTGGATGAGTACTCGAAGTTCCATGGTTACTCTCCGGCTATTGTAACTGGAAAGCCATTAGTGAGTATTTATGATACCAAAAAAGAGCGTGTTATAACTTATATTTGACTATCTTGATTATTTATATCATCTCCTTTTCTACTAGGATCTTGGTGGATCATTAGGAAGAGAAGCTGCAACTGGTCGTGGGGTTGTTTATGCCACGGAAGCCTTACTTGGCGAACATGGGAAGTCAATCAAAGGTTTGACTTTTGCTATTCAGGTGCGTTGTCTGTGTATAAATATTATTTTCAGAGCTGGCTCTATATCTCTGAAGATTTATCGTATTGACTTGAGTTGACTGTTTCAGGGTTTTGGCATTGTGGGATCTTGGGTGGCTAGGTTAATTCATGAAAGAGGAGGCAAAATTGTTGCGGTGAGTGATGTTACTGGAGCTATAAGGAACCCAAATGGTATTGATATACCAGCATTGCTTAGGCATAAAGAAACAGTTGGTAACTTAAGTAGTTACGACGGTGGAGACAACATGGATGCAAATGAATTGCTTGTTCATGAGTGTGATGTACTCATACCATGCGCATTAGGTGGTGTTCTCAACAGGTATTGCGTTATTTCTCGACTTAATTTATCATTCAAAACCTTTCCCATTGATTTGTTCACATTGTTCTCTAAGTGGATAAGTTGACTTTTGAGGTCAAACTGGTGATTTCAGACTTCAATTTGATATGAACTATTCAATTTGTAAAATTGACTTCAATCCTTCTAATGCTGTGATTGTCTTTGTTTTAATTCAATTTTTTCCTTTATATTGTCAAATTGAAGAGAAAATGCGGGAGATGTTAAAGCTAAGTTCATCATAGAAGCAGCAAATCACCCTACAGATCCTGAAGCAGACGAGGTACCGTTTTCATATAAATTTGTCAATTTAGAAAATATATTATTATATCTTAAAAGATATGTTTTATTGCTACAGATTCTGTCAAAGAAAGGAGTTGTAATACTTCCTGATATATATGCAAATGCTGGAGGTGTGACTGTTAGCTACTTCGAGTGGGTTCAGGTAGTAATCGAAAAAACAGTAACATTTATCATCACTATTTATATCATTACGAATTCTCATTTTTGGTGTTTGAATTTACAGAACATGCAGGGGTTTATGTGGAATGAAGAGAAGGTGAATGAGGAGTTGAAGAAATACATGACAAAAGCTTTTCATAGCATCAAAAATATGTGTAGAACCCATGACTGCAACCTTCGGATGGGCGCCTTCACGTTGGGAGTCAGTCGAGTTGCACGCTCTACGCTCTTACGAGGGTGGGAGGCTTGAACACTCTTGGTTTGTTTTTAACTGTATACATATTATAACCGAAAATTCGTGTCCCATCACAAACAATAAGTTGTTTAAAAACTCCAAAAAAAAGTAGCTGATTTACACCAAATTCTATTCTTGATGTCATTTTTTCGAAAAAGTCATTTACTCATGTTATCTGTAACAATGATTGTTTTACTATATGAAAACTTCAATTGTCACTAGCTCCGGCAATATTTCTATCTTTGATTGAAGATCCATAAAAACCAGTCGAATTTCGTTATTTGATTTCAATATTTCGTGATATGTGAACTACAAAATTGCATAAAAACATACAAAAAATAATATCACTTGGTTAGTGTAGGTGGGGTGTTTAGATACAATTTTTAAGGTTTTTAGATCAAAACGTGAGCCAAACCATTAGTAATGATTTCTAAATTCTTTAAACCAAAATTAGACTTAAACCGAACCAAGTGAATTGTTTGATTCTGATTGGTTTCACAGTTTAAACTTATTGCCAGTTTGCCACCTTTGTCTAAAAAAATAAACATTTGAATATATGATCAATAAACTTTAGATCTATTGGTTTGGAATGAGACATCATATTACTTTTTTAAAGTGAAGGTCATGAATTCAAGTTTTATTTGATACAATATGATCCAAATGGTCTAAGGGTTTTACCATAATGAATTTTTGGGTGGTGGGTTTCTCCTGAAATGGTGAGCGGCCAAGTCACCAGCACTGTTTGTATTCATGGGTGTGGGTGGTCTTTCCTCAATAAGTTTACCAGGGTGATTAGGCTTAAATTATTCGTTGCCATTACAAAAAAATATTGAAGATATGGTTTAAGGCATGATTTAAATTACTTGTGGGAGATTATAAAAGATAATCAAGGGGAAGATGAACTAAAACCATAAGACCCAAATCTGTTCTAAACATCACTAATACTAGGGCTTTATTTTTGTTTAAATAAAATTGTATTTTGAGAAGACAAAGAAAGAATGTGAAACAAGTTCACAAAAATATTTTTATAACAGTTAACCTATACAACTATTAAACTACACCACCAGTAACCTATACAACTATTAAACAAGTTCATGATTGTGAAAGAAATTCACAAACAACATAATTTGTTTACAATCTCGTCTACTCGCCTCCTTCAAACACACAAACCCCGAGTAAATTATATAAAGAAAAACACATACATATCCTAGAATCATAGGGTTCGGTTTGATTTTTCCCAATGAGTCCCCTGTAATTAATGGTTTTAAAACCGGACCGGACATCGAACTGGTTATTGTAAAGGTTCATTGGTCGAACCGCTCGGACTTGTCGGACCGGATTTAAGAACCGGAAGATATAATAAATATTTTGTTAACCTTATAACATTTTTATAAATTTGATGTTGGTGAACTAAACTAAAGCATACTTGAATACTAAGAGAGTGAATTTATAAAATAAAGAAAAAAACAACATAAAAGAGTGTAATAAATGGTATTCCTAAAGGATGTAAGTTGAAGCTTTAAATAATCATAATGTTAAATTAGGACTGTTCACGAGTCGAGCCTAACCGAACAAACCTTTGCTTGTGCTTGGCTCGTTTAGAAACCGAACCGAACTGAGTCAAGCAACTTATTTACAACAAAGCCAAAAATAGAGCGAGCATTTTTTGATTATTAGTTTTACAAGCGAGCTTCAAGCGAGAGGTGAACTATCTTGACAGCCCATGATATTGATAGTCATACGGTCTAGTATGTCACGCGATTTAAATTTATAAGTAGAGACAATGAATACATTGAGTCTCAAGTTTTTAGGCCTTAAAAATAAGCCACATTCGTACCATATTTATACTTATGAATGAAAATTCATGTCAAAGACTATCGCTTAGTTTACTTTTAGATTTAATGTTAAATGTTTTATTGGGTTGATGTTCAAGTATGTATAAATATAATTCTACTCTAATAAAATAATAAATATAGAGGATACGTGACATTATCACATTTCTCCCCACTAAAATTTTTTCGCCTCTCTCTAATATTAAATAATTATCTTAATTACTAACAATATTATTTAACTTTTTTTAGATTAAAAATAGTTTTTTAATAAATTAAAAAATGATTCTTTTTATTAATATTATTTCTAAAGAAACATATTTTTATAAAATAATTTTTTTTTTCTAAAACATCAAAAGTTCTTAAAATTACTAAATATTTTAAACTAGTGTTTTTAGAAAATAATTTTTTTATATACCAAAAAAAAAAGAAAATTAAGATTTATACTAAATTTTTTTGTTAATAATATTTTTTTAATACCGTTTGTTTTGAAACAAAATATATTTTTTTGGAAAAAGAAAAGTTTAGAAAGATAATAATTTTGTTTTATTACTGATAGTTTTTACTTGTACGTAATTTCAATCATATCTTATCTTAGAATATCGTTTTTATAATTAATAAATTTTCATTATATTTAATATTTTATTTATCTGATACGTGCAATACACGAGTTTACTAAAGCTAGTAAATTGTGTATTTATATATAGTGGACCAAATGCAAGAGTGGTATGTATAAAACTAGAGGCCGGTTACTATACAAAGTGTAAATTTCGTGCGAAGTGTACGAAGTCGCAAGGGTGTGACACATGTCTTTTGGGAGAGGGATAATTTCGTCTCCGTCACAATTTCGCATATAAAGTGGATAATTATGCAAGTTATATTAATAATTACGCAAGTAATAATTACCCAAGTTATAAAAATCACTCAAGTTATAAATAATAATTATGCAAGTTATATTAATAATTGCGCAAGTTATATGATAATTACACAAGTTATTTTCATAATTACGCTGTTAATAATCACGCAATTTTTACGCACAACCATTAAATGTTTTTATAAAAATGTTGATTTTTTTTATAAAAAAATATAGCAATACTATGCTCAAATTTTAGAGAATAAAATGTTTGATTGTATGGTGTAATTTTTTAAGAGAATAATATTGTATAAAAAGTTATATGCGTTTAAAATTTGGGGGAATTTAAAAAAAGTTAACAATTATAGGTTATTTTCAAATTTACTTTTCCAACCCTTTACTTACATGATTATTCAGATTTTTAATCTGAACTATTAATTTCTTAGATCAATAGTTGAGATTATATATAACCTTCGTACAAAAACAAAACTTTGTACTGTAAACTTTTCATCTATAAGTATAATTATACATTTGAATATTTTATGTATATATATAATTACATAATTTAAAATTAAATTAAAAAATAATTTGAGTCGAACCAAACCGAGTGAATCTTTGCTCATGCTTGGCTCGTTTACAAACCGAATAAGCATTTTTCAACTGAATTTTTTCAAACGTCATCAAGCGTCGAGCGCTTTGAATAACCCTATGTTAAATTGAGTCATTCACGTATTTAGCTAGCCGCCAACATAAAATGCGCTCTTCCTCTAGATCTCTGCTCAAGTGCTCATCGCCGCTCACAACGAACCACCGTTCCACACCACCGGCGATCGCCACTAGAAGCACTAAAGCATGTCTTTGGAGTGGTGACCGTCACTAGAAGCACTAAGTATTTCTTCATCTTCCTTGTTTCTTCTCTTGAAAAACCGACTGCTATGCCTTCTCTTTATCGACCCCAGTCGAGATCACGGATAAATTTTGGACAAAAACTAGATTTGTTGATGGCAACTCGGTCAGACCGTGGTTACTAGCCACCCGGTTTGACCTTAACCGTCGGTATCGGCTGGTTTTTACAGAAATGGCTCTAATAGGCCTAACTGGACTGCTAGTGACACCGGTTTCAGATGGTCTGAAAGGTGGGTCCGGTCCGGTCGTGAAAATATTGCACGTAATCCCCAAACTAGAATATTTGTTAGAGCATTCACAGTAGGTTCCCCATTTTCGATGTGAGTGTGTAAAGCCCTATATTATGAAGGATGGTTGTTAGTGGTTATGAGTGAAAGAAAGAGAAAATATATGAGGATTGTAGCGTGATTCCTCATATTTAAGGAATTTAACATGGTACAACACTCATAAATTTTTTAATATTTTTAAGAGTAATTTACTATTTTGGCCCCAAGGGTTTAGGCCCATTTAACTCTATTAGTCCAAAAATGAATCTTTTGACATATCAGACATTGGGGTTGCATGTTGTAATAATTTTATCCCCTAATACTAACTCTGTTAGTTTATCCTATTAAATTTAAGGGTATTTTCGTCCATTTACATCTTAGGGGTTATTTGTGTAAATTACAAAGTGACTACTTATGTAATTACTCAAATTTTCAAAAACAACAACCACCATATTCTTTTTTTTTCTATTATTTATGATATTTTTATTTGTATATTTTAAAATGTTTTTAATATCATTTTTGTAAATTTTTTATTTGTCAGTTTTTTTTTGTTATTTGAGTATTCTTTTTTTATTTTAATAATTATTATTTAATTAATCACCATGTAAATATAAAAATAAATACGTCCTTTATAAAGCTTTTTGTTTTTTTATAAATGACATTCAAAAATAATTTGTTTTCAAAAAAAGTTTAAATCTTTCGCTTCAATACAAATTAGAAATTTGTATTTTTATTTTGTTTTTTTCGTTATTCTTATGTTTATTATCTAATAAAACACGTTATAAATATAAAATAATTATTTCTTAATTAAAGCTTTTGAACTTTTATAAACGACTTTCCAAAATCATTTGTTTTTCAAACTTTTTTTTTATATCGTTCGTCCTTTTTAAAATTTACCGTTTCATTAAACAATACAAGTTAGAAATATTCTTTTTGTGATTTTGTTATTATTATTATTTTTATGATTATTATTTAATAAAACGTATGATAAATATAAAAATAAATATGTCCTATTTAAAGATTTTGTTTTTATAAACGTGTTTTCCAAACTCATTCGTTTTTCAATATTTTTTCATATTGTTCGTCCTTTTTAAATATTTCCTTTTATTAAAAAGTACAAGATAGAAATTCTAACTTGATAAAAAAGTTAAGAATTTAAACAACTTAGAAACATAGCCGTTACAAAATTAACCATTAGAAATATAGTCGTTTCAAATATAAATTATATTGTATTACTTACTTATAGTCGTTAGCAAAAAAAGTGTTCAAAAAATAAATGATTTTAGAAATACGTGGTAATTGAAAAACGAACAATTTTAAGCAAAGGGATGATTTTAATAAAGAACAATTTAAAAGATATGTTTATAAAAAAAACAAAATCTTTAAGAAAAGAAGTCAAGAAATAAACGTTTCTAAAGAAGAACGAAGTTAAGAACGATTGTATAATTCAATGAAAGGTTTTAAAAGGATCAAAGTTTTAAAAATCATATAACGTGTATTATATAATTTAATGAAAGATTTCTAACGAATGATTTTGAAAAATAAGTTTATAAAAACGATAGAAAACCAAAATAATAATAAATTTTCTAAGTTGTATTGTATAGTGAAACAAAATACATTAAAATGGTTGAAAGATTTTAATTTTTTTAAAAAAGTAATGATTTTGGAGAAGATGTATATGAAAAAAACAGAAGATTTAAAAAGTCATATCTTTTTATATAAAACACATTTTTAATTGTATATTTTTTAAATATATAATTAAAAACTTATTTAACTTGGAGGTGGTTTTTGTTAATTTAAATAATTACATAAATAGCCCTTCAATGTTAAAAAAGCCTTCTTAACTTTCAAAACTGTTCCCAAAATAAGAAAAACCAAAATACCCTTGTACTTAACTAACAAAACTAACAGAGTTAGTAGTTAGGGGCCAAAACTATTATAAGATGCAACATCAAAGTTTGATATGTCAAAAGATTTATTTTTAGGCTAATAGGGTTAAATGACCCCAACCCCAGGGGCCAAAATAGTAAGTTACTCTATTTTTAAAAATGATTGTCAGTAAATGAGATAAAAAATATAATAATAAATATATTAAAAAATATTATTTAATAGAAAGTTAAAGTGAAAAAGTAATATTTTTAGTGTAAATATGAAGATGGGGATGAAGTTGTTAGTGTACATACTCTTATGATTTCAAAAAATACCAAACCAAAGACCAGATTTTTGCTTAGAAAACCAACCAGAAAACCAAAAATAAAAATAGATCTTACCGAATGAAATGAACTTATGATTTTAATATACCTTACCCCAAAAATTGGTTCAATAACTTGTGAATCCTATAATTACTTTTCTCAACTTTCAATGAGAATAAATTTGAATTAAGATATTATTAAATCTACAACGTATTGTGTAATATCTTTTAAACGTCAAGAATATATTGTTTGTATAGATTCTAGACTATGAACTTTTTGTTTATTTTCTAGAAGTTCTTATAGTTATTTCATACATTATTATTTGAGTAAATTACTATTTCCGCCCCTGGGGTTATGACCATTTAACCCTATTAGCCCAAAAATGAATCTTTTGACATATCAACCCTTAACGTTTTATTTCTTAACTATTTTGGCCCTTGACACTAACCCTGTTAACTTTTTTCAGTTAAGTGTAAGGGTATTTTGGTAAATTTCCATCTTAAGGACTATTTATGTAAATGCTAAATCTTTAGGGTTATTTATGCATATTTTTAACATTATCAATACAGCCACCAGACACCACCACCACTACCACCGCCATCCGAGGAGTTGAATTCACTCAAATTTCTTCTCAAAGTAGTTCTTTTTTGAAATAAAATCACCGGAGCTCCGGTGGGAGCAAAATCATCCAACGGTTTAAGCAATTTCGATCACGAATTTCCGGCGAACCCATTGTCGGAAAACGGGTACACCGTCGACCCGAACCCGTTTCCGGCGAATTGAAGTAAATGGGTAGTCGAAAACAGAGGATCTGAGGTCAAATTCGAAGCACCCAATTGCGATTGTGGCGCCAAATCATTAAACTCTGGTGGAACACTGTTAGCAAACATATTCCCACAACCAAAATCAAACGTTTCATTCGACAAATTGTTGTTCAAAATCGAATAAATTGCGGGTTTTGGGGCAAAAAGTAATGAATTTGATTCGGATCAATGTTTTGAAAAGTGGAATTTGGTGAGCAAGATGACGAAGAATCAACACTCTACAACACGGAATTGTTGTGTGATTGTAATAACCAGTTGTTTGTGTCTTCCTCTTCTTCTTCAATTTCAAGCATTGATTTGAATGGAGAAATTGAATTGATTTCATGGGTCTCTTGATTTCTATTGTCGTTTGTTTGATTCTCTGTTTTATCGTCCATCCAGATGGCACTGTTAGCTATTGATGGTGATGATGATGGTGATGTTGCAAAGGTAAAACTTAGCTGGATATGTGGTGGTTTTGTAATCTTAAACATGATCAAAATAGGAGAAATCGAAATATGATGACGGTGGTGGTGGTGGTGGTGGCTGTGGTGTTGGCGTAGCTGGTGGTGCCTTTTCGCGACGATGGCAGCCGATGACAGCCGGCGATGTGCCGGTGGCGACGATGGCCGGAGTGAGGTAGGTGTGTGGTGGTTGAATTGGTACGTTTTACAAATGTGCATAAATAGCCTTAAAGATTTAAAATTTATATAAATTGTCCTTAAGGTGTAAAATGACTAAAATACCCTTACACTTAATAGAAAAAGTTAACGAGTTAGTGTCAGGAGCCAAAACAGTTAAGACATAAAATGTTAGGGGTTGATATGTCAAAAAATTTCTTTTTATGCTGATAGGGTTAAATGGCCATAACCCCAGGGGCTAAAATAGTAATTTACTCTTATTATTTTCAAATTCTTAAACCGAAAATTTTATTATCCTAACAGATGATAACCTTTAAAACACTCAAAATAAAATACAAGAAAACACATTGTATATGACATAAAGTAAATAGCGACTTAACATTATAGCAAACACGTTAATTTGAGATGCTAGTCTCTATTGTGGTGTAACTGTGCAAGCTCCATCCTAGATAATCAATCTTTGAATATGAGTCCCAATTTATTTATTTTAAGAACTTTTAAGTTTTAAAGTTCTTAATCATGGATAGGCTTTCAATTGTCATTTGATTCATAGATAATCAACACTTTGTTCATTATACATTTTTTTCTCACCTAGGAGGTATTTTAACACTTGATTAATGATTCAAACATTCATTAATTAATAAACAAGGATTTTAGAAAATTCTAAAAACTTTTTAGTATATTGAAAACATGTTAATTATAAAATTCTTGTTCAAATGCAGGATAGGTCTGAGCCACATATTTAACTAAAAGGGGTCTTCAACATCTTTTAGTTTAGGTATCAAAGCTTACTGGATTTTTTTTGAAATATGCAAACCTTGTCTTATCCATAATTAACTTAATTATTTGAGAAAATTTGGAAAATGAACGTCATCATAAGCTGGTAAATCAAGTTACTGTATTTTTTTATTATCAACATGATTAGTATTAAAATCATCATCATAAATTGTTTTATAGTTATTTTATTTAATGACAAGACCCATACCGGGTATCTATGTTACACTAGAGTCCTATTCAATTCAAATGTACTCAAATATGCTTGTAATGAGTTCAGCCATATAATGACATAACACAAAGTCACCCACAAATATGGGCATGATTGAACAAATTATATGTCAATGTAACTTAAACCTTTGCTTGATCAATCTAATACAATCACATGATGGTTGCTTGTACATAAAAGTTTGTAAATAAATATTTGAGTAAATTACCATTTGCATCCCTGACGTTTGTTCATTTTAACTGTTTGAATCCCTATAGTTTCAAAACCTTGAATCGCCCTCTGAACTTTTAATTTCTTCCTCGTTTGAATCCTTCAAGCTGACGCCGTTACCTGGCTCAGTTAACTCTGTCGCATTTTCTCTTTCTTGCAGGGGTATTTTCGTCCTTTCTGCTTTATCTCTTATAAAACTCTAATAAAAACACATGGATCTGATTACACCTTAATCACTCTCATTTCTCTCTTTCACACATTTGCTCTCTCTTTTCCTCTGTCAAAATAAGACGATGGTGAGATGTTCATGTGGATTTGGCACCTTTGTTCGCACATCATGGACCTAAAGAAATCCAGGTCGTCGATTTCACTGTTGTGCAAGAATGCGGACGAATTGTGGTTTTGTGAGTTGGGCTGAACCCGCACTGTGTTCAAGATCTACAGAAATTATTAATGGGTTGCTAAGATCAAACAACGTGAGAGAAGAAAGAGGCAGGAGGTTGGAGCATCAAGTGAAAAGACTAAAAATGTTTTTATTTTGAGTTGGATTGTATTTGTTGTGTACTTGTTGTGTTAGTGAAGGTTTGGTTGTTTTTTTGTATCAATTGACCTAATTTTGTACTATATGCTGTAAAGGTCAATTAGTAATGGATGTACAAGTTTATTGGTTAATGAAAGCAAATTTTCGGTTATATGCATTGTATAATTAAGCACATAAACTTAACACATACACTACTAGATTCAATTCACAAACATGCACAATGCAGCCACTTGACAAAGGCAGTCGCCATTTGAGACAGTTGATAAAAGTAGCTGCCATGTGCATAGTAGTTATGCCCATATCATATTAGACAAATATACACCATACACCAACATATCATATTACAGAAACAACATCAAAAGGTAATTCATACATACCATAAAACATGAGAGGTTGTGACATTGTTTGAAAATACATACCCATCATGAAAGCATGTTCATAATACATACCCAACAAAAAAAACATGTTCAAAATACATAGGCAGCTAAAGGATCATGTTCAAGTGACAAACATTTCCAGTTATGCTACTAACTACTGACTTCCTAGAGGAGCACCTTGTGAAACTTGTTGTGATGAACCCTGTCCTTTGCAAGATCTTTTGTTATGACCATAATTCTTGCATAAACCACATTTCACTGAAAATCCCTTTTTCACCAGCTTTCCACCTTTGTTAACTTTACCTGCAGCCACCTCCTCAGCTGACCTCTTCCTCTTCTTTCTAGGTCTCCCAACCTGAGTATGATGCTTTGGAGGTATCAGTGTAGTTGGACAATTGGATGGCATCCACATGGGTCTCCCATTGATAGGCTCAAGGGTGTTTTTGTATACATCCTTCCAGGTTTCTAACCAACACTTTTGACACCCAAGCCTCGGGAACTACATTTTGTTGTTCATAAGTTGCCAAATCCCATATGCAAGCTACTACATGCTTACAAGGCATGCCTGTAAGCTCCCATTTCCTGCACGGACATGTTTGTTTCTCTAAGTCAACACAAACTTGATCCATCCATGGTCCACTAATTTGGTATTTTTTGACTCCAGCCATGATAACACTATATTCACTTGCTTGTTTCTTAATGAGATCTAAGGTTTTAGTAGCATAGGGTGTAAGGGGCCCTGGGCTCTTTGAAATCAATTTATGAACAACAACAATCCTCTTCAACATGTATTCTCTAACATACTCAAGACATGAAATTATGGGCTTGTCTCTACCCGCAACCAACTGTCTGTTAAATACTTCACAAATGTTGTTTAATAAAATGTCACATGCTGGCCTACGTGTTTAACAAACATTGGACATGAATGATAAATTAGACATAATCATTCTATGTTTTAAAAAATATAAATTATTAAGATAAGTAACACATACCACTAAAATAAGACCTACTCCAATGCTTTGCAGGGATTTATTTCAACCAATCATACAGTGATGAATCTTGTTTCCTTATTGTCTCCATATGTTTTTCAAATTCAGGGATAGTGGTTGCACTTGCACATTTCCATAAAAGATCCTTATACATGTGGCCTCTCCATTTCTCTTTCATGTTCTCATGAATATGTCTTAGGCAAAACCTATGCTCAGCTACCGGAAACACTCTCTTAAGAGCAGGCCCTAAACAGGATAAAACATTTGACAGTAAAATATAATTAGACTTAATGAAATTTAAACATACTATAGTCAAAAAGAAAAACACTAATTTCTTACCTTCTGCCTGTCACTTATGAAAGTGAAATTTGAGTTAATGTCTAGATCTAGATCATCACCAAGAAGTTGCAAAAACCATGTCCATGAATCTGTTGTTTCAGCCTCCACCACTGCAAATGCTACCAGATAAATACCATTATTAGAGTCAACACCAACTACAGTCAACATTTGTCCTGGGAATGGACCTTTCATAAAGGTCTCATCTAGACCTAACAGGTCTCTCTCACATGCTTTAAAACCAGCTTTCATAGCAGCAAAGCATATATAAAGCCTTTTGAATTGTCTGATTGGAGTACTTGGGTTACACTCCCTTTCAACCTCTAACTTAACTGTTGTGCGTGGGTTGGATCGTAACAGCTCTTCACAGTAATCCCTCAATAACTTATACTGAGATAAGTAATCGCCCTCCATTTTCTTCAATGCCATCATCTTTGCCACAAAGATTTTTTTATAGAGATTTGAATCTGGTTCTTCCTCTGTAAAATGTCTTGCAAGGCCTTTAGGGGTATATTAGGGTTACACTCAAGTAGTGGTTCTGCTTCTTTTGTAATTATTGAAGCAGTGTAAAGCCTGACCTTTCTTGTTTGCATACAATTATGTTCCTCTATAAATGTCTTCACAACAAACATTTCATCCGGTTTGGCCCTTGATATATGCAGTTTCCATGGGCAAGTGGCAAGTGGGAACCTTCTTTTTTAGGGTTATTATTTATTGCAACACTACCAACTTTTTTGTCTTTTCCAGATTCCCTTTTTTTGGACTCACTTGCCTTTAAACATTCCCCATTTTTCCTTTCACTACAAACTGAACCAGGATTTGTTCCATAACATACCACTCGAACTCTTAGCTTGTCATATTTTACAAATACAAGTTGCCTCCTTGTTTGCACAGCAATTGACTTAACAATTTCCTTCACCACTTCTTTATCCCCAAAAGTTTGGCCAACATAGAGTGATGATGATGCAACTGACTTCCAGTTTCTATTCTTCCTGTTTAGCTTTGTAATTGCCCTTCTAGATGGAGCATCATCTTCATCACTAGCACTATCAAAGTTATCTAAATCAACCTCTAAACTTTCATCTTCATCACTTTTATCATCACTAGCCATATCATCCACATTCATGTCAACAAAAGCTCTGTACTCCTCCATATCAACCTCCACATCCTCTAAAGGATTATTTACATCTACAATAAAATCTTCATCATCAGTTTCAGAATTAGCATAATCAGATCCACCAGAATGTTCATCATTGTTATGCTGATGTTGTTGCTCAGCATGTTCATCATTGTTATCTTGTTCTGAACGAAAGGCTTCTATAAAATTTGACAGGAAAACATCATCTCTCATAATGTCATTAAAATCATTTTTGTGCTGATGTTGTTGATCAACTTCCATTTCTTCATTTTGAACTTCTTCATCACTTTCAGACATTGCAAGTGCATCTTCCACAATAACCTCTGGCTCTGCATTTACCATTGGTTAAACCTGTTGGCCATCAATTATTGGTTCAACCCCTTGTGCATCAACAAATTAAGCATCTACACCTTGATGAGCATCATGACCTTGATTAGCATCCTGTGCATCTACACCTTGATGAGCATCATGACCTTGATTAGCATCATGTGCATCTACACCTTCATCAGCATCATGTGCATCTACACTTTGATCAGTGTCTTGTTCAAACCATTCAAGTTGTAACTGCCTTCTGCAAGGAATAGATGGTCCACTATCATCAATCTCTTCAATAATCACCTTCGCACCTTGGTTAGGAGACTGGAAATAGGTGTTCAGCCTTGTTACTTTGTGTTCTATGTAGAGTTCAATCAACTTAAACATTTGCACATATTGTAGCATGTTATGCACATCCAAATCACCACCAAGAGCTCTTAAACCAAAATCCAAGTCCTGCCCCAGAATCTTAAAATTGTAATACATTACCTCATCCACCTCATAACCTAACTCTTGCATCATAGAATCAACATCATAGGTTGAAAACAGATCACTGTCTACCATGTCCACATATGTAACTTTACCCTTCACATACATTCTTTCAGGAACTTCATAAACTCTCCACCATGGTGGATTTCAAGTGTGATTAGAGTAGGCTCATTAGCTACAATAATGTATACTGTAATATTAAAACAATATGATGATAACATAAAGCTCTGAATTTCAAAACCATTTTGAAGAACACATACCGTAAACTTCGACTGGATCAAACCATGGATAATCTACTTCACGAATGGACCACGTAGGACCAACCATCTTCAGTATAGATGATGACGAAGATGTTTAATCCTTGATTTGAAGTATTGATTCTGCTATTTCTTGGAGTGAAAGAGGTTAAAGGTTAAACTTTAAAAGGGTTTTACAATGAGGTTAAAACATTAAAAGGGTTTTATAAAAGATAAAGTAGAAAGGACGAAAATACCCATGCAAGAAAGAGAAAATACGACAGAGTTAACTGAGCCAGGTAACGGCGTCAGCTTGAAGGATTCAAACGAGGAAGATTTTAAAAGTTCAGGGGGCGATTCAAGGTTTTGAAACTATATGGATTCAAACAGTTAAAATGAACAAACGTCAGGGATGCAAATGGTAATTTACTCTAAATATTTTAAAAACATGCTTGAAAATATTGGTAAATGTTTGTGCACATAGTACAATAGCATGAATATGAAGTTTGTACCTTAAAAACAATCAAAACAATCACTTGATAATTTCTCAAATTGGGCTAGAAACTCAAAAAACACCTTCAAGATGATTCCGTAGCTTTAAATTTGCTTGTACGAGGATTTCACAAACTTAGGTGGTGTAATGCTAGCTTTAACAGGGGTAATGGTAGTATAAGAGGGATACTGATGCTTTCAAAATGAAAGAAAATGTTTTGATATTCAAAATTTGCTTCAACAAGTGAAGATCTTCATTGGTTGTTTGCTAACACCGTCACAGACCGCTAAGGGCATTGGTCGTAGTCCATGACCGATCACATTCAGCCGTGTCATGTGAAAATCAATCAAAATTCACCATTAGTTGCGGTCCATGACAAGTGCCCACCCTAATTTTTTTAAATTTTTATTATTAAACCTGAACTTTTTTGGTTTTTTATTTTATATACAAAATATTACAAGGTGTTACATCCTCCCCACTGCACCTTGAATCAAAACTCGTCCTCGAGTTTTATGCAAATAAGTGAAGATATGTCTTTCTTATCATGGATTCGAACCCCAAATGTATTCAAGACCTCATTTGCAGTTTCAATTAACTTTTACCAATGCTAATTTTTTGATCTAATGATCTTTGATTTGCATTTGGTGTATGAAAAATTTCAACTTTTAATAAATTTCTATAGCTTTTAAAAGCATAATCCAAACACTTATGTAAGTTTGATACATTGAATACATCATGTATTCCGTTCATCTTCTTTGGTAACTCTAGTTGATAAGATACATGTCCAATTCATTTAACGATTTCAAAGAGTCCAACAAACAGAGGACTTAGTTTTTCTTTCTTTCAAAATCGAACTATGCTTTTCCTTCGTGATACTTTCAATAATACTTTATCACCAATTGCAAATTCTAATGGTTTTCTTCTCTTATACGCATAATTATTCAGTCACATACTTTCTATTTTTAATCGAACTTGATTGTGTAGAACTTTATCAGTTGTGTCTTGTACAATCTTAGGACCTGACAAATTGACTTTCTCCTATCTCAGACCATCATACAGACATTTTGCACTTTCTGCCATATACGCTTCAATTGGAGTCACCTGAATACTCGAGTGATAACTATTATATGAAAGTTTCATGAGAGGTAGGTGATCATCCCAATTACCATGTAGGTCTATCACACAAGCTCTGAACAAACCTTCTAGTTCTTTCACTCTACACATCCATTTGTAGATGATAAATAATACTGAAATTTAATCATGTACCCATGAATTTTCAGAAACTCTGCGAGATTCAATACATAAAACAACTATCTCTACCTAATATAGCAGATGATAGCACTCTGTGTATAGACACAATTTCATTCACATATAATTAGGCCAATATATCCATACCGAAAGTTTCATTCATTGGTAGGAAAGGAACAAACTTAGTTTATTTATGATAACCTAAATCGTGTCATTCCCTTGATTTGTCTCGGGAAGCTTTGCAATAAAATTGGTTATGGTTTCCTATTTCCAAACAGGTAATTCAAGTTGTTGGAATAAACTAGAAGGCTTCTAATGTTTTACTTTTACTTGTGAACATGTAAGACACTTTGCAATATATATAGCTATATCTTTCTTTAAGCCTATCCACTAGTAGTTACCTTTTAGGTTCCTATCATATCATACGTGTTTGAATGAAGGTGGAAGAGTGTTCATGAAGTTCGTTATGTGGTACTATGATATGCCAATTTCAAGATGACATATGAGTTTTTGAACCTATAGAGTTGTTGAAGTTCAAACCGGAGCAACTAGAAGTGTTGTTTCAAGAACTACATCTAGTGCTCAGACGATCATGAAGATGACACCGAATCATTCCAACATGTAGTGACACTCAATGCATCACCTATCTCGAAGCCGGAAATAGAGAAGACTAAACAACTAAAAGCTTAGGTTATTATAATACTAATACACCATGTAACATCATGATCTACATAAATATCCAAGAGGAACTTATCTTTTTAGCATCTTTTATTTTGAATATGGTTAAAATCTAGATACTTTCTTAATCTATAAGAATCTGATTAATTAAAACAGTGACATTAATACCAATAAATTTCAAACTCAGAAATTCAGGACACCCTAAAGATGCGAGTCAAAATCATTGGAATAATGAATATGGGTCCTAAGTTTATTTATTTTCTAAATTGGAATAATGAATATGGGTCCTAAGTTTATTTATTTTCTAAACCTTTGAGAGTTCTTAATCAATGGAAGACTTTTAGTTATCATTTGATTCATAAGTGGTCAACACTAACAGTTGACTTTTATGCCTCGGGAGATATTTTGACTACACATTTGGGAAAATCAACATTATGGGTTGATTATACATTCCAGTCGTCACTCAAGAAGTATTTTCAACACTTGAGACTATTCAAACATTCGTTTACTAATAAACAAGAATTTTAGAAAATTCTTAAAATTTTTTATAATTTGAAAGCATGTTAACTAATAAATTCTTGTTCAAATACTGGATAGTCTAAGCCACATATTTAACTGAAAAGGGTTTTCACATCCTTCAAGGTGTCAAACTTACAAGGTTTTTTTTCATGGACATAATAATTTGCTTTCAGTGTTGTCTAGTTGTCTTCCACCAAAATCCTGAAAAACATATATAAGAAAAAAATAGTTAAAGTTAAATTTTATTTTTTGAGTTTTATGAAAAACAACTATTTTTCTTTAAAAAATTAAAAATATCAATTTTAATCCAAAAATTTCATAAACTGTTTCAATTTTAATTCAAAAGTTTCATTGGTTGTTTTAATTTGATCCAAAATAATGAAACTTTTAGAGTGAAATTGAAACAACATATGAAACTTTTGAAGGTAAATTGATGTTTTTAATCTTTTGAAGTAAAATGGTTACTTTGGTTAAAATTTAGGGAGTAAAATTGAAATTAATTTAAGAAAAAAACACGCATGGCTAAATTCATAGGGTTCGATTCGATTTTTTCTAACAAGTCCCTAATAAGTAGTAACCCCCAAGCTAGCCCGGTTATTATAGTTTAAAAAACCCCAAATCGATGGCCAAAATTTTACTTAAAAAACCAACCACAAAACAATAAAAAAGTATAGCTCTTACCGAGTGAAATAATTTTATGCTTTTAGTATACCTTATCCAAAAAAAATGGTTCAATAATTTTTGAAACCTATAATTACTTTTCTCAGTTTCGAAAAGAATTAGTTATGAATTATACTATTAATGAAACCTACAATGTATTGTGTAATTCCATTTAAATATCAAGAATATATTGTTTGTATACGAGATTAAGAGTAAGAGTACGTAAGACTTTTCACTATGACTTTTGGTTTATTTGAGAAAGAATGAATAGTATGTGTAAAAGCTCTATTTCTAGAAGTTTTTATAGTTATTTTCATATATCATTATCAAAATCATTAAACTGAAAATTTTATTATCATAATAGATGAAAACTTTTAAACATTCAAAATAAAATACAAAGGCAAACATTATCTATTACGCAAGAAAAATTCTGTCTTAATATTATAACAAAAACGTTGAAATTTGATGCTAGTCTTCATTACTGAGTAAGTTCCATCCTACTATCAAAAACCATTGCTTAACCAATCTTGATTTGTTTGACATGCATACTAAAAAGACAACGTTAATGTCACACCCCAGATTAGTACACCTCGTGCATGCGAGCCTCAATCGTCGGTATCAGGAATACGAGTCCAAATGTATTTATTTTAGAATCTTTAGGAGTTCTTAATCAGCGAAGCGAAAGACTTTAAATTGTAATTTTATTCATAAATAATCAACACTATCGATTGATATACTTTTTATGCCTTAGAAGATAATTTTAAGTATCACATTGAGACAACGAACACCATTGGTTCTTATACATTCTTTTACTCACTCAGAAGGTATTTGACTCTTGAGACTGACTCAAACATTCTTTTATATATAAAACAAGGATTTTTGAAAATTCTTAAAACTTTATATTATATGATTGAACTCTGATACCATGATTGAATTGCAAAGTCTTTTCTTCATTTAATAATGGAAGGTTACAAGACATTATATAAGAAATAATATTACACTTGGCACCTTAATGTATTAAAAGAAAACAATAATAATCATGAACTTTATCTGATCTAATAGTATATTAATAACCTGTTATTTACAAAATTCTTGTTTAAATATAGGAAAGGTCTGAGCCAAAAATTCAACTAAGATGGATCTTCACATACTTCAAATCGGTTGTTCAAGCTTAGAAGGTTTTTTTTTTTTTTTTTTTTTTTTCTTCTTTTCTAAACATGCAAACCTTGTCTTATCCATAATTAACTTCATTATCTAAAACATTTAGAAAATGGGTATTAACATAAGCTAGTGAATCATGTTACCACAACTTTTATCAACATGATTAGTATTAAAATCATCATCATAATCTATTTTATAATTATTTCATTTGATGAAAAGGCCTATACGTATCTATGTATACACTGAAGTCTCATTCGACTCAATTGTACTCGAACATGTTTTGAGTTCAGCCATATTGTGGCATAATATAAAGTCACCCACAAATTTGTGTATGCTATACGTATATTATGTCATGATCACTTAAACATTTGTTCGATCGATTTAATGCAATCACATGATGGTTTTGCTTGTACATAAAAATTGTAAATAAACGTTTCTTAAATGTACTTGAAAATATTGGTACCCACATAGAACAAAAGCATGAAATGAAGTTTGTAATCACGTTCACCTTATAGACGAGCAAAACACCGGTTAATAACTTCCTAAAGCTGCCTAGAAACCTGAACATCACCTCCATGATAATTCCTTAGCTCTAAACTTGCTCGTACGAGGATTCCACAAACTTAAGTGATTATTATACTAGCTCTAGGGTGGGTATAATGGTGGTTAAAGAGGAATATAGAGTACGCTTTGATGAACTTACTTCGGTAAGTGAAGCTTTCTATAGGTTGTTCGCCAACACCATCGCGAACTACTGACGGTCCTTCGCACTCCACAATCGATCCCATGCAACCGACTAATGGGAAAACCAATTAAAACTTTCCAAGTGTTGCTATGCGTTTCATCAAACACCCAATTACATGGACACATGCCATTCCAAAATGACACACGTCAATCTCTTTTCCTTGTTACCATGCCACATGGCAATCCAACTAGGATTTTCTTTCTGGGTGACTAGTGCCCACCCTAATATTTTTCACTAATATTTTTCAGAATTTTTAGTTTTAAACCTAACTTTTCTAATTTTTTCACTATTTGTACAAATTTTAAGAGGTGTTACATCATTCCCACCATGAATCAAAACTCGTCCTTGAATTTTATGCAAATAGGTGAAGGTATTTCTTTTTCATCTCAGATTCTAACTCCCAGATGTATTTAGAACCTCACTTGGAGACCCAATAAATGTTTACCAATGTTATTTCATTCTTTTTAATTTCTTGATCTAACAACCTTTGATTTGCATTGGTTGTCTGACAAATTTTAAATTTTCATTAATTTTTACATTTTTTTAAGGAATAATCATATCTTCATTGGTCAAACACTTACGAATGTTTAATACATGGAATACATATTTTGTTCATCTACTCTGGTAACTGTTGTTGATAAGATATAGGTCTGATTCATTTAACGAATTCTAAGGGTCTAACAAACCAAGGACTTAGCTTTTTTTTTTTTTTTATCTTTTGAAATCAAACTATGCAATGCTAATTTCAATTATAATTTATCCCCAACTAGAAATTCTAATAGTTTCTTCTCTTATCTGCATAACTCGTTTGTCTATTTCTTTTCATTTTTAATCGATCTTGAATTTGTTGGGCTTTGTCAATCACTTCTTGTACAATCATAGGACTTGATAATAGACTTTTTTCTTATTTCAGGTCAACATATAGGTGTTTTGCACTTCCTACTATATAAGGCTTCAATTGGTGTCGCCGGGATACTCAAGTGATAACTATTATTATGTGAAACAACTGTAAGAGGTCGGTGATCATTCCAACTACCACCCAAGTCTATCACACAAGATCATAAGAAATTTTCTAGCGTCTAGATAGTTCTTTCACTTTGCCCATTAGTTTATGGATGATAAGTCGTACTAAGATCTAATTGTGTATCCATGGCTTATGGAAACTCTACCTAAATCAAGACGTAAAATGACTGCCTTTGTTTGTACAACAGATAGTGTCACTTTGTGTAAAGGCACGATTGCATTCACATATAATTACACCAATATATCGATAATGAAAGTTTCTTTCATCGGTAAGAAACAAGGAGACTTAGTCAATCAATGATAACCTAAATCGTGTCATTCCCTCGAATTGTATTCGGAAGCTTTGTGATAAAATCCATGGTTATCATTACTCACTTCGAAATAGGTAATTCAAGTTGTTGTAATAAACTGGAAGTCTTATGACATCTTGCTTTTACTTGTGAAAAATTAGGATACTTTACAGCATACATAGCTATATCTTTCGCCATGCCTATCCACTAGTAGTTACCTTTTAGGTTCTTATTCACGTGCTGAAGTGCAGGTGGAAGAGTGTTGGAGATGTTTGTTATGTGGCACTACGATCCATAATCTGTAATAGTATGTCAAGGTCAGGATTTGGAAGTGTTGTCAAGAACGACATCAAGTGCTCAGACGATCATGAAGCTAATTCTAAAGCATTTTTACATGTAGTGACACTCAACGAATCACCTTTGTCACAGCCCGTTCCAGAAATAGAAAATACTAAACAATGAAAAACTTCACAAGGCGATTATATAGTGTAGATATTTTGTACTTAAGCTTTTTATTGTATTTTTTTGTTGTAATCTGATGTATTTTTCTATGTCTTCTTTTTTGTAATCGAAAGTCAAAAGTTTAATGGATGCTTCAATCGAAAGTGTCCCTGTCAATCAAAAGTATGTTTCTAGAGAAACATTATTTCGATTGAAACTAAACTTTCGATTGATCAATAGTGTTTGCCATAAAAAGCAGCGGTTACATTTTGAAGTATGCGTGAATTTTTCTCTGTAACAACATTTCTAGTAAATACAAAGTGTATTTTAAAGTATTTCTTATGACTAGTTCTCTATTGATTATCATTATTGTATTCTTTATGTTGTTTGTTCACGTATCATAGAGAATTTGAGTGTTTACACCACCACAATACACTGAGTCTGCCTTTGTGTTTTTGGTTATTGATTTGGTAGTATAAAGAGATCCCTAATAAAAGACCCATAGATGACCTAAATGAAACTACAAAATAGGGGGTCCATGGTATGATAGAAACCAAGAGAGGTTTCATCAATTATGTATGTAAGAACATTGCCAACATTCATGAGAGAATTGGAGTTGAGCAACATACTAATAACGTGTTATACATGAAAGAGAAAAAGGAGATTAAAGAGAATCCGGATTCTTCATTATTCTTTCATCTCTATAGAATATAAATATATACACTATCAAACACAAAACTAATTTTGAGTTATATACATGATAACTATGATGTATATTTTCTGTTGATAATGATTATTATAGCAATGCTTTATGCTTATATTATACCTTGTCGAAACTAATAGTTGGTTTCTATGGTTTTGGTATTGGCTACAAAGGTGTTGCGTATTTGCGACTGCCAATTGACATATTGTCCCACCCCCAAAACATGTTTAACGAGAAGAGAAGGGAAAATCTCCCCATTATCCATCTAGTGCTTTTCTAGAGAGAGAAAACACTCTATATTCGCCGTTGGCCATCGATTGCACCGCGAACAAAGTATACGAAATCGCCATCTATCGGTCGGCTGACGTCTGTGTTTTGCGTTGCGGTGTCTCTATTGGTGTTGGTGGCTATTCTAGTGGCCGCATGTATGGTTGCATTGGTAGGTGAGAGACGATTTGGGGGTCGTATGTGTTGCTGCCCACCGTCATCACTAACTGTCATTTGATGGCACACTTGACCGTCGTAATTAGCATTCTTAGTGACCATTATCACCAGCGGTGTACGTTCAGTAGAGATGAGGTTATGGAGGTAGAGACTACCATTATTGCATGCATCGACATCTTTGTCGGGTTTTTAGGAACCCGTGGTGGTGATGCTCATGTTGTCGTAATGCTCTAGTGGTGGCGACAGTGGTTTTTGGTTGTTTCATTTCACCAAAAAAGAGCGATAAGGGTTTGGAGGTGGGGATTATCACCGAAGTTCGATGATCGATTTCACTGCTGGGTTTCTCAAGAACCCTAGCGATGGTCCGGTGGATGTTCATTGGTGACCTTGATGTGGCGGCTGTGTAGTGGGTTTGTTGTCATGTTTCATGATGGTGGCTTTGTCCCACAACGGCCAAGTCGATTGATACTCCTGCTATGTGTTTAGATCTGTCTCTTAGTTTTCTTTGGCTTTGATTTCTCTCTCTTTTTTATGAAAACATTTTTGGTTTAATCTTCCTATTCACGGGTTTGTGATGTTAGTTACTGTTTCATCGTTTCTGAGTTTGTAATGTGGTTCCGGGTTGTTAATGGGGTTAATGATGTTATGTTTTGATTTCTCATTTGACTATTGGTGCTTTTACATTTGTCAATGATGATGGACTGCTCATCTTAGATGTTCTATTAGGTCTATGATGGTATCGTCTAAGACATGGTCTCATTTCACCTGTTTGTCAATTTCCATAACACCTGTTGTTGTTGTGCTTGATTATCACATGTTGATGATGTGTTTGTGTCTTTGGGGATGTGATTTGGTTTTAATTGTTGATGATGATCAATGGTTGTTCATTTGAGGCATTTGGCTGGACATTATGTACGTAAAGGTTGTGATGATAATAAAAGCGGGTACCATTGTTTGGCGAGAGACCATCTTCGGTTTACTGCCAAGACGAGACATCTATTTTGAGCCTTTGAACCGCAACATTTGATGTATTGACGTGCTTGTTTTAGTTTGGAATAACAATACGGTCGTGTGTCTGTATAAGTTGGTGTCGCACAAAGCATGTAACAGACCTCCAGTGGATGATGATGAATTGTTGAACGTTGGTTTTAAGTCCAATGTCCATCAGACGTACAACGCACGTCGATGATAATCACCACTAGTTAAGTTTAGTTTATAATGCTCGAAGTTAATCCCTTTTTCATTTTTAAATTTTGGTATTAAAAAAAAACTAACCACAACATGAAACCCATTTTAAGAAAATAAATGGATTATATTGGGTCGACTAGTAAACATTGGTTTACTAGAACCAAACCAGGTAACTAAATGTGTAAATGTGTCCACGGTTTGATGGCGAGTCAAGCCCAATCCATCACAAAACGGTTTGAATTTAGTTTCTATTCAAATTAAATTGTGTATATGAGAATTCACGTCTCATTCTTTATATTTATTTTTATAATATTTTTAAATATTATTATAATTTTTTTTGTTTTTTTATTAAACAGTATTTTTTATATCTTTTGCATTATCTTATATTTCTCCTTCACTTATAATCACTTTAAAAAATATTAAAAAATTTATAAATATTAAACAATGTATTACCAAATATACATATGAATAATAATATTTATTCTCTACTATACTCATAACCATTACATATAATATAAATAATATTCTCACCAAAATACACAATGTGAATGCTCTAGTCTTAATTACGTTTGAATTTTAAGACTGGTCAATTACTTAGAATCATCAGATTATGTGGGAATTTTCCCGTTCACTCAAAAGTTTGTTTACAGGTCCACAGAGAAAAACGAATTTAAATAACGGTCTTTTTAATAAATAAACAAAGACCTCGTATATCTCATCACCATGGATAAGAGAAAGTGACGCCGAATTAAATAATAATGTTTTTTTTGAACGACTACACATATCTTTTTTTTTTTTTTAAACGGCAAATCTACTATTCTCGTACAATACACCAAATTACATCATTGTTTGGGTTTAAACCCAAGACCTCCCCTTTAATAGACAAAGACTCGACCAAATATTCAGTTGTAAGTATCTTTTACTTACATATCTTTAAACACAAATATTTTACTTTTAAAATCATTATATTTGCATTTTAACCGACAATCTTCCGTTGTAAGTATACCATTTTACCATTTAGGATGATAAAAAGTAAATACATCAATTTTTTTTTGTGAGTGACAAATAGGTTGAATGAGTCAACCTTGAAATCTTAATATATCATGGAAATTAAAGTTAAAAACATATGGCTTAAATGGATTAGATTAACCTGCATGCAGGTCTGGTAAACTGAAACTAATTCCAGCAAGCTAAAAGTATATGTGGGTATGAGTTATGACCCAAAAATAAACCAAACCCATTTAGACTATACTCAAACCCACGAAAGGTTCATATCATGAAAGAATTTCACACCCTTATGTTTAGTCCTATTACTTTTCTCAACTCTCAAATTGAATATTTTCAAGTAACGATTTTGTTTAACATGTTCATCAGAGCCTACAACTTACATAACCAGAAATTGTCTCATATCATCTCTTTTATTGTATTAAATTGTTTGTATACGAGACATAGAGTCAGATTACATGAGAATTTTCAATTTTACATTTTGTAACATGTGTTTTGAAGGGCGCTTCGTAACACATATCATTTTTAAGCTCATGATATGTGTATTAAGTTACTTCTGTGAAAGTTCAAACTAACACAAAATAAGATGAGTTTTTTTTAAGGTGATACTATACATACCTCATTTTTAATTATTTTTACTTGTGATACCCCTCTTTTTAATTTTTCAATTAATTAACATTTTTCATTATAATGATAAACAATACAACAACAAAGAGAGCAAAATATTACTTTTGCCAAGTGCCTATACGTTTATAACAAGCTAGCATATACGTTTTCAAAATTCCAAAAAAAAAACCTTGTATACTTACTTTTTTAAAAACTCTTTTAATCTTTTACATGAGGGTATGACAATTAAAAAGATGCATGACAAGTAAGAGTATATGTATATATATATATATGTGTGTGTATATATGTATACTTTTTAAAATTTTAATGGCTGAATATGAAAATTTTGTAAAGTTATCTATATGTATACTACTATATTTATCTATATTTATACTACTAGATTTTGTAAAGGCGACACAATTCAGTCATTTGCAAGCTATTACGACACATTAAAATAAATATGAATATCATGCTTTGTGGCTTCATAAGACTAACCAGAGATTACCAAGTATGCTGGATTGGTATGTGCACAAGACCGACGTCAAGAACTTATTCAACAACTCATTTAAGGCCTATTCAAAGAATGATATGTCTTAAATGCATGCAAAGTGTTTGGTGGCATGATTATATGTTCTGTTTATGATATATGTTGTAATGTTGATATGTTTTAGTCTATTTACTAGATTACAATTAAAAATGTTTATAAGAAACAATTTGCTTATACATGAAAAAATATGAAGCTTCTGATATCATTTAGTATAGCAACTAGGCAAAACCCATAACATATTTACAAGTATTCAATCATCTTAATTTTTTGTCCATTATTAGTTTATTTTTTCATGTATTATAATACTTTTGTTGTGGTATTGTATCATACAGTGACATAAACCATCGCTTGTTATTTTCGGTTGTTCTCGCCGCAAGGCGTGGGGTAAAATGCTAGTTTTATTATAGGAGTGGGGTATGACAAGTAAGAAAGGGGATATGTATAGCCTACCCTTTTTTTTATCTTCTAAAATGTAAAAAAAATTGTCAAAAGGATTTTTTTTTCATCTTTCTTAATTATTTATTTATAGTTATAAGACAAACAGCATATAATTTAAAAGTCTATAAGTCAACCGACAAAACTAAACTTGAAAGGGGTTTTTGGGAATTAGATAAACGGTGACCACATATATCGTATCACCTTTGCATATAAAAGAAAATGAAACTAAACGTATTTGCATTCATCATCACAATCTTCACCACAATGAAGCCTCTCACACTTCTTCATTCATCTTTTCCCTCATTTTGCCTATTGTTTCTTTTGGTTTCCTCACTTTGCACAATTTGTTTCTGTAGTCAATACTCATATCATGTAATGTGTATACCCACCGAGCGATTGGCTCTTCTTGATCTCAAGAACAATCTCACTGACCCTTCAAACCGTCTATCTTCTTGGGTAGGCATAGAATGTTGCACTTGGTCTGGTGTGGTCTGTGACAATTTCACCGGTCACGTCCAAGAGATCCACCTTCGTGGACCTGACCATGGATCATATTACGACACCAATGTTGATCTCGAAGAAGCATCAAAACATATGTTAAGAGGAACCATAAGTCCTTCGCTGATCAAATTGTCGCAACTCACCTACCTCGACTTGAGCTGCAATGATTTTGGATCCATGCCGATTCCCACATTCATCGGTTCTATCCAAAATCTTATATATCTAAACATCTCATACTCGAATTTCAGCGGCGAAATTCCTCACCAACTTGGAAATCTATCAAAATTGCATTTCCTAGATCTTCATAATGATCCATATTCCGGTATTCTTTATTCAGAAAGCTTAAAATGGCTAGAGAATCTCAAAAGGTTACGATACCTGGATATGAGTGAAAGCGATCTCGCAAAAGCTTCTGATTGGTTTCCGGTAATCAACAACCTCACTTCTTTGCTAAAACTTTATTTATGTTCATGTGGGTTGAACCAGTTACCTAGTAATGCAACAACAGTTGGTTTTACGTCGCTTATTGTCCTAGATCTTTCGTATAACTTCTATGTTAGTAACAATATGTTACCTGGGTGGCTTTTCAGCTTACGTAATTTAGTTTTATTAGATCTTACTGATTGTGGTATTACGAGTGTAAATCCTGGAATTCATGACGGTTTTCGTAGCATGCCTTCTTTAAGGACTCTTCGTGTTTCATATAACGCTTTTATGAATTCTTCGTCCTTACTGAACGGATTGTCTAGCCTAAGTAATCTTCAAGTGCTTGATGTCAGTTACTGTGATATTTCTTCGCCGATTCTAAGCAACATACAGAACTTGTCTTCGCTTGTTCATCTTGACTTATCAGGCAATCATATTGCTGAGGTGATACGTAAATCTTTAAGTAATCTTTGCAACTTCACTACCCTTGATTTGAGCTTTAACAGTTTTTCTGGAAATGTATCAGAGCTTCTTCAAAGATTTTGTGAATGTGAGTCACCCAAAGTTAAATTACTACATTTTAGTAATAACTCTTTAATTGGTCAATTACCAAAAAGACTAGGAAAATTGAAAAATCTAGTCCGTATTGATCTTTCTTACAATCAATTAACAGGGACCATTCCAGATTCCATAGGAAGTTTGTCATCGTTAAAGGTATTACGTATCAGTTCAAATCAACTCTCAGGTTCTATCCCAGATACGATTGGTGACTTACCATCGATCGATATCCTAGATCTTTCATACAACGTGTTGAATGGAAGCATTCCTGAAAGTATTGGACGACTCAACGAACTATCTTTTCTATCACTCTATCACAATTCATTAACCGGTTTTGTGACTGAAAACCACTTTGCAAATCTAACGGCCTTGAAAATATTGTCGGTTGGCGATAACAAGCTTGTGTTTGAGCTAAATGTTAACAACTGGATTCCCCCTTTTAAACTCAAAAAATTAAAAGCGGATACCAGCAGTTTAGGCCCTCAGTTTCCTTCATGGATTCAGTCTCAAACAAACTTAAGAGAGTTAGATGTATCCAACACAAACATATCAGACACCATCCCTTATTGGATCTGGACTACATTCTCTAGCTTAGAAGTCTTGAACATATCCTATAACAACATTCAAGGAAAGTTGGGAGCTTTTTCTTTTCTTGCACCTGGAGCTATACTAGATCTAAGTAACAACCATTTACATGGTATGTTACTTGGTAATTTCAATAAAGCGGACATGGGTTTCGTCGACCTTTCCAACAACAATCTCTCAGGATCTTTAATGCAATTCTTGTGTTCAAGCATTCAAGAACCACGACAGCTCAAATATCTTAGTCTAGCAAACAATAACATGTCAGGTGTTATCCCAGATTGTTGGATGAATTGGCAATCTCTAATCATTTTGAACCTAGAGAAAAACCAATTTTCTGGTATAATTCCGTCATCTCTAGGAAATCTTTCTCATTTGATGTCACTGGATATGGATGATAACAAGCTATCAGGTAACTTACCTCCATGGTTACTGAATTCCAACAGCCTGGTAGTCATCGAGCTTGCAAGAAATGAATTAACGGGAAAAATACCATCATCAATAGGGAGAAATAATACAAGTCTGAGAGTTCTAAGTCTTCGTTCTAATAAAATTGAAGGTAAATTCCCAAATGAAGTATGCCGTCTTAAATCTATTCAGATCTTGGATCTTGCACATAATGATCTTTCTGGGAACCTGCCGACGTGCTTTACAAACTTCTCTGTCATTTCTGGAAGTGAGGACTCAAGTCTGATTTTTCTCTACGCAACGATTACTACTCCAATAATAACTACTGCATCATTGGTGAGAAAGGGTAATATGCACACATATAGCACCATACTTTATCTCGTGACATCATTAGACTTTTCTAGTAACAAGTTTTCAGGGTCAATTCCTGATGAAATTGCCAGACTTTCAGGCTTACGGTTCCTGAATCTATCACACAATGATTTAACAGGAACAATTCCCAACTTGTTCAATAAAACTGGAAAGCTTGAATCGTTAGATCTGTCAAGGAACCATCTTAGTGGAAACATTCCTTTGAGCCTGGCACAGTTAACTGCTTTGAACTTCTTGAATGTATCGTACAACAATCTTGTAGGAAGAATCCCAACAGGCCCTCAGTTTCAAACATTCAGCAAGTCAAGTTTCGCGGGAAATGCACTTTGTGGGGATCCTCTTCCAACATGTTTACAAAATAATAACGATACTGAAGGATCGAACAAAGGATCTGATGGCACTGATTGGATCCTAGTGATAATTACAATTGTTGGATTCGTTATTGGTTTTTGGGTTGTGGTTATCCTGTTGTTTTTTAAGCAGACGATGGAGAAATGCATATTATCATTTTCTTGATGAAGTCTTGTTCAAGTTTCAAATTTCATCCTTCTCGAATTCCTCTGTGAGTATTGATTTAAGTTTTACTTTTCTATTGCATTTTTCTAAGAGAAAACTTTATATAAATATAATCAACTTTCACAAGTGTTTCAATTATTCAAAAAAATTTTAATTTTAAATAAGTTTGGTTATCGTAATAAAAAATGTTAATATTCGTTCTCTATCATATCTATACTAATAAATTATTACATTGGGTGGACACATATCACTATCATATTAACTCTACCATTTATTTTCCCGCCTAAATCATTTATCAATTTTTAAAAAGTTAAAATGACTAATTATTCTCTATTTATTTATCTCTCTCCTTCTCTCTCTCTCTCTCTCTCTCTCTCTCATTTTAAACATTTCAATTAATTCTAAAATCAATATTATTTTTATAAAACATATTTTTTATTAATTAAAAACTAAACATTTTGATTAAAAATACACTTTTTTGAAAAAAAAAAGATTTTTAGAAATTTTATTTTTTTAAACAACTTATCTTTCTACACATATGAAATATTTTAATACCGATCTTTTCCTTAAAAATAAAGGTTTTATATGAAAATATTTTTCTAAAAAAATTAAAAAATAACTAAAACCTGAAGATTTTAAACAAGAAATATTTATAAAAATGATATTTGTCAAATAAAAATTTTATTAAATGCTAAAAATTATTTATAAAACAAAAATAGCTAAAGCCCATAGTTTTGAAATAATGAGATTTTTATTAAAATGATATTTTTCAAAAAATATATTCTTAGAAAGAAATGTCTATTAACATATTTCTAAAACGAGAGTTAGAAAAACACTTTTTTTAAAATGAAAGTTTTAAAAAAAATAATAAAATTATTTTATTAACTAAAGTACTTACACATTATTTTAGTTATATCTTATATCAAAATAGTGTTTTATATTTTTTAGTTTTTTATTAATTTTCAATAGTTTTTTTATTTAACCCGTGTAATAAACTGGGTTATAATCTAGTATGTATGTATGTATGTATGTATGTATGTATATATAGTTGGGTTCAAATAAAAAATAAAAAAAATTATGTAAACCAATTAACATTTTTCTAATCTCTTAAGCCTTCTTTCGTGTTCCAAATATATATGTAGCCTAATGTACAAAAAAGAAAAGTGTGCTTGGGTACATTGATATTTACTTGGTTGGAGGATCTCAACTACATTAACATCTTCCTACTCTAATAAAATTTTCCTACTCTGATAAAATAGTAACTATAATGGACACATAACACCATCATATTTCACCACAATAAAATTTTCACGCTTCTCTCTCGTATTAATATCACATTAATTACAAACAATATTTTAAGAAATATATCTTTTTATTAATATTGTTTCTAAATGAATAAATATTTATAAATTAAGAAACTTTTAAAACATCAAACTTTTTTAAAATTTTAAATATTTTAACATTGATGTTTTAGGTAAATTTTTTATAAACAAAAATTAATTAAAATTAGGAGTTATAATAAAAAAGTTTTAAAAAAATATATTTTTTAAAATATTTGTTTTGAAACAAAGTTTTTAATTTTTTTTTAAAAAATAAAAAAAGTTTAAAAACAAAAGATTAAAAAGTTTATATCATTATTTCATTATTTATAGTCTTTACTTATATTATTTTAATCATATTTTATCTTAATATATTATTTTATAACTATTTAATTTTTATTATATTTAGTATTATATTTATTCAACCCGTGTAATACACGGGTTTACTAAATCTAGTACTATTATAAATACATAAATTGTTTAAAATAAATTTTAGTAAGCTTTCAGTAATTGTATCATTAACACTCTAACCATGATAGTAATTAGTGGTTTCAGTGCTCAATGGTCTAAGTGATTAATGGTTTCAGTATCATTAATCAGTAGTTTCGATAAAAGTTTTAGTATAAACAAACTAAATAGTAATCAGTTTTAGTGCCAAACTCAAAGCTACGTAGAGGTGTACAAACCAGTTTTTTATCAAAACCGGATTTGATTTTGTTCACAAACCGATTTGGTCAACAAAAGTCAAAACCGGTTTGGCTTTAAATTGGTTCGAGTTAGAAACCGTCCAAACCGGTCTGGGTCAGTTACCAACCGGTTTGGACCCAAACCTGTTCATCAAACCGGTAAAAAAACCAGTTCTTCAAACTGGAATAAAACTGGTTTTTATATATTTTTTTTTCAGAAAATCCAAATTTAAAGATTAAAATTTATTTAATATTAAAGATGAAATTTTTTTATAAATTTTAAAAATATTTGCAACAGTTTAGTATTATAAATATTAAAAACTTAAAAACTTGAAATTTAAAAACTTTTAAATACTTACAAACTTGATATTTAATATTAAAAACTTACAAACTTGATACTTAATATTAAAAATTTACAAACTTGATATTTAAAAACTTACGAACTTGATAATTAATATTATAAACTTATAAATTTGATATTTAATATTATAAACTTATAAACTTGAAATATAAAAACTTACAAACTTGATATTTAATATTATAAACTTATAAACTTGATAGTTAACATTAAAAACTTACAAACATGATATTTAATATTAAAAACTTACAAACTTAATATTTAACATTAAAAACTTACAAACTTGATATTTAATATTAAAAACTTACAAATTTAATAATTAATATTATAAACTTATAAACTTGATATTTAATATTATAAGCTTATAAATTTGAAATTAAAAGACTTACAAACTTGATATTTGATATTATAAACTTATAAACTTGATATTTAACATAAAAATTTGCAAACTTGATATTTAATATTATAAAAATATAAACTTGATATTTAAAAAATTTACAAACTTGATATTTAATATTAAAAACATACAAACTTGAATTTGATATTTAGCATTAAAAACTTTCAAACTTGATATTAAACTTACAAACATGATATTAAATTTTAAAAACTTAAAAATGTGAAATTTAAAAACTAACAAACTTGATAATTAATATTATAAACTTATAAACTTGATATTTAATATTATAAACTTATAAACTTAAATAAAAGAGTTTAATCTTCGTCGCCGGAACCCGAACTAGCATGTAAATATTCATCAAATGCGGTTTGATCGTCTGTCATTCCAAGTGTCAAACCACCTTCTAAAAGTAGCACGAATTACATTGGCATAATGTGGTTGAAGAGTTCGTTGAATAAGTCGAGTCAATCGCTCGTTGTCGAAATGTTTGAATGGCAAGCCTCATGCATTACAAATTGCGCCTTTTGATACCAAACCGCATCAACGTTATAAGCCCAAAAATTTTTGTCGCTTGTCATTGAACCTTAACCTCGAGATGGTTCACTTTTTAACGCCTTACAATATTTCAATGAAATTTGGTTTCTCAAGGTTGTGTTTGCATCTTTTTGAAAAATTTATTGCAAAACTTGCAACGAGCTTTGTCTGGACCGCAAGGCATTTGATATAAATTGTAGTTGCACCATATTTCGGGTTTCCTATTCGTAGAGAGGATGGCTATCACCACGTCGCTTGAAAACGCTTCACAACTAACGGATTATTGACCACTTGATAAAGTCATTTGAGAATGTTTTTTTTAAATGCATGCTTTCGTATTTGAGCTTTTTTGCAAGTTTTGAGAATAGAGAGTGTTTTAATTTGTTGTGTTTTAACCAAAACATTCAATATATATTTATACTAACCTATGGGGGTACAATGGTAAAAAAAATAAAAAAACAGTCAAAATTGCCCCATACGGTCAAATACGACTGTATGAACGTTGGATAACGGGTATTTTTAAAAACTGGTTTGGAAACCGGTTTGAAAGTGAAACTGGTTTGGCACCGGTTTGGGAACCAGATCAGTTTGAAACCGGTTTAGGTTAATCGTTGGGCCAAACCTATCTCAATCCGCTTGTTCGGGCCGGTTTGAGACCAGTTTGGGGTGAAACCAGTTGGGTTCCAAACCGGTACCGGTTTATAAACCGGTTTGGACACCCAAACCGGTTTTTTAGGCCATCTCTAATGCTACGTAATAATGAATCTAGATCTCTGGGGTAGAGAAAATCTAATTCATATGAATAAATTTGTCATAAAGTTCTTACTTTAAAAGTGTGAATTCAAACTTAGTAATGTCTACAAATGTTGATTTCGTGCGATGCTCCTCAATGGAGTTCCGCTATAATGTGAGTTTCGTAGTCGCCTAATGGCCAAAAGCACGCTGCAACTTATGAACAACGAAAAACAAAATACCGGTGGTCTTCCAATGTTGTTTAGTAACTAGACCAAACAGATAAATCGTAAATGAAGTTTTTGTCTGTTGAAAATCGTAATATAGCATAAAGAATTAGAAAGTGACGTGTCTAGTCGGAAAAACCAAATCGCAATATTGTCAAACTTTAAAGCATTCACATCCTAATCACCATCCATATCTTATCTCAATAATTTAAGATAAAATATGGTAGTAGTTTAGGCACACACTTCTCATTTCATATATTTAAGACTCATTATTCATTTCCTATATTTATTATTCATAATTTTTATAAGTGGTTGTAAATGAAAAATAAAAATTATAATAAAATAATAATAAAGAATTATTATTTAATTGAATAGGAACATAATAGCGTGTATACTGCAATTAGAAACTTATTTTATTAGAATGACATATGGTTGTGTCGCTAGTGGCGGACTGGATTTTTTTTCTATGGGGTCAGAAATTGAAGTGCGGGATTGGACAATTGGTTGTCTGGTGCTAAGTTTTAAATTTTTCGTTCTCATTCTAGTTTCGTCACATAACAGAAAATAAATTCAAATTAAATTGCAAATTAATACATAATAATAATACGTCAATTGATATTTTTAAAGCATAATAAATTTCAATTTCAATATTCATATACTTGTCTACACTAGAAAACAGGTTAATTTCCTACGAGAATTTGCGACGTAAATGTTCATAATGAGTTCCTACAAGAAAACCGTGTTGTCATATACTAAGTACCAACACTTGCAACAATTACATTTCTGTATGTTCACTCCTTTAGCATAAAGCCTTTTGTTTTCACTGCTAGAAAACTAGCCAATTGCGATCAACTTTTTAGTCGTAAAATGGTAGCAAAAGGCTATTTGCGACAGAAAAGACGGTTGCAAAAAACCTCCGTGGGTAATTTATTTTGTGACCAACTTTGCGACCGATATTATATTACGATCGGATATTTTCAACCGTGTATACAGTCACGAATTTGCGACGGAATTGTGATTGTTCGTTTACAACCGTTAAAATGCAACCCCATTGCAACCAGGACTTTGCAGCCGAATGACAAGTGATACTTTTGCGACCGGTTAGTGACCGAAACACCTTTTTCCTAAAAGAAACCAAATTTACATTCTTTTTTAACCGTGTAATAATATTCATACTTTTAAAATTAAACCATTCATCTAGAATTCACAAGTTTTAAATGAATCAATATATGCTACTTAAAGTTACCGAATAAACAGTCAAAATATCCGAGTCATCCAAACATAATAGATGTATAGAGACACTCTGATACTATACTACAAACAAGTTACTGAACTTGTAAGTTGTAAACATAAGACCGTAGTGATTATGTATTTGTTTAATCTAAAAAAAAGGAAAAAAGAAAAAAATTGACACACATAAAGATTTTAACCAGATAATGTTAAATTTTAGTTCGATAATGTAAATTTTTGCAATGTATTCTAAATTTTTATATAAATATCAAGTTAGCCCCCTAAAAAAATTAATTTCGCCCACGCTCCCTTTAAGAAAGAGTTCAAGCTTCGCCACTGGGGACATAACATAACATAGGTCTACCAGTGAGTGAAACATCGCATCATTCTATGCGTTGACTATAATTGATGAAATTGTAAAACAACGATGTTAGATAATATGGATGTTTTGTTTGAATCGCAATACGGTTTAATTGTGGCTTTATTTGAACATGATATAGGACGTGTGTCATGTAAGTAAAGAATATTATGTTTATCATTATTGTTTCATGATAATACATTTACTCGCAGGTGTCACATAGAGGCATAGGTCCAGATAAAATGGTGTTTCAAGAATTGAGCTTCGAAATAAACCGCAATCAAGATGATTGAAAGTACTTGTAAGAGTGATTTTTTTTTTCAGGTTTCAATTTTGTGTTTTAAATCGAGTTTAATTTGTGTTCGTATGTTTGTTGTATGTGCGGTTTAATTGTGGGTTTATTCAAACATGATGTCGTCTTTGGTAATTTAATTGGAAAAATATTTCTAGATTGAATTATTTTATATAGTTGTTAGAGGCGGGGGCTGGTGGTTGGCGCACGGTACCGCAGGTGGGCGGGGGTAGGCGGCGCCGCGGGTTGTCGGTTGTTGGCGGCACCGCGGGTGGCTGGTGGTTGGCGGCGCCGCGGGTGGCTGGTGGTTGGCGGCGTTGTGGATGGCCGGGGGTTGGCGGGGGTTGATGATGATAGATCTTGGTGGGCGGTGGTGGTTGTTGTGGTGAGTGAGTGGATAGTTTTGGTGACTAATGATTAAAAAAAGAAAGTAATGAAAAAAAGAAGGGGAAGTAGATGAAATGAATTTTAGGGAACGTAATCAACTATGTAATGGTTCATTCTATTACTTTTACCAACCAAACATGTATTTTTTCATTCACCTTCAATGGTTAATTGCATTACGTCTTTCATTTCTAGGTACCAAACGCTATCTAAGTATGGATGGACATATGTAGGTGACATCAGAGTCACGAGAATAAAATGAATTTTTGTGTGTATATAAGGATGTATGAATGGGTTTTTCGAGCAACAATAATGTTTTCTTAAAACAGTAACTCTATATGATTTTGATTCTAACAAAAAAAAAAATAAACTTAAACTGAAGTAAAAGAAGAAAGTAAATAAAAAATGTTGACCAAAATTTTTTTACGAAGACTACAAAACTTACAACCAAAACTAGAGTAAGAATGTTAAAAAATTATTATATATAATATGAAAAAACTAATTTGAGGAATAGTTAGTGTTTAGTGGTTTTAAGTTTGACCACCAAGCTTTTCAATATTTGCATTAAGCCCCATATTTTTCATGTTTATATCTCTTTTGTTTAGAGAGACACATGGACGGATATACTTTAGAGAGAGAGAGAGTCGATGTCGACGATGGCCTGGATATTCGCCTTTGTCGGCGGTCGTCGTCATCGACGGTTTTGTCCCTTACGATCGACTATTGTGGCTCTATATCCCCAGAATAGTCTGATTTTTTCTCCACGATGATAAGGGGCTAAAAGATCTACTATAAAAATTGATGTTGGTTCCATAACCGGTAATTAGTTTTGAGTCTCACTTTGACGTTACGTTTTCCCTTGTCTTAAACTGCCGGTTTGTGATGCGATGAATCAATTAACTTGTGGCTATGATGATGGGTTGTTTGAGCCTCGGTTTCTCCTGTTTAGAAGACGTGCAATGCACGTCGGGGCATCATACCTAGTTTGAAGAAAATAAGAAAATATATTGTGTTTACCTCTAGATTAATTTAGCTTTTGTTTTCTTGTATCTACTTCAGCCAATAGTCTAATCAATATATGGAGAACTTTACATTACTCTACTAAAACTTATGTTCACTTGTAACTAGGGCTGCAAACGAACTGAATGTTTAGCGAACAGTTCATGAACCATTTGGCGTGTACGTTCGTTTACCGAACACGAACAAGAAAATTTCATTCGTTTAGTTAAACGAATAAACATGAACACAAGCCGCGTTCGTTCATTTATGTTCATAAACGTTCGATAATGTGTTCGTTAATGTCCGTTCGTGAATGTTCGATAATATGTTTGTTTATTTTCGTTAATGTGTTCGTTTATATTCTTAATTTTTGTGTCAGTTATTCTTATGACTATTATATCAAGTATTTTTGATATTCATGTTAAGTACTTATTTATTTTTTATTGATTTTATGTAATGTTTGTAATAAAAATGTAAATTTTATTCTAAAATAAATCTATAATCATTTGTATTTTTTGTATCCATGAGCTTTTTTGTATTCGTCATGTTCATGAACAGTTGTTTGTGTTCGTTTGCTTGTGTTTGTGTTCATTTGCGTTTATTAAGTGTTTGTGAATAGTTCATGAACATGTTTAATTTCTTAATGAACGAACATGAACAAAGAATCTCGTTCGATAAGTGTTCGTGAATAGCTTACGAACAAGTTTATTTCTTAACGAACGAACACGAACAAGTTCGTGTTCGTTCGCTTCATTTGCGGCCCTACTTGTAACATAAATGAGGTAAATGATTTTGCCAAAAAATAGTGAAACCCAAAAAACATATTGATTATCAATTGTTGTATTATTTAGTATAGTTGTCACTAGTTTATCGATTCAATGACAAGTGTTATTTGCAATGTTTTGTATTGTACTTTTATTATGCAGCCACCCCGACCCAACCCGACCCGACACGACCCGACCAAAACTAACTTGAAAATATTATATTCGTTTTTATGAAATTAGAGTATATAAAAACAATGATTCCATAAAAAATAAATTTCTGAATCTGTCATTATGACATGATTTATTTGAAATGAGCATGTCTTTTGTATTGTTAATCGACCACCTAGCGGTGTGCACAAGGTCTGCATGCCTGCAAGGTTTTGACATGAACTTCAGACCGATATATAAGTTTACTAGATTTAGTAAACCCGTGTATTACACACGGGTTGAATAAAAAAATATTAAATAAAATAAAAATTTATTAATTATAAATCGATATTCTAAAATAAGATATGATTGTAATGTTTTTTTATAACAAATAAAATAAAATTTTTATTTTAAAACAAACGTTATAAAAAATGGAAATTTTTTATTTATTTATGGGGTTAAATTTAAAAATATATTGACTTGAGGGGTAAATATATATAAAAGATGACTTCAGGGGTACCCGCCGGTCACACCGGCGAGTTCTCCCTTCTTAATTATCGTGCCCTGCCAAGATTCCATAACATTTGTCCTTTTCCTCAGAACCCGCCGGTGCCACCGGCAAGTTCTGGCCCAACCACCATAATTAATGCTTTCGTTTACTGAACTTGTGTCTGCCATTAATGCCCAAGAACCCGCCAATGGGAAGGGCGAGTTCTTGTGTAAATTAGGGTTTGGTTGGTCCGGATTAAATGAAGTCATTTATTAAAAAAAAAAAAAAAAAAAAAAACCTTTTTTACTTTTATATTATATAAACCACCACACTTCTTTCACAACACACAACTCCATTTCACAAAACAAACATCTTTCACATTTTCTCTATTTTCCAACAAACCCACATATTTGATTCCATGGCGAATTGGGGTGTTACATCGGGTCCTTTGAATAGGGAATTGTTATTTTTGGTTGGTGGGCATAGAGCTGCTCTCTATTTGGTTGAATAATGAAACGGTTAGCAACTTGGCGAGCCACTATTTGGATTTTTCACATGCTGATCATGGAGGTTATCTACCAGCCCATGTGATGGAAAATCTAGTTCATGTTCAACTTCCACCTGTCCCTCAAAGTTTACGTAGGAGGGGTAGAGGAAGAGGACGAGGACGAGGAATGGTTGGAGAAGAAAATATAGAGGAACAACAAAATATGGGCCAACAAAATATAGGGAACCAAAACTTTCACATGGGGCAAGACTTTGAATCACCACAATTTACCCCTCCCTTTCAACATAACTTTTTGTATGAGGGTAATTCAAGCACACATTTTCAAATGGGCACCCAAAATTTTGATGAGGCGGGTTCCTCATCTAATTACTCATCCCCATAAACAAATTATTTAAGACTCTTTGAAACTACTAGTCCATTACCATATTACCCTCAGTTCCAAGAGACTGGTGATGTTGTTGCTCGGTTTTCAAATATTCCGTCAAGCCGATTCGACTTAAATGATGAAGCAACCGAGACAGATGAAGATTCCGATGCTCCTCATCCTACTCAGCCTGCACAACGATTTTAATTATTGTATTAATGTTATAAATGTATTATCTATCATTTTATTTTATGGATGTTTTAATTATTATATAAGTGGTATGCAAGTTTTTTTTTACATGGTCCATATGTTTTATTTTTAATATGTGATAAGGACACAACAATATTACTAAAACAATAACCAGAACTAGTTAATAAAAAAGTTCAAACATCACAATAACTCATCCTACTCAGACTACACAACAATATTACTAAAACAATAATAGAGAGCAACTCTATGCTCACCAACCAAAAATAACAATTCTCTATTCAAAGGACCTGATGTAACACCCCAATTCACCATGAAATCAAATATGTGGGTTTGTTGGAAAATAGAAAAAATGTGAAAGATGTTTGTTTTGTGAAATGGAGTTGTGTGTTGTGAAAGAAGTGTGGTGGTTTATATAATATAAAAGTAAAAAAGGTTTTTTTTTTTTTTTTTTTTTAATAAATGACTTCATTTAATCCGGACCAACCAAACCCTAATTTACACAAGAACTCGCCCTTCCCATTGGCGGGTTCTTGGGCATTAATGGCAGACACAAGTTCAGTCAACGAAAGCATTAATTATGGTGGTTGGGCCAGAACTCGTCGGTGGCACCGGCGGGTCCTGAGGAAAAGGACAAATGTTATAGAATCTTGGCAGGGCACGATAATTAAGAAGGGAGAACTCGCCGGTGTGACCGGCTGGTACCCCTGAAGTCATCTTTTATATATATTTACCCTTCAAGTCAATATATTTTTAAATTTAACCCTATAAATAAAAAAAATTCTAAAAAATATCATACTTAAAACTTTTTTCTTATAACTCTCTATAATTATTTTTTGTTTATAAAAATTTTACTTTTTAAAAAACCAAATATAAAATATTTTGTATTTTTAAAAAAATTTGATGTTCTAAAAGTTTTCTAATTTATGAATAATTATTTCCTTAAAAATAATATTAGTAAAAATATATTTTACTTAATTTATTAAAAACTATTTTAATCTAAAAAAATAAATTATATTATTAGTAATTAATGTGATTATTAAATGAGAGAGTGAATCGAAAAAAAATTATTGAGGATGAATATTGTGTTGACATGTGTCACTTCTAAAAATTTTTTTATTAAAGTAGGGAGATAAATTAAGGTTTTTCTCCAAAGTATAGTCTTTCTCATAGGCACCCACATAATATCTCTAGCATTTGATGCAAATGAAATGTATTTAAAAACTTTTTTTCCAAACATGAAAATATGTAGGCTTATATCAACTTGTTGTCGGATAAAGTTGTAGTGTGTGAATATTACCTTTTCGGTAATATTAAAAACATAAAAGTTAGATTTTACCTTTGAGGTTGTATTCAATTTTAGCCGTCGAAAAATGCCTAATTAATTAATCAATCAAGTCCTTAAATGCTTTTAGATGGTTTAAACTAGAAATTTATATATATATATATATATATATATATATATATATATATATATATATATATATATATAAGATAGAGAACGAATGTTAACCCTTGTTTATTGCGATAACCTGTTAACCAAACTAGTGGTCCACAGCAGGCCACGTAATCACTGTAACTTAGAGTTACAGTGGTAAACTAGTGGTCCACAATGAACGTTAAAATTTTTTTAAAAAAAATATAGCAAGACTATACTCAAATTAAAGATATTAAAATGATCTATTTAATGGTGTAATTTATATAAAAAAATAATATCATACAAAAAAGTTAAGACGGTTTTAAAAAAGGGGGAATTTTTTTAAAAAAATGGAGGGAAAATGGTTACACCAGTGGTGTAACTCGGTGTAAAAAAAAATTAACTATATAATCATGATGTAAGTGTTTGTTACATCAGTGTTAACGGGTTATCGCAATAAAGGTGGGTTAACAACCGTTCCTTACCATATATATATATATATATATATATATATATATATATATATATATATATATATATATTGATATAGAAAAACGTTTAGAATACCAAATGTTGTTTTTATGCGAAGTGTATAAATAATCTAGATTTTTAATCTAAGGAATTAAAGGTTTAGATTATATATCTGAATAATCACACAATAAATAGGTTAGAAGAGTAAATTTACAAATAGCCTACACTTGTTAACTATTTTTAATTTCCTTCAATTTTTTTAAAAGCCTATAACTATTTTATACAATATTATTTTCTTATAAATATTACACCAAAAAAACCAAGCATTTTATTCTTTTTAATTTGAGTATAGTATTACAATATTTTTTTAAAAAGAATCAACATTCTTTAAAAACGTGTATTTGTTGAGCATATAAATTGCGTGATTAATAACTGCGTAATTATGAAAATAATTTGCGTGATTATTATTTATAACTTAAGTAGTTTTAACTTGCATAATTATAAATATAACTTGTATAATTATCTACCTTATATGCATAATCGTGGTACAGATGAAATAACCACTCTCTCAAAATACACATGTCATGCACTGTGACTTCATACGTTTTGCATATAAATTACGCTTTGCATATATATTACACTTTTTATAGTAAACGACCCTTATACATATATGGGAGCGAATTCTTTATAAACCATGAATCTATTAGAAACTACCAAGAACGGCTCAAGTCATGTATAAAACGCTTAAAATGATAATTAAAAAAAACGATTTATTCATATCATATTTCTATGATTTTATCATCTTTCTTCCTTATTTTTTTAAAAAAATATAAAATATGCATACATTGCATACAATGTAGGTGCATATATGCGGTTAATGAAAATACTATACACATTGTATTTTTAAAATATATATCTTAAAAAATATTAAATTTACAGGTATCTTGGTTAATTTATATAATAAATAGTATAAGAACTAAAGCGATTCTTAATAGTTCTTAAAAACATTTTTGGTTTTTACTAAAATGCACCCTCCAAGACACTATGTAATAATGTTTTTTCTATATTATTAATTTATCCTTATTTAAATATATAATATATTCTTTAGTAACACGTATATTATACGAGTTAATAAATAAAGATTTTAAAATATATAATATAGTCGTTGCCTCCGCTCGCCGCAGCCGACCTCCGACGCCGTCGACCTCTGAACATCGACGTCATCGGCCTTCGATGCCACCGGCCTCCGACCGCCGCCGCCACCCAACCTTCGCCGACCTACGACCGCAGACGTCGCCAACCTCCGCCCACCACAACCCTCGACTGTCGACTGTTGTCAACCTCCTACAGACAATCGCAACCTCCGACCGTCACCACCTCTGAACACTCCCTCCGACCGCCGCCACCCCTAACCGTTGATTGTCGCCGACTTCCGACCTGCGACTGTCGCCAACCTATGTTCATTTAGAATTCAAGAAACCAAATCAGACAAAAACTAAATGACACATAAACGTATGTTGCATTTCAGCAAGTGTTACACATGAACAGATTTACCAAAGTAACTAGTCTATTATCGCCATCTCCATCGCTACAGAAGCATCAATTGGAAGGGAAAAAACCCTATCGTAGCTTGTGAAATCATCAAAAACAACCAGCCACCTCTGTTGCGTCTACCTTTACTATTGTGTACATCTGATTATCACTACCATCGAGCACAATCCAAGCCCAAAAAAACCCACTGCCAACAATCCGAGCACAATCCCAAATTCACTGTTCATCATGGTGTTTTTAATATAGGATAATGGTAATGAACTATACAGGTCAATGTTTACTTGAATGCATGTAATTCACTTTTACCAATAAAAAGAGGTGTCTTTTAAAAACATTAAGAAAGTCATTATTTCATACTTTTGATATCATCAATATGTTTATGGCTTCTTAATTCATATTTGTTTATTCGGATTTTAATTTTTAAACCATTATGTTTATGATTGATATTCTTTATTCGTGTGTTTGTATTATTTAATGGGTTAATGGATTTAAATACTTTCAATTATTGAAAATTGGCCGCTGCCACCTCCAAGTATAATTTTGACGAATATAACTCCCAAGTACACACTTCGGTGTCTGTATCACCCGCCGTTTGTCAAAACCCTAACGACGTTAACTTTCTGATGATTTGGCCTTAACCACGTCAGCTGCCACACAAGCGAGGCTTGTACACATACGTGTGCCACATCATCAGAAAGTTAACGTCGTTAGGGTTTTGACAAACAGCGGGTGATACAGACACCGAAGTGTTTACTTGGAAGTTATATTCGCCAAAATGATACTTGGTGGTGGCAACAGCCAATTCCAATAGTTGAAAGTATTTAAATCCATTAACCCTTATTTAATTGAGATATGTAAGGCTTTTGATCTCAATAAACCAAACTGATGCTGCAAAAAAAAAAATAACAAAAGTACTATATAAGATTTATGGCTTTTGATTCGTTTTTAGATTTGTAATTACAGATGAAATGATACTAGTAAATACAAAATCATGTCATCTCATCTTTAATTCGTTTATGTTTTTGTATCACAAAACGATAAATCTATATTTATCAATCCCAAACCATGAATTTTATATCCAAATCGTCTAGAACACAAAACAAAGTATGAACAAATGAAGAACAAATACAAAGACTACCGAGAAGATGTTGGATTCAAAAAATCACAATCTAAACTCAAGAATCAAACGCAACTTGTCACAGTAACGAAGCCTTGATAAAAAGAGAATCAAAAAGAGAAAGATGTATGAACATCAACATCATGAACATCTACATCATACAAAATAATGATTAAAAATCAGGTTTATAACAAACTGGATCAAGAGCTTTAAGAAATGAAGATAGTCTGATCAAAAAACACAAGCTCTAGGTTGAAGAACAATCAATCGTCACTTACCTTAGTCATTATTCATTATAAGTTGTGTGTGGAAAACAAAATACGAGCACAATAAGGCCTAACATAAATGGCCCAAGCCCATATTCAACTCAGCTTAATCATAAGTTTTTATCAACCTTAGCAATCTGCCCAGTCATGAAAAGAAAAAATATACAAGTGAAAATTAGAATAACTAAATTTGTTTCATATTAAATTAAAAAAAATCTTGATCTTGATTCACTAATAAAATAGTAACTAAAATGGACACGTGACAACATCACATATTAAATAACTAGCATAACCACCCGTGTGTTACACGCGTTGAAAAAGTTAAATTTAAAATAGAGTAAAATACATGCATGGTTCTTATGTTATGTTCAAATTTTAGATTTGGTCCTTAAAGTTTAAAAATTCTGAATATGATCCATAATATTTCTTTCTTTTTCATCTATAGTCCCAAGTTTTGTTAATCAATAATTAATAATATTAAAATTTATGAAAATAACATTCTAAAAATAACGTTTTTAAAATAAATTTTATTTAAATAAAAAATAAATTAAATTGATGATCTTTGTAGGTAAAATAGTCATTTTAAAAATTTTAACATTATAAATTGAACTAACAGAATAATGACCATTGGTGAAAGATAAATATAGAATTTGAGAATATATTTGTTATTTTAAAAGTTTAAGAACCAAATCTAAATTTTTCTACCAAACTACATTAACCATCCACGTAATTTACTCTTTAAAATAAATAGAAACATAAATTATCTGGTACCATTAATAAGCCTTTCATATATAAGCATGTGAAGGTCGATCAAATAAATGTGTATACATGTAAATTAAATTAAAGAATTAAATACATATAAAAACAATATTAATGTTTATAAATATCTAAAAAAAATTTCGTACACAAATCTTTAACCAGATTGATTAAATAACTTCTCAAACTTAAGAAATTATTTTTTAAAAATATTCTCATGTATTGTAGTATTCTATAATAAAAAATATAAAATATTAAGGATATATAGAAGATATGTTTTGTAAGATAAATATTAAAAGAATAAGATAACAATTGGATTAGTTGAACAATACCTCATCCTCAAGCACAATAAACTTAACGGAGTAATTTTCTACCAGATTGTTATATATTGGTTGCCTACATAAATAAATCATGATTTGATATGTCAAGATCATTTAAAAAAGTTAATTCTGATACTGATGATGTCCTATTTAGCAAGGTAACTTAATGGTTTATCAATAATGTATAAACTAGTATACATAAATAAAAAAATAAATGAAGTGAAAGTTATGGTCGCAGAAGAAAAAAATTATCAATATTAAGGTTTATCATTAAAAATATGTTTTTTAAATCCAAGTATACGTAATATTGTAATTGAATGTAATACGAAATGAGTCAAATATAATGATATTAAGAATAATTGAGAAGTAATTTAAATTTTCATGCAGAATACCTGGACTTTTTGATCATAGGAGAAGTTATTTCAAATATTTCTAAAATATTTTTGATAGTGGAAGAATAGTACACAGGAAAAAAAAATTGTTGTATATATATAATAAAATAATGGTATTATGTTATATAATGCAAAAAATATTATACGATATTGTTAAAATATAAAAGATTTTGAAATTTTAAAATTACTAACCCAAATACTCGAATGGATTGTTACCATTAGAATTTAAAATTTATGAGCTACATATGCTCCATTTGAATATTCATATTGTTAGTGTTAAATTTCAAATGTTAACAAATTTAGTTAGTTATTTTTAGATTAAATCTCAGATTTAATTATAGATTGAATTTGAAATTTTAAAATTTAAAGTTTTTAAATTTCTGTTCAATCATTAAATTTTCAAATCTAATTTTAGAATGTTGTTTAATTAGATATTAAATACTATTTGAATATTTATTTTTAAAATCTTATGTCTAATAAAATGGCACATGTCAGTTGTATGTTGTGAAGATTACATGTGTTAATGCATTAGCTAAAATCTTGTTATGTGGCAAAACCTACATTCTTTTATTATTAACTAGGTTAGTACCTTGTGTATTACACAGGTTAATAAATAAAATACAAAATAATTAGTAATACAAATTTATAAAGTATTAAACCATATTTGAAGATAAAATATGATTATAATTGCTTATTAATAGCTACTTTAAGTAAATAAATAATAATGTATTTTTCTTAAACTTTTATTTTATAAAAAATATGGGTTTTAAATATTTTGTTTTAAGAAAAATAAAATTATTTTAAACAAAGTTTGTTGTATTTTGTATTTTATAAAACTTTGTTTTTAAAAAGTGTATTTTAATAAGAGAATTGGTTTTAATTTATTAAATTTATAATTAGAAACCTATTTATTAAACAGATTATAGTTAGTAATAAACACGAAATGTTATAATACGATATTTTAATATAAGATATGATTAAAATTATATATACGTAATAGTTCAAGAAATAAAACAATTATACTATTTTTTTAACTCTCTTATCTAAATAGTTTTATTTTTAAATATTCGTGTTAAGATTTTTTTAAAAAAAATTATTGTTTGTAAAAATCTTGTTTATTAAAAACTCGGGTTTTTAATTATTCTGGTTGTATTACAAAACTATTTTTAGAAAATTTTATACTTTTTATAGTTTTTTTAAAAAAGAACCGATTTAAAATATTTTATTTCAAAAAGATTTAGTGTTTTAAAAAGTTTCATATTATATAAAAATTTTCTTTTTTTATGATTTCTATGTTAATAAAAAGATGTATTTTTTTATTTTTTAATAAAATTTAATTTTAAAAATATAGATCCATTTTAAAAAATCTAGATGAGAGAGAGAAATGTATCTATTAATAAAATAAATTTTTATTAAGAGAGAAAAATTAATTTGAGTGTTTAAAATACTATAATACCCTTTTAGAGGTAAAATTAAGTGAGGATGTACAAAATAATGACAAGTGTCAAAATGATGGTTTAAGAGTGTAACAAGTGGCAAAAGAAAATTTTTTTTATTAGATACTATAGACTAGGTTAGTATCCCGTATATTATACGAGTTGCATAAATAAATATTAAATAGTTAGCAACAAAAATCTATGAATTATAAACAATATCTTAAGATATGATATTATTGAAATTATGTACGAGTAATGATTTAAATAATAAACAACTATATCATTTTTTAAACTTTTATTTTTTTCATTTTTTCATTTTTAAAAGTATTTTTTAAACATTTTGTTTCAAAACAAAATGTTTTTAAAAATGCTATTTATAAAATTTTTCTTATGAAAAGTTTGAATTTTAATCATTTTATGTTCATAAAACAAATTTATTTTTTAAAAACACAAGGTTTAAAACATTTCTTATTTTTAATAAAATTTGATATTTTAGAAAAATTTTTAATCTATACTACTATATAATAGAGAAACCATGACTAGATTTGTAATTTTATATCAATTTTAAGATGACATATGAAGAGTTGCAAGCTTTAATATGTAATGTCATAAGATTTATTCCTATTATGCCACTTTTAAGCTTTAGGTACTTGTACTCCATCATTTCCTAATTAAATTTAAAGTATCATTATTATATTTAAGGTTATTTTAATCTATCTATATTTATACTACTATATAATACAATTTTTTGGATAACATTGTAATTTTAATCCCTTTTTAAGACATTTAAAAATAATTTTGTTACATTTGGTACAAGTAATTATGCATAAACAACTTGTTATTTATAAATTTACTCATCCCTATAGTAATATAGATATGTTTGATATCACACATTATTTAAATAAAAAACAAAATGAGAGTTAACACAATAAGGTAAAGTTAGCGAAAGACACAATTCTAAAAATATTTATACTTCCGCCGCAAAATAAAATTATTAGTAGTTAATGTAATTATTTATTAGGAGAGAGAAGCGTAAAAATAAGATTTAAAAGATCTATGATGGCGTCACATGTAACCAAAAACCTTCTTTTATTAATATAGATAGATTAAGATTAAGATTACAATAATTACTAATAATATAATTTACTTATTTTTTAGATTAAAAATGATTTTTTAATAAATTATGAAAAAAAATCTTTTTATTAATATTATTTTTAAAGAATTAAATTAAAATAAAATAAGAAATTTTCTAAAATATCAAACTTTTTTGAAAGCATGAAATATTTTAAAATTGGTGTTTTTAAAAGGTATAAATTCTATAAACAACAAATAATTAAAATTATGAGTTATAATAAGAAAATTTTTAAAAATTGACATTTTTTCAAAATAGTTTGCTATGAAACAAAGGTTTAATTTTATTTTTGAGAAAAAACGAAAAAAAGTTTAAAAATAAAAGTTTAAAAAGTTGGTACCATTTTTTATTTCTTACACTACTTATACGTATTTTCAATCATATTTTATCTTATAATATTGTTTTTTAATAATCAATTTCATTTTATTTAATATTTTATTTATTTAACCTGTGTAATGTAATACACTGGTTAGTAAAGTTAGTATTTATATATTTCAAAATTCAATATAATTTTGCCCTATATTTTCCAACATGTAGTGAGTTTGAGGGTGTTCATGTTTCCATCTTGCCCTAGATTCTCCAACATACAGCAAACTGAAGTCGAATGGATGCCTATGGAAGCACTGGTCAGTGGCGGAGCTTGAACTTTCTCGCAGTGGGGGCGGGGGCGAAATCAATTTTTTTAGGGGGGGCGAACTTGATATTTATATAAAAATTTACACTAACTGACCAAAAATTTACACTACCGGACTAAAATTTAACACTACGGGCGAAAAAGAGGGGGGGCGGCGGCCCCCCCGGCCCCTATAAAGATCCGCCCTTGGCACTGGTCAAGTATATATTCCTTATCAGTTATTTACTGCAAGCAGAGGTTTGCTTTTTAACGATGCTTACTTAGCTATTTCATATGTTTTGATCGCAACTTTTGTTGATTATTTTGTAACTAACTTAAAAGATCTAGTATTTCAAGTCCTAAACTAACATATTTTGCACATGTAAAATTTCAGGTCAAGAAAGTAATAATGTCCCTGCATATTATCAGGTTTGAAGCTTTTCCACTGTGTTCTTGTAGTAGTTTTCATCTATTCTCTTTAATAACCAACTATTCGATATTAGATTATGTATAAACTAGGTATTTTTCTCGCTCGAAAACTAGTTTAGGCTCTTGATCATGGCGCGTATAGGCTGCAACTCACGTTGTAAGTACGCAAAAGTGTAATCACGGTCCATGGGAATGCCACACCAATACCCGGTTTGTACCAAAGTCATCATAGCCAAATGAGTTGAGACACGTCTAGAGCATATATAAGTATGAATCCCCTTGGACAATCGCGATAATAACAGATAGTCGTAACCAAATTGCATGTGGTTTCATCAATCGGCAACCGGAAAACATAGTATATAGATATAGAAACTGAAATAAATACTCAAGGTCCATCATTAGTAATTTAGGGTCCATCATAAACATACCACCAATCTATATGCCACAAGAGAAACCCCAACCAAAAAACACAATGCAAACAGATTTAGGCTTCATAAAGTAAAATCAAAGCTCAGCAACATAAACACATGTCAGATTGAAGAATCACAACATCATAGATAAACAGATCTAAAAAGTCTCATAGCAACCGGATCTAGGGTTTAACTAACTACGGCTAGTTAAAAAGACAACAAAATCAATGTCGGTAATGTGATCAAGTCTCAGACCAGCCGGGCCGGTCATCATCTACTTAAGAAATCGAAAACCTCAATATACATCGAGCACCAAATCGAACGGCTGTAGAGCCAACGCTACCAAGACAAAGCCTGCATCGCCATCACCACAAGGGAGCGGTGGTCGGCGACTGACAATGATAAGTCTCAGGCTACTAATCATAACCATCATCGATAGATCTAAACATCCCAATAAAGCGATAAATAGAGAAAATCAAAGAGATGGAAACAAAGAGCCACCAAAAGTCCCAACCACAAGGCCGAATGACCGTTCATCGGTCGAAAACGCCTGTAGAGCGAACGCTACCAAGGCATAGCCTTAACTACCACTGCTAGAAAACGTGCGGTGGTCGGTGACCGGCAACTTTAGGCTACAAGACCATCTTAGGCTAGCCATCATCGACAGATGTCAAATGGCACAGTTCATCGGCTAGAAACGCCGCCAAAAAACGGTGGTTCCTCCGCCCCTCTCTCTAGATAACCTTCTCTCTATTAGAATGGAAATCATCATAGAAATAAAGACAGGGAGGCACGAGATGCCACAATCCAAGGACTGAACTATCGTCCCTAGGCGACAAAGGCCGCCGGACTGCATAATGCCGCCCTCCGCCCTTTTTCTCGCTCTCTCTACTTTCTCTCTTCAATTTATACTGTCTGTGACATTATGTCAATAAATAGGGTAAAAAATCTTGAACACTACAAAATTATTGTGGCAACAATATAAACATAAAAAACTATATTGGTTTCACCGACCAAATGAATAATATAGATTATAATAACAAGCTTAGATGCTTATATCATACGTGTTTTTGTGGGAAGATAATGTTTAAACTGACAACATGAGTTATGAGGTTTGATGTGTTTAATCTTTGGTGATTACATTTGTTTCTCCTATGTGTTTGCTTTTGTAATGATTATTTTTTAAATTAAGGTTTAAGATTACAAATTTATATGTATTCAAATTGCAGAAACTTCCGGAGTTAGGTACTTTTGTAATATTATTATTTTATTTTTTGACATGAATGTTTAAGATACTGTTATCTAATTATTATCTATATCTTAAATACTTCATATGTAACTTTTACTATTATATATATTCATGGCAACCACCATTTGGGGTATGTTATAGTAGGGGTGTTCATCGAATCAAATAACAAATTATTCGGATTTGAAAATTTCATGATCCTATCTGAAATTCGATCTGATCCGATCCAAATAAGGATATCTCTATCCGATCCGAATTTATCCGAATTCAATCGTATGGATTCGGATATATCCGAATAATCCGAATAAACCAAGTAATATATTTTTCTATTTTTTGTTCCTATTTTTTTTATTTTATTAACATTTTATAAGTTTAAAATCATAATAAAAGATATAAAACAAAAAAATATAAATTTGACTTGAACAAAAATTGAAACATAATAGGCAATTGTGTAAAACTCGAATGTTAAAATCTTTAATTTAGAACAATAATCGATTATTGTAAATTGTTTAGCATTAAATGACTAGAATGTGTCAAGATTCTTGAGTATTAATTTTAAAACATAATATGTAGTTGAGTAACGATTATTGGGTTTGAAAATTTGTTAAATTTTTATTCGGATTAATTGGATATTTGAATAATCCGAATAAAACTTTTATGATATCTGAAATCCGATACGAATCCGAATAAGAAATTCGGATCCGAAGAAATCCTATCCGAATATCCGAATAAGGATTCGGATGGTTTGTTGGGATTTGGATATGGATCGGATTTCAGATAATTTCGGATATCAGATTAATTGGATATCTGAATAATCCAAATAAAACTTTTATGATATCTGAAATCCGATACGAATCCGAATAAGAAATTCGGATTGGATGAAATCCAATCCGAATATCCGAATAAGGATTCGGACTGTTTGTTGGGATTTGGATATGGATCGGATTTCAAATAATTTCGGATATCGGTTTTTATGAAGACCCCTATGCTAGAGTTTAACCATCAATATGGTATCAGTCTAAAAATTCAGGCCTTTCCAGCTCTTCATCGATTCCCTTCCTTTCCCATTCATCTCTCTTCCCTCCTTGATCCCATGGCTTCTTCTTTTTTTTCTTTTGAAACCTTCCTCAACATCAATACTATTCTTCATATGATCACCATCAAATACCATCGATTCCCTTCCTTTCACATGTAGATGACTCCTCCGACATGCCTTTGTCGAAAGTTATTCAGGGAGACAAGTTGGCTACAAATCCTCCTTACACTGCTTGGGTCCTTGCAGATCAGAAAACCATAATCCTTCTTCGCACCTCTCTCACCGAAGAAGCTCTCGTGAAAGTCATTAACCTTCTTACCGCAAGACAGATTTGGATCGCCCTTGAATCCGCATATAGTAACACATCTATCGAGCATGTTCAAAACCTCCACGATCAGTTATGACAAACCACTAAAGCCTCCTCCACTGTTGCTTAATTTGGTCGCAAGTTTAAGGGTCTTTGTGACCAACTTTCGGCTATCGGACACCGTGTCGATGATGCCGACAAACTACACTGGTTCCTCTATGGACTTGGGCAATTTTTTGAAACATTCTCCACTTCTATTCGCACCACCAAACCCCCTCCATCATTCCGTGACTTGCTTGTTCAAGCCGAAAATCACAAACTGTTTCTTTGGTCTTTCCATGGCCCGTCAAATCCTATGGTTGCTTACAATGCTCAACAATATCGGGACTCTCACCGAGGTCGCGATGGTCGTTTTTTACGTGGAGGTGGCATTGGTAGTCGTGGTCATGGAAGAAGACCCCCTCATTGTCAGTTGTGTCGTAACGAAAGACATTATGCCAATTCATGCCCCAACCTCACATCATTTGCCTCCCTATCCGGGTCTTCTACGCCTAATAGACAAAGCATTCCAAGCCTAATTTCATGTCACTACCGTGGGTCCGAATTGGTTTGTGGACTTCAGTGCCACCCACCATATGACACACTCTAAGGAACACGTTCTACATGCCTCCCCGAACACAATTGACACCAAGGTGACATTTGGAAATGGTAATGTTCTCCTTTTTTCCCATATTGGTTATTCATTTATTTCAAATAAAATATACTTAAAAGATATTCTAGTGGTTTCCAATCTCACCAAAAATCTTCTCCCCATTAGTAAGTTAACTTCCAATAATCACTTAGATGTATTATTTTCACAACCCTATTTTTATATCAAGGTTCACATGATGAAATAGGTACTGGCCAAGGGAAGACTTTAAGATGGACTTTATGTATTACATTTAGGTCCTCATGCTTTTGGTGCACAATCAATTTTAAGTTTGAAAGTCTCATATGAACTTTGGCACCCAAGACTTGGTCATGTTTCATTTGATACAAATTTTCTTTTGAATAAAATGGGATGTTTGAATGTTACATCCATACCGCCTAAACCAATTGTATGCCCTCCCTATCATCAAGCTAAAGGACACTGTCTTTCATTTGACCTTAATGAAAAAAGGGCATTGCACCCTCTTGACCTCATTCACTGTGACTTATGGGGTCCATCCCTTGTGACTTCTGTTGATAATTATTGATACTATGTTACATTTATTGATGACTTCTCCCGATTTACATGTTTTACCCATTAAAAACAAAATCCGGGTTTCATAACATTTTATCCACCTTTATAAAATTTGTTTAAACCCAATTTTCTAGAAAAATAAAAGTTTTTGAAAGAGACGGTGGTACCGAGTTTGTTAATCATTATGTTAAACAAGTCTTTGAGGAAAATAGTACATTTCACCGTCAATCTTGCCCGTACACCCCCAACAAAATGGTCGGGTTGAAAGAAAGCATTGACATTTTGTTGAAACCGGCCTTACGATGCTATTAAATGGCCATATGCCCCTGGTTTATTGGGTCGAGGCATTCAGCTTCGTTGTCTACATTATTAACCGACAATGACATCAATATTGGACGGAAAATCTTCATTTGAACTGTTATTTTCTTATAAACCCACGTATGCTAACTTTTGACTGTTCGCATGTCGTGCTTTCCCTATATTCGTGACTATGCTGATCACAAAGCATTCCTTGTGTATTCATGGGCTATTGTTCACTATAAAGGGTACCGTTTCCTTGATCCCATATCTTCGAAAGTTTACATCACACGCCGTGCACGTTTTGATGAACTGAATTTTCCATTTAAAGGTGACAAACCCATTCAAATACATCCCTATTACTCTTAAAAATGTTTCTTGAAGACTACTACACTCCCATGTCTAACAAAAATAAGTCACAAGATTTCAAACCAACACCCAGTGCTCATTGTTATTCCCCTCAAACCTCTCCCTATAGCCTTTGTCTACACCATGACCCAAGCCCACTAAAAAACCCAACCCCACTTACAGACTCCTCTCCATCGATCCAATCCCAGCACTCCTCTACCAAAGCCCAACGTACCACCACTATTTCATCGGTAGCCCAAACCGTAAGTAGAATCCACTTGATTTCCATCCCCACCAACTCAAACATCTTTACCCGCACCACCCACTACCCCGACTTCACTCGATCCCAACTACCTCCCAGCTCCATCACAACCACTCCCTCTTCCTTAGCCCAGTCACAACCTTCGATGATTACTCGCTCTAAATCTGGGATTTTCAAACCAAAAAACCATGGTGACTTTGTTCATGCTAAGTCTCACGACCTTTATACTGCCTTATTTAGTTCCACCAAACCTCATGGTTACAAGTCTACTGCTAAGAAACCTGAGTGGATGGATGCTATGCTTAAAGAGATAACCGCACTTCGTAATAACAAGACTTGGGCTTTGGTTCCTAGACCTGCTACAACTAATGTGGTCGATTCAAAGTGGTTATTTTGAACTAAATATCATCCTGATGGGTCTGTTGATCGTTATAAGGCTCGTCTTGTAGCTCAAGGGTTCCACCTAATTCTTGGTTTAGATTATTCTCACACCTTTAGCCTTGTGGTCAAAGCTTCTACCTTTCGAGTGGTTTTCTCCTTAGCGGTTATTAACAAATGGAAACTTCATCAACTAGACGTAAATAATGCATTCCTTCATGGTCATTTTAATGAGCATGTTTTTATGGAGCAACCTCCAGGTTTTGAGGACCCTAAATATCAAAATCATGTATGTCGACTCAATAAAGCTCTATATGGTTTAAAACAAGCACCACAAGCATGGTTCCAATGCCTCAGCACATTTCTTTCCCAAAATGGTTTCACATGTAGCCGTGTTGACACATCACTGTTTTTCTTCAAATGTGACTCATGTGTGATGTATCTTTTAGTTTATGTAGATGATCTCATACTCATGGGCAATCAAGATAGCATTCTCACCTCATTTATTGCTGAGTTACACAATGAGTTTGCTATTAAAGATCTAGGTTTTCTAAATTACTTTATTGGGCTTGAAGTCATCTCCACGTCTAATGGGTTATTCCTAAGACAATCGAAATATGCTTGAGACATTCTTGATCGAGCTAGTCTTCTTGTTTCCAAGCCCGTTCACACACCCTTATCAACCTATGAGGTGTTTAGTGTACAAGGGGAATCGTATAAAGATCCAACTCACTATCGGTCCCTTGTAAGAGCCCTACAATATCTGACTATCACTAGATCTGATATCTCTTATGCTATAAACCAGGTTAGTCAGTTTTTTCAAGCTTTGACTATTGCCCACTTTCAATCTGTCAAATGAATCTTAAGATATGTCAAGGGAACTTTGGCTTTTGGTCTCACTTTTACCATATCAAATCACCTTTGTGTCTTGGGTTATTCTAATGCTGATTGGGCTCGGTGTTTGGAAACCCGTCGCTCCACTTATGGGTACTTTATTTTTCTTGGCATGAATCTTGTTTCCTGGAGTGTCAAGAAGCAACCAACCGTTTCCCCCTCTTGTTGTGAGTCTGAGTATCGTGTCGTGGCCAACACCGCTGCTGAAATTATCTGGATAACACATCTTCTATGAGAGCTTTATGCCTTACCCCCTAATCGTCCTACTTTGCTCGACGACAATCGTAGTGCTCTTTTTCTTACGCGAAATCCCGTATCTCATAAACGTGCCAAGCATATTGACTTAGATTATCACTTTATATGAGAACTTGTGTCCTCCGGCAAACTACATACAAAGTTTGTTTCAAGCAAGCTCCAGGTGGTGGACGTTTTTACAAAGAACCTCCCTCAACCGCATTTTGAAGTCTTTCGCTCCATGCTTAGAATCGGACCACCACCGTTTTGGTTGAGTGGGGATGTTAACCTACTCTAGTTATTGTCTCTATCTTAAATACTGCATTTATCAGTCATTTGTAATTAGTCATCCTTTCATGTTCCCATGTGTAACTTTTACTATTATATATATTCATGGCAACCGCCATTTGGGGTATGCAAGAGTTTAACCATCAATAGATACAAATGATGTACTCAATGCATTAGGTGTTTCTACTATTAATATGTTAAGTCATTTGTCTCACGATTATTGTTATTTTATTTTATTTATTTTATACCGAGTAACTCTAGAATTTTAAACTCTTGTGCTTTACTGCAAACGGACATCCGGGATAATTGCATTAGAGCATCTTGTTGCTTCTACAAAGTATGCATATCTTGTCACTTCTAATGTTGTTATATCATGTGTATGGTTTCTCTAGAGCTACTCATTCAATGAAATGATCCTTTAGTTCTGGTTATACATGCTTTTATTTCGTTGATTTATGCCATTGTTTAATGACCACAAGGTTATTTCGTTGATTATGCCATCTAGACCAACATCTAATACTGGAATCAGTTTAACAAAACAAATATGTAATAGTACATAAGCAGGCTTAAGCAGTCACTGTTCTTAAACCATTATGTAACAAAAGGAATTAGCTTTTGTACATTTTCTATTAGTTAGAAGTATAGGTTGATTGGATAACATGCCAAGATAGGTTATTTTTCCATACGGGTCGAAAGGGTTGGATTATAGGTTAACATGAAACTTTTTCTTACGTATTTAAACTTTGTTATAAATTATTTGTGTTGAATATGATTGTTCTTCATTTATCAGGTTTGTTAGAGCATTCACAGTGGATTTTTCATCTTTATCCATATAATTATACTAAAAATTATTATATTTTCTCTTTTGTTTTTAATTAAATAATAATACTTTTTATATCTTTATTATTTTTTTTCTCCTCCACCCACAACCACTTTTAAAAACATTAAAAAATTTAAAAGGATTGAATAGTGATTTCCCAAATACACCGATAAACAGTAACATTTTCTTTATTTTTCACTCACAACTATTCAAAACCATTTCATATAATATAGGAAACACACTTATATTTTTTTAGAGATTCCACTATGAATGCTCTTAGCTATTTGTTGTTAAAATGGTTTTGAACCGTATCCTGATTTTAAAACCCAAAAAATAATCAAGATTTTGGACTTTTGCACACCGACCCAAGTGTGTAGCCCAATTCTTATTTATAATGTAGTTCAAGTCCTATTTATATTGTAGTCCAATTACAAACCTGAAACGTGAGTAACCGGATCCAAAATAATTAATTATTGATGGATTTTTTGTATGCACAACGCATTTGCTGTTTATCCATGCAAATATTGCCATCATGATTGAGGCCATTGTAGAAGTACAATCTATCAGGGGCAACCTCTATTCCGATTCAGTAGCTCCACCGCTTAGATCAATGCTTTGGCATAGTTAAACACCCGTTAGAAGGGCCCCGAATGGTGCCTCGGGGTCCACCCTTGCAGACTTATTGGTGTCCTTGGGGGTGCAACCGCCCCTCTAAAAGAAGAACCTTTAGTGTCATATATGCGCGAAAATCCCGAGCACCCCTTATTAAATTTTGTCATCGCTCCTTTAAGTTGAACTTTCAGAATCGAGTATTAAAGTTCAAAGAAAAAACTAAAGCATATGAAGTTTTCAAGCGGCTCCGCACTGAATCCGACAGTGTGCTTTCGTAACTTTTAAAGTTGGAGAAGATGAGTGATAGAGTAGAACATAATTTATTTATTTTTAGAGTAAACAAGTGTTTTTGCCCCGGCACGAATAAAATGTATATTAAAATACATATGAAAATAAAAACGTCGTAATGGTATATTCTGAATGTGAAAATAATTACGATTTTTTGAAAAGAATTAAAAATATATTATACTTGGACCACATGTGTTGAACGCACGTGATGAGGCTTGGTTTTAACTTTTAAATACAATTTATATCTAAACGTAAGTAGAGATAATACGTTGTAACAGTATATTTGAAATTTTCAAAAAGTTACATTAGTGTAAAAAAAGTTTAATAAACTATCCTAATAATCTTTTATAATTTTTGACACACGGCATTTTTAGAGCTTATCATTTTCCACTCACTTCTATTGACCCGAATACAAACTCACACGGTTCTAAACTCGACCCGCACCTTTTTTCTCTCATCGATGATTCCTCTGCAATTGATTCTTTAAAAAAACCCTAGATTGTTTGTTTCTCCCTCGCCCCTCATAGCATTCACAGTGGATTTCCTATAAACGTGTGAGTGTGTTTTTTATATTATAAATACAAAATTATAGAAAACGTCTTTTAAGTTTTTATAAGATTGTAGGTATCATCCTTTATCTTTAAAAATTACTTTAAACATTCTTTATATTAATATTTTGTAATAGATTTCGTGCATTAAACTAACTGTCGTTAATTTTTTATGTTAAGTCAAGTATAATTTGATCTTTTTACCTATAAAGGACTATTAGTGTAACTTTTTTCAAACATAAAGGATGTTTTCTGTAACTTTTTTATCTTTTCCTTAATATGTATTATTACAATTATACACACATATATATATATATATATATATATATATATATGAATTTTATATAACATAATATATATTATTTAATTATTTTCATCCATATTATTATATATGAGTATAAATTATATATATAATTAAATAATACAACGATGTTTAGAGTTAAATAAATTATGTAATTTATATTTATATATAATACGTCGATGAAAACATATATATATATATTATTGTTTTCATCCATTTATTATATATAAGTATATTTTATATAAATAATTAAACATATGATTTTTCATTCGCATGTGTTATATATAAAAATTATATACATATATTATTATTTTCATCTACGTTTTTAAATTATATAAATAATTAAAGAATATAATTTATATAATTTATGTTCAATATATAATACGTGGATGAAAATAATTAAATAATATATATTATATTATATAAAAATCACATGTACATGTATAATTGTAATAATATATAAATTAAGTAAAAGATAAAAAAGTTACAGAAAACGTCTTTTATATTTGAAAAAAGTTACACTAATAGTCTTTTAGAGTTAAAAAGACCAAATTACCCTTGATTTAATTGAAAAACTTAACGGTAGTTAGCCTAAAGGACAAAATCTGTTACAAATGTTAACATAAGGGATGTTTAAAGTACTTTTTAAAGATAAAGGATGATATTTGAAACTTTATATAAACTTAAAGGATGTTTTTTGTAATTTTGTCTATTATAAATAATGGTTTTAAATGGTTGTAAGTCGATGAGATAGAAAATTTACACTTCCTTTGTATATTTGGTTAATCACTGTTCAGTCCATATAAATATTTTAATATTTTTGAAAGTGATTGTAAGTGTAGAAGAGAGAAAATACAATGATAAAAGTATATAAAAGCACTAGAATTAACAATCCGTGTATTACACAGATTGAATAAATAAAATATTAAATATAATAAAATTTTATTGGTTTTAAAACGATATTAAAATATAAGAAATAATTGAAATTACGTATAAGTAAAGATATAAGTAATAAAAAAATAATGTCAAGTTTTTAATTTTTTTATTTAAAAACACTAAATATTTTGTTTCAAAACAAATTATTTTAAAATTTTTTTATTATTATAACTCCTAATTTTAATTTTTTTTATTTATAAATATTTTACTTTCTAAAAACACCAATTTTAAAATATTTTATATTTTTAGAAAAACTATAATGTTTTAACAAAATTTCTTATTTTATAATAATTTGTTTTTTTGTATATAACATTAATAATTTTTTTTAATTTATTAAAAAGTATTTTTTACTATATAAAAAATTAAATAATATTATTAGTAATTATAGTAACTACTAAATAGGAGAGATAACGGGTAAAATATTGATAAGAAATATTGTACTGCCACGTGTCGTCCTCATTTACCTTTTTATTAGAGTAGAAAGATTATTTAATTGAAAAGCAGAGAGAAAAAATAATAAATTTTAGTGTAATTAGAGCATTCACAAACCATTTCCTATCATTATCCATATAATTACATTAAAAATCACTATTTTTTTTCTCTCATTTTCTACTTTATCATTACTCTTTCTCTCTGCTTCACTCACAACCGGTTAAAATGTATTAGAAAACATTATAGGGTTTTAAACAGTGTTTCCTAAAAATACAGATTGAACAATAAATTGCTCACATCTTTCTCTCATAACCACTTATAACCATACCATATAATATAGGAAATACACTCACATAAATTTAGGGAACGGGTTGTGAATGCTATTATATGAATAGTGATAGAGAATTCACTAGTACATAAAAATAATCTTTTACAGCGTTTATACACAACATATACAACGTTTAGTGAAGCATTGTATAACTATACGTTGTTTAATTTAAAAAAAATTTATAGCATAATAATCTTTTTTAAATTGAATTTTTAATAATGTTTTTACGATGCTTGCTAAATATACATTTTACAGCGTTTTTTTTCTTTTTTTTTTCAATTCACTCTTAAAGAATAATGTTTACAGCGATTTTTTACTCTCTTTTACATCATTTTTATATATTATTGTTTTCTATTTATTGTTTTGTATTATTTTAATTTAAAAACCAAACAAAAAAAACATATATTTATAGATAGATCACATAAACTTATATTTACAAACGTTCAAATAGAAAATACAGTTGTAAAAGTATTTACAAATTTACAAACGTCAAAGTGTATAACTAATGCATATTTGTAAATAAATAATGTAAATTAAATCAGTATCAATATCAAAGATCTTCTTAGTAAATTTTATCACTTTCAACACTTCCATTTTGGTGCAAAATATAATATTTCTCATCTTAACAATTTAAAAGATTAAAGAAACATAAGAATGAAAAAAACAAAAACAAGTAAAGAATATTTTACTTCACCTAGTTGTTTTTGTCTTAAAGTTTACACTTTAATCATAAACTTTAACTAGAAAATAAGTCCACAACTAATGCAAGAATCATTGAAAATTTTAAATACCTGATGCACGAAAACAATTGCTCACTAGTATTTTGATTATCAATTGATCATTAAACCCTGCATCAAAAGGATCATAAATTTCTCTCTTGATGGCAAAAATTCTAATAAACATGCAAATACAAAAAATATTTATATATATCTGTAAATGTCTAAACATCTTAAAGCTTAAAGTTTTAGTCAAAATTACAAAAGACATCACTGTTCACCATATGAGATATTGTTAGAATTAAAGAAGCAAATATGATTGAAAACTTGAAATCAATGATGTATACCTTGTTAGACCATCACAATCTAAGTGCTTCTAAGATAACATCAAATCAACTTACGTATGAGAATGGACTTAAAATTGACTCTAAAAAATCATCTTAAAAAATAGCACAATGAATTGCTAATATAAAATATAACAAAGTTTCTATAATACTTGTTATATACTTTCACTGACCGTGGGATATCATAAGCGGTAGAACAATAATCAACCTTAAGAAGAAGAGCGTTGCATGTTTTCCGAACACCCAAACTACTTGATTTTCATGTAGAATGAACTTAAAACACACTTACAAAACCCAAAAAATTTCCATGTGCTTTTGGAAGTACAATAAAGCAAATTAAAAATTGTCAGGTAATTCGAATACATATATCATTAAATAAAAACCAAAAAGCTGAAACATAACAACTAATTTGCCAATCAGCAATCCTTAATCAATAGCATAAAGTTCTGTAATGTATCTTCAACAAACGAGTCGATTTTGTGTTAACGAAGAGACCTCATATCATGCATCATCTAAAATAGTAAATAAATAAAAGTTAGATTACAATTCAACACGCACCACACACACATATAAATATATATTTATATATATAAATATAAATATATATATATATATACACATATTAAGTTTTTAATTAAAAAATATACATAAAAAATACTTACAATATGTTCTTTGCAAATAATCACAAAATCATCATGGCCTTCATTACATAATATCCACATTCCTGTTTCAACTTGTTGACGGCACTATATACAATGAATTGACTATTAAAATAATTAAACTAAAAAATAAAAAAATAGTGCAAAAGAGAAAAGAAAACATACCTAACCATTTGCCACGAAATTTTCTTTCCCGTAACGTGTTCGAATAACCTCGTAATGACATAACACGAAGAACTTTTTCCTTTTCTAGTTGAGTCGATGATGAATACATAGCATTTATGATCTTTGAGATTGCGACGAATCATAATTAATGACCAATGATGTCTACGTAAACAAAAATCTTGAGAAAAATTAATACCTTAATTTTAAAATAAATGTAATAAATAAAAGTAGCATAAGTAGCAATAATAAATGTAATACCCGGCTAAATACGATGCCATGAAAAAATGCTTGTTTTTATTATATGTCATGAAATCTTTAATGTAATTAATGACTAAAACTTCATTATTTTTGCAGACACTAAGTTTGATCATTCGAGGATTTAAGTATGCAGTTTGATCAAAACCTTGAATTCTACCAAATTGATATAAATACCTAAAACAAAAATAAAAAAGGAAGAAAAGGTTAATAATTCTATGTTATATTTGAACATAAATGTTACCATAAAATATTTAATCAAAAAATTATCAAACTTACATCGTATACGAATTCAAAACTTCGATAGCAACAAAACCATTAACACATAATTGCATCATCGACTCTATTTCAACAATCTCAAAAAATTCTTTTTTATGCATCTCACTCGGCAAATTAACATATATTCTGTGGCTTTGAGTAAATAGTTACCTGAGATTCACGTAAACATGCAAAATAATAAACAAACCAAACTAAAAGTCATATAAATATGCCAAAACAAAAAAGAGCAAACCCACCTAAAACTCACATTCACATGTCATGTATCTATATTGGATAAACTCATAAAAATAATATTCAATAAAACTAATAAACAATGTGAAAGTAAACTAGTGGACCAAACCATCATAATGGGTGAGGAATCATTTTCAAAAACGATCCGATAGAAATCAAACAGTGGAGCGATGGCCGATTTAACAACGGCGATGACCATTGGGTAGCTTTTTAAAATATAAATATCGAATATTAATATTTGAGACTTACTAACAAGTTTAATCTATATTTTTTGAGACATAATATGTACCTCATTATTATTTTAGATTATAACTCCCACCTTGTAATGTTGTTTACTTATTTTGTATTTCTAAATTCTTAATTTTAAGTTTTAACTAAATATCGAATATTAATGTTGTTTACTCTATGATATTTGTTAGTTCCTTTATGCTTCTTTTTAAGTGTGCGTTGTTCCTGTGTTGTGCTCTATTGTTAAGTAAAATAAACTAATAAAAGAAATAACCGCTAAAAGTACTAACCTACCTTGGCTTAAGATGGTAAAATAAAATTATAATTCTCATAGGATGGAGCATAAAATTTGAAAGTAAATAAAAGAAACAAAAGCTTCACAGTTACACAAGTATGAGCCAAGGAAAAAAGAAACTTAATCAAACAAAAATTATCAAATGCATGAACTTTGGGTACCTTATGAAAGTTAAAGACCAAATAGAGTTCACATTAATTACTAAAGAAGTGATCAAGTATTTGAAGAAATAAATGGATGCACTCTAAAATATGCTAATTAAGTATCTATTATATCAAAAAAAAAAAAAAAAAAGTAAGAAAAGCAATCCAATATATCGCTTGTAGATCAATTAAAAGATTTAGTTTATGCCACTATATACAACAAAGTGATTATCAAAATGTAATATTATTCACTTTAGGAGATCCTATATGCAATATGCTGAGGGTTAGATTAAATGGAGTTTCATGTAGACTACTGAAGCCTAAATGGTACAGAAGAGTAAAAATCCAACTTTTATTAAAATTTGATTTTGATATCAAAACATAATTGGCATTACCTTTAATGCTGATTTTTGTTTTTTCTGGATGTCTCATTTATAGGGTGTGATTGAAAATCATAATTTGCAAATCTTATAGCTTCCCTAGTAAAAACTGTCAAAAGTTAGCATTTGGATGTTTTGTCAACTATGATTTTTGGCCAATAACTTACCCCTTTCACTCAAATATTGCCGGCCACTAATTAACGCATAAGACATTGAATTTAACCACTTTCATTCCGGTTACGCCTTTCCCTGTGGTCACCAAGCCATTTTTATATGGAAATTCATGGTTGAACTATAGAAGAAATTTTGCAAGTGACACACCTGTATGTATGCAAAACAAATACATCAAAAACTCAAATCAACAACATCATCAACCATAGTAGATAAGTTATCACAAAATTTGTTCTAGAAAACCTCTAAAAAATCAAATTGGAGTTGCTACAACAGATTGATGTAAACAAATGAATCATTGACTTCGGACCTATTCTTGCATTATAACCATGACATATATTTACTTTGTTTTCTTTTTTAAAATCTATATAACAACTAATGAAATATAACGTTATGTTAAATCAAAGCAAAATATTAATGCGTTAATTCTCTTTATATTGTAATCTAAATATATCACTGTTTAATGTTTATTTCTCTATATTATAAAGATTACAATAAACTAAAGACATTAAAGCCATTAGCCACCTCTTTCCTAGTTTTCTTTTGAAGAATATTAATGAAAACCTATTATTGAATACTCATTAGATCTTGTACAACAGCCTTTAAGTGTGTTGGGTTAATCGTTTATTTATATGGTTATGGTTATGGGTCACTAAATTGATGGTTTTATATTGTTTTAAAGTTTGGTGCATGAAATAAGCATAAAGTTGATGTGGATTGAATATTGGAACTTTAGGCTAAGTATTTCTAGCTTTATGTTTTAGTTTATTTAATTAGTTTGACTAGGTAATAGGTTTGACCGAACTCTTTGGAAGTATACGTTGGAAATGCACGTTAGTAAAAGAGTGGGTCTTCATAGTACTAGTTTTTAGCTATTTTATTGGTACTACGTTTGTTATCTGTAAGCCTACATATAGGCCTTTGCTTTATTGAATAAACTACAGAAGCAACTTTCATCTTCTTTCTTCATATATTTACTTTCATTCTTCTTCATATTTACATCAAAATAAATCAACCAAATGTCCCTATTTTGTTGTTCTTGAAGCTTGATAACCAACAAAGTGTTGTATATGACTGTATATCCACTTGCTATTTGTAATAAAAAAAAAACCCTATATAAATTCTCCATTCTTTCCACCCCCTCTACCTCCATCTTCATCTTCTTCTCCACTACCATGGCCATGGGTAATCCTAATAGTTTTCTCCTTCTCCTCATCATCATCATCACCACCACCACCACCACCACCACCACCACCACCACCACCACCGCCACCACCACCATGGACAATTCGCTTACCGACATAGTGCATCAGCTCCGCGACCTAGGACACACCAACGCCGCGGAGCAGATTGAACGAATCCGCCATCTGCTCGTGCAGTTAAACAACATGACCATATTCCTCGTCTCCGACTTAAAGGTCAGCGGCCGAAAGCTGCTCCACATCGTGCCTAATTGGAGGATTACGGGCATGGAGTTGAACAATCTGGCTGCCGGTACGGAGCTACCAACGACGGTAGATGGGTTTGTGCTAGTCGTGACGGAGGCCGGAGGTGGAGGTTTAAAGCATCAGATGACGATTAATAACGTCGGGATCACAGGCATCGATGCAGCGAGTAACGAACTCATCGTCGCCCATGTGGTTGCAGCTCCTCTTCCGCGAGCCCCTTCGCGCCACTAGCGGATGCTAGCCGGAGAAGACGAAGGTTGAAGAAAATAGTTATCAAGTTATACAGAAGAAAATAGTTTCAATTCTTCTGTTTGTGGATGATCGAGATTTTCTATAGGTTTCTTATTTGCATGGTTTAAAAATAAAGCTGGATGGATCGAAGTAAATGAGTTTTCATAGTTCGATCAATTGATGATTCATATTTTCATATTATCAATACAAATTGTGATTCATCATCATGCTAATTAATTGGATTTGCGTAGAATGTATGTCCTCTTTATCTTTTTTAATTTGTTTATTTATATTTGTTTGTTACATAAATGATGAGTGATTAAGGTCAATAAGTTGTTAGAAAGTGTGATGGGTGCAGATTAGTGAGCTATGAAAACTCAATTGTAGTCGAATAAAGGAAACTAAAAAACTTAATTGTATCGTTATTTAATAGTATATAACTTTTATAATAATTATTTTATATGATTTTTTTATTACCTTTAATTACTATTATTATCATCATCATTTGCTTTAATTCTTATTTTTAGGGTATTTCTAAATCAACCCTAGTCTAATTTCTTTTTACACCGTAATCTATGATATTAATAATATTCACTAAATTTATGTTTTTTAGATTCAATCAACTTGTAATCTAACAACTTAGAAAATGAACAAAATTAACATCGTCTAACAAGTTGAAAATTTAAATAAGAGTTAAATGCGTTTTACATCCCTAAGTTTTCATAAAAATTATTATTTGAATCCAAAAGTTTAAATTTTGTCATTTGCATCTATAAGTTTCACAAAAATTGTCATTTGAATCCATTTAACCACTCCTAATTAACTTTGTTAAGTTTTTCCGTTAAGTTTCGTAAATTATAGGTATTTTAGTCAAAACAATTACAAACAAAAGCTCAAATCTACATGATAAGTTTTAGGCAGTCTATCTCTTTTAGTAATCACCATTGCGATTTTAACCAGAAATGATAAGTTAGTATTTATTTAATTTTATCAAAAAAGTCATCTCTGGACGTTCTATTAGATAAAATAAAACATAAGTATAAGTAACTAAAAATGATTCATTTCTAACTTTATAAAACATACACAAAACAAAAATATTTTTCTACTTCTAATAAAAGGGTAAGTAAAGGTAACACATGACATCGGCACATTCATTATCATCAAAACTTTCCCGCTTCTTTTTAATATTAAATAATCACATTAATTACTAAAAGTATTACTTAATTATTTTTTAGATGAAAATAGTTTTTAATTAAATTAAGAAAAATATTTGTTATCAATGTTAATTCTAATAAAATAAATTTTTATAAAATAAAATTTTCTTATAATACATCAAACTTTTTTATAAATACGAAATATTTTAAAATTTATGTATTTAAAATTTAAAATTTTTATAAATAAAAAATATCAAAATTGGGAGTTATTATAAAAAAGTTGTCTTTTATTTGAAGAAGTTATCAACCAACATGCTATATTAACATAGGTGGTATGAATAGAGGTCGTAATGTGGTAGGATGAGACAAAGAGTCTTATCAGATACGTTACATAATTTGTGATCCTTCATTTCGTGTTAATTTGATTCTTGATGTGTGAGGTTTTCTTTCATGGTGTAGTTTTTGATTTTGAGTTTTGAAGAAGATGTTTTTATGGATTTTAGTTTTGTTATGATTCAAGCTTTGTGTTTCTTTAAAATTTAGAAGTTTTACGTTTACTTTTTTATATGTTTGTGTATTGTCTGTTTTTTACAGCATGGATAGTTTACTTATCAATTGACTATTTTTTTACTTAGATATTAGTTTTAATCATGTTTTATACAACAAAATGGTTGCTTTTTTAAATAAACAAAATACATATGGAATGCTTTCAAAACAACCATAACGGCCTTGTTATTTTGAAAAGAATACTTTTTGACCTTTGTCTCTTCTTGGTGTATTTATTGTTCTTTTCACTATTGCCAATGGCTATTGGTAGATTAAACTGTTTAAATGTAAAAAAATATATAAACAAACTTCAATTTGAAGGTGCAAAAAACATTACAAATAGCAAATACATTACAACTTCCATCACATAAAAATAACATATACATACCTTGATCTTGGATTTATTATTTCTTTATGTTGCTTTTTTTTATTTTTAAATGTTGCGTTGGCTTTTTATTATGAGATTGAAAACGTGAAAATAACAATTTAATAGATCAAAAATTATATTGTAAACAAAGGATAACTTTACATATTGTATATAAAAAAGACAATTTAAAATCATTCACGGTTGTATAGCAAACACGTTGCATATCTCGATACCTACTTTTACAAATCTCTCTACCTCCTTTCCGGATAAAAATAAACTCTTACATTTTCGCCCAAAAATAAAAGAAAAATCAATAATTTAATTTAAAAATAAGAAAACACATCTTGAACTTTTGTCGGATCTTTCAAACTTTAAATTGTAATTGTTTGATTCGATACATATAGCAGATGAGATTGCATGCTTTTAATTATAGAAAGCTTGATGAAAAATATCAGGTATATTTGTTACCAGATTTAATAAACTCGTGTATTACACGGGTTTAATATATAAAATATTAAATAAAATGTAAATTTATTAATTATATGAAGAGGTGTTAATATATAATTTAATATAATAAAAAATTATTAATTATGAACGATAATTTAATATAAGATATGATTGACACTGCGTTTAAGTAAAAACACTATAAGTAATAAAACAATGATATCTGCTTTTTCAACTTTTGTTTTTAAACTTTCTTTGTTTTTCCAAAAAAAATTAAACATTTTGTTTCAAAACAAACCGTTTTAAAATAATATCATTTTTAATAATTTTCTTATTATTCTCTCAATTTAATTTATTTTTTTTGTTAAACATCAATTTTAAAATATTTTATAATTTTAAAAAGTTAGATATTTTAAAAAATCTTATTTTATAAAAATTTATTTCTTTAGAAATAACATTAATAAAAAGGTCTATTTATTAATTTATTAAAAACTATTTTTAATATAAAAAAGAGTTAAATAATATTATTAGTAATTAATGTGGTTATTTAATAATAGAGAGAAGCGAAAAAATTTTGGTGAGAAAAAAATATGGTGTTAACACGTGTTCTCCTTCGTTACCCTTTTATTAGAGTAGGTAGATTATGCATGAGTAAACACTATAACTAATAAAATAATGATATCAATATTTTTAAAAAAAATCAAAAAAATTAAACATTTTGTTTTAAAATTAACTGTTTTAAAAAGAATATTATTTTTCAAAAAATTTCTTATTATAAATCCAAAAATATTAATTATTTTTTTTATAAAAATTATACTTTATAAAAACATCAATTTTAAAATATTTTGTATTTAAAAAAGTTTGATGTTTTGAAAAAAAATTCTTATGCTATAAAAATTTATTTCTTACAAATAACATTAATAAAAATATCTTTTTTAATATATTAAAAAACTATTTTTAATCTAAAAAAGAATTAAATAATATTATTATTAATTGAGTTAATTGCACAAATGGTCCTTGTGATTTGGTCAGATTGCATAAATGGTCCCCAAAATACAAAAATTACATGAATAATCCAAAGTTTCTGTAGACTGTTGCACCTTTAGTCCCTGACATAAATGAGTGTTAACTTTTACAGTTAAAATGATATAGAATGACTTTTATACCCTTTAGTTTTAAAATAAAAAATAAAACATATATTAATTTTATTCAATATTAAATTCTCTTTTCACCTCTCCACCATTGTTGACCTGCAAATCATTTGAAATATCGCTTTCTAACTTATAAGAATTTTAAACATCCTGACCCGAGATTCTCATTCAGATCAATATCAACAATCACTCAAAATCAACAACAAGCTTTAGGTAGATCTAATTTTAAAAGCAGTAGAAAATCAAACAAATAAAATAAAAATCAAAGTTCAATATTACACACATTCAAAAACAAGATGTGGATTGCATCAGGAAACGTCATCCATCCTCCTATGACTAATCGAAATCTTAAAGTCACAGATCTTCAATCGGTATCTGATTGGAATGCGGGTCGAAGTCGTCCCCTCTCGATGGTTCCACCACATAACCTGAATACCCTTCTCCTGTAACAGTGGCGGATCTTGAACTTTCTCGTAGGGGGTGGGGCGAAATCAATTTTTTTTAGAGGGGGCGAACTTGATATTTATATAAAAATTTACACTACCTGACCAAAAATTTACACTACCGGACTAAAATTTAACACTACGGGCGAAAAAAACAGGAGGGGCCGCATGAAGATCCGCCTATGGGACCTGTAACATTTGCAATCAATATCACCATCTTAGTTCATATCTGATTGGAGAGCCACGATCTGTTTGGAAAGCAATGATCTGTTTGGGGAGAGCCGATTACAACCACTTCCACAAAAGGTAGCGATGATCGTTCCAGAAAGTGGAGATGGCATATGGCCAGAACCAAGCTGGAGAAACGGTGGAGATGAGAGATTGGGGATCCAAGGTGTGTGTGAGAGAGTGTGTGTATGTTTAGAAAGAGGGGTAAAAAAAACATTTCATATTAACTTAATTGTATAGATTAACACCCATTCATATCAGGGACCAAGGGTGCAACACTTCTTGAAAACTTTGGATTATCCATGTAATTTTTATATTTCAGGACCATGCATGCAATTTGACCAAACTATAGGGACCATTTGTGCAATTAACTCTTATTAATTAATGTAATTATTAATAGAAAAAAGAAGCGGGTTTGGTGAGAATAAATGGTGATTACATGAGTTACCCTTAGTTAGTATTTTTTTTATAGCAGAAGAATATACTTTATTGGGATGTGTAACGTGCATGGCCTTTAAAGTAAAGCCGTCAAAATAGCTCGCGGCTCGAAGCTCGATTGAAACTTGCTCGAAAAAACCTCAAAAAAAGCTCGCTCGAATGGTTCAGTTTTAAACTGAACTGAACCGAGTCGGCTCGGTATGAAAACGAGCTGAACTCGGCTCGTTTCGTGACGAGCCGAGCCGACTCGCTTTAGCTCGTTTGTTAGTTCGGCTCGGTAAAGCTCGAATTATTTACTTGTAATATATATTACTTTTATGTATATAAGATATATCATTATATTTGCTCATTTGTTAGAAATATAATATATATTTTTAGTTATTTTTGTGTCAAAATATTAAAATACAATTTTGTATCAGATAGTTTCATGTGATTTTTATGTATTTTTGTATACTATAATAAATTATTTAAGTACTTCCAATTCATTCGATTTAGATAATGATAAAGTTATTAGTATTTTGTTGAAGTTAAACTTAGTTTATTTAAATTAATTTGTATTTTGTGAAAATTGATATAAACCGGTTATAAGTTATATAATATTTTGAATTTATTTTGCATTTGATTTTTTAATTTTGTTTATGAAATAAAACCAAGCCAAAACAAACTGAGCCGAGCTCGAGCCAAAATTTTCAGCTAGGTTTTAAAACCGAACAGAGCCGAGCTGCCATAGTTTAAATCCGAGCCGAGTTCGAGCTTGACCTAGCTCGGTTCGGTTCGGCTCGTAAACAACCCTACTTTACTGTTACATACGTACGTTATTTTCTTTATTTTCCCATAGCCGACTTCTATAATTTTAATGGTAAATAATATAATTTTAGTTGTCTTAGATTTTTATATGCTTCATGTTATTCATTTTTAAAACAGTTTTATATATTATGTGTTTTGCCTTCCTAATGAATGTTCATAGAACACGAGTTGTTAGAGCTGGATTTTTTATAACCTCTATTTAAATATTCAATTTAGTTGTAACTATTCAACCGTGATATTACGAAATAGGCTAATTTTACTTTTGTTTTTAACAGTAAATATTCAATATTGCTATCATTGTCTTTTGGAGTAAGTGGCCGGCCCACTGTAATTTTTAGCATCACAGCTCAAGTACAATTGGAATGTAAAATTTATGTTTGAGAAATCATCCAAAGTTTATAAAAGTCATCACATGTGACCTTTAAAATCTCTTATAATTAACTGAATGTTATCAAATATGAAAAAACATGTTTAGATGCTAAAAAAAACTTACCGACTTATTGTTGAGAATAAAAAAAAATATTGAGCATCTTTATTTCTGGTCAATTAAACGTATTCTTAATCAAACGTATTCTTGCCATGTCTAACATTTAGTCAAATTGTATAGCTGTATATATTCTTTTTAATTAGCTTCTAGATTGATTCATTTTTTTTTGTCTTTAGTTGGCTATTAAAGGTCCACTGCTCTAATTTTATTTTCTATCTTAATAATATATACAAGCATATTAATATAAACTAGGTTTTTCTTACCCGCACGTTGCGCAGAGAATTTCACAATTATTTCAAATATCAAAACGCGAATGCAACAACACGTTGAGGCGGCATTGCACGTGACGTGATAACGTATAAATTAACAATCAAGCCGATTTGTCTTTGTACTAAATTTACGTCAAACCGTAGAGTAACTCGAATTTTTACCGTTTAATGAAAACGTGTTGTAATTTACCTGACTCTTTTCCAAACAAAATTATGTCGAAACGTACTTCAACTCATAACGTATATCATCTTAAAACGTATATATAAATATGCACAGTAACGTTTTATACCCGACTCGTACCGTTACGTAAACCCGAAATTTAAAAAATCTAAAGTTTACCATATTAATAAACAAATTCTATATTTTATTATCATTTAAATATTATAATTTTTATTTTATTATTTTTTTAACCGTAGAATCCTTCAGTATTTTATTATCATTTAAATATTATTATTATTATTTTTACTGTAGAATTCTACATCAATTTATATATATATAATTCATTTATAATTATATCAGGAAAGAAAAATATACATCCGGAGTTGACATACCACCAAAAAGAGTTATTTTCTCAGATTTGTCATGCTAACATTTATGGGTAATTATTTTCTTGATAAGACTCAAAGTCATCCTTAAATGACCTTAAAAAACAAAAAAAATAAAATAAAATAAAAAGGACATATATGAGTAGTTCTTGTGTATCTTGATATAGCAAAGCAACTTTCTTTTAATCCTTTTTGGTATTTTTTGGTTTGCGCTATAGTGGTAGTCGTGTTTTTATTTTCGATATCTAGTATTTGGCTTCGATATAGAGTTCTCTACACAGCACGCCGAGTAAATCTTCTAGTCTCAATTGAAATCAAAACCTTAAAGGAAAACTTTCAGTCAATTCATGTAGGTCAAAACCTTACACCTATTTAAACCTCAATCAAAAGAGTACGGCACAAAAAAAATACTTTTTTAGGGGACGTTTTAGTGGGGTGGATTGATATTAATGTTCAAAGTAGCACATGCTATTCATTGTGAGTTGACATAATTGCTCTCCATTTCACACTATCAATGTAAATTGTTTGTTTATGGTGCCAATACCCCGATACGGAAATTTTAGGCGCACCGGAGGTTGAAGAAAATAGTTATCAAGTTATACAGGCAGGGTTTCAATTCTTCTGTTGGTGGATGAGATTTTCTATAGGTTTCTCATTTTCATGGTTTAAAAATAAGGCTGGTGATCGAAAGAATTAGTTTGTCACAATTTAGCATCTATTCGATCAATTGATGATTCATATTTTCATATTATCAATACAAAATTATGATTCATCCTACTAATGGGGTTTGAGTAGAATGTATGTGCTCTTTATCTTTTTTAATTTGTTTTGTTTGTTACATAAATGATGAGTCACTAAGGTCAATAAGTTGTTTGGAAAGTGTTGGAGGTGTTACTAAAAGATGAGCAGAATAGATCGGGAAGAATATCAATCAAAAACTACTTCAAATTCACTTTTATTTATAATGATCTTATTTGGTGGTACCTACTAATCCCACCAACCTTTCTTTTATATCACAACTGCACAAATCAAATGGTTCTTACAAACCAACTACCATATTACACTAACCATCCTCACAGTTTCAATATGTACAACAACACCCCTTACAAGTCAACACAATTGATAGATATAGACTTCTATATTTTGGAATTAATCCAACAATCTCCCCTTTTAATTCCAAAACCTCTCAGTCAAATCTTCAACTCCTATCAAGCTTCTCATTTCTGCAAATTTCATTCTTGGTAGAGGTTTTGTAAAAATATCACCCTTTTGAAGATTGCCACAAACAAATTCCACTCGAATCTTGTTCTTCTCAATGTAATCTCTAATGAAATAGTACTTCGGTTCAATGTGCTTTGACCTGCCATGAAACACAGGATCTTTCATCAATGCCAAAGCTGATCTGCTATCCACTTTTAGCACTGCTGCATCTTTCACTTGATCCATTAATTCATTTATCAGACCTTGTAACCAAATTGCCCGACAAGGTGTAGTTGTGGCTGCCATAAACTCAGCCTCACAACTAGAGAGCGCAACTGTCTGTTGCTTCGGTGAACTCCAGTATATAGGACTGTCATTGTAATAGAACACATTCCCTGACGTGCATTTTCCATCTCCATCTCCTGCAGCATAATTGCTGTCACTATATCCAATCAACCCTCCACTTACTATCCTGCTGTAACTAATACCATAGTGCAGTGTACCCTTAACATATCTGAGCACATGTTTAACTGCTTTCATATGCTCTAACTTCGGGTTCTGCATGAATCTACTCAAATGTCCAACAGCATACATCATATCAGGTCTTGTATGTGTGAGATACCTCAGTGACCCAATTATTTTTCTGTACTCAGTCACATCAGCCTCTACTATAAAATTCAAAGATCCCAGCTTCAACCCTAGTTCCATTGGGATCTTAGCTTCATTACACTCCTCTATTTCAGCTACACTCAAAATTTTCTGGGCATATCTAGTTTGTTTCACTGCAATACCCTCCTTCCTTTGACTCACTTCAATTCCCAAATAATAACTAAGTAGACAAAGATCAGTCATTTCAAACTTAGTTTTCATTTCTTGTTTGAACCTTTCAACCTCTTCCAAGTCACTACCAGCAACTATCATGTCATCTACATACACACCAACCATAATTTTCCCAATTGAACATGACCTCAAGTACACTGTTGCTTCTCTTTGACATCTAACAAAGTTCAACCCTTTCATCACTTCATCTAAGCACCTATTCCAAGTTCTTGGTGCCTGTTTTAAACCATAGGGAGAGTTTTTCAGTTTATATACCTTCTTCTTGGCTCCTTTTACCTCATAGCCTTCTGGTTGTACTACATACACATCTTTTTTCAAAACTCCATTTAAGAATGCTGCCTTGACATCTAAATGATGCACATACCACCCCAATTTTGCTGACATTGCAAGTATCAGTCTGATGGTCTCCATCCTTGCTATTGGGGCAAATACTTCTTCAAAGGCAACTCCATATTGTTGCACATAGCCTTTTGCAACTAACCTGGCTTTATGTCTTGTTCCAGTTGCATCTCTTTTCACTTTATACAACCATTTCAGCCCAATTGGCTTCACACCAACCGGTAAATCAACCAAACTCCAGGTATTGTTTCTCTCTATGGTATTTATTTCTTCATTCATTGCTTCTCTCCAAGCTTCAACAATTACTGCCTCTTCAAACTTTAACAATGAGGCTTCATTTACCATCAACAAATCTCCAGTGAACTCTTCTTGTCTGCTTGAACTTGCTTCACTTGATTCAACCAGTACAAAGTCATTGAACCACGCTAGTCTTACTACTTGTCTTCCTGATCTTCTCAAGGTAGTTTGTTGTACTGTGTTTGCATTTGTCTCTGAATCTTGATTGTTGTTCCTGATGGGTTCATTTTCGTGTGATTGCATGGTCTCATTGGATGGCCTTTTAATGCCCATTTGATCACGGTATTGATCATGGTTCTGAACATTTGTATTGAACCCTTCATCTTGACATCAAATTCAGTCCAGCAAGGCTTGTCATCTTTGTCTTCAGGTTCATTTTTTGACCAATCCCAATTCTGAGATTCTTCAAATTCTGCATCTCTGGCTATTACTAACTTGTTTGTCACTGGATTATAAAACCTTTCACCCTTTGTGCCCTCTTCTGGACCCAAGTACACCATAGGGATACTTCTATCATTAAGCTTAGAGAGGTTTGATTGCACCACTTTAACATGAGCAATACATCCAAACACCCTAAGATGTTTGATACTAGGCTTCCTCCCCTTTAATCCTTCATAAGGGGTCTTCCCTTGTAGTGGTTTTGTGGGTATTCTGTTTAGCAGGTAGACTGAATGCCTTACAGCTTCTGCCCATAAGTTCTGTGGTAGTTGCATTGCTTTTAGTAGACTTCTAGTCATGTTTAACACAGTTCGGTTTCTTCTTTCTACCATCCCATTATGTTGGGGGTGTATGGAGTGGTTAATTGCCTTTTGATGCATTGTTCACTGCAAAACTGACAAATTCATTAGAGGTAAACTCCCCTCCATGATCAGTTCTTACACACTTGATCTTGAGGTCGAATTCATTCTCTACTAACTTCTTAAACCTCTTAAACATTTCAAATGCTTCAACTTTTGATCTTAGCATGTATACCCACATGTACCTGGTGCATTCATCAACTATCAACATAAAGTACTTGTTTCTTGCTTGTGTTTCTGGTGTGATAGGTCCACACAGGTCCACACTAACCAGGTCCAGAGGGAAATCTGATTTGTATTCAGCATGTGCAGGAAAAGTTGATCTTGTTTGCTTGGCTGCCAGGCATGCTTCACACGTTTTACAGGTTTGTCACACAATGGTAATCCTTTGACAACTCATCTTGTTGCCATAGACTTCATTGTGTCAAAACTAACGTGGCCAAGCCTACCATGCCATATCCACTCTTTCTTATTTAGTTATGCTTGAAAGCACATAGGTGATCCTAGTTTTAGCTAGATTTTATATAGATTGCCACTCTTCTCATACATCCATAGGAATTCATTCTTCATTGTTATTTCACACCCCCCCTCTGTTGCTTGGCCTGGACTTAAGATGTTGCTTTTAAGCATGGGGATGTAATATACATCAGTTAACAATCTTTGTTACCCATTTTTACATGCCAAGATGATTGAACCCCTTCCTTCTATTATGACAGTTGACCCATCTCCAAACTTTACATGTTTATGTTGCTTTTTTTTTAATTTTAAATGTTATGTTGGCTTTTTATTATGAGATAGAAGACGTGAAATTAACAATTTAATACATCAAAAATTATATTTTAAACAAAAGATAACTTTACATATTGTATATAAAAAAGACAATTTAAAATCATTCATGGTATAGCAAACACGTTACGTATCTAGATACCTACTTTCACAAATTTCTCTACCTCCTTTCCGGTCAAAAAAATAAATTCTTACATTTTCGCCCAAAAATAAAAGAAAAATCAATAATTATTATATATACTTTCTATATTTGAAACTCACGTTAACATGATTTATCACTTTATATATATGCATAAGATACAACATATACTACTTATTTCCTTTTGTGGCCATCATTCTGCCACGTCTTCACCTCATTGAGGGCTCCTCAATACTCATCATCCCTACAACTGGTCTACGCTCATCTCCAACATCTTCTTCGTTAATGATCTCTTGGCCTCGTGGTTAAAAGGGAGGTGGGAGTCTTAGCCTTTTTTGAAGGCCCAAGATTCAAACTTTGACATTGACGAATATTATTAACTTGATGATACTAACTACTAACCACTAACCACTAACCACTAACCAACCGTTAAAAAAAAAAAAAACATTTTCTTCATTAAACACGGCAAGTGGTAGGGTTTTACACGGCTGTCGTTTGTCAATTTCTCCGGCCGTCAATCTTCATAAAATATCACTGGTCGCGCCTGCAAATCCGGCGAATCCAGCCGTCCTGTCTACGACTACCTACGACGGCAACAAAGGTACTGATGGCCACGAGTTCAAGAAAGCGACTGCATTCACCAGGTTAAAAACTTCAATGAGTAAGCTTCACAAGGTGTGAGTAGATAAATCAATCTCTTAATTTTTTCTCTTTTTTCATTTATAATCAGCTTTTTAATGAACTTTATGGGTATGCTAGCTTTTCATTCTAAAGTTTAATTTCTCTTAGAGGTTTTAGGTAAATGTGAGGTGCGAATTTTTTTATCTTAGAGAAAATATGTTATAAGTTGTATCTTAAGGTTTTGCATAAGTAATTGCACAAAGAAGGAATTGAGGCTCTTAATTTGACCATGAAAATTTACATCAGTTAGAACTTCGTCACTTTTGTCCTTCTTCCAACTATTGTAGGGATCTAAGATTGAGTATTGAGTTTTACTCCTGATAATTTTTACTAGTAGCATGTTTGATCCATTATTATTTTGGAATGATCACTAGCAGCACAGACTGATCTATTATTATATCTCAAACTGGTATGTTTTCATTTTTTTAGGTTTGTTGATGATGCTTACGTTTACCGATTCCTTTTTCATATTATTGTGATTTAGCAAAGCTTTGTGCCCTTTTTATCTAATTTGAACTGTCATTTGTATACAGAAAATCAGTCTCCGGGTTCAGATTCTTATGGCTTATTTAAGTTGTTGATCGGAGAATCAAGAGTTGGTAAAATTTCTCTTCTCATGAGTTATACTTCTGAAAACGCCATTGATTAGAATTGAGTTACATGGTATGTACTTAATTTGACCATATTCTTTTTAACTAAAACTGAAAATTTAATCTGATCTTATGACCCATTTAAAGAGTGTATTGATCCTTTGACCATATAAAAGAATACGTTTGAAAATTAGGTTTTTTACCCGTTTGAAATAAATCTTTTTTCATTATAAGAGTGTTTGTGATAAACTATGGTGTTTTCACCTGCTTCAAGTGTAAACGAGTGTCCATAATAATATATAGTCTTTCGACCATTTTTGTATGTATTGGTTCTTTGACCATGTAAACGTGTTTTCATATGAAATGCTTCATACATTGGCGTTAGATCAACATATCAATTTTCATGTTCTCTACATCAATTTGCTTCAAAATTTGCATTATATGATTTAGAGATGATATGTAATTTCGATTGTGAAATTTGAGACGGTTACAGATTTATGTTGCCACAGTTTATTGGTGCCGCGTAAAGTAAGAGTTTTGATTGTTGTCCGGTTCAAAACAACCCAAGAAGTCCATGCGTCAACTTCGAGTAAAACTATAATCATATTAAAGAGGTTAGTTTAAATTCATATGTGTACATGCATGGGTCTACATGTCCATTTTCAGAATGAAAATTAGATATTTAAAGTAAAAATGTATTTACAGTGTCGTGTTTATCCACTTCAGTTGTGGTTGTTGGTTTAGATATATTGCCTTGCTTTTGATATGTTTGCGTTTTGAAATTAAGTAGCTTTTATGTATTTGTTGATAGGAAGCTGTGTTATTGCTCTTATGGTCTTACTTATAAAGCTCTTTGTCAAAAATATAATTTCTGTAGTTCATCGTATTGTACCAGCTGAAGCGAAAATTTTAAAGAGTAAACCGAAGAAAGCATGATTTATGAATAGTCCATCTGCTTTTAGTTTTGCTTCTTGCCAATCTATGGATATTGAATTGCATCATATAAGTTGCACAGGCAGTGACGTTTAACGAGTATTAAAACATGTTTTTTAGTATTTATTGTATTACTTATCAACAGAGGCTATAAGGTTGTACGTTTTATTATTTAGGGAAGTTTATTGTTCGTGTTTAAAAATGAATAGAGACATACGCTTTAAATTACATTTTTATCGTACTTTATCTTATTTTTAGTTTGACTGTGATCTTTGTGAAATCTAACTGTCTTATGATTTTGTTATTTTTTAATCTATTATTAATTTGATCATTAATGCTTATAATGAAGAAATCTTTTTTTATTCAATAAAACATGAGAATGTTTAAGTAAAATCTTTGGTAAATTGTACATATTGTATATTGTTAATGGTCTTTTAAAACAATTTCAAATCTTTGATAAATTATACACACCTCTCATCAGCAATAAAAGTCCAGATAACGAACCGATGCTGAATTTTTAGGTGCTTATCTTTTTGACGATGGTTGAGCAATATCGCGTCTTTAAATCTCACAAAGTTGTCCATACACTAATTTGACTCCAACAAGAAGTCAAATTGCAACCACTATTACGCTACTAGCAAAATCTGTTTGGAACTTGCATCTTCGTGCACTTAATCATGACACTTCATGTTTGTACTCTGCTTCTAACTGGCCTAAAATATATAATATTGTATTCTACTTTTGATGGGTCAAACCGTATGTACATCCTGGCCGCGAAGCGCGGGTACCATTACTAGTTTAATTTAAAAATAAGAAAACACATTTTGAACTTTTGTTGGATCTTTCAAACTTTAAATTGTAATGGTTTGATTCGATACATATAGCTGATGAGATTGTATGCTTTTGATTATAGAAAGCTTGATGAAAAATATCAAGGTATATTTGTTATAATCTTTAATAAACTCGTGTATTACACGAGTTTAATATATAAAATATTAAATAAAATGTAAATTTATTAATTATTTGAAGAAGTGTTAATATGTAATATGATTGAACTAACTTTAGTAAACCCATGTATTACAAGAGCTGAATAAATATGATATTTAATATAATAAAATTTTATTAATTATAAACAATAATTTAAGCTACCTACTCTAATAAAAAGTTATTTATGAGGGACACATGTCAACATTATATTCTTGCTCAACAATTTTTCTTCACTTCTCTCTTCTATTTAATAATCACATTAATTACTAATAATATTATTTAGTTTTTTAGATTAAAAATAGTACTTAATAAATTAAGTAAAATATATTTTTACTAATTTTATTTATAAGTAAATAATTATTCATAACTTTTTAAAAAATACAAAATATTTTATATTTGGTTTTTTATAAAGTAAAAATTTTATACACAAAAATTAATTATTGAGAGTTATAAGAAAAAAGTTTTAAGTACGATATTTTCTAAAACGTTTGTTTTAAAATAAAAATTTTATTTTATTTATTATAAAAAACATTTCAATGATATCTTATTTTAGAATATCGATTTATAATTAATAAATTTTTATTCTATTTAATATTTTTTTATTCAACCTGTGTATTACACGTGTTTACTAAATCTAGTACAAAATATGATTGAAACTAGGTATAAGTAAAGATTATAATTAATAAAATAATGATATTTACTTTTTAAACTTTAGTTTTTAAACTTTCTTTGTTTTTCCAAAAAAATTTAAACATTTTGTTTCAAATCAAACCGTTTAAAAAATATTATTTTTTAATAATTTTCTTATTATACTCCCAATTTTAATTATTTTTTGTTAAAATCAATTTTAAAATATTTTGTATTTTTAAAAAAGTTTGATGTTTTAAAAATAATTCTTATTTTGTATAAATTTATTTCTTTAGAAATAAAATTAATAAAAAGATTTTTTTTAATTTATTAAAAAATATTAAAATATAAAAAAGAGTTCAATAATATTATTAATAATTAATGTGATTATTTGATAAGGGAGAGAAACGAAAAAAATTTGGTGAGAAGAAATGTGGTGTTGACACGTGTCCTTATTAGTTATTATTTTGTTAGAGTAGGTGGAATATGCATGAGTAACACTATAACTAATAAAACAATGATATCAACATTTTAAAAAAAAATTTCAAAAAAATTAAACATTTTGCTTTAAAATTAACTGTTTTAAAAAATATTATTTTTCAAAAATTTTCTTATTATAAATCCAAAAATATTTATTTTTTGTTTATAAAAATTATACTATTTAAAAACATCAATTTTTAAATATTTTGTATTTAAAAAAGTTTGATGTTTTGCAAAAAATTCTTATGTTATAAAAATTTGTTTATTTAGAAATAATATTAATAAAAAGATCTTTTCTTTAATATATTAAAAAATTATTTTTAATCTAAAAAAGAATTAAATAATATTATTATTAAATAATATAATTATTAATAGGAGAGAGAAGCGGGTTTGATGAGAATAAATGGTAATTACACTTGTCACCCTTAGTTACTATTTTATTAAAATAGAAAAATATACTTTAGTGGGATGTGTAATGTGCATGGCCTTTACAGTAGGGCTGTCAAAATAGCTCGCGGCTTGGAGCTTGAATTGAAACTTGCTTGGAAAAAACCTCGCTCTAAATGGCTCGGTTTTAAACTGATTGAACTGAACCGAACCGAGCCGGCTTGATATGAAAACAAGCTGAACTTTGCTCAGTCCGTGACGAGCAGAGCCAGCTCGGTTTAGCTCGTTTGTTAGCTCGGCTCGGTACAGCTCAGATTATTTTACTTGTAATATATATTACTTTTATGTATATAAGACTAGGTTAGACCCATGGTTTTGAAAACCGGACCGGACCAGCCGGTCAGACCGGTTGGACCGGGAACCGGACTCCAAGCCGGTCCGGTTCAGTGCTTAAAACCGTTTCAACGTCGAACCGGCGGTCGGACCGGTTGAACCGGTCGAACCGGCGGTCGGACCGGGAACCGAACCGGTTGAACCAGTGGTCAGACCGGTTGAACCGGTTTTTTTATATATTTTTTTATTTTTTTGTAATTTTACATATATTTATAAAAAAATAATAATTATTTTATCCGGTTCTTATAGCCGGTCCGACTGGTTGAACCGGTCTCACCAGCGGACCGGTTAGGCGTCCGGTTCACTGTCCGGTTCGGTTATAAAAACATTGGTTAGAGCCCATGTATTACATGGGTGGAAAAAATAAAAAAATATCAAAACCATTAGTTTTATGAATATTTTATTTTTTAGATGTTATTAGCTATTGGTGAAATAAAAATATAATAAATATCTAACAATTATAACAAATAATGAAATTATAAATTATTACGCTATATGTAAAGATAAAATATGTTTGAAACAATATAATTTGGTATGTATTAATAAGTTATTAAAATTATATATATATATATATATATATATATATATTTTAGATGTTTGATAGTTTTATTTACTTATTTAAAATTAGTATCATTTAATATGAGAGATATAAAAAACAAAAATAGATATGTTTGTTTTAACATATTTTAGTAAGAAAGAAAAGTCAAATTGATTGTTAAAATTTTCGTATTTATTATGAGAGAGAGGCGGAAATAATATTTTTTATATGCTATAACAATGACACGTGTTATTTGATATGCTAGAATTATGACACGTGTTTTAGAAAAACCTTATTTTATTATATGTTATAAATATCATTATATTTACTCATTTGTTAAGAATATAATATATATTTTTAGTTATTTTTATGCCACAATATTAAACTATAATTCTTGTTCGAGCTTGCCGAGCTCAAATTTACAGCTTGGTTTTTAAACCGAACGAAGTCGAGCTGACTCGGTTTAAATCCGAGCCAAGTTCGAGCTTGCCATAGCTCGGTTCGGTTCAGCTCGTGAACAACCCTACTTTACAGTTACATGCATACGTTCTTTTCTCTATTTTCTCATAGCCGGCTTCTATAATTTTAATGGTAAATAATATAATTTTAGCTGTCTTAGATTTTTATATGCTTCATGTTATTAATTTTAAAACGGATTTTTATATATTATGTGTTTTGCCTTCCTTATGAATGTTCATAGAACACGAGTTGTTAGAGCTGGATTTTTTATAACCTCTATTTAAATATTCAATTTAGTTGTAACTATTCAACCGTGATATTATTAAATAGGCTAATTTTACTTTTGTTTTTAACAGTAAATATTCAATATTGCTATCATTGTCTTTTGGAGTAAGTGGCCCACTGTAATTTTTAGCATCACAGCTCAAGTACAATTGGCATGTGAATTTATGTTTGAGAAATCATCCAAAGTTTATAAAAGTCATCACATGTGACCTTCAAAATCTCTTATAATTAACTGAATGTTATCAAATATGAAAGAAAACATGTTTAGATGCTAAAAAACTTACCGACTTATTGTTGAGAATAAAAGAAAATATTAAGCATTTTTGTTTCCGGTCAACCAAACGTATTCTTAATCAAACGTATTCTTGCCATATCTATGTTAAGTCAAATTATATCTATACTAATAATACTTTACATTTTCTGACACGTGGTATTCTTATAACCATTCTCAAAACCAATTCTCAGGTCCTATTTGAAATTGAAAAGGAAGAGATATAATCTCACCATAAACCCTAGAACCACTCTTCCTTTTCCATTTTTATCATTTCATCGCCTCTGTTCTTCGATTTCAGTCTCTGTGAGAAAGGAATAGGTAGGTTTGGGAAACCCTAAATCTGTAAGCTTTCAGATGTATTCATACGCTCTGATGTTTGGAACTTTTCATCGGTTTTTGTTCCCCAAAGAGTTCCTAAATCTTAGATTCGGTTATCTTCTTCTCAGAACTGTTTAATTGTCTTCATACTTCGGGGGTAGTTAATAATTATACAAATGATTCAATAACGTACCTTTATGTATCTACCGGTTGTTCACTCTATGAATGGATGTCTAACTAAAATTCAACTCATATATTGATGCCAATCTATACTTATTAATAAAAAAATAATTTTAGTGTCACGTGTCATTCTTTTAAGCCTTTTTTTTTTCAATTCCCACCTAAATATGTATATGTTCTTAATGTTAGTCTAGGTTCATTTGACTAAAAGTTAACTTCTGATACTAGAGATATTTAGGAAAATTTTGAAAATTTAACCCTAAATTAAAGCACATCTTTTTTTAAAATTAAATCATACCCGATATTTCTTACTTTTTCAAATAATTTATCAACAAAAACTATAGAAATCATTTATAATTTTCTTTATTTATGAAATCGATTCCTTGATTGTGTGTTTCCATTAAATAGTCGGTTTATATTCGAATATTGACAAAAGTTACGAGATTTTTTCATCGACTCCTCTCCAATTTGAATGAATTCATGGATATCTTTTTTTGGAAATAAAATCATACCCGATTTTAAAATATTCCTCAATCATCCCAGCTTTACGACCCTCGCAATTTGTCTTTATGAAGTTTGATGATATCGCCTTCGACAGACTTCATCAACGTTCTCATTTTGGCTTCGGTTTCATCAAGTTTTTTTCAATAAAATGTATTTGTTTTTTTGTTATATTTGAGTTTTCATCCTCTGCGATTATGATTTAACCTATCATTGTCTACAATTGTGTTTTTGGATTAATATTATTTTACTTTCATTTTTTTTGATTTGAAGATGATCTACTTCAACAATCCATCTATGAAGAGGTATTACATGCTTTTACTTTTTAAACTTCTTTATTTTTTTATGTGTACTACCATATTATTATTATGTTTGTTTGGAATTCGTTTGATATGTGTGCAAATTGTTTTGATGTATCTAGAAGTAATATTGAAAATCGCACTTTTATTCCACGGTTGACTTTGACACCTTCATACAAAAGGATTTTTTAAATTTCAAAGAAGACAGTTTCTATTAACAGTGTATTTTGCAATGACTATAAACAAGAGTCAAGGACAATCACTATCCAAAGTTTGTTTGTTTTTAAATAGGGATCATGGTCAGCTCTATGTTGTATTATCTCGAGTTAAAAGTAGACATAGATTAAAACTATTAATACTAGATAATGATAGAAAAATCACCAACAAAACATTAAATTTTATAAACAAATAAATTTTCGGATGTTTATGAATTTGAAATATTATTTTTCATGTTCAATTTAATTTATTTATTGCTTAAAGTTTCTTATTTATAATTTTATTTCATTTCATATTATACAATATTTAGATTTATAAATATTAATAGAGAAAACCTACTAATATTAGATGTAGCTAATGTTAAAAATTATATATAAAAGTCGATATACAAAATATTATCAACAACATTATAACTTATAAACCTTTTTAAACAACAACAATATTTTTGGATTGAACTCGTATGTTATACAGGTCTTTAGCCTAGTGTATTATACATAATTAATTTGTAGCGAAGTGATATTTTAATGTGTTTACTTTATGAGCAAACTAATAGATGTTATAAGGATCGGATGTGTACTATAGTGATCAGCAGTGTATTTTGAAACCAAAATCTCAAATCAAGGTGCTTTCTCATATAATTTTACTTTTGTTTTTAATCTATACACAAAGATGTAAAACCATCAGCTCTTATAATTATACCATGATTGTAGACAAAACTATGTTGCTTGTTCAGAGTTCTATAAAACTGAGTTTTTATATATTATAGAAAACACTTTTTATCTATAAACACCAAATATGAGTTACAAATTTCTATTTAACTATTCACGTATTGTTAATGTTGATTAGCAGAATTTTTGTACAAATCTATTAACAAATCAATGTTTCTTATTCTGTTTGCATTTGCGTAAACACAAACAGGTATCTTACGGATTTTTGCTACGGAAAAATTTCGTCGCCAGTTTGTTACGGATTAGCTACAAGTTTACTACGGACATATTTTGCTACCGATTGCCTTAGATAAACCGTAGTAAAATATGTTCATAGCAAATCTGTAAGAAAATTCATAGCAAAAGTTTGAAAATAAATATATTAAAAACAATTTAATTAAATTCGTAGCAAATCCGTAGCATAATCAAGAAATAAATGTTAAAAAGGATAACTAAAAATAGTTTAGCAATACCGGTAGCAAAATCCATAGCAAAACTAATGAATAAATATTTAAAAATAATGATTTTATAAAATCCGTAGTAAATTTCGTAGCAAAAGTGATAATAAAATATCATAAAAAATTCCACAGTAAAACTTGTAGCAAAACCTAAACTAGAAAAATAATTCCATCGCCAATTTGTTACAGATTAGCTACGAGTTTGCTACGGACACATTTTGCTACCGTTTGCCTTCGGATAAATCGTAGCAAAATGTGTTCTTAGCAAATCTATAAGAAAATTCATAGCAAAAGTTTTAAAACAAATATATTAAAAACAATTTAATTAAATTCGTAGCAAATCCGTAGCAAAATCAAAAAATAAATGTTAAAAAAATAACTAAAAATAGTTTTCAACGCCAGTAGCAAAATCCATCGCAAGACTAAGGAATAAATGTTAAAAAAATAATTTAATAAAATCCTTAGTAAATTCCATAGTAAAAGTGATGACACATATCATCAAAAAATTCCATAAAAAATTTGTAGCAAAACCTAAACTAGAAAAATAATTGATGATAAATATAAAAACCCATAGCAAAATCCATAGCAAATTAAAAAAAAATAAATATTTGGGATAGTTGAATGTAATTTATTTAAAATTTATATAGAAAGCCATATTAAAATCAAGAATAAGTATTAGAAAAGTGAATAAAATCAGTTAATACAAACCTGTGTAAAATTCCTAATGAAATCAAGAGATATATAACTATAAATAAATAAACATAAAGAGTTACTAAAAACTATAGTAAAATTATAAGAAGGTGAGTTCTGATTATCTGTTGACATAATTCATCAATCAAACGTAATAAATTAATACCATATATGATCAAGTGAGACCCCATCACGACCTATTAAATGCTATTATAACCCTCGAGAACCAATACGATTTTTTAAGGTGCAATACTAGCTATAACTTATTATAAAAACTTTGTACTTGTAGTTAGTCATGTATAAATTTTGAATCATGTACAAAATGTGAATGTTCTTATGAAGAATTAATAATAAACCAGTTAGGATCAATTGTGATGAAACAAGGTTAGATAGTGCAAATATTAGTCAACAAAGACCAATTATGGTCAATAATGGTTAGTGATAATCAAGCGTCAATGTATATCAATAATGGTCAATGATGGTGCGATACAGTAACTTAGCTTTGATTTCAGCCAATCATGATTAATTAATAGAAAATTAGTTGTGGGGATGTTTATTGAACCGAATTAAATTGAATTCAAGTTAATCGGATTGAATAAGTCGAATTTCAAAATTTACAAAAAGCATCCAAGCTCGATTTAAATTCAAAAAAGATTAGCCGAATTCAAATCAAATCAAATTTGAAAATTTTCAAACGTGATCGAATTATGTTTGTATTTGAAAAAGTTTCAATAACTCGATTCATATTCGGTAAAAGAATTAAAAATCTAATAATATTTCTTAAATTCAAAAGATCTAATTTCAAATGATCAAAGTAAAAATACAAGCATAACACACAAATATTTCACGTGCCAAAATAAGGCAAAATTTATCGATTAGAATTCAAAATCGTAGATTATATATTTTATGAACTTTTGATTATTAATTTCTTATGTGTGTGTGTGTATATATATTTAAACTAATACGTAAAATAAATAAGTGTAAGTGTGTGCATTTTTAATTTGAAAATCGTAAAGCACAAAGTCAAAATTCGATTTCGATTCGATAAATCAAATTGAATTTTAATTTGAATTTCAAAAGTCAAATAGAATTTCAAATAAGTGGTTTTAAACTCAAATATAATCGAATTTTTAGTTTTTCAAATCCAATTTGAATATTAAATGCCCCTAATTAGTTGTCTTATAGGTAACTATTGATTTTTATGATGAAATTATGACAAGTATGTTTAGTTAGGAGCTATTGAGCTGATTTAAAGTGAATCAAGGTCAATATTATCAATTAGAGGCACTTGTGTGTGGATATTGATCACACATGATCAATTAAGGCTAATTTTGATTAATGATTATGAAATAAGGGTCTATGAAGGCAACTAGCCTTAATCTTGCCAAGGATGATCAATGAGGCTCAATTGAATAGTTAGGGAGAAATAGTCTCAATCATGGTTAATTAGTTTCAAGTAGGTGCATATGATAAATTATGACTTAGTATAAACTATTATGACTTATATTGACTTATTATGACACTTATAACGTAATATTACCTTTCAGGTTAAAACATAGACGATCTAGGCCAAACTTGGTTAGTCTTATCATTTATGGGGAAACATAGTTAAGATAAGTAAACAATAGTAGTGATAAATCCTAGTTAACATACTGCTAGACAGTCAAGTATGGGTACATTTGACCCATTAATACTCGTTATAGACAGTTATAACTTATAAAATGAATATGTTACTATCATATGAGTTCCAATTTTTTTTAAAATTAATTCATACTAGAATTGTGATGTGTTAATATAAAATTTATTTTTAGTTTTATATTTATTAATTTACTATTAAAGTTTATAGTTAATCTATACGAGTATTTATGATCTACTCAACATGTTATTATTTGAAAAACATTTATAATTCCCTCCCTCCAAAACAATTTAATTTCCTGCTCCCTACACAAAATGATCACTCAAATTTTGATTTCCTCTTAGCCTCTACTCTCTTTAACCAAAATCGGCTACCTAATCGAAGCTTTTACCATCATTCACTGGCTCTCAATGCTCGTTGTATGAAGAACAAGGGCAACCAGATCATTTTGTGTAAAGATAGAATACCCCTCTTCTGTTTTTTTCGTTGCAATATGGAAGAGCAGGCAGAAAAAGATGCAATTGAAATTAGGAAGCCGGATTGCTTTTCACGTTTAACCATTGCTATCGATAAAAAGTAACTACATTAGTACTCCTCTGATTTTGTTCATTGCGATATGGTGACATTTATTTGAGTCAACATTGGTTGATTTACTTGCGTCATTAACATTCCTTCACCGTTTACTCATTTGATGTGGCCTGTGGGGCTTCAATTGATCATATTGACATGATTAGTGATGCCTACAAAATATGCATATATAGTGTTTGATGAAATGTCTGTGTTAGTTTTTTCCTTCACTTTCACCCAAAACTAAGTATCTTGGTTATTAGCTATATTGATAAGAATATGTTATATGATAGTAACCAACATGTAATTAATAAACATCTTAACTATGTTAGGTGGTTACGTGAAGAAACAAAGGGGGTTTGTGTATTTCGCATGCTACTGAGTGCAAGTTTGGAATCATGGGGGTTTGTAATTTGTATGTGTCTAGACTATGCATAATTCATTTGTTTTTCTATTGATATTGTTAATGTGATGTCCATTTGGTCTTTTGGCAGCATCATGTTCCAATTTCATGTACGTTTATGTTTACTTCTAATTTTTAAATGCTAAAGTAAGACGTGTATTTCACCATTGAGGATGATTTATGATGATGGTAATTTAATAGGATGATTAGATGATCTACATTTTTGCAAACCACAATTAAACAAGATTAAAAGATAGAAGAAGGGCTTCAGGTACATTTTGTATGCATTGTTATATGAGTATGTTTGTTTTTTTGATTTTCACATAAAACACAATGATTTGACTTTTGGTATGTTATGTATATTTGATAAGTCTCTTCAAGTGGCTTTCGATGAATAAACAATCAAACGGAGATGTTTTGGTGCCACAAGAATAATTTACCTCTGTGTACCAGGTTTTGGCCATGCTTTTGTATATTGATGATTTAAATCACCATTACTGTGAAATTAAATGCCACAATCCTTGCATTCATTAATCTTTTGTTGCATATATAGTCAATTAGGATCTAGTTTAGAAGACCAAGTAGTATACTTGATCTTTCTTTTCAATTCCAGGTCAACTCATAAAGCCTAGAGATGAATACTATAACTTTTTATTGATGTTGGCGATGGATTTTAAAAACCCAAACGAGAAAATTGCATTCAAATTTGGGTTGAACTTGACGAGTAAGTATTTATTTATTGATTTATTTTACATGTAAATAAAAATTTGTTATTTATAGTGATTTTTTTTAATATTGTATGTTATGTTGGCAGGTATATTATCAATGCCAAGTAGTGAGGTTTGTATTCTCTTTTAGTGATAGAAAGTCAATATTATCTAATAGTGATAAAAGTATATTTATTGTCATATTGAATTGTTATATGCAAAGATGATTGGTTGTGTGAATTATTAACAACTATATGCACAAACACACAACTTTACTTGAATGTAATGCCTTATATTAACCTTTATTTGTTTTTAATTTGTTAAAAATAAGAGTTCTTAGTGTATTTTGTATTCATATGTCATGAGTCTTATATGATAATTTATTTATTACAGATGCAAGGTTGAAATAACAAGTAGCGGAGTTAGAACGAGATAAAGCAAAGAAAAATGCTACGATGAATAAAATTGAAGAAAACACAAGGTTATATGCTAAAATGAGTGAAAAACTTCAAATGTTATCGAAAAACATTTCACAAAACATTCGGTATCAAGTTAAGAAATGAATTTATGCTAGTAACAACTATGATTTTTATATGTACTGTGAAGTTTTTGGATGATTTGAATATTTTATGTTATTTGGTTTGGATTAACCTATGATGTTTTTGGAAGATTTGGATATTTATTGCATTTGTTTATTTTATGCTATTTGGTTTGAATAAATCTTTGATTATGTTTGCTTATGTTTATGAAAATTATGATATATATTATTTATAGGAAAATGTTTAATAACATTAATTAAAAGGAAATCTTCCAAAAATATAGATAAAATTTATAGCTAAATCTATAACAATAATTTTATAAAATCCATAGAAAAAACATTGCAAATCCGTAGCAAGATTGGTAATAAAAAATATAACAAAACTCAACAAAATTCGTAGGAAAATATCATTGCCAAAATGTAACAAATCTATAGCTAAATTTCATAACAAATATTTGTAGGAAAACATTAAATAAATCAACGGCAAAACCATGCCTAAAATCCATAGCAAAACTGTAGGAAACTTTTCATAGCAAAAATTTCGTAGCCAAAATCAAACAAAATTCCATAGCAAACTCCGTAGCAAATAACCGTTGCTAAATGCGTAGCTAAATTAGCAACGCCAATTTTTGTAGCTAAACCCGTAGCAAATACAAGTCCGTGGCAAAAATCAATAGCAAAACAAATTAGCGACGAAAGTATCATCTACAAATCAAATCCGTAGCAAATTCGTAGCAAACACCTATTTTGCTATGGATTCCCTACGGATTTCACCGTAGCAAATACCTTTTTTTTAGTAAGTTATTATGTACAGAACTTAATGTTTAGCTCAATTCTCAAATGTTCAGCTTCTTATTTTGTTGTCGCTTGAGTGTCAAATGGCGTTTTTATTATTATTTTTTGATACTTATGATGCTTTGTCATATAACATAAATTTGTTTATTTAGTTAATCATTATACGATGTCTATGTCTTATTTGTAAAAGTAATTAACTGACATTTTTCCGATATATTTCTACGTATATTTTTAAACAATCTATAGCATTAATTAGCAATGTTCTTGTCATTCTTTATATTTGTTTGTTATTGTATATGATTCGTTTGTTTTTTAGTTAGTATTCAATTGTTTAATTCGAGTATGTACACTTTGTATGGGTCAAGCTAGGGCTTAGGGTCTCTTAAAAATTTGGGCCCCAATTTAAAAAAGAATAATAATTAATTGTATATGTATATGCCAGGTACATTTTAGGTTGTTTGGGCCTTAAAAATAAAAAGACCCATTTTTTTCGGAAGAAATTCGAAGGGTCAAAGATATAATGACGGCAAATCGGTATAGTAGCAACGATTACGATTAGGGTTCTGCAAATCGATACCCACTCGGTACTTTTTAATTCCAAATACATATTCAATGATTCAGAAATAATCAGATTCAATTTGATCACTTCAATCGCCTACGGTTCAACATCAATCCTAATCTGATTCGACAATTACGCCTATTGTTGTACTAGTTCAATTTTTGCGATTTAAGTTTCTCTCCTTCTGATTTGAGCGACTGGGAGCAGGGGCGGCTACTACTCAACAGGTTAGTATTTTTCTTTGCTTTTAATTTGTTCTTCTTTTGAGTTTTTTTTTTTTCTTTTCGGATTTGATGGTTTGAGTTTGAATCTGAATTTTATGTTTATTGTATTTTTGTTTGCTATGCTAGTTGGTATATGATATGCTGCACACTAGCACGTAGCTATTTGTTGTTAGTGTTGTGTTTGTTGTTTGCTATGTTATATTTTCTGTTGTTACTTGATAAGTTGCACTTGCTAATGTGCTATTTTAAATAGCCTATTTGTTGCTTTGAAGCTAAACTGTTTGAATTAGGCTACATACTAGAATTTGGAACAATTCGTGTAACTTTTTCTTCCATTTTCCCAAATTGAAACTCATAAAGTATTAATTAACATCTACCATGTCATACGAATCTTTAAACGGTTTAGTTATTTTGTTGATTGAAAAACATTTTTTAAAATAAGTTGATTATGTAAAACATTAACTCTGCCAATATAAATTTATAAGTTTATTATTGCTGTCCCAAACACGAGTAAAAGTTGAGATTTATATCATTTTTTGAAAATGGCCCTTAATTTTTTGGTTTACTTTTAACCTTCAAAAACGTTAAGCCGCCCTGAGTATGTATAACATTATATATGTTTATTGAAATAGAAATTGTTATTTCATTCCAAGTTGCATGCCTAGCTCCTGTCCAAGCAGAATGGTTACATCATATATTCATATCATTTTTATGGGATTGTTTGACTCTCATCATGGCCTTCCATTTATCTTAATTTCAATTTATAATTATCTATTTTGTGTGTTTTTTTTGTTATTCAATTACTAATATTTATAAAAAAATATGTGAATATCAATTATAAATCAAAAGAATACATGTTTATACACAAATACCTTTCAAAACGTAATATCAATTATTTAATATTATAGACGTAGTAATCATTTTATTATCATTTTCCAAGATATCTCCATGGAAAACAATTAAACTCAACAAAAATCGGTGAAAAACAGCGAAAATCGGTAAAAATGGTGAAAATCTGAGTTGGGCCGAGTTGGCTTGAGTAAGGCTGAGTTGAGCCGAGTTGGACCGAGTTTAACCGATTCCGAGTAATATTGACCAAGCTGATTAAAAGCGCCTCGGCACCTTGCCGAGTTTTGAATACTCGGCCGCGTAGGCCGAGTTTTACAACCTTATAGCTAAGCAACTATCTTTCTTTTAAACTTTTTTGGTATTTTTTTTTTTTGTTTGCTCTGTTGTGGTAGCCGTGTTTTTATTTTCGACATCTAGTATTTGGCTTCTAGTCTCAATTGAAATCAAAACCTCAAAGGAAAAGGACAAAACCTTACACCTATTCAATCCTCCATCAACAAAGTACGGGCTACAACAAACATATATTTTGGTGGGGTGGATTGATATGACTGTTCAAAATAGCCATATTATTCATTGTGAGTTGACACAATTGTTTGTTTGTTTTTGGTGCCAATAACCCCATATCCTATAAAAATCTTTATATTAATAAATAGAAAAAAAACACAAATATTAAACAAGATCTTGATGAGATCTTTCAAGATTTCAAGATATAATCTAGAAATAATAATTTTAAAAACTTTTAATATTTATATATAAATTTAGTTTTTTTAATAATTTTTAGATTAAGTTAAAGACCATAAAAAAGAGACTATGAAAAAAGAAGAAAACTCATTTGGTCATTCTTATTGTTTTGTTTTTGAATGGCCAATGTGCGACCCTGATTCGAATGATAGGTTTTATCTTAATCGAGTCTATTTATCCATGTCACAGCAGGGACCGCACTCTCAAACCCTTAGTAGAAAACCCATTGCTGGAAAAACCATTTGGCTCAACTCCAAAAATATTACTCAAATTGATATTTGAACCCATGACCTTATACTATTTACATGTCATGGATACTTCAACTTAAACAGTTTGGTTACGGATTATTCTTATTACTAATACCATTAATTAAGACAAAGGAATGTGAATAGGAACCCTAATAATAATTAATGTATTCATAACATACTCTTAAGTACTCGATTTACATTTCATACCCACGCACATGGGCAATGAGCCGGTATTGTTGAATTTGTATTAAAGAAATCATATCTTGTTCACAAAATTACGGGTCTTTCTTTTCATCTCCTGTTGCTCTAATTTTCGCAATGGGACCCAAAAATTATTTCATTAAATAATCCATCTTTTTCTGATTTGTTGGTTTTGTAATGAAAGGTATGTATTTCAAGTTGAAAACTACAGCTATCGTTATCGGGCTGCTACGCGACCCCTCATTTCCAACATGAGTTTCGACTAACTTCATCATCGTATACAAGTTTGTATTTGTAAAATTGAAGATTTAGATATATAACTAGAATAGTTATCCATGCGCTTTGTGCATGAACTTCGTAACGGGGCCAAATTTCAAAACGCAAATTTGAAAATTCATACTAATCGTTATCACTTCAACGAAAAGAACCCAAAGAAAAAACTAACGTACCAAAGTTAAACGAAAGATAAGAAACCATAGTCACCAAAGAAACTTATTAAACTACAAAAAGAAATAAATAAATAAATAAATAAAAGAGTTAAATTCGATTTTGCTCCCTTATGTTTGACAAAAATAACATTTTTCCTCTAAAATATTAAAAATATCAATTTACATCCAAAAGTTTCATATATTGTTTCAATTTAAATCCAAAAGTTTCATTAGTTGTTTCAACTTGAATTCAAAATATTAAAACTTTTGAATTGAAATTGAAACAAATGATGAAACTTTTGACTGAAATTGATGTTTTTAAACTTTTGAAGAAAAATAGTTACTTTTTTCAAACCTCGGGGAGTAAAATTGAAATTAACATCAAATAAAATAAAAAACAACAATAATAATAATAACTTGATTAGTATTTGAGTTAAATTCGATTTTGCTCCCTTAGGTTTGATAAAAATAACTATTTTCCTTCAACATATTAAAAATATCAATTTACCTTCAAAGTTTTAATAATTTGTTTCAATTTAATCCAAAAGTTTCATAAGTTGTTTCAATTTGAATACAAAAAATGAGACTTCTAAACTGAAATTGATACAAATGATTAAACTTTTGAACTGAAATTGATGTTTTAAAATTGAAAAATTATTACTTTTGTCAAACCTTAAAGAGCAAAATTGAAATTAACTCTTATTACTTTCTTCAAACTTGGTCTTCTTCGGCTAGTGATGCGAAGGGAGTCGCGGAATAGAAGCGGCAACTACATGAACGACGAAGTGTTGGTTAGTCTCTAAATTGGGGATGGTGATCGGGACGCCATTAATCATCATCCATAAACCTCCGTCTCCGGGCCTCGTTACGATTAGCTCTAACCCATTTTGCATCGTTTGAAGCTTCGTACCGTCACGTAGATTGCTGAACTCCAGGCTGTTAATCATCTGATTAGGCACAATGTGGAGTTTGAAGTTGGACGCGAACATTCGCCCGTACCTTTCTACGCCGGCGTCACTGATCATGAATATCGTCGCGCTGTTTAACGACACGAGCAGATCGCGGTGTAGTTGAATCTGCTTCGCCCCGAACATGAATCCGAGGCCGCGGAGCTGATGCACTATGTCTGTAAACGAGTTGTCCATGCTGCTCGTGGTGGCGCCGGCGGTCGTTGGGTGGTTTATGGTGGTCGTGGTGGCGGCAGTGGTTGGTTGGGTTACGGTGGTGATTGTGAGGGTGATGAAATGGAGGAGGAGGAGATGATGGATGCGAATAGGCATTGTTTGATATGATAACATTTACAAAGGAGATTGGCTGCTTTTATAATGAACGTAGACAATGACGGGGGGAGGAACAGTTTTTTTTTATTATTTAGTAGTATTAATTTTCGATACAGTAGTATAATTTGTTCGGCCCTAGTAAAAAATTTAATTTCGCCACCCACCCTCTATAGGAGAGTGTAAGCTCTGTCCCGGACGTAATGGGTAGATTTTTCCAGAGTTTTCTTGCCCCTAATTTTCATTTGCATTACATACATTAATTTTATTATTTTTTTAGTTCTAATGATATTATGGTATAATAACTTGAAAGAAAGATAAAGTTAACATGTTCAACATGGCTAATTACGTGACCAACATGATCTCTTAAAGAGCTTAACAGAGAAGCAACAATCTTGATTTTATAATATTTTATCAATTATTATTAAAATAAAATAAAATGAGAGAATAGAGTTGCTCGAACCAACTGGCTATGTGAGTCAACATTGTCTGTTTGTAAGTTATGTCATATGTGAAGACAGCGACATGACAATTTTAACCCATCAATCAAAAAATGGATTCAAATGGATTTTTAATATAATGTAATGGGATGTTGCTCAACATTATTTCTAATGGGTCTATATGGGCATGTTTAACAATAAAAAAAAAAATGACACGGGTCAAAATGGGTGGAAAGAAATTATGTTACGGGTCAGAATGGGCAGGTCATCTTAATTAGCTCATTTTCACAACCCCAAGCTCTTAATGGCTCCAATCGCCACCGACAGCACCACCGCTCCAATCACCAACACCACCGTCGCTCGATTTTCCCATCTTCATTTATAGCATCATAATTGAAATTTGTGGAAACTGTTGGATTGATTCAAATATCTTCCCCTGCTTTGCGTTGCACCCATTGAAGATTGAAGTTTTTAACTCAATCAAACAATCCTCATCTTCCAAAAAACTTCCTTTGCTCCTCAAATTAACATTGTTAATCATCAACTCTCAAATGTAAAACAAACCGTTTATTATCCGGGTCGGGTTTCGGATAGACTTTATAACCGCAAAACCCGAATAACTCGAACTAATTAACCCGAAATTTGAATAACCCGACGTGATCTCACCTATACTTTGTTATGGTTTGTGTTGGAAAATTGAGAATTTTGTATTTTTTTGATTTGACCCGTTCAAACCCGACCCATCCTGACCTGAAACCATGCTGACCCGAACCCATCCTGACCCGTTTCTGACCTGAACCCATTCTGACCCGAAACCGTGTTGACCCTAACCCGTCCTGACCCGACACCTAACCCGACCAGACCCGCCCAATTTGCCAGGCCTAGACGACACCCATTCTACCTGCCGTTGGACAAAGTGATGGCAAATTCTTGATGGCGGTGGTACTATTTTAGGATGATATGAAGCGATGTTGCCAGAAAAACACGATGGTGTACGAATATTCATACTAGCAAGTGAAGACTATAATTTAATTTGATTTTAGTAATAATAATGAAGATCTTCAGTTTTCTAGCGAGCATTATCGGAGAAGATGATCAGAGGGGTTGATTAACGATAGTTGTTTCTAAATGATTGTATTTAATTACTTTAGTGCATGTATATTATGGGTTCCACTTTGTTAGTTTTAGGTTAGTTTTGCTTTGTTTATTATCCTTTAATCACAAAAGGATATTTTCATACCCACTTAACTTTATAAAATTAAGTATTATAAGTTGTTAGACTTAGTGGACTATTTTGTAATAAATCATAATTGAGGACTAAAATTGAAAAACAACTTTGTCACGAGAATCATTTCTGTAATTAACTCAAAACGGGTGAGTTCATTTGAACTGTTTTTCTAAAACGAGATGTGATTTTATGATATAGAAATAACTGAAGAATTGACTATCAATAACATATGTGATATGTGGCAATACTTGATATGATGCTTGAAGGCTGCTTGTATGATTCTGCTTTAAGTAGTACAGTTTGTATACAATGCCTCGTTATGTAAATTTATACTGTGCTTACACTGTTCCTATCTGTTTGCCATGGCTGTATGCTTGATGCAATAGTCAATATAATATGTTTTGAATTTTGAATTAATGCTATGTTCATGAACTCATAAGCTTTATGTTGAGTCCCATATGTTTTCTATTTTATGAACACACATCCTAGGTACCAAATGATTATAAAAATTGGAGATCGGGCTAGTTTACAAGAAAATAGATCGAGGTCTAGAGCGCTACTGAAGATTCAAATCTTTAGAATGGTTAAACTAATATAACGTTCTTATCTAGTATGACAGTTGTATAGTATGCTGTGACGTTTAATTAAAGTTAAACTTCTGATGTGAACCCTATAATAATTATGTGTTCTGTATTTAATGGTGCGTAATGCTCCCTGGGTGTAGCATGGGAGGCGGGCATTACAAAGAGTACTATGAAAGCCGATATCTTTCTACATGTGAAGCATCTTGGTGCATACGCGTATGATGTTCATTACAAAACTCCTTCTATTATCAGACTTTCTTTTCATCTTCATGGCCAACAACAGATCATATGTGGTATGGCTGATGATATTGAAGATGTTCTTAACAAAACTTTAGATGCTTTGACTATGTTCTTAGAGTGGATGAAGTGTAACTCATATTATACACATGCAAGGGGACTTAATTACGTTGAGTTCCTTACAAAATTTGTTTGGAATGCGGATGACAAGTGTTGACAGCCTAGGAAACGAGGATTTTCTCTTGGTAGAATTCATTTTGTTTTGCCTTACCTTGGTGAAGCCTATTATTTAAGAATACTTCTTAACAAAATGAAAGGTTCAAGGTCATTTGAACAAATTCGAACACTCAATGATCAATTGTGTCATACCTTTAAAAATGCATGTTACACTCTTGGACATTTAGATGATGACAAAGAACACATCAAAGCCATAGAAGAAGCAAGTTGTTCAGCTTCAGTTTACTATTTGAGGAGTCTATTTGCAACGATGCTATTGTCTAAAAGTCTATCCAGACCTAAATAAGTTTGGAATAATACCTGAAAATCTTATCTCGCGACATTCTATACAAACAACAAATTCTCATGAAAGCTCCCGGTTAGACAATTTTCTTTTAATTATTTAATTTATAATTTTTTGTATTATTATTATTATTATTATTATTATTATTATTATTATTATTATTATTATTATTATTATATATGATATCATATGAAATTTTTTAGTTATACAAATTGTTATCTTAATACAGGTTTATCTCTTACTGAATATCAAATTAAAAACTTAACTTTGTTTAAATCTTCCTACTCTAATAAAAAGCTATTTAGAAGAGACACTTGTCAACACCATATTCCTGCTTACCAATTTTTTCGCAATTCTCTCTTCTATTTAATAATCACATTAATTACTAACAATAGTATTTAATTTTTTTTATATTAAAATAGTTTCTTAATAAATTAAGAAAGATATCTTTTTACTGATGTTATTTTTAAAAAAATAATTTCTCATAAAATTTGAAAAGTTTTTAGAACATCAAACTTTTTTAAAAATACAAAATATTTTATAATTGTTGTTTTTAAAAAGTAAATTTTAAATAAACAAAAAATAAATAAAATTGAGAGTTACAATAAGAAAGTTTTTAAGTATGACATTTTTTAAAACGTTTTTTTGTTGAAATAAAACTTTTATTTTATTTATTATAATAAAGATTTCAATCATATCTTATTTTATACTATCGACTAGCTTTAGTAAACCCATGTATTACACGGGTTAAACAAATAAAATATTAAATATAATAAAAATTTATCAAGTATAAAACAATATTTTGTGATAAAATATAATTGAAATTACGTATAGTAAGAACAACATGTAATAAAACGATTATATCGACTTTTTAAACTTCTGGTTTAAAACTTTTTTTTTTAAAAAAAATTAATAAATATTTTGTTTCAAAGCAAACCGTATTAAAAATATCATTTTTAAAAATTTTCTTATTATAAATTTCAATTTAAATTTTTAAAAACACTAATTTTAAAAAAGTTTGATGTTTTGTAAAAATTTCTTATTCTATAAAAATTATTTTTAAAAATAACATTAATAAGAAGATCTTATTAAAAAAACTATTTTTGTTCTAAAAAAAGTTAAATAATATTATTGATAATTAAGGTAATTATTTAATAGAAGAGAGAAGCGTGAAAATTTTGGTGAGAATGAATATGGTGCCGCCACGTGTCACCCCAAGATAATATTTTATTAGCGTAGAAAGATTTATAAATTATAAATTTTTATTTTATTTAATATTTTTTATTCAACCCATGTAATACACGGGTTTACTAAAGCTAGTTTGAGAATATTCTACAATGCAACTATTGAGAGCTTCGAAACAACAACTCAATGCCTTTTTCAGATGATGAGTCTATACTTACTTCGACAAGCTTTTAATTAATGAGGAGATGGCTTACGATAGAAATCGCTTAAGACGTTATTTTCAAGGCCTTTTAGATGCTTTGACAAATGAACAACAACATATTTTTAATGATATAATCATGTGAGTTGAAGAAAGTAAAAGAGGTGTATTTTTATGTATGGTTATCAAAGGTAAAACTTTTCTTTGGAAAACATTGTTTTCATGCATAAGATTAAAAGGTGAGATTGTTTTAAATTTCGTGTCCTGTGGAATTGCATCTTTAATGCTACCAGGAGGTAGAACGACACACTCGAGATTCAAAATACCGTTAAATCTCAACGATGATTTGGCTTGTCATGTTAAGTGAAATAGCGATGTTGCTCATTGTTAAAAATAACAAAGTTGATCATCTAGGATGAGGCACCAATGATTCACAAACATAAATTTGAGACTTTAGACAGAACACTTAAAGACCTGATAACCTCTGATAGTGAAAAAAGTAATGAATTACCATTTGGAGGAAAGATTGTTGTTTTTAAGGATATTTTCGTTGGATTGTTCTTGTTGTTCCAAATGGTAGTAGACAAGATATTGTAAACACATCATTAAGTTCTTTTTATATTTGGCAACAGTGCAAAATACATATCCTTACAAAAAACATGAGATTAACTGTTGGTGGTGTGGGATACAATATACAATTAACAAACAACTTAGCAAATTTGGCTATTAAAATTTGGTGAAGGTGAGCTTGGTGGACCGCATGATGGGGAGGTTATGATAGATATACCACACGATCTTCTTATTACTAATTCGGTCGATTCTATCTCGAATTTAATTCAGTTTGTGTATTCTTTTATCATTAGTAATTTTAAAACACCCAACTTTTTTTAAAGAGGCAATTCTTGCTCCAAAAAACGAAAAAAAATACCTCAATTCTGATTTTATATGTCCAGAAATTAACAATACATTCGACAAGATATTATGCTCTTCTTATTTTCTAAATGGAATAAAAGTTTCTGGATTACCAAATCACTCTTTAGTATTAAAGGTTGGTGTTATCGTCATGTTTTTAAATAACATTAATAAAAAAAATGATTTGTGTAATGAAACTATACTTAAGGTTATATCACTTTGCAATCATGTTATAGAATCTAAGATTATATTAGATAGCAATGTTGGCATCCATATATCCATCAAAAAAGTACAGCCACAACAAACATACATTTTTAGGAGGTGTTTTTGTCAAAACCTTACACCTATTCAAACCTCCATCAAAAGAGTACGCGCACAACAAAAATACATTTTTAGGGGGTTTTTTTGGTGGGATAGATTGATATGACTGTTCAAAGTAGCACATGTTGTTCATTGTGAGTTGACATAATTGTTCTCCATTTCACACTATCAATGTAAATTGTTTGTTTATATATGGTGCCAATAGCCCAATATCCTATAAAAATCTTTATATTAATAAATAGAAAAAAACACTTGTTACTATTTTAAGCTATTTAATATTTGATTTTTCTAAATCTCTCTCATTTTAAACAATAAAAATATATAATTTTATAAATTTATTATAAATTTAATTTAATTAATAATGCTATATAACCATCCTAATTAAATTAATACTTATTAACAAAATGTTAACCAAACCCTAACCGATGGTTGCCCAAATAATTATATATGGCATTAACAAAATGAATATATTATAAGTAATTTTACTTATATTTTTTACTTAGAAGTTTCTATTCAAGTATTCAATATAATCAAGTGCTATATTATATTTGTTAATATAATAAGAAAAATAAAAAATAATCATAATATTTTTTTATGACTGTTCTAAAATTTTCAAATATGTTAGCTTGAATTTTTCAAAAATGTGCAATACACGAGTTTATTTAATACGTACATTACACGAGTTTATTCAATCCCTATAATATGCTAGTTTTTAATATATAACTTTTTTATTGTTAATTATATAACAATATATTTATTCAACTCATGCATTACATGAAATTTTAACCTATTTACATATATAGAGGTTACTTTAATTGTTTAGCCCATTTAAATTTTTGTTGAAGACTTGGATGGAAAGGACATAATGGTTTGCCCCTACTCTTTGTTCTCGATCAAACACAAAAGAAAAGAATATTCATTTTTACTTGAAGATCTATCACCTCTTGGAAGATATACAGAGATGAACGGTTACTTTTTTTTCATGGATATTATCTTCAAGGTTTCAAGATCTAATCCTACTTCATCAAGAGTATTTTCTGTCTAATCCGATAAATCATTCGCGTGTAACACGCGAAATAGGTTTATCTGGTTCACGATTCAGAGAATAATCCAAGTTGCTTTGATATTTCAAGAATAAATCTGATCCGGGTATGTTTCAATTCATTTTATGTTATAGACTACAAAATATACAACAAAGATAAACCTATTTAATGGGCTCTGTTCGATTTGAGTATACATCTAGTTGAATCTGATTTGATTAAGCAGGAATTGAGAGTTGTTATTGTTCTCGGTTGGTTAGTGTTCGGGTAGATTGTTTGCAATTACTTGATCGTTTTTTGAATTTTGGAGTAGAATCAGATCCATAAAAACTTGAAAGATAATCACTGAAATAAAAAGAAATTGTCTCTTTTTGTTCCGTTGTTTTCGTGAGAAAAAAGATGAAATGATACAATTTGTCTCTCTCTCTTTTGTATTTTCTGGAAAAAATACAAAACCACAATACAGTTATGATCTATGATTCTAAAGTCAACATCGATATTTTGAATTTATAATTTTGTTTATTTAGTAATATAATTAAAACAAATATATAACAACAAAAAGTTTTCTTTTTGTTTCTTTGTTTGACCGAGAAAAGCAACTATCACAACCACAATTCCAAAAAGTGCATTAGTTCATTTGATGGGCTAGATATGCTTTAAAGGTTTGAATTATTTCTCGGTTAGCAAAGATTTAAACATTCTGATTTATTGTTTAGGAATGAACATACTGATGTGTTATGTTTGGATTCCGGAATTTCAATTATGATTAAAATCAATTTGAGTATCTTTAATGATAAAGTGGTATGTTTGAAATTGATTTATTATTACTTGGAGTTTGATTATTAAAAGTATCAAAGTTAAAGTTTGATTGTTGGTGGAAACAAATCAAATGTGACGGGTATTAGTGGGTAGAAAGACCTGAATACTTCACAAGGTATGCTTTCTAATTTTACATTAATTTTACCAAAACCTATGAGTGTTGTAGTTGATTCAATGATTCATTCGGGACATGCTAATTAAACACAAAAACTGAATTTGATTCAAAGAACCAAAATATATTATATATTTTGAATAATAAACAAATAAAAGGTAATGTTTGAATCAAATAAAGTTAACAATAAAGATGTTTATTCACATAATCAAATGCGTTTTAGGCCACGATTCAGGTTACAATCAGTCCACTGAACGTTTACAAGTCTGGAAATACCAATTTGGGTAGTGAAATAAATGGAACCCGGTCGTCGAGGTTAGTTTTGAATTCAAAAGATCCAATTGTTAGTAAATATAATTCGGTTGAGAATTATGTATCATTTATTTCTGTATCCTTTTATGTACATGATGATATGCTTGCATGGTGGTAGACTCAAGTGATACGAGTCATGCGTGCAAGAATATTCTAAAATGGTTTGAGAAATTTGAACCAGTTGAAGATGAGGTTGTACTAAGGATGGAAAATATAACTAAGCCTATTAAGGCGGTTGAAATACTTGTATTTACGTCTGAAAAATAATAATCATTAGATTATGTGTTGTATGTTCTGGGCATTCAAAAGAACTTATTATTTGATATTTGTTTAATAACTAAGGTTATAAACCTGTCATCGAGTTAGATAAGTTTATCTTCGTTCGACATAGAACCGTTGTTGGATTTGGTCATTTATGTAATGGCATGTTTAAACTTTATTAAAAATGTCCTGTTTGGTGTTCAATCTATGTGTATGACATAATCATCTTATAGCAAAGTAAGTTATGTTTTTAACTTGTGACATGCTAGATTAGATTATGTAAATTAATCTAGAATGAAAGACATGCCTAAGATGAGCTTAATAGCGGCTTATGATATGAATAATAATAGATTCATACTTGTGAATTAACTAAGATTACAAAGAAACTGTTTAAAGTGTTAAAAGGAATTATAAGGTATTAGAATTTATTAATTTATACTTGTGTGATTTACATGGCTCGCCTGCAATCGGTTTTTAAAGTATGTTGTCATATTGGAATGAAGGATATGGGGGAGGCGTATGTGATTCTTGAGATAAGAATTAAAAGGAGTAATAATATATCCATGGCATAGTCTCATTATATTGAGAAAGGATTGTGGAAATTTTAATCATTGATTGTTTCCAAGTTAATACTCCTATAAGTCCTAATATTTGACTTGTGGAAGTCAAGGTGTAATTATTCACATATGAAATATTTAAAGCAATTGGTTATACAATGTATGTTATGATTAACACATGATCAGGTATAGCTTATGCTTAATTTAAGGTGAGTAGATTTACAAGTAATCCAAGTACATATTATTAGTAAGTTGTGAATAAATTGTTTAAATACTTGAAAAAACCATGAACTATGGTATTGTATTATTTAGGTTTTTCTTCAGTTATAGAAGGATATTCTAAAGAAATTTGGGTAACTAAGTGGATGTGTATTCTCTATTGGGAAAGTTCACATCAATTGACAGTGGAATGCGAGTTTGATTAGTTCTAGCTGAAGCTAGTAAGGAAGCTAAATAGCTAAGAAAACTTGATTTTGAGATTCCATTGTGGTTCAAACAGGTGTCACCAATATCTATCAAATGTGATGGTGCTGATTATAGTAAGGTGTATAATGGAAAGTCTAGACGGTTACGTATTATACATAGCATGAGTAGTGAGCTCATCATGTATGATGTGATATCTGTTGATTTATTAAGATCTAAATATATTTTGACTGATTATCTGACTAAAGAGTTAGGAAGAGATCTCATGAATAAGTCAGTCATAGGGATGGGTATAAAGTTCAATTTTAATATCTTATGTCAAGACGCCTAATTCCCATCTAATACAACGTTAGGTGCTGAATTCAATGTGGTAAGCTTGTCATAAAGATATTGAAACACATAAACACAATCATCCCAAATTATGCGTTCACACTGCAAGATAAAGGAGGTTGTGATTTAATTTCTTAATAGTTCATTGATAAATTGCAGTGCAGGTGCAAGAATAATGAACTACCTATAATAATATGAAGTTTAGCCGCTTCAAAAAGCTTTTGACTTGAGCTTTGATATATTCTTTGAAGGATTAGTACACAGGCTAGTAAAACATTATGTCAAGTAAAGTTTGGATTTGTAAACGTATATGTGTATTACCTACAAGTATTTAAATGGATATCTTGGGTTCAATCCATTGTGATACCCGGTTATTCTAATATTTGTATCATGTAATATACTAAGATAAAAATTCAATCCGTAGGACATTTTCATTTATGTATGCGTTTGTGTTTCTTTGAAGATGGTTAAGTTAATCATGGATATCACTAAAATGGGGGAGGAATGTTGGTAATTTTAGTGTTATCAACGTCTATTTTAGTATATTGGATTAGCTTATTGATCGAGTTAATAACGTTAGAGATTAAACGAGTTAGGTGTCGTGTGAGTGCGAGCTCGATTTAATTCTAATGTTTTTTGGGCTTTGTAATTAAAAATGGGCTCAAGAAAGTAATTAGTTGGGCTCAATATTTAATATTGGGTTACTGTAAATGTTTAGCCCATTTAAATTTTTGTTGAAGACTTGGATGGAAAGGACATAAGGGTTTGCCCTGGTCTCTATTCTCGATCAAATACAAAAGAAAATAATATTCCTTTTTACTTGAAGATCTATCATCTCTTGGAAGATATACTGAGATGTACGGTTACTTTTTATTCATGGATATTATTTTCAAGGTTTCAAGATCTAATCCTATTTTTTCAAGAGTATTCTCTATCTAATTCGATAAATCATTCGCGTGTAACCCGCGAAATAGGTTTATCTGATAGTGGTTTACGATTCAGAGAATAATCCAAGTTGCTTTGATATTTCAAGAATAAATCTGATCCGAGTATGTTTCGATTCATTTTATGTTATAGACTACAAAATATACAACATATGTATTCGAAGATCACTACAAGGTGAAGATGCGACTCATGCATTTGTGGAAACACCAGATTTTATAATCCATTGAAACGCATTCAATTGAGATGATTATAATGGATGAATATGTACTTTACAATTACTTAACATACACGATTTTAAACAAACTTAATTTATCTACAAAAATCGTTTCACAATTTCTAATTTTTAACTAGTAACTATTTAATTTTAATAGTATTATTTAATTCGTGTGATAATATATTTTTCATCATATAGTGTTATGAATATATACAGTTTAAGAAAAACTTCACACAATTACCGTGAAGTTTTCATTTGTCTTGTTATAGTTACTCAATCTTTTCTCTCTTATTTTTTTTTATTTTTTATTTTTTGTGTCATTAAAGTCATATAAGTTTCATTGCCTGTTCTAATCTTGTGTTCTAATCTTATGACAGGGTTCAGGGGCGTCTCAACGTTTTTAGAGGCATAAAGCGAAAATAAAATCGGAGGCCTTTTAAAACTTTATCTTTTAAAAAACTCTCGTGTTTTGAAGCACAAGTACTAGTTGATTCATGATTCCTAAATCAGTTTATTCAAAACAAATCTTAATTGATTTATTGATTTTATATTCTAATAAACTTTAATAAGTATAAAAGCTAAAACAAATAAACAATTAGCAATTTGCAAATCAAATAAAAAGAAGCATATACAAAACTAAAACAAATTTAGAACAATTAGCAATTAACAATTTGTCCCTAGCACAAAGAACTAAAGAAAAACAATTAACAACATATTAAGCAATTTACCTTATTCGGGGAGAGAATCGTTCAACCTAGTACCTAATCATGAGTCCGTTACTCCACTAGATGTCCAGATGAAATCGAAGTTTAAAAGCTTCTTCATTGCAACGAAATAAAAGAAGCAAACCATGACTTTGGCGGATGAAATTAGAGAAGCAAACCAAGGTTAAAGGGTTAATCTTAACCTTCTGGCTTTGTTTGTCTCTGCATTTCAACTCCCCCCGCCCCAACTCCCTAATCAGGAGTCAACCAATAGCCTGTGTTGAAGATCTACGACCTGCCGACCTAGGTTTCCCTCCTTCTTTCTTTCTTTCTTGTTTTTATTTAATTATTTATATTTAGTTTATTTTAGGCTAGACTGAGAATAGGTTATACAATAAAATTTATTTTTTGGTGGCCTATTAGAATGCGTGGGCCTAAAGCCCTAGCTTATTTTTTCAAACAGTTGAACCGCCCCTGACCGAGTTACCTCATAACGTGTCAGGTCAAATTATATTTATTTATTTTCAACTGGCTATATAGAAATGACATGACTTTTTCAATAAAAAAAGATAAATAAAAAAATCATAATCTCAATTAAACTCACAGCATCAAAGAAAAACTTTTAGCCGTTTCATGTCTATCAAAACCTTACATTAATTCAAACCTCGATCAAACCTCACATCTGTTCTATCCTTGATAAAAAAAATACGGCTGCAATAAGCATACAATTCTTTGAGAAACATAACTGAAAAGTCAAGATACCTTCCCCCTTGTTTTTGAATCGTTTTGGACATTGTTCGTAAAAAAATGACTTACTTCAAACTTTTTGAGTTATTTTTCAAAAAAAGTTTTTAACTTTTTTATAGAAAGTTTTTTTTGTAAACAGTTAAAAACCGTTTCATAAAAATGTTTAAAACCTTCTTTGTTTGAATGACCTTTTTTTATGTGTTAAACTAGGTTAGCACTTGTGTATTACACGGTTGGTTAAAACAATACACGTCATCAAGAAATCGATGAACAATGAAAATAATTTGAAATGAGGAAGCGTTACATAATTTATAAATCTTTAAATCTTTATTTGCATACACCATTAGAAGTTTATCTATCATTTAAATAAAAAAATAGAAGTTCTACTCCATCAGTCCATCTATACTTTTAACTCTTGATAGCACCATCTATAATTATCAATCATGTCTAAAATCAACAAATAGATAATTTATTGTTCATATCAACCCAATCTACAAGGGAGAAGAAGGAAATAACTTTTAGTTAGAGAAACCATTGATTGTCACGTTTTGCATATAGATTGTATTTAAATGGCCTTATGTTACAAGAATTTTTTTTTTCTAAATGGTCTTTCATATGGAAGTCTCATTTTTTTAGGACGGTAACAAACTGTTGATTGTCACATTTTGCATATATGTAACAAGAAAAAAAATATTAAAATATTTTACTGGCAAGTTTAATGTGGTCATCATATGTCCTTTTTTTCATATAACTTAGAAATTCATAGATTACGTAAACGCTTCCTCATTTCAAACTATTTTCATTGTTTATTGATTTCCTGACGATGTGTTATTGTTTTAACCAACATTGTAACACACATGTACCAACCTAGTAATATTATATTCATAAGGGTATTCTTATTATAAATTTGAAGTAACAAAATGATGGATCTATTCAAGTAGGCATGTAAACAATCTGTAAGTACATAGACTCACTAATTTGAGCTCCCTATTCTTTTGCACTTATGATTTGAAGAATCTACAAGACGTAATGATTAGTTCTAGTTCAATGTAAAAATATATAAGCAGTAAAATATAATATTCAATTCATATACTTGTATTACATGAAACAACACGGGTGCTCAAAACATGGGATGATCCTTGTTGGTATTGATAGAAGTAGCAAGATGTATGGGTCTCGGGTCATAGGTCAACCAGGTTCATGTCAAAACTGGTCACTTTTAGTAAGATTATAATTAGCCAGATTAAGACACATAAATTTCTACCTTTAAATAAATCTTTATATAAATTAATAACTACAGAAGTGATTATGACTATAAAACTAATGCAATTACTATAATACTCTTTCTCTCTAAATAAAATCGAATTAAGAGGTTGTCTGCTTTTAACTTTCATCATGTTCGACCCATTTGACATGCGTTCCTTTCAGATAAATTTTTATTTAAGATTTTTTTGTCCATTTAAGCATTTATAAGTATGAGTCCTAACTACCACCTGTTGCTACTGAATTGTAAAACCTATTTTAATACTATTGTTTACCAATGCTCAAAAATTGTACACATACATGTGAATAAACAAATCCATTTAATCAAAGTAATTGCCAAAGTCAAGCAGTTTAAAATTCAAGTCAAAGTCAAGTGATTGGAATAAAAGTTATCAAAGGTCATACCTTTAAGCTCCTTTAACGCAATAGCCAAGCAGCTTTACTAAAATGATTAGTTCACTACAAGAAATGTCTTCAATAGCGGCGACTTATAGCAATAGCGGCGACAACTATTAGCGGCGACACCAATAGCGGCGACAGTCGCCGCTATTAAGTGACGATCCGTTTGCTTTTTCCGTACTAAGATCTGTCCATTGAAAGTCCGCTAGATCTGACGGCCAGGGTTCCACCGTACGCAACGACCATTAGCGGCGACAATTTTTGACTATTAGCGGCGACACCAAAAGCGGGTTTTCCCCTCCATTTCCTATCTTTCCCTCCACACCACACCTTCAACAGCATATTCCGACCACCAGGCCTCCCCCACCTCCGGCGACCACGAGTTCACGACCACCGGGCGACGACCACCTCTCCTCCACCTCCAGTCACCACCTTCTTCAAGCTCCGTTCACCATATTGCTCAACCTCCGGTCACCTCTCCGCCTTCTCTTAAAATCCGACCACCACCATCCCGTGACGACCACCACCGTGGACCTTCTGCTACTACCGTGGTTGCTCTTGTCGTAGATCTTGACCACCGTCGCCACTAATACCTTTCTACCTTTCTTCATAGTTAGAAGGTAATTTTTTTTTTGTTTAAACACAATTTTATTCTTGTTTATGTTAATGTATGGTTGAAATATATTTAGATGTTAATTTTTAGTAGGTTGAACATAATTTTTAGTATAATTTGTGTAATTTTAGGTTTTAATAAAAAAATTGTTGAATATGGTGAACTAGTAAGATGGATTTAGGTATTTTGGGCATTTGATGTAGAGTATTTGTTATGGATTTGATAAATAAAATTTGATGTTTAAAATTTAGTTGAGTTTAGGTGTATTTGGGTATTTGATATAGATTTTTTGTTAAATTGGTATAAATATGTTTAGATGTTGATGTTTAGTTGGTTGAATAAAACTTGTTAAAATATTTGTGTAATTGTTAGGTTTTAATTATAAAATGTTTAGATTTGGTATTTAGTTACTTAAAATTTAGTTAAAAATTGTTTAGATCTATTTATGCATTTGATACACACTTTTTATTTAAATAATTGAAATATGTTTAGATTTGGTATTATTAGCTTTTAGGTTTCGTATATTTATTTTAATCACCACGAGCTTAGAAATACTCGCTCGAAATTGATTTAGTAATCAATTTCGGGTTGTCCCCTTTTTGGGACTGCTTTTTGAATATTTTATCTCATTTAGGATGTGAATGTGTATTACTTGATTGTTTGTTTAAAAAAGATTTGATTGTCATTTTCTCTTTGCTCCTCGGGTATATATTTCTATATACTTAGTGACAAAGTATTAGCGGCGAACTATTAGCGATGGCATTTTGGGGTATTAGCGGCGACAAATGTCGCCTCTAATAGTAAAAAATTTTGTAGTGGTTCCATAAACTGAAAAATGTCAAAATAAGAGTTGACGGACTATAAATTGAGTTAATCGCCTTAACACGAACACTGATAAACTCAAAACTCGTCAAATAAATGAACATCTTGTCTATAGCGTGGTAAGAAAATACTTAAATGCCATTGCAATATTACATTTTCACCTTGAACCCCTTCTATTAACCATTCCAATTGCAAGTTCAATAACACTGTTTTCCTTTAAAATGAGCCACTTACCATAAGACAAAATCAAAAAATATATATATATCAAACATAAATCTTAAAGCAAAACCATAATCAACACATATTAAGAGAATGTAAAATATGCAATGTTAATTTGTCTTGTGTAAGACAGAATGTATATTTTGAAATTGACATAACATTATTTTGTCCAACAAAATTGCAAGGTAAAAATAAGACAGTGATGACCCATTAACCTTGTTTTAATCATTCTTCCTAAATAATGAATGTGTTTAATTATGTTTCAATGATATATTAAGATGAAGTATTCTAAATCTTTAATTGAAAAACAATTAAGACATTGAGCTATATTTAACCAGATCTACCTATTTGACCCGATCACTTTTTAATTAAAATTTTTTACTTGACCCGTTTCAGAATACTACATATCCTAAGCTTATTTTATTTGTTCACATTTAATAGTAATAGGATATAAATTAAGAGTAACACATGCGGTTTGGGCCTTTTTAGTATAAAATATTCGTTTGAATATATATAATCTAGATGGTTATGATTCTGAAGTAGGTATCCCACCGTAAAAGTTAGGCATGTAAATGAACCGAATGAACACGAACATCAGCATTTTCGTGTTCGTTCATTTAACTTTTACCGAACACGAACACAAACACATTACCGAACACGATTTTGTGTTCATGTTCGTTTATTAAGAAAATAAAAAAGTTCGTGTTCGTTCATGTTTGTTCGTTAAGAAGCTAAATGAACACTTCACGAACATAAACGAACACAAATGAATAATTATAAACAAACATAAATAAACCATAATAAATAAAACAAAACTGAACACAAAAAAATCTTAAATTATCATTTTGGATTTTTTTGGTGTATTAGCGGAAATTAAAACTCACTAAACTTATGAGTTTCTAATATAATTTTATACACTTATGTTTCAAATATTAACACATAATACCCTTTTATTAATATATTAATATATATAAATAAACGAACATAAATGAACATAAATAAACGGACATATATGAATGAACATAAACGAACGTTCATGAACGTAAACGAACGAACAAAACATGTGTTCATGTTTGTTTGTTTAATTAAACGAATATAATTTTTTTTGTTCATGTTCGTTCATTTTCTAAATAAACGAACATAAACGAACTTCCCGCTGAACATTTCATGAACAGTTCATGAACGTTTGGTTCATGAACGTTTGGTTCATGAACGTTTGGTTCATTTACAGTCCTAGTAAAAGTTACGTATTTGTAAGTGTCATAAAAGCAAATTAATACCTGCTGTAACAATAATATCTATCTGTCTAAACTTATTTTACAATTACATTACATAATTTTAATTTTGAAACAATCAACACCATTAGATGATTATGCAAGGTACAAACTAAAAAAACATAACTATATCCAACACCAAGACTATGCATTAGAGCTTTTATTCTTGTACATAGTGTCAAAAAATAATAATCCTCAAAACCCACATGTAAACACAACTTAAGACCAATACGGATAAAGAAATTGAAATCAACATTGTACCAACTTATTCAAGTTCATGATCATGGTTGATTGTTAGAAGTTACCCTTGCTTCTAAATATAATCACCATAAAAAATGACCAGTCACCAAAGTGAAAGTTTAATAAAGGTTTCATAATGTACAGATAACATATAAAAACATTCAGAAACAAACATGATTTTAATGGGTGATACAAGTGAATATGAATTCATTATTATTGCATTAATCCGGAAATGTAAATTAGTTTAACAACTAAGCAATACTTTCAATTTCTTTAATGTAGATAAAAACAAATGATTCAGTATATGTACTAACCATGAAACACTAGTTCATTAAAAGACCAGTGTACTAATAAGTGAGATTACGAACCAAAATCACATATCACTGTCATCATAAGAAATTTTTTGCTAAACATTTGTTAATGTTTGTCATTTTGTTTCTATATCATCCGAATCAATACACAACACTACAACAATGAAAGAGGAAGTTTGAGAAGTTGAGTACCTTGTTAAAGTAGACTTATTGAATTGGAGCCCTAGTTGAAATCAAACAAAAAAAAACTAATCAAAATCATCTAAAACATAAAGTTAGATGTGTATATTACCAAAGATGTAAACAAAAAAGATACACACCTCTAGATATCAAGTAATTAGGAGAAGAAAACCGAGATGTAGATGAATCCTATGGCTACCTTGTAAACGTGTTATTCATTCTTCGTAAGTGCTGATTCTAAATCAATCGAATTTTGTTGTGATGATCTCATTTTCGAATTAGACAAATAAACTCTATACCTTGGCAAGTTATTGGATCGACAGACTTCGTATATCTCGAGTAATTTCCAAAACAAACACTCAATAAAAAGAAAACCAAAAATCATTCTCGTAACGGCTTGCCATGGTTCAAAGGAAATTGAAAGAATTGAGAATGATTTGTGATATCTTGACTAAAATTGAATGAATGCACATCGAATTGCTAGGTCATATGGTGAATCTTAATTTGGGCGGGAAAATGAGTCAACAGAGGAGTATAAAAAGAACACGTGGCATTATAAAACCTTGCTTTATTGGAGGTGATAGATACTAAAATCAGTTGGTTGCATCAAAATCATTTTTTTAAATGGAATGATCCAAATAAATTATAATTATTTTTAGCTTTGACATCTTCGTGATTTGGCTTATCTTATCTATAAGTTTGGATTAGAATTATATTATCTATGTATGTTATGCTATGATTTTTAAATATCTTTCTTAAGTTTTCATTTTATTAACTTTTTGTGGACATGGTAAAAATAGAAACCCAATACCAATATACAAAGATAATAAGACTTGTGTCTCATAATTGAAATAAGGGTATATAAAAATGATTAAACAAAAAATTTACCCTCAAGATTTTTTTCATACATTCAATATCTTATTAAAGATAAACAAGTTGAAATAAGATATGTTCAATCTAATAGCAATTCAATTGATCTTTTCACAAAATCAATTCCTATAACAACTTTCAGGAAACACCTTCATGATATTAGCATGCAACACATACACACGATGTGATGATCTACATAAGACAATGTGATGGGGAGTTATAAACTGTACTTTTTTTTTCTTAATTAAAGTTTTTTCCCCACTAGATTTTCTTTAGGAAGGTTTTTAATGAGACAATACTTATATCTTTAAAGTTTGAAATGTGTCATTCAAGGGGAGTATTATGAATTATATATTACTATATCAAATGGATGAACTTTTTGTCAAACTTATAGATAAGTTACTATACTATTTATCTATCAAATAGTTTACTTATCTACCAAAATAATTGATCCTTTTAGTATAAATATCATCTCAATATAAATGAGAAAATGTACCTATTGTACATACTTTCATAAGCTATACGTTTCTCACTACTAGAAAACTAAGCATTTGCAACCGAAAAATTGAGACAGAAAAAATCAGTCACAAAATACGTGACCGTAACCCTATCGGTTGGAAAAACAGAGACCGATCAAAACCCCGTCACAAAACGGTCGTAAACTTTGCGACCGTTAATTATCAATCTTAACTAGTTGCATCCCCACCGCGCGTTGCGGCGTGGATTTGTCTAACGGTTATAACGGGATTCTTCTAACAAGTGGAGTTATACTTTAGCATGCAATTACTTCATAAATGATGGTGATAGCCTGATATTATTTCACTTTCCTAATATTATTATGTTACAAAACAACAGGATTGATTGTTTACAAATGCACTACTAAATGTACCAAATCTAAGACATATTCAAAAGATCATAATTCAAGTTAAATCACAAATTCATGTCAAATCAACAACAAACACGAACAAAATTAATAACTGAAATCAAAAGGGAACCCACATATAATATTCACTAAACTAATTGAAACAAAGATTAAGCACAGAAAATAGAAACTCAAACAAACCACACAATAATTTCTAAATGCATATACATACAGGCGAACGCATAAGTCGTGAGAAAGTCCATATGATTGTGTGAGAAAAAACACATATTGTTTGATAATATACACAACCCTCAAGAACATTCATATAATTTGTTGAATTTGGTTTAATTCTTTTGCACATCAGCATCCATATGCTTTCATATAATACAGCCAAGCCACTTAAACAACAAAATCAATCAACTTCCAAATCAAGGATGTTATTATCTTCAGCACTGCACAAATGAATAACTCCAACATATCAATATTCAATTTGATAAATTTATAGGAATTATATAACTTTAACACCCAAAAGTTTGAGCGTAATAATCAAAAAACCAACAAAGTTGTTAAAAAAACAATATGAAAATATAGAGAGAGCAATATAGCTAAAGTTATTGAACTAAAGCCAGGAACATTTACAGTAACAAATCAATGCATAATCGATAGAAGCCATACCTCTGTTACAGTGGCCGGTCAGAGCAAATCAATGCATAATCGATAGAAGGGAAACAATAATAAGGAGAAAAAACCGTCACAGGCAAGATTCAATTGGTCGTAACCCTTGAAAGTTAACCATTGTCGAACATCAATCAAACATCAATCCATTGAAAGTTAACCATTGTCGATCGACCATTATCTACTCTAGATCTTAGTCACAATTCATTAACCGACATTGTGACTGAAAACCACTTTGCCGATCTTACGGCCTTGAACACTTTGCGCGTTCAGGTAGGGCTAGCAAATTGTGTTTTATCATGTTTAATAGGTTACAGACGACGCGATTAGCACAAGTATCAAACATGAAAACGACACCTTTAACACTTAGATTTGGTGGTTTGAGTGTGACAGTTATATGTTTTAGGTATCAAGAAGAAGAAATGATAAATCCAAGACTCCTAATTTTAATTATTTTAAAAAAGTAAAAAAATGCATAGTGCACTTTTTTGCTAAACAGGTCTTATCGTGTCTAAACAGGTACCCATTTTGCCAGACCTACGTTCAGGGTAACAAGTTGGTGTTTAAGCTAAATGTTAACAATTGGATTCCGCCTTTCGATCTCTCAGTGTTGAGCTTAGGATCTTGCAGTTTAGGCCCACAATTTCCTTCATGGATTCAGTCACAAACAAACTTAAGAGAGTTAAATGTATCCAACACAAACATGTCAGACAATTAGAATTGGAGTACCTTTTCTAGTTTAGAATTCTTGAACATATCCCACAACAACTTTAGAGGAAAGTTGGGAGATGTTAGTTTTCTTGCACCTGGAGCAGTGCTAGATCTAAGTAACAACCATTTACATGGTATGCTACCTAGTAATTTCAATAGCGCGGATTTGGATTTCTTGGATCTTTCTAACAATAATATATCGGGCACTCTACAAAACTTCTTGTGTTATGGTATTCATGAACCGCGAAAGTTAAGGTTTCTTAATCTAGCAAATAAAAGCATTTCAGGTGTTATTCCAGATTGTTGGCTTAATTGGAAATCTCTAGTCATTCTGAACCTAGAGAAAAACCAATTTTCCGGTGTAATCCCATTATCTATAGGAAATATTTCGACCTTACGGTCAATAGATATGGGCAATAACAGGCTATCTGGCAACTTACCTGCATGGCTTCTGAATTCCAACAGCCTGGTAGTCATCAAGCTTGCGGAAAATGAACTAACGGGAAAAATACCACCATCAATAGAGAGAGATAACACAAGTTTGAGAGTTCTAAGCCTTCGTTCTAACAAATTCGAAGGTAAAATCCCAGATGAAATATGCCATCTCCGTTCTGTCCAGATTTTGGATCTTGCTCATAATGAGCTTTCTGGGAATCTACCAACATGCTTTACAAATTTTTCTGTCATTTCTGGAAGTGAAGCTTCAAGTCCGATTGTTCTGTATGAAACAATAGTTACCGAAACAATGGTTCCTGAAGTAATGATTGAGGCATCGTTGGTGACAAAAGGAAGTACTTACAGATATAGCACCATACTTTTCCTAGTGACTTTATTAGACCTTTCTAACAACAAGTTGACGGGGTCAATTCCTGATGAACTTGTTGGACTTTTGGGTTTGCGGTTCCTAAATTTGGCGCATAACGATTTAACAGGAACAATTCCCAACTTGTTCCGTAAAGATGGACAACTTGAATCGTTGGATCTGTCAACGAACCATCTTAATGGAAGTATTTGTTGGTGATTAATAGATTTCAACAAACAAGATTGAAATACAACTACTAAAGATGTACGATGTGTATGAGAGTGAATTTAGAGAAGGAAAAGAACCAGACATCTATTGTTAACTACACAATACATTGTAGTCTTACATCGATATATATACACATAGGATCGGCGGTTATCCTAACCGCTATAACTATCAGTTTTGGCATAACTTCCAACCGTAAACATACCACTAAACTACCGGTTCTTAGACTTACAATAATAACATAATTACATAATAATTGTTTAATATTAATTACATAATATTAAACTTATACTTAAATCTTTAATGCCAATATTAATCTTCCAACAGTATTCCTTTGAGCCTATCAGAGTTAACTGCTTTGAACTGGTTGAATGTATCCTACAACAATCTTGTAGGAAGAATTCCATCAGGTCCTCAGATTCAAACATTCAGCGAGTCTAGATTCAAGGGAAATAAACTTTGTGGGGATCCTCTTCCAGCTTGTTTGCAAATAAATGACAAGATTGATGGAACTACCGATGAGCATAATGGCATTGATTGGGTCCTAGTTATATCTTCATTTGCTGGATTGGCTGTTGGTTTCTGGATCATGGTTATGCCATTGATTTTAAGCAAGCGATGGAGATATGCATATTATCATTTTCTTGAAGAAATTTGGTTCAAGCTTCAAGATTTCATCCATCTCCTATTCGGATGTAAGTACTAACCTAAATTTCACTTTCGTATGCATTCTTTATTTACGAGTACGTAAAAGATCTATCTATTATAATAAAAAAATATTTTAAGATGACACTTGGTAAAATTCTAAACCATGTAATTTTATTTTTTTTAAAATTAAAAATAGCTTTATAATAAATTAAGAGATAGATGTTTTTATAAATGTAACTTTTAAAGAAAACAAAAATTTTTAAAATAAGTTTTTTTCCTAAGACATCAAATATTTTAAAATTACGAAATAATTTGAAATCGGACTTTTTCAAAAATAATTTTTTGTAAAACAAAATAATTATATTTTAGAGTTAAAATAAGGAAATTTTAAAATGGAAATCTTTTAAAATGGTTTGTCTTGCAACAAATTGTTAAATTTTTTCTGAAAAAAAATAAAAGTTTAAAAAAATAATATTTTTTTATTAATTATATTTTTACTCATATGTAATTTCAATCGTATATTGTTAGCTACTTCGAGTGGGTTCAGGTAGTAATCCGTAATCGGAAAAACAGTAACATTTATCATCACTATTTATATCATTACGAATTCTCATTTTTGGTGTTTGAATTTATAGAACATGCAGGGGTTTATGTGGAATGAAGAGAAGGTGAATGAGGAGTTGAAGAAATACATGACAAAAGCTTTTCATAGCATCAAAAATATGTGTCGAACCCATGACTGCAACCTTCGAATGGGCGCCTTCACGTTGGGTGTCAGTCGAGTTGCACGCTCTACGCTGTTACGAGGGTTGGAGGCTTGAACACTCTTGGTTTGTTTTCAACTGTATACATATTATAACCGAAAATTCATGTCCCATCACAAAAATTAAGTTGTTTAAAAACTCCAAAAAAAGTAGCTGATTTACACCAAATTCTATGCTTGATGTCATTTTTTCTAAAAAGTCATTTACTCATGTTATCTGTAACAATGATTGTTTTTCTATATGAAAACTTCAATTGTCACCAGCTCCGACAACATTTCTATCTTTGATTGAAGATCCATAAAAACCAGTCGAATTTCTTTATTTGATTTCAATATTTCGTGATATATGAACTACAAAATTACATAAAAACATACAAAACAACCAAACATAACAATAATATCACTTGGTTAGTGTTACTAGGGTGTTTAAGATACAATTTTTAAGGTTTTTGGATTAAAATGTGAGCCAAACCAATTTTTAAGGTTTTTGGATCATTTTGAGCCAAACCATTAGGAATGTTCTCTAAATTCTTTAAACCAAAATTAGACTCAAACCAATATGTGAATCGTTTGTTCTGATTGGTTTCACAGTTTAAACTTATTGCCACCTTTGTATAAAAATGAACATATAATATTGAAAATATGACAAATGAGCTATAGATCAATTGGTCTGGCACGAGACATTTTTTGATTTTTCAAAATGGTAATCAAGGGTTTAAGTCTCATTTGATGCAATATGCTTCAAATGAGTTAGGGGTTTTACCACAGTGAACCTTTAAGTAGTGAGTTTCCCTTAGAATAGTGGACGGGTGCACTGTTTGTGTTCAAGGGCGTGGTTGGCCTTTCCCCGATGAGTTTATCCAGGTGACTAGACTTAAAGTATTTATTGCCGTTCAAATATATATATATATATATATATATATATATATATACTAGGAGGATAGCCGTGCGATGCGACGGTAACACCAAAATGCAGGTCCGGCCCAACAATTTCCAAGAGTCCCGGGGGTTTGAGGCGAGAACAAAAAATTAACCCCTATAATAAAATTTATAAAGATAGTTTAAAACAAATAACTTGTATATAAAAATTTCATAATACGATGATAACTGGGTTACTCTATTTTAAAAGTGAGCTCTAAGATAAGGTTTAGTAGACTAAAATAATTAAAATGTTATTGGGTCTGTTAGTAAGTTTATTAATAGTTTATAGTTTTTTTTCTAAATCCATACATGTGTTTGTGTGTGTGTGTGTGTGTGTGTGTGTGTGTGTGTGTGTGTATATATATATATCTAAATATATAAAGAAATTTAAAATTTAGAGCCCTTAGGAGATCAGGCCCTGAGCGGTCGCCCTCCCGTCCCCTCCTCAGGGCCACCCCTGCCAAAACGAGTCGCATAAAAATATACTTAATTATAACGTGTCATCAACAATGACAGACCGCAAGTTAATTAGGGTTTAGATAGCACGTTTTGAATGATAATTTATAACCAACTGTAACATGATTGTCTATCAATTTTCTTAAACACTCAACATCTAATGTGCTTACTGTAAATTTTAAAGAGCATAATGACATCCAAACACTATGACAACAAGAAGTCTAAAATTATAGTTGATTGCATGATGCTTTTATTCAATATCACATCATTATTAAGTTAAAGATCCAAACAGTATTTGATGTCTCTAGGTCGTTTCCTTCATACTTCTTAATTCTTATTTCCACTTTGGGGATCACATCGACTTAAACCATCACAAGAGCGTTGGTAATCTTCTCAAATACAACAAAATGCAGCAAATCAAATTTTCAACGACTACATTGTTAGGAATTTTATATTCTGGACCAACACCTAAAGCAAATTGACGACATTGCAGCCTACTACTAATTAGTAATTCAAAATTCAAAACCCTCTAGTAAGTAGATAATTATAAAAACAATTTTGTCAAGCAACTTCCTGAATTCCAATCTCAGATACGTGGATATCAATAAAGTTTTAATATATAAACATAGAGTGATTCAATAGTAAACTTGCAGAGGACTTCATTACTATGAGGATACAAAAGCAATTTGATCATTTTTTCATAAAAATGTGCACGTAGAATTGTAACCTATTAATTACTTCTACTAATCAGGTAACCTATTTCATAATAGTTGCAAATAATGGCACATATGTAGTGGTTCCTAGTTGGTAATCTTAAAGATAACTAACCAGCCATGATATGTAATTTAAGATAGCAAAGATACCTTAATATGTTCATTGACATTGAATGAGTTTTCACAACAATGAATTTCTCTTGATATTCATTGTTAGAACCTTCATTGACATCCTTTCTAACCAAATCACATGTTCACATCTAGGATGAATTCTCTCTACTTGATTCCAGAACATAAGTTAATTTTCAACATCTTTATCAACATATGACCCAAGTAAAATGATCATTTTTGTCATTTTAGTGCATTAAGCAACATGTGGTTGATATTTTCTACTATCTTATATCCACTAATATGAATATCAATATGTCATATTAAAAAACAGACTACGAACATGAAAACTCTCTGCATATTAAGCATCCCTTTAAAAGCAATTGACTTTGAGATTTTAAAAATCCAATAACAGTTCTGCATAAAAACATCAATTGTGAAGGTTTAACAGGTGCACCAGTAGATAGTGGTTTCGATGACCGTTGATGCTTTAAGCAGGTTCTCCTTTCTCTTCTTCCTACGAATCTCAACCATGTTGTTCTCCCCCCGCTTCCTTCCTAAGCAGTGACAACCACCATCTAACGGTTCCGGCGAACCTCAGTCTGCGTGCTACGACTTAGAGACATGATTTATGGCTAATTAATTTCACTAAACTCAACAATTAAAACCCTAGAATTCAAATGCAAATACATATAAACCTAAAATTATAATATGATTGAGACACCTGCTAGAACAATGAAACTTAAGTAGTCACCCAAAGCCAAATTGAAAGTACTTTGTTGTTCCTTCATTCCTGCTTCCGATTAAGTCACCTGTCAAAATACAAAATGCAAAAACCTAAAACCCCTGTTCGGCGTTCACTCTAGCTCTCTAAGTCGATCGAGCAAAAAAAAATCAAAATATACATTAGGGAAAAAAAGGTTCTTTTAGCATGATTTACCTTATTGCAAATTGAAGGTTGATGATGACATACTTTACCACTACTTCAATCACTTCAAATTTACACATGACTTCAAGCCCTGGTAACCTGGTTTATCATTCACAGATAGCCATATTATTAATTTACTCGAATCACGTGGGCCGTTGTCGTCCGCCTTCATAACCACCATCGCCATCAAGCAACAAGCGGAATAGACCTCTCGGCAGGATAATCGGGAGCCTTCGCCGTCATAATACGCTTTGGAGCTCACCTGTAATCGATGCATGTTACAAAAGTCAAGCATGTTACAAAAGTCAAGCTAATTGTAGTTTAACATCAAACTACGATCGTAACCTTAATTAGTTGATGGGATCTTGAAAGGGGACTACCGTCTCCACCACCGGCGTCCTGCAACCTAAATATGGGTGTGTTTGAATTTTGAAAGGGGAAATTACGAAAATGACTATTTGACCAACTCAAATTATTAAAATAACCAATCAAAATTGAAATTTATCAAATAAAAGAACTAATAGTAGGCTGCCATGTGTCATCCCCCACTGACGTGGAGAGGGATAGAAAAACGTGCCCGGCGAGGATTTCACATAATCCCTCGCTCACGTGTACCTCTCGCTGACATGGCTTTCATCCCTCGCTGACATGGCTTTCATCCCTCGCTGACTAAGCGAGGGATACTCGTCCGAAATTATGGAAATACCCCTCCTCGCCCCCATAATTTTACAAAAAAAAAAAAAAAAAATTCTTTAACCAAAAAAAATCCAAATTAGAATAAATATTTATTGTTTTTTAAACAATTAAAAGTTTAATTTAATTTTATTTTGCCCTATATAATACAATGTTTACCCTTACCAATTTTTTGAAATCTTACATTCTTCTCAACCTTTTTTGTCATTTTCTTCTCAAAATTCTTTGAAACTTTGTAAAATGTCAATTAATATCATACTATGCAGTGGTGATAAATGACATTTTGTAAACGGTGTTGAAGAATATCTACCATTAAAAGGTAAATGTGTTAGACATGTTTTAGTTTATCTACAAATATAACGTTTGATCAATTAAAGGATATTATTTCTTCAAAACTAAGAATTCAAAGTTATATACGGTTATCGTATAAAATGTCTACCTATACTCATTTTATTGATATATCTGATCATAAAGATTTACTATATTTTATGAATATTGTTCTTAATGGTCAAAACGAAATTTTTACGTTATTCGTCAGTGAAGAATCCGGTGTTGGTAGTAGCTCTGCTGTCCACGAAAAAAAATTCAATTTTACAAACGACACTAAAAAGTTTATTTATGATTTAAATGATATTCATGTGGATGACGAGAGTTATAGTGATGTTAAGCAAGAATGTGATTATGAAAACAAAAAAAATAAGGATTTTTATGAAAAAGAGCATCCGCCTCCCTATCATTTCGAGTATAAAGTTCATGAAGATATATTTTTTTCACAACCGGAGTTATTAGCGGATCCTACAAATAATCCACTCAAAAATACCAGCTCCGGGTTGTCAACAATTTCTGAAGGTGATTGTTTCTACATTAAAGAAGAATTACAACTGAAATTGGGTACGATGTGTCTTACCGAATGTTTTGAGTATAAAGTGGTTAAATTATCAAAAAATAGATTTGAGGCGTCATGTCCTAACGATGGTTGCGATTGGTGTATCCGTGCGCATTGTTTTAAAAATACAAGTATATTTCAAGTTAGATATTTTAAATCAGTACATATTTGTTCAAAAACACAAACTTATCCCAATATTCGTCAAGCAAATAAAAAATTTTTGGGTCATATAATTAAAAACCAATTAAAAGATAGCGGTCGAATTTTCCGGGGTAAAGAAATTATGAATGATATTAAAAAGAGATTTAAAGTTAGCATATCGTACGCTCAAGCTTGGCGTGGGAAGGCTTACGCGCTCGAACTTTTAAAAGGATCTCCAGAAGAATCGTTTTCACATCTTCCTATTTACTTCTACAACTTGAATAAAGCAAACCCGGGTACGGTCACTGATATTGCTGTAGATGAAATGGAACGTTTTGAAATGTCATTTGTAGCGATCGGTGCAGCGGTAAGTAAATATTTGAGTATGGTTTTTAATAATATTTTAATAATACTAACATTATTTATTTATTTAGATTCGAAGTTTTGTGCAATTTTTACGGCGTTTAATTGTAATTGATAGAGCACATTTAAAGGGAAAGTTTTTAGACACCATGTTTTTGACAGTAGGAATGGATAGAAACAATCAGATTTTACCAGTTGCATACGATGTTGATAAAACAAAGAGCGGAGAGTCTTGGAAATGGTTTTTATCAAAACTTAAAAATTGTATTGGTGATAATCCAAATTTGGCAATTATATCTGATAGAGCTGCCTCAATGATATGGCAATCAGAACTGTGTTTCCACATGCATATCACGGGTTATGTTGTCATCATTTGATGGTAAATCTACGCTTAAAGTCAATGAAAGGAAAAAGTTACGAGTCATTATGGTGGTAGACGTGTAAAGCTTATAGAGTTTTGATTTTGAAGAGCAATTTTATAGAACATCTAATAGCGTTGAGTCTATAAATGCGTTATCACGACATGCTAGAAAACTACCAATTATTGGCCTTGTTGGATTTTTCGAGAATATCTACAAAATTGGTATTTTAATCGTAGACAGATTGCAGGTAATATTTTTATATAAAACTACCATATAATATTTTTTGTTTTTTTGTTAATAATATTAACATATTAACTTTTTTAGGTGATTTGTCGCATAGTCTTACAAAATGGGAAGAAAATAAAATAACAAGAAGAATTGCAAAAAGTGCAACATGGATAGTGACCTGAATCGATGATCACACATTTGAGGTTGCAGACGGAGGCAAAAAAAAGGTTTGGTTAATTTGTGGATCAGAACATGTAGTTGTAGACAATGGGAACTCTCTGGTTTACTTTGTGGTCATGCGATTGCTCTTTCGAGGTTTTTAAATATAACAGATTGTAGTCACTGGGCTTTAAACTGGTTTAGTAAAGATTTATATAAGGCTACATATGAGGAGTCAATAAATCCTTTACCTGCACAATCTGAGTGGGAGATACCTTCTGATTTTGTGCCAGTGCAGCAACCACTGATAAATAAAAGACAAGCTGGCAGACCGCGAGAAAATAAGCGCATACCGTCACGTGGGGAGGTAGTAAAAGAAGTTGTATGTAGTAGATGTTGTACACAAGGTCATAACTGCGACCAATGCAGAGCCCTGCTGCCATCACAGGTTTCGTCAAAATCAAGGGCAGATGGAAGCAGTAATCCATATCAACCCACAACATATGTCAACCCAGAAGATTTTTGTGAATACGTTTTTGACGTAACTAGCCAACCATCACAAATTAAATATGGGATTTTGATCTGAATGAACCTTAATGATGAAATTATTCTGATTTTTACTAAGAAATATTTGTATTATTGTTTTATATTGAAAGTATTATTTAAATTAAAAAGCAATATTTGAATAATAATTGTACTCATACTGTGTAATGTATCACTTCAAACAGTCCCCATAAATAAGGCAATGCATCATTCAACTAATTTGCCAATTTCCTATAAACAATCCCTTACAAACCCTTTCATCCTACAAAAATGTTATTTATCTTTCATATCCGGCCTCCTCCAAAACCATCTTACAAACTTACTTACGATATCACTTTATCTACATAATACTAATCAATAGAAGTGTACTATCTTGTTCTTATTTTTTTTATCTACATAATACTGATCATGAGATAAGAAAATTTGATACGTGACAGAAAGCACTTCCGAATTGAAGTGGCTAAGCTGGTATTACAAATATTATCTTGCTTAGCCCAATTAAATCGGCAATCTCTGATTATAGGTTGCATGTTCTATATTGATAGAAGACATATAATGTGTTGAAGATATATTATGTGTTTACAACAAATATTGAAGATATATTATGTGTTGAAGATATATTATGTGTTTACAGCAAATATTAAAGATATATTATGTGTTGAAGATATATTATGTGTTTACAGCAATTTTTGAAGATATATGTGTTGATAGGAAAAAAAAAGAAAAAAATAATTAGCAATAGTTTATTCGTTTGTAATATTTATTATTCTTAAATAATATTTTTATAATATATTATATATTTTTATTTATTTGTTATATTCAAATTCGCACAACATATTAAATTATCTTTATATTACGATTACAATCATACAAAACAAGCCAATAATATAAAGTTATACGATAAAATTCTAATTTGAACGAGGCAAGCTGCGCCAGAAATACAATTGATCAGCCATGAATCGCCTATACAACTTACAATTCTCCTTAAAATTTGCACCACAATCTATCAGCTTGGACGTAACGAAATGTTACATCAATATGCAGACGTAAACTCCTTCGTTCCCTCCCAAATTTTGGGGTGTGGTAACATAATCTTCATTTAATTCAATAGCAAATGGTTTTTCTGATTGTCCGGTCTTTTTCTAAAAACGAAGGTTTACTAATAAAGCACTGAAAATAAACTGAGAGTTTCAACGCCTGGTGAACAAATCGACCAATTTTATCTTCACCTATTTCTTCACCGCAAAAAACCTCTAATTTTATTGTTCGCAAATTAACACGAACAAGTACCCATTCTTCACTCTGTATGCAAAAAGGGAAATACACATAATCAACATCTAAAAAGTAGGGATACGGGTTGTACTTTCCATCAGCAAACGAAACAGCACGTTTGCTACATGAAACCATTAAGAAGTCAAAAAATTATGGAGGTAGTATAGTCCAACGCATATTTAACGGTCCATCTTTGTATAGCTCTTTGTGTGTCCAATTCATTATTCTTAAAACCCAACCTTCAACATGCTCTATAAATATACATTTATTAATATAAATAAAAAAATGCATATATTAATAATATATATAAAAGTTTACCAATGCTGTTAATTGACCGTTACATCGGTAACCTAGTAAAGTACCCCAAAAATTCTTGTCAAGTTTTACAGGTGTTAAAAATATAGCAAAATAATAAAAAGGGATGTCCCTCTTATTATAAAACTCCATAACATCTTTTGACCAATTATTTGATTCATCATCTCGAATGGCCCATATACGTTCAGTAGGTCGATTGGAGGGTTGTAATGGTACGTTTATAGGAGGGTTTTCTTATGTGTTTTGAACATTAGAAGTTGAAGATTCTGATTGATTTTTTGGATGCCTCCATTTACTTATGATCCAAGATGACGGTTCAGGTGCGGGTTGAGAAGAGTATTGATGTTTATCCATAGATTTATGAGATGAGAAAATATAGAGTATGGTTGCTACTGAGTGAAGTATAAACTAAGTGTCTATTTATAGATATCATATTATAAATTTAATATATAAAATTAAATGTAAATTTGCTTTTTCTTTTTATTATTAATTTCATTTTAATTTATTTCATATTTAATCTTTTGAAGTAGTAAAATATTGTTACCAACTAATATCGTATTTCCAACTATCGGAAGAAGAATAAGTACAACATAATTATCATACGAACATATCAAATAATTTTTCATACACATAAATTAAACATATTTATAAAGCTAATTTACAATATATTTTCTAAATATGCTTGACTTTATGGTGACTGCTTGATTCTTCTTTACTTGACTTGAATTTGATCCCGGTACAATCTGTCAAAACTTACAAACATTTGCATATTTAGGTTATGAAAATTAACCTAGTAAGTTATTGTTTAATTTTAAGAAGTGTACGTATAAGAAATGGAAAATATTATTGATTTTTAAAACATTACAAAACTATAAAATTATTTGTTTTGAAATGCCATTTGTTTAAAGAAGGTAGAATATAAAAAGTAAATTGCAAAGGATTGAAATCCGTTGTGATTTCAATAAATGATTACGTACATTTATCCTTGTTTTCTTATATGATTTTTGTAATGTAGGTAAAGAAAACAAGAACAATATCATTTAATCTCTTTGATTTTTGTAATGTAGGTAAATTAAATTAGTGTTGTAAATTGTAAGGAGGTTTAGGAGAATCAATGATGAAGAAAGAAGAAATCATTTTGTTGGTTTGAAGGTGTTGGTGTGAAGGTGTTGATTGATATTTATAGTGAAAAATTACAATAAAAAATGTTGTTATATATATTTACAAAAAATTAATTAAATTTACTAATAAAATATATACAATTTAATGAACTTAAAATCTATTAGTTAAATTTTCATACAATAATACAACTAATTTCTCTCTAAACTTTTGAGCTGTGACGCGTACATCTTCAACAGGACATAACTCATCTCCGGTAATTAAATGTTGTAGTATAATACAAACCCAAACACCATAATCGCCTGATCCCCAAAACTTTGTTGGGACACATTTGACGGTGTGATTCGTTGAAAAGATGTTGGTATAGAGATAGTCATGTTATGGTCTTCGAAATAAGAATGATAATATAAACATCCACGAAGCGTACGGTCCATTTGTTTCAATGCAAAATTTATTTCATTAACATAAGATCCTGTCATACTCATAAAAAAAAATATTACTGTTATATAAACATAAATATTTAATATTTAAATTTAATAAATTATTACCTATTATATACTGTAACAGTCCATTATAGGAAATTTATTCGTTTCAAAATCCAATGTTCCAACGCAATGTTCATTGGAAAATATAACTGTAAAAAATAACAAGTTAAAATGATTTAATAAAATAATAAAAATATTTCATTTATAATTACCTCATCAACATCTCTAATGGGTGGATAAAATGGCTCCGAACCGTTTGTGTATGAAGATAATTTTTTCATTTCAAACAACAAATGGTAAACCACGGAGGAAAAACTATCCAATGTGCATTTAATCGTCTCGACCGTAACAGATATGTCACATACGCCCATATATGCTGCTCAAAATAAATCATTAAATTAATTAATTTGAAATACAAAAAAAATATACATAAATAAATATTTAAATTGAATACTTACATCTGCCTCAAGCCAACCATGTGTATTTCCAATTTGAAGCAAATCACCTAAAAATGATGATTTGTGTTCACGACCCACAGTAAGCGAAGTAGTGAATCAATCACCACCGGTGAACAACTCCAACACATTATTTTGAGGGTTATTTTTATTTTTATCTTTCTAGAAAACAAAAAAAGGTGAACTAATGGCTGGCGATGGCTTTATTTCACGTTTCTCTTTTCGTAACGCGATCAGAACCGTCTGTTAGTTAAAACAATAAGATAAAGTAATAAGAATAAGTAATAATTTAAATAATATTGAAGAAATATGTAAGAATAATTAAATAATACATTCTCTATATTACGCGTCTTTAAATCAGAAGACAATACAAAATAAAGTAAAAAAAATTATAAAATGTTATTAAATATAAGTTACATAATAATTATAATTAAAATAAATACGGTAATACCTTCTCCGTACTAGGCCCAGCACGAAAAGGAGATGGAAAGGACTGAGGTGGAGTATTTACAAATTGATTGGTATTAAACTAAAACAGAAGAATTTATAAAATGTTAGGGTTTAAATATTACCATTATAAAATAATTATTAGAAAAATATAATTTTTTATTATACTTACTTCTTCTGCTTCTGCTTCTACATTGCCTTCAAACACATCTTTCGCGGTATAAGTTTCTGTTTTTTCTTTTTTAAAATAGTTATCCTTTAAAACAAAAACTTTAAATCAGCAAATTCAGTATAATATATGTATTAAGGTTAATAATAATTGATGTGAGAAATAATTACAAGTAATCTGTGAACAATTTCTTCTATACTTTTCGGGTCACAGCAGTGAACATTATTTTGTTTTTGCTTTTTTGCGATTCTTCATTATTCTGTTTTTGGGTACCAAAACAATTATCAAATTGTGGTACGTTATTGTCGTTAGGGTCGATATGTTCAAATTTTATTTCTTGCTCCTCAATGGGAGTTTCACCCCAGTGAAGACAACTTATTATGTAATATTGCTCGTACTGATCAAAAGCGGTTGAAATAATATATGATTGTAGATACTGACCCTGAAATTATTTGAAAAATTAAATTTAGTACTAATAATCTTTATTCATGTAATTTATTTAAAATTAATAACTTACCTCTTTTGAATTGTTTATAATAGATAACGCTTGTACCCACGTAATTAAACTCATACGTGGCCAGTCAATACCTCTTGGCACATACCCACGACGTTTTCCAAAAGTATTCATTATTAGGAAAATTTCATAAATCCAAATCTATAAAAAATAGATTAGATTGATTAAATATATAATAATAAATAATCAATATAATTAAAATTATCAAATTTAAAACTTACCGTAAATGCCCAAACAAATCCTTTAATGCTGTATCTTAGCTTTTTCTTTCGTTATTCTCTTTTATTTTTATAAAAAACATTATATATACGAGTGTAAGTATGATTCTAAAGATATGTACCCCACGAAAATTGATTCCATGCCTCTAAATCATTTACTAAATCTAAAAGTTGACTACTTAAAATTTTTTTTTTCTAATCCCATAAAACCTTGTTGAACAAATACTAATAAACAAACTTTTATTACAGTTCCATCATCTAACATGTGTAACGTATTATAAAAAACTTCTCTAAATCATCTAACGTAGGTTTAATTATTCCATTTTTATGAAAATCGGTATCGAGAAAATTTGATCTCGTAGGAATAATTTAACGCGTCATATCACCAAATTTAACCCGGTAATAAGACAAATTCCTTACGCCCAAATTGGAGATTTTGTCCATTAATTGAAAAGTTGATACCGTTCTCCAGATTTTCGGTATGAACTTGCGTTTGTAATTCACATAATAACCATTTTGCAAAACATGTGCTGTTAAACATAACAAGTTGATTATGATTGTCTTTTAATTTAATATGAATTTGTTTTTCAACTTTTACATTACATCTAATAGTAATATTATTAGAAGCATAAAAACCCTGCATAAAAATAATAAACACTTTTAAAATAGTAAAATAATCAAATTTAATATAATAAGAACATTTAAATAAATAACATTTGATAAACACTAACCTCGTGCTGCATCCTCGTGCTGCATCTGATGAATTTTGTAAGATATTTTCAAAATTTACTAAGAAATACTAAACAATGTGACTAAACAATTCTAAGAATTTGGATAACTTTCTAAACAATTTGTGTTACTCAAATGGTCCCAGTTCCCTTTATATACTCCTCGTAAAATATGAATTTGTCTCGCCTCGAAATGTGTGTTCCTCGCTGACGTGGCGAGGGGGATGTCACATCCCTCGCTTGATTTGACCCATTTCTCGCTGAGTGTGAAATACATAGGGGTTGACTCGCGAGATGCTTGTCACATCCCTTGCCTCGCTTAGAGCCCCTCGCTTAGAGCCCCTCGCCTAGGAAATGCCGCCCTCGCCTAGGGTCTCGTGTCCCTCGCTGACCGGGCGAGATATGGGTCTATTCCCTCGCCTAGGGTCTCGTGTCCCTCACTGACCGGGCGAGATATGGGTCTATTCCCTCGCCTAGGGTCGCGGGTCTCTCGATTTTTTTTTAAGACAATTAAAATTTTACACATAGGCGAGATAATGCCACGTGAGCGAGAAAATCCTCATGCCACGTGGGCGAGGATTCATGCATTTTCCTCGCCCAAGGTGAGGGGTCAAAGTAAAAGGTTACTTTTCGTAATTTAAATTGTCAATGGTTATTTTGGTAATTGTAATTTTGGTGATTTTCCCATTTTGAATACTTAAATCAATTCTAGTACCTGTTTCCCGAGGAAGGTGATGGTGATGGTACCTTGTTCCCAGTTTCTCAAAAGAATAGTATGCGAAAGTAGGTTGACATAACTTACTGGGTTGTAACTTTTGCATCAAGAGATGTACATCTCTTAATGTTTTTACTGAATTTATGTGAAATGACTTTCTTGTCCTTCTCAAATACATATTAATATAGTATAGATATATAGATATATACATACATATATATATATGGTTTAAGGCATGATTTAAATTACTTGGAGATTGCAAAGATAATCAAGGGGAAGATGAACTAAAACCAGTGTTTTGATGTTCGGATCGGATCGGTCGTTCGACCGGTTCGACCGGGATTCGGCAAGGTCGACGATCCGGTTGCATATGGTTTGTTTTGTGCTGAGAAACTCGGTTGGTTGGAAGCGAACTTGTGGTCGAACCGGAAAACCGATTGAGCAATCGGATCGGCACTATATTTTTTCCCGGATCTTTCTTAGTCAGAACATAACCCTCAAACAGATAAGAAGAAAGGAGGGTTGACAGTTGGCTTTGCTTGTAGTTGAGCCATAACCTTCGACCACTTATCTTGAAGGGGGAAGCGAGAAGTGAGATCGGCGATGATAATAAAGAAGTGAATGCTATGGAAGAAGAGAGTAAGAGAGAGAACACATAAACTTGTACTTGTAGATAGTAAAAATTTGAAAGAATCAAGAAAACTGAATAGTCATTATGTTGTATATTCCCAAGAATTTCAGCTGTATTCGACATTCATATTAATAATATAACAATTGTTTGATTATTTATTTTGTATAATAGTGATAATACGTTTGATTTTTAAATCAAGTATATATATATATATATATATATATATATATATATATATAAACACTACGTTAGTATCCCGTGTATTACACGAATTGAATTAATAAAATATTAAATAATTAGTTATGAATATTTATAAATTATAAATAATACTTTAAAATGAGATATTATTAAAATTATATATGAGTAAGAATATAATTAATAAAATAATAATATTACTTTTTTAAACTTTTATTTTTAAACCTTTTTTATTTTTGTTAGAAAAATTAAACATTGTTCCAAATCAAACTATTTTAAAATATTTAAAATTTAAAATTTCCTTATTTTAACTCCAAAATTTAATTATTTTGTTTTATAAAAAATATTTTTTAAAAAATCCAATTTTAAATTATATTGTAATTTTAAAATGTTTGATATTTTAGAAAATTTTCTCATTAAAATTTTTTTTTCTTTAGAAGTTACATTTTTAAAAACATATCTTTCTTAATTTATTAAAAAGTTATTTTTAATTTTAAAAAAATTAAATAATATCAATAGTATTTAATGTAGTTATTTAATAACAGAGAAAAACGAAAAAATTAGAATTAAATGGTCTAAAATTATGCCAAGTGTTATCTTAAAGCTTCTTTTTTTTATAATAGATAGATTGTTTGTATCCACTAAATTATATTATACCCATCATATTTTATTTTTTATTTTTTTTTCTATTTAATTAAACTATAAAAACAAATCAAAACATAAAGTATTTTCTATTTTGTTAATTTATATATCTTTATTTTGAATATTATTTATGACGTCATCCGATTCTTAAATCCGGTCTGACCAGTAAATGGTGTAAGACAACCGATTCGATGTCCGATCCGGTTATAAAAACATTGACTAAAACTAAGACCCTCATAAACACTTTTAAATCTGTTCTAAACATAACTAATACTAGAGCTTTATTTTTGTTTAAATGAAATGGTATTTTAAGAAGACGGAGAAAGAATGTGAAACATGTTCATGAACAACATAATTTTTTAATGGTAAACCTCTACAACTATTAAACTACACCACCAGTAACTTCATACTAGGTTTAAGCCTGAGTTTATTACAAATATACTTTGCATCTTACCACTGTGAAAGAGATTCACGAACATCATAATTTGTTTCCAATCTCGTCTCCTTCCAGCAGCAATAACCCGAGTAAAATATATAAAGAAAAACTCATACATATCCTAGAATCATAGGGTTGGGTTTGATTTTTCCCAATGAGTCCCCTGTAATTAATGGTTTTAAAACCGGAGCGGGCATCGAACTGGTCGTCGTAAAGGTTCATTGGTCGAACCGGTCGAACTGCTCGGATCAGATTTAATAACCGGAAGATATAATAAAAAAATTTATTCACCTTATAACATTGTTATAAAATTGATATTGGTAAACCAAACCCTAAAGCATACTTGAATGTGAATTTATAAAATAAAGAAAAAAACAACATTAAAACGTGTAATAAATGGTATTCCTAAAGGATGTAAGTTGAAACTTTAAACAACCATAATGTTAAATCAGGGCTATTCACGAGTTGAGCTGAGCGAACTTTTGCTTGTGCTCGGCTCGTTTAGAAACAGAACCGAATCGAGCCAAGCGGCTCATTTAGAACAAAGCCAAAACTAGAGTGAGCATTTTTCGAATATTAATTTTCCAAGCAAGCTTCAAGCGAGAGGTGAACGATCTTGACAGCCCATGATATTGATAGTCATACGGTCTAGTGTGTCACAGGATTTAAATTTATAAAAAGAGACAATGAATACGTTAAGTCTCAAATTTTTATGCCTTAAAAACAAGCTATATTTCATAGCATATTCATACTTATGAATGACAATCTAGGTCAAAGACTATCGCTTAGTGGCATAGGTTTTACTTTTAGTTTAATGTTAAATTTTTTACTGGGTTGATGGTCAGGTATGTATAAATATAAATTGTATATTTATATATTGGACCAAATGCAATAGAGTGGTGTGTATAAAACTAGGGGCCGGTTTCTATACAAAATGTAATTTTTGTGCTAAGCATACGAAGTCACCGGGGTGTGATACGTGTCTTTTGAGAGATGAATAATTTCGTGTGCGCCACAATTACGTATATAAGGTGGATAATTATGCAAGTTATATTAATAATTACACAAGTTATATTAATAATTTCGCAAGTAATAATTACCCAAGTTATAAAAATTACTCAAGTTATAAATAATAATTATGCAAGTTATAATAATAATTAAGCAAGGTATTTTCATAATTGCACAGTTAATAATCACGCAAATTATACGCACAACAAATAAACGTTTTTATAAAAATGTTGATTTTTTTTTAAAAAAAGTATAGCAATAATATACTCAAATTAAATAGAATAAATTCTTGATTGTATGGTGTAATATCTTTTAAAAATAATATTATATAAAAAAGTTATATGCGTTTAAAAATTTGGGGAATTTGAAAAAAATAAACAATTATAAGCTGTTTTCAAATTTACCCTTCCAAACCCTTCTTTACGTGATTATTCAAATGTCTAATATAAACTATTAATTCCTTAGATCAAGGGTTGAGATTACTTATTACATTTCGTACAAAAACAAAAATTTGTATGATAAACTTTTCCTCTATAAGTATAATAATACATTTGCAAATTTTATGTATATATATATATAATTATATAATATAAAATTAAATTTAAAAATAATTCGAGCCGAACTAAATCGAGCGGACCTTTACTCGTGCTTGGCTTGTTTACAAACCAAAAAGAGCCAGTCAACTCATTTATAACCGAGTGACAAATCGAATGAGCATTTTTCAAGCGTCGTTGAGCGTTGAGCGATTTGAATATCCTTATGTTAAATTTAGTCATTCACGAATTTAGCTAGCCGCCAACATAAAATGCGCTCTTCCTCTAGATCTCTACTCAAGTGCTCATCAATTCTCACAACGAACCACCGCTCCACACCACTAGAAGCACTGAAGTGTGTCTTTGGAGTGGTGATCGTTGCTAGAAGCACTAAGTATTTCATCATCTTCCTTGTTTCTAGATTCTTTTGAAAACCTGTTATGCCTTCTCTTTATTGGCCCAGTCGAGATCCACAGAGAAAAACTAGACAAAATCTAGATTTCTTGATGGCAAGTTGGTCAGACCGTGGTTACAAGCTGCCTGGTTCGACCATTAACCGACGGTACCGGCCGGTTTTTACAGAAATGGCTCTAATAGGCCTAACTGGACTGCCAATGACACCGGTTCCCAGTGGTCCGATTGGCACGTCCGGTCCGGTCGTGAAAATATTGCACTTTGTTATAGTTTCAAGAATTACCAAGCCAAAGACCAAACTTTTGCTTAAAAAACCAACCACCGAACAGAAAATAAATATAGATTTTACCAAAGTGAAATAATTTATGCTTTTAGTACACCTTACCCCAAAAATTGGTTCAATAACTTCTGAATCCCATAATTAATTTTCTCAACTTTCAATGAAATTATTTCTGAAGGTTTCCGCTAAAAAACGCCCCGGTGTTAAGCACATACCTTTTGACTTTTCCTTACAGCCCGTGAAGATCGTTACGGGGCCGTAAGGGTCGTACAAAGAATTAAAAATAATATGCCGGTACAAACGACTGTTAATAACATAACAGCCCGTGAAAGGTGACTCATGAATAACCTGCGGTCCGTGGTAATATTCCTTCACGGCCTGTATACCATCTCACGGGTCGTAAGTTTATTCAGAATATTAAAATGTAAATTAAGTATTTCTCGTTTTTCTTGTTTTTTATAATTATTTGACGTGACACATTATTTCTCGAAAAACGTGTATCAATTATTTGATTTGATATAAGATTTTATATTTAAAGATATATATAGAAACATATGTTAGTTGTTTTAACGAATCAATTTTAAAATGTAATCTCAAGAAAATAATAGAAGGCGTGTGAATGAATTTGTTTCTAACTCACGTGTAATTGTTGAAAATATTCCGGAACCAATTGATAACCATAATTGGCAGAATGGCTAGAACTGATCTCGAAATATTATGCAGTTTTTACGTAACGAAGATGCTAAATTATGTAGGGTGTATTACATGGGTGTTGTGGATCTTCACTTACAATTTTGGCGAGACCTACTTGAGAACGTAGCTTTATGTTCTGATGTAAGATTTTAAACGATTAATTGTAAAAACAAAAGAAAATTGATTGTATAAATGTATCTTTTATTGTTATTTTATAGCATATTCAGGCATGGACAAATAGACTTATGATCTTGTGATTTGAAGATATACGTAGAACAGAAGAGTTGTCAGGCACTGATCGTTGGACGATTCTTCCATTTGAGTGGTTTAACTTAATATACATAGGATCCGTTGATGGAAATTAATATGTAGATGGGAGTATCGATATATTTCTTGTGTTATGGGAAGTTGATACGGCAACATTGTTTACGTGTTATAATTGTGATCCAATTTTAATCAAAGATAAAATATAACTGTGATTTAATTTTTTTTCTAGGTGTACGTACCGATCACTGATGACAATGAAAATTGGTATCTTTTTAATATTTCTATATAGTTACTACAAGTTCATATATTCTTTCCATACGAATACCATCCAAATACATGTGATGATTCATGGTGCATTCATCGTAATGTTCGGGCAATTATTGTGCAATTTGAATCGTATTTCCTTTATTTTCTTGCATGTATAAATTATTGGAAGCACTCTCGACAAGAAGAAATTGAAGAATTGACACTGTCGGGTGAAACTGTTTGGCCTACTAACGAGGGTCATATTGGTCGAGATTCAGGAGTTGTTATTTATAGGTTATTGCGTATGCTGGTTCAAAACAGATCTTTAGAGTGGCAGGAAAATAATTTACAAGATGCTTGCCATAGATTTCAACGATTTATGGCAGATGAACTATATTCAAGACGGACAATGTAATTATTTAATATTTAATATTTATTTATGATTATTAATAAAAATTTTGGTACAATCTACTAACAATGACATAAAAGTATACGAAATACAATATTTAATGTTGTTGGTTTTTAAGAAAGTTCTAAGCCGCAACATGATTCCCTTGCCATAATGTCTGTATCATTCCATAGAATGATTCAGTTGTCGTAAACATTATCATATATTGAGTGAAATGTCAAGATCTTTTTTTTTCTCAGATCAAACCATTTTGCTGCTAAGTTCATGAGTGGTTCGATATTATTCACGTTCTAGATTTTGATGAAAACGTGTTGAAATCTAGTTCCAATAAATTGAAAACTCTCTAAAAATAGTACCCGAATTTTTCAAACCAGATCTCACTAAAGTGAACTCTTCTTCGTCCGTCCAAGGGTTTGGATGTTGTGGAATTGATGGTGAACTTGATGTAGAAGTTGTCGAAGTCAGTTTGTTTGAGTTATTTTTTGCGTGTAAATATGTTGATATTTATAGTGTAAAATTATTTAAATATATAATTTCTTTTTGAAAACCTTCACATGCCATGAGAGCTTTCATGCCCGTGATGGGCAACGGCTATAGTGTGAATTTGAAAAGCTAATGACCGTAATGTGCTTTACAGGTCGTATAGGCTTCAATGGTAATAATATTTATTAAAAAAATCTAACAGCCCGGGAGGGGATTTACAGGCCATTAGTTTCCCTCTAACGGGCTGTGAGATATCTCATAAGTCGTGAGGCTCTTAGGTGCTGTTTGTTTTTTCTGCAGCAAAATGTCTGCAGTCTACGGACCATATCAGCAAACATTTGCAGGAGAAGAGGTGGACCAAACATCTGCAGTCTGCAAGAATAAGACTATTTGTTTTTTAACATCTGCAGACCGTTAAAATCACAAATCAAACAAAACCTAAACCAAATCACAAATCATACTACCTAAAATCACAAATCAAACAAAACACTAAACCAAATCACAAATCATGCTACCTAAATCACAAATCAAACAAAACCCTAAACCATATCACAAATCATACTACATAAATCACAAATCAAACAAAACCCTAAATTAAATCACAAACCATACTACGTAAATAACAAATCATAGTACTTTTTTGAATAGAGGGGCCACCGATGGGAATGTGGAGGCGGCGACTGGGCTGTAGTTTCGTTTGAGTGCGTTGCGATGGCGGTGGCTCGAGAAAGGTTGGCGGCGACGAAAAGCAATGATAGGGGCAGCGGCGAATAAGAAGAGGGGGGAGGACTGCTGTGATTTTGAGGGGGGAGGATATTGGGTCGAGTTGAAGGTGGAGAATAAGAAGAGGGTTGAAGATGCAAGTAGCGCATACCTTTTTTAATGAAAATTCTTCTAAAAAATAAACACTCTGCAAACCTCAACGTCCGCACATGGTCTGCGCGGTGCAGACAAAAGAGGTCAGGAAGAACTTTTCTGTAAAAACAAACAATACCTTAATATTATCTTTCACGCCTAGTTAGTTCATTCACGCTCATTTTCACTATTACGATTCTCTTTTATACGACTCTAGCCATTTTTCACTCATTTTTTAGTTTTCGACTTTAATTACTGGTACATATCTAATCTCATGTTAATTTTTATTTAATTACGCTTTAATATTGTATAGATTAAAATTTAAAATTCAAAAATTATTGTAGATTCGAAAGGGTTACGATGAGAAAGTGGGCTGTCGTCCTCGGATTTTACATGGAGGAGGAGACAGCGAATGACCGTTTCCTCACTGACGAGGTTCAGTCTGAGCCAGCTCCTCTTGTGGGGGTGGTGGCCTACTATATCAAATCAGCGCTAGGAGGGCGCTATTCGTGCGACTTCTATTAGAAATCCTTTACACCGATATCTACATCGGTGCATTGCCAGAACCATTGCCGGGCGTGACCAGATTACCGAGCAGGTGTCGCTCGGAGATTTATTTTTCTTACCCCTAGGAGGGTAAATCTTGCTCAATGTATGGCAGCTTATCTACTTTCCGTTATTTAGGGGAAGGTAAATAACGTTTACCTTATTTATTTATTATTTAATTATTAATTGTTAGTAATATTATTTACTTAATTTATTTATTATGTGATTATTTATAGATGGATAGCCCTATTGTTTGTAGGGCGTATATTACCGTCATTGCCTCTCATTTAGGGATATACACTAATGCGCTACTTGCGCGGCAGACGAGTGACGCCTCGCCGAGGATATTAGGCCGCGAGACTATGATGGCCATGGGTATTGCCGCCATGTTTGACGGCAACCTACGATGGTCCACTAACGATGGTTGGATGATATGGCAGCCTCCCATATATGATGATGATGAGGAGGCGAAGCAGCCGCAGCCTAGAGCGCAGAAGCAGAAGTAGGGCCCTCCACAGCAGCCGCCACTATATGGGTTGCTTCATGGGGGATAATTGCTCTCCCTCGGCCATAGATTGTCCCTTTTGTGAGGCACCCGGTACATGGTGACGAGGCAGCGGAGGACGCACCGGATCAGCCACCTCCATAGTAATTATTTTTATGTTTATGTATTTTATTTATGTTTGGATGTAAAAAATTATATTTTTTTATAAAATAGTTGGTTTTGATTAATTGTATGTGATAATTGCATTTCATATTAAAATGTGATTAGCTTCTCGTCTTTTCTCAATTCACGGTTATATATTACAAAAACTATTACGAAAATAATAAATCTTACAAAAAACATTACAAAAATAATACAGCTTATAACAAATTAGCTTGTTCAACATCCTTGTCTTACCTCAATTTTTGAAATTGTGCCTCGTATATAACCTCCCAATCGTTAGCATTTGGTGTTTTATAGTGTCTCCAATATCCACTCGAAAGAGGAATCGAAAAGTTACCTACTAATCGAATCTAATAAAATGGTTTCGATTAACAAAAACAATTGTAGTTAATTGGTAATTAGTGATATCGCGTGGAGATAACCAGAAGGGAAAATATGTTGCACTGTTACCTTCTGATATAAAAATTTAAACCACACGAAACTTGTTAGCAATCAAGATTTTCGAGGGTGGCACCGTCATCCAATGTTTATATGGAGCTGCACCTAGGATGTTAAGTCTAATAAATTTTTTACTTCATGGATTTCTTGAAACACGTTACCGTACCGATGTGCATTTTCATCCTGCTCCACTATAAGTTCGCTACGAATAATACGCCATTGATTTTTATCACATCCCAATCCAACTGCTACAGCCCGAAAATCATAGTTACCCTCAGCATATACATCATCCAAACCCAAAATGTACGAGTAGAACAAGGATGGAATTGAATTTCTAAACCGGTAATAGTTGTTTCTTTCTTCATCCCTCGAGGTATATGTAAACTTTGAGTTCTGCTATGAAGATATATCATTGCCCCTTGCTTTGGATGACATTGATTGACTGCGTTGAAATGACCATTGTTTAGACTTCACCACCGAAGTTGATTATCTTGGAGGAACTTGCATATTTTCTTATTCTTACACGTATGACCTATGTCTGGGAGGGTCTAATTTAACATCTTATTGTTTATCTTTTCTTGGACGACCGCGTGTATTAGCTTGCATTTTCGGAGCTTTTTGATCTGTTTTGGCCGGATTTATAAGTAATTTTATTATACGTTCCATAGATCTTTTCACTCTTTTTGGTTGAATAAGTAAATGTTTTGTCACCATTTCCATTTCTTTATATACATTTATTTTCTACTCCCGTAGAATATACGCAGTTGAAATGAAAGGATCAACATAATAACAAGATCGATCTCGTGATGGAAAATGCGGAATGTTAACATTACGGAATAAGATTGTATATTAGATGTAGAACACAAACACAATTGTAAATAAACTTTGAAGTGTATATTGCTCTCTCATTTGAACGAATTACAATGAGTATGAAATCGGGAAATGACAAAAGTTTACACAATTACATTAAGAACTAACTATTTATACTAATCTAAGAGGTTCTCGCATAGTTCTCGCGCTACTTCAAAGATCTCGCATGAGAAGCAGGTTCTCACGCGGCAACTCAAGGTTCTCATGTGACTTAATCTTGATTATCTTGATTGGATTTCCTGAGCCTCTTGATTCAACTCGTACAATCTCCACCTAGGCTCGGTAAATCACTGAATTTAGAAGTCCACGTCTGCAACCTTGTAACTGCCCCCATAAGCATACATCTTGTTGTCCAAGGCCTTCGTAATCAACCAACCAAACTATGCTGCTATAAACTGAACTAATTCATTAGATGCAATTGGACAAGCCTGCAACCGCATCAAATCATCTTTTCCAAACTTTAGCAAATCCACAGCGTCGATGATATGGTATTCTTTATCTGTGCAATGTGTCACTGCATGACCAGTATACTTTTCACATCTCCACCACATAAGCTTTGACAAGCTGTTAACTGGTACCGGAGCATGTATAGGAATCTTTCTTACATATCTTGGATGCTTATAAACCCTTATCTTCATTGGTTTGTTCGTGTTAAGATCAATCGGGTCTCATCTTCTATAACTTTTGATTTGGCTGTCATGAATTCCTTGAAATTGGTTTTACTGCGTCTCCGGATCATATTACTCATCCAATTTCCCTTCCCATAATTACTGAGGTTAATGAAAGGAACACGACCCATTGCATATAAATCCGAAGCTTTGAGTGTATGGAAGTCGTGTTCATCTTGATAATACTCTATAGCACCACCCCTTCTCTTGATCACATATAACTTATTTTTAGCATCGTATGCCTAGCTAATGATAGGTTCTGAGTTCGTGTACCTTGTGAAAGGTTTGGAATGTCTCAACGTATGAATATAAGCCGGTGAAGGAGGAGCAGCAAATGTAAGATTCCTGATCTGACGGACAGCACTTTGATCAGCAACACTGGTAGTCTCGTCAGTCATTTGTTGATTGCTCGACTCTCCAACGATCTCCCCTTCTTCAATCAAAGTATCAGAGAACAAGTCTTTTAGACTGTTTCCAAATATATCTGTGTAATCTATGGCCCTTTTTAAATCATCAAAAGTACTAAAATCTTCATCTTTGTCTTCCTCAATCAATCTTTGCTCGAATGTGTAGAATTCTTTCTCATATGCCGCTTCTGTGGCAAGATCTAAAGGGTATAATCAACTGAATAATCAGGACTTGGTCCGGAGACATTGTTAGTGCCTTATGTTCCAGAAGTACCAGCAGCATTTCCAGCATCTCCTCCTTGATCATCATCATCATCCTTTTTATCATCATCTTTTTGACACTCATCTCCATCATCATCATCATCATCATCATCATCATCATCATCATCATCATCATTATCATTTTCATCATCATCATCTTCATCACTGAATCCAAAGTCTATCATATCCAAATCATCATCATCATTGACTGGATCAGGAATAGGCATCATATGTTCAGGATCAACAAACACCTCTCCAGTAAACTGTACAGGTTGATCCTTAGTTGCCTGGATTGGAATATCTGTTATTGGCTCTTGATCAACATTAGCAGTGTCTGTTGTCCTTTCAGTATCAACAGGATCAACCATATGCTCTGCATCTTCAACAGGTTCAGCAACGAGTTCTAGATCAGCAGCTTGCTATCCACTAGATTATCCAACCTTCGTGGTATGTTGTTGTGTGAATGATGAATAAACACAAGAGGTGAGATCTCTTAGATTTTCTTCCATGATCTGCACATAGCTGAACATGAATTGCTGTTGGCTTTCCAAGCTCTTTATCTTTTCATCTTTGTCCTTCAAACTTTGACTCAACTCATCAATCATCTTAGTTTTCTCTAACATCTCCTTCTCTAACACGCCAACCCTTTGTTCTAAAGTAACCCTTGTGGGTGAAGAATATCAGCTTCTCCAAACATATCATCATGAGTATGTTCCCTTGGAGGAGTCATTGTCACATCAGCAGCAGTCAGCATAGATAATGATGTTACAGTTGTTGATTCTGTAACAATCACCGGAGTATGTGCCTCACTGAATATGACTGGAGTATCAGCAACATGAATTTCTTCTGTTGTCATAATGGTCATCGGGGTCCGACGTTTCCTCAAGACACCTCGTCATCTACCCCTCCCACGTGGACTATCACTTGCTCTCTTAGCCATTCTCTTCTTCCTTCCTCTTGTGGATGGCACCTCATCAGGAATAAAATCAGCATCACGATCCTCAGCAGTGCGTTTGGGCAGGCGTTTCTTGCACTCTGGGATGTTCTTGCAACACATAAGGAACATTCCCTATCTTTATCAATATCTGATCTACCTGCTGCTTATGAACTTTCTGGAGCTTCCTGTGTTGTACTTGTGGATGTACGAGCTGTATCAACTCTAAGTGCTTGAGGGGCTTGAAATCCAACAATAAATCTTCCAAGCTTAGCAAAATAGGACCCATCCCAAGCATTTCCTCGAACTCCCATCAGATATGTAAAAATATCTTTCTTCATCACCATTACATCATAGGTTGACGACTCTGATACAGCTAACTCAGGATGAGCGGCATTCACAACCATCTGTATAAATCTGGGGTACATTATAAACTTCTTCCCCACTGTATCAATAACATTCTTCTGCATCTCAGAAAAAATATCCCTGGATATGCTATATGGAAGATCATCAACAACAGAAACCAGCACGGATCCAAAAACTGTACTTAGACTATCCATGCTAGCCTTTAGATTGCTAAGGCAATGGATTACCACATGAAATAGATACTTCCAGAATGGTGGCAAATACTTCTTCTCTAAAGATGGATATCAGTACTATATCCCATATGAATTAAACAATCTTTGGCAGCATCATCATTAATCTTAACAGGTGCATGTGGCCGATCTTCTAATAATAACACACTTTTAATCACTTCAACAGTAATAACCAGTCTCTTGCCCTTAACTGTGGAAGTGATACAGTGTTCTCCTTTAACATTTATCTCATTGGCAGCCGATTGGTAGAACTAATCAATAACATCCATGTAAATAGCAGGATTAGCAGATATAGCATGATAAATCCGAGAGGTCTTCAGTCCTTCTATTAGTGATCTAAATATCGCTTTGTTGTCAAGAACATCCTCGAGATATGCAACAGCATTATGGTTTTTATTGAAAACCATAGGTCTCGCCATCTGAAACATTGAACACACTTTATAAGTGTAAACAATGTTTAAAAAAATTCTGACAAATAGAAATTACAACACTTAAAAATTTTAAAAATCTTGACTTTTCGCGTGACTAGTACAGTACTCGCATGAATTTTGAATTTTGAAAAATGAACCTTTCGCACGACAAGTCAAGTAATTGCACAAATTTGAATTTTATCAGAATATAACTTCTTGCACGACAAGTAAACTTATCGCATCAGTTCATATTCCAGATCTTGAACTTCTCGCGCGATTAATACACATTTCGCGTCTGTTCATATTTCAGAACTTGTGGCATGCGACAAGTCTGTTTCAGTTCAAAATTTTCAATTCATCAATTTCTCCATGTTTTAATCAATTAAACATGTTCATTAGATGTCGATTAAGGCATTATTAAGGTTTATTGTGTTTTATTTGTTCAATTTTAACATGTATTAGTCCATTTAATACTCGGTCATAAACAAATACACACAAAACAATGATCTAAACACCAATATACCTTATCACACCCTTCGTAATCAATACGCGTCCCAAATGAACAATATTAATCGATTAGACAAGGTTTTAACACTTAGAAATTTTAGAGAGAAATTTTTCAGACTTTTCGTGCGAATACTTCAGTTTTCGCACAACTGTACTTTAAATAGTACTTTGACTTCTCGCGCGAGAAGTCAGAGTTCTCGCATCTTGAACTTTTCGCATGATTTGAACCTCTCGCAAGAAAAGTTCAATTTCTTTTTAAAATTTTTTACTTTTTAATTTTCAATTTTAATCATTTTATTGAACCCCTTTGATTTGTCTTTAAACTGATTATGTTTAGCTAAGTGTTTACAACTATTCTAACACCCTTAACTTTTGAAAATATTGTATAAGAAAACTAATTGACACGAAAACAATTAAACACACTAATTAACATTATTCTATAATATTTTAATAAATTTTCAAATATAGGATCATATTTCTTAAAAATTCAATCATTAACATTACTCACCTTATTGTAAACATGACTGTTTATGTTGCTTGTCAATATATTGTATTCTCATTAAACTCAGACTTCAAGTTTTGATTAGACACATAAGTTGTGATTCTTATCATGTTTTGGTTAGATTATATGAATTCAGTGGTTCCCACAATCAAAAGTTTTGCAAAACTCTTATCCAATCTTCAAGACATTTTGAGATTTCAAGTCACCCCAATTTGACTTAAACCTTTCACCTCTATCAGCTTTCTCAGAATCAATTTTTATCTTAGATAATATCTATTTGGAGCATAACTAGCATGAGAAATGTTTCTAAACACAGAATATTAAAAATTTGTAGGACTTATTAACTCACAGTCGGACTTATGTTTTGCCCACGCAAGACATTCGGGATTTACAAGCTAAGTCGGACTTACATGCCCCATCTTTTGATTTTGCCTTCTGTGTCATAACATATTCTCAATGAAGAAAATATTTATCATATAGTATGTATGTCTATGACATATCTTTTATTAACGTGCCCATTGGCATCTTCCATTCCTAGATGGCCTTTTGGCTTTATTTTGTTTCTTTTGTTTGTTTTTCTCTTTTGAATTTTGTTTTTCTTTTGTATACAATTTTTATCTTTTTATGTTTACATATTTATATATATTCTGAAACAAGCTGAGACAGAAAGCAATTGGCTTGAGTATGACTAGACTGTAACTCTCAGTTTGTTTTAGCATGGAATCAGTGTTATCTTAAAACCTTGATGAGTTACCCACTTCAGTCATAGAAAGTTACTTTCAGTTTATCACAGTACTTAGTGCTTTTCATTCTTGATCATCAAGCCTATCAATATATCAAACATAATCCAAGTTAGTTTCTTGTATGCTTTAAAATGTAATGACTCAAAATCAAGAAATGTACTATCATTACTATATAGCATTGAAAATATTATGTTTTCTCAAACTTTTTCTTATAAAACAAAATTTTTTTGTACTTTTTATTTAAACCTTTTACTCCCCCTAATAACAAAATTCTTTTTGTTTTTATATTTAGAATTTCTCCTCCTAAAATTATGATTATCTGTAAAGAAAATACCAATTTTAACTAAAAAAAAATTTTTTTTTTTTGTAAAGGGTGAAAGAATAAGTGTTAACCAAAGTTAATCAGTCCCAAAGATTGAACAAAAAATGCAAATCTGGAATGATCAAACACCTTAGTAAACAAATCAGCAATGTTGTCATCTAATTTGACCAATGCCAAATGAATAAGTTTCCTGTCAAAACAATCACGGATGAAATGAAGTCGGATATCAATGTGTTTTGTTTTAGAATGTTGAATTGGATTCTTCATAATGTTTAGAACTGCAGTGTTATCACACCAAATTTTGGCGTCATAAATGTTAAAACCATAATCAAGAAGTTGTTGTTTTATCCAAACAATCTGTGAACAACAACTTGAAGCAGCTACATATTCAGCCTCTGCAATTAAAGTGGACACCGTCTGCTGCTTCTTGCACTGTCATGAAATCAATCTATTACCAAGAAATTGACATTCACCGGTAGTTGATTTCCTGTCCAAGTTATATTCTGCATAATTACTATCAGTATAAGCAAATAAATTGAAATTAGAATTCTTAGGATAGCACAGGCCAAGTGTAGGTTGACCCTTAAGATATTTAAAAATTTGCTTGACACCTTTCATATGAGATTCCTTTGGATTACTCTGATAGCGTGCACACTGAAAAACAGGAAACATGATGTTAGGCCTTCTTAAAGTAAGATACATCAGGGATCCGATCATGGATCGATACATGTGTTGATCAACATCTACACCCGTGAGATCAAGAGTCAAAGTAGGACGAGAAGACATAGGAGTTGGAGCTGTCTTGGATTCTTGAAACTTGTATTTTTCGAGAATATTATGAACATTATTTTGTTGATGTATGAGTATACCCTTGTCATCTTGTTGAACTTTAATGCCCAATAAATGACATTTCACCAAAAGAACTCATTTCAAATTTCTTCTTCATCACTGCTTCAAATTCTTTGCACAAACTATCATTGGTGGATCCAAAAATAATATCATCGATATAAACTTGAACTAGAATAATATCATCACTAGTCTTTCTTAAAAATAATGTTTAATCAATAGCACCTCTTGTATAACCATTTTCAAGCAAATGATTAGTGAGAGTAGCATACCAAGCTCGTGGTGCTTGATTTAAGCCATAAAGTGCTTTGTTTAACTTGTAAACATATTCAGGATGATCTGGATCTTCAAAACCAGGTGGTTGACAAACATATGTTGCTTCTTTCATTTCACCGTACAAGAATGCGGTTTTAACATCCATTTGATATACTGTGAAGTTCTTGTATAAAGCATAAGCTAGAAAGATTCGGAAAGCTTCCAGTCTTGCAACAGGAGCATATACTTTTTCATAATCAAGTCCTTCAATCTGATAGAACCCTTGAACAACAAGTCTGGCCTTGTTGCGAACAATTACACCTTTTTCATCCGTTTTGTTCTTGAATATAAATTTTGTTCCAATTGGTAACTTACCCTTTGGTAATTCACACAGATGCCATACATTAAGTTTCTTGAATTGCATAAGCTCGTCTTGCATAGCCTCTACCTAACTGTTTTCCTTTAAAGCCATCTCAACATTCTTTGGCATGATTTGAGAAAAGAAACATGAATACAAACATGTATTTATTGCTCGAGAACGGTTTCGGGTTTAAATTCCTTGTGATAATGGACCAATGATTGCATCAGTTGGATGATCTTTATGAATTCTCAGCTGAGGAATGGTATCTTCAGAGATAACTTCATCTAGATTAGACATATGATCCATGGGTTCTACAACACTAATACCTCCTTCTGGTTGATAAACAATGTCTTCTTCTTGATGATTATCACTTTCAATTGAGATGTCATCAAATGGAACTTGAATGGTAACAATTTGATCATCTTGAGTAGAAGAAGAATTCTGAGTAGAATGTTGGGAAGCTTGGACAACAATTGGCTCAAAAGAAAATGTATCGGATGCAGAAGCCGGTGAAACAACTGATATAATGGAAGAAGAAGGTATATCTAAAGATATTCCTTTTACCCGAGAAGAAAAAGTTCCAATGTCATCGGCAAAAATTTCCTGAATTGAGGATGTCAAAGGCAAAGTAGCTGTAGAAACAACATTTGATTTATTAAATCTTTCAAACAACGAAGCATAATCATATACCCATGAAGGTGCAGAACCTGCATCTGTTTTGTTAGATTCATGTCAATCAATATCAAATGATTCAATTATTTGTTTCGACCTTTTATTATAAACCCAATATGCGACCTTATTGGCTGAATATCCAACAAAATAACAATCATCAGCTTTTTCATCAAATTTTGACTTTGAATCAAATGTATTTAACAAAGTACAACAACAACCAAAAGTTTTGAAATATTTGACTTTGGGTTTATGTTTGAAAAAGATTTCATAAGGAGTCATGTTTTGTTATTTATTGATTAACATACGATTCTAAACATAACACGCGGTGTTAACAGCTTCAGCCCAAAAGAAAGATGGTAATTTGGCTGCTGATAACATTGTTCTAGCAGCTTCAATTAACGTTCTTTTTCTTCGTTCAGCAACTCCATTTTGTTGTGGAGTTCCTGCAAAACTGAATTGTCTAGCTATGCCCTTTGAATCAAAAAACTCATTTAATGTATGATTGCAGAATTTTGTTCCATTATCACTTCGAATGCACTTGATTGTTTTGTCAGTTTAATTTTCCACGAGTTTCATGAAATTTATCAATAGATGAGGTGTCTCATCTTTAGTGCCTAAAAAGAAATACATGTAAATCTGGAGAAATCATCAGTAATAACTAAACAATATGCACGACGTCCTAAACTCAAAACACTACCTGGACCAAATAAGTCCATGTGTAACAGTTGAAGTATAGAGTCAATTTTTGTATGAGCAACTGATTTATGAGTAAGTTTATGTTGTTTGCCTTTTAAGCATGGCAAACAAAGTTCAGTTAATTGAAATTCTTTCAAAGGTAGGCCTACAATATGATTTCCTCTAACCAATTTGTTCATATTCTTAATATTCACATGACCAAGACGCCGATGCCATAACAATGAATCACTTTCCGAGACTTTTGACAATAGACAAGATACAGTTACAAAAGAATGTGATCCATTCATATCAAGTAAGTATGTGTCTTTGTCTCTCAAAGTTCTTAATAATATCCATTCATCAGGAATTACAAATCTAGGTTTTAGAATAAGACATTCTTTATTAGTGAAATGTGTTGAATATTGTTTGTCACAAATTTAAGAAACATTTAACAGGCAATGTTTTAGTTCCTCTACAAAATTGATATCTTCAAAACTTAACACACCATTGGACACTGTACCTTTCTTTGTAATTTTACCTCCTTTGTCTCTAGCAAATACAACATATCCTCCGTTGTATGGTTTATATTTTGTAACAGAGATATATTAAGAGTCATATGCCTTGAACATCCACTTTCAACGTGCCAGACACTGTTGATGATAGGTCTTGGATGTTCCTGCACAAGTGAATGAGTTATTCAAATTTAGAAACCCAAGCCATGGTTGACTTGTGTACTCCATTTGCATCTAAATATGATACAGATGTCAAAATCATATCTCTTTTATCATTGAAAACATAATTTTCAACAATATCAGAAGCTAATTCAGAAGCAGATTGAGTTGTTTTAATTTTCCATTTTTGAATTGGTTTGATCAGACTTGTAACCAATCTTTTGAAAGTGGTTTGTGTTGAAGTTGAATTGTCATCATTGACATGTAAAGATTTCTTGTTTGTATTTTCTTGTTTTAAAATTGTATTTGTGCAAACACTTTTGTTAGCAACAGATGAATTTGACTGATATAAACTTCTTTTAACTTTGGTATTTATGAAAATTTGTTTTCTATTATTTGTAATGGAATTATGAAACCTTTGTTTACTTGTCAATTGATATTGATGATGACAATTTCTAGCCTTGTGATTTGGCCTTCCACAAACATAACAACATTTATTATAATGCACATTATGCTCTCAAGTTGGTTTCTCAAACTGTTGATGATAACATCCATAGTTATCATAGAATCTGGCTTCAGTGTTTCTTTTGGCAATAGATTCTTTAACAGTCTATTGTTCTCCTTTTACACTATGATTTGTCCTAACAGAATGATTTTTTCCTAAGACTAGCAAGGCTTTAAATTTAGCTCTATCTTTGTGAAATGGATGAACTGGAGTAGGACCAGTTTCTTTTGTACTTGATCTACACACATCTAGTTTCACAGAGTTAGCAAAAATAGGAGACTTATTTTTAAAGAAACTTGCATTTGTTTCCTTAAAAATATAATCTTTTTTATCAATGTTGCCTTTTGAAACAAATCTGTTCTTGAAATCAGTTTTCAAGTCAGATAAAGATGTTTTAACATGTGTTCTTTCTTTGGTTTTAAATTATGTTTTCGATTTTAGTTTCTTTTCCTTATTAGACAAATTTGAACAATCATTTGTAACACATAAAACTTCAGAACTTTCATTAATCACTGATGATGATTTACATGAAGATTTTTCATTACAATTTTTATTTTCTTCAAAAACTAGTTCATCATCACTTTCCCATTCTTCAACCATTTTTATGACAGGATCAACAGTCAATGGAACGTTGACCGTAGGTTTTAAGTTAGACTTTGATTGAAAACCTAATCCATAGGTCTCTTCATCATAAATGGTAATTGATAAAGGCAAAGAAGTATAATCATGATTAATAGGTGGTGCAATGATAGAATACCCAACTCCACCTTTATCATAATTAATTTTCTGTGTCATTTGATACTTGATTATTCCTTCAACCATGTTTGAGGATAACTCAAATTTTTGAACAACCAGTTTTGCATATAAGAGTTCACTGTTAAGTTTGTTAACTTCCAAAGATAATTCATTATTGCGAATTGTCAAATCATTTATGTTACATTCTTTATCATAAAGATCCAATTTTGATTGATAAACCGATTTGTTTAAACCATCTATTTTTCCTTTAAAAATTTTCATTAGTTTTATATTTTCTTATTTGATATTGAAGTTTCTCAACTTCTAAAATCAAATGTTCGTTGTGAACTCTATATATGTTTACCTTTTCAATACAATCGTTGGAACAAAGATTAATGTATACCTCTTTAGATTTTACTTGTTTCTTTGTCTCTTCATAAACTACATTCACCATGAAGGCTTTCTCCACAAACATTTCTGCTTCTGATGCCGGAGTGATCTCAACAGCATTGATTTTCTTTTCTTCATCAGCTAGAGTTATCTCAACAGCTTTTTCATCAAACTCGTTCATGTTGACCGGAGTGAACTCAATAGTCATTTCTTCCTTTTCTTCATTAACTTGAAACTAAGCTGGAGTAATCTCAACAGCTATTTCTTCACGGACCTGCACTTCTTCTACTTTTACTTGCTCAACTTGTTTACCCTTATTAGTTTCAGCTTCAACCTTTGTTTCTTCATCAAACACACCATCCAACAGATCATCTGATATGAATTCAGCAAGTAGATTATCTTCAGAATGCTCTTCAACTAGTTGAATTTCAGCTAATATAGCAGTAGACAGCTTAATACCAAGAATTTCCATTTAATCAGACCAATCATATTTTTTATTGGTTTGACACACCAGTGCTTTGTTTTTGGAAGAACTAGCTTGATTATTTTTAGTTTCAACTTCTATTGTCTCCATCTTCTTTCCATAATCATTTTGATTTTATCTAAGTTTAGTGCATTCTCTGGCAAAATGACCGGGCTTGTCACAGTTACAACATCTCAAGCTAGACTTATCAAACCCTATTTTGCTTGAGTTGTTTAGAACAAAGACTTTTCTACCAGTTCTTCTTGCAAAATTCTTTGCTCTATACACCACCATAGCCATTTGATACTTGATATCATTTTCTTTTACATCATCAGGATTGACTTGTTGCAAGTCATCAACCAAGATGTCTGGAGCATTTAATCTTCCTTCAGAAAAGGCTTCATAACTGTTCATGAATGATGTAAATAGCGTTCTTCAGCTATCTGAATGGTTTGTTTGTTGGGTTGAGAGTTTACAACAAATGCTTGTTGTGTAGGTTGAGTGGCTTGAATTTGTGGATACGTTTGAGATTGTGTTTGGACTTAAGCTTAAACATAAGGGTTTTGATGAGGAATTTGGTAATAAGGCATAGATTGGGGCAAGGATTGATCTTTGATAGTTGGATGAGCAGATGTTGCTTGTTGTTGTTGTTGACACAACTGAGAGTAGCTGACATAATAATTTGGATTACTAGCCATTTTGGCATATAAGGCTGATGCCTCAGCTCCCATCATGTTAATATAATTTGCAGCCCTTTGCTTATCATCCATATCATAAGATTTGATGGTTGAGATTAGATCACTAAGAGATAAGGTAAACAGATCCTTGGTTCTCTTTGTGGTAGTGCAGTTGTTGTTCGAGTTATATAGGACAGTATTTAGCAGCTTTTTGTTTACTGCAATATTCTCTAGTGTAATTCCTGCAATCTTTATTTTTGTGATCAGTTTCATAAACCTTGATATTTGATCTTCTAGAGTTTCACCAAGAGCATGATTGAACATGTTGAACTCTTGATTAAGCATATCTTTTCTACTTTCTCTCATGTCTTTGTTGCTCATAATTTGTTCTTTCATTGCATCCCATAAATCTTTAGCTTTGGTGTAATCTTTAAATTTTTGAGCTATCTTAGTGGTAAGTGCCATAGTGATGGCAGCATATGCTTTATCATTAAGCTCCATTCTTTTCATATCAACTTCATCCCACAAATGTTCAGGTTTTGGTACCAAGTCTCCTTTTTCATTTTTGTATACCGAGATATATGGACCCTGGTTGATGGATCTCATCATCCTGGGTTTAGTATAAACGACATGGTTTTCAAATCTATAAGCCCAATCAGGGTAATCTTCTTCGTTGAGCAAACGAGGTGGTTTTGTGCTTGTACCAATCTTATTGTCGAGATTAAGAGTAGCAGTGATGTGCTTCAGATTTGCCATTTTCTGACTTAAAAATCAGCAATTCTTCAAATTCAAAATATCTAGCACGAATAAACAACTTCTTGCGCGAAATCAAGAGTTCTCGCGCGAACAGTACAATGTTTTCGCACGACAAGTTCTGTAACTGAATTTTGCGAAATCTTTAAGTTTTCGCGCGAATGGAATTTTTTTGTAACAAACTTTTAACCAATTTTTGCGAAACTTCAACCTTTCTCGCGAAAGATAACTTTTCGCACAGAATCACCAGATTTTCGCTTGTTTGATCTCTTCAATTTTGAAGGTTTCCAGCTTCAATCTTTCACCAAATTGATTAAAATTTGATTAATTAAGTGTTCAATTAGTGATTTAGGTTCAATTAAGATCCTAATTGTCTCTAATTGATTCAATTAAGCTCGTTTAAGTTCAAACATTCCCAAAACATCAAACACTAAGTTGATCATCTCCACCATCTTCAAATATGATCAAATTCAACAGAAATGAAATAGAACATTGAATATCAAGCAATTTAATGTTCACAAACACTACAAATCACTTTTTCAATCTTCAAATCAATCGATCTAGAGCATACCAAGCTCTAATACCAATTGTAAGGATCAACATAATAACAAGATCGATCTCGTGATGGAAATACGGAATGTTAACATCACGGAATAAGATTGTATTGTACATGTAGAACACAAACACAAATGTAAATAAACTTTAAAGTGTATTTTGCTCTCTGATTTGAACGAATTACAATGAGTATAAAATCATAAAATGACAAAATCTTACACAATTACTTTAAGAACTAACTATTTATACTAATCTAAGAAGTTCTCGCATAGTTCTCGCGCGACTTCAAAGATCTCGTGCGAGAAGCAGGTTCTCGTGCGGCAACTCTAGGTTATCGCGCGACTTGATCTTGATCATCTTGATTTGATTTCCCGAGCCTCTTGATTCAACCCCTACATGAAAAGTCAAGCTTTCTCCAAAAAAGATCAATTTCATCAAGTGGGATGTTTTGACCTATAAATAATGAGTTAATTATAACAAATATATATACAATATAATATTTGTGGTAAAAATTAGAAATAAATAAATATTGATCTGTTTGAAAATAATTATTTAATCTACAAACACATGGAATACCATAACTCGTAAAGAGATGACATCCACACAATGTGTTGGATGTCATTAGATGATGAATCCTGTTGATCTCACCAACTAAAAGATCCAAAGCCTTAATAGAAACTATACCTCGTAAGTATTGAAGCACCTTATAATTGTGTAGAACCATAAGCATGATTTTGCTTTTGGTAAAACTTTCTTTTATAGCAATTTTCTGTGTAACTAAAATATTATTAATAAGCGAAATAAATCTATTCATGGTACTATTACTTTTTTTTGAGGTAACTTTTCAACAAAAAATGTTGGCCCTCTACTCGGTTCGTTGTGTGTTGACCAAAGTTGCAGTTTCTATCCATGCGGCCACAAACCTTTCTTTATAAGGGTCCAACCACTTATTTTCCAGGGACATCAAAACTCATAATTAAAATAACATTATAGTAAGTAATTTGTAAAAGATAATATTAAGAGTTAACTTCTATTTTAGTCCCTGAGTTTTGGCAATTGGCTCCATTTGAGTACCAACATTTAATTTGTCTTCATTATTGCCCGAGTTTTACAAGTCGTTTCTATTATCATCCTTTTGACTAACAGAGTTAACATTTTCTGCTAGATTTTCTTTAAAAGACAAAAATACCTCTAGAGCTTAAATGATTTTAAAAAATCCCACTTCTTACCCTAGTCTCTCTTTACTCCCTCTCTCTCTCTCTTTTTTTCTCTCTCCACCGCCATGACTATGAATGACCGCACCAGCATTACGCATATTATAAGCCCGCAATACACGAAAACACTTGTTACCCTCCCTCAACAGAAGTAAAACTCGATATCAAATCCAAAAACAATCAAATTATCAAGCACCTTCGTAAATAGAGGGGCACAAGCAAAACACTTTGGAGGCTTATGAGGTAACCCTTGGGCAACGGAGTATACAAAACACTCCCATCTGACGACAACACATACATATCATCTTCCACCATTCTCTCCTTCTACACACCCATCACAAAACCCCCAAATCATCTCCCTTCAAGCATTCAACACCAACAAACTTCAAGTACTCAATAAATCCCTAAATTCTAAACACAAGTCAGAAGATTGACTAACGGAGTTTTGCAAGTCGTTTCTATTTCTGTCATTTTGACTAACGGAGTTAATATTTTTTTGTTAAGTGCTTGTTAAATGACTAAAATACCCCTCATTTAAAATTAAAAACTTATCAAAACCAAATAACCCCCACCATCCTCTTCGTTACCACCAACCACCCCAACAACCTTCCTCTGACGCCTCCTTCCTCCAGCCTTCCTCCTCCGGTGCCTTCCTCGTCCCGCACCACCCTACCACCTACCATCATCATCTAACCACTACAATCCCCCATCGCGATCAGATCTAGGCTCTCCAGCTTCATCGATGGAGATTTCGCCGACCACCATCACCACCGCCGCTAACTCCACCACTATCGTCCCCAAATCCAACCAACTCATCATCATGTCCCCCTCGTGTACGCTTGATTTGTTTCAAAAGTTGGCTTTCTAGGGATTTATTGAGTATTTCAAGTTTGTTGGTGTTGAATACTTGAAGGGAGATGATTTGGGGGTTTTGTGATGGGTGTACAGAAGGAGAGAATGGTGGAAGATGATATGTATGTGTTGTCGTCAGATGGGAGTGTTTTGTATACTTCGTTGCCCAAGGGTTACCTCATAAGTCTCCAAAGTGTTCTCTCTGTTTATGAAGGTGCTTGATAATTTAATTGCTTGATTTGTTGATGATTGTTTTTGATTTGATATCGATTTTTACTTCTGTTGAGGGAGGGTAACAAGTGTTTTTGGGTATTGCAGGCTTATAATATGCATAATGCTGGTCCGGTCATTCATAGTCATGGCGGTGGAGAGAGAGAAGGAGGGAGTAAAGAGAGACTAGGGTAGGAAGTGAGATTTTTTAAAATCATTTAAGCTCTAGGGGTATATTTGTCTTTTAAAGAAAATCTAGCAGAAAATGTTAACTCTGTTAGTCAAAAGGACGATAATAGAAATGACTTGTAAAACTAAGGCTAATAATGGAGACAAATTAAATGTTGGTACTCAAATGGAGACAGTTTGCAAAACCCAGGTACTAAAACCGAGATTAACTCTAATATTAATAAGAATACAATATAAAACGTACTGGAATGTTTGGGCGTCACTCTTCGATAAATATGGTCAAAATTGTATGCATATATGTCAGGTGTGATAGAGTTAATTAGTACCGACCATAAATGCTCAAAAGTACCCCATTCATCATTCGAAAAACTCGCCTTGCAATGTTTAATAATATTTTCCGATATATGCCATCTACAAAGTAGTTGAACGACATTTGGAAAAACTTCTCAACACGCTTTCATTAGAGCAAGGTCTCTGTCCGTAAGTATAACGCGAGGTTCTATACACTTTTGCTCCAAAATTTCTTTTAGTTGTTCTAAAACCCATCTGAAATTAATTAACGCTCAAAATCGATAAGTGCATGAGCAACAGAAAACGATTTCAGGGTTGATGTCACACCAACCATTTGGACAAATGGCATTTTGTACACGTTGGTTTTATACATCGTGTCTATCATCAACACATGTGGGTAGTTGTAGTATAGTAAAAAAAAACACCTGCATTGAAGTTTCACTGATTTTGCTTGATTTTTTAATTTTTGTGCGGGCATTATATACTGTTCTTAATACTGACACGTTTTGGGATTCTGGTCCCTCAATGTGCCTAAATTGTTTCGATTCTCAATATTATGCTTTGTTAGTTGCTTTACCGTACAAATCTCTTTTTCGGCGAGTCTCATTGCGTATGCATGCCCCTCGAGACGTTAATCTACTTTATGATTATGAGTATCATCTACAACAAATATTATCCACTCATCTTTTTTTATTTGGTACTTTCCATGTAATTCAAAGCACAATTTGTTTTTTTGGTCCTAGTTTTTTTAAAAGTGGGAGCTCCTTTATATAATCCATCGCGATCACATTTTAACCATATTTCAACTATGAACCCGCTTATATTTTTTTGTACTGTTTCGTGATAATAACATATTCATTTTCACAACTTATATTATTTGCCCAATCAACCAATTCTTCACGAGATGAAAAAACCTAATAATTTTAAATAATTTAATTAGTTGCTATCAAATAACAAAAATTTGTAACAATTTAATAATAACCTGATTCATGTTATATAACCCTCTTCTTTCAAACCATCACCATTGTTATCCCCGCTACTATCACCTCCGTTATCGTTGCCGTCACCAGCGTCGCAGTCGCCACCGTCATCACCACCGTAATCACCACCGAAATTACCCACATTATCGCCGTACTATTCAACATAGTTACCACCCTCGTAACCGTAATAATTATAACCCTCGATGGGGTAATAGTTACAATCCAAACCGAATAAATAATTGTTGTCCCGGATTGACATCGTTAATAAATTATATCGCTTAAAAATTAAACAAATATTGAATTTATCGATATGAAATGATTTAATAACTAACGATTTATATAGTATTTTTACAAAGAATATTATGTCGAGTCAAATAATTATTGGGAAATATTACATCGTGTCGAATAATTTAATAAATACAAAATTACACTGTAATCGAGGAATATTATATCATGTCAAATAATTTATAAAATTATTCGATTTAGTTAACAGCTCGTGAGAGCCTTAACGGACCGTGTATAAAAGAACTAACAGCCCGTAACGATGTTTACGGGCCATAAAAATGCTTCCGGTGAAGATCTTCACGACTCGTTAAATGTTTGAATGACTGATTTGATGGGGTGCAGACCTATACGGCTCGTGAAGGCTCTTACGGGTCGTATCTAGGGCGTCCGGATATCATCCATGCCGTACCTATAACAGACCCCTTTCTAAATTAAGATATTATTGAAACCTACAACATATTGTGTACTATCTTTTAAATGTCAAGAACATATTGTTTGTATAAATTTTTGACTATGAATTTTTTGTTTATTTTTTAGAAGTTCTTACAGTTATTTTCATACATCATAATTGAAAATTTTAAACTAAAAATTTTATTATCATAACGGATGAATACTTTAAAACACCCAAAATAAAATACAGAAGAAAACATTGTTTATTACATAAAGTAAATAACGTCTTAAAATTATAGCAAACATGTTAATTTAAATATGAGTCCCAGTTTATTTATTTTAAGATCTTTAGAGTTCTTAATCAAGGAAAAACTTTCATTTGTCATTTGAATCATAAATAATCAACGGCTTCAACGCTATCGGTTAATTATACATTTTTTTCTCACCTAGGAGGTATTTCAACACTTGCTACTGATTCAAATATTCGTTAATTAATAAACAAGGATTTTAGAAAATTCTAAAAACTTTTTAGTATATTGAAAACATGTTAAGTATAAAATTCTTGTTCATATACAGGATAGGTCTGAGCCACATATTTAACTAAAAGGGGTCTTCAACGTCTTTTACTTTAGGTATCAAAGCTTACAGGATTTTTTTTAAACATACAAACCTTGTCTTATCTATAATTAACTTAATTATATGAGAAAATTTGGAAAATGAATGTCATCATAAGTCTGGTAAATCATGTTACTAGATTTTTTTTTATCAACATGATTAGTATTTAAATCATCATCATAAATTGTTTTATAGTTATTTTATTTAATGACAACTAGAACTTGAGACCGCGCGTTGCCGCGGGTCGCTTTTAGATTTGTTTTTTTTACAGAAGTGCGATTTGTGAGTTTCCGCTGATAAAAAAAATCGTTAAATGATGAAAGGGTCAATGACTCAAACGAAATAACTTTTAAAACACAACATTTAAAAGTGCTACGGTACATGTTTTGAGTTTTCATATTATATCCACTACGCTTGTAGGTTTTACAAATTAAACACATTACATAATAGGAAACTTCTTTTTTAGTTTAAAAGCTTTATTTTCGGTCAAACAAACATACATATATATATATATATATATATATATATATATATATATATATATATATATATATATATATATATATATATATCCCTCTATATATATATATATATATATATATATATATATATATATTTGAACGGCTAATTGTATATATATATATATATATATATATATCCCTCTATATATATATATATATATATATATATATATATATATATATTTGAACGGCTAATTGGATTACTGACGGGCCATTGGCCCACCGCCCCCCGATCATCTCCATTAGTCAAGGACGAAACATAAGACCATCCTTAAGAGTAAACTCACATTAGGTGAGAAAACCCCATGACCCACATGTAACCCCCCCCCCCCCTCCCATAGGTGGGACTTGAACCCAAAACCTTCATCTATTTTTATAAGATCTTGAGATATATCACCTTAAACACTTGAGCTAAGGACTACTCCCACTGGGATTTCGTTCAATAAATATGAATTATGGCATATATAATAAAGGATGCTTATTGCATAAAGATATACATGATTCAAAATATTTAATGAATAAAATTGAGTATTTTTAGTTTAAAATCACAGTAAATATAAAAAGTAGAATAAAGTATATGGTCAATTTATGTATACATAGTAACAATGGAAACTAAAACAAACTTTAAAAGAATATAACAAAAGTTAACATAAGTACATAACACTCAATACACCTTTCTCTCTCCACTCAAATGCCTATTGAAAATTCATTTTCCCTCTCATCTCTCTCTCTCTTAATCTCTCTCCTTATCTCTGATCAAAAAAACAAAGAGGACGGCGGTTGTGCTGGGTAGCGCAACGGCAGTTGGCGGTGGTGCTTGGAAGTGCAACGATAGTCTACGACCTTCAACCCTAAGGTAACGATGATGGCACCGACCATCCTATGATACGCCACCGTCGTCTACTACACTATCTCTGGCGATAAAAACCGGCAAGCACCATGAAACAACTAAAAACCGCCATCACTTGCCTCCTTCGTCTCCGACCACACCAACTCCTCACTTGTGGGTTTTCAGATCTAGTATGCAAGCTTTTAGATCATCATCCTCGTGTTCCCACTCACTGCCACCATCGTTCATCGCCACTCTGATCCTGCCGGAGGACAAATGTTTTTCAAGAACGCCGTTATCCCGCCGGTAGGGTTGCCGGAGCAGATGGAGCTATGTAGAGAGAGAACTCCGAGTGTCAGTCGGCGAAGAGGTGGAGTCACGTGGAGAGAGAAGATGCTTGGAAAAGGAAAATGAGACATGGACCAATCAACAGTTGACACGTGGACCAATGGTCGGCGGTTACTGTAACCACCGACCAAAAGGTTTAATATATACTATAATACCCATACCAAAGGGTTTAATATATACTATAAGGGTTTAAAATATACTATAATACCCATACTGGGTATCTATGTTACACTAGAGTCTCATTCAATTCAAATGTACTCAGATATGTTTGTGATTAGTTCATGTCACACCCCTCGTCGGCGGCGTAATCGCAAGGAGGTGACGTAATCGGATATTTTGAACACGTGTTACTTAAGAAAACTTAAATTCATTCATCCATTCAAATTAAACGTAGGCAATAAACTTTTAAGGTACAAGTTTTTAAAGATTCGAGACTATGAGCTTAGCATCCTAAGCTTATACAAAATAATATTTTGTTGTGTCCTATTCATGTCATATTCAGGTGAAGTTCAAAACATTAACCTTTGTTATTTCCTTAAAAACATGTTAAAAATGGGTCAACAATAATGTTGGTGAACTCGTAGGTTTGAGACTCGATAAATCATTACAAAGTAGGTAGTCAAGTATGAATCAAAAACTCATTATGTAACATAACCATAACACAACTAAGGTGAAATGTATTTATAAGCCCACAACTAAGCCTATGACTTCATGACTCGTTCATACTTAATCAAGTATGGGAAAAGTCAATGTTATAGACTGCTTGGTAATAATCATTTAATATCGTTGAATGTGAATTTACAGGTTCCAATCACTCGAGAGAATGGGGATTATTAGTCCCAATAGTACTATCTATATTAAACCTGTGGCTCCACCCGGAGTTAAATAGTTGTGTGATATAGCGAGGTCTTAGAAAGTCAAACTCAATAAATAGAATACGTCACTAAAATATGTATAAGCATAGACATAATAAAAATGATTCATGTAAAGTTGTTAAGTAACATGTTTTTCCCCCCAAAATTAGTAAAAGTAAAAAGGGCTATGAGTACTCACTTTCTGATATGGATCACATGAAACAAAATGGATTGTGCTTAAACCGAAGCAGCTCCTACGTATATATGCGGTGTGCAAATAAGATTTACATTCTCATGAATAAGTCATTAAACCAAGTGACGAGTCAATTGTTACATGAAATAAGTTTTAGTTTTAATTTACTAATTGAAAAGTAAAGTTATTCAAATTTATGGTTTTGCATATTTCGAACCGTTAGTAATTTTCGATGTTAGTAATTTTCGATTATGAACTTAATATTTAAAAATAAGTGTATAAACATATATTCTCTACTCTAATAAAAAGGTATGTAGGAGGACATATGTCAACACTTTATTGCTACTCAATAATTTTTTTTTCTGTTTCTCTCTCCTATTTAATAATCACATTAATTACTAATAATATTATTTAAATTTTTAGATTAAAATAGTTTTTAAATAAATTAAGCAATAGATATTTTACTAATGTTATTTCTAAGGAAATAATTATTCATAAAATTAGAAAACCTTTTAGAAAAACAAACTTTTTTAAAAATACAAAATTTTTTATAATTGGTGTTTTTAAAAAGTAAAATCTTTATGAAACAAATAATTAAAACTAAGAGTTATAAAAGAAAGTTTTTAAGTATGACATTTTTTAAAACATTTGTTTTGAAATAAAAAGTTTTTTTTATTTATTATAAGAAAATTTTCAATCATATCTTATTTTAAAATATTGATTTATAACTAATAACTTTTTATTTTATTAAATATTTTTTTATTCAACCCGTATAAACACAAGTTTACTAAAGCTAGTACCCTATTATAAATGAGTATATTGTTCATAATTATAAGTCCAAATGTGATTATACAACATCTTGTGATTTAAAGTTTGTTTGCTTGATTTTAGCGTTTTTAAGTGTCATTTGCGCTCAGGTTTTAATTAATCAAACGTACTAAATAAAATATGGGATTTTTTCCATACTTATATATGAGTTTTAACTTACTAGAAAAATAAATATAACATTTTATGAAGTTTATTTAGAAGTAAAAAAATAATTATATTCTTTCAAAAGTGAGTGCAAGTATATTCTGGAGTTTCAAATTTGTTTTAGTTGGTTGGGGGTCTAAAACTTAACTATTTTAAGTGAGATTACTTGGAGTTTAAAGATAACTTATAAAACTAACTTTCAGAAGAATAATCAAGTCAATTGGATAAAAACTGAGAGAGTTATGGCCTTCCAAAGTCGACCTAAGTATTCTGCCGAAAAATCCAGGTTTGACATTTTATCTTGTGCTTAGCTTTTAAGGGTCCAAATCTTAATAAAAAAGTATGAACATACAATGGTTGGAAAGATCTTTCTTTGAAATTAATATTAGGCTATAAAATTCAAGGTAAAACTTCTGATAGAATGTGTTTTTTTTTTTTTTTCAATTCAAGCAACTACATAATTGTTGTTTGATTTCTAGTGTGTGTGATATGTAACATTTTGTGTTATATATGCATGTAAAAGAGACACTTAAGTATTGAACACATTAAACAAAACATGAGGTTACCTAAGAGAAAGAGGTTCAACACTTGGGCTTGAGAGTTGGAAATGAAGCTTGATTTAAAAGTGTGCATGCATTGTTTGAGATTGATTTAGTGATTGCAACTTTGTTCTTGGCTGCTGCTGTCATGAAGTTTATAGGGGGAAGGGGTGGGCATGAATAATATTTAAAGACATGGGTGATGATGTGTTATGGAAGGGTGTTGGGTACGAAGGGTATGCCCATGTATAAGACATTTGATATGTCAATATCATGGATGTGATGGGTATGGATATCCCTTTGTCACAGTTGAAACATGTCTACAATGAGAGCCCTTGTGACTTTAATATTCTCTTGGATTTGATTTCTTGTCATCATTATTTAGTATAGGTGTGAATGAATATTGATTACCATAAGGTTTTTTCTTGAGAGGGGGGGGGGGGGGGGGGCTAATTTGGGTAAGAAAATAATAATTGTCAAGGGTTTTTGTATTTTATGATTAATAAATGTTAAAAGATGGTTGTTTGATTAGTTAATTAGGTTAGTTATCTCATTTACGCTAGCGTAAAGATAGAATTGCGTTAGAGTAAATAAATTTTGTTATTATTCTTACAAGTTAAATTTATGTATTTATGTAACCATTTGAGGGTTTTCGTAATAGTATCAAATCTTTAATTTGTATTTTGATTCGACTAGTGCGTGATAGTAGTCGGTTTTTACGTTTGTTCTCATACATGGGTGATGGATTTGTGTGTGTGTGTATATATATTCATGTATGTGAATATATGAGTAAGTCTTTATTTATGCTCATAAATATCTTTATCGTTGAAATAACTTGTCGATGTTGAGTTTTACACTGTGTTGTGATTTGTAGAAGACGTTTGACAATTTTATTCTATTATTATTTTTTTACGACTCGAGTCGGTTAAAGCATCAAGGTTTAGAAGTTCGATATAATGTCATAAACTAGTAATTGTGACGCATAATAATGTCATAAAATCATTTTGGTTCACATGAAATATCATAAAGTGATTCACTTGCAATGATCCTAAATTTGATTATCATAATAAAGGATCATTTCTTAGTTTTTATTTTAAACTATATAAATTATGTAATCAAATAAATAATAAAATATATTAAATATCTTTAATTTTCATAAATGTCACAGTTCAGCCATATAATGATATAACACAAAGTCACCCACAAATACAGGCATGCTTGAACAAATTATATGTCATTGCCACTTAAACCTTTGCATGAATGATCTAATACAATCACATGATGGTTGCTTGTACTTTTTAAATAAATATTTTATAAAGAAGCTTGAAAATAGTGGTAAATGTTTGTGCACATAGGACAATAGCATGAATATGAAGTTTGTAATAATGTTTCTCTTATAAACAATCAAAACAATCACTTGATAATTTCTAAAATTGCGCTAGAAACTCGAACAACACCTTCAAGATGATTCCGTAGGTCTAAATTTGCTCTTACGAGGATTTCACAAACTTAGGTGGTATAATACTAGCTTTAACAGGGGTATAATGGTAGTATAAGAGGAATACAGATGCTTTGAAAATGAAAGAAAATGTTTTGATATTCAAAACATGCTTCAAACAATTGAAGATATTTATTAGTTGTTCGCTAACACCATCACGAACCACTAAGGGCCTTGGTCGTAGTCCGTGACTGATCGCATTCAACTATGTCATGTGAAAATCAATCAAACCCGCTATTTGTTGCGGTCCATGACAAGTGCCCACCCTAATTTTTTTCAAATTTTTATTATTAAACCTGAACTTTTCTAGTTTGTTATTTTATATACAAAATATTACAAGCTGTTACATCCTCCCCACCTTGAATCAAAAATCATCCTCGAGTTTTATGCAAATAAGTAAAGGTATGTCTTTCTTATCTTGGATTCTAACTCCCAAATGTATTCAAGATCTCATTTGTAGTTCTACTTAACTTTTACCAATGCTAATTTCTTGATCTAATGATCTTTGATTTGCATTTGTTGTATGAAAAATTTTAACTTCTAATAAATTTCTACAGCTTTTAAAAGCATAATCGAAACACTTATGTAGGTTTGATACATTGAATACATCATGTATTCCGTACATCTTCTTTGGTAATTCAAGTTGATAAGATACATGTCCAATTTGTTTAACGATTTCAAAGAGTCCAACAAACAGAGGACTTAGTTTTCCTTTCTTTCAAAAGCGAACTATGCTTTTCCTTGGTGATACTTTCAATAATACTCTATACCAATTGCAAATTCTAATGTTTTTCTTCTCTTACATGCATAACTCTTTAGTCTCTCACTTTTTATTTTTAATCGATCTTGAATGTATAGAACTTTACCAGTTGTGTCTTGTACAATCTTAGGACCTGACAAATTGACTTTCTCCTATTTCAAACCAACATACAGACATTTTGCACTTTCTGTCATATACGCTTCAATTGTTGTCGCCTACATACTCAAGTGATAAGTATTATATGAAAGTTTCATGAGAGGTAGGTGATCATCCCATTTACCATCTAGGTCTATCACACAAGCTCTGAACAAAGCTTCTAGTTCTTTCACTTTACACATCCATTTGCAGATGATAAACAATACTAAAACTTAATCATGATTCATGTAGCCAAGAATTTTCAAAAACTCTACCAGATTTAAGGCATAAAATGACTATCTCCACCTAATATAGCAGATGATGGCACTCATTGTATAGACACAATTTCATTCACATATAATTACGCCAATATATCCATACCGAAAGTTTCATTCATTGGTAGGAAAGGAACAAACTTAGTCTATTAATGATAACCTAAATCGTGCCATTCCCTTGGCTTGTCTTGGGAAGCTTTGCAATAAAATTGGTTATGGTTTCCTATTTCCAAAAAGGTAATTCAAGTTGTTGGAATAAATTAGAAGGCTTCTAATGTTTTACTTTTACCTGGGAACATGTAAGACACTTTGCATTTTGCAATATATATAGCTATAACTTTCTTCATGTCTATCCACTAGTAGTTAACTTTTAGGTTCCTATCGTATCATAGTGTTTGAATGAAGGTGGAAGAGTGTTGGTGAGGTTTGTTATGTGGTACTTTGATCCACAATATGCTGAATCCATAATAGTATGTCAATTTCAAGATAACATATGAGTTTTTGAACCTATAGAGTTGTTGAAGTTCAGACCGGAGCATCACCTATCTCAAAGCCGGAAATAAAGAACACCAAACAACTAAAAGCTTAAGTTATTATAATATAATAATACACCATGTAACGTCATGATATACATAAATAACCAAGAGGAACTTATCTTTTTAGCATCTTTCATTTTAAATATGGTTAAAATCTAGATACTTTCTTAACCTATAAGAATCTAATTAACTAAAACAATGGCTCTAATACCAACAAATTTCATACTCGAAATTCTAGACACTCTGGGCGTTGAGCCAAAATCATTGGAATAATGAATATGGTTCCAAGTTTATTTATTTTATAAATCTTTCAGAGTTCTTAAGTGAGTTAGTTTACTCGAATTAACCTCTTTATTTGTTATTTGAATTCCTTTAATAGTTTTTGTTGGTCTATTTCTAGAAGTTGACGTTTTATGTTGTTTAAATCATGATTTATTTCTTAATAACTTATGGATGTCTTAAAAAGTGTTTATATTTTTTATATCTTATTTATGGTATAATTTAGTCCCTGAAATTTTAAAATTATGGTTATGAGGTTGTCGTGTCAGTTTTTGTGTTTTAAGCATGTATTGGACCGTGTTTTGGACGTGTTATGTAAAATAAATTAAAATAATCTATTTTAAAATTATGGTTATAAGGTTGTCGTGGCGGGTTAGTTATCTCTAACGCCGCAACGACTTTCTCCTTGATGTCCTGGTGTGGTTCTTTGATTCCCACAATTGGCTCCCTATTTAACAGTGCATGCTTCTAACTCCATCATATCACCAATTGGATCAAGCTCTCCTATTGTAGTACTTGATAAATCCACCAACTTATCATCAAACTCATCTTATCATGATGGAATAGCATAACCCATAGTTGACCCCTCGGTGAGGCTAGGGAGTTACCACTTCCATCTCTTCACTAAGATCATCCTTATGGGTTTCCTCTACCATTGAATTTTGAATCATGGCATCATTACAAAACAAGTGTGACATATAATATGGAACCAACCTAAGGCTAGGTAGATACTCTTCCTCAACATCTGGCTCATAATTAATTGTTTAGTAGGGGTCAAATGACTATTGCACATCATCTATCACTATCAATGATTGTGGGGTTTGCTCTATCTTACTTCCAAATAATCTTTATAACCTAAAAGTTTCTCATTAAATCATAAACCCTACGAGTTTGGTTTTCTGGAGTGTAGATTCTATGTGAGCGATTATTGTCTTTATTTCTTTCTTCTTCTGTTCAACATCCACTGTAACCAATTTGTGAGTGGTCTTGCAAACATCAACCATATGACTAATGGTGTCCACTACAAAGCTCGCACTAATGTTCTATGTATTGATTAACCTGTTGTGTGTGCATTTTACTCAAAGTAGTAGGTGAGATAATAAAAGAGATAAGAAAAAAAAGTTAAGAAAGAAAAAAAAATCTAAAGCAAAGACTAACCCTAGAAAAACAAACTAAACATGAAAGTGAAAAACAAACAAAAATGGCTAGGTCACCAACTCGAGTCGTTCTTGAAATTGTCAATATCCCAGGCAACGTCGCCAAAAACTTGATGTGTGATTTATATATATAAAATAATGATAACTAATCACAACCTAGTTTTAAGGAATCACCTAAACTAGATCACACAAAACACGCAAGTGTACCTAGCGTATGCAATATAGCTAAGGTAAGTCCGAATATCAATCCACCGGACATTACTATGCTGCTCTCAATACTTAACCCTCTATTAATTCCTAGCCTATTAAAGCGATTGACTTTTGACTACTTAACCAAAGATTGCTAAACTAATGAAACCTAAACAGTATTAAAACTAAGAATGGGGGAAATTAAGGAAACCCCTAACAAACGAACTAAGGAACGAGAGATAATTGGGTATGGATAAACAAACCACCTAGGCAAGGAATCCTATTCACTAATTTAACTAATCTCAAAAATAACTAATCATATGACACCAAATCTTAAGAATATAACACTTAAAAATCATCAAGCTATGCTAACCCTCCTATAAGTCTTACAAACAAATCTAAGTGATCCTAAGGGTCGTGTGAAGCTGACGGGATAAGAGAATGGATCGCCTTTCAGTCTCACCAAACCTAGAATGCTAAGGTACTCTAATGATGTATCTCCTATCGGTCTCAACAATCACAATGTTATGAAAGACAATCACAATGTTATGAAAGACTATAATCTACAGCCCCAAAACACTAGAGTAAATCTATTCGGAACCAATTAGTAACTTGAAAACACTTTAATCACGAATGAAAGGATAAACTCACGCTAGTGAAATCTAATCCTAACACACAAGGACAAAGAAGGAATCCGGCGATGTTTGCCACCTATCAGTCTCAAAACTCGATGGAACACTAATTCAACCAACAACCAAACCCTATTCCACAATAGCTATCTCGAGTCTAATCAACCTTATGTTCATAAACACAAAGTAAACAATCTAGACATGCAAAAATAGTAAAAAAGATACAAAATCAACCAAACTAATAAACATGGGAACAAGACAAGATCATCAATCATAAAACCGACCCTCATAACCATTAAAGATTAGTAAAGAACAAATCTTTTCAATAACACTCATGTCATACAATTAATTCAACCCTTAAAATAGTCAAACCATGTATAGATGATAATAATAAACTAACCAATTATAGTCAAGAATATAAAAAACTAAGTCGCGAATCTGAAATTAAAAGAAAACAAAATATGAGTAGCAAACCGAACCTGTTAACACGAATACAAGTTAACCGAGTGATATATCGGGTTATAAGATATCTTCGTTTAGGCTTACTCCAAAGTCACCCCTAGTCTATTATGCTCAAAAAATTCCAATAGTCTGCCATCACGTTCTCTCCTACCGTCATTCTTAGGGATGAGAGTTCGGTTTTTCTTTTTCAGAGTGTTCTCGTTTAAGAGCATTTACAGTAGATTCTCTATCTCTATCCATATAATTACACTAAAATTTATTACTTTATCTCTCTTCTTTTTAATTAAATAATACTTTATATATCTTTATCATTATATTTTTTCTCTACTTCACTCACAAACACTTTCAAATATATTAAAATATTTATAAGGACTGAACAGTGATTTCCTAAATATACAAATGAATAATAGATTTTCTATCTTCTCCATTAACAACTATTTATAATCATTCCCTATAATATAAGAAATACAATCACATATTTATAAGTAATCTACTCTGAACGCTCTAAATACTCATGTTATCTCTTCATGTGGGCTACAAAGAATCTCAAACATATCACGTAGGAACTTTAATATAATATAATTTTAATTAAGCCGTTTAGAAATACTAATTTACGTTTTAGATATCTTACTTTAATAAAAGGTAACTAGGAGCGACACGTGTCAGCACCATATTTATTTTTATCAAATTTTTCATACTTCTGTCTTCTATTAAATAATCATATTAATTACTAATAATATTATTTAATTTTTTTTAAGATTAAAATATTTTTTTAATAAATTAAGAAATAGATCTTTTTATTAATGTTATTTCTAAAGAAATATTTTATTATAAAATAAGAAAAAATTTTAAAACATGAAACTTTAATAAAAATATAAAATATTTTAAAATTGATGTTTTTTAAAAAGTAAATTTTGTATAAACAAAAACTAATTAAAATCAGGAGTTATAATAAGAAAGTTCTTAAATTTAATATTTTTTTAAAAAGTTTGTTTTGAAACAAAGTTTTTATTATATTTATAATAAGTAAGATTTCAATCATATCTTATAATAAAATATTTTTTATAACTAATATATTTTGGTTCTATTTAATATATTTTTTTCAACTATGTAATACGCGTGTCTATTAAAACTAGTGACTAATATTTAGCGTATTTTATTTAATGTTATCCATAAAATTAACTTTTGATTTTGAAAATTAAAATAGTTTATGATATGTATTCTATTATAATATATAAAATTATCTTCAATAATAATAATAATAATAATAATAATAATAATAATAATAACAACAACAATAACAATAATAATAACAATAATAATAACAATAAAAACCAAAAAAGCGGCAAGCGGCAAGCGGCAAACGGTAAACCGTAAACAATAAAGAGTAACGGTAACGGTAAAAGTAATAATAGTAATAGTAAGAATAGTAATACTAATAATAGTAATAATAATAATAGTAACAATAATTACAATAATTATAATAATAACAATAATAATAATAATAACAATAAAAACAATAATAACAATAATAACAACAATAATAATAATAACAATAACAACAACAACAACAATAATAATAATAATAATAATAATAATAATAATAATAATAATAATAATAATAATAAGAGTAAATTACTATTTTCGTCCCTAAGATTTGACAAAAATCACGGTTTCAGTCCAATAGTTTATTTATTACACTGACGGTCCAATAGTTTCAAATTTTGTTTCAATTTCACCAAAACCATTAACACCGTTAGTATTTGCTATGTTAAATCATGTAAAAAGACTTTTGTGCCCCTGAATATTAAAAACTCATCCCATCCTCACCCCCACCATGACTCCTATCTCACTCACACAGACACACACTCTCTCTCTTATCTTCTCTTCTTCTTCATTTACTTTTTTTTTCTTCTCTCTCTCTCTCTCTCACTGACTCCCTTTCTCTACTTGTGTCTCGGCAATTCAACACCACCGCCACCTTCGACAACCACAACCACCATCATTGCTCACCACCACCACCTAAAACCCGCCGACCACACCACCACCACCTAGACCCGTCGGTTACACCACCCTATATCCACTTCTCCCTCATTCTCTCTCTCCCGTCCAAAACCACTAAAGTCGTTTCCGGCCGCCGCCATTTGCCACACCACCAGAACACCTGAAGTCATCTCGTTTTACCACCACCACCACCAACCACGTTCAAGACCCAAATCCAAATTCAAGACAGCCCACCATCACCACCAACACCATCATTGTCTTTCTCTTTCTCCCTGTGTTGTCGTATTCTACCACCACCAACACCAACTTTCACCTTGTCCTCCATCACTGCCACCACCATTGTAACCCTCCACCTTGATATAGGTTTCATCTCCATCTTCTTTGATTTGTGGGTTTCATCTTCATTACTGCTTCCTTTTCCTTCACTAGACCCTAAATTGGGCATTTTGAGAACTAGGATTTGGAAATGTTCGATTCTGATGGGATTGAGGTGGTTTTTGGTTTGGAATTAAGATAGGGATGTTGTTCGATTCAAATTGGGGGATGTGGTTGATGATGCCGTTGAGCAGGGTCCAAGGCAAGAGGGCGGTGACGACGGTGACGGGCGAAGAGGGCGGTGGTGGTGGCGGTAGATTGGGGTTGGAGGTGAGTGTGGGTTTTTTGATGATGATGATGTGAGCGAGTGAGAGAGAGAGAGAAAGAGAGAGAGAGAGAGAGAGGAGGGGGATAGGAAAGAGAGACAAAGCAGATTGGGGGGGTAGGATGGTGTGGGCTTTTATTTGTTTTTTAGTTTGTATTTTTAATCTTAACGGTAAATTTTTTTTTTCATATTAACTTAACAAAAATACTTAACGGTGTTAATAGTTTGGTTGAAATTGAAAAAAAACTTGAAACTATTGGACCGTCAGTATAATAAATAAACTATTGGACTGAAACCGTGATTTTCGTCAAACTTCAAGGACGAAAATAGTAATTTACTCTAATAATAATAATAACAACAATAATAATAACAACAACAATAATAATAACAATAGTAACATTAATAATAATAACATTAACGATAATAGTAATAACAATATTAGTAATAACAATAATAGTAATAATAATAACACTAATAATAATAACAACAACAATAATAACAATAACAATAACAATACTAGTAATAACAGTAACGCTAATAACGGTAACGATAACGGTAACGATAACGTTCACGATAACGGTAACGATAATATACCTTGCAAAAATTGGTTAGTAATTGGATATAATATCAGGTCTTACAGGAAAGAGAAAATAGACCTAGAAGAAAATAGACCTAAAAAAATATAATCAAAAAGTGTGACTCGTGATGAGAATGGTATCTGATATTTTATTGTTTTCTTTATTTTTTCATGCAATTGTTTAGAATTTTAGACAACCAGTACTTTGATGGTGTTTTTATTTGTGTTATTGGGTTAGAAAGAAAGCATTTATGGTGTTTTATTGGTCATGAAATATTTTAGGAGAAGGTTAACATCACAGGTTATGCGAAAAATGGTTTTGTTTTTAGATATTAGCAATTTAGCATAACAAATAAAAAATTATATAAATGTTTGTTGGGGAATTAAATAGCAGGTTAACGTCATAGTCAATTAATATTAAGTTTGTCTTTTTCCATTATCATTGTAGCAATTAAATTATAGATTATTTTGAAAAATTGTCCTTATTCAAATTTAGGAGCATGTTAAAAAAATATAATAAAAAGCGTGACTCGCGATAAGAATGTTATCTAGTATTTTATTGCTTTTTTTTGTTTTTTTCTTGCAATGTATTATTGGGTTAGAAAGAAAGCATTTATGTTGTTTTGTTGGTCATAAAATATTTTAGAAGGTTAGCATCATAGGTTATGCGAAAAATGGTTTTGTTTTTTAATTATTAGCATAACAAATAAAAAATTATATAAATGTTTGTTGGGGAATTAAGTAGCAGGTTAGCATCATAGTCAATTAATATTTAGTTTGTCTTTTTTCCATTATCATTTAGCAATTAAATTATAGATTATTGTGAAAAATTGTCCTTTTTCAAATTTAGGAGCATGTTAATATCGTAAATTTATAAATGTTTGTCATGTTTTGGTTACCATCGCAAATAACCTTTTTTGGATATAAAATCTATTTATATATTAAAACTTGAAATATATATATATTTGTTAAATTAGAAAATTTTTAAGTTAATTACATGATTGGTCCCTGTGATATACCTATATTGTAGTATTAGTCCCAACTTAAGAACAGTTATATCGTTAGTCCCAAATGTTTTGTCAAATCGTAACCCTCATTGTCCCTAAAGCGATGTCGGTTAAGTTTTAAAGTTAAGTTGATGTTAAATTAACAAATTGCCCCTATAATCTACCTACTTTAATAAAATATAACTAGAGCGACACGTGACAACATAATATTCCTCCACATCAAAAATTTCTTGTTTCTCTCTCATATTAAATAAACATATTATTACTAATAATATTATTTAATTTTTTAGATTAAAAATATTTTTTTAATAAAATAAAAAAGATCTTTTTTAATTTTATTTTTAAGAAAATAAAATTTTATAAAATAATAAATCTTTTTAAAACATTAAACTTTGTAAAAATAAAATATTTAAAAATTGATGTATTTAAATAGTAAAATTTTTATAAACAAAAATAATTAAAATTAGAAATTGTAATAATGGAATTCTTAAAAATGATTTTTTTTATTAAAACAGTTTGTTTTAAAACAAAATATTTGATTACTTTTTTGAAAACTTAATGAAGTTTAAAAATAATATCTTTGTTTTATTACTTATAATATTTACTTATACGTAATTTCAGTTGTATCTTATATTAAAATATCGTTTTATAAGGTGTAATACACAGTTTATTAAATCTAGTTTAATAATAAATGAATATTTCCATTATAAAGAAACAATATATCCATTATCCCTTTGGCTATGAGTGATTCCACGACCGACCACCACCAAGGCAGTGACACCACCACCATTTGAACCATTGCAACACCACCATAACCACCATCCAACTCAAAAACATGCTTGTGATGCAATAATCATAAGATCGACGGCAAGATAACCGATGGGGCCATAAACAGCCGCCCTAAATCGCCAAAGGACAGACACACAACAACATAAGGAAAAAGTAGAGCACAAGTCCTTGGCAATGAAGTCAGCCTTTCCATTGGCATGGAAATCGTTCTACACGATAAGGATAAAACCATTCTTATCATCAACACACTCGGATAAGTATAAAAAAGGTGTCGTGGCAAGAATATATTGGCATGACAGAAACCTCAACAAAAAAGAAATTGTCAGAGTTAATTTTACAAACACAACGTTTTCCTTTTATCACAGTAAGGGTAGGTCAACGTCTACCTATCTAGGTCAACGTCTACCTATCTTGATAAAGTACACACAACTGTAAAGACTAAAAGATGCTATACTAGATGCCGACCTATTATACGAAAAAGGAAACCACTTGGGAACCAAGGTAAGTCGGAGAGACCCACAAAGATGAACCTTCCCAGAATGGAAGTGGCAGAATCATAAAAGGGTCTCCAAGCATGAAACTCCCACTATAAATACAAGATCGCATAAGAACTAGAGATCATCCTATTTGCATGTGAAACCACCCACATTTGGCATCTCATCGCTTCTCCCAAAAAGGAGCGCTAGCTCCTTTTTCTTCTTCGGCCATCTCTGTTGCTCTTGTTAGAGTCCCTCCATGCAATCTCGACAAGGCTATATAATATTGAAAAGGCTACCTCCAATCCCTCATTTCTTATACTTGTCTATTCATTTGTGGACCTGTATTCTACGCTTAACCATGTTAAACTTGAGACTGACTTGCACGTCGGAGTGCCCTCGGGACCAAACGCTCTGTGTCCTCTAATGTAAATCTTCTTTGTGGTTACAATCAGGTTCCAAGCTCAGGAATGATCACGGAGGCTAGGCTCAGGCATAACTGGCAATGATACTCGACCCGGAGTTAAGTGTAGCAACATTATACATAGATATATAATAAATTGCATCAGTAGGTATAGAAAATGAAAAATGAAGCACGATTCGACAATTCATATATTCTTGTAACTAGGTTAGTACCCCGTGTATTACACGGGTTGAATAAATAAAATTAAAAATAAGAGTAAAATATTATTTTCGTCCCTGACGTTTTGTTAAATTTGTTATTTCAATCCAAAAACTATTTTTTTGTCATTTCAGTCACTGTATTTTACCAAATGTTGTATTTTCATCCACTCCACTAACACCGTTAAAACTTCGTTAAAACTCCGTTAAATATGAGGGTATTTTAGTCTTTTTGAACACCCTAATTATCTTATTAAAACAAATTAATCAATTAATATTCAATTAAAATTATAAAAAAATGAAACGACTCGTGTGAACGGTCACGTTGATTAATTCTAACACATGTTATTCGATTAATATCTGCTGTGAGATTTCAATCAATGACCTCAATAAAATAAAACATGTCAACAACAAACCTCAATCCAACAATAGACATCAATCAAATAACGGTACACGTTCGAACAAAATATGAAGATTAATTGAAATCTCACGGTTGACCTCAATCGAACAACATGGGTTAGAGTTAATTGAAGTGTTTGGTCTCATTAGTCATTTTATGTGTATTTTTGTTTTAATTGGATATTAATTGATTAATTTGTTTTAATAGGATAATTAGGGTGTTCAAAAAGACTAAAATACCCTCATATTTAACGGAGTTTTAACGGTGTTAGTGGAGTGGATGAAAATGACAATATTTGGTAAACTACAGTGACTAAAATGGCAAAAAAATAGTTTTTGGATTGAAATGGCAAATTCAACAAAACGCCAGGGACGAAAATAACATTTTACTCTAAAAATAATTAGTAATAAAAATTTATAAATTATAAAACTATATTTGAAGATAAAATATGATTATAATTGCATATCAATAGCTACTTTAAGTAAATAAAAAATAATGTATTTTTCTTAAACTTTTATTTTATAAAAAAATATGGGTTTTAAATATTTTGTTTTAAGAAAAATGATATGATTAAAATTATATATACGTAATAGTTCAAAAATAAAACAATTATACTATTTTTCTAACTCTCTTATCTAAATAGTTTTATTTTTATTTTTAAACATTCATGTTAAGATTTTTTTTATAAAAATTTATTGTTTGTAAAAAACTTGTTTATTAAAAACTCAGCTTTTCTAATTATTCTGGTTATTTTAATAAAATTACTTTTAGAAAACTTTATATTTTTTATAATTTTTTTTAAAAAATGACCGATTTAAAATATTTTGTTTCAAAAAGATTTAGTGTTTTATAAAATTTCATATCATATAACAATTTTGTTTTTTTTATGATTTCTATGTTAATAAAAAGATGTGATTTTTGATTTACTTAATAAAGTTTGAGAGAAATGTATCAATTACTAAAATTGATTTTTATTAATAGAGAGAAATTAGTTTGATTGTTTAAATTATTATAATATCATTTGAGGGAAATGAAGTGAGATTGTTTAAAATAATAATAAATGTTAAAATAATAGTTTAAAAAAATGACAAATGTCAAAAAAAAACTTTATTTTATTAGATATATTTGAATAAGTCCACTAAAACAGCTATAAGCAAAGAAGAGAACTTTTAGGGAGCAAATTTCACAAGCATCTTTGCAATCTAGATAAACGATTGCTAAATTGAAAACATAACTATCGAATAGATTTATTAAATTAGGAGTTACAACGTGAAACCTCTATGTGAACCCATAAACAATCGTTGGTTCCTAAATAATTAATTCGATTCAATTTGATGATTTGATCTATCATTGCTGGGTTCTAATTTGACGGTTACGATTCAACAATGCAATTCAACATAGTTTGTGGTAGCATCTAATGGGAAACAAAACAATTTAACAGTAACATAAACAAATTTTAGGAATCCGGATTAATGATAGCGATGGAAATTCTAATCGTTTTCCTATTGAATTGTATATTAACATTGATATGAAGTGAAAATATTGTTAACTTTTTTTTTTCTTTTAATGTTTGAAATTTCTAATTTAGATGTGAGAAGTCTATAGTGGAGGTTTTTTTTTTTTTTCTCTCCAAATGAGTGTTGTCCAAAACGGATGGTTTGAAAAGTATTTACAAAAATGGGTGCTTTTGATAAATTTTATTTCTCTCACTCCAAATTTTATTGGATTAAAAAATCTTCTATTTAAAAACTATTCTTTAGAAAAAGTTACAGAAAATACTTCTAATATAATCTTTTACAAAAAAGTTATTAGAATCATGAGATTATAAAAATTTTTAAAAACATTTGTAAATGACGTCTGCAAATTTTTTTTTTTTTTTGAGAAATAACTAATTAAGCTATTCAACTTATTTTTTTTAATTGAAACAAATAAACAATTTAAAAAATATATATTTTGTTTGATCGTGCTACTATTTAAAACATTTGTAGAAAATGTATTTGTATTTATATCAGAAATAGGTTTTGTTATCACGTGTCTCAAATTATTTAAAAAAAATTTTAGAACAAATGTCATCAAACGTCTTTTATTAACGATTTTAAAACTGTTTGATTTTTGTAAATTTTTTATAACCGTTTATTTTTTTAAACATACTATTTAAAACCGATTGATCAAACAAAGTTTATAGTTCTTAAATAACTTATTTATTTATTTTAGAAACAAAATAACTTTAGTAGTTTATTTTGATTCCTAAAGTTAAATTTTAGTAGTTTATTTTGATTCCTAAAGTTAAATTTAAGTCGTCGTTTGCAAATGAATTATAATGGGTTTTAGTTTTATTTTCTTATAAAATCCAATGACCCAACAAAGTTTTCTATATAATTTTATTAGGTTTGTACCCCGTGTATTACACAGGTTGAATAAATAAAATTTTAAATAATTAGTAATAAAAATTTATAAATTATAAAATTATGTTTGAATATAAAATATGATTATAATTGCATATGAATAAACAGATATGATTTTTAAAACGAAAGGTTTGTACCAAAAAGGTTATAATTTTTTAAAAAAGGAGCGATTTAAAATATTATGTTTCAAAAAGATTTACTGTTTCAGAAAATTTTATATTATATAAAAATTTTGTTTTTTTTTTATTTTTTCTATTTTAATAAAAAGATATGATTTTTAATTTTCTTAATAAAGTTTATTTTTAAAAACATAGCTTGATTTTAAAAAAATTAAATGAGAGAGAAAAATGTATCATTTAATAAAATTAATTTTTATTAAGAGAGATAAATTAGTTTGAGTGTTTAAATTACTATAAAACCCTTTTGGAGGAAAAATGAATTCATAATGTTTAAATGAATGACATGTGTCAAAAAGATTGTTTAAGAGAATGACAAGTGGCAAAAAAAAACCTTTTTTATTATATTTTATAGATTATTAGAACTTAAATTTTCCTAAAGAATACTCTTTAATTTTTATAAATAGAAATGAGAGAATTTCATATATATCCTTACAAACTTAAAAAATATCATATATATCCCTCTCAAATTTAAAATATCATATATATCCAATTTAAATAAATCTTTAATATATTACCATCTTACCCCTATTAAGTATTTGAAATTTAAACCTATTTCTAGTTTTTATTAACGTCTCATAAACTTCTTTATGGAATAAATTTTTTCATAGAAATATTGGTGATCTTCTTAATCGCAAATACCAAATCTTGAAATTCAAACACTAACTCCACAAAAAAAACATTTGTATGACTTCACAAAGTGCTCGTTTCATAAAATCTGATTATTTAATTCTTGTACATTTGATCGTTGTAGTAAATTAGAAAATCTAATCATAATGGTTCTCCTACCTTCTTGTTGCTTTAATTATTTATTTGACATGTATAAATTTTTAAACATATATAAAGGGTAAAAAAGTCCTTTATTAATGTTTCATAAATGAAATGGATATATTTGATATTTCAAATAGTTTTCAAGTACATATATGATATTTTAAGTTTAGATTGGATATATGTGATATTTTTTAAATTTATAAGGATATATATGAAATTCTCCAATACAAATCCCTTTTAATATAATAAGATTGGAGTGAGAAAAATAAAATATATTAAAAACACCAATTTTAATAAATATTTTTTTAATCATCCACATTAATAAATAAGTTTTCAAACAAGATCATTTAAGAAAAAACTCGTCCAGATGGCCCACTGGGGCGGATTTATGAGATGTACAACATTTATTGCACATGTTACAAGGTTAATTCCCCTTAACCCACAACCCCCGTTACAAACAAAGCAACTGCCTCATTTCAAAATTCAAACCGGGTTCAGTTCGCCCGGGGAATCGGAAGATGATAGCAAGACGGTGAGCTCTCCACATTCAAAATTTAAACCGGGTTCAGTTGTTTTCAAAAGGTTCATGAGTTTGGCGATGTATGATGGATCTGTATGTAGCAATTCACGATTTGGGCTTTCAATTACCGATCTATGATTTGGGTTGTAGCAGACAGTGAGCTTTAATACAAGGGTTTGCTACACAAATGAAGCTGAGAACACAATCATCCGATGAAGCTGATTTGATTTGATTGGTAATGTCGATCTGACCTTACTATGTAAACCTGTATGTTTTGATTTACCTTACTATGTATATTTTTATCATTGTCTGTTAAAAGTATAAGTATAAAGCTGCTACTTTTATGATTTTCATTGTATTTTTATTTTTTAGTATGTAAAGTTAAGCATTGATTGTTGTTGTTGTTGACAGATAGTTTTACATCCACTATCTAATGAATTTTGGGTTCAAGGAAACCATAGTTGTTACATCATCAATGATCTCTTAGGTTCCTGCTTGTTAGCACAATTGATGTCTGTACTAAATCTGAAACTGTTAAATAAGAAAACCACTATTAATTATTGGAATTGTGTAAATTGGAGACTATAGTTGAACTAGTACAGCTAAAGTTGAATTGACAATTTAAGAGCACCATGGTGTTTTTTGTTTAAAAGCTTAATAGACTTTCAAATGATGGCCTTTCTTACTAGATGTTACCATGACAACCAACTTTTCAAACTTACATGATCTTGCTAAACAACAAACTTAACAGGCTTTGAATTCTTATGTAATGATCTATTTTAAGAGTGGTGATGTCTTTAGAGCTGAAGTTTTAAAAGTTATTATAGTTCTATTCCAAAGCTATAAAAGAAATAAAATAAGCAAAATAAGGTGATCCTTTTTGATGGTCCTAGGTAGTTTTTATTTATAACAAAGCATATGCAATATTTTTTATGGTCCTTTAGCAAGTTTATCTGAATTTAGCAACTACCCAAGGCATTTCAAGGTAGAAGCTTGGTCTCTGGAGTTTGGATGTTCAAAGACCTTTATAATAAAAAGTGTCATATTTTCTATAATGACCTATGTTACCATATATAATAATTTAATCAGCGGATGAAAGCTGAAAAGTTCTGATTTATACTCATACAATTGCATTATCAAGTGAATATTGTTTAGGTTGCATACCAATGCATTCTTACTATAACAAGGGTGGATACTTATCTGAATTGCCCCGTTTCAAATGTGTTAGCATGCAAAACATTATAGTACGCATTCTCACTATACCAATGCTTGTTATTCTCACTATATGATTTACAAACGGGCTGGTTTGATTAGAATTAATTGATGTAGTGAATATGAATGCATAAATTCATTTAACTTGGCATGACTTATGTTCAATAGAATATAAATTTGTCAAAATATATTTTTCTGGATGAATTATTAGTGGGACTTAGGGTTGTCCATATATTTACAGAACTTGTTTAATTTGTATGGCTCGGATCCACAGGTTTTAATCATACAAGGATCACTTCCAATGGATTCTCAGTTAATGTCCTTTGATTTTATGAAAACCTTAATGTTACCATCTTGAAACAGTTTTGTGCAGTTTAAATAAACTAACATTTTCCCCAACTTATAGTGGGTGTTACCCTTGAAACCAAAAATCTATAGAAAATAGACACATAGGGCTTTCTGGATCATATATAATGCATCCTAAATAGATGTGTGGTCGTTTTTATGTGATTTTCTGAAATTCGATAAAAATCTGAATGAAAGCTGGAAATTCAGCTTTTAAACCGACGGCCTATTGTGTTGACTGTTTTGACACTATAAAGTGTGTACCTACGTTTTGATCTCCACACATACAATTGCATTATCAGAAGAATATTGTTTAGGTTGCATACCAATGCCTTCTTGCTACAATAAGTGTGGATGCTTATCTAAATTGACCCGTTTGAAATGTGTTAGCATGCAAAACGTTATAACATATAGTCATAGTATCAGTAGGATACATGGTGAAGTTAAAAAAATCAAGTCTTGAATGTTCCAACTTCCATCAAGTATGCAGTCAAAGTATCAAGTTTTATTAATGTCATTAAGTATTGTTTTAGATGCATAACCTTTTACAAACTAGATTAACCTTTGTTGTTGATCAAGATGTGATTAAATTGCTTTTTGTGAAGTATATGTGTATTCTTAGTCCACAAAAGGTATTCTTGGTGGACAACATGCATTGACCATTTGGAAGTTTAAATGATTTTTTTTGGGTGATTTTTTTATAATAATTTCTAACGTACTTACTTTGATTAATGCTATAGTTGATTCAAGAAGTAGAAGCAAAGATTACATAGCTAATGAAGTTGCAAGGTATGTATTCTTTAGTAGCTAGAAATAAAGGTTGAATAGCATTGTTTATCTGACACACCTTACATATTACGTTCTCAGTTCAGTAGATAAATATCACCTCTCTTGAATACAAACATATATTCTTATTAACTACAATCTTTTGTAGGAAAATTTTCTATTACACAATGCCTCCAACTAGAAACGACGGAGAGGTTATGGAGACTAAAATATTTTTTGAGACTGATATAGTTTTTGAGCTTGGCAAGGAGTTCAATGTGGATGAAGTTTATGGCACAGACTCCTCGATTATTGATAGCGTAAAATCTGTAGTGGACTTTAACAAGGTTACAATGATGATAGATAATCATGCTGCTTTTGATGAGACATGCTTGAGGTTTGTATTCCTCCCACAATTTCATGATTAATATTTGTGTTTGGAATTTTATCTTTAAATTACTATGTTTATGATTGATATTTTGTTATTCTTGTGTTATTATATATCTGACACCTATAAAGCTCATGACATTGATAGACCACACCAATATATGACAAGAGAATCGATAAACTCACAGTAAAACAAGTATCGCGTTATAAATTGTCGTCGCCGCCGCATTGCGCGGGTTTTCCGCTAGTATATACTATCTATATTGCATGTAATAGGCATATAGGAAGGACACAATAGTCATTTGACCCATATCTCTTAAAATCAAGAGATGTACAACTCTTGAGCTTTGAATCCCTCCCAATTGCCTAATAAGCTCATTTCAAAATTCACAAAGCATTTTGAATTCTTGAACCATTTTCAGTCTCATCAAAAATCAGATTTCATTTCTCTCAAATCTAACTTAAGAACAAATTTTTTAATCTTGATTTTCAGGTTCATAAGAAGATGAAATTGACCTTCTATAATCTGATTTACAGGTTTGATGGTAGGTCTTTGGATCTGCAATCAACGTTCTGGTTCGTCGCCGGTTCTGTCAGGGATAGCGGCGGCAGTTAGGGTTCCACCATGGACGGCGGCTTCCAAAGAAATCTACTAGATGATATATCAAGAAACTTCACATATGATGTACCGTCTTCTAAGCAGCAGAACCACACTGATAACTGCTGGTGGGGTGACCCAAACTCTAGCAGAACTCCAAGTGGTTTTCTGATTATGCGAAAAGGTATGCAATTTGAGTGTTTGGTTTTTTTGAGATAGGTAAATGTTTACAGCTTTATGCAAGGTGAAGAGTTATGTTGTTTGAAATTCATGTTCTACTTGGTGAAATCTGAATGAGTTAGCCCATATAAATTTCTTCATGTTATGAACTTTCAAATTCTTAATACAATTGAATATATGTCTATTTAACCATCAGTTAACCTTCACAGGTATGATATAGTTTTGTGTGATGTTCGCATAAAGGGTCCTGGAACCGCCGCTATAAAGACAACAACAGAAAGTGCAGTTCACTTCCAGTAGTTTATATTCTAAGAAAATTGTTCATCATATATTCCAAGGTTCTAGCATAAACAAAACATTACAGAATTATGTGAACCAAAAGTGACCTTGGAGAGTGGAAAAAAAACCTTTCTTTTTCACTTTATGATTGCTACGAACACAATTGGTAATCAAGAACATTAAGATTGATAAAATGAAGAAGAAGAAGAGCACAGAGAAAGAGGAATTCAAACTCAAATTATCTATACCCATTTGATCCATATCATTTGTTTAAGTACAAGAACCAGAATAACAACTTATTCAAAAACACCATATACTATTCAACTATTACAAACTAGTCCTATTATTTGATACCTAACAATGAGCAATAAACTAATAAGTAATATCATCAAAATCACACCTGTGTAGGGTATCGTTTAAGAGGATCTGCGACTCGATGGACGATGATGTGTTGGTTACTCAGGATATTGGTGTCTGTGATCCCGACTTTATTAATCGTCATCGGAGTTCTTAAACCTCCGCTTCCCGCCTCCGTCACCACTATCTCAACCCCATCTTCCATCGTTGGAAACCTCGTATCGACAGGCAGATTGATCAAATCCATGCCCGTGATTCTCTGATTAGGAATTATATGGAGTCTGAAGTTCAACTCGAACATTTTCCCGTGGCCGTCTAAGTCGGCATCGTAGACCACGAATATCGTCACGTTGTTTAACCGCATGAGCCGATCGCCGTTTCGTTGAATCTGGAACGCCGCGACAGTGTACCCGCCGGTGTTGAGTTCATCCATTATTTCTTTAAGCAAGTTGTTCATGGTGGTGGCGGCGGCGGCGGTTGTGGCGTTGGCGGTGGTTGGGTGGTTTATGATGGTGATTGTGATGAAAGGAAGGAGAAGAAAGAGGAGACGTGAAGCCATTGATTTTGATTTGATGCGTTAATGGTATTATTTGGTTATGTTTTAATGGTAGAACTCCATTAAACACCTCACCTAACCCACCCCGTCATCCCCAACGCGTGAAAGAGCCAGCCCATTACTAGTATGATTTAATGATGTCATTATGAGCACATTACTTGCGTAAAAGCATGAATTTATGAATTTAGTCTTTAAAATTTAAAATTCATGGATTTGGTCGCTGGTAGTGGTAGTAATGGATGTGAATCTTCGACCACAATCGTCGGCCTCTGTACATAACAGAGAACAAGATGATGAAATCAACCGGATGGTGTTGAAAATTTGATTATCAGTCTCAAAACTATTTTAGTCTCCAGAAGGCGATTCGGAAAAAGAGATTTGATTTGATTTGATTTGTTTGTTGAAAATTTGTTGGATTAATCGTAGTTAGACAACGGGTAGAGACCACTGACGATGGTGGCCTCTCTTCTCTCTCGGTTTTGTTGATTTGGCTGTAATGGAACCAAGGGGTAACCATTCTAATGAAATCGGCTGCAATTTTAGTTGTTAAACCTCAATTGGTGGTGATTTAGCCATCGCGGATTTCTCATTTCTACAGAGAGAGAAACAGAGGATCGGGTTAGGGAGGGCTTTGGGTTTTACAGCTCAAAGCAATGTGTAAAGTACCAAAATACCCCTAATTAGACTTACCAAATTAGCGCGTTAAATTCATGGATCAAATTCGCAAAACTCCAAATTTAAACTACAAGCCGCAATTTCAAGCGATGGGCGTTTACATATATTACTTTATTAAATTCATTAATTACATATTTAACCAAATAAAAAAATCAATTATTTATTTTTTATTCTTAAAACATGCATATTACATATTTATCTATTTTTTTAAATTAAAAAAATATGTAATTTATGATTTTAGAAAAGAGAAAAATATAAAAGCATAGGGCACCCAAGCATATTTTTTTTAACATGCACCCTTTAAGGGCTTAAGGCCCCTTGCCAATTGCCATTACTGCAACATTAAATCCAAGGAACATCAAAAAAAACTAAAAACGTCACAAAATCTTCTTACTCTAATAAAATAATAAATATAGATGACATATGACAACACTATATTTATACTCACTAAGTTTTTCCCGACTCTTTCTATTATTAAATAATCATAGTAATTACTGATATTATTTAATTCTTTTTTATATTAAAATAATTTATAATAAATTAAAAAACAAATCTTTTTATTAATGTTATTTCTAAAGAACCAAATTTTTTATTAAATAAGAAAAATTTTAAAAAATCAAACTTTTTTAAAAATAGAAAATATTTAAAATTGGTGTTTTTTAAAAAGTAAAATTTTTATAAAATAATTATAATTAGGAGTTATAATAAGAAAGTTTTTATAAATGACATTTTTTAAAATATTTTTTTTTAAAACAAAATATTTTACTCTATTTATAATAATAAAGATTTCAATCATATTTTATATTAAAATATTATTTATTATTAACAAATTTTAATTCTATTTAATATTTTATTTATTCAACCCGTTTAATAGACGGGTTAAATAAAACTAGTTGAAATATACATCACAAGCGTTGCTGTTGGTCGAAATAAATAATATATTAATGTATAATTCCTTAAGACTATTATATATGTCATTCTATGATTTCATATTTAAGGGTACAAATTTAATTTTACTCTACTTCATACTTTAAGTTAGTCTAAAACACACGTGAACAACATACACATTTAACACTAGATTAAAGCTAATGGTTGTCTTTGATTTCATATACCACTTGAGGAGTTGAAACTCAAATGTAAATATAATCTTGATTTCAAGTTAACCTTAAATTTGAAGCGTTCAAAAAAGTTATTACATGGTTCACGAAACATACATAATCTAGGATAGACAATTAGCATGAAATGATAATAGTTCCCATACATAATCTAGAATAGACAATTAGCATGAAAGTATAATAGTTCCCAAGGTAACTGTATTGTTCCTAATTTAAATCTAACATCTCGTTTTATCATCACTATGTCGTACATTTATGTTTATCGACAAATGTTAATTTGTATATTTCGATATCGTTTTTTAATTAGCTTGAAGGCGATCGCCTATTTGAGACCTCAAGTAGCTCTCATACGTGCCTAAAATGATAGCAAAACGAATTCCGCCTTGTTACCCATGTGCTTAATATACTTGTTTTGAATGTGTTAGTTTTATCGTTTTTTTAGTTAACTTTAACATATTTAGCCTAAAAAACCCATTTATACCATTATGTTTTGTCACATTTGATACATTTTCGTAGGGTCATTATGGCACAATTGATCCATTTACACCATTAAAAAAAACCCATTTACACCATTGTATGCTTGTGTTGGTGTAGCTTGTTCTCCCTCTTTTTGACTTCCTCTGCTAGTAGTTCAAGATCGAGATAAGGCATGTGATATCTTAGCTTTTGACATATATTAAAAGAAAACAAACATTAGATATCCTAGACACTAGTTTTGTTTGGGACCCTTGGTTGCTGATCAAAGTTAATGTATTTGGTTGGAGGCTTGCCTTGGACAGACTACTATCATAGATAATTTACTCAAGAGAATAATGTACCTACCATCTGATCTCTGTGTCTTTAAGGAGAAGTCCAAGAATCAACGACTCACATTTTCACATCATGCATGATAGCTTCTATCGTATGAAACATGGTCTCAACATGGTGCAATGTTCCACATATCTACGCCGTTACCATTAGGGATCTTCTTCAAGTCCATAATCATGTCAAAGCATTAGTAGAAGAAAAGCGCTTAGTTCAGTCGGTTATCCTGGTCTCTTGTTGGTCTATATGGAGAGCCAGGAACAACATGATTTTCTCAAACCTTTAGAAGAAACTAAAAATCTTGGATTCTTATGGATTAAGAATAGATCAAAATGTCATGATCTAGTATGGGATTTTTTGGTGTAATTTTTCTCTACTTGGGTAGCTTAATTGTTTTGTTTTTTGGCCTGATCTGTTGCTTCTTGTATGGTTTTCTCCTAGCTGCTCGTTGGGTTTTGATAATAAATAAAATTTTAGCTTTTTTTTAAAAAAAAAACACACAACCAATTTCCATTTAACATAAAATCAAAAGTCACAATACACGCTATTGGATAAGAATCTAGATTAGTTTAAAAAAAAAAAAAAAAAAAAAGAAACACAACCAATTTCCATAGAAAAAGAAAATAAAACAAGTTATAACCAAATAATTTGTGCAACCGAACAAATAGATTAGTTTTCCTATCAATTTTTGAATACTAGTTATGTTAGGTAAAGCAGAACTATCATTTGTGCAACCGGACATAACCAAATAATTTTGTTCTATAGGTGTACAAAGGGCTTACACCCAATTAGACCAAATTCAGCCAACAAATCCAGACAATACTTTAATTGAGACAAGCAAACACTGTTGAATTTCTAGAAACCTATATTCATAAATTGTTTTCATAAAGTTGTTGATGTGTAAAAATGTATATATATATATTAATTTCTTAAGATAGTGTTTTTCACAAATTAGTTTTAAAATCTTGAAATTCCCAACTAAACTTCACACAATCGGCAAGTGTACCGGTCGTGATATAGTAAAGTTTAGGTAAGTTCAGATATCGAATCCGTGGACACTTTTGGCGGCTTTCGATAATAAACCTCTATCGACTTCTAACCTAATTAATTTAATTATATAAACAATTATCAATAAATAAATTAAACAATTTAACTAAAACTAATTAATTTAAAAACGACAAAAGAAAATAACAAATAAGAATTTAAACTTGGAACTTGAAGACGATCGAATATGCAAAATAACTACCTAGGTAGGAATCCAATTAACATGTAATGACACAAAGGCAATGACTCGTATAACTATCTCCAAAAATACGAATCTAGGGTTAACTAGGTATGTTGCTACTCCCTAAGAAAACCAAAGACACGTGTAAAGTATTAGATAGGTTTATTAAAATGTCTAATGGAATATCACCCCTAGGTTTTCTACCACAATGTCTTTAAGATTATATTTTCCAACCATAAGACAAAGGGCAACTTAATTAAATCTAATTAAATACCCTAAAACATTAACACCACGAATGAAAGGCAAAACACGCTCTCGCGAAATCTAAACCTAACAAGCAATAGTTAGGAGGTTTTTTGCAATATCTATCACCCCTAGGTTTTAGATAAGGTAGCACATTGAAAAATACCATCAAATCACAACCAATACTTTTAAGATTATCTCTAATCAAAGCTTAAGTTAAAAACACAAAGTAATTAATTTAAACATACAAAACCTAATCAAGATGTCACGTAATCAATCAATATTAAACATACACGAGCATGGTAATAACTTTCAAACATAAAACAATACGCATGTTCATATTTAATTGAGAAAAAAAATCAAGTTCTAAGATTAATAAACAATACGAAATCAAAACCGAGTCTTTAATCAAAACAAATTAATTTTCAACCCAACCTAGGTAGTACTAAGAAAATTAGCTACTCATAATATTTATAAATATTAAAAACAATTATAAAGTTGCACACTTTAGAAACATAAATGAGAGAAACAATAAAACAAGAAAAATAATCGAAAACGAGACGAAACTGAACGCTCTTCAATGCTTGAATGCTTCATTCGTTGCTCCCCGATCTTGCTCCTTGCTTTTAAATTGATCTCTAAACGTATCCAAAAGCTTCAAAGTTGAATCCAAAAAAATAATGTTTTGTTTTCTTTTTTTTCTTCTTCTGCGTATCAAATCTCTGGCTGCCGTTGCTTTTTGTGTTTATATATATCTTCAATGCTCCTTTTCCTCTTGAGTCTTGAATGCTGCTATAAGGGCATAAGGCTACCTCTCATGTGGGCTTCTTTTTGTCTGGATTTAATACACAATTAAGATGGATAAGCAATTGGACTCATGGCCTTCAAAATTCAACTCCTCTTGGGCCGCGTGATTTAATTTCGTGAGCAAAAGGCAACTAGAAAATATTTTGAGTACATATATGATTCCAGGTGGATTTTAAAGTTGTTTTATTATTACTAAATTATCCATTTTTTTAATATCAAGTTTATATTTCCTATTATCATTCTTATGCAAAGGGTCTTGATATATTGTAAAATAATATATAGCATTTATTTGAATTATTTTCTTTGTAGTCGGTCTCCAGTTTTATTAAAAAATTATATATGTTCAGAACTTATAATCTCTTGAAACTTATTAAATACGAATGTGAACCAAATATGAGTACAATTGTTTAAAACTACTCAAAAGCATAGGAAATATTTATATTAAATATGTATAGTTTAAAATTAAATTTTTATATAATAAGAATTTTTTTAAATAATCAATTTTTTTAAAAAATATGAAATATTTAAAATTGGTGTTTTTTAAAAAGTAATTTTTTTATAAAATAATTAAAATTAGGAGTTATAAATAATATTTTTTTAAAATGTTCTTTTTAAAACAAAATTGTTATTCTATTTATAACTAGAAAGATTTCAATCATATCTTATATTAAAATATTATTTTATTATTAACAAATTTTAATTTTATTTAATATTTTATTTATTTGCCTATGTAATGCACCGGTTTACTTAAACTAGTACACTAATAATACAGTAAACACAGTTGCACCCAGTGGTGGAACCAGAAATTTTTTCCTAAGGGGTCATTATTTTTCGGTGATTTGCTTTCTAACAAAATAATATAAAAGTTTTTGGGTTGTCCGATCGGGTCGGGTCAGAATGTAATTAAATTACATTAAAAATGTTAACAAAATTATAATAACAAAAGAATCAAATAATATAGTGAAATAGCAAAAGAAATTATAACAAACAAATTAACTAGATTCTAGATTTCTAAATACCTAAATCAACAAACAAATTATAGATTCTATATGTTTAAGTACCTAAATCAACAAACAAATTTTAGATTCTAGATGTCTAAATACCTAAATTAACAAAAAAAATTAACTATACTCTAGATTTCTAAATACCAAAATCAACAAACAAATTAGCTAACAAAGTAGTAAAATAAGTCAAATCTATCAATGAAAACCCTAAAATGTTAGAACTTTCAATAAAAATTTAGAAAACTAACCTTTCAACAATTCACAATGACCTAATTATTAAAGTTCTTTCAAAAACATCAAATTCTCGAGCAGGGCTGCTACCGCAGGGGGAGGTCACAGTCGAGCAGGCTGGACTCTGGAGGGGGGAGGACGCAACCGACTGGCAATGAAGGGGGCATGGGAAGGGGTGGAACTCGCGTAGCACGGGAGCATGGCTGCAGCATGCTACACTTTGCATGTTTGGAGGTTTCCTTGGTTGATAGGGGGTGGGAAAATATTTAGGGCTAGGGTTTTATTGTGTGCTATAAGAGTAAGGGTACTTTAGTACTTTACAAAATAATCAAACTTGTGACCTCTACTTGGCCCTCCACTTGCGAGCGCGAATTACCAGTGAACCAGTTATATTTTTAAGACATATTGTGAACCTAAGAATACTAATGGGTTCACCTCCTGAAATAAGTATGGGTTCACTAAAATAATTGGTATTATACGTTACACTACGTGTTCAAAAACCAATGTGATCACTTGACCCCGTACTCGATACCATAGTTCCACTCCTGGTTGCACTTTACTTTGTCAAAAGAGAATGACCACACTTACTTTGACAGAATTCAAGGTTTTGTATAACAGCAGCTAATTTTTCGTTCTAGATATGAGGAGTTCGTTTCAACCCATATAAAGTTTAGATAATTTACGCACACGAGTTTCATTTTCAGGGAAATATCCTTACAGCAAACTCATATAGACACCCTTTAAGTTCCCATGAATTACATTTTCCCCAAGGAAAAAAATCAATTACATATTTTTTCCCTTATAAAACACATATATATATATATATATATATATATATATATATATGTATGTATGGGAACGAACGGTTGTTAACTCATCTTTATTACGATAACTCGTTAACACTAATGTAACAAACACTTACACCATGAATAAGTGATGTAACTAAAAAATTTCACCCTATTTTTAAAACCGTCTTAACTTTTTTGTATGATGTTATTTTTTTATACAAATTACACAATTAAATAGATCATTTTAATATCTTTAATTCGAGTATAATCCTGTAAAATTTAAAAAAAAAATTTAACGGTTTATTATTAACTGGTAGTTTTACCACTGTAATTGTAAATTAGAGTGATGACGTGACGTGCTGTGGACCGTTTGTTTGTTAATAGGTTATCGTAATAAACAAGGGTTAACATTCGTTTTCTATACTATATATATATATATATTACATATATATCCATTTTATTATTAAATAACTTTGTACTTGAAGATGTAACTTTGACTATCGGTGATTATAGTTTTGAAATAAAGTTTAAAACTTTTGTATTTAGAGATGTAATTTACTTGTTTTTATTTATACAAGATGCTCGAACTTGTGGAAATATGAAATTGATAATCTTAGATAAGAAAGTATGTAAAAGTCCCCTAGTAAAAATAAGGGTAAATAATTATTCAATAAGTTAATTTAAAAAATAGATAAATATATAATATATATGTTTTATGAAGGAAAAATATGTGATTCGTTTTTAAGCTCGGAGAAATATATAATTAATGATATTAGTAAGGAAATATATGTAAATGCCCCTTTTGTAAATATCTACTTGAAACATATATTACCCTCACCAAAAGGTAGTGTTTCTAGAAAAGCATTTGGGAACTGCAGTATTACATATATTACCCTTAGATGGAGGTGTATCATCATTGTTACTAGTAGTGTTCTCAACCTCACTAGGGCCTTCACTAGAAGGTAGTGGCTAATTACCAGCTCTTTCAGTGTTGCCACTAGGCTGCTTATCAACATTACCAGTTTCAGCTAGAACCCTCTCCTCATGATAGGAATTTTCATTTGTTGAAATTACATTTTAATGACAATCAAATGAGTCAATAAAGTTCAAACTATTAATTTCTCGTGTATTGTCAAAATCAGAATCGAAATGTTTTTGACTTATGTTTTCTTTAAATGGAAAATGAATTCATAAAACTCTAAATCCCTTGAAAACATAATCATTTTTTTTTCTAGACTTAACAACTTTTATCCCTTTTTTGATTTAAATAACCTATAAAAGCACATTTCTCTGCATAAGATGAAAACTTGTTTGACTCAATTTAAAACTGTACAGTAACACAAAAAACCAAAATTTCATAAATAAGACACAAAGGGTTTAAAAATAAACATCAATTCATAAGGAGATTTGCCATTCAAAAGAGAGGAAGTAATCCTGTTAATCAGATAACCAACGGTTAGGATGCATTCAAAAGAACTTAATAGGTAAGTTTGATTGAAACAATAAAGCTCTAGCAACATTCAAAAGGTGTATATGTTTTATTTATGCTACTCCATTCTACGGTAGAGTATAAGCATAAGTGGTTTGATGCAGCATACCATTTTTCTTAAGGAAACTACCCATTTGATTTTTCACATATTCAGACCCATTATCGTTCCTAAACTCTTTTACAGTTTTATCAAATTGAGCTTTAATTAAACTGATTAAATACACCCAGAAAGACCTAGAGAAGTCATCAACGATAGTGCGAAAAAATCAATAACCCTCTCTACTAGTAATCTTGTAAGGCCCCCACACATCAAGATGAAGTAACTTGCCTAGTCGATGAATGTGTCCCGACCAAGCAACGAAGAAGCGCTAGCAGATGAGATTGGACCTATATAGACTAGGAAACACAGGGAAAGACAGTCTTGGAGAACTTTCACTCTACTTGCTCTTGTTGCCTGCTCCTTCGCTTGTCATGAAAGATTATGCCTTGAAGAATGAACGCTTCCATCAGGAACATTTTGAATTTCTTTCTAATCCTACTGCCTCTCTTGCCTAAAGAGGTCAGTCCACCGCTTTCGACAAAAAAAGCGAAACGTATCCTCTTATATAAGCTTCTTCCCTGTGCATGAGCTCCCCCATGGTAGATGGTTCAACCAGTTCTTTCTATAAGCAAGCTCCCTCCGGCTGTCCAGTCCCTAGGCGGCTCTCGGTTCTTAAGGGGGATTAGGCGGCAGTTGAAAGAGCTGCTCGAAAGCTTGACGAAGAAGCGACAACACCTCTGAAAGAAACGGAGGACTTCATTCAGTGACCCCGCGATCACCCTCCGAATGATCAGGAGCGAAGAAAAAGGGGATGTTTTGTTAATAGGAACAAGAACGTGTTTATAGCCGTAGCGATATAAACAAGAATACTCATTCGAGCCGCAGGATCACCTCCGTCCCCGAAAACTTTCTTTTATTTGATGAAGCAGAAGCTTTAGGAGTTCAAAGAGCGGAACTTATAGAAGAAGATGATGGGTTCTGGTAGGTGGAAGGGAAAGATTGAGGAGATGCATTGGAAGACATGGTGTATAACGGTGAGAAGGCAGCAGAGGGAAACTCTTCCGACTGAATATAATAAAGCCTATAAACAACGAGTTACTATCATTTCTTCATTGTCATAGGCTTGATTGCTGCGCTGCTTTCCATGTCCGAGATCAAGAGTTTTAATAGGAAGGCCATCCCATGCCTCGCTTATGCTTGTAGCAGATACAGTATGTCCGAACAGGCCTGGAAAAAAAGGTAAGGTCTCGCTTTCCTTTTCCACTCAAGTGTACTGCATCTGCCATGCTTAGGCCCCGCTTGTAATTTATCCTATCATAAGACAAGGCCTCCATCAATGGAAGCAGCCGAAGCAAGTTGCCCACTCCACTAATTGAGAGTGGCTGATCACTAATGGGAAAGGATTTTGATGTTGTTTTGCCTTGTGACAAACATCACAAGGTATTGATTCATTCGGAACTTTGATTTTTAATTATCATTTAAAACATTTAGAACTTGATCAGAGGGGTGAGCAAGCCTACCATGTGACAAATTTAGCTGACTTATACTAGTGAAACACACCTTATCACACTTAGATTCATCACCATAAAAGTAAAGCCCATCCAACTAGTTACTAGAAACACACCTTATCACACTTAGATTCATCACCATAAAAGTAAAGCCCATCCAACTAGTTACTAGTCACCAAGGTTTTTCTTATGTACAATCCTGAATGTAATAAATTTGCTCATCAAAAAGGACAATCAAATTATTATCTTTAACCAGCTTGTATATAGACATGAGATTTACATAATATTCAGGAACTACCAGCACACCTGTTAAAGTAATTACATCATTTTTTAGACGGCCAATAATAGTTATAGTGGAAGAAGTGCCGTTAGGATGTTTAATTTAGATGTTTAGATCACCATTATCTATTTGATTGAACATTTCTGTGTTTGACATGACCATACGCTGGTTAGCACCCCAAGTCGATACCCAACCCGACTCAGCTAGAAATGACAAGTCAGATGATAAAACATATACTAGTTTGTAAAACACATTTAAGAATAAACATCCTAAGGAATTACCTTTAGGTTTGAGAACATTCACCTGATTTATCATTCAGAAGGCATAAAAGTCTTTTGATATGTTCAGGAGTAAAAGCAGACATAGTAGAAGAGGAACTAGGAACACTAGACTTGTTAGTGATATAAATGTTTGAAACAGATTGTTTTAGACCTTGATTGTTATTTTATCCCTCCTTAAACTTAAACCCTCGAGGATACCCAATAATTTCAAAACATCTCTATATGACCAAGCTTATTGAAGTGTGTGCACTTTAGATTAGAATTAGGGCCTCTGTTAAATTTTTTTTCTTATTGTCAAGCATTTGATTTGTTTTGTAAACAAACTAGCATTAGGAGTTTTTAAAACTATATTCAAACCTCTATGAGACTCTTCTCTTCTTATTACAAAAAAAGCAATTTTAAGTTTTTAAAACTATATTCAATTTTAGTTTCATTGAATTTACCCATACAGTATAATTTTTTGTTCCTTTAAGTTTTATGGAGACTGTACTAAGACAACATGAATTACTAGCATGGAGGTGTTTCCCCTCAAATATATAGGTCTAATTTTAACTGTTTTGAATGAAATTTGGTTTTGATTTGAATGAGTTATAACAGTTGTTATTTCGATTTGAACTGAATACTAAGTTCGAAACTGATTGGCGAAGGCATATCATTGATTTAATTGGGTTCAGTTTTACATAATTAAAACGACGCAAATGTTACATGTCCAACGTTGATTAGCTGGGAAGCAATTCCATTTCTCCTTAAATTGTTATGTAATGTACATGGATATATATCAATTGTCATCACTGTCGCATAACACGGATTTCTTACTAGATATGCTAACAGAAAACATATATCGCATGTAAACTATCACCGCAATCGCATTGCGCGAGTATCCTACTAGTGTGTGTGTGTGTGTGCCCGCTTGTGAGCTTGACTAATATGCTAGTTAAGAAACTACAAAATAAATTAGTGTAACATTAGTTCGATATAGTGCGTGTGACTAATATGCTAGTTAAGAAACTACAAAATAAATTAGTCAACATTAATTTTGATGTTGTGTGTGTGACCAATATGCTGTGGGTCTGATATTGGTACGCCCTAAAGGATATGCGGACGCACTTATTACGGCCCGTAAAAGGCCTTACGGGCCGTATAGGTCTACAGTATATCGAATCAGTCATTCAACCATTTAACGGGCCATGACGCGCTTCACTGGCGTATTTCTTCAAATCGCCATATCATCAATATATTTGTTCACTCCCGAATATGCTGTAAAATAACAATAAAATTTAGATTGGTACAATTAAATTTTTTTTTTGATAATTACTTATTTAAAATCTTACATCTGAACATAAAGCTATGTTCCCAAGTAGCCCTCGCCAAAATTCTAGGTGAAGATCCACAACACCCATATAATACACCCTACATAATTGAGCATCTTCGTTACGTAAAAACTGCATAATATTCCGAGACCAATTTTTGCCATTCCGCCAATTATGGTCATCAATTGGCTCCGGAATACTTTCAACAATCACACGTGAGTTAGAAGCAACTTCATTCGCGCGCCTTCTATTATTTCCGAGATCTGACATCATGTATTGCTATATATATCGTTAAATATAAAATATTATATCAAATCAAATAATTGATACGTGTTTTACGAGCAATAATACGTCACGTCAAATATTTATAAAAAATGAATAATCACAAAAACCGATAAATAATTAATAAAACCAAAAATACTTAGAAAAACCTTACGGCCCATTAAACATTTCACTGGCCGTGAAGTATGTCATGTGTGTATGTTTACGGCCCGTTAGGTAGGGGTGTGCATTTTACCCGAACCCGAATGTTAAACCCGAACAAAAGTCAACCCGAACCCGATTAAGGACTAACCCGAGCAACCCAACCCGACTATTACATCAAACTGAACCTAATTTTTATAAATGGTTCGGCATTTGGGTTGATTATGTAAGATTTGGGTCCACCCGATTAACCCGAATATTATTTTTTTAAAAATTTCAAGATTAATATATATGTGTGTATATGCTACCATTTTCAAGGTTTAAAAACAAGATTTCTAAACTTTATATTTTATTTTTGTGGTTTAATTTTCTCATGTGAACTTTAAGGATAATTAACATATAATGCCCTTTAACAATTAAATATGCATAATAAAATGAACGTAAATATGTAAAAACTTTCAAGATAGTAAGCAAAATTATATATGGTTAACACATGCTAAATTTAATACATGCATTTTGATCACATATATATTCATTACACAAACATTTGAGATAACAAATAATTTAACGCTTAATTGTTTAGTCTTAACTCTTAACCCGAAAACCGATTAACCCGACCCAAATAAACCTGAATACCGAAACCCGAAAACCGATTAAATATGACTTATTTGGTTTGGTCTTCGGGTTGATTTCTTACACCTAAAAACCCGAGGAACCCGACCCAAAGAACCCGAAACCCGATTAAAACACCCGAATGACACCCCTACCGTTAGGGGACTTCACGGTCGTGAGTGATATTTAATATTTTGAAGGTCCCTTACGGCCCTTATTGCCTCACAGGCCGTGAAAAAAAAGTTAAATGGTGTCTGCATAACACCTGTCATGATATCCGCAGAGAACCCGAGTCTAGTTAAGAAACTACAAAATAAATTAGTTAACAACTCAACATTATTCTGATGTAAAGAGAGTGTGGGCCCCTTGACTAATATGATTGGTTAAGAAACTCCAAAATAAATTAGTCAACATTATTTCAATGTAGAATGTGTGTGTGTGGGGCCTTGACTAATGTGATAGTTAAGAAACTACAAAATAAATTAGTCAACATTACAGAGTGCGCGCGCGACTACTGCGCTAGTTAAAGAAACTACAAAATAAATAAGCCAACATTATTTTGATAAACACTTCTAAATAACACTGATTTAATACATATTTTTTTCACAGACCGTCTTTTGGAATAAAAAAAAAACTTTTTCACAAAGTAAACACATTTTTTAACTAACGTTCACTTACTTCTAATATTGATTCGTTTTTCTCTCCTTTTATTTTATTTCAATAATAATTGATAAAATCTCATAAAATCAATACATTATCTTCATGTATTTGAAAATAAAATAATTATAATCTAAAAAGCTCACTGATATAATCACGTAATTTGCCAAGTTGATCAGAATTTTTTAATATAATTAGTAGGGTAAGATAGTTTACTATATATAGGGGAAAATAGAGAAAAGCACGTGTGTGGAAGGTGAAGGTTATGGACATTTGTCGTCATGAAATATTCCCAATTTTTCTTCGACCTTTATTATATTAAAAAGTAGGGTTGTTCAAGTCGGATATCCGAAAATTTCGGATAGTAGAAATTACTATCCGTATCCGAAATTCATTTTTTATATTTTAGTTTTTTTTACAATAATTATAGATATGCTATTATAAAAGTAATATAAAAAACTAACTCATATTATAAAAGTCACAATATACACTAAAATATCTCAATCTAAAATAAAAATATGTTCAAAATTTAAAAAAAATAAAAAAATTATTTTTTACTTTTTGGATAATCAGATATCCGAAAATCTGAAACTTTTGAAAATCATTATCCGAATCCGAATTTTCGAATATCAAAAAATTCGGATATTTTGGATTCGGATTTATGGATTTTCGGCTCGGATTCGGATATTTTTGAACACTACTATTAAAAAGAGTAAATAACATGGATGGTTCTAGGCTCCATTATAAGCTGGATTGTTATTACTTGTTTGTTTAAAGGAATTTTTATATATTTCCCCTTTCTAAGACTATAAATTTCATATTTCCCCAATTTGAAAAATTAATTACATATTTCCCCTTTCTAAAACATATATATTACATATTTATCCATTTTATTAAACTTTATCTATTAAATAATTATTTTACCTTTTTTTATCAAGGGATTTTTAGATATTAATGTTTTATTATTATAATTGTTTAAAACTTTTGACAATTATGTTTTGTATTTGAAGATATAACTTTGATTATCGGTTGTTGTTGTTTCGAAATAGAGTATTAAGCGAGATGAAATTTTGTTGTTTTTATTTACATAGAAAACTCAAAAATTAAGAAATTATGTGATTGATAGTCGTTGGAGGTGAAATATGTAAAAATAATTTAGTGAAAATACAAGTAATATAATTATTCAATAAATAATTTTAAAAAATAAGTAAATATGTAATATTTATGTTTTAGGAAGATAAAATATGTAATTAATTTTTTTTATTTGGGTAAATATGTAATTAATGATTTTGGTAAATGAAAATATGTAAATGCCTTTAATTTTTAAAACCTTTTAAACTTGTGGGCTACTTTTGAGTGAAGGCCCATCCCTTTACTGGGCCTTGACTAAATCCGTGTATCATCGTAACTTTGTGATTTAGTAACATTGGCGGTTGTTCTTACAAAATACACATAATTAATACGTCTATTTAGTTTATGTTAATGTATTAGTATTATCTTTTTACCTTTTTTTTTTTTAATATAAGATGAACTGAGTATCTACGTTTTTACGTATCTAATTTATTTTTGTGAACCTACTACATTTTTGAAAAGGTTGATTAGCCACATATATATGCTAAAACAAATCCTAATGATTCATGAACATAAAGTGAATACGAGAGATCTAGTCATGTATTACATGTATATACGAGTAAAAATATCGTCAAACTTGTGGAGACTAGATGTAGATGCTTACCACGTAAGAAATGCCTCGTGTTTGACCCATACATTTGTGCTTTTACTGCCTGGTTTTTTTGTTTGGTTCTTGACGCATCTCCCTGTATTCTTTTTTGGCCATCCTTTTCTTTGCGTAAACAGTATTGTGCCATAAGAAGCTCCGACGATCTCGGTTCTTTTCTTTTATCGGTCACCAGTTTTGTTTCATAGGTTTTCGGTGGCGCGGTTTACATATGTCTATAGTATTATTCCACTGGTTTGTCTATGTAATCATTATTGTATTCATCCTGCGAACTAGTTTGTTTGGTTGCCCATGCATGATGAAAAAGTATTACGATTAAAATCACTCAAGTCATGAAATCCACTGTACGGAGCACTTGGATTAAAATCAATATTTGTTGGGCCTGAATTATTTATATCATTAGCATTTGTATTACTAGAGGTTGGGCCGTTACAGGATTTTGGTGTTTGTAAATTGCTAGCATTTTGTCCATGGCTGGCCACGAGGGGGCGAGATGGGCCGCTTGGCCTTATCTCATCCGGGGCAAAAATATTTAAATATTTAATATATTATACTAGTTTTAGTAAACTAATGTATTACACGGGTTGAACAAATAAAATATTAAATATAATTAAAATTTATCAAGTATAAAACGATATTTTACGATAAAATGTAATTGAAATTACGTAGTAAAAACAATATGTAATAAAACAATTATATCAACTTTTTAAACTTTTGGTTTAAAATTTTTTTTTCAAAAAAAAAAAATAAATATTTTGTTTCAAAACAAAGCGTATTAAAAATATCATTTTTAAAAATTTTCTTATTATAATTTCAATTTTAATTATTTTTTGTTTATATAAAATTAACTTTTTAAAAAAGTTTGATGTTTTGTAAAAATTTCTTATTCTATAAAAATTATTTTAAGAAATAACATTCATAAGAAGATATTTTTTTAATTTATTAAAAAAAACCTATTTTTTTGTAAAAAAAGTTAAATAATTTTATTGATAATTAAGTTAATTATTTAATAAGAGAGAGAAGCGGGAAAATTTTGATAAAAATGAATATGGTGCCACCACGTGCCAGCCCAAGATATTCTTTTATTAAAGTAGAAAGATATGTATATATTTTTAGAAAAATTATAGGTCATTAACAAACTCATGAACAAACCCAATAGCAATTTAATTATTTTGACATATTTAAACTTAAGGCCCGTTAACATTTTTATTAGTTTAGTCTTTCATCATTTGTCCAATCTAAACTTATTTGAAAAATGTTATGAAAGTCTCATGATTTATTTAAGTAATTAGATTATTTTATTACAATACTTTTGTTTATTGGTATAATAATTATTGTCGTATTTTGAACTTTTTACATACGAATTATTAACTTTATATTATAAGGGCCCATATTTTTTAATCGCCTAGGGCCCAAAGTTCTTCGAGAATTCTTAGGGTCGGCCCTGATATTGTCCACCAAGGGAATAATTGCATGGGTCTCCAAAAAGTGGGTTGGGTTGGTCGATCCAAGCCAAGGACCATATCGCTTTCTGTTCCCATGTATGCAGATCCAACATTAGGAATACTAGGGGTTAATCTTAGAAGGAGAAACAGACTAAATAGTAGCTTCGATCGACTGCACAGTGGAGGTTGCATGTGCAGCCGCATGAGGTGGTGTAGACCGGCTAGAAAATCGACCAAAAGATCATCCACAACCATGATTCATGAAGTTGTTTCGTCCACGAGTACCATATAGGCTTTGCTCGCGACTTTGACCACGGGTGAAATAAAATTGGAGGTTTCTTCTCAAGGTGTTTATCAGAAGTAACAGGAAGTGGCATCGTGTCCATGTTTTTTTTATGAATTTGACAAGTTAAAGTTGTTTGATTTCTGCTGTTACTTATTAGTAAGGCTGCCATGCTTACAAGGTTGCCTTGTTGTGTATGGTTAAGTTGTGCTAATTTATGACACAATTATTATTAACTCTCAATGGGGGCTGTGTTTTCCTAGCATAAATGTCTCATTGTGTGTTAGAGATTTTTCAAACATTACTATCTACAAATCAAAAGGCTTCTAATAGAGTTAATTATTTTGTTTTATTCAGGGACAAGAGAGTGTAATATTACATCATAAAATAATATTTAAAGAGTATGTATTTCACCTCAAAAAATATTAATGTAAAAAGAGGGTTTATGAGACTCACCCGTGCATTTTTCTTGAAGTAGATGCTCGGGATCTAGAATGCTACCGACCAACAAGATTCCTAAGTTCATTTTATGTGTTAGAATCTTATTATGTAGTATCTATGTCAACCTCATGTGTGTTAAGTTTACCTTATTTGTTTTGTTAGTTCTTGTTACCTAGGTGTAATTAAGTTTCACGTTTTGAGTTTTGTCGTCTTGTCTTGTGTTTTATCTAAGTGTATGCCTATAATATTACATAATACTTTCATATTCTAACATTCATTATAAGTGCATTTTAGTTTCAAAATAGTAATGCTTCAATTATTGACAATTTTTATCCTTAAACTTCGTTAAATTGACACCTTCAATCCCTAAAGTTTGAATTTTTGCATTTTATTTAGTTATGATAAAACTTATTGGTTTTAAGTGAGTTAAGCTACTGAAATAATAACTTATTATGTTATTTATTTCCTTCATTGGTTTAATAATTCATTTTTTAAATTGACGCTTTATGTCGTTTACAATTGAATTCTTACTTAGTAAATTATAAGTGTCTTAATATGAGTTCATATTCTTTTTTATCTTATTTTAGATATAGTTTAGATCTCTGAAATGTTAAAATTATGATTATAATATTTTTGTGTTAGTTTTTGTTGTTTAAATGTGCATAGGAACACATTTTAGATGCGTTTTGCAAAATAAATTTATATAATTTATTTATTAAATTTAATTCATAGAATGAGTCTATGGTCATATATTACTGTAGTTAAACTTTTATAATGTGCTTTCTATTTTTGGTAATTAAGTACTTTTTATTAATGATAATTTTTATATAAAATAGAAGAAAATGGCATAAATACTAAAATTTGATTTTTAATTTATTTTAATCATAATAAAGTCATTAGTTAAGAAATTTTAAGATTTTTAGCTGTTCTTGTCGGCTTTACGTTTTTAATGTTCGTTGTTCGGTTTTTAACGCGTTTTTGAGTTCGGTAGACTTTCGTTATATTTTTTTTATTATAGATTACTTTTATATACTTAATAATATTATTAGGTTCTTAATTTTTCAATATTTTTGTAGTTGAGCTTGTTTTTATCAATTATTATAATTTTATCTTATTTAACTTTTGTATAATAGTTTAATATGTAAATCAACTCTAAAAATTATGAAATTTAAATTTTTGTTATTTCTTTTCATTCACAGGCTACTAAAATATTATAGATTCTGAAATTTCAAATTTTTATTTTTTTTTGTTAAATATCCGGTTAGTCCTGTTAAGTGCTAGTTAAATCTTGGTTTTTAACATAAGGTACTTTAATTATATTTTTCCCTTTGTACTGAGTTCCATATAATAAATAACTATAAAATAATCCCTAGTTTCTGGGATTTTTAACCCCAACTTATTTTTGTATTTTCTTTAAAAATGTACGTTGTCAAGTTTATTATTTAAGTAGAAAATAAACTATAGCTTTATAATTTATGAAATCTTGTTCGTAACTTATTTTAATAATGTTTAACTTTTAGAAATATTATCATTGTTTTAAATACATCTCATGTAATGTCTCATTTTTATGTAAAACCAGGTTTTTCACGTAAACTAGTTTTTATCAAAAAACATGTTTATGACCAATGAGGCTTTCTGTAACTCTTTCTATACTTAAATTACTAAAAAATATGATGTGTTTAAGTGTTCATGAGACATTAGGGGTGTCGTGGGGTTTGTTGTGTAATAGAAGTGATTTCACATGATATTTTATGTGTTTTCGAGTTGTGTTGAGTAACCTTGACATGATGGATGAGTGAGAGGGGTTCAAGGATGCTGTAGGGACTTGAAAATGGTGATACAAAGCTTAACTTGAGGCCTTGTGGATGTTGAGATGATCCCTTGTATTGGTCAATTAGTGCCTCAAATGAGACTGAAATGTATAAGTTCATTGAGGGTTTTGATGGGTGTTTAATGGTGTAAATAGAGAGAGTGCAAGAGAGTATTTTAGAAAATTTTTGAAGTTTGGTGTGTCTGTGTTGCGTGGATCGACGAAGAAGAAGAAGGAAGGAAGGGAATGGGTCCCTCTAATCTTGGGTTTTGAGAGATTTTGGATGGATTTTGAGGATACTTAATTTGTTGTTGCAAGTAATTGAGATTTTAAAAGATTTTATGACTTTCTGTTGGTTATGTAATGTGGTGAGGTGACCATTCATTCTAGTTTGAAGATTTATAGCATTTTGATGTGTAGGTGCATGCATGAGATCATTTGCATTGTATATGTGTGTGCATGTGGTGAGTGTGTGTGTCATATGTATTTATGTGTGTAGGTTTGATGTGTGCGTTGTGTGTATGTATGTGCATGCGTTAATGCATATTAGTTTTGTCTTATTTATATCACATTTAGTTTATCAAATAACCTATTTGATTTTACAAATGAGATTTGGGTTTTTATATTAATAGATATTTAATGTATACTAGCTTTAGTAAACCCGTGTATAAATATATTAAATATAATAAAAATTTATTAAGTATAAATCAATATTTTAAAATAAGATATGATTGAAATGTTTCGTATAATAAATAAAATAAAATTTTTATTTCAAAACAAACGTTTTAAAAATGTCATACTTAAAACTTTTTTCTTATAACTCTCAATAATTATTTTTTGTTTATTAAAATTTTACTTTTTAAAACACCAAATATAAATTATTTTGTATTTTCATAAAGTTTGATGTTCTAAAAATTTTCTAATTTTATTAATAATCATTTCCTTAGAAATAACATTAGTAAAAATATTTTTTACTTAATTTATTAAAAATATTTTAATCTAAAAAAATAAATAATATTATTAGTAACTAATATAATTATTAAATAGGAGAGAGAAGTAGGAAAAAATTATTGATTGGGGATATGGTGTTAACGTATCTTTACTAGATATATTTTTATTAAGGTGAAAAGATTAGTAAAGATTTAGTATAGATTTACAAGTTACCAAGATTTTGGATGGGAAGACTTGATATGCAATGATTAGTTGGTAAATGATTTTACCACACTAAGTTTTTGTAAAATATTAGTTGTTTTATGCAGTGTTCATAACTTGTTTTATATATATTCAAGTCTTGAGATTTTATATATATTTATTAATTATTTTATTTATTAAACTTGATTTGGTTTATAAACGTTAATAAATTCTGAGTAAAACTTTATATAATTTATTTAAGTATAAATAAATTTGATAATGTTTGATTGTTGGATAAGTACTTGATTTTATTGTAGTGAGTGATTTTTATATTTTTAGATTTTATAATATCATAATTTTTATTAATTCAATGCTTTTATTATTTTACGTATATTTGGTATTTCATGTAATCACGTTTGTAAGTTTTTAACTTATTGAATGCTCGTAACTTCATAAATTTATGGGTTCGTTTAATTACGATGGTTGTTTATTGGTCCATGATATATATATATATATATATATATATATATATATATATATATATATATATATATATATATATTTGATGTTGGGTTTTTATATTTTATTTTTATCTAATTGGACCAAATGCATAGTAGTTTGTGTGATGAGGCCCATTTAAGTATAAGCAACATCTAAACCTATTAATGTATTGGCCAGAGCCCATTTCACTTGATGTGTAATAAGCCTATTTCGTGTGTGGACCCTGCGGCTTTAAAAAAAAAATTCGAACCAAAAAATCAGAATTGTCACACCTGTGTTGTAAAGTGTCGAGACATTCCATGTTCTTTAGAAAACTTGATAAAATCTTTAGAATTGAACTCTCCTCTATTCACTCGGCTTCAATCCAGTCTTTGCCTTCATTCTTCTGCGGCTTCAACTGCGGGGGTGTATTAGTTGTAAATATTTTGTAGAATATTGTGTATTATGTAGAGATAGAGTTTCATGTATTTAGGATGTTAGTTTCCTATTTCTCTACAATTTATTGTATATATCCCTTAGTTTGTGGAATCAGAATTCACGTTGAATTAATTGATTTGATACCGTCTTCAGTTTCAACAGAATAGTACCATGTTAAAATAAAGTGTGTAAACGTAAATTATATATCTATATAATAGATGGAAGTTAGATACAATGTAGTTTTATAAACTTTTATTTTGATCACATAACTTAAAATTTTAACCATTCACTCCTTCAAAACCCTCTTATACACAAGTGAGCTTTTCATATCATTTAACTGTATCCTTTGATGATAGAAATAGTTAACACTAAATATATTTATTGCTCCCATATTTTTCCTTATAATTATTCTTAAAAATATATATTGTGTTACTCTTATAACTTTTTAAATATTATATTTTTATAAGTTTCAAATTTCTCATTTTAGTGTGTTTAAATTTATTTATATTATTTTTAAATAATTTCAAATACAACATTACAAATGTTATTTGTATCTATGTTTTAATATAAATTTTATTAAGATATAACAAGTCAAAATAATATATTTTAAATTTATTCCATCACGTTTCCATTTATATTTTATTAAAAATTAGTCCGTCCCTGCCGCGTAGCGCAGTTGTAACACACTAGTTTGTATAGAATAATAATGTGTGATGGTGAGAGAAGTATTAATCTTCATAATTATCTGTATTCATATATAACTAGGTTACAATTTCGTGTAATACACGGGCTAAATAAATTTACTGTTAAATAGTTAATAATATAAAAAGTTTTGTACAAAATATTGTGTAGTATACGAATTAAATAAACCTATGTATTACACATTTAAAAGGAGAGACAAGCGGGTAAACCAATTATTAGATGACCTAAAATAATGATAAGTGTTGGGATTTTTATTTATTTATTGGTATAGAGATTATTCTCTTTTTGACAATGCTTGTAAAGGAGTTGGATCTGTTGGTTGAAGATGCAAACGTGTAAAAATGTGTACTTAAAATTAAGAAATTGTATTAATACAATCTCTAAATATGAAGTTTTTAGGTGTTAGATGTGGTGTGCTAACTGAAACTTGATTAAGAAATTAGGCCGGTTTGGAGCGAACTTGTGGTCGAACCGGAAAACCGGTTAGACGGTCGAATCGGTATTAACTTTTTCCTGGATCTTTCCTTAGTCAATCCATAGCCCTTAAAACAGATAAGGAGAAGGAGTGTTCACAGTTAGCTTTGCTTGTAGTAGATCAACAACTTTCGGCCACATATTGAAGGGGGAAGATAGAAACTTAATTGACGATGATAAATAGGAAGATTTGGGAGAATAAATCAACAACGTCAATAGGACACAATGCAATCGAATGATGTCTTTGATAAAGGATGCCATGATGGTGGAGCTAGTGAATGAAGTAGGAAGGCTAATGAAGTGGCCATATTTAGACAAACGATTGATGACCAACATAATCACGGTTTTTCCTTGGGACGGAGGAAGAACTGTTATGAAATCCTTAGTGATACCTTCAAATAATAGTCAGGAAGAGGTAGAGGTTGAAACAACCCACTTGTTGGTAAAACTGAAGCTTTCATTCGTTGGCATATGTGAAAAGAGGCAATGAACTTTTATACCATGGAGTGCATTTTCTGATAATAAAAATTAGTGGACAAGTTATGAAATGTTTAGTTTATACCTGGCCTCCCTTTAAGGGATGAATGATATTCCTCTAAAAATTGTTGACAAATAGATGAATTAGTCGGAACCATCAAGAAACCCTTAAACAGTAAAAGCCAATTTTTAGCACTATAGTTTGGGTATTGTTGCGGATCTTGTTAATAGTTTAACAATAATAATTGGAGAGCATGGTCCATATGAATAGAAATCCGAATGTTGGCAAGGATGACAGGAGTATGACTAGAATAAGCCATAAATGCAACAGAAGGAACACGAGACAACGTGTCAGCAACAACGTATTATTTTTGCCTCGGGGTTACACGACGTCAAAGGCATACCATAATAATTTTCCAAGCCATTTATATGGATCGCGTGTTAGGATAACCTGGCTCTTAAGGTTCCAAAGTTATTGTTGGTCGTTGATGATGGTGAGTTTTTGATGGAGAATACATGAGCGCTATTTAGCAATAGCTTCAATTATCACGAATATTTCATGTTGATAGGTGGAAGCTTATTGCATTCTAGGACATAATGCTTGACTAAAGGATTCCAAAGGATGATTATCTTGTGACAAAACATTGCCAATGCCAACTTTGGACCCTTTGGTGTAGATATCAAAACAAGAGGCTTGGGAAATCAAAATCGACTTTTTATAGATTCTAAAATTTATAGCGCGATAACTTGTAGTTGTTGTGTGAAAAGGTTATGTTTTTGCGTGAGATTATTAATCTAGTATAAATAGATGTTTGCTTTTGTTTCTTGTAAAACTTGCATAATTTCTGCTTTGTAATCATTATCAAAGTGGAAATATAAAGTGAAAAGTTATTTACGCCATTGTTATTTTGATCTTGTGTCTTGTGTAATATTGTTAACCAATCTAGTTATCATCTATTTTGTATTTGATGATTGAGATCGATCATGTAGTGAAAAGCCTGGAATTTACAATTGGTATAAGAGAATTAGATGCTCTTGATCAATTTTTGGTTAGATTTGAAGATCTATTGAAGATTTTACATGGAATCAAGCTCTTTTTGAGGTTAGAATGACAATTGATTGATTTTTGGTGATAGAAAAGATGATTGAAGTGGTTGACACGTTGTGCTTTCGAGTTTGCTTGAAATATGGTGCAAATCAAACAAATTAGAGATAATTAGGTTCACATTTGAACCTAACTAAATCCAATTAAACTAAAATACTGTTTCTAGACAATTGGGAAGGTGAAGCTTGAAAAATTGATTGAAATTGGACAACCAAAACTTGTGCAAAAAGATGAACATAAGCGAAAACTAAGTGATTTTGGGTGTGTAGATATCAATTGTAGAGGCTCGAGAATCAAAATCGACTTTTTGAAGATCCAAGAAGTAGTCGGGCGAGAACTTTGAGTTGCCGAGCGAGAACTTAGATTTGCCGTGTGAGAACTTAATGTTTTTGAACGAAAACACCATAGTAGTATAAATAAATGTTTTCTTTTGTATTTTGTAAAATATCATCATATTTCCATACTTTGTAAAGTTTATTATTAGTGGAATAGAAGGAGAAAACTTATTTACAATTTCACCCGAGAACACCGCGTTTGTTGTTTGAGATGAATCATATTGTGATATCCTGGTCTTTACGATTGGTATCAGAGCTTAAGGTGCTCTTGATCGATTTCTGATTAAGTTTAAAGCTCATTATTGAAGATTTTCAAGAAATTGAAGCAATCTTGTTTTGAAGTTAGAACAACAATTAACTAAGTTTGTGGTAAGGCTGTTAAAATGGACGAAAAGCGCTTCCGTTGACTTTGGGTAGAATTGGATTGATAAGTGGCAAAATTTAAATGAATTAATGACAATTAGGTGCTACCTTGAACCTAATTAAACTTAGTTAAGCTTGAATATTGTTTTTAAAATAATTGGGGAGTTAATTTTTGAAAAATTAGATCAGAATTGACAAAAAAACTTGTGCAAAAAGAGGAGCTGAAGCGAAACCTCTAGATTTGCGCAAAAAGTCGCAATTTTCTCAAAATGTAGTTAGTATCTTGCAAGTTTTCACGTAAAAGTCACTCTTTTCGCAAAAGGCGATTATTTTACTAGTTTGCACGCAAAGTGTTGCACGAAAAGTTTGCGAAAAATTTGTGATTTTTGTGAAATTTTCAAAGTTCAGGAATTGTGCTTCAATTAAATTATGAATCTATGCTGATTTTGAATATATGAATTGTCCTAAAGATTTAAAACCTATTTTTTGTCCTTTTATATTAAAAAAAGGATGAAAAAAAACCTATGGATTTAAAACCTATTTTTTGGTAAATCAATTACAAAACTTTTTTTTCTAGAATCTCTAAAATTTGTTTGATATCTTCTATGCAAAAATATTTGGTTTTCATAAGATCTTTTTGACCGTTATTCAAAAGGTCCAATAATGTATATATGTTGGACCTTTTGAGGCAGTTATAGCTTCTGGAAGGCAATTCTGTTGGACCATTTTCTTGTTAGTTTAAACAATTTATCAAAAAAGTTAAAAGGGGGTAAAGGAACATATTGTTCTTTTAAATTTTAATTATATTCTTTGGTATGTATAAAAGAAATCAGTAAATCAATCAAATTTGGGAGGCTTCGTGAAGTGCTTCTTTAAGAGTTAAACTTCCATTTATTCATATTTTAAGAAATAGTATCTTTGTTACCATTTTCATAGGAATGAATACTATGATTCGCATTTCAAACACGCATGAGTACAAGATCTAGAGAATAACTTCCATCTTGAAAGGTATTTGGCACTCTTATAATATATCCACGATTCTTCGCGATTTGTAATCCAATAATCAACTCAATGGGTTCCGTCAAGCTAGCTATATGCTGTGAATTATCGACAATTTCTACATAAGGTGGTAAGATAATATATTGAGCAATTACATATCCATGGCCCTATCACAAATAGACGCCTCAGAAGTTCCATAGAGATTACTAATTCTTGAATACCCAGTATGGTAGAATATGCATGCGATATTTTTTTAGATTTTGCGTGCGTGATAGATGTTCCTTTGATTTCTCCAAGCAAAGCTCTTCGCATAGCAATGCCTATTATGTCTGCATGACATTTCATAAGTGGAGAGAGAATAAGGCGCCCATACATAGACGCTTACATTCTGCTGCTGATTGAACACACTTTTCACTTTAGTATTCGAGTAGATACTGTTATTTTCTCTTGAACCATAATAATATTATCTTATCTGATCATTGAATCATTTATTTCTATTGTTTCTCTTGCTATTTAAATATCTTTAATTTTGATTTCTACAAACGTCTTTTTTTTGGGGATTTACAACCATTACACGGCATAGGCTTTACATTCCGTACAAAAGTTAATAGTAACAACATTTGCGAATGGCTCATAATGTTGCGTCTCTTCTGGGACGAGGACCTTTAATCATGACTTTGGCTCATTGCATACCTTGATCTACTACTGCATGAATAGCATTTGCCGCTATGATTTGAGTAGAAAATGGCGTCCCTCTTCTTGTACCTCAAAAGCCACAAGTACCGGTAAAGCACCGTGAAACCACTTGTCCTCGTACATCTATAACAATCATAATGGTATATTGAAACTTGCTTGAATATGATTAACCCTGTTAGGCCATATGCATTCCTGCTAAAATTATGAATGTTTGCATCACTAAACCTTTAGAAGATGCTATCGAATGTGCTCTTGGCGCACATGATGGATGTGAGCTATGTTAGGTCCATAAGTGAGCACAACTTTTGTTGTTACTCAAGCCATTTAGAAAATATCCTTCTCACATCATGAAATTGTGGGGATCATTTCTATTTTAAGCAAAAACCCAAAAATAATTGCTCCAAGTGGACCATTTGTATCTATATGCATCGGGATCCCGATTTATGCATCTCTAGGTTAGGGAAGAAAAATTAGAGGATCAAAACATCTCTTCTGAATCTTATTTAAATTCAATAAATGTTGGTTGATCGTATTTTTCATTAGAGTTCTAAGATTTAGAGTATCCTTTCTAATTTGATCCCTTTTGAATTCCATATTCAAAGTCGCGATCAGATCTATTAATTAAAAGGAATTGATTCAATACATTTCTTATGTACCAATGGGTGCTATGTTGGATTTGAATCAGATTTTAGATTAATCTATATTACTTGTAATCTATATTAATTGACTAGCTCCATTATGTGTGCTAGCACATACCATCATTTTTGGTTTTGGTTCTTTAAAATCATTCCCGAAAGAGACCCATTTTTTCATTCGATAAAAAGATTCATTCTCTTCAAAATAAATAGGAATAGAACCAATAAAACCTAATGAGATGTCATTTTCCATTCACACATGGAGTTGAATACCTTATTCAAGAATTGTTTTGGATCCAATCCATAGGAATAAATAGAAAAGACAAATCTCTTATGATACACCGGATCAAATAAATAGAAAAGACAAATCTCTTATGATACACCAGATCCGACTTGATTATTGATAGGGTGAACAAATCTACCCTTTCTTGAAATTTCTCTTCGTATTCAAAAGAGTGGTGTAATGCATATCCTCCCTTGTTCTTGTCGAATAGATGAAATAAATAAAAAATAAATTTTTGTTCATCAATTCTTGTTGGAACTGTTCATATTCGATTCATCCTTCGAAACCATATCACATCCCGAATCTAATGAAATAGGATGAATTTTGATGGGATTTTGTAAATACGTAATTATCTTGAATAGATTAACCATATCTTTATTTTCCTATCACCTGAGAAAAGAAAGATCTTGTTATTTCTTCACCAATTTCTAATCTCGAGAGGACGATTCGAACCCAGATGAAGTTCTCACCATCTGTAAGAGAAAAAAAAAAAGAACGGATCTTGTAGGATTCCTAATTTATTCTTCTATTTCTTCTGGAAGCATATGATTAATCATTTGCTTCTCACGTTCCGTGGATATTGGGAATCGTTTTGATTCTATCTTTGTTCCATCCGTTTGAAAAAGGAAGGATCCCAAAGAATTGATCTTTCTTTTAATTTTTGAATCTCTCTTTGATTGAGCAATATGTGATATTCTAAATCCTCATTACTAATGGAATCAAAATGATCTCTGAATTGATCAAAAGATACTTTTAGTTGGCTAGAATTCCTAATTGAACGAAACTAGATCTTGTGGAAATCATATAGAATATTCAATCATGCATTTCGTACCTTGCAAAAAGCTTATCCTCTTTTACCAACCGCACATTGTGTAACCAAATCATGTTCTCTCTCGATACATTCCTAAAAAAATTGGATTCCTGGGATTCTTCCCACAACTAATGAAGAGATCTTGGCGGAATTGCCACATATGAAATAGAGCACAATTTTGCACAGAAATAACCACTTGTTTACAGGGATGAGATAGGAAACATGCTTTATATCATTTGATTTAATAGTTGACACAACCCCTTGTTGTTTGAAAAGACCTTCCACTTCAATTGTATTTTTTTTATGAAAAGCAAACATGATATAACAAATCAAGTGTTTCACTAAGATTTTGAATGATGATCCCGAATTCAAGTTGATGCCATTTTGCCTCTTCCTTAGTGAAAGACAATCAAAAAATCTCAATTTGGAAACATCCGACCAATACTATAAGTCGTCCGCCTTTTTTTTTCAGATCTCCTTTCCTTCTATTCATCATCTTTTTGGCTAATCATGATCCTTGCAGATCAGATCATCCCTATAAGATACAAAAACAAACTCCAAATATATTAGATCTTTCTCTTTGAATAATATCCCAATTTTTGTAATGTTTCATTAGATATCTTACAACTAGAATCGCTATTTTTTCCTATCCAGTCTCTCACCACCACGAATCCTAGTTAGATTTAGGCATGCTACACTTTTTATTATTGGAAGAACCCAACTACTCGATTTCGGATTCAAGAAAGAACTCTCATAGATCATTTTTTCCTTTTGGAAGATCAAGGATTGAAACAATCAATCTATTGATATTGGAAGAGCCAACAGATTCTTACAATGTATCATTTATAGGTTTAATGTAATTCATAGGTATATGAAGAAGCCCTATCAATTAGAAATTTTTCTTTCGAACATATTTTGATTGTTAATATGATATCTAAGGACCGCTTATCTAAAGAGTATTACTCCTTTGATCGTGAAATATCGATTGATTGTTGAACCCTATGAAGTGTTAGAAAGTAGGATACTCCAAATTGAATTAGGTAAAAAAGTTTTATAAAACTTGGTGTAAAAAAATGTGAATGACAGTCCCTAGTGAATTGATTTAGGTCCAAGAAACTAAAAAATAGTGAGAATTTTTGATATCTTTCAATATCTCTCTCAATCTATAAATCGAGATTTGAATTTATGACACTATAAAAACAAAGCAAACCACACCAAAATGTATAAAATATGGGTTACCTTTCGAGAGCGCTTGGTTTTCTGACTCCTCGACCTTACTATCTACCACTAGCCTGCTAATATAATGTTTCAACCAATGGTCATACACCTAAAAAATTGTCTTGTTGAAACCCTTAATCTTTATTGTTCCACAAGGGAACACCTTTTTCCCTACAAAAGAGCGAAATCACTTACTTATTAGCTTTCCTGGAAACAATTACAATAAGGAATTATGAAACAAAACCTGATCCCCGCACTCGAAGTCTTTAATTTTAAGTGTCGATTGTGCAACTCCTTCATTGTAAAGTTTATAGAAAGGCTGATGCACCCAAAACAATCAAAGTGCTTCCTGCATGCATGCACTTTCTACATAGTAGAAGTTGCTTCGGAAGTTTTACACTCTGCACTGAAGATTATTCTATGTGTAAAATCTTCCGAAGCCAAAGACCAAATCTTCCGAAGCCAAAGACCAAATCTTCCAAAGCTTAGATGACAAAGTCTTCCGAAGCCATCAAGACAGAAGACATATTTCTTCTGAGGACAGAGAAAACATGCTTTCTCTGATCTAATTTTTCAGAAAGCTGACCAACTTTCTGCTGCCATTCTAAAGACTCACCAACTTGCATAAGTTGGTGAAAAGGTTCATGCTTTTGCAAATTGTAGATTATGGTTTCGAGTCTGTAACTTTTTACTTTATGTACTTTTATCCTTTGTGTAATATATTAGGATGTGAGCTATGGCATGTCATAGTCACTAGTCAAAAGATAATCTGGCTTTTGACTTTACATTGATCTTGTTGTCTAGATTAGTGTTTCCAGCTGGCCTTCAAAGTATGGCCGGATGTAAGATGTAGTATAAAAAATCTCAGGTCCTTGTATCTTTTCTTATGCTTTGTAACACTTGTAAAAGAACTTGAGAGCAATATACTTATTCCTTGAAGACCATATTTAGTTTTTGTTCTTTGTTCTGTCTCATTGTTTGCTTGTGTTTCATAGTATCATAATATTGGTCCAGTTCCTGATTTGATCTGTTAAGTGTTCTAACTCTCTCCTTATTATGAGACTGGTTGTATTGACCCCCTTCAAGGGTACTGCAATTGGTATCAAAGCTTTTCAGGCTCTTGATTGTAAGATCTCACCATCTTAGATCTCTCAGTTTCACAAACACTTAACATCTCAAATGGCAGCTCTGAAAAAGGCTGATATGGAAACTGGTACCATGATAAAGTCCCCACTGATCACTCCTGAAGATTTTGATACTTGGTGCCAAAGATTGGAAGGCTTTATCAAGTCTTAAGACTCTAGGATGTGGGAGTCTGTTGTCTCTGAACCTTACATACCATGCACCTATTTAGTTGCTGCTGGAGGTGGCATGATACCAAAAAAAGTAGCTGACTATTCTGAAGAAGACAGAAAAAAGATTGATATAGATCAAAAAGCCATGACTGCTCTCCAAACTGCTCTTCCAAACTCCATATACAGGGGCTTCTTGAAGTGCAAAACTGCTAAGCAGCTATGAGATGCACTAAAGCTCATGTATGAGGGGTCCACTGAAGTAAAAGAGAACAAGAAGATCCTCTTGAATCAGTAGTTTGAGAACTTCACCTACAAAACAGGTGAAACCATGACTAAATAATACTTCAGGTATGTTGAGATTGTGGATACTCTAATGGATGTTAGAGTAAATCTTGAAAACAGGGACATTGTAAGGAAGTTCATGTCCTCTCTTCCTAGACAATGGACACATTACTGTGTTGTTATCAAGAGAACTTAGAACCTTAAGACTTTTACTCTTACAAAGTTTTATGGTATTCTCAGTGGCTATCAGATGGAGATGAACATGCAAAATCCATCTGGTAACTCCAGCAATCAACAGAGCTCAGCCCTTCATGTGGTTGAAAGGGATTGCAGAGAACCACAACATCATCTCATTTGCTACCCTTACAACTCACAAAAGGGTCCTTCCATCACCTTTCCGGAGACACCAACGTAGAGCTACATCCAAGGAAGCTTATTTCAAGAGACAAGTTCTTTTCAAGCCTTTGTGTCTGCTGATGAAAGTTCATGCAACTTTCTTTTCACCCTTGAAGACCTGGACTGTATCCATCCAGATGATCTAGAGTATATGGAAATAGTCCAGCAGATGGCTCTTCTCACTCACAGAGCCAAGAAGTTCTACAAGAGCACAGGGAGGAAGTTTCCTAGCAATACAGCCAGTGGTAAATTTGGGCTGGACAAAAGCAAGGTGAAGTGTTACAACTGTAACCAAATGGGACACTTTGCTAGATAGTGTAAGGCACCTAAAACAATTGGTGGCCAAGCATAAACCAGACCAAACTACACTGATGGAGTCCCTTAGAATGAGAAGCCAAAGCAGCAAGCTCTAGTTGCTGCTGAAGAAGTAGGCTTTGACTGGAGCTTTCAGGGTTGAAGATGCATCTCCAAACCAAGCACTAATGGCAGATCATGAAGAAGCCACGGTATTGGAATATCTCTGTACTCCTGAATGTATTGCTAAAGTTAACAGATATAGTTCCTATAATTTAGAGATGAGATATGATCTTGAGTCTTTGAACATCTTAAAATTTGATTTCAAAAGAGCTGAAAATGGGTACAAACTTAAAATAGAAAATCTAGAAAAAACCATTTCCACTCTTAAATATGAACATACCAACTACAGGACTCAAATCAAAGATCTTATCACTAAGTTAACTCAATGCTAGGCTGAGCTTGTGATCAGCAAAGCCAGGGCAGAAAAATATGTTTTTGAAGAAGAGACCTTCAAGAACATAATATCCTCATCTTTGCATGCAAAAGTTTATTATCACAATAAGCAGGGACTGGGATCTACTAAGATAGCTCCTCCACACTCTCTATTGTCTCTAAGATCTCCAAGATGAGCTTCCCCTCATAGACCACATGAGTGAAGAGGATGATGAGGAGATAGTGAAGGATGACTCTGAGAAGAGTGAAGAGGATCATCCAGAGAAGGGTCACTATTCTCCTGAGGAGAGAAAAACAGTTGGGATGACTAAATCCAAGAGAAAGAACTTGATTAGAAAGGCCAAGAGAAAGTCAAAGAAGGCTCAGAAGATCAAGGCCACCTTCAACTCTAAGCAAAAACAGGAGTTTATCTTTGCAGGATTTGAAGTGGTGAATACTAAAAACTCAACTACGAACTCTAGTACAAGGAGTTCTAGTTCTTGTCAAACTTATCCCAGCAACAAGAAGAAGAGTGACCAACTATGTACCACTGCTACACAGTCTGAACCATCCAAATCCAATAGCAGGTCTCACCCTAAAAGGCTTGCTACATCATCTGTGAAGATGAAGATGGAAATGGAAAGTGATCAAGTTCAGCCTTCCTCTCAAAAGAAGACTCTCAGAAGAAGGCAAATGTACTGTATCATGTGTGGTTGTACCTCTCATCTTGCTAAGGATTGTCTTTACAATCCTAAGAGTACTGGCCATATGGTCAAGAAGAAAACTTCTGAGAAGATCAAGAGGAAGCCAGCTTTGAAAAGAAAATCTTTTTTTTGGAAGCTCCAATGATAAGAAGAAGACAAGTGAAAACTTGCCTTCGGAAGAAAAGTTGGCCTCGGAAGAAAAGAATGCTTCCGAAGTACTAAAGCCTGCTGTAGTGATTGCAAGATCTTTCGAAGGTCCAGTCTCCAAAACTTTCAAAGTTGTCAAAACTTTAGAAGTATTAAAGGTCAAGTCTAAGCTTCCAAAGGTGGCATGGAAGACAAAGAAAGAGCATGTGACTGAAAGTTCTTCATCAACAACAGCTGATGGTCCACAAAGCTTGAATATAGGATCAATTACTGTTGCATTGTATTCAACTCATGTTGATAAGCCCAAGACTAGCAAGGCTTGGGTTTCCAAATGTAACTAACTATCTTTTTTTGTGTAGGAGCAGGTAAAGATCAATAGGAATGTATGGAACTTTGATAGTGGCTGTTTTAGGCACATGACAGGCAATGACTCTTTACTCCAAAATTTTGAGAAAATTGATGGAGGGCTAATTGCTTTTGGAGGAGATGCTGGAGGTCATATTACTGTAAGGGGCAGGGTCACAAATGGTAAGCTCAGCATTGAGAAGGTAAATTTTGTTAAAGAGCTTGGATACAATTTACTGAGTGTATCCTAATTTTGTGATCAAAGACACAACATGCTTTTTACTGAGCATGAGTGCATTGTTCTCAAGCCCGAGGTGGTCATTCCTCAGGAGCATATCTTGCTCAGATCCCCCAGGAAAGGGAACATGTACAAGATGGACTTGCAGGAAACATCTTCTTCAGGAGAAGTTTCTTGCTTTCTATCTAAAGCAAATAGTGATGAGTCTTTCCTCTGGCATAAAAGAATGTGCCATGTAAACTTTAAATACATGAATAAATTAATTAAAAATGATTTGGTAACTGGAATGCCAAAAAAAGAGTTTACAAGTGATGACCATTGTGTTGCGCTGCCTAAAGGAGAAGCAGCACAAGTTATCTCACAAGCCAAAGGAAAGAAATTCCATCACTACTCCCTACACTTGTTACATATGGATCTTTTTAGCCCCACCAGTGTAATGAGTTTAGGAAGGGCCTCATACTGTTTAGTGATCACAGATGATTTTACAAGATTCACTTGGGTTTTTTTCCTTAGAACTAAGGATGAGACTCCTAAGATTTTGAAGAATTTCATTTTGAGAATCGAGAATCAATTTGATCAAAAGGTCAAGATCATAAGATGTGATCCAGGAACTAAATTTAAGAACCAAATCCTTGATACATTTTGTGATGAAAAGGGTATTACAAGACAATATAGTGCTCCGAGCACTCCTCGGCAAAATGGTGTTGCTGAGAGGAGAAACAGAACACTAATTGAAGCTGCAAGAACCATGTTGTCTGACTCTAAACTGCCCATCACCTTCTGGGCAGAAGTAGTGAACACTGCTTGCTATGTGTAGAATAGAGTTTTGGTGGTTAAGACTCGTGGTAAGACTCCTTATGAACTGTGGCACAAAAAGAGACCTTTCATTGGTTTGCTCGGATCATTTAGATCTCCTTGCACAACCTTGAATATCAAAGATCAAGTAGCCAAAATTGCTGAGAAATCAGATGATGGATACTTTATTGGATGCTCTTCCCAAACTAAGGCTTATAGAGTATACAATCTTAGAACTAGAGTAGTTGAGGAGTAAGCCAATGTGACCTTCAATGAGCACACTCCTTGTCTGAGAGGTTCTGGTCTAGATTGGCTGTTTGATCTTGATTTAGTTACCAACTGTTTTAACAAGTCTTGTGAGAATGTTTCAGGATCTACAGGTATCTTATCAACAGGAGATGCTAACCTAAGATTTGAGCTGAGAAGACCTTCAACTTATAGTACTTCAGCTCTAGTGGTAACGAATTCTGCAGATGGAGTTCCTGTCAGCACAAGTTTGACAAATCCAGCTGATACATCTAATGTGCCTTCAAATTCCAGCTCAGAGGCACAAAAATCAAAAGAAGGAGCTTCAAATGTAGGAGGAAGTGGTAGTGGTGACAGTGATCAAGAATTTCTTGATGTTGACAATCACTCCATGGAAGACAACACCAATGATGTTTCACACTCATTGGATCAAGCCTCTCTTGATAAGTGTGCTGATGTGGTGGATGACTCTTCACTACCTGTTCTAAATTTTTCAAATTTAGATCTCTCCAATCAACTTGTTGTGATCCCTCAACTTAGGATGCATAAGTCTCACCCCACCACAAACATCATTGGAGATGTTGACAAGGGGGTAAGAACAAAAGGGCAAACCCATGACAAAAATGTTTGTCTCTACTTTTGTTTCCTATCCCAAATAGAGCCAAAGAAGTTGAAGAGGCTTTAAAGGATGGAAGTTGGGTTGAAGCTATGCAAGAGGAGCTGCTTCAATTCTAGCGGCAAAAGGTTTGGAACTTATGTCCTCTTCTTCAGGGAAGACTACCATAGGATTCAAGTGTTTGATCTTGTTGTCTAGATTAGTGTTTCCAGCTGGCCTTCAAAGTATGGCCGGCTATAGGATGTAGTATAAAGTATCTCAGGTCCTTGTATCTTTTCTTCTGTTTTGTAACACTTGTAAAAGAACTTGAGAACAAAATACTTATTCCTTGAAAACCATATTTAGTTTTTGTTCTTTAATCTGTCTCATTGTTTGCTTGTGTTTCATAGTATCATAATATTGTTCCAGTTCTCTATTTGATCTGTTAAGTGTTCTAACTCTCTTCTTATTATGAGACTGGTTGTATTGACCCCCTTCAACGGTCCTGCATTCGTTTTCGACAGATATCCGTATAAATGTGTGTGTGGGCATATTGTAGCAGCTCCTCAAACTTTTGTAACCCATCGATGATCCTTCACACAAAACATATCTAGGTTCACCATTTGTAACTTTGATGAATCATAATGTTTTAACTTGACAAGTAGATGACATGTTTTTTCATAAATTATCTGAGATGTTACCGGTCGACGTCTTACAAGCCGTAGGAAAAGCCCAAAGTGCACCATCCAGCTTATAAGACCAATCCTTACAATTTGATCCTATTGATTTCTCTAAAAGGCGTTTATGACCACGATTACTCACCTGTATCTACCCCACTTGTCCGTGGGTGATAAGCTGATGCAAGCCAATTGATGACCTCATAGCATTGTGAGGCTTTCTCCATCTATGCATTACAGACATGAGTACCATCAAAGTCTTAAGAACTCTAAATCTAGAAAAGAAATTATTAAGGAATCTCACTACAACGATGGCATTATTTGTGGGTAAGGCTTGGGCCTCAACCTGCTTAGAAACATAATCTACAGACACTAGGATGTACTTGTCCACACAAGGATTCGGGAACACGCCCATAAAATCGATAAACCATATATTAAACACATAAACAACCTAAAGAATGGTCTAAGGCATCTTATTTTGGTATGAGATACTACCAACTCACTAACACGATGCACACTCTCTCACACACTTTTGCACATCTCTATACACTAACGGCTAATAAAACCCCAATTCAAACACTTTCCTTGTAGTGTACGTTGCCTCGTAATGGCCACGTGCCGGATCCTCATGGTAATGCTTCAATATCTGTCTGGCCTCATCCCATATACGCATCTGCGTACTACCTTATTAGCACATATTCTTAAAAGATATGGATCATCCCAAATGTAGTGTTGGACATTAGCAAAGAATTTGCTTTTTCTGTTCATGTGTCATGCCTTTCATAAGGTATTTATTGGATAAGTAATTCGCTAAGTCAGTGAACCATGGCAAACCCTGCTCCCCAGCTCTCACAAACTTCAACGTCTCATGCAGACATCCTACGTAATCTCCTAGCGTGAAGAATCCTTTAAACGTGACAAGTTATCAGCTTGGATGTTCCTTGCTCCTTTGTCATCCCTAATCTCAATGCTAAATTTATGAAGTAGTAAAAAAATCTATCGTATCAATCTCGGCTTAGCGTTCTGCTTACTGAACGAGCATATAACCAAGTGCGGCACGGTTGGTGTAAACAATAGTATTAGAAAGAATGAGTTAAGATATGAACTTATCAAATGCAAAGACTACTGCTAACAACTCCTTCTTTGTCCTGGTGCAGTGCTCCTGTGTATTGGTGGGTGAGAGTCTTACTCGCGTAACAAATTGGGTGAAAATGTTTATCCCTATACAACTTCTCTTTTAGAAGCTCGGATGATCTCCTACACTCAAAAAACACAAAAGGCACTAGGAGTTGTATCATTGACCTTGCAATCTTAAAGAAATCTCTAATAAAACATTGCTAAAAGCCATTACAATTATGTACAAAAACAAATTTTGATCGGGGTCACTTGACCATTAAAATATATATAGTTCTACCTCTGCCTTTAACCTAATATACAAGAAATACAGGTGCGTTTGAGTAAATTATTTTTTTCTCACCGGGTGGATCACAACTATAATAATATACTACAATGAAGACAAAGTGTCGGAAATATCCCATTGTAATATTGTCGTCTTTTAAATTGATTGCCAGAACCGTCGCCCTAAATTGATTGCAATTAAATTAAAAGCAAAACACTTGCTATAAAAAATAAGCTAATGGGTCTAACTGTATTTGTTTTAAACTTAAGTTTTTGTATCAAGTATGTATTTGACATCAGCGGCTGATAGGGGAGTTCAAATATATCTGTATTCGAATCCGAATATCTGAATCCGAAATATATCCCCAATTTGGATAGTGTTTTTGAGGTTTTTCGGATATTTAGATATAGGAATTATCTGAAATAATAAATAAATTATAAATTTCAGATATTTTCGAGTATTTCGGATATTTTTATTAAAATTTCAGATATCCAAAATTTTTTTATTAAAAAATTATATTTTTAGAAAATTATTAGAATATACAATTTTTTTCTAGAAATACGATATCCGTTCGGTTATCCGAATCTGAATTTCCAGATATCGTGAAATCAACTATCCAAAACTTTTGGAAATCGGAATTTCATTTTGAATATCTGGTTTTGAACACACACCCTCATATGTATTAATCAGAAACTAATTTGATTTGAACGACATACGGTTGTGTCATTTGTGAAACCAATGACGAATCCAACTTTTTCTTTCCATGGGAGTCAATAATTTTCAAGTGTGGGCTTGGACAACCGGTTGTCTACCATTGAATTTCCGTTCGAGTCACATAATAAAAAATAAATCAAATTAAATTATAAATAAATAATAATAATAATACATCAATTGACATTTTTTAAGGCATTATAGAAATTCAATATCTATACACTTGTCCACACTAGAGAAAATGTTGATTTCCTACGAGAATTTGTGACGCAATTTTTGGTGCCGTATGAATTGAAGCATTTGTGACATGTTTCTCACATGAAAATGCGACCCTACTTGTCCTCATCTAACTGTATTGCGTTGTCTTATACTGAGTATGGTACTCGCAACAATTACTATTTTAATATGTTCACTTCTTAATATTGAAATCTGAGCTATGTAAGAAAAGTTAGAATTCTAGATTGGATTTTATATATTCTGTAAAATTGTTTAAATTCTCAAAATCATGTTCTATTTCTTTTATGAAGTTTATGTGGATGTATGTTAGTAGCAGCATGTGGCTTGATGAGAATATCTAGGCTCCATTAAAGTAATAAATTAATTGTTTTATAATATAATTTTTATCATTTAGTCGTATTACAATATATACCAATATTAACCGCCATTAGAAAGAGTATTTAAAATAACTTTTTAATTAATATAAAACAATTAGTATACACACATTTAGTAACGTCGGTGGCATGCCGCATGTGCCACAGACCAAGACCTTGCAAAATACAGGTGTGCAAGAAACCGAAATAACCGAACCGTAACCAAAATAACCGATGCAACCGAACCGAAAAAACTGAAACCGCTAAGAAAACGATGGTTTGGTTTGATGATTTTTTAAAAACCGAATTTTTCGGTTCGGTTTTGGTTTTGCTTGTAACAAAAATTGAAAAAATTAAACCGAAACCATACAACTAAAGTTGTAAATTTAGAGTTGTAATCATACACTTATAAACATTATTAGCTTATTAGTTAGTTGTTTAACTTATGTTATCTATAAAAGATTGAGTATTTAGGTTTTAAAAATAATCTTTAAACTTCTTTTGTTTGAATTAATAGATTAAAATGTTTTCTTGAATTTTTTGTTCTTATATTTTATGGGTTGCATTTAATTTTTAATGTTAAATATTTTATAAGAATATATAAATTATATTTAAAGATCAACAAAATAATGTAAGGTCAATGTTTTTATCTTAAATTCGCTACTTCAAAACAATATTTTCTTTATAAACTTGAAGTCCAAATGGTAAAATCGAAAAAAACGGAAACCGAACCGAAACCGATATGAAAACCGAAAACCAAAAACTGAAAAAACAGAAACCGAACGGTTTTAAAAATCTAGAAACCGGAATATCGGTTTTTGGTTTCGGTGTTAGGCTAAAACCGAACCAAACCGACCATGCTCACCCTTATTGCAACTAAAGCCTATTTTATTAATTCAAGTCAAACCTTTTAACTAATAAGTATACTTGGTGGAATGGTTTTAGCTCTTAAAGTTGAGCAAGCCAACTTGGGTTCGAAATCATCTTCAAGCCAAAATTTTAAACAACATTTATAATTTTTTATATTTTATAGCTAATTTGATTTTCTAATAACTTGGTTGTTCGTCAATATTTTCCTTTTAAAAATTCCTAATTTGTGGTTATCTTAATTTTTTTCGTGACACCACAGTATAAATTTTGTTAAAAACGAAGTTATATGCAAAATAAAGTATCTTTTGATATATTTGGTTACATCGACTTACGATAACATATTAATACAGTGATAATGAAACCGATATCAACCAAAAAACATCATTACGACGTAAATTTAATTCGGAAAAAAGTTGGGACGATTGTAATATATAACTTATCACGTCACATACGACACCACTGTACATGTTTTTTTATGTATATTTGGAGTTAGTCTACGTTTGTACATAAGCTGTTTAAGAAAGATTCAGGTCAAATACAATACATTTCATCCAATGTATATGTTCGATTTATTTTACATTTTGACAAAATTTTAATTTGAAAATGAGTCGTAAAGATTCTTGTATATACTTTATCATATCACGTACGACACCGCTGCAACGCGCGATAGGTGAAAAAACTAGTTAATTAATAAAATGCAGCATACACACAAAATCAGGGGGTAGGGGAACAACCCCAAAAAATTAATTCACAAATAAACCCCCTTGGAAAAGCAAAAAACCGCCTTAATAAGAACAAGTGATTTTTAGATATTTTCTATTCTTATTACAACCTTAAATTACATATTTTCTCAAGTAATAAAATTAATTACATATTTTTCCTTTCTAATACATATATATTACATGTTTTAATCCATTTTACTAAAATTAGCCTATTAAATGACTATTTTATCTTGATTTTACTAAGAGATTTTTTACGTATTGATGATTTGTTATTATAATGGTTTGAACTTTTGATAATTATGTTTTTTATTTGGAGATATAACTTGGATTACGGTGATTATTGTTTTGAAATGAATTTTTATATTTGGAGTTATAATTATATTGTTTTTATTTATAAAGAAAGCTCAAACTTGAGGAAATATGTGTTTGATGTTTTTAAGAAGAAAAATGTATAAAACTAATTTCGTAAAATTATGGATACAATAACCATTCAATAACTAGTTTTAGTAAAATGGGTAAATATATAATATATATGTTTTAGAAAGGACAAATACGTAATTAAAATTTTAACTTGGAAAAATATGTAATTAATTTTTTAGCTTGGATAAATATGTAATTAATTTTTTAGCTTGGAAATATGTAAATACCCTTAAAAATAACGGGTACAGGGTAGTAGGGCAGGGCCGGCATCGAAAATTAATAGCAGACTTCTGTAATATGTTGAAATAGAAAAGTCTAAGCCAAATAACTTGTATATAAAAAACTTATAATATGTTTGTAATTGTTATAAAAATAAACAAAATGAAAGTATTGTAGCAAAATGATGTAGTTCTTACTTAAGCGAATCCTTTAACAATGGTTTTTTTTTTTTTTTTTTATAATTTATGTAATTTTATATTAAATTAGGTGATGAGAATGGTTTTTTTTTTTTATAATTTTGGTAGTTTTATATTAAAGTAAGTAATGTATTGGGCTAAACTATTTAATATAAATGGGCTATAATGTAAAGTTATAAGGGCTAAATAATTTAAAAGTTATTAATAGTTTATAGTTTTTTATTTAAAAATACATATATATAATACTATAAAAAATTAAAAATTCAAGCCCCTGAGGATATCGGGCCTAACGGGTACCACATGTACAGAATCTTCTACAGTTAGCCACAGAAAACGTCCTCACAACAAAAGTTGTGATTTAATATATACATATGTAGGCTAAAGTTCTTTTGTTAACTATTTTTTATTGCAATAATTCATTAATCATGATGTAACAAACACTTACAACATAATTATACAGTGTAATTAACTTTTACACCGAGTTATACCATTGATGTAATAATTTTCCCTTGTTTTCAAAGTTTCCCTCCATTTAAAAAAAAATTCACCCTTTTTTTAGAACATTCTTAGTTATTTTGTTTGATGTTGTTTTTTTATATAAATTACACCATTAAATATATTGTTTTAATATCTTTAATTCGAGTATAGTATTGCTATATATTTTTTTATTTTTTTAACATCTGTTATGCACCACTAGTTTTATCACTATAACTTTAACGTACAGTGGTGACGTGGTCGAATATGAACCACTAATTGGGTTATCGTAATAAACAAGTGTTAACATTTGACCCCTATCATATATATATATATATATATACACACACTATATATATATATATAGGGGAAGGAACGGTTGTTAGCCCACTTTTATTGTGATAACCCGTTAACACTAATGTAACGAACACTTGCACCATAATTGTGTAGTGTAACAAACTTTTACACCACGTTACACTACTGATTTAACAATTTCCCCACACTTTTAAAATTTCCCTCCTTTTTTAAAAAAGCATCACACTTTTTTTAAAACCTTCTTAACTTTTTTGTATGCTATTATTTTTTTATTCAAATTAGATCATTAAATAGATCATTTTAATATCTTTAATTCGAGTATAATCTTGTTATATTTTTATAAAGCAAATTTTAACATTTGTTGTGGAAAACTAGTTTTAACATTGTAACTCTAACTTACAGTGACAACGTGGCCTAATTTGAGCTACTAGTTGAGTTAACGACTTATCGTAATAACCAAAGGGTTAATATTTGTTTTCTATCCTATATATATATATATAGTTAGGATCTTTTGAATACTCATAACGATCGCGAGAACTGCGAGAACTAATCGTAGCCATTCTTTAATTTATGACTTCATCATTTATTTGATCTTGAACATCCCACTATTTCTTTAGTTCACACATCCCAAAAGATTTTTCTTGTAAAATCAGTTTCGAATCATCAATATAAATTCAAAAAATCTCACCTTCCATTGAAGGTCCCTGTTGTATCTTTCAAAATCCCATCGACTTTCCTTTGAAATCGATTATGGGTTGTTTACTTATAATTCTCGTATATCTCAGTTCAATTTCATATTATGTTTTCTAAATAATTTGATTCATTTCGCAGTATAACATCTCATGTTTCTGGAACTTTATGGAACGATGGTGGTAAGGTTGAGGTTAACAAAAGAAAAACCTTATGTCCTCCGACGACAGTGGCTAGGTTTTGATTCCTTGATGATGTGAAGGATGAGAAGAAACATAAATCAACTCCGACATGATATATTAAGATAAATCATCTCCGACACACATTCACAATATAATATATATATATATATATATATATATATATATATATATATATAGGGGATGATTCAATTGAGAACCCCAAAAAGAGGAAACCAGAAAACCCCAATCCTAACCATACATTTTAATTCCAAAAAGATTCAAAAAAAAAGACAAATAAAATAAATAAAATAAAAACGCAGCCATATAATTTCAATATAAAAAGGAAAAAAAATTAAAAAACAAAAAATATTAAAAAACATTACATTTCACATGTGAAATCGATATATCTTACAAAAAAAAAGAGTTCATTTCACAAATGAAATCAACTTGACCTTTTTTTATTTTTTATTATTATTTTTTTCTTAATTATGATGAAATAAGGGTTTTTTGTATTTTTTTTTTTTTGCCTTTTTTTAATTTTTTGTAATTAAAATGTGCGCATAGAATTGGTTCCCTTGTTTTCTCTTTTTTTTGGTGTTCCTCTTTAAACGTCCACCTATACACACACACACACACACACACACACACACACACACACACACACACATATATATATATATATATACATAGGTGAAGGTTTAAATGAAAACCAGTAGTGCCCTAATTATAATTTGCCATGTCACATTTTAAATAAAATAGAAAACAAAATTGTAAGGATATATTAGTAAAACTAGTTTTAGTAAACCCGTGTATTACACGGTTTGAATCAATAAAATAATAAATATAATAAAAAATTAATTGTTATAAAATGATATTTTAAGATGAAATATGATAAGTAAGGACTATAAATAATAAAATAATAATATCAGCTTTTTAATCTCTTATTTTTAATTATTTTTATTTTTTTAAATTAATAATTAAAAATTTTGTTTCAAAACAAACATTTTAAAAAAAGTAATTTTTTTAAATATTTTTATTATAACTCCTAATTTTAATTAACTTTTTTTTATAGAAATTTTACTTAAAATATCAATTTTAGAATGTTTAATATTTATTTGATATTTTAGAAAAAATTTTAATTTTATAAATAATTATTTATTTAGAAACAATATTAATAAAAAGTTGTATTTCTTAATTTATTATTAGTAATTAATGTAATATTAATAGGAGAAATAAGCGAAAAAATTTTAGTGAGGTGAAATGTGGTAGTGCCATGTGTACACCATAGTTACTCTTTTATTAGAGTAAAATTATTTATCTTTTCTTTTTTTCATATCCTCTTATTTGTGAGGTGAAATGATCTGATATTTGTTTTAACATTAAATCATTACATTATACTTTCCATTTTAAACACATTAATTCATCTTTATCTTTACATATTTTTTCTTCATAAAATCATTTTAATAATCTATATGGTTAAATAAATTTTATATAATTTTTACACCATATTACTATTTACGTATAATTTTTATTTTATAATAAAAGTTATATTATAAATCAAACAACTGAATATATATCTTAAAAAAGTATGTTTAATGATTTGATGTTTTCTTTTAAAGTAAATCATTACTCTTTTTTTGTACTTTCATATGTTAAACATTCAAAATAATGATTTCGTCTTCATATTTCTAGATTTTTCCTTTTAAAACATAAATTATATATACACACAACCTATTTATCTGTATAAACAACCTAATAATGTAAGAAATAACGTAATGGTTACATAGGTGCGCATACCTAGTTACACATGTGTAAATGTAATTTTACCTTTTAAACAAGTAAAAATATATAAAGTTTAGGGTTTTAATCACAAACCCTAACAACAAATTATTACATTTTTAGGAACCTAATACCAAAATAGAGTATATTACAAACTCTAACAACAATGACTACAACTTTTTAGAAACAGTGAATAACCATTACAAATAAGAAAAAATCTACATCTAAAACACCAAAAAGTCAGAAAAAAAAGTTGCATGCTCTTTTGTTGATTGCGTCTTGTTCACATCTCAAATCTGGACTGTTTAACATGTTCTGAAAAAGAAAAGCATGATGTAACATGAATTAACAACTATCTAAAGTATATAAATATAAATTTGATGAATAAAATAAGAAGTTTGCATGTGTATGTTCAGTTCACACATGTGTAGTTAATTATGTGCGAATTAAGTTTACTTATATGTGAAACTCAGTAAACACATGCGTAAAGCTCAGTTTACACATGTGTATAACATAGTTTACACATGTGTAATACTCACTTTACATATGTTTAAATCCAAAAGCCTGGTAAAAGAGATAATAAAAAATTATATAATTAAGTATATTTTAAATAAGAACATATACACGTGTAAACTAACTGAGTTTACACATGAGTAAAACTCTTTTTTATTCAAAAAAATCAAGTAATATATAAAAAATAAATCTAACCAGCCAATATTTAAAAAAAACTGTTTAAGTAGTTCTTAAAAATACATCACCAACAAAAACAACCCATATCTAAATTTAAAACCAACAAAAATTTCTTACAGATCTAGCATTTAACAACCAAAATACTCAAATCTAACATTGAACATCAACAAAAAAAAACCAAACCATCGTCGTTGTCGTCGCTATCATCACCGCCGTCATCGTTGTTGCAGCCAACGCCACCACCGTCGCCATCGCCATTGTCGCTGCCACCGCCATGATCGTCACCGTCGCCATCATGATGGTGGTTGACTACTGTTAGTGTTGATGTTTAGAGAAATAGAGAAAAATGATTGTTGTAACGACCACCACCATTGTCATCGTTGCCGTTGTCGCGGCGACCACCACGACCGTCACCGTTGTCACGGCCATCGCCTGGACCGTCGCCATCACCACCGTAGATGGTGGTTAACCACGAGTGGTGTTTATGTTTTTAGAAATAAAGAGAGATGGAGATTGATGATAATGAAGTGGTGATAATAATTTCAAAGGTTTAAAAGTCAAAAAGTTGGTGGGTGAGAACGGAACAAACTAATATTTTTAAAATTTTTTTATTATAACTTCTAATTTTAATTATAAAAAATATTATTTTTTAAAAAACACCAATTTTAAATATTTTATATTTTTAAAAAAGTTTGATTTTAATTTTTTTATTTTATAAAAATTTATTTATTTAGAAATAACATTAATAAAAAGATATTTTTTTAATTTATTACAAACTTTTTTAATATAAAAAAAATTAAATAATATTAGTACTTAATATGATTATTTAATAGCAGAGAGATTCGTGAAAAACTTAGTGAGTATGAATGCGATGATAATATGTGCACTCTATATTTACTCTTTTAATATAGTAGGATATATATACATATATATATATATATATATGTATATATATATATATATATATATATATATATATATATATATATATATATATATATATATATATATATATATATATATATATATATATATATGTATATATACACATGTATATGTATATATATATATATATATACATGTGTATATATACATATATATATATATGTATACATGTGTATATATGTATATATATATATATGCATATACATATACATATATGTATATATGTATATATACATATATATACATATATACATATACATGTGTATATATACATATATATATATATATATATATATATATATATATATATAGGATTGGGTTCAAATGAAAACCAATAAAAATTATGTAAACCAATAAACCAAATCTCCACAATGGCTCATATTTTTTTGAATAAAATAATAAAAAGTTGTAATTTTATTGAAACACGTGTACAAAAAGTCAAACAAATATGAGTTATTGATCTCATAAATCAAAGGTAGAGATTTGTTTTATTGGTTTACATAATTTCTTTTGGTTTACATTTGAACCATCCCCTATATATATATATATATATGGTAGGGCTATCTTGAGAACCACCCTATTTTGTGAGAACTCTAGGAACCAATCTTAGCCACAAAATTATGTCACATGCAATTCACATGCCATTTCCACCTTTTTTTAAAACGTTCATAACTTTTTTTCACGACATTATTTTTTCAAAAAAATTGCACCATAAAATTCAGTATTTTTTTATCTTTTCAAAGCCTACCATATTGATATATATATTTTTAAAAAAAATACCTACCTATTATTTACACATGTGTAAATCCTGTTATACACATGTGTAAATCCGGTTTGACACATGTGTAAATGAATTTCGAAAAAAAAAAACGAGTTTTTTTTTATTTTTTTAAACTTTTTTTTATTTTTTTTATGAAATAGGGAAACGACAGAAACATTTTTGTGTATTTACTTTTTTCATTTTTATCTTATTTTTTGTTTTATAATTTTTTATATTATGTTTATATTATTTACCATCTTGCCATTGAAAACTAGTGGCTCACATTGGTTACTAAAGTTCTCGCAAAAAAAGTGAGTTCTCATTTGATCCTTTCCCTATATATATATATATATATATATATTTATCTTTATATTATAATAAAAGAGTAACTAATGGGACACGTGGCAGCACCACATTCATCCTCACCATAATTTTTCCGCCTTTCTCTCCTACTTAATAGTTACTATAATTACTAATAATATTATTTAATTTATTTATAGACTAAAAATATTTTTGATAAATTAAGAAAGAAATCTTTTAATAAATATTATTTATAAAGAAATAAAATTTTATAAAATAATCTTCTTTTCAAAAACATCAAACTTTTTTAAAAATATAAAATATTCTAAAAATCAATATTTTTAAAATGTAAAATTTCTATAAATAAAAAATAATTATAATAAATTTTATAAAACCTTTTGTTTTGAAACAAAATATTTAGTTTTTTTAAACAAAAAAAGTTTAAAAACTTGATATTATTATTTTGTTACCTATAGTCCTTACACATAATTTCAACCGTATTTTATCTTAAAATATCATTTTATAATTAACAAAATTTTATTTTATTTAATATTTTATATATTCAACCGGTGTAATACACGGGTTACTAAGCTAGTATATATATAATCACTCATCATGTGTTTGATTAGATTTGTGTGTGTTGGTGGAAAAGTTACAAAGATGGTTAGGGAATAATGAGCGAAGAAATGTGTTGTGGTCTGAGGTTTTTTTGTAGGTGGTAAAATCAGAAAGCGTCATGCATAGTAAACTTGTTTGCAAATAGATGACTTAGAACTTGTTTTATGTTAAATTTCTTTTTGAGAAATAAACCATTAAAATATACTTAAAAAGAAGAGTGCAATAGAAAAGTAAAATTTAGATAGATACTTACAAAGGAGATCGAGAATGATGAAATTTTGAAGCTTGAACCGGACATTGTGAAGAAAATGATAATATGCATTTCTCCATCGTCTACTTAAAAAAAACGGGATAACCATGACAGAGAAACCACTAACGAATCCAGCAACTGTAGTTATCACTAGGATCCAATCAATGCCATCGTTTCCTTCATTAGATCCTTCGATATCGTCATTATTATGTAAACATGCTGGAAGAGGATCCCCGCAAAGTGAATTTCCTATAAAACTGAACTCACTAAATGTTGGAAGCTGAGGCCCCGGTGGGATTCTTCCTACAAGATTGTTGTATGATACGTTCAAGAAGTTCAAAGCAGTTAACCGTGCAAGGCTCAAAGGAATGTTTCCACTAAGATGGTTCATTGACAGATCTAACGATTCAAGCTTTCCAGTTTTATTGAATAGGTCGGGAATTGTTGCTGTTAAATCATTGTGTGATAGATTCAGGAACCGTAAGCCTGAAAGTCTGACAATTTCATCAGGAATCGACCCCGAAAACTTGTTACTAGAAAGGTCTAATGATGTCACAAGATAAAGTATGGTGCTATATGTGTACATATTACCCTTTGTCACCAATGATGCAGTAGTTATTTTTGGCGCAATAGTCGTTGCATAAAGAAAAATCAGACTTGAGGCCTCACTTCTAGAAATGACAGAGAAGTTTGTAAAGCATGTCGGTAGGTTCCCAGAAAGATCATTATGTGCAAGATCCAAGATCTGAATAGATTTAAGACGGCATACTTCATTTGGGAATTTACCTTCAATTTTATTAGAACGAAGACTTAGAACTCTCAGACTTGTATTATTTCTCCCTATTGATGATGGTATTTTTCCCGTCAATTCATTTCTTGCAAGCTCGATGACTACCAGGCTGTTGGAATTCAGTAACCATGGAGGTAAGTTACCAGATAGCTTGTTATCATCCATATCCAGTGACATCAAATGAGAAAGATTTCCTAGAGTTGATGGAATTATACCAGAAAATTGGTTTTTCTCTAGGTTCAAAATGATTAGAGATTGCCAATTCGTCCAACAATCTGGGATAACACCTGACATGTTATTGTTTGCTAGACTAAGATATTTGAGCTTTCGTGGTTCTTGAATGCCTGAACACAAGAATTGTATTAAAGATCCTGAGAGATTGTTGTTAGAAAGGTCGACGAAATCCATGTCCGCTTTATTGAAATTACCAAGTAACATACCATGTAAATGGTTGTTACTTAGATCTAGTACAGCTCCAGGTGCAAAAAAAGTAAAAGCTCCCAACTTTCCTTGAATGTTGTTATTGGATATGTTCAAGAATTCTAAGCTAGAGAATGTAGTCCAGATCCAATTAGGGATGGTGTCTGATATGTTTGTGTTGGATACATCTAACTCTATTAAGTCTGTTTGAGACTGAATCCATGAAGGAAATTGAGGGCCTAAACTGCAAGAATCCGCTATTAATTTTTCGAGCTTAAAAGGTGGAATCCAGTTGTTAACATTTAGCTCAAAGACTAGCTTGTTATCCCCAACCGACAATATTTTCAAGGCCGTTAGATTTGCAAAGTGGTTTTCAGTCACAAAACCGGTTAATGAATTGTGATAGAGTGATAGAAAAGATAGTTCGTTGAGTCGTCCAATACTTTCAGGAATGCTTCCATTCAACTTGTTGTATGAAAGATCTAGGATATTCATCGATGGTAAGTCACCAATCGTATCTGGGATAGAACCTGAGAGTTGATTTGAACTGATACGTAATATCTTTAACGATGACAAACTTCCTACGGAAGCTGGAATGATCCCTATTAATTGATTGTGAGAAAGATCAATACTGACTAGATTTTTCAATTTTCCTAGTCTTTCTGGTAGTTGACCAATTAGATAGTTATTACTAAAATGTAGTAATTCAACTTTAGGTGACTCACATTCACAAAATCTTTGAAGAAGCTCTGACACATTTCCAGAAAAACTGTTAAAGCTCAAATCAAGGGTAGTGAAGTTGCAAAGATTACTTAAAGATTTAGGTATCTCTTCAGCAAAATAATTGTTCGATAAGTCAAGATGAACAAGCGAAGGCAAGTTCTGTATGTTGCTTAGAATTGGTGAAGAAATATCACAATAACTAACATCAAGCACTTGAAGATTACTTAGGCTAGACAATCCATTCAGTAAGGACGAAGAATTCATAAAAGTGTTACTTGAAACACGAAGAGTCCTTAAAGAAGGCATGCTATGGAAACCATCATGAATTCCAGGATTTACACCCGTAATACCACAATCAGTAAGATCTAATAAAACTAAATTACGTAAGCTGAAAAGCCACCCAGGTAACATATTGTTACTAACATAGTAGTTAAACGAAAGATCTAGGTTGATAAGGGACGTAAAACGATCTGTTGTTGCATTACTAGGTAACTGATGCAACCCACATGAACTTAAGTAAAGTTTTAGCAAAGAAGTAAGGTTGCTGATTACCGGAAACCAATCAGAAGCTTTGGTAAGGTCGCTTTCACTCATATCCAGATATTGCAACCCTTTAAGATTTTGTAGCCATTTCAAGCTTTTTGAATAAAGATTACTGGAATAAAAGCTGTTATGAAGATCTAGGACATGTAATGTTGATAGATTTCCAAGTTGGTGAGGGATTTCCCCATTAAAGTTTGAATTTGAGAAGTTTAGATACATAAGATTTTGGAAAGAACCGATGAATGTGGGAATCGGCATGGATCCAAAATCATTGCAGCTCAAGTCGAGGTAGGTGAGTTGCGACAATTTGATCAGCGAAGGACTTATGGTTCCTCCTAACATATGTTTTGATGCTTCTTCAAGATCAACATTGGTGTCATAAAATGATACATGGTCAGGTCCACGAAGGTGGATCTCGTGGACGTGACCGGTGAAATTGTCACAGACCACACCAGACCAAGTGCAACAGTCTATGCCTACCCAAGAAGACAGACGGTTTGTAGGGTCAGTGAGATTGTTTTTGAGATCAAGAAGAGCCAATCGCTCGGTGGGTATACAAGGTACATGATATGAGTATTGATTACAGAAGCAGATGGTGCAAAGTGAGGAAAGCAAAAGAAACAATAGGCAAGATGTGGGAAAAGAGGAATGAAGAAGTGTGAGAAGCTTCATTATGGTGATGATGAATGAAAATACGTTCAGGTTCGTTCTATTTTATATGCAAAGACAATATGTGTTCCTAGTCTTTTTTTAATTCCCAAAAACTTCGAGTTCAGTTCAGTTTTGTCGGTTTACTTATAGACTTTTAACTTATATGATGTTTGTCTTATAATTATAATAAATAAAAACAAGAAGGACAACGACAACGACAACGGCAATGACAACAAAAACGACAACGTAACGACCACGACGACGACAACGATGACGACTACCACGACCATGATGTTTGTCTTATAATTATAATAAATAAAAACAAGAAGGACAACGACAACGACAACGACAATGACAACAAAAACGACAACGTAACGACCACGACGACGACAACGGTGACGACTACCACGACCATGATGTTTGTCTTATAATTATAATAAATAAAAACAAGAAGGACAACGACAACGACAATGACAACAAAAACGACAACGTAACGACCACGACGACGACAACGATGACGACTACCACGACCATGACCACGAACACGACGACTACGACGACGACGACAACAACAACAACAACTAGTACCTATATCATTGAACTCATTAAAAAACAAGATAACTTCAAAAACTATCACTATTATAAAGAAGCACTATTTGCTATGCAAATTTGCAACAGAAAATTTTGTGTCGTATTTTCCGGCATTGTTGCGACACATATCATACAAAAACAGAAACTCTATATTTTTTATAAACTCAATATTTTTTATAAACTTCCGAGAAAAAAATGACAAATTTTAAAAAACCCAGATTTATTATGTCATTATTCTTATAAGTATTGTTCTTAATATATTGCCGCCCAACCTAATCGGCGAACTTCAATTGATTAGAACGTTCTTTAGATTAATTTTATTTAAATCATATTTCCTAATTTCATTATACTATAAATAAACTCTCTATTGAATTGAGTTTTTATTTAAAAGTGAATTGATGTTACTATATAGATAAATATCCGTTGGTGTTTCTTGTTTTGAAATTATATATTTTTTAATATTTTTATTTTATCGGTCATGATAATGACGATGCTAAGAGAGGTTATATATGATTATTATGCATAAATATTAGTATTTTAATCATCGATACAATCATTGATAACCCTATATTATCATCATAAAATCTTGACTTTTAGTTCAATGTAATATTAGAACCAATATAAAATTTGTTACGACACTTTAAGGCTTACCATGTTTTTCTTTGTATTCAAAACAAGCAAAAATTCCCCGCGCTCCGAAAAACAAATGATCATGATTTTTTATAACCCCTAAACAAAATTAATTATAAAGAAAAAAAAACTAACTTAAAAGTTTAAAAACCAAACATGTAAAAAATAAAATGAAACCGAGTCGGTTTCAAATCAAAATTATAAAGAAACTTATATAATAAATAAACACGTCACAACATTATATTAAATATTTTATAAAACTTTAAATTTGAAGAGTTAAATACGAATTCACAAAACCAGTCTTTTAACACCGTTTTATTTTGTTCACTTTTAATTTTCTTTAGATGATTACGCTTTATTTTTAACATGCTTTTAACGTTAAATAACATGTTTAACTCTTTTAAATTCAAATGAATAATCTCTAAGTAAAAGCCAATTTAATGAAAATACGATTTTAATCCAGATGTTTAATCACAAAAGGAGTTTGTCGAACTTCTAATAAAATAGAAGGCCAAATTGCCCAAAATCTGAATTTTTTCCATGTTTCTTATTAATTTTTTGTTTTGCCAAAATATGTATTATTAGTCTTATTTTTTTTTAACGACAAATGTATGAACATATTTCAAATTATAGATGTTATCTTAATTACACTCACCCTATCGGTTAAAAAAACTTAAAAAGAAGTGTAAATCAAACCCTCTCTCTCTTTTGCGGTATGCTTTTTTCTACTAATCTCTTATCCCTTTCTCAAATCTAAAAAGACTAAAAGCATATTACACTGCTACGCTTCAAACTACTATAGTACCCTTGAAAGAAGATTCTTCCATTGTGATGCTACAAAAATTCTAATCGCTAAATATTAAACACTCATAAGAAATTCTTCAAAAATCATAATCAATTACCAAAAAAAACCAAAAAAAAAATCTTCATGAATTAGAAATGGGCTGGATGCTTCCGTTCTTCCAACAACCTCCTCTTCCACCACCCATCAGCATCGGTCTCAACACGAAAGCTCTTCCATCTCTTCTCATGTTCTTCTGAAACACCAATTTTAAGAACTTGAAAACCCATTTCATGGATCTGAAAACCCACCACCACTTTAACCCATGATTCGTCAATTGATGCTTCCGTTGTGGCGGAGTTGTACGATGGAAACACTACCTTGAGTCACCTGGCTGTCATTTGAGAACAAAGCATCAACATCTGATACCATGAGCATCACATAATGTACGTTAATGTACATCCAGTTGTGTTTTGTTATTATATATAATAATAAGCGATAAAAGATGAAAAAAATTATGATTTTATTAGTTGTTGGTTAGTTATGACCACCCAACCCCAATAGTGAAAATAAAGAAACCGATTAGATTTCATTTATAGTGGAATGAAATTAGGAAATATAGTTTCAAGCCAATTAATCAAAACTGTATAATTTTGATGTTAAATTTAATAAAACGTCTTATTTATATAGAGTTTCATATATAAGCTTACATGTATGATAGTTTAATATTTACTTTCTAAGCTTACATGCAAAACACTATAAAACCACGTCGTTTTATTAAATTTAACCTCAAAATGACGTAGTTTTGATTAATTGTATTTAAACCATATTTTTTAATTTCACAATGATATAAATAAATTCTTCATCCTCTTGAGTTTTTATTAAAAAATGAATTGATGATACTGTATTAATAAATATCCATCGGTGTTTCTTGTTTTGAAATAATAGATTTTTTAATATTGTTATTTTATGGATTGTGATAATGACCATGTTAAAAGAGGTTATATATGATTATTAGTCTAACGACCCGTGCGTTACACGATTTGAAAAATTAAAATAAAATAAATACAAGTGGAAATTATTAGTCATTATTAATAAGTTAGTAATGTAACATCCATCACTAAAATAACTGCATTTACCATTGACTTTTACCTTAGACTTTGATCTTAGACTTTGACCTTAGACTTTGACTTTTTGACTTTGACTTGGTCTAAATATGAACTTTGACTTGAAAGTTGACCTAATGTTGACTAGGTGTGAGAATAGTGAATTAGACGCGTTTAGACATACTAAGTTCTAGAATCGTACATTATAGGTTTAATATGTTATAGTGGGCCTTGGGCATGGTGATAGTGAATGTTAATCGAATCGGACTTAGCACGATGGTTGTGTGATTGTAATTGAACTAAAGACTTAAAAAACATAAAAAATATATATCTTACGTTAAGAACACAACAAAAATCGAATGTTAGTGGGCTTTGCCTAAAGCCTACTAAACATAAGTAATTTAATTATATATATATATATATATATATATATATATATATATATATATATATAGCGTAAGGAACGATTGTTAACCCACCTTTATTGCGATAACCCGTTAACACTGATGTAACAAACACTTACACCATGATTATGTAGTTAATTAACTTTTACACCGAGTTACACCACTTGTGTTACCATTTTCCCTCCATTTTTTTAAGAAATTTCCCCTTTTTTAAAACCGTCTTAACTTTTTTGTATTATATTATTTTTTATATAAATTACATCATTAAATAGATCATTTTAATATCTTTAATTTGAGTATAGTCTTGCTATATTTTTTTTAAAAAAATTTTAACGTTCATTGTGGACCACTAGTTTACCACTGTAACTCTAAGTTATAGTGATTACGTGGCCTGCTGTGGACTGCTAGTTTGGTTAATAGGTTATCGTAATAAACAAGGGTTAACATTCGTTTTCTATCCTATATATATATATATATAGAGCATATAATATTCCGTTGGAATCATATTAACGCGTACAATTTAACGACGTGAAATTTGAATGACACGTGGGACTAGACAGGAGTGAAAAGTACAGGACAAGCCAAGGGTCCGGGGCCCACCCCCAAGCCCTATTCTGCCGAGACTCCACATAAAGGCGGCCTCCCCCTTGTTTTCTTTTCATTTTTTTACAAACCTTTATCTAAGAATGCTCCCTAATGAAACTCTAGCCGTAACCATCCATCTTTTTTTTGTTTTTCATTCCAATCGATCACCATTATCATCAATTAGTTTGATTTTGATGATATTCTAGCACTCAAGGTTGATTTGTTTGTAAGATTTGATCATCTACACTTTTTTCTGTAAGAAAACTATATATTTTGATAATTTTATATTTGTTTGTTCATGTTCTTGATGTTATTCATCAAGAATCCTTAAAATCAACATCTAATAATCTTGTGTTCTTGGTTTGGGCATTGGATCAGGACGATCTAGTTGTTTCGGGTGTTAGAATTTCTAAACGGTAAAACCCTAATTCTCAATTGTTGTATATTTTTTAAATCAATCAAAATTGAGTTGTAAACTTGTGTGACGTGATCATAATGGACATCTTGGACTAAAAAATTCTTGTTGAAAACATAAAACTGGCTTCTTGGGTCGATAGACGTGTTGAAGAATCGAAACTATGTACGGATTAACTAATAACGTGAACCAAAAGATACAAAACTAAAGTAACTATTTTGGGACTGAATATTTGTGACAATCTAAGTTTCTAATACACCTTTGTCAATTAGTTCATAGAATAAATTTTTTTAAGATCTTGGGTCACAAATGGTCAAATATTAAGGTTTGGGATGTAAAGGGATAAGATTAAGAAACTGTAAAGCTTGTTGTAAGAAAAATGAGACGTTTTATACACGTCATAACTCGGTCATATTGAGTTCAAATAGGTCAAAATTTTCATCTACAAACAAGTATAGTAAGTTCTCTAACTAACCCAAGTGGTCTCGTGTCATTTTGATATCGTTTGGTCCTTCAAACATAGTAAACAAAACTTAAGGTCAATGGTGTTAAATTTGGGTAGAATGTTGGTATGTGTTTGTAAGGTTATATCTACCTCATAATATATCCATTTGAGGTGATTTTTTTCTGGAATTTAGTTTAGAGTCTTATCTTTCAAACGATGCCTATTAAGCGATCCTTTGTTATCGTTTCGACCTCCAAACAGTCTCTGTAAGATCGATGCGTGATCAGCTCTACAAGCTGAAATAATTTTTGGTGATCTTAAATACTAAAAATTGGGATTAAATAATCAAATAAAGACAAGAGTTGTATCCAAAAATTACTTATAATACTTTTAAAAAGTTGAGGAATTAATACTTATAACTAAATGAATATGGTTTAATAGATATGCATCGAAAGGCGTTTATGATTTAATATATAACGATAAATAAAATCCTAAATGAGATGAGACTTGGAGTTTAAATTTAACGTTGAACTTGTACTATCACATAAATCATTATTTTATTAAATGATAACGTTGATGAGCATTAACTATCAGACTGCAAGGATTACACCCATATTGGTCATCTTGACCTTTAGTAATCTTTTATATTTATTGTATCTTCAGTTAATTTCCTTGTTCATTGTGAAATTTGGATCGTACTATTTCGAGCTAAGTTTCATAGCTTATTTTAATATGTTTTACTTGAGGGAAAAGAATGCTCATTATATTTGAAATATGTCGTGTTAAATTTTGTTTTGGACTTGGATTGGATAGTGATGTGTTGTTTAAGTAAAAGGATCGAGTCTACATTCCCTTCATGAGTATTTGGGCTTATTTTGGACTTGTACTAAACTGTCGTAGAAAGGTATTGTTAGTACTAATGGGTTGACAACCCCGCTTGTTGTCGGTATGCTAGCAAATACTAACGTGGTCTGTGCATGCTCTTGGGTAAATATAATATGGTTGGGCTAGTCATGACTCATGAGCTTATATTGATTTCTATGACTTTTATGTTCTCATACACACATATTTTGTACTTGACTCAAATGACAACTTATTTGTATTTTTAAAACCGTGAACTCACAAACGTATGTTGACTCTTTAGAGTATATCTTTTCAGGTAACGGTGCTTATATACTTGGAAAAGAGACTTTAGACGAGACAACTCCTTCAAGATTATTAGACATTGGAATATTAGTTTTGGACAATACGTTATTAGTGGATTTGTAATTTGTTTGGATTGATCTTCTACTAGTTGTTTTGGTTTGGAGCTTTTGGACTATTTGTGCATTACAGAATAACGTTATGGTATTGATTGTTCTTAACACTTGTTCTATTGTGTCGGGTGACGCCATGATTTATTGATGGAGAATTCCATTAGAAATTCTCTTAGAACCCAATGTGTTATGATGATTCCGTAAATCGCATTCTCGTGTTTTCACTACCAGCTAGAGTGTGACATGTAATATATAAGCATGTGAAAATTTAATAAATACGTATTCATATGTTAAAACAATATTAATGTTTATAAATCTCTAAAAACTTGTTTGTATACAAAACTCTAATGAGATTTACCCCACAACTTCTCAAACTAAAAGAAAAAACTATCTTTTTAGAACGTTCATCTACATTATAATACTCTGTAATTGAAAATACAAAAAGTTAAATATGTATAAAAGATATATTTTATAAGATAAATATTAAAGAAAATAAGATAAATTTTAATAAATTAAACCATACCTCCTCATCCTCAAACTTAACAAACTATCTTTACAAAATATTTACCTGCATTATAGTGCCTTCAAATTAAAAATGCAAAAAACAAAAAATTTAAAGATAACGAGTGAATAAGTTGTACCCAATTAAAATAAACTTAATAGAGAATGTTTTTGTTGGATTGATATACATTGGCTGCCTCTATATATGAATCACTGGAACCCTAATTGTATAATCATGCCATGATATGTTAGGATCGTTTATGAAAGTTACTTTTGATACCGATAATTTACTATTGAGCAATGTAATTTGATAGTTGAACAATAACATATAAACCAATATACATATATAAAAAATGAACAAAGTAAAGGTTATGATTGCATGACAAAAAATAATAGTATTAAGGTTTATCATTAAAATCTTGTTATTTAGATCCAAGTGCATGTAATATTGTAATTGAATAATTTAGGAAATAAGTCAAAGATAATGATTGTGTATAATAAAAAAGCAAAATAAGTTCTTCATGGAGATCACCTAGACTCTTTAATCATAAGAGAAGCCGTTTTATAAAACTCTCAAATGTCTTTAACGGTGAAAGAATGATAATTCAAGAAGAATTGTTGTATATCTACAATAATAATAGTATAATGTTACATATTAAAGGCAAATATTATACAAGATTATTAAAATTATTAACCCAAAATTCTCGGATTCATTGTTACTATTCGAATATAAAATATGTCAACTTCATATGTTACATTTGAATATTCAAATTTTTTTTTAAATTATGACTAATTTAAAGTTGTATTTAGATAAAATCTCTAATTGAATTGCATATATTAAATTTGAAACTTAAAAGTTAATAAATTTATGTTTCAATAATTAAATTTTAAATTATAATTTTAGAATACAATTTAATTTAGATATTGAATAGTTAGACTACCTAAAATATATAATTATTCTTTATTTATGAATATATTTTCAAATAAATCATTTTCTTACTATATAAGATTTGAATAAAAAGAATAAAATACTTAAGGACTATAAAACAAATGTTAGAGTTTTAATTAGTATATTAAAATTTTGAATTTCAAATTTCAAAATTCAGGTCTTTTGCATTTTAGTTTTCATATAATGTTTAGTTTAAGATTTTAAATCTTTTATAATTTAAGATATTCAAATAATAACCAAATTCTCAAATAGGTAACATTACTATTTTTAAAAAACTTATTTCCAAAATAAAATAGAAAATTTTTTAAGAAATAATATATTAATAACTTTTTTGAATCAAAATAGCTAAGAAAATAACACGTGACATAGTTTATTGAAAATGTGGCACATGGCAACTCCTTGGTTAAAATTTTTCCCCGTGGCGAAACTATTTTCATTCATTATATATAAAGATTATGTTTAATATTAGTATTTTAATCATTGAAAGCTATATATTATCATCATAAAGTCTTGACTTTTAGTTCAGTGCAATCTTAGAACCAATACAAAAATAGTTATGACACTTAAAGGCTAACCATGACTTTTAGGAAATGCAATTTAAAGCCAATTAATCCAAACTATGTAATTTAATGTTAAATTTAATAAAATGACGTAGTTTAATAAAGTTTCGTATATAAGCTTAGATGTGTGACAACCCAATATTCACTTTATCTTTATCTAATAAAGTGAATATTGCGCTGTCACATATCTAAGATTGTATGCAAAACTATATAAAACTACGTCATTCAATTAAATTTAACATCAAAACAATATAGTTTTGATTAATTGTATTTTAACCATATTTTCTAATTTCAGTATACTATAAATAAACACTCAATCCTCTTGAGTCTTAATTAAAGAATAAATTGATGTTACTGTATCGATAAATATCGATTGGTGTTCTTGTTTTTAAATTATAGTCTTTTTATTATTCTTCTTTTGTGGGATATGATAATGACCATGTTAAGAGAGGTTATGAATGAATATTATGCTTAAATATTAGTATTTTAATCATTGACAAAATCATTCATAATCATATATTGATAATCATATATTATCATGTTAGGAGAGGTTATATATGAATATTATGCTTAAATATTGGTATTTTAATCATTGATAATCAAATATTATCATCACAAAGCCTACAAAGCCTTGTCTTTTAATTCATTGTAATATTAGAACCAATATAAAAATTATTATGACACTTTAAGGTTAACCATGTGTTTCTTTGTTTTCAAAATAATAAGCAATGAAAGGTGAAATAATATGCTTTATTAGCTAATGTTTAGTTATATGGCGGACCAAACCCAATTGTGAAAATAAAGAAACTGATTATTCGAAGCTTCTTACTATTGACCGGTTACTAACGGAGGTTCATTCAAGACTTTTCCAGGATGGCCTCGCCATTGACTAAGTTGAAAGTTGATGTAAAGTTTGATTGGGGCGACAATCAAGAAAGTGCTTTTCAGGAGTTAAAGAAGAGTTTGGCCTAAGCTCTAGCGTTAACTTGCCAAAAGGGAATGAATACTTGGTAGTCTATTTCAATGCTTCTTAACAAGGGTTAGGGTATGTTCTTATGCAGCACGATAAAGTGATAGCTTACACATCCCAACAGCTGAAGATTCATGAAGTGAACTAGCATGACTTAGAACTCTTAGTTGTTGTTTTCGCACTGAAGATCTAGAGACACTACTTATATAAGGTTAAGTGTACAATCTTCACCGGTCATAAAAGCTTAAAGTATTTATCTAAGCAGAAATACCTCAACATGAGCAAAGACTGTGGTTAGAACAATTAAAGCACTATGACTATGAGATTTAGTATCATCCGGGTATGGCTAACGTAATGGTTGATGCCATAAGCTACAAGGAAAGTCAAGAACCAATTTGGGTGAAATCTTACTGGTTAATAGTGACGCCTGACGTTCTACAGCAAATTCATGAAGCTCAGATCGAAGCTCTAAAGCCCAAACAGATGGATAAAGAAAGTAACAAAGGACAAGTCGCGAATCTGAAAGAAAATACTAACGGTGCCAAAACCAGATTCGGGAACATATGGATTCCCCATTATGGAGAACTAAGAATTAAAGTCTTAGACGAAGCACACAAAACTCGCTACTCGATTCTTTCAGGAACCAATACGATATATCAAGATCCGAAGAAGGATTATTGGTGGCCAGGAATGAAAGCAGATATAGCCCGTTACGTGGAGAAGTGTTTGACCAGTCTCAAGGTTAAAGTATAGCATCAAAAGCCATATGAGAAAATCTAACCTTTGGATATTCCTGAATGGAAATGGGAACATGTTACTATGGACTTCATAACTAAGCTACCATGTATGGCTAAGGGTTATGATGCCATATGGGTTATTATGGAAAGCTTGACGAAGAGTACTCATTTCATACTAATCCAAAAGACGTATAACTCGGAACAATTGGCAGAGTGGTTTATCAAAGAGATAGTCGCTCATCATGGGGTACACGTGTCAATCATTTCAGACAAAGACACACGGGTTACATAGAAGTTCTAGAAGAGAATCCACGATGCTATGGGAACAAAACTACATATTAGTACAGTATACCACCCGCACACTGATGGACAGTCTGAACGAACTATTCAGATCTTAGAAGACATGCTTCGGGCATGTATTATAGAATTTGGTCGCAATTGGGATAACCATTTACCATTAGTAGAATTCTCATATAATAATAGCTTACACACAAGCATTGTTATGCCCCCGTATGAGATGCTGCATAGATGAAGATGTAGAACCCTAGTGTGATGGGGTGAGATTGGGTAGAAAAAATTGACATAAATGGAAGTGATAGAGGCTATGAACAAAAAGCTAAAAAGATCAAATCCTACGTGAAAGCTACCAAGATAGACAAAAGTCGTATGGCAAAAAATGACAACCACTGATAGTGTTTAAAGTTGATGACAATGTTATGTTAAAGTCTCACCGTGGAAGGGAGTCCTCCGATTCGAAAATAGTGGAAAATTAAGCCCCCGGTGTATTGGGCCATTCAAGATAGTAGGCCGTGTGGGCGAAGTTGCCTATAAGTTGGATTTATCATATGAGTTAGGTGGGAATCACTTCGCTTTTCATGTATCACATCTGATTAAATCTTTAGCTGGCGAACGTGCTCTTATTCTGCTCGAGGATTTGGAAATTGATTACAAGTTGAACTATGTGAAACAACCTTTGATTGTTATTAATAGAAAGGAAAAAAGGTTGAAGAATAAAATAATTCCATTATTCGTGTATAAAGGAAGCATGGGAACGATTCGAAGTCCACTTGGGAGCCCAAGGACCATATGAGACAACACTACCCTTAATTTTTTTGACATATCGTAAGTTTTAAGGACGAAACCAAAATAATGGCACCCCAGTTTTTCATAAAAGAACTGTGGGTTGAGTAAATAAGAATAAAAATGGACCGGTATAAAGAATTGAAAGAATGTAGGGACTAAAGGTGAACAAGTGAAAGATCTACACCCTAGAAACCCCCTATAATAGAAGGGGAAGCATCCTCATTTTAACCTTTTTTGCAAAAAATGGCTATTACAGATTGAAAGCTGCATTGTAGAGAAAGAAAGTCACGAGTTTGAAGCAAAGGTATGGACTTTCTCATATAGAATGATAGATCTGAGCTAGATCTATGCCATATAGGTGTTTTAACTTTATTTTGATCATTAAAGTTAACACCTTGATATGTGTTTATGTAGATATCGGGTGCTATCTTTTGAGTCGGGGCTTTCTTTATGTTAAGGTGAGTTCTAGGTCACCATTTCTACGTGTTTTTATGTATTTTGGGGCTAATATACATCCATGTATGATTTATCAAAGATTAAACGTTTGATAGACGAAAGATGTCTTCTTATAAGGTTTTTATAAAGTTGATATGCTAAACAGTGGGTTTTAACGAATCTGACGGATATGCATGAAAGTTGTTAAATGTAAGAGTTAATATGGGTACATCATCAACACCGACATTAATTTAATGGTCATCCGCATTAGTACCTTATTTACTAAGTGTACAAATGTGGATGAGTATTAAGGATCCGCATTCGTTTATAGGAATCGAATGAGTCACTGTTGTTTGCATTTGTCTACAAATGTGGATAGGTTATTACTACCCGCAATTGAATTGACAGCCGCTATTCCCTAAAATTTTTCTAAGTATAACAAATACGAATGAATAAGTAGACCATTCGCATTGATTGGTACTGTTAACCACATTTGTCTTAGTTGCAGCATTTCTTTTGAAAGTACCTAAGTATAAACAATATGTTCATCCACATTAGTCCCCAAGTTAGTTGCATATGTGTACTATTGTTTGTATTTGTACACGTGTTGAAAGTTCACCAACCCAAATAACAAATGCGGATGAACACATAGATCATCCGCATAAGTTTACTCTATTACCCGCATTTGTCTACCCTATCCACGTTTCCTAGTTCACCCACATTAGCCTATCCCTGTTACTCGTATTTGTTTCGATAGTTAATTATTGTTTAAGCGTGTATGAGTTAGCCTGTATTTGGTTAATTGATGACGATGGATGGTAATGTAATATAAGTTATGTATTGTTGTTGAATTACACTTACTGTGTAGGATATTAAATACGTATGATCTATAAAAATTTATTAATGATCTGCTATGTGTAAAAGTAAAGCTAACCACGGTTATGATAAGGAATGAATGAATTATTACTGTTAAATGATGATGAAAAGATAGAATGGAAGAATGAATGAAAGATAACAGCAATTAAAGAAAGTAGATGGACCTGATATACAGAAAGTCTTGCAATCACTGATATGAGTTTCCATTTGTTGCATTCTCACCCTAACTCGAGCTTTGCCTTATGCATTGCTCACATGAGAGGAGCTGTATCTTGTACACACTTATCTGATAGGAGTTGTATCTTGTATACACTCAATGTAGAGGAGTTGTATTGTTCATACTCTAACCATAAAGGCGCCGCATGAAGCTTGTTCACCCCTGTTGGAGTGTGCTATGTGCACTCACCTAGAGAATCTTTGCCATGTGTATTGTTACTCTAATAGGAGTTATACCTTGCTTATGCTCATCTTGATAGGATGTTAATACTTGTAATAGTACAAAGTTAAAAGTAAAAAAATAAAGTAAATGAAAGTATGATAACGTATGAAAGTGTGTTATAGTATGAATGTATGAAATATGCCAAGGTTTATAAGAAATGTTTTAACGAAGTTAAACAAATGAATTTTCAAATAACTAATATGCATATGAGTTCCTTATGGTTTTAAAAACTAGCTTGAAAAGTAAGTTTATAATGGATTAAAGAAAGATAGTGTGGCATAAATATGAAGTTACCTGGCTATGATCTAGGCTGGCATTCTGATTGTATATAATTAATAGTTTTGTTATGATGGAATGTTTTGGTTATTAGACAATTATTGTATGTAATGAAATTTTAAATTTCCGCGACTATATGTATGAAATGTTCCAAGTTTAATAATTATGTGCTTATGATGTCAAAAATCCAACGGTAAGGTTGCTTGAAAATAGAGCCTTACACAAAATAATAAGCGATGAAAGGTGAAAAATATATGGTTTATTAGCTATTGGTGAGTTTTATGGCTGACCAACCCCGACAATTAAAATAAAGAAACCGATTAGATTCAATTTATAGTGAAATTAAATTAGGAAATGTAGTTTAAAGCCAATAAATTCAAAACTACATAGTTTCTATGTTAAATTTAATAAAACGACGTAGTTTTATAAAGTTTCATATGTAATCTTAGATGTGTGATAGCCCCATATTCACTTTTTCTGATAAACTGAATGTGTGATCTTCAAATATCTGAGCTTACATGCAAAACTCTATAAAACTACATTGTTTTATTAAATTTAACATAAAAACTATGTAGTTGTGATATATTATATTTAAAATGTATTTCTATCTTCACTATACTATAAATAAATTCTCGATACTCTTGAGTTTTTATTTAAAAAACGAATTGACGTTACTGTATCGATAAATATCAATTGGTTTTCTTGTTTTGAAATTATAGTCTTCTTAGTATTGTTATTTTATAGGCTATGATAATGACCATGTTAAGAGAAGTTACATATGATTATTATGCATAAATATTAGTATTTAACATCGATAACCATATATTATCATCACAAAGCCTTGACTTTTAATGCAGTTTAATATTAGTACCAATACAAAAATTATAAATTATTATGACACTTTAAGGCTAACAATGTTTTTCTCTATTTTCAAAATAACAAGCGATGAAAGATGAAAAAAATATGGCTTTATTAGCTGTTGTTTAGTTTTATGGCTGCCCAACCCCCACAGTGAAAATAAAGTAACCGATTATATTCCATTTATAGTGGAATGAAATTACGAAATGTAGTTTAAAGCCAATATCCATTGGTGTTCTTGTTTTTAAATCTTTTTAATATTGTTATTTTATGGGATGTAATAGTGACGATGTTAAGAGAGGTTATATATGATTATTATGCTTAAATATTAGTATTTTAATCGATGATAAAATCATTGATAACCATATATTATTATCACAAAATCCTTGACTTTTAATTCAATGTAATATTAGAACCCATACAAAAATTTTTATGACACTTTAATGTTAACCATGTTTTTCTCTGTTTTAAAAATAATATGCTATGATAGGTGAATACAATATGGCTTTATTAGCTGTTGTTCAGTTTTGTGGATGCCCAACCCTGACAGTGAAAATAAAGAAACCGATTAGATTCCATTTATAGTGGAATGAGATTAGGAAATGTAGTTTAAAGCCAACTAATTAAAACTACATACTTTATGTTAATTTTATAAAGTGGCGTAATTTTATAGAGTTTCGTATATAAAATTAGATATATAACAACCCCATATTCAGTTTTCTCAATAAATTGAATATAGAGCTCTTACCTATCTAAGCTTACATGCAAAACTCTATAAACTAAATCATATTATTAACTTTATCATCAAAACTATGTAGTTTTGATTACTTTTATATAAACCATATTTCCTAATTTTATTACACTGTAAATAAACTCTCGATCCTCTTGAATTTTTATTAAAAAAATGAATTGATGTTTACTGTATCGATAAATATCTATTGGTTTTTTTGTTTTGAAATGATAGCCTTTTTAATATTGTTATTTTATGAAATGTGATTATGACCATGTTAAGAGAGGTTGTATATGATTATTATGCTTAAAATATTAGTATTTTGTAATCATCGATAAAATCATTGATCACTATATATTATCATCACAAAGCCTTAACTTTAATTCAGTGTAAATTAGAACCAATACAAAATTTGTTATCTTTATTTTCAAAATAATAAGCGTTGAAGTTGAAAATAATATGGCTTTATTAGTTGTTATTTAGTTTTATGGCTTCCCAACCCGACAGTAAAAATAAAGAAACCGATTAGATTTCAGTTATAGTGGAATGAAAATAGGAAATGTAATTTAGAACCAATTAATCAAAAGTACGTGGTTTTTATGTTATATTTAATAAAACAACGTAGTTTTATAGAGTTTCGTAAGTAATTTTAGATATGTGACAATCCATATTCACTTTACTACTTTCTCTAGTAGAGTGAATGTTGGTTGTCACATATCTAAGCTTAAATGCAACACTTTATAAAACTACGTCGTTTTATTCAATTTAACCTCAAAACTACGTAGTTTTGATTAATTGTTTTTAAACCATATATCCTTATTTCTCTATACTATAAATAAACTCTCAATCATCTTCAGTCTTTAATTAAAAAACGAATTGATGTTGCTGTATCGATAAATATCCAGTGGTGTTCTTGATTTGAAATTATAGTCTTTTTAATATTGTTATTTTATGAGATGTGATAATGACCATGTTAAGAGAGGTTATATATGATTATTATGCTTGAATAATAGTGTTTTTTTAATCATCGATAAAATCATTGATAACCATATATTTTCATCACAAAGCCTTTACTTTTAATTTAGTGTAATATTAAAAGCAATTAAAAACTTGTTATGACACTTTAAGGCTAACCATGTTTTTCTTTATTTTTAAAATAATAAGCGATGTAACAAGAAAAAAACTATTTATTAGTTGTTGTTCAGTTTTATGGCGTCAACCCTAACAATAAAAATAAAGAAACCAATTAGATTCCATTTATAGTGGAATGAAATTAGAATATTTAGTTTAAAGCCAATTAATCAAAACTGGTTAACCCTAACAATAAAAATAAAAAACTATTAATTAGTTGTTGTTCAGTTTTATGGCTGGTCAACCCTAACAATAAAAATAAAGAAACCAATTAGATTCCATTTATAGTGGAATGAAATTAGAATATTTAGTTTAAAATCAATGATGTTTAGCCCAACTGGTTAAGATGAGATGCCTATGATATGTAAATATTGGGAGGTAATGGGTTCAAGTCTCACTCTAAGCAAAAATGCTTAGGGTTGAGCCAGGGGTTTTTCTCAGCAATGGGTTTCCTCTTGAGGGGGTTGGGGGTGCGGTCTCGGCTGGAAAACGAATAGGTGGGCCCGACTAAGATAACACCTATTCTCCGAAGCAGGGTCGCACATTTGCCGTTTAAAAAAAAAAATCAAAACTACATAGTTTCGATGTTAAGTTTAATAAAACAACGGTAGTTTTATTGAGTTTCGTATGTAAGCTTAGATGTGTGATAGCTCATATTCACTTTACAACTTTCCGAGTAAAGTGAATGTTGAGCTGTTACATAGTTAAGCTTACAATCAACACTTAATAAAAGTAGGTCGTTTTATTAAATTTAAAATCAAAACTACATAATATTGATTAATTACATAATATTAATTTTACAAATGAAATGAATAGTGGGTTTGTTGTGGTTTTATTTTGGCCATAAAACTTTTGTATTTTTTGTTTTTTCTCTTGCTCAAGTTTATAAAGAATAAGTCTCAGATTAGACGGGGTTTATGAGAGTTCCTCTTGGCATAGGCGGTCGTCGTTTGATTATACAAGTTGTGTTAGTAGTAACAGTTAGCATCACCGATCGACATGAAATGACGATGAATAAAGATGTCATGTTTAATGGTGTGACAAGCGACTGTCTGCAGCCACTAATAATTGTTTTGACGGGATATACAAGTATTTGCAGCCACGACGACTCTCCGTTTCGAAGCCCTCTAACAGAGAAATATATATCGTTATGAAACCCCGCCGCGAAGCGCGGGTAGAAACTACCTAGTTGTATTTAACAATATTTCCTTATTTCGCTATACTATAAATAAACTGTCAATCACCTTGAGTATTTATTTAAACAACGAATTGATGTTACGGTATAGATAAATATCCAATGGTTTTGTCTTGAAGTTATAGTCTTTTAAATATTGATATTTTATAGGATGTGATAATGACCATGTTAAGACAGGTTATATTATGCTTATAAATTAGTATTTTAATCATCGATAAAATTATTGATAACCATATATTATCATCATAAAGCCTTGACTTTATATTGAGTGTAATATTAGAACCAATACAAAAAGTATTATGACACTTTAAGACTAACCATGTGTCCATGTTCTTCTCCATGTTCTTCTCTGTTTTCAAAAATAATAAGAGATGAAAGATGTAAAAAATTTGGCTTTATTTGTTGTTGTTAACTTTTATGGCAGCCCAATCCCGAAATTGAAAATAAAGGAACCGATTGGATTCCATTTACACTGGAAAAATTAGGAAATGTAGTTTACAACTATTTAGACAAAACTAAATAGTTTTGATGTTAAATTTAGTAAAACAACGTAGTTTTATAGAGTCTTGTATATAAGATTAGATGTGTAACAACCACATATCCAGTTTCTTGAATAAAATGAATATTGGGCTTTCACATATCAAGGCTTGCATGTAAAACTCTATAAAAATACGTCGTTTTATTAAATTTAACATCAAAACTGCCTAGTTTTGATTAATTGTATTTAAACCATCTTTCCTAATTTCACTATAATATAATAAAACTCTCGATAAAATTATTGATATCCATATATTATCATCACAAAGCCTTGATTTTATACTCAGTGTAATATTAGAACCAATACAAAAATTATTATGACACTTGTTCTTCCCTGTTTTTAAAGTAATAAGCGATGAAACCTGAAAAAAATATGGCTTTATTAGTTGTTGTCTAGTTTTATGGCTGCCTAGCCACGAAAGTGAAAATAAAAAGGGCTATTAGATTTCATTTATATAGTGGAATGAAATTAGGAAATGTAGTTTACAACCAATTAGACAAAACTACATAGTTTTGATGTTATTAATAAAGCAACGTAGTTTTATAGAGTTTCCTGTATAAGATTAGATGTGGGACAACCCCATATTAACTTTTTTGAATAAAATGAATACGAGGCTTTCACATATCTAAGCTTAAATGCAAAACTCTATAAAACATCTTTGATTAATTGTATTTAAACCATATTTCCTAATTTCACTATACGATAAATAAAGTCTCGATAAAATCATTGATAACCATATATTATCCTTAAGTGTATATTCAATGTAATATTAGAACCATTACAAAAATTATTATGACATTTTATGTAACAAAAATTATTATGACACTTTTCTTATACAATGTATTATAGGGGTCTATTGTAGTATTAACTTGGTGTATGTAACAAATCAACGACAAATAATGTAACTTAACTTACATATATGTTAACACATTACATATACATTAGTGGATATTGTACAAACTCAAGTTATTTACTTATATGTAAGTTAGTGGATTTTGAAAGATGTATGTTAACAAATATGAAGGTTACGAATATGTAACATAGTGTATCAAATATACATATATGTAAATGGCTTGAGGTATATATAATCAAGGGTTAATAGATTTAAATACTTCCAACTATTGAGAATTGGCCGCTGCCACCCCAAGTATCATTTTGACGAATATAACTCCCATGTAAACATTTTGATGTTTGTATCACCCGTCTTTTTTTAGAACCATAACGACGTTAACTTTCTGATGAAGTGGCCTTAACAACGTCAGCTGCCTCACAAGCGAGGCATATACACGTATGCGTGCCACATCATGAGAAAGTTATCGTCGTTAGGGTTTTGACAAACGGCGGGTGATACAGACACCGAAGTGTTTACTTGGGAGTTATATTCGCCAAAATGATACTTGGGGGTGGCAGCGGTCAATTCCCAATAGTTGGGAGTATGTAAATTCATTAACCCTATAATCAAATTAATACAACCAACTTGAAAATATAATCATATCTCATTAATATAACAGTGATTTACATCTATGTAATCAAATGTTTAAACATGTTATCTAAGTATATGTACACAAGTTTACTTATATTTTTACTAGGTTATTATCTCGTGTATTGTACTGATTGAATAAATAAATATTAAATAGCTGATAATAAAAATTTATGAATTATAAAATAATATCTTGAGATAGAATATTATTGAAATTACGTACAAGTACGTACTTTAAGTAATAAAACAATGATATCATTTTTTTAAGCTTTTATTTTTCATTATTTTATTTTTTAAATTTTTTTAACATTTTGTTTCAAAACAAACTGTTTTAAAAAATATCATTTTTAGAAAGTTTTTCTATTTTTAAAAAGGTTTTCTATTTTTAAAAAGTTTGATGTTTTAGAAAAAAATTATATTTTATAAAAAGGTTTGTTTATTTAAAAATTACATTTATAGAAAGATCTTTTTTCATAATTTATAAAAGAATACTTTTAATCTTAAAATAAATTAAATAAAATTAGAGTAGTTAACGCTATTATTTATTAGAAGATAGAATCTGGAAAATAAGATTTAGATGGTTTATAATTACGTCATGTGTCACAATAAATCTTCTTTTATTAGTATAGATAGATGTATACGTAAGTCTATATAGATCTATGAAAGTGATACAACTTCATAATTTTCAAAAGTTTTAAAAGGTTTCTGCAAAAAGAAATCAAAATCATGAATAAAGTACAAACCTAAATAGGATTTATGGAGCATACAACATCATGGAAATCAAACCCTTTACATCGTCATAATCGTCTTCATTAGGGACATCATATTTTCATTGCTATTGTTTTCATCTTTGAGTCATCTTCATCATTGTTATTTTCATCTAGTAGCCCCATTATATGCATCTCTGCACAATGACATTTAGATTAAGGCATTACAATACATGGTGAATATGTCGTGTCAAAGATGATTTATGTTTCTTCTGATCCTCCACTTCATCAAGGAATCAAAACCTAGCCACTGCCGTCGGAGGACGTAAGGTTTTTCTTTTGTTACCCTCAACCTTACCACTGTCGTTCCATAAAGTTCCAGAAACGTGAGATGTTATACTGCGAAATGAATCAAATTAATTAGAAAACATGATATGAAAGTAAATTGAGATATACAAGAATTATAAGTAAATAATTTATAATCAATTTAAAAGGAAATTCGGCGGGATTTTGAAAGATACAACAGTGACCTTAAATGGAAGGTGAGTTTTTTTCAATTTATATTGATGATTCGAAACTGATTTTACAAGAAAAATGCCTTGGGATGTGTGAATCAAATGAAATAATGGGATGTTGAAGATCACATAAACGATGAAGTTGTCTTCAATCTAGAAACGAAAGGAAATCTGTTTAGTTTTGAAAACACATAACTTCCCTTGTTAAAGGGAGTGGAAAAAAAGAAAACAAGTAATGCATAATTATCAAATGACATTAATACCCTTTAGGACAAAACTAAATAAAAAATAAATTAAATAATGACTAGGATTAGTACTTGTATTTCTTGCGATCTTTATGAGTCCTGAAAAGATCATGACTCGGGTCAGGTACTTTACAAAACTCACTATAAATTGAAAACTGTGAGAATCATTATTAGCAATTGATTAGTATAATCAAGAGATGAGATTAAAAAGGATACTATTATAATTTACAAACCATTTTATAAATGATTAATATTAATTAAAGGGCATATTAGTAAAACTACACATTCAAATTTTAGGAAACTTGCTAAACTGTTAGGTATCATACAAACCTCTCCTTATATCAAAAACAAAATAATTCTACAATCTTCTTCAAAATCAAAATAAGAGGAATCAATTGAAGTTATTGATACATTATCATCTAGGGTTGAAGTTGTAATGAAGCAGTTGATTGTAAGTGTTTAACCTAAACTCAATGATTACTTAGTATTGATGCTGTTGGTTGCATGCTTGATTCGTTATAGTTGTGTAAACGAGAAAGGACATTGATTTACAATGGACTAAATTATAGTAGCCTTGATTATTGATTTTGAAAGTATATTGAGTTGGGTATGTTATTTCAAGATGTTATAAGGTGATTTAAAAAAATAGATTTGGGTAGAAATTGGTGTAAGTTAGGGTTCTTATGTAAATATTTTAGATTGTTATGGTAAAAGATGGGTGTATTGTGTTACGAATGATTTCATATGGTTTTTTATTGAAGTATATTATGTATGATGAACATTGTTTGCATTAAGGTTGTGTATCGTACACTTAAATTTATGAGAAGCTACAGATGAATTCAGAAAATATACATAGTTGCAATGAATAATGTATTTTAATTGTGTAGTTTTGGGTTGTTATGTGAGTAAGTAATTTGGTTTTTTGTAAAGTTGAGGGTGCGTTTAGACTAAGTAAATTGGTTTTTTTTAGATAAAATTGAGTGACTGGCTTGTTAATACATATACATGAGAAAATTCATAATTAAACTAAGTATTATGTTGTTTAGGATTAACTTGAAAATTTACTTGTTTAGATATAATAATCTGATATTGCTATGCATGCTTTACTATTAAACATATATGTAAACTAAGTATTATGTTGTTCTAGGTTTAGTATTGAAATGAAAAGTGATGAGTAATCCGTATGTGTATGCATATGTACCTATTATACATATATGTGAATACATGAAAGCAGGGTACTTGTATAGTTTGTATGGATTTTGCACCTGATATACATAAATATAAATGGATTCCAGTCTTGTCTACGAGTTTGATATATACCTAGTATATACATATATGTAAAATCATAGGCATGATGTTAGTATGTATATATAGCTAATATACATGCATGTATACTTAACAAAAATGTGTTTATATGTGTTTATGCCTTATGGATTTAGTATTGAAATCAAAAGTGATGAATAGTCTGGTGATTATATGTCTATGAATATGTAGCTTTTATACGTACATGCAAATACATAAAAACATGGTATTTTCTAGTTTGTATAGATTTGCACCTGATATAAATAAATATAAATTGATTTTGGTGTTGTCTATTAGTTTCACATATACGTGGTATACATACAAGTAAAATTAGAGTCATGATGCTAGTATGTATATATAGCTAGTATACGTACATGTATACTTACCATGATTGGGTTTAGTAAATGTATGTCTGAAAGGTTTAGTATTGAAATGTGAAGTGATGAGTAGTCTAGTGATTATATATGTACGCATATGTAGCTATTAAACATACTTGTAAATTTAATGTATACATAGTGTGTTGTACATATATACTTGTTGTGTTCTTGTTTATATTTAACATTTGATATATGTACATGTAACATTAGTAGTATGATTATTATATATATTTTTAATTGTTTTACGTAAGTGTAAAGTAACTATTATCTTGGTTGTATATATAAGTAACTAATGTACATACATGAAAAATATGCTATTGGGTTTATGTATATGTAAATTAATATTAATCTATATATGTATATACATGAAAAATTATTGTTTCTTTTCTTATTATGTATGACTAATTGAAAAATTTTGATTGCATATGTATGAAGTCAAAACTAATTTACAGAATATTTTTGTGTAGAAGCATATATTTGAGTAATATTTACAATCAGTTGCGCATAGAAAGTATGAGGCTAGATCATAATGCATCACTGTTAGAAAACAAGTCACTTAGGCGACAAAAAATACTTATTGACTGTGGAGTGTTAGGAATGAGACATATGGAGATGTATTAAGAACCGAAGTTGTGGGTTTTTTAAAGAAGTACCGAAACAAAATGTTTAGTTAAGAAAGCTAAGGTTCAAATGCTTATTGTATAGTGTTATTAGAGGCAAACAAGCATACGAACAGGGGATCAACATGTCAAAGGATATCGAAGATGATAAATGATTGGGTAATATTTTAAATTAGTATTTTGCTCTTGAATATTTAAATAGTTTAATGGTTGGTTGACCTTTATTTCTTTAGTCTTTTAAATTGTATTATGGATGATTACGAAACATATGGTATGGTATTTTGGACAAGTTTATTTTAAGCTAATTCTTTTCTTAATGATATATTAAAGATAATAAGGTATTTTTAATGTTTTTTATTTAAATGTTACATATACGTAAAATAAGTTTTAAAACAAAATTAGATCTTCCAGTGAGGTTCATAGTATCATTTAAGATACATCCAAAATTGCTAAGACTATTACAAATGCATGATTTATGCAAACAACATAGGCAATTAAAATATATAAAATCGGACTTTGGGAATCATGAATAGGGATTATGGATTTTACAAAATAATATATTTTGACAAACAATTCGTAGTATCATTCTAACCAAAAGCACCATATATACGATAAACCGTTTCTTCATCTTTTTATACATGCCTACTACAGAACCTTCATCATCAATACCAACATCATCATTAAATTTGTTGATATGATCATCTAAGTTATACTAATCATTCATAGCTAGCTTATGTATATAAACAACACTCTTGTGATCACTCTAATGAACACTGGTATGAATACAGTTATTGGACGATATTAGAGTCTGAAAAAACTAAAATAAAATTGTTGTTATGAAGGCATTTACAAAAGCTTAATTTTGATTTCTAATGTGGATCGGGTAGGATAATATAATCGAGGCATCACAAATGGTTTTAAGCAAGAAAAAATCTATTAAACCCCACCTTGAACACTATAAATATGCTTCAAAATCAAACTAATTTGATTTCAAATTTTTGTAATAATCATCTTCTTTAATATCAACATCAAAAATCAAATCTTGACTTGGCAGGTTCAAAAAAAGTTCAAAAAAATTTCAGGCTTTCGTAAAATGAGACTTTGAACAAAATCTAGCCACCGTCGTTGGAGGACGCATCGTTCTTCTTTCGTCAGCCTCAACCTTACCGCTACCATCTCACAAAATTCCAAAATTCGCATGATGTTTTACATGAGATCGAAACGGTATTTCAATTTGAACATGATTTCGAGTTGTTCTTTTCTTGGACCTCAAACAAATTTGATTTAGAAAAATATGATTGAGATATATGTTTTCAATATTCTGATCAATCAAAAATGTTTTAATTTCCAAAATTAGAGTGGATTAATAAGTGAGATTTAAATGATATATTTATAATACTTTAATACCATTTATGAATAAATTAAATTAAAGATAAAAACTATATTAATCAATGAATTCGATGAGTTTTCATAAAATTTAAGAGTTCTGAAAATATCCTGAACCATATATATATATATATATATATATATATATATATATATATATATATATATATATATATATATATATATATATAGGGGATGGTTCAAATGTAAACTAAGAGAAATTGTGTAAACCAATAAACTAAATCTTAACCTTTGATGATTAAAATTAATGACTCAGATTTGTTTTACTTTTTCAACACATGTTCCTAGAAAAGTACAACTTTTTATTATTTTATTCAAAAAAATATGAACCATTGATCTTAATAAATCAAAGGTAGAGATTTATTTTATTGGTTTACATAATTTCTTTTGGTTTTCAATTCAACCCAATACTATATATATATATGTATATATATATATATATATATATATGTATATATATATATAGGAGGGATCCTAAGAAAACCATAAAGTTATGAGAAAACTAGAGAAAACCAATAAAAACGGTCACATAATTTATAAATTTTTTATCACTACACTCTATATATATGTGTGAGTATATATAAATAAAGGTATAGATCAGATGAAAACCGTAGCATGGTTTTACATATGCGTCACACATAGGTTACGTATACGTAACTATTTTTTATTCGACATAGTGTTACGTATACGTAAGACTCTTCATTCTCGTGTGTATGCTTAACATATATGTATCTAATACTTAAATGACATTTTTACAATTAAAATAAGAAAAAAGTTATAAATTATGTTATTAGTTTCTGTGGTTTTCTATGGTTTTCACATAATTATTGGTTTTCTTAGTAATCATTCCCTATATATATACATATATATACATATATATATATGTGTATATATATATAGGGATGAGTTCTTTTGTAAAACCAAATGAAATTGTGTAAACCAATAAAACAAATCTCCACCTTTGATGTTTAAAATCAATGGCTTAGATTTGTTTAACTTTTTCAACACATGGTCCCACAAAAGTACAAACTTTTGATTTTTTTATTCCAAAAAATCTGGCCCATTATCTTAATAAATTAACGTGAAGATTTGGTTTATTGGTTTACATAATTTCTCATGATTTTCATTTGAACCATCCCCTATATATATATAGGGGAGGGTTCAAGATAAAACCTCATTTTAACAGAAAACCAAAAAAACCATATTTTAACCATTGATCAATCTTAATCAATGGTTAAGATTAACAATGGTAGTTTTGTAAATTTTTTTAATTAAAATAACATTCTTTTACTACATAGGGGCATAATAGGAAAGCTATATATATTAAATATTGGAAACCCCTATCATTATTAATTAAATCCTATAAATTTCTTATAACCTCTTTCCCATCTCATTATACTTCTCTTTTTCTCATGTAAACTAAGAAATGCAATGTCATTTGTATCTTTTATTGCTAGAATTTTAATAAATCAAAGGAGAAAGAATCAAAATAAAATAAGTGGCTAATAAGAGCATGGAACTGATAAACATATACGAGACCATTTAGATTGAATATACGTACTCGTGTACGTATATGTAACACATATATAATTTGATAGAAAAAAATCTTCGAAACAACAGTGTTACGTATACGTATATCTGCTGTATTAGGTATACGTAACAGTAGTTACATATATGTAACAATAATTTATGTAATAACAACGTTACTTATATGTGACAATAGTGTTACGTATATGTAACAATAGCGCCATCTTAATGTAACATCGGTTTTATAGTAGTGTTATGTGTATGTAATAATCATGTTTGTTTTTCATCTTGTTCATTCTTTTCTTCATGTTTATCATGTTTTTCACGTCTCAAAAAATATGTATTGATAAGTGCTCGACCTATCATCATATTCGATGCTTTATAATCTTTGAATGGTCGTCATCATCTACGAGGTTTGATTCCATGTTTTGAAAATTGAATCAAATCACATTCACGTTAATAAATAACACCACCACCATTTATGATTCTTTCAAATTCAAAATACTTACCTTCATTTGATTTTGAATGATTAATAAAATCATGTTCAATGAATGAGGATTCACTACTAAGAAATAAAAATAGATGAAGAACAAACAAAAAGACATATAAGAAGAAGAACATGTGAATTAAAGAGATAATAAAATAAATTTAGTCAACAAATAACTATATAAGTAGACAAATCAGGAATTAAAAGAACTACAAAAATTAAAAAATGTCAAAATTACCATACTAACCTTTTAAATAAAAAATAAAAAACTTAAAAGAAAATGTTCTCATTGGTTAAGAGTGGTTTTCATGGTTTTCAGTTATAAAAATGATTTTCATTTGATCCCTCCTATATATAAGGGAGGGTTCCAATGAAAAACACATTATAATTGAAAACTATGAAAACCACTTTGTAGCCTTTGATTTAATTGATGAATGGTTTAGATTGATTAGTGGCATGATTGTAATTAAATAAAAAATTAAGAAGATATTATTAGTCATTAAGGGTAAAATAAGAAAACAATATTGTTTTAAATTTGGAATAACCCACCATCAAACAAAATTTCCTAAAATTACTCTTTTCTCTCTCATGTATGTTATTTATTCAAACACAAACTTATTTACAAAAATCATACTAAATTGTTTTTTATTTTTATTTTTATACTAGACAGAAGAACGGATATATAGTTTCACTAGATAACATTATGTTACGTATATGTATCAGTGTATTATATGTATGAAAATTTTGTTACATATACGTAATCCAATCAAACTTCAGTTTCACCACCAAAGCATTCTATTGAAACTGTGTTATGTATACGTATATAGTTTTAGTATGTAATATTATGTTACGTATATGTATCTTGTTACATATATATCTTGTTACATACTATGGATTCCGTATACGTACCTCGTCATTTTGCAAGACGTTGTTGTTCTTTCATTCGGTGACCCACTTACATATACATAACTTTGATTACAAACCCAAAATCAAGCAAAACTAGATAAACCCAGTTACGTATACGTAACATAAAATCAAGTTACGTATACATATTCAAATCATCATCATTTTATTTAGATTAACAAAAGGGAGTAGCAGTAGCTAAAAGTTAGAAAGAAACGCACCGACGAAGTCGTTTTTGATACCCTTCTAATTTAAACTTTCTAACCCATTAAATCAAACCGATTAAATTCCTTAAACATCAATTTTACCAAATTAGAGGTTTGTGTGCTCATTCTTGAGTATTGTAAATCAAAAGAGGATGAATAGATGGGGTTTTAAAGATTTCAAAAGGAATTAAATCAAAAAAAGAATTGTAGAAATACTATGAATTAAAGAACAAAATATGAATGGAAGATGATCTGGGAATATGAAGTCCAATTATTGTCGTCCGATTAATAGAATTAATAATAAAAATTTTGGATGAAATTCTCATATTTGAATGAAATTCTCGTTCAATTAAAAAGATTTAGTCAAACTAATTTTAAAATTGAAATGAGAATAATATGAAATTTATTCAAAAGATTAGAAAATACCATAATTAGATTATAATTAAAATTTCAAAACCACCCTTTCTTTTAACAAAAATAATAATAACAAAAATATATAATTGGTTAAACTTTGGTTTTCATGGTTTTTATTATAATAATGTTTTTCATTTGATCCATCCTTTCTCTCTCTCTCTCTCTCTCTATATATATATATATATATATATGGTAGGGTTATCTGGAGAATCATTTTTTTTTGTAAGAACTCTAGCAATCAATTTGAGCAACACATTTAAGTCACATGCAACTCACATGTCATTTTCATGTTTTTTTAAATATTCATAACTTTTTTTCGCGACATTATTTTTTCAAAAAAATTACACCATTAATTTCAATATTTTTTTCTCTTTCAAACGCGTACCATATTGATAAATATATATTTTTTTAAATCGTCCATCCGTTATTTACACATGTGTAAATTAATCATTACACATGTATAAATCTTGTTTTAGAAATGTGTATTTTCAAGTATTACATATGTGTTTTTTTTTATGAATGTCACTTTACACATATGTTATACCTAAAAATACAAATGTGTAAAACAGGATTTACACATGTGTAATCACTAATTTACATATGTGTAAATAACGGATGAACGATCTTTTTAAAAAAAAGTATATCAATATTGTACGTGTTGGAAAGATAAAAAAATAATGAAAATAATTGTGTAATTTTTTTGAAAAAATAATGTCATGAAAAAAAGTTATGAATATTTTAAAAAAAAGATGGATTTGGCATGGGACTTGCATGTGATTTAATTGTGTGGCTGAGATTGGTTACTAGAGTTTTCACAAAAATGGTGGTTCTCAAGATAACCTTATATATATATATATATATATATATATATATATATATATATATATATATATATATATATATATATATATATATATATATATATACACGTGCTTGAAGGAAACTCGCGTTATGCAGCGGCGACGACAATTTACATTGTGGTACTAATTTTTTGTTTGTTTATTAATCCTTTCATGATATAGTGTATTCTTTCTATTAGTTTTCTTATTCATATATCAAAGTCGTTTTATATCATAAGCCTTGCATATCTCAGCTAAAATCATCTAATTTAAAATATATACTACTCTCTAATCGACAGAAAACCAAAAACTAAAAATACTTAAACAACACAGAGACAATCGCATAACTATGATATACCTAGAAAAAAAAGAAACACCCATTGACAACTAACAAAACAAATTCATCAAACAACAAAATGTAATCAGTTATAATATAATGTTATATGTAAATAATAGGATAATACCCCGTGTATTATTCGGGTTGAATAAATAAAAGATTAAATAATTAGTAATGAAAAATTATTAATTATAAAAAATATTTTGAAATATGATATTATTGAAATTACGAATGATTAAGGATTATAAGTAATAAAACAATGATATTATTTGCTTTGAACTTTAGTTTTAAATTTTTTTATCTAAAAAAATTTAAAAAATTCGTTCTAAATCAAGACGTTTTAAAAAAATGTCATTTTCTAATAATTTCTTATTATAACTTTGAATTATAATTTTTTATGGTTCATAAAAAATTTAATTTCTAAAAACATTGATTTTAAATATTCTGTATTTTTAAAAAAGTTTGATATTTTAAAAAATTACTTATGTTATACAAAAGATTGTTTCTTTAAAAATTACATTTATAAAAAGAACTCTTTCTTAATTTATTAAAAATTATTTTAATCTCAAAAAGAATTAAATAATATTATTAGTAGTTAATGTAAATATTTAATATGATAGAGAATCGGAAAAATTAGACTTAGAAGGTCTGTTAGGATTACAGAAGAGACTGATGCAGACAAAACACTCAAGCTACTTTTTGCATGCATGCACTTAGTGCATGATGAAAGTTACTTCGAAAGTTTTACACACTGCAAAGAAATTACACTAAGTGTAAAATCTTCCGAAGCCAAAGACCAAATCTTCCGAAGCCAAAGATGAAGTCTTTCGAAGCTTAGAAGACAAAGTCTTCCGAAGCCATGAAGATAGAAGACTGATTTCTTCCGAAGACAGAGAAGACATGCTTTCTCTGATCAACTTTTTTAGAAAGCTGATCAACTTTTCGCTGCCACTCTGCAGACTCACCAACTTACACAAGTTGGTGAAAAGGTCCATGCTTTAGGAAACTGTAGATTAAGGTCTTGAGTCTGTAACTTTCTACTTTATGTACTTTTATCCTTTTTGTAATATATTAGGATGTGAGCTATGGCATTTCATAGTCACTAGTCCAAAGGCAATATGCCTTTTGACTTTACATTGATCTTTTTGTCTAGATTATTGTTTCCAGCTGGTCCTTAAAGTATGGCCGGCTATAGGATGTAGTATAAAGTATCTCACGTCCTTGTATCTTTTTTTTATGCTTTGTAATACCTGTAAAAGAACTTGAGAGCAATATACTTTATCCTTGAAAACCATTACTTGTGTTCTTGGTTTTGTCTTATCTTGCTTTACTTGTGTTTCTAAGTATCACTGTAAAGGTTCTAGTTCCTTATTTTATCTATTAAGTGTTCTAAGTCTTTCCTCATTGTGAAACTGATTGCATTAAACTCCTTCACCGGTCCTGCAATTGGTATCAGAGCATTACAGGCTCTTGATTGTAAGTTCTCACCATCTTAGATCTCTCAGTTTCACAAAACACTTAACAACTCAAATGGCAGCTCTCACAAAGGCTGATATGGAAACTGACACTATGACAAAGTCCCCACTAATCACTCCTGAAGATTTTGATACTTGGTGTCAAAGAATGGAAGGCTTTATCAAGTCACAAGACTCCAGGATGTGGGAATCTGTTGTCCCCGGACCTTACATTCCATGCATATCTTCAGCTGCTGCTGGAGGCTGGATGATACCAAAAGAGGTAGCTGACTATTCTGAAGAAGACAGAAAAAAGATTAATATCGACTAGAAAGCCATGACTGTCCTCCAAACTGCTCTTCCAAACTCCATTTACAGGGGCTTCAAGAAGTGCAAAACTGTCAAGCAGTTATAGGATGCACTGAAGCTCATGTATGAGGGGTCCTCTGAAGCAAAAAAGAACAAAAAGGACCTCTTGAAGCAACAGTTTGAGAATTTCACCTACAAAATAGGTGCAACCGTGACTCAACGATACTTCAAGTATGTTGAGATTGTGGACACTCTAATGGATGTTGGAGTAACTCTTGAAAATAGGGACATTGTAAGAAAGTTCATGTCCTCTCTTCCTAGACAGTGGACCCATTACTGTGTTGTTATCAAGAGGACTGAGAACCTCAAGACTCTTACTCTTACAGAGTTGTATGGTATTCTCAGTGGCTACTAGATGGAGATAAACATGCAAAATCCATCTGGTAACTCTAGCAATCAGCAGAGTTCAGCCCTTCATGTGGTTGAAAGGGACTGCAGAGAACCTCAGCATCATCTCATCTGCTACCCTGACAACTCACAAAAGGGTCCTTTCATCACCTTCCCTAAGACACCAAGGGAGAGCTACATCCAAGGAAGTTCATTCCAAGAGACAAGATCTTCTCATGCTTTTGTGTCTGCTGATTAGAGTTCAGGCAACTTTCTCTTCACGCTTGAAGACTTGGACTGTATCCACCCAGATGACCTGGAGTACATGGAGATAGTGCAGCAAATTGCTCTTCTCACTCACAGAGCCAAGAAGTTCTATAAGAGAATAGGGAGGAAGTTTCCTAGCAATGCAGCCAGTGGAAAGTTTGGACTGGACAAAAGCAAAGTGAAGTGTTTCAACTGTAACCAAATAGGACACTTTGCTAGAGAGTGCAAGGCACTTAGAACTAATGGTGGCCAGGCACAAACTAGACCAAACTACACTGATGGAGCCACCCAGAATGAGAAGCCAAAGCAGCAAGCTGCAGTGACTTTGATTGGAGCTTTCAGGTTGAAGATGCATCTCCAAACCAAGCACTGATGGCAGATCATGATGAAGCCAAGGTATTAGAACATCTTTGTACTCCTGAATGTATTGCTAAAGTTAACGGATATAGGTCCTATAACTTAGAGATGAGATCTGATCTTGAATATTTAAATATCTTAAAATCTGATTTTAAAAAGGCTGAAAATGGGTATAAACTAAAAATAGAATATTTAGAGAAAATCATTTCCACTCTTAAACATGAACACACAAACTACAGGACTCAGATCAAAGATCTCATCACTAAGTTAACTGAATGCCAGGCTGAGCTTGTGATCAGCAAAGCCCGCGCAGAAAAATGTGTTCTTGAAGAAGAGACCTTCAAGAACATGATATCCTAATCCTTGCATGCCAAAGTTTGTCATCAGAATAAGTAGGGACTGCGATCTACTGAGATAGCTCCTCCACACTCTTTACTATCTGTAAGATCTCCAAGGTGTGGAACTTGTGAAGATGAGCTTCCCCTCATAGACCCCATGAGTGAAAAGGATGAAGAGGAGATAGTGAAGGATGGATCTGAGAAGAGTGAGGAAGATCATCCTAAGAAGGGTCACTATTCTCCTAAGGAGGGAACTGCAGTTGGGATGACCAAGTCCAAGAGAAAGAACTTGATCAGAAGAGCCAAGAGAAAGTCCAAGAAAGCTCAAGAGATCAAGGCCACTTTCAACTCTAAGCAGAAACAAGTGTTCATCTCTACAGGATTTGAAGTGGTGAAGGCTGAAGACTCAACTATGAATCCTAGTACCAGGGATTCTAGTTCTTGTCAAACTCATCCCAGCAACAAAAAGAAGGCTGATCAGTTGTGTACCACTACTACACAGCCTGAACCATCCATATCCAACAGCAAGTCACACCCTAAAAGGCTTGCTACTTCGTCTGTGAAGATGAAGATGGAGATGGAAAGTGATCAAAATCAGTCTTGCTCTCAAAAGAAGACTCTCAGAAGAATGCACATGGAGTGTATCATGTTTGGCAGTACTTCTCATCTGGCTAAGGATTTCATTTGAAATCCTAAAAGAACTATCCATATGATCAAGAAGAAAGCTTCTGAGAAGATTAAGAAGAAGCCAGCTTTTGAAGGAAAATCTTTTCCTTTCGAAAGCTCCAAAATGAAAAAGAAGACAAGTGAAAACTTGCCTTCTGAAGTGTTGAAGGTCAAGTCTAAGCTTCCAAAGGTGCTGTGGAAGACAAAGAAAGGCCATGTGACTAAAAGTTCTTCATCAACAACAGCTGTTGATCCTCAAAGCTTGAACATAGGATCAATTACTATTGCATTGTCTTCTGTTAATGTTAATGAGCCCAAGACCAGCAAGGCTTGGGTTTTCAAATGTAACTAATCATTTCTTTTTGTGCAGGAACAGCTAAGGAGCAACAGGAATGTATGGATCACTGACAGTGGCTGTTCCAGGCACATGACAGGCAATGGCTCTCTACTCCAAAATTTTGAGAAAATTGATGAAGGGCCTGTTGCTTTTGGAGGAGATGAATGAGGTTACATTACTAGAAGGGGCATGGTCACATATGGTAAGCTTAGCATTGAGAAGATAAATTTTGTCAAGGAGCTTGGATACAATCTACTAAGTGTATCCCAATTTTGTGATCAAAGACACAACATGCTATTTACTGAGCATGAGTGCATTGTTCTCAAGCCCGGGGTGGTCATTCCTCAGGAGCATATACTGCTCAGAGCCCCAGGAAAGGGAACATGTACAAGATGGATTTGCAGGAAACTTTCCCTTCAGGAGAAGTGTCTTGCTTTTTGTATAAAGCAAATAGTGATGAGTCTTTTCTCTGGCATAAAAGAATGTGCCATGTAAACTTTAAAAACATGAATAAATTAATTAAGAATGATTTGGTAACTAGAATGCCAAAGAAAGAGTTTACAAGTGATGATTATTGTGTTGCATTCCTGAAAGGGAAACAACACAAAAAGTCTCACAAGCCAAAGGAAAGAAATTCCATCACTACTCCACTACACTTGTTACATATGGATCTTTTTGGCCCCACCAGTGTAATGAATCTAGGAAGGACCTCATACTGTTAGTGATCACAGATGATTTTACTAGATTTACTTGGGTCTTTTTTCTTAGAACTAAGGATGAGACTCCTGAAATCTTGAAGAATTTCATTCTGAAGATTGAGAATCAATCTAATCACAAGTTCAAAATCATAAGATGTGATTAAGGAACTGAATTTAAGAACCAAATCCTTGATACATTTTGTGATAAAAAGGGTATTACAAGACAATATAGTGCTGCAAGGACTCCTCAGCAAAATGGAGTTGCTGAGAGGAGAAACAAGTCACTAATTGAAAGCTGCAAGAACCATGTTGTCTGACTCTAAACTGCCTATCACCTTCTGGGCAGAAGCAGTGAACACTGCTTGCTATGTGCAAAATAGAGTTTTAGTGGTTAAGACTCATGGTAAGACTCCTTATGAGCAGTTGCATAAAAGGAGACCTTTCATTGGTTTTCTCAGATCATTTGGATGTCCTTGCATAATCTTGAATACCAGAGATCAAATAGCCAAATTTGATGAGAAATCAGATGATGGATACTTTATTGGATACTCTTCTCAAGCTAAGGCTTATAGAGTATACAATCTCAGAACTAGAGTAGTTGAGAAGTCAGCCAATGTGACTTTCAATGAACACACTCCTTGTGTGAGAGGTTCTGGTCCAGATTGGATGTTTGATCTTGATTTAGTTACCAACTGTTTTAACAAGTCTTGTGAGAATGTTTCAGGATCTACAGGTAGCTTGTCAACAAAAGATCCTGATCCAAGATTTGAGCTGAAAAGACCTTCAAATCAAACTACTTCAGCTCCAATGGTAACAAATTTTGCAGATGGAGCTCCTATACGCACAACAATGACAAATCCAGCTGATACATCTGAGGTGCCTTCAAATTCCAGCTCAGAGGCACAAAACTCAAAGGAAGGAGCTTCAAATGTAGAAGGAAGTGGTAGTGGTGATAGTGATCAAGAGTTTCTTGATGCTGACAATCACTCCATGGAAGACAACATCAATGATGTCATACACTCATTGGATCAAGCTTCTCTTGATAAGTGTGTTGATGTGGTGGGAGATTCTTCAGTGTCTTTGATCTCTCCAATCAACTTGCTGTGATCCCTCAACTTAGGATCCACAAGTCTCATCCCACCACAAACATCATTGGAGATGTTGAAAAAGGGGTAAGAACAAGAGGACAAACCCATGACAAAATTTTTTGTCTCTACTCTTATTTTCTATCCCAAGTAGAGCCAAAGAAAGTTGAGGAAGCTCTAAAGGATGGAAGTTGGGTTGAAGCTATGCAGGAGGAACTGCTGCAATTCAAAAGGCAGAAGGTTTGGAACCTATGTCCTCTTCCTTCAAGGAAGACTACCATAGGAACCAAGTGGGTGTTCAAAAACAAGAAGGATGATAGAGGACTTGACATCAAAAACAAGGCAAGACTAGTTGTTGAAGGGTACACTCAAGAGGAAGGGATTGATTACACTGATGTCTTTGCTCCAGTAGCAAGACTTGAAGCTGTTAGGATATTTCTAGCTTTTGCTGCATCCAAAAATTTCAAGGTCTACCAACTTGATGTCAAGTGTGCTTTCTTATAAGAAGTGATTGATGAAGAGGTTTATGTGAAACAACCACCTGGCTTTGGAGATCAGATCATCCTGATTATGTCTGCAAGCTAGATAAAGCTTTTTATGGGCTGCACCAAGCTCCAAGAAAGTGGTATGAGACTCTATCTCAGTACGTATGTCAACATGGATATAGAAGGGGTACTATAGATGGAACTCTCTTCATCAAAGGAACATGAAATGACTTAATGCTTGTTCAAGTTTATGTAGATGACATTATCTTTGGGTCAACTAATCCAAAGCTCTGCAAGGACTTTGAGAAGCTGATGAAGAATAGATTTGACATTTGTGCCATGGGAGAACTCAATTTCTTTCTAGGAATTCAAGTGAAGTAGGTTGACAATGGCATCTTCATAAGTCAGTCAAAGTATGTTCAGGACATACTCACAAGATTCAGCATGACTGACTGTAAGGTTGCAAATACACTCATAGCAAGAAACCACTACCTTGGACCTGATCTTAAGGGGGAGTGTATGGATGAGCATCTCTACAGGGCTATGATTGGGTCTCTCATGTACCTCACTTCCAGCAGACCTGATATCATGTTTGCCAGATGTATTTGTGCTAGATATTAAGCCAACCCCAGGATGTCACACCTGGTTGCTGTCAAGAGAATTTTGAGATATCTTAAAGGTGCTCCATCACTAGGCCTTTGGTATCCAAAGAATTATGATTTCAATCTGTATGCCTATACAAACAGTGACTATGGTGGATGCAACATGACTGCAAAGTCTACATCAGGGGGATGTCAATTCTTGGTGGAAGGATAGTCTCATGGCAATGCAAGAAACAATCCTGTGTATCTGCATCAACTGCTAAAGCTGAATACATTGCTGCTGCTAGCTGCTATGCTCAAGTGCTTTGGATTTAGAATCAGATGCTAGACTATGGATTCAACTTCAAATAGACTCCCATCCACATAGACAACAATAGTGCAATCTCTATTACAGAGAATCCTGTGCAACACTAAAGGACAAAACACATCAACATCAAGTATCATCTAATTAGAGATAATTTTGAAAAGGGTTTAATCAAACTTGTCAAAGTTAACACAAATGAACAATATGCTGATCTGTTCACCAAAGCTTTTGATGAGCAGAGATTTAAGTATCTCATATCAGCTATTGGGATGATTAACTTTGAGTAGCTTTTTCTTAAACTTAAAGTAAATATTTTTTCTAAAATCTGTGTGTCCTCAGTTGTCTATTTTATCACCTTCATAAGCCCCTAACTATCTTGGAAGAAGAGTCTTTTAGAAAATATTCCTACGATTTTTGAAAAATTTTGAACATATTTCTCTTCGGAAGATACTAAGTTGCCTTCGGAAGAAAATTATGTCTTTAATATCAAATAGCTGCTTACAACAATTTACCTTCGGAAGAAAATTTTACAATATCTTCCGAAGCCAAATTTACTCATAAGTACTTATATGCATTAAAGAACAACTTTCTTCCGAAAGCACTTATGTCTCTGAAGTGAAAAATACTCTAAGTATTTTTCTTCCGATGCAAAATTTTCAAAACTCTTAGAAATATCTTCTGAAGCCAAATTGGCATCGAAAGCTTTTATAAAAACTTCCGAAGCCAAATTACCTTTGGAAGATTTTTTACTTTCACGAAAACTACTTTTGGGCACTTTTTCAGAGGTTGGTCCGACATCCGGATTTCAAAGTTTATCATTTCGCATTAACTTTGTCTCAAATCCATTTCATATAAATATTCAACGGTTTCCTCCTCTTTCATTTTTCTCTCATCATCTACAACCTCTTTGTAACCTAAATTCACCCGCAAACCGCCCTTGTTCTTATCTTCCTTCATGACGAAGCTTACTCAAATGGCCAACCAAAATCGCAAAAATCAACCCGATTTCTCCATGCAACTTCATAGGAAACACAATCAGGTTGCTCTGTTGAACTCTGAGAAAGATCCTATTTTCTTAGAGATATGCCGGTTCCTTTCTTTGACAAACTACTTAACCTCCCTCATCATTGATCCTCCTCTCTATGAGGATCATCTTCTTGACTTCTAGCGGACCTGCCAAGAGGTCACCATGGATGGGGAGAAGGCACTGTCTGCTACAGTGCAGGGGAGGACAATCTTCATCACTCAGGCCATCATCAACACTCATCTTCAGCTGGATGATGCAAAAGATGATTTGTCTTTTACCAAATCTGCTGTTAACCAATCTTTTGAGCAGATGGGCTATGAGGGAGATTTCTCAGTTAGAACCTTCAGGAAAGAAAGGTCTCTTCCCAAAGGAAGTACCTCCTCCATGTTGTCATACACAGCTTGTCCAACAAGTATGGAGGATGAACCAGATTCCTGAGGATCTCTCCTTCATAGTTCATGGACTGGTTCAGGGGGTCAAGTTTAGGTATTCACACTTTGTCTACCTAAATTTGCTTGCTAACTTGGACTCCCTAGAATACTACATGTTCCCTAGATATGTCCAGCACATTCTCAACTTTGAACTGGGCTCACAGTTGAGGGGAACAGGTAGAATTCTTAAACTGGGACAGATGAAGCCCCGGCATTTTTAAAATCATGAGAAAACCAACTGTGGGATTCTCTAGGGTAGAAGCAGCCCTTGTCCCTAAAATGTTAGAGCTCATTGCTCAAGATGAAAACCTAGCAGCACCAACTAGTGTTGAACCCACACCTGTTGTCTCCCAACCATCATCTCAGCCTACAATAACCATTACCTACTCAAGAAAACACAAATGAACCCCTGCCTCAAGCTATTCAGTCTGAGTAGGCCCCTATATCACCACCCATGCAAGAGGAAGTGGACACTGAAGCTCCCACTTCCCTTGAGGAGCAAACCACAACCATTTCTCATATTATCAGTGCTGAGGTTCCTCATGCTCAGCCTGATGAGCTCATCACCCAAACAGCCTTAAGCCTTCACTCAGAGTCTTAAAACTCTAGTGAACAACCATCAGAGGACAGTTACCATCTCTAGCCTCTTGATCTCAACCAACCAATCCCAAACCTTGAATTCTATGATGATGAAGACATGGGATTCAGTGAGTACCATGAGTCTCTCTTCTTCACCCTTGCTCAAGGAGAGATGAGTGCTCCTGCCACTCCCATGTCTAGCCCACATCATCCACCCCATACTGAGGTGGATCTCCTTGAACAAGTTTAGGAGGTCCATATGGAATAGGCTCTCACTATTGCTAGTGATTACATCATTAGGACCTCAACCATGGCAACTCAGCCCATTGACACTTCACCTAAAGCTGTTAGTGAGCAGAGGAAATCCAGCAGCCAAGAATATTATGGTGGTGATGAGGAAGGGGACATCAGTCCAATTCTTTCATTCCCCGTGATTCTTCATCTGAAGATGAGGGGAGTCTAAAACTAAAGGTGCACAAACTTGAAAAACTATGCACTTATTTAGTCTCAAAGGTCAGTCACTTGGAATCTCAAGTGACTACCTTACGAAAGAGACTCAATGACCAGCAACTTGAGATCATCGATCTTAAGGGGTGATGCTCCAAAAAGGGGGACTTGACCTCCAGCTCCACAAGAACCTATGGAAGTAGTGGACTTGACCTCCAGCTCACCTATGCAAGTGGGTGATGCTCCAAAAAGGGGGAGAAAGTCTCTACAACCACAGAACCTGGGAGTTCTGTCATGAGTATGGACAATGAGGACTCACCGCCCTCACTTGTAGTTGTCTAGACTCAATAACTTCCTCAGGGTCAAACTGATGTGGAGGCCATAATTCAACAACTATTTAAGGAAGGAATTCCAATGACCATGTCTGCCCCATCCTTCCTAGCTAAAAATCCAATTATGGGATGGTGGTATGACAGCTCAAGAATGGCATTGGTGCTATCAAGGTCTCAGGGGTAGCAGGAGCTCTTCAACTTTCAGACTCGAAGCTTCCATGATGGTATGAACTTAATTAACCTGCCATTTACCAATCCAAGCCAAAACAGACAGGCTGGCAGGTTAGCAGAGGTGATTCAAGAGTGGGTGTTAAAGAAATTCAGACAAAGAGCTCAATTATATAGACAGAGGCTAGCAAGAAAAACTATTGTTCAATTGGATACTGAGGCAGACCCTAAGATTAGCTTCGAAGGGGAAACCTCAGTTGAAGTCCCAGTAGTAGAACCTGTGAACCTTAAGACAGGCTCAGCCTCAGCATCTAGTACCCTCAGTGACACACCTGCAGGTGAAAGTGTATCACACCTTTCTCTTGCCAGAGCTCAAGCTAATCACAACCATCAGAAGGCCAAAGCTCTCTCCATCTACAGGCCAACAATTAACAAAGGGAAAAAGAAAATGACTACTGAGGAGATTGAGGAGGAGAAGAGAGAGAGGAAGAGGAAGGCCAGGGGAGAGAAATCTGGAGAAGTCCCAAGCTTTATGCAAGCTGCAATCAGGGCTGCTCATAGGCCTGACACTTAGAATGATGAGTTAAGAGCAGTGAGATTGAACTCTCTGGGACTGAGAAATTACAACATAGATGAAATTATCTCTCTCCTATTGGCAAAATTAGATGAACTGGCAGACAGAGAGCTGTATAAAGAAAGGAAGGAGGCTGAGGCTATAGAACTGCTCCTCAAAATTAATAAAGATAGAAGAAGAAAGAAACTTCAAAAAGCTACTATCCTCTCTCCAGTTCAAGAAAGTCCTGAGAAGGAGTCTGTGGCATTTAAAGAGGAACAAACTCATATAGGCAGAGAACAAGAAAGACAGAAGACGATAGCCTATCTGAGTGCCATAGGTCTCTACCAGGCAGCAGCTCTCAACCCTCTCTCATATGAATATATTGAGTTTGAGTACCTCAAATAGCTTGATGAAGAAGCTCAAACTCAAAGAAAATATGTAAAGAGGAAGATGAGAGAGGAGGCTGCTAAAACAAGAGCCACCATAAGAGCACAAGAAAAAAAGTCTGCTGATAGACTAAAGATGTTGAGCTTCTTGAAGCTGTATGGGTTCTTCGGAAGTAGACTTGGTCCTATGTCTCTATCCACAATGGATGAGCACATCAGAAGGATCAAGCAGATGATAAAAGAAGGTCAGCTTGTTGACTTGCATTCTCCACCAAGTCAAGCTGTACCTGAAGTTGAGGTGAAGGTTGAGCAAGAAGAGACAACACAGCCTGATCCTGAAGCTACATTCAAGCCAACTCCATCTTCTGACCCACAGCAAGGTTCTGAACCCCCTTCTTCTGAACAAATGGGGGATAAGGACCCAACTGAGGAGAATAAAGAAAGCACAACTGGTATTGCAGGCCACTCTCCTCAGTTGAAATACAGAAAAAGGAAAAGGATGGCCATAAGTAGGGACAAAAGGAAGAAGAAGAAGTCCAAGGCATCCACCTTAGTACCTCAGGATGAATCAAAGCATCCTGACTAAGTTCAACAAGAGGCTGCTCAATCAACTCCAATTCATGTAGAGCCTCTTGCATTAGGAAGACCCATCCTGTCCTGGACATTTGCTGCAAATCCAGACAGATGTTATGCTATTAGAGATCAAGGTGGTCAAGATGTCTATCTCTTGCAGGACATGCTTGATCTACCTCTGCATGATCTTTTTGATATGAGAAGATACTATGAAAGTCTAAAGGAACCAGATCAATTGATGAAGAAAGGAATGCTTCTGATCCTAATAAGGAATGTCAACTACTGAAGAATTTCTTTGTTTTGGTAGCATTAGCATAGGGGGAGTTTGTAAGGATTACAGAAGAGGCTGATGCACACAATACACTCAAGCTGCTTCCTGCATGCATGCACTTAGTGCATGATGAAAGTTACTTCGGAAGTTTTACACACTGCAAAGAAATTACACTACGTGTAAAATCTTCCGAAGCCAAAGACCAAATCTTCCAAAGCTAAAGATGAAATCTTCCGAAGCTTAGAAGACAAAGTCTTTCGATACCATGAAGATTAAAGACTGATTTCTTCCAAAGACGGAGAAGACATGCTTTCTCTGGTCAACTTTTTCAGAAAGCTGGCCAACTTTCTGTTGCCACTCTGAAGACTCACCCACTTACATAAGTTGGTGAAAAGGTTCATGCTTTAGGAAACTGTAGATTTAGGTCTTGAGTCTGTAACTTTCTACTTTATGTACTTTTATCCTTTTTGTAATATATTAGGATGTGAGCTATGGCATGTCATAGTCACTAGTCAAAAGGCAATCTGCCTTTTGACTTTACATTGATCTTGTTATCTAGATTAATGTTTTCAGCTGGCCTTTAAAGTATGGCCGGCTGTAAGATGTAGTATAAAATATCTCAGGTCCTTATATCTTTTTTTATGCTTTGTAACACTTGTAAAAGAACTTGAGAGCAATATAATTTATCCTTGAAAACCATTACTTGTGTTCTTGGTTCTGTCTTATCTTGCTTTACTTGTGTTTCTTAGTATCACTCTAAAGGTTTCAGTTCTCTATTTGATCAGTTAAGTGTTCTAAGTCTCTGTTTATTGTAAAATTGATTGTATTGAACTCCTTCACCGGTCCTGCAAGGTCTAATATTATGACATGTGGCAACACAAAATGTTATTTTGTTAGAATAGATAAATACCGCCAATACCTTAACGTTAAAATTGTTTAGCGGTATTTATTGTGAATTTATAAAATATGTTATAGTATATTAATAATACTAAACTTACAAATCGTTAGGAAACCCTAAACAAAATTATATAATAAGTATCATCAAATTTCACTTTCATAAACTTGGGGCGACATTTGTGATACAAATGAATTATCTACATTAGGTCCTATATGTTTTGGCGAGCCTAAAGATGTACCAAACACTAATTACAGCATAATTAGAAATCCACAACAATTTCAATTTGCAATGAAACAAGAGTAACAAATTCAAACAAATGCATAACGAAAGGCCAACTACAAATACAATAATTTTATAATACAATTTTCAAATTCAAACCAAAAGATACAATATAGCTTTAGCTGTTAAACATAAAAAATCCAATTCAAAATACCGGTGCGCATGGGTGGGGGTGAGTAGAATAAGCAATCTAAAGGTTTATAAAAAGTAAAACAACTTATTTAAGCTAATAAACACAAACACACTACCAACCATTTAGCAAGACAATAATCAAATTAAAGATATTAAAATAATCTATTTAATGGTGTAATTTGTTTTAAAAATTAACATTATATAAAAAAGTTAAGAAGGTTTTAAAAATGGGTGAAGTTTTTTTTAAAAAATAGAGGAAAATTTTGAAAATGATGGGAAAATCGTTATATCAGTGGTGTAACGCGGTGTAAAATTTAGTTACACTACATAATTGTGGTGTAAGTTTTTGCCACATTATGCAATAAACAATTGCTAACAAAGGAACCTTACCCTATGTATATATATGTGCATATATATATATAGGGTAAGGATCAAATGTTAACCCTCTATTATTGCGATAACCGTGTTAAATTTTGAAAATCAGTTAAAATAATTATTGTTTTTTTATTGGAATAACATCATTATGCATATAGCGGGTAAATATTTACACATGTGTAAGTAACTTACACTAGTCCTAACTTTTTTACGCTTATAAATTTACACATATATATAAAAGAACATATATTTGTATATTCATAATTATGTTATTCCAACAAAAAAATAATAATTTTGATTGATTTTCAAAAGTTAACACGGTTATCGCAATAACACAGGGTTAACATTTGATCCTTGCCATATATATATATATATATATATATATATGTGTGTGTGTGTGTGTGTGTGTGTGTGTGTGTGTGTGTGTGTTTGTGTGTACATATACAAGGGAGAGTTCAATGAAAAACACCAAAAAAAAAAAGAACTAGAGAACCACTTCTAGCCACACATTTTATTTTTAAAAATTCAAAGAAAAAAGAAAAAAGAAAAAAAAAAACATCACATTGATTTCACGTGTGAAATATGAGTTTTCTTTTATTTTTATTTATTTTTGCTTCTCTTTTTACTAAAACTAGTTGATATCTGGTTCGCGCGTTGCGCTAAATTAATTTTCGCTCAAATTGTACACGTACTAACGTTCAGGCCTCGGTAAGAAACACAAGCAGAAAGCTAATACCTATGCTTGAAACAAAAAAGCAAGCAAAATATAATGCTTCTCAGATTACAGTATTATCATAATCATTGAACATACGAACATCACAAAAAAGCCAACGGATTCTAAGATGACAGCCTCATCGTCATCAAACAAAAAAACTATGCTCGAAACATTTAAAAGAAAACGAAAAATAACAGAAATGGCAACAAACAAAGTAAGCTAGGTTCTCAGATGAGGCATTCTCATCATCACAGAACCAAACAGGATTTAGATCTGAAAATTTCACAACAAATACCACAGAAACATGTTAATCAGATCCAATCTGTTCTCAGGTGAGACCTTCCTCATCATCATCGAACGAAGCAACAAAAACCCAACAGAACAGATCTAACAGGTTCTGAGGTGAAGAAATCCTCATCATTACTGAATATTTGTGTTCTAGATCTGAAACATTGATAAACCAACCAAACCAACTTTTGATCACCTTCGTTTATTCATATATAGGAGAAGAAGAAGCAACAGAAGTGGTCATACCGTCATAGCCAAGACCACCCCCATCAAAAGGCCCACCATCAAGAGCACCACCGTGAAGACCCCCACCGTCAACACCAACGTCATCAACACCACCACCGTCAAGACCCCCACCGCCAATACCACCACCGTCAAGACCCTCAACATCAACACCACCACTGTGAAGACCACCACCGTGAAACGGTTGATGCATGTTTTAGATCGGGAAAGGAGGTTGGCGGAGTGTAAAACCACCGTCGCCATGGCTAACCTTTTCAGGTACCGCCGGTAGCGGTGGCGAGCACTAACGACGGGTTGTAACAGCGGCGATGGGTCACGGCGGCGGAGCAACTGTCGCGACGATAACAGGACCGCGGTCATCGTGCGACGGAGCCTCGACCACCGCCATCCAATAACGGAACGGAATAACCCCAAACCTCCCGCAGTTGCGAACAACCGCCATCGTCGTAAAACCTACCAGATCTGAACGGAGGAAGGGCGGCGGCATGTTTTAGATCGGGAAAGGAGGTTGCCAGAGAGTAAAACCACCGCCGCCATGGCTAACCTTTTCAGGTACCGCCGGTAGCGGTGGCGAGCACTAACGACGGGTTGTAACGGTGGCGATGGGTCCAGGCGGCGGAGCAACTGTCGAGACTGTAACAGGACCGCAGCCGTCGTGCGACGGAGCCTCGACCACCGCCATCCAACAATGGAACGTAATAACCCCAAACCGCCGGCAGTCGCGAATGACCGCCATCGTCGCAAAACCAACCAGATCTAAACCGAGGAAGGGCGGCGGCACTACAATCGAGCACCTCGACGTCAACGCCGCAGTGGGTTGAGCCACCGTCGTCCGACAACCACAGAGAACGGCAACCCCATCGTTGTCTCTCTCTCTACAAACATGAAATGGGTATACCTGAGCCAAAAAGAAACTTAAAGAGACATGGAATCAACGCAAAAAGCAGAAGTACACAACCATCAGAAGCCTCTTTTTTTTACTGTGCATGAGCTTTGTTTTTTTATATAGGGTAATTGTATGGCTGTGTTTTTTTCTTTTTCTTTTTAACTTTTACATCCCTTTTTGTGTTGAAATTATATAATTGTGTTTTTTTTTTCTTTTTTTTTTAATTCTTAGAATTAAAATTCTATTGTCTTGTTCTTATTTTTTAATCTACATAATACTGATTAAAAAGTTCTATTGTCTTGTTTTTATTTTTTTATCTACATAATACTGATCACGATGTAATAAAAATTAAAACGGATAGTAAGAACTCTCACACTTGAGTGGCTAAGCTGTGTACTACAACTTGTATCTTGCTTGCCCCAGTAGAGTTGGCAATCTCTAATTATGGGCTGCATGCTCAACATTAATACATTACGTACGATGTATTCAAACAAAAAAAAATGAAGACATACTATGTGTTGACATGAAAAATAAAGACATACTATGTCTTCATAAAAAAACAAACGCATACTATGTGTTAACCGGAAAAAAATAAAAAAAATATTGTGCTGATCCCTTGTATTTATTTTTGTATGTTAAAAATGTATATATAATATATTATTTATTTTTATTTGTGGTACATTTCTCTAACCTCAAACTTGTATTTTTGTTTCTTAATTAACGTAATCAATCAACGTATGTATGTTTTAATCAACATGCAAATATAAACTCCTTAAAATATTATAATAAAATCATAAAAACGAATACAATTGATAAAAACTAATACAACAAAATTCTAACAGGGACGGGGTAAGCTTCACCAGAAATAAATTGATCAGCCACGAACCACCTACACAACTAACATGTCTACGGAAATTTTCACTACATTCTACTGGTTTGCCTGTAACTAATGTTCCATCAACATGCATAGTAAACTCCTTCATTACCTCTCAAGTCTTGTGGTAATGTAACATAATCTTCACTTATTTTAATCCCAAATGGTGTTTCTGCTTTTACCATCTTTTTTCAAAAACGAATGTTTACTAATAGTGTGCCGAAATACATAGAGACTTTAATGAAGGCCAGGTGAACCAACCGACCAAATTTATCATCACCTATTTATTCACACAAAAGATCTTCAATCTTATTGTCCGCAAATTAACACGAACAACTACCCATTCTTGACTCTGAATACAGAAAGAAAAATATAGATAATCAACATCTAAAAAAGAAGGACACGGGTTGACCTTTCTATCAGCAAATGAAACAACATGCTTGCTACATGAATTGGTTAAGAAGTCAAAACTTGTGAAAAAAGTATAGTCCAACATATTTTTGACAGTCCATCTTTATGTAGATCTCTATATCTCTAATTCATCATTATTAACACCCAACCTTCAATGTGTTGTACAAAAATATATTAATTAATACAATACAAGTACAAAATACTTTTATGTTTAGTTTGTAAAAAAGTTTACCACTGTCGTTTAATAAATGTTACGTCGGTAACCTAGTAAAATACCCCAAAAATTCTTGTCAAGTTTTATGAGTGCTAAAAAGATAACATAATAACAATAATGGGCATCCTTCTTATCATAAAACTCAATAACATCTGTTGACCATTATACATATTCATCATCCAGAATAGCCCATCTACGTATAGTAGCTCGATTGGTTTGGACATTTTTGTGGGTATGTAATGATAAGTTTATAGGAGGTTTTTCTTCTAGGTTTTGAATGTTTGAGGTTGAAGATTCGGATTGATTCTTTGGACGCCTCCATTCATTTATGATCCAAATAGTGTTGGTGTGGGTTGAGAAAATTATTGATGTTTATTCATGAATGTATGAAATGAGAAATGAAAAGTGTTTTGGAGAGTGAATGAGAATACGGTTATGTATATTTATACATATCATATTATTAATTAAATTTAAATTTAAATTCGTTTTCTATGTTTATAAATATAAAATTTTTAATTAGGAAAACTACCAAAATAAAAGTTATTAAATAAAACACTATTTCGTATTTTTAAATAAGTTTTTTAAAATTAAATTAAATTTTAGTTAAAAACTTAATCAAGCAATATGAGGTACACCAGCGTACCTCCGGTTATGGGGCGATACAGAAACAACTATATTGTCGGCAGGCAAAAAAAAAAAACTTTTTAATTATCCACGTGGGCGGTACCACATGGCTAGGTGTCGCCGCGTGGCGATACAATGGTTAAATTTGCAAATGTCTTGGTTGAAGACTATTAATGAAAACTAGGCTGGTCAAATGACAATTTTAGTACCTTCTCCCATTTTAAATGGTATCAAATATCATGATTTAATATTCATGTAATTTTGGTTCTAGAATTATATAATTCTTTATTACTCGTGTTTTCTTTAAATCATGTAATTTTGGTTCTTGATATTATATAATGCTTGATTACTCGTGTTTTATTTTGTTAACTTTTCTCAATGTACAATTCAAGGTATAACTTACTGATTGGACAAAAAGAAAGCCTGAGCATCTTAGAACTCGGAAACAAGGAACTGTAGATTTTTCACAAGCCTAGAACACGAAATCAAACATAATAAGAACACGAAAACTAACCAAATAAACAAACCTAACACTTGAAAAATTCTAGAACTTGAATGTAATCTTCAAATAACCAAACCTGGATTGATCTCTAAATCGTGAAACACTATCAGATAAACCTATTTCGCGGGTTACTCGCGATTAATTTATCGGATTAGACAGAGATTTTTTGATGGAGTCGAAGTTGTTTGAATCTATGATGTTTCTTTTGAAACTTCTTGTAACCGTATGTTTCTTCTTTTCTAGATATCCAAATATGCGTATATGTGTGTTTATATATCTTGGATGAAGTTGGACTTTATGGATTAAATTAATACCATGAAATTTGGGCCAACCTCATTAATAAATATCATCCATGTATCATATAATCCAATAATAAACAAGTCCACTGAAATAGCCCAACCATTTAAACACACAACCAATTATATTAGTGTAAAACGAGCTCGCACTCCTGCGACACCTAACTCGTTTAATCTCTAATATTATTTCCTCGATCAACAAGTCAATCCAATACACTAAAATATATGTTGATAACATTAAAATTACCAATATTCCTCACCCATTTAAGTGCTATCCATGATTAACTTAACCATCATCATAGAAACACAAACGTATACATAAATGAAAATGTCTCGCGGATTGAATTTTCACCTTAGTATATTACACAATACAAATATTAGAATAACCGGGTATCACAATGAATTGAACCCATTTTATCCATTAAATACTTGTAGGTAACATGCATATACGTTTACAAATCCATACTCCACTCGACATAATATTTTACTAGCCTGTGTCCTAATCCTTCAAAGAATATATCAAAGCTCAAGTCCAAAGCTTCTTGAAGCAGCTAAACTTCATATTCTTATAGCAAGTTCATTACTCTTGCACTTGCACTGCAATTTATCAATAAACTATTAAGAAATTAAATTTTAACCTCCTTTATCTTGCAATTTGAACACATACTTTGAGATAGCTCTGCTAATGTGTTCCAACGTCTTTATGACAAGCTTACCACATTGAATTCAGCATCTAACGTTGTATTAGATGGGAATTGAGCGTCTTGATATAAGATATTAAAATGGAACTTTATACCTATTCCTATGACTAATTTATTCACGAGATCTCTTCCTAACTCTTTAGTTAGATCTGTCAAAATATACTTAGATCTTAATAATTCAACAGACATCACACCATGCATGATGAGCTCATTAATCATGTTATGTATAATACACAACTATCTAGACTTTCCATTGCACACCTGACTGTAATCCTTAGCGAGCATTATCACATTTGATAGAGATTGGTGATATCGGTTTTAACCACAATGGAACCTTGAAATCAAAATTTTAAAATTTTAAGTTATTTAGCTTCCTTGCCAGCTATTGCTAAAGCTACAAACTCAGATTCCATTGGCGAACTAGTGATGCATATTTGCTTTTTCGAATCCCCTACCAGGAAGGAATACCTATCCACTTGTAGAAGAATAATTTTCCATATTCGTTATCCAACTTGTTTCAGAATACCCTTCAATTACCGAAGGATAACCTGAATAATGCAAACCATATTTCTTGGTTCCTTTCAGGTACTTAAGCATTATGTTTACTATTTGCCAGTTTTGAGCACTAGGATTGCTAGTAATCTACTCAACTTATGCACAACAAATGTTATCTCAGGCATTGTGCTAATCAAGCATGTATTAAACATCCAATTGCCTTTGAGTACACTAATTGTGATACTGAATCATCTCAATTAGTCATAAGCTTAATACTAGAATCTATGAGAGTAGTAACAGAAGAATAATTAAAATGTTTGAATTTTCTTTAACACTTTCTCAATGTAATAAGGTTGTATTATGGTTATATCATTGTTACTTCTTTTAGTCCTTATCCCAAGGATCACACTAGCCTACCCCATATTTTTCATTTAAATGAGACAACATATATCTTATTACCTAGTGAAGGCTAGCTATGAAAATCACACAAGTATAAATGGATGAAGTCAAATACCTTAAAATTCCTTTTAACATCTATAAACGGTTTCTTTGTGATCTTAGTTAATTCACAAGTATGATAATTACTAAGATTCATATCAAAAGCCAATATTAAACTTATCTTAGAAATGTCTTTCATTCTAAAACAATTCACATAACCTAATCAAGCATGTCACGTTAGAAACATAATTTACTTTTCTACAAAATGATGATAACATACAGATTCAACACCAAATGAGACATTAATATTAAGTTTAAACAACTTATATGACTCAATGACCTGTTTATAACCATCGTTATTTAACACAATATCACATAATAAATTCTTCTAAATACCCTAATAATACCACACATAATCTAATAATATTGTTTCCAGACGTAAATACAAGTCAAAAAAATTTTAGAATACTTTGATAGGCTCAGTTGCTTTATTTCTCAACCTCAGTGCAGATCTATCTTCACATGGTTTAAATTTTTCAAACCATTTCAAATCTTTGCACACGTGACTTGTAGCACCTGAGTCTACCGACCATGCATGCATATCTTCTTATACATAAAAGAATTCAAAATAAATGATACATAATTCTCAATGGAAGTATATTTACTAATCATTAGATCTTTTGAATCCAAAAGTAAACCCAACGACCGGGTTCCATTTATTTTACAACCCAATTGGTATTTTCAGACTTGTAAACGTTCAATCGATTGGTTGTAAACTGAACTGTGGCTCAACACCCATTTGATTATGCGAACAAACATCTTTATCGTTAACTTTATTTGATTCAAATATTACTTTTTATTTATTTATTATTCAAAATATAAAATATATTTTGTTTCTTTGAATCAAATTCAGTTTTTATGTTTTGTAAATAATTAACATTGTCCCGAATGAACCGTTGAATCAATTACAAACTCCTAGGTTTTATTAATATTAATGTAAAACTAGAAAATGTACCTTGTAAAGCATTCAGGTCTTTCGACCCACTAAGACCCGTCCCGTTAGGCTTGTTTCCATCACGATCAAGCTTTAACTTTGATACTCCCAGTAATCAAACTCCAAATAATTATAATATAATTTGCAACAATTTAATTTAAAACATAATACTTTAGAATACCCAAATTGGTTTTAATCATTGTTGAAATTCTTTGAATCTATACACAAGAGATCACTATGTCAAGAACAGTAGGTTTAAATCAAATGACTGATTATCAATGGTTCCTTATTAGAAATTGTGGTTGGAGTTGTTGCTTTTCTCGGTGAAACAAAGAAACAAGTTGAAAACCTTTTGTTGGTAATTAAATTTTAATTTTAATTACATTACTTATAATAAAAAAGAATCATATATTCAAGATATTGATGGTTTTGAGTTTTTCCATAAAATACAAAAGAAAGAAAAATGTTAAAATGTTTTTTCTTCTTTCTCGTGAAAATAGAAGAACACAAAAAGATACAGTATCTCTTTTTTCTTTTCATTTTGGTGATTATCTTCATGTTTCCATATAAATCTGATCCAACTCCAAATCCCAGAAACTATTAATCGCACACAGATCAATCAAACACTACCAAACCAAAAACAACAACAACTGTTAATTCCAACTTAATTAAATCTGATTCAAGAAGATATATACCCAGATCAAATAGATCCCATAAAATAGGTTTATCTTTGTAGATTTTTCGCAAGGCTAGAATACAAAATCAAACATAATAAGAACGCAAAAACCAACCAAATAAGCAAACCTGACACTTGACTAATTTTTGAACTTGAATGTAATCTTCAAATAACCAAAAGGGGATCGATCTCTGAATCGTGAAACATTATTAGATAAACCTATTTCGCGGGTTGCTCGCTATTGATTTATCGGATTAGACAGAGATTTCTTGATGGAGTCGAATTTGTTTGAATCTATGATGTTTCTTTCAAAACTTCTTGTAACCATATGTTTTTTTCTTTTCTAGATATCCAAATCTGCGTATATATATATCTTGGATGAAGTTGGACTTTATGGATTAAATTAATACTATGAAATTTGGGCCAGCCTCATTAATAAATATAACCCATTTTTCATATAGCTCAATAATAAACAAGTTAACTGAAATAGCCCAACCATTCATACACACAACCAATTATGTTAGTGTAAACCGAGCTCGCACTCCTACGACACCTAAATCGTTTAATCTCTAGTACTATTTCCTCGATTAACAAGTCAATCCAATACACTAAAATATATGTTGATAACACTAAAATTACCAACGGAAACCACTCTAAAAAAACAATTAAACAGGTAAAAAAACAGATTATATACAATATAATAGTGTTGGATTACATATGCGAATTGATATATTTATTATTTCTTTTCCTTTTTTTTTCTTTTCTATGTGTTAGTCTCAAATAACACTTAACATAAATATTATACCCGCACTAAATGAGGTACTTTAACACTTGTCTACATTATAAAGTTTATCACCAACGTTCGTGAGTGTTAGGTTAGCTTGCGTATGATCGGACAATTTCTAAAAGTTACAGACGCAAAATGTGACATGAATGGACTTTGTTATGTATGAACGACCTAATTTATAAAAATTAAGTCTAGACATAAGATTTTTAATGTGAGAAATTATTAGGATTATTATGAATATTGACCTGAAACTTGTTGCCGGTTGTCACAGCATATAATACTCCAATCCATGCTAGGCTTATACTCAGACTTCCAAGCCCATAAAATCATAATCCAAAGTATGTGATGATAAAATACAACCCTCATTGCAAAGTTATTGAATGGACGGCCCCCCAGCAAGCCATACCTCTCACCAAAGCGAACGTCGGTCGAAGCAATCCGTTTAGCTGACAGGAAGTTAGCAACCTAACTTTTAAGCCCTTCACCAATCAAGGAGCAACCGCAGCAGTAATTGGAAGAAAAAATAAAGAACGAGCTTAAGGAAATTTTTTCAACTAAAAAAAAGGCTTGACGGGATCCATATATATCTAAAAATCACTCAAAATCGAAAAAATAATGTAAAAGCACATTAGCCATTTAATTAATAAACAATCATTACATAACCCAAAAAAAGTAACCTACTCGACCCATAAACATTCTCAACCGCACTTAGAAGGATTTATTCCAAAGTAGACATTGCACACCCTTAGGCCCAATCCAAATGTATTATGTAAGCCCATTACACTCCTTTCCAAGAAAAAATAAACCCTGCCTTAGCACATTTTACTAGGCTTCAAAATCCGGCCCGACCACCCAACCCGGTTTCAAGGGTTCGAACACAATACAACGCGCAGGGTGCAAACCGCGTTCCCCCTTCCAGTCGCAAACCCGATTCAGTCCGGGTTCTCCCCTACCCAACCTTATACAAACTCGGTTTTTCTTATCATTTTGTCCTTTTGGAACCAGGTTGGACCCAACCTAGAACCCAGTTAAAACTAGTTTGGATTTCTTTGACCATAAACCGATCCGGTTTCAAAATTGGATTTCTACCTTAGTCCATTATTACATAAACCCAAGAAAACGTGCATTGCCAATCCAATTTGTTAAGTTGCCTCATTTATAAAATGTCGCATCAATTGCATAGTAGCCCATCCAAATCGTATGGTCATTCAAAAGTAGCAGCAAGATTCAGTTATCACTTCAAAATTAAAATATAAATATTCCATGCAATCACCAAACCCCATCCAGCTCAAATTAAGTAAGAAGTAAAATCAGATAAATTAAGTTATTTAACTATCTAGAATTTGTAATAATAAAAAATAATAATAAAAAAAATAATAATAAAAAAAATAAAAAATCAAATACTATTCTTGTAGATGAGTAATTTGAAGTTATGTTCAGTAGCAACTTAAGGTAATATTCTTCGATTATGGTTTATTTACCTACTATACTTTTGTTTATTATTATAATTCATCCCCATCTGCACGATTATAGAATGGAACTCCATCACTTTGAGTTCATCAAGTATCAATTTTGTTGGAAGAGAAGAGTTTTGTTAAGAGAATGGGAAGAAGCACAAAGAATGCAATTGGATCCGATAATGTTGCCATCATCACCATCAGCAATCCACCTGTTAATTTGCTTTCGTTTGATGTTAATCACTTATCCTACTTCATAATTTTCATATTACATATGTTTCTTTCAAGTGGATTAGAAGTTATATTGTTGTGACTTTCACTTATGATTGATGATCATGTTTGTTTCTTAAGAGACATATAGGTATATAAAAAGATAGTTTTGTAGCCTTCATTTTTTGCTTTAATTTTTAATTTTTAAGTCAAGAAAGTTAAACAAAAAAACACCCAAGTTCATCACCAACTCAAGAAGTTGCAAACCCTGTTCATAAGTTCTATATTTCAAGTAAATTTTCATTAAGATTTGTTTACGGATGCAGCTTTCTGATCGGTCAACCTTAATATGATCTTTTTATCACTGAAGTTATAATATTTTTTAATCAAGTGGATCTGTTATCCCAGATGCAACTTTTGTGTTATATGGAGTAACAAAATTGGAAAAACATCTATTTGAATCTAGAATTTGAAGGTTTTTATAATGAAATAGACTATTTAGTACTTCTCACATCTCAAACAAAATGCAATCTCACATTGATGTGCTTTGTCCTCTATGAAATATACTATTCTTTGTTAATTGGACAATTATCACAATGGATCACACAAGTTGACAACTTTGACAACCCCAATTTTTGGCATGCAATTTTGTTTAGAAACTCACATGACACACACAATGATAACGGATTAGGTAAGATAAACATTTGGATGTAGGAGCCCTTGAATGTACCGAGTTGTAGAAGGCTTAGGCCCATACATTATAATAGGCTTTGAGCCAATAAACCCTCATGGGCTATCAGGATGCTAATTTTTAAATGGGCTTAGACCTATTAACCTTAATGAGCATTAGGCCTAATACATTAATGGATTTAAAATCTACTAAAACCTTAATAGACTTTAGCCCACACGCCATTGTGAGCTTGGTCGAATTAATAAAAACAAAGTATATGATACATGCACTATGAAATGCTAACTTGTACATAAAATGATAAGAAGTAAATGATTAAATAAAAACCATAGAATCATTGATCTAAGTTGAGAATCGTTAATTACAATTATGCATATGCTTACATACTTAAGATAAATACTTGTATGATTGATGAATGTTTAATACTTAAAATCACCTAAAATAAATATACACACATACACATATGATTACATGCATGCAAATTTACACCAAGTCTTACATAAAAAAAAAGACAAAAGCCTTATGCATACATACATATACATACATGTCACACACATATATATTCTCGTATACACATATACATATACTTACATGCATGTATGTATATGCCATATCTAGTAAGAACTTTTACCTAGGAATTTTTACCATATAGTAACACACACATATTAACCAATTCATGCTCTTTCATGGCATGGATGACTTTCAAATCGCCAAGATCCATGCTATGACACTCGGCATTTTCAAGTCACTTTTCGATCAACAAAAACATCATTTACCGATCATACATTCCCCTACTAGCCCACCTGGAACTCCTCTTTATTTTTGTCACACGTGGAACTTGAAATTAATACCTTCCCCTACTTTTAATTTCAATATTTATTTTGTATTTCATTCAAGATAGTATTTATTATTATGATGATTGATTATTATTCGTATAAACTTTTTATATTATATTATTTTGTAATTATTTGTGATAAAACAACTGTGTTTACCGGATAACACGTTTAATACGGTTACTTTAATGAGCTAATAATGTCATAAGTGGTTAAGCGAACTAAACCCATCTATGCCCAATTTTTAATGCGCCATTAACGTGTTGATCTATATATGATAAGGAGTCTTAACGGGTCATTTGCACCCATGTTTGACTATAAGTCGCTATATTAGGCACTGATTGTTTAAGATTGATCATTATTAAACGAATATTAACAATGTTTGTATATTAATCACGTCGATTGACCAAGTTTGACCTACATTGACTATGCATGACCTAACATGTTGTATTATGTCATAAGTGTAACAATGGGTCATAATACGTCATTAAGGGTAGTTATAAGTCATAACAGTCTATAACGAGTATTAATGGGTCATATGTACCCATGCATGACTATCGATCGCTATGTTGACTAAGATTTTACCACCACTGGTGATTATACCTTAACCATGTTTCATCATGTAACATTATGACTAACTAAGTTTAACCTACATCACCTATGTTTGACCTAATACATCATATTATGTTATAAGTGTCATTATAAGTCATAATGGTTTATACTAAATCATAATATACCATATGCACCCACTTGGAACTAACTAATCATGATTGCAACTAATTATCCCTAATTATTCAATCGATCCTTGTTGATTTTCCTTGGCAATATTGACGCTAGTTGCCTTAAGAGACACTAATTGGTGATCATTAATCAAAATTAGCCTTAATTGACCATGTGTGACCAATTTCGACACACAATATCCTCTAATTGATCATATTAACATTATTTCACTTTAAATTAGGCCAATAGCCCCTAGCTAAACATACTTACCATGATTTCATCATAAGAGTCATTAATTACATATAATAAAACTGATTAGGAGTGTTCAATATTCAAATCGGATTCGAAAACCACGAAATTCAATTCCATTTGAGTCGAAAATTACTAATTTGAATTTCGATTCGAATTTTCAAATTCAAATTCGATTTGATTCGAAGTCTTATTATAGAATTTGAATCAAAATTCTACTTTTTGCCTTATGATTTTTAAATTAAAAATATACACACTTATTTATTTATTTTATATATTAATTTAAAAATATGTATATAAGAAATTAAGAATCAAAAGTTTAAAAAATATATAATCTAAAATTTTAAATTTTAATCGATACATTTTGCCTTATTAGGCACTTGAAATATTTGTGTGTTACGCTTGTATTTTTATTTTGATCATTTGAAATTGGATTTTTCGAATAAATTAAAAAACAACTTATTTAACTAATTACTTCTTTTTTCAAATATGAATTGAGTAACGAAATTTCTTTCGAATACAAATTGAATTTAAATTCTGTTTGAAAATTTCGTATTCGATTCGATATGAAATTGACTTATCTTTTGCTAATTCAAATCGAATTCGAATGTTGTTTGGAAAATTAAAAGTTCAACTTAATCGATTCAATTAACTTGAATTTGGTTCGATTCGATGAACATCCCTATAACTAATTTTTCATTAGTTAATCATGATTAACCGAAATCAAAGCTAAGTTACTGTATTATACCATCATTGACCATTATTGACGAACATTGACCCTAATTGATCATCACTAACTATTATTTACCCTAACGAATTATCATTAACCATTATTGACCTCCGTTGACTATATATATAATATTTGTACTATCTAACCCTAATTCATCACAATTGATCCGAAATGATTTATTATTAATTCTCCATAAGTACATTCACATCTAGCTAACTCGATGGAACGTCGAAGCTGGCCGGCTTTGAAGTAAAAGGAATTAGGTAAGAAGCAAGGACCGATTGGACAGTTATACATGACTAACTATGAGTGTAAAGTTTTTTAATAATTTATAGCGAGTCTTGCACCTTAATGATTCGTATTGGTTCTTGAGGGTTATATATAATAGCTTTTAACAGGTCATGATAAGTCTCACTTGATCATATTTAATATTAATTTATTATGTTTGATGAATTATGTCAATGGGTAATCAAAACTCACTTTCTTATATATTTACTATAATTTTTATTAACTATTCTGTTTATTTATTTAGAGTTGTATATATCTCTTGATTTCGTAATAAATTTTACAAAGGTTTTTATTGTGTGACTTATTTAGTTTTTAAAAACTTATTTCTTGATTCTAATATGGCTTTCTCTGTAAATTTTAAATAATTTACTTTCAACTATCCTAAATATCTATTTTCTTAATTTTGCTAAGGATTTTGCTACAGATTTTGCTACGGGTATTAATATTTATCATGTATTATTTTCCTAGATTTAGGTTATGCTACGGATTTTACTATGGATTCTTCTGATGATATTTTTTATCATTATTTAAAATCTTAAATTTTCACTTTTGCTACGAAATTTACTACGGATTTTATTAAATTATTTTTTTAGTGTTTATTCCTTGGTCTTGCTATGGATTTTGCTACGGGTGTTGCTAAACTATTTTTAGTTATTTTTTTTCAACATTTATCTCATGAATTTGCTACTAATTTGCTACGAATTTAACTAAATTATTTTTAATATATTTATTTTAAAACTTTTGCTATGAATTTTCTTACAAAATTGTTATGTACACATTTTGCTATGGTTTATCCGAAGGCAAACTATAGCAACATGTATCCATAGCAAACCCGTAGCTAATCCATATCAAATTTGCTACAAAATTTTTCCATAGCAAAAATCCGTAGGAGATACTTGTTTGTGTAGTAGTGAACGCTTCACATATTTAACCTAAACGTATAAATATGAAAAATTATAAAAATCAACTTTTCAAGCAGTATAAAGTTAGGGTTACCTTTCAACGAGGAATTATGGGAACTTGGGTTTAGGCTTGTTTTTTGAGATAGCAACCAAGACCAAAATCCAGAACAACCGTTGTCGAGTTTAAAACCGAGTACACTATGAACTTCCAAAAGCATCGTTCCCTTTCGAGATAGCGTCCAATCAAGACCAGGATCAAGAGCAACGAGTACAAAATCAAAATATGGTTTTCAAATGGGGTTCGATGAGGTGGGTGTTTGGGATTGATTTTTTACAACCTACTTTTATATTAAAAGTTAATAAGTTAAAAATATGTTTGGTAATCCCAAAATAACTTTTCAAATTAACTTTTTATATAGGGTAAAAAAGAGTTTTTGAAAAGTAAGTAAAGTGTTACTATTAACTTTTAAAAACTTTTTTTAATCTAATTTTCTATTATACCTTTTACTACCCCCTATTAACTACCCTTATTTTTATAGCATGTCCATTTTGATCATTTTATAATTTTTTATTTTATAAGTTAATCTAAACATTTTTTAAAAACTATTTTTGAAAAGTAATAAGTTAATAAGTACTTTTTATCAAAAGTTATTTTCAACCAAAATAAGCAATCCCAAACATGCCCGAGATATGAATTTAGCAACAGGCATACACAATCGCGCGGTGGTTTAAGGGGGGTATATGAAATTAGGTTTAAAAAAGGGATGAGGGTTTTGGGGCGGTTCCCCACTAAGTTTCTTTCTTTTTTTTTTTTGTTGGATAAATATGTCAATTTATTATATCAAATAAAAACAATAAACAATTGAGTTAATGCTTTTGACAGTGGACAGCATTTAATGGATCATATTTATACAACTCATATTTACTAATGTCGGTGAATGTTTAATTTCTATTTTTATTCTATTAATTTTCTGTATTAATTCATATGCTTTAATTAATTTAACAAACTAGAAATGCTAAATTTAATATTTTAAATTATAATATATATTAAGAACATTGGTCGGTGAATACAAGGAAATATCATGTTTTCATATTATAGCCACTAAAGTATTAGAATTTGCAAAATGGTCCCATCCACGCATCAACTCAGTCTCACTTCTCTCACACTCACACACACTGACACACACAAAAACATTGCAGAGAGGCAATCGGAATTCGACAGAAGAGATCGACACAGAGACGGAAGATCAGAGCGACAATGCGATCTCCCTTGACACGTCCTTACGTCACTCTCTCTCATGATGATAATGAAGCCAATGCTGGTCCACTCCGGGCGTGATGATGAAGGCGATGATGGTCGCTCGAAGTCTATGGTGTTGTCCGTTTGGGTAGACGATTCTGGACTATATACATGTCGATGATTTCGACTAATTTGTTTGAAGGTTCAAGCGACGATTTCGATTAGGTTCTTTTAACTTATTGATATCGATTAGTGTTATTTAATTTAGGGTTTGATATTTGAAATAGAGTTTGATTTTTCATTTAGTGTTCTTTAGTATAGGGTGGGTTAATATTTTTTAATGACGTTTTTGGTGTTGGATATTTGGGGTTTCACGTTTTTGTGATTGTGTGGATTTATGTTTTCATCCATTTGAATCGGCAAGTTTCTTTCAGTGTTTGTTGCTACATGCTCTTAATTTTGTTGATTTTGTGTTTGTTAAAGGTAGTTGTAGATTTGTTGTTGATTGATTAGCTAGATTTTGTTGCTTTCTTGTCGATTGTAATAGTTTATTGGTTCTTATCTTTTGTGCATTGTTTGTTGTTTTGGGTTTGTGTGTTGTGGGTCTTCATGATGGCCTCATCTGTTAATCATGTTCGTCATTGCACACGAGGTGGGTTTCGATACAAATTAGCGAAAGGTATGGTCTGGTCTTTGTGTTATTATGGATTAAGTTTTAGTTGTATGCAGCCTTATTACTTTTACTTCACTCTCATATAAGCATGCATCATGATCTCAAAGCTAATTATACACATATGTGACAACTATGAGTTGCTAATTTCATAAATCATAATTTGCTTAATAATTGGTCTGTGTTGTTGCAATCTGTTATTCACTCTGGCTTACCATATTATTATAGATTTATATGTAATTACACAACTTTCAAACAATTTCTCATCTTTCATCTAAACACATATTATCATCATTTTGCTTCCACTTGAACGCTCAACAGTCTATAGTTATTCATTTTGTGATGTTTTAATGGTACTAACTGGTAATTATCATGTGATTAGATACCTTTTAGACTAATTACTTCACTCTCATGTAAGTATATTGCATCATGATCAAACTGGGTTCATTACAATTCCCAATTGTCAAAGTTAACTAGTACACAAATATCACAAGAATGGCTCCAGATTTTATCATGTGGTCTGTGTTTTATTTTTTAATCTTTTGATTTGCACTTTTGTTTATATGGACTACATTAGTGTTTTTCAAATCTGTTTTCTGATTATTGATTGGTGTGATACCAGGTCACTTTGAGGTTTCTTCCATGTAAACATGTATCTTATGCAACAGTTTGGTGTAAATGATTTTGTTAATAGTCACATGTTTGTAGTATTTTTCATCGTGTACTTTATGCATTTTTACTATAATTCTAATTCTAATCATCGTTTAGTATTTAATCATAGGTGTAGACCACAGCCTAAAACAAAAGGCCAAAGAGCAGCGATGATGCGGGCCTTTGCATCCCATACTTGACTTTAGCGACTTTAGATGATGCAACAACCAGTATAAGATGAGCAACACTAGATCATGCAACGAAAGGTGGGAAGACAATAGTTTGTACCCGCAGCAAACCATTTGCACCTTTTGAAAATGATGTTGCCTCCCACGCTAATTGTAAGGTGTAAATATCATATAAGTTCCAAGTCTTTTGAGAATGATACTATGACTATCCTCGTTCTACTTTAACCGAATTTGTATGTAATTTATAGCCAGCTCTTTTGTAACAATTGATTTGCATATAAGCTGAAAGTACTCCCAAGTTTCAACTTTAACACAACCACGAACAAAAGCAAGACCGCGGCAACTCGCGACATTAACCTCTAGTTATAATATTATTTTCGGATTGTTCACAGTTTTACTTTTTTGATACACGAACAAATTTTTAATGTAATTGTACCTAATATTATTGTAAGTAAATCATTGTTGACGCAATTTCTGAAACAAAATAATAGATCACGATGTTGTTAAATAAATATGGGTAATTTTGTAAAATAGTAAACAGTTTTTAAAATTGTTTCAATTAGGTTACTTAAGTTTAAAAATTATTCTAATTAGGTAACTTGTCTTTCATATTTTACTTAAATTATAAGTTTTAACATGTTATTACCATGTTTTTATTTTTGTTTCAATTACGAAATATTTTTTTCTTTGTTATGACTCTGGTGTGGAACTATAACGTGAATTTTAAATATTTTTTTAATTTTTAATATAACTAACATGTTTTTTATATTCTTTAATAATCTATACTAATAAATAAAAATAAATCCGTACACTTGTTATCATTTTAGGCCGTCTAATAATTATTTTTTTTCTTTTCTATCTACTTTTAATTATCAATACTATAATAGCTATTCATAAATTAATAACTATTCATAATTAAAATTTTAAATATGTTATCTTCAAAATTTCACACTTTTATACTAATAAATAAAAATAAATCCGGACACTTGTAATCATTATAGGCCATCTAATAATTGGTTTTCACGCTTATCTCTCCTTTTAATTACGAATGCTATAATAGTTATTCATTAATTAATAATTATCCATAATTAAAATTTAAAATATGTTAACTTCAAGTTTTCAAATGTGTAACACATTGGTTTATTCAATCCGTATAATACTTAATATTTAAGATATAACTTTTTATATTATTAAATATGTAATAGTAAATTTATTTAGCCCGTTTATTAAACGGGATTATAACCTAGTAATTTCATATATTCAAAATTCTGACCTCCACATCTTCTCCTTCAATACTTTGTTGACATAATAAACTTTGATGCTGACTCGATTTAATGGTTTGGTGGTCCAATTTGAGAAAAATATGTATGAGTGATCAAATTAAAATAATTTTAAAACTTGATTAATATTTTGTGATATTTTACCAATAAATAACATAGTAAACAGTTCTTGTTAAAACAAATAATTGAACACGCCTTCATATCTTCATCATGGTACTGCATAAAATATAGAAATATTAGTAAATGAACCTCGATTTAAAAAATTAATGTATAAATATAAATTACGAATATAATATATATATATATATATATATATATATATATATATATATATCAAACCTTGATCATTTAGTCTGACGTGGTTTATCAACATATATTCCTTCGTCGTGGTCGGATCTTAGGTATGTGGTGACACCAATTCCGTGGTTAATGCCAATAGAAAATGGTGGTAGATCGTCAAATTAGTCGTATTCTTTCTCGTCGAAAACATTATCAACACCAAGAATACGTTGTTTACTTTGCAATACAATGTGGAAATTGGTCGTATCCATACGAATTCCCATATTGGTCGTATCCTTACGAATTCCCATATCCAGCATATCCTTGATGGAAATTAATCTCATCTTTAGTTTTACCAGTTATGTTTAACAATAAGCCCAACAAGCTCTTGCATATGATTTTTTGATACGCATAACATCTAGACAATGTCTAACTTCTATAAAGTAAATCCTAAAAAATTAATTTTTTTTCAAATGGCTCCTTTTTCAAAACGAGTTCTTTTTCCTAACACGATATTTAGATTTTCAACTCGTGAAAATGCATTAAATTGTTTTCTCATCGTTCGGACCTCAGCGTTCTCGTCAAACTCCTTCTTTTTCTTTCGAAAATTGGGACATGTTGGAAGGAATTTTCGATGTCCCATTCATACAGGTTTTTTTTTTAAGTTATTTAACCATAAAAAACTTGTCTTATCTTCAAAAACTGGACAAGCGTGCTTACCCTTTGTACTATATCCTAACAAGTTACCGTATGTTAGAAAATCACTTATAGTGCAAAAAATCATTGTTCGTAATAAATTGTACTATTTCTTATAGGCATCACACACATCTATACAAGAACTACATTGTTTCAGTCCTTAAATCAACGATGTATCATTATATATTTGCGTTTCATGCATAACCATGGTGAAAGATTGTATATGAATAGAAGAGCTGGCCATGTATTATAACGACTACTCATGTTTCCAAAAGGATTGATTCTATCTGAACTAAGACCAAACTGTATGTTTGCAATCTCGTCTCCAAATTCTGGATATATGTTATCAATTGTTCTCCGCTAGGGTTAATCCGCAACATGCCTTAATTTTTCATCATTTATACGTTCATATGAATGCCAACGTAATAACTTTGCTTCTTTTTCGTTTGAAAATAATCATTTCAATCTTGGTATAATTGGGAAATACCACAACATTTTAGCCGGTGATCCATTTTTCCTCACATCATCGTTTACTTCATCTGTTTCTTTTTTACGTTTATACCTAGATACACCACAAGTAACACATTTATGTTCTTTTTTGAAATCCTTTCAATACAACATACAATCATTTAGACATACATGCATTCTTTCAATTTCCAATCCCATTGGACACATCAATTTATGTTCTTCATATGCCGAAATCGGTAACTCGCTACTTTCTAGAAGCATGTCATGCAAAACCAATAATAAATCCATAAAACTTTTATCACTCCATCCGTAATTTCCTTTAAGTTAAATAACTTTAACACAACACTAAGTTTTGTAAAATTTTCACCACCCGTATATAACGGCTTTTCAGCATCATCAAATATGTGTTGTAATTATTGGTCTCTAAACCATGTAACATGTCATTTAAATTATCATTAGCGACATTTAAATGATCATTAGTCTCTACATCGACACCACCGATATTATCACTGTGAAAATTGATTGACAATGTGTTACGATCACTATGTTATTCATCATGCACTGACCAACAAGTGTATCTAGGGATAAAAACTATTTTTCAACAAATGAAACTCTATCTCATGTTTGTCTTTGAATCTTTTAAAACTTTTGCAAATTGTGGAGGGACAAGAAATTGTTTCATTTCGTTTATTCACCCGATTGGCCCCGAAAACCGTAAGAAAATCTTGAACGCCCTTTGCATATATCATGTCCAATTCCATACATCCAAACTATACAATCCATCTGAAAATTAATAAAAACAAAGAAACAAAGAAATCATATCACTGTATGTATATGATGTAGACTACTACTCTAAGGCGATGGATCATAACCTATTTTTTGAATATTTTATCTCATATGTATAAATTTTAACGTGTTGACATTTAAGAAGAAATCGACAGCATTTTCCCTCAACTCCCCAAGTATGCGTATAAACCGCAAACCCGAAGGAGTAGGAGAAATAACTACTAATTTTTTCTTAAATGTCAACACGTTAAAATATATGCACATCCTAACATACACCTATGTTACATACTACATACACATAAATACATACACATAAACACAAATACACTTAAAGATAAAATAATAAATTAAGTTTAACAAAAATTAAACAATTAATACATATAAACAAAAATTAATTAAATCTTATCAACCATAAATATAATAAAATTGAAATTTACATAGCTTAAAAAGGAAGGTAAAGGCACGTAAAGTTTGAAAAGAGAAACAAAGATCTTGAAGAGAGTAATCTAAAGCTTGAACACCATACACATAATAATAAAAAATAATTTCAATGTAACGACAAATAAACAATTTATAAATAAAAACACACAAAAGTAATTTATACATAAAAGCACACAAAAGTTAACTAAATATATCAACAATAAATATAATAAAATCAAAACTTGTGTATCTTAAAAAGTAGATGTTTATGAGTTCGTAACAATGTTTTCAGAACCGGATCGGACGTCGAACCGGACGCCTTACTGGTTTGGTGGTCGGACCTGTCGGACCGGATTTAAGAACCGGATGACGTCATAATTATATATATAGTATATTATATATATAGTTATATATATAATTAAATATAAGTAATTTATATATGTATTTTATAGTTATATATAAAACTTAACTATATTTTTATATCCAACATACTAATTTATGGTTCAACACCCCGTTTTTACCTATTAAAATCAAAAAAATAAAAAAAAATGAAAATAAAAATGCAAAATCCAGTCCGAACCTGTCCGGTTTCCCGGTCTGACCAGCGGTTCGGGATGAACTGGCCAGTTCGACCGCCCAAAAACGATTCGATGAGAACCGGGCCGGCCACCCAGCCAATCCCCGGTCGAACCGGTCGGACCGGCCGGTCCTATCCGGTCATAAAACATTGGTTCGTAAAAAGAAAAATAAAGATGGAGATCTAGAGGATGAAGAGGATACAGTACGTGATCCGTTGTTCTAAAACTTTTAAGGTTTTATGGATGGTTATAGATCTTTTGAGGTATTTTTGAAAGTGTTAATAACAAACCGTCTAAAAAAACGTATCTTTTGAGAGGGTCTCGACTAAACGGCCATATAAAAAAAGCATATTTTAAGGGGGTTTAGACTAAATCAGAAAATATATCTTTTGTGAGGGTTTCTAGTTTTTTAGGGTGTTAAGTTGTTTTATTATTTTTTGAGTCAAATTTATGTAAAACCCCTTCAGATAAATAGTGTTTTTGCTATCTCAAAAAATCAAATATGTACTAGTGACAACTGTTTCTAAAATAAAATAATGAAAAAGAATTTAGAATCAAGATTTTTAAAGTTCAGATGGTCTAAACACTCAACCATATATGCGCTACCAGATCGAACATTAAAGATCAGTTTTTAGGGGATGAATGAATAGCGCAGATCGGTGTGTTTAAAGGTATTAACGGCGAATTATTAGTCATTAGCGACCTACTAGCGGTGAATTATCAGTCATTAGCGACAAATTATTAGCGGCGACTTGTCGCCGCTAAAGGTATTAAACATTAGCGGCGATTTCCCACGTAATACACATGTCGCCGCTAATGGTCGAAAATTTTGTAGTGTTTAGATGGATTAGAATCATTATGTAAAGTCAATAAAGAAAATGATATATGTAATTTTTAATTTTAAAGTGGTTATTTATAAAATTAATCAAGTTTGTAGGGGATGTATTTAATTCTTTTTTTAGTTAAATATATTAATGGGTGGTATGGTAAATAAATAATATAATAAAAAGAACTGATATATTTTAAAAGTAAAAAAAATGAGTATAACAAATAAAAATAATTAAACTTTTCGTGTTAATTGTAGTTTGATTTGTTTTTTATATTAACTAGGATTGAAAACCTCGCGCGTTGCCGCGTGGATATTTTTGTGACGACATGAAAACCATATTAACACAAAAGAGTAAAAGTCATCAACATGTTTTCTATGTCGAAATGTCATAACTATTTTAAATATAAGAGTACATCAATGTTATATATCAACCAGCGATTATACAAAAAGATGGTTTGACTAGATATATACATAAATTACATGATACACCAACCAACGCTTATAAAAAACATATGTATCAACTTTCGTAAAGTAAATAGTAGTTTAATTCCAAAAGGAACTTTTAGAGAATGTTATTTAAACAAACACATTAAAATTTTATGTTATTTTAATTGTGTATTATAAAATTTAACTCTAAGATATTCTATTTTTGTGAAGGTGAATTTTATTGTATATGCATATATGTGAGTAAACTAAGTTGTGCTTATTTATAAATTATTAAATTTAAGTGGCTAAAATTAAAAGTTCTAAAGGTTTCCTAGAGAAACCAACATGATGTAATAATATATATATATAATTGTTTTGAATTGACAGTTTGAATTGGCTTTGATGTGTTTTTTATTGCGTCGGATCCCTTAAAATACTATTAGGGGATTAAATAAGTAAACACTTATCTAGCAACAAATATTAAAAATTATAAACAATTGTTTCATTTAAGAATGTTGGTTAACATGTAACTATAAAACCGAAAGACATTCGAAATAATACCAAAACAAGTATAACGAGTAAAATATATAACCTGGTTTGGGTATATATATAAATATATTTTTTTCAATACAGTGATAACCATTAAATAATTATTAACCCACTTTTATTATGATAACCTATTAATCCCACTAGTGAGTCACAGCAGGCTACGTCTTCACTCTTCCCCGGCTAACAATCATAGAAGTGACTCGGAAAAAGGAGCTCAACTCCATGGACGACGAGGCGTTTGTTACTCCCTAAATAGGGGCTCGTAATCTGGATCTTATTAATCCTCATCGGAGACATGAAAACTCCGTCTCCGGGCTCCGTTACAACTTGCTCATACCCATCTTCCATCGTTGGAAGTTCCGTACCGTTACGCAGATTGATCAGATCCATGTCCGTCATTCTCTAATTAGGCACAACATGTAGTCTGAAGTTGAAGTAGAACATTGGCCCCCTTATTTTTTACGCCGAACCCAATTTTTATAAATGGTTTCGTATATGGGTTGATTTTATGAGATTTGGATCAACCCGATTAACCCGAATATTAGTTTTTAAAAAACTTTAAGATTAATATATATGTGTATATTTATATGTGTGTATTATGTTACTGTTTACAAGTTCTAGGTATGTAATATTCTAAACTTTATATATGATGTTGTGGTTCAATTTTATTATATGAACTTTAAAAATAATCATAATATAATATCCTTTAACATTAAAATATGCCTAATAAACTGAGCGTAAATATAAAAAAACTCTTGGATCAAGATAATAAACAAAATTTTATATTGATAACAAATGTTAAATCTCGTACATACATTTTGATCACATAAATATTACTTACACATACCTTTGAGATAACAAATAATTTAAAACTTAATGGTTTAATCTAAACTTGATTACCGATTAACTCGACCCGAATAAACCCGAAAACAGATTAAATATTACTTATTTAGTTTGATTTTCAAGTTGATTTCCTACACCTAAAAATTTGAATAACCCGAAACCTTATTTAAAAAAACCCGAATGGTGAGACGTTTGGCAATCTAATTTCCCGCTCAAATCTGTTTTACCCATTTAGGTGAAACCCTTCTTCCTCCCTTATTCCACCTCACACCATGGTGAATCGATTGGGAAAGCTACCACAGAACATCTCTCTACCACATTTTCTCTGAAACCCTAACACTAGAAAACAATCAATTTGATCTTGCCATTTGCATCTTCACCGGAAATACTTATGTTGTTACTCACCCAATTAAACGTTTGCTAGGGTTCTCTTCGGTTGTTCAGCCCAACGTTTCTTTGATTTCACCAAGATTCATCCTTTATGTGGTGGTTTATCATCTTAATTTAATAGATTCAATTGCCCATTTGGGGATGAATCAATGATCTCAAAAATATAATTTTTCGTCTTTTCATTATTTTTTCTTTGAATATTTGTATAATTTTTGTGATTCTGTGCCCTAATTGATGGATATTAGTATGTTTTTGTTTTTAATTTGTAGGTGAGATTGCAAGTAAGACTCTTGAGGGAGAGATGTTGAAGGTTACCCTTTCAAAACCTAAGAGTGGCAATGCACAT